>OY728140.1:1152813772-1155313772 GCA_963277665.1 Viscum album
GATGGGACCTGAGGCATGTGCCTCTTATAGACCTAATGAAATTTAATATAAATAAATTTCAGTTTAATTTATGAGTACTTGTTCTTTACATTATTTTAATAGTTCACTACATCGACTAGAAAATTCTTCCTTTATCATTTACTTAAATGTATTTTCTATTAAAGTTCAATCCTATTGAATTGTTTATGACTAAATGACTTATCTAAATTCTTTTTATAGAATGGAAAAAAGTTTTATGTATGAAACCAATCAGATCTCATGTGATTTCAAAACAATTTGGAGAGCTTTATAGATTTTGGATTTCACAATGCTTCAGATAGTGGTCGCATACACATCCCATGTTCTCATTGTGTTGGTAGAGATTAGTTGAGCCGTGAAAAAGTCAGCTACCACATAACCAAAAATGGTCTTCAAGAAAACTACTTTGTGTGGTATCACAATGCGGAGAAAATGAAATCTCAAATTTGCAATGATCAAAATGAAAGGACTAGAATGGAGAATTTGTTAGATGATTGGTTTCCATTTATTCATCATCATGAAAAAAGAAAGGATTTAGACTCAAGAAGACTTCGATATGAGGACAGTTGATGCATCTAGTGAAAATGATGATATTGATAGGGTGAAAAAATTTAATTATGCTGCCACAAATCTATTATATCAACAATGTGATAAAATGAAAAACCTCGAATTTTTAATCCGATTGTTTTCTAGGAAAACTATGTATGGGATTTCTAATACAGCAATCGATTACATTATTACCCTATTGAAGGATTTACTTCCAGATGATGTAGATATTCCCGCAATCCACTATGTGGAATTGAAGTTATTTGAGGAAAATTGATTTTCAAGAAAAAAATTCTTTCTTTCCTGAAAGATTACAGTTTATTCTGGGAGGAAACCGCTGAACGAAATGATTTTATAAAATGTGACACATCCTGCTAGAAGTCAAAATATGATGGAACACCATCCCTCATTCCACAGAAAGTAATTTGGCACTTCCCCTTGACCCTTATACTCCATAATCATTTTATGTCTGATGAAATATCAATAAAAATGAGATGGAATGATATTGAGAGAAAGAAAACTAATGATGAGTTGGTTCATCCTACAGATGGATTTTCATGGCAGATATTTGATGCTTGACATCTTGATTTTGCAGCTAATGTGTGTAATGTGAGGCTGGGTCTTTCATCTGACGGTTTTAATCCGTTTGGGCAGATGCTTACTTTTCACAACACATGGCTAGTTTTTATACACATTTATAATCTTCCCCCATGGTTTTGTATGAAACAACCTTTCAATTTCATGAGTATACTCATATCTGGTCCTTCTGATCCTGGCACTGATATTCATGTATACAAGCAACCTTTAATAAAATAGATGAAATTTTTTTGGGATGTGGGTGTGTGCACATACGATGCATGTTCAAAAGACATATTTCAGATGCGTGTGGCGCTTATGTGGGAAATCAATGAATTTCTGACTTATGCAAAGATATCTGGATGGAGAACGAAGGAAAAACTATCATGCTCAGTTTGTATGAGGAATACAAGATCCAGAAGACTGAAACATCGCTATAGTTTTAGTTTTATGGGACATCAATGATTCATGCCAAATGATCATCCATATAGAATGAATCGCCAAAGATTTGATAATACCATATAGACCGATAATCCACCTCAGTGTATGTCTAGAATTGATGTGATTAATGTATTGAAAGATTTCAGTTTTTCGTTCGGGAAGGGTCAAATAGAATCTAGAAAGGGAAAGAATGTTTCCACTGAAACCTATTACAATTGGTGAAAGGTGAGTATCTTTTTTTTTATTTTCCTTATTTGTCAACCAATTTGTTATGTCATTTCTTAGACTCAATGCATATTGAAACGAATATATGTGAAATGTGGCTTTTGGTTCTTCTAAATGTCAAGGGGAAGACAAAATATGATATACGATCGTGGCTTGACTTAGTGGATTGGGGCATCAGACCAGAATTGCATCCTATGCGTATCATTGAAAATAAATAGAAACCTCCATGTACTTCTTATGTGATGAAAACTACTGAAAAAAATGATTTTTGGAAGTATTGGAGTCTATTAGAGATCCTGATGGCTATTCAACCAACATATCTAAACGGGTTAACAGAAGATAGTTGAAGCTAAAATCTTTGACGACTCATGATTATCACGTTATACTGCATGAGTTGCTTCCAATAGCAATCTGTCATCTTTTGTCAAATAATTTAAGGGTGACTGTTATTCGGTTGTGCCATTTGTTTAGAGATATTTGTGGTAAGAATTTGTCCAAGTCTTTCTTGAAAAAAATGTTGACAGATGCCCCATTAATTTTGTGTGAGTTGGAGAAAATATTTCCTCCATCATTTTTCACATGCATGCTGCATCTGACTGGCCATATTCCCACTGAAATACTTCATAGAGGATCTATTTCTTTTCATTAGATGTATCCCACTGAATGAAATATATACACATTAATGTTATATGTCCGAAACAGGAATCATACCGAAGGTTCTATCGTGAACGGTTACTTGGCTCAAGAATGTATGGATTTCTGCTCAATTTATTTATCTGATCTTACTACATGAATGAACAGACCAATGAGAAATGAATAAAAACAGAATGACAAAATTGAACCATGCTTTCCATCCCTTCCTCAAATATGAGGAGTTCCTGGATCATATACATTGAAGACATTAAGCCATGAATAGCGGGAGATGGCACATCGCACTGTTTTGTTCAACTGTGATTTGATTGATGACTATATCAGGTAAGTAAATTTAATATGTATAACATACATATATATCTATTTTAATATTCATATTTTTTATCTACAGGGAATATAAAACAATGATAAATAGGAAGCATCATTATTTATCTTTGAGAAGGATATAAACTTTGCATAGAAAAGAGTTTTCTACTTGGTTAAAATTGAAGGTAAAAATATTATTGTTCAAAATAATTATATAAATATTTAATTAAGTATAATAGTCATTTATATTGTAGGTATTGATTTTGTCTTCTGACTCTGTCTCTGAGGAAATAAGAGCTTTGGATTTTGGTCCTAATACCCGTGTTTCGTGATTGAAAATCAATTGTTATTAATGGGTAAAAATTTATTATCACTGAATGAGAAAAGAACATGAGAACACAACATTATGGTGTTATGGTTACTTCCACAACAGAGTGTTATGAAAGTGCATCATATAGTAGAATGTGGTTTGAAAATGTGGGTTATTATGGAGTCATTGAGAAAATAATAATATTGGATTATTACTCTCACAGACGGGTCACAATGATGAAATTCCATTGGTTTGATTCGATGACAAGACATGGCACATTTATTTATGATTGTAGATTTTGAGTAATTAATATGACTCGCACTCTTGGTACCGAAGAACTATATGTTTTGGCATCAATGGCTAAAAAATATTTTATGTCAAAGACCAACTTCGACCTGAATTTTGTGTCATAGTTTAAATAATTCCATGACATATTTTTGATGATGGTGATGAGGGAATTGACACTATAGCTAGTGTCATTAGAACCAATCCATTTTTTTCTTTTGATGATTCCAATACCTCAATTGTCAGATTTGATTGTGAACCTGAATTTGTGGTTGAAAATCTATAGAATCATTCATCCATGTTCTCAATTATTTTGGTTTACCTCGAGTTGGGTTTTTATGGTTGGTAATATTCAAATTGATTTAGTATTGATCACAAATATGTTTTAGCAGACTTGACCGTTATGTGAATTTTCAATGTTTATTGGTTGAAGTTTTATTTGAATTGCATTTTCTAATTGGGAATTGAATTGTATTCAAATCTAGTCAAACAATTTTTCTAACTTGGTGAACATTATAACTTGTATGATTTATTAAATCCATTCAATCTCTTCTAAAACAATTGATAGCTAAATTAGAAATGAATCCCCATATTCCCCCATATATATAGTTTTTTGGTTTAAATATTAGTTTCCTTTTTCTAATTAATTACACATTTGTTTTCAAAAGTACGAAATGTAGCCAATTGATGAGAGACGAAGGAAAAAATGATGGAGAACAATTGTCAAATGGTGGATATGGGTGTTCCACCATTAGTTCCTACAATGAGTAATTTATTTCAAATATATATACTTAAAGAATATATAATTTCATGTGATTAATTTTTTTAAACATTTTTGTAGGATCCACCTATACGTCGACAGTTATTCGATGAGGAGCCTAGTACTAGTCCTAGAACTCAGGCCGGTGGTACGAGGAGGGTTCATACCAGAGGTGGATGAGCAGCTGCGCTTACCCGACTAGACCCTACCCCTCCCACCGACATGTCATCCTTCCACATTCTGATCCCGGTGTGTCATTAGGGACACACGAGATATTCAGGCCTCCCATGTTTTCGCCACCTTTTTCATCTTCTGGCCCTTCATTTTCACATCCCATGATGATTCCCACTCCCTAGTCAAAATTTGGTCATAAAGCTATCCAATATTCTTTTATTTCTACTTATTTCTCTCCGAGCTTCTATATTCCACCGTCTTCGACTCCTGTTCCACTATAGGGTGTTCCATCAGTTTTCTTGTGGATCCAGTGGTGCTCAGTGATTAGACTGGTTCATGTATATTTATAGAACCCTAACAAATTTTTATCGCAATATTTATTTTCATTATATCACATTTTGAAAAAATATTTGTTTTTCATTCATGACAGATACATCTACTGACAGGAGGTAGGGGTGGGGGCGTACATGAATGCGTTCGGTGTGGAACCGCCACACACAGGTTATGGGGTATTACAATAAAGACAACCAAATCGTTGAGAAAACAGGGCAGCAATGTTGGAGTTTTTCGGCGATGCTTGCCAAATACTCCGACATCATTCCCATCAGCCCTCTATCATGGAGAAATTTTCCACATGAGGTCAAAGAAAGATCTTGGACAGAGATATGGGTAAAAAAAACTGTTGTATACAATGCCATGATTTATTTTTGTATTTATATGAATTAATATTTTGATGTCAGCTTCGATTTAATTTTCCCAATGGTGAGGGTGCACGACCGAAACGTCTAAAGGATTTAGGTGAGAATTGGAGAGGCTACAAGCATGAGTTTTATATTGGATGACATGGTATATTTTGGCATTCAGATAGAGGCTGTACCAGTTGTGGATAATTGTCTTATAGAGCTGTATCGTCAGATGATTACTCGTTGGACGAGTACCCAGTTTAAGGTATGAATTACATTTGAGGTATTTAAATAATAACTTTCAGGTTTTTCATTAATATTATCCATTGCATTATTTAATTTTATTTAGGAATCATCTGGAAAAAAATAATTGATGCAAATAAATACCTCCACACACTAGGACATACTAGGATGCTGGATCATGAGAGGAAGCAGGTATTACAATTGTTTATAAGTTTTCTTTACGACTTACATTTTCTTTTGTTTACTCAATTATTTAATATTTTTCTAATTTTTTCATATAACTTTGTTTTCAATGTCATTTTAGAGGCAAATACATAATATTGAAGGACATGTCCCTCGAGCAAAACAATTTTTCTCGAGTAAACATAAAAAGGATGGAAGTGTCATCAACGAAGCAACTTAGTAGTATTTTGTAAGTTTTAATCTGTTTATTTTATATTTTAATATCTATTTTGTAACAAAATAATATATTTATATTTTTAACAGGCTCCTTTAGAGTCCCTCGATGCCCAAGAACTATACAATCTTGGGCTAACTGATCAATTACATCAGGTGATGGGAGAGGAGAATCCTGGGAGAGTACACTGCCGACCTAGGATAGCCCCGATGAGGTATTGGCCCTCCTCAGGTACGATTTGTAGTGCCATAGAGCTTCAGTAAGTTAGGGCACAGGTAGAAAAGGCTGATAAAAGGGCCATAGAGACTGTAGAATAGTCTGTTATGGCAAACAGTGCATTTATGAAATTTATTGAAGTACGATGTCCAACACTTCCAGCAGAGGCCAGACCAACTTTTGATGAATATATATCATCGATACGATCTATATATGGTGAACCAGGTGGAAATTCTAGTGGTGGTCAAGACAATGTCAAACATGACGATGATGATGGTGAGGAGTCTGATGCGGAAGAGGAGGGAGAGAAAGAGGGCATGGCAGATGGAGAGGGCGAGGAGGAGGGCACTGAGGAGGGTGAAGACGATGATGGGGATGAGGACGAGGGTGATGATGATGGTGATGATGGTGATGGTGATGTGGGACAAATTGATCTGTTACATTTATGAGTAATATTACTGAGATTTGATGTTTAATATATTCTAGTTGTTGGTTTTATCTAGACCCATAGTATAATATTGGAGTTGAGTTATTTTTATATATTGTCTGTTTGTATGGATGTTGTTGACTTTTAGTGGTTGTGTGTTTGGGAACTCCCTGGATAGCCCCCCTACTTCCTGGACCTAGGACAACCCCCCCACCATCTTCCTTGGACCCCGAAAATCCCCCCAGACAGCCTCCCCACCATCCTCCTTGGTCCCCGGACATCCCCCCAGACACCCCCTGGACAGCCCCCCGGACAGCCCCCCGCACAACCCCCCCCAACCTTCTCCTTGGTTCCCAGACATCCCCCCAGACACCCACCAGACAGCCCCTCTGACAGCCCCCCCACCCTCATCCTTGGACCCCGGACAGCCCCCAGAACACCCCCCCCCAGACAGCCCCCCGCACAGCCCCCCACCCTCCTCCTTGGCCCCAGAACAGCCCCCTGAACACCCACCAGACAGCCCCCCGGACAGCCACCCAGATAGTCCCCCACCCTCCTTGATTTCACTTATTTCTAGAAAATATATATTATATTTTTTTATTTATTTTCATCAGGATAATCAATGTAAATCACATTTACACATCTAATTAATATCAAAGATTCTTGGTATGCTATAAAAGGGTTTTATGCATTGCGCATGGCATTGTTAGCTCTGAAATGTTTCATAGCATGATAAAAAAAATCTATTCCATTCTAGGAATGATATAAAAATATTCTATATGAATTTCCACAAGATATTAAGTAAATATCATTCCACTAATAAAAACATGAGGATTCTCATAAATCATGTTTACCTTAATATTTCCACAAGGATTTTTAGTAAATTTTTTATCTTCTATTAATTTTATGATATTCTCATTTTAAATGTAAATTTTTCATAAATTAATTAATATAAAGACTCATAGTCAAATAATGTCTTTGAATAATGTGAATAAACAACTAAAATACCACTATAACTGTGTCTCTTTTGTTTAAAATGGACATGATTATAAGTGAAAATAACAACTGTCATACGGGAAACCAACAAAACGCATTCAGATTCTGTTTATAATTTTTCACAATGATCCATGGGTCATATGTGACATGTATGAGCCAACCCATGCTCAATCCGAGTCGCGGTGTGGTCGGGATCACTCTAAGTGTCTCTCATTTGTTTAAAATATACAACATTTTAAGTACATACAGAAAACTGACGAAACACATTCTGTCTCCATTGAAACTTTAGCACAATGATCCATGAGTCATATGTGACATGTACGAGTCAACCCTGCCACAATTTGAGGCATGGTGTGGCCAACAACATTCCTAATATCCCTCTTATTAAAAAAAATGGACATCATTTTAAGTGAAAACAACAACTGACATATGAAAAACAATCCAAACACATAAAAAATGTGTGGATGCTTCAGGAAATTGATCCATGGGTCATATTTGATGTGTACTAGTGAACCCCACCTCAATACGAGGCGTGGTGTGGCCGACACCATTCATAGTGTCTCTCTGTTGTTTAAAATGGACATCATTTTAAGTTAAAACAATAAGTGACATTCAAAAAACAGACATAACACATTCAAAATGTGTTTATGCTTTAGGAAAATGAGCTATGCGTCATATGTGACGTGTATGAGTCAACCCTGCCTCAATCCGAGGTGCGGTGTGGCCAGAACCACTCTAAGTGTCTCTCTTTTGTTTAAAATGGACAACATTTTAAGTGAAAACATCAACTGACATACGAAAAACTGACCAAACACATTCCGAATGTGTTGATACTTTAAGAAAATGATCCATGAATCATTTGAGATGTGTACGAGACAACCCAGTCTAAATCCGAGGCGTGGTGTGGCCAGTACCACTCTAACATTGTCTCTTTTGTTCAAAAATGGACAGGAATATAAGTGAAAAGAACAACTGGCATATGGAAAACTTACCAAACGCATTCAGATTCTGTTGATAATTTATCACAACGATCCATGGGTCATATGTGACGTGTAAGATCCAACCTGGGCTCAATCTAAGAAGCGGTGTTGCCGGTATCACTCTAAGTGTCTCTCTTTTATTTAAAATGGACAACATTTTAAGTACATATGAAAAACTTACCAAACGCATTTGGTTACAGTTGAAACATTAGGTGAACAATCCACGAGTCATAAGTGATGTGTACGAGTCAACCTAGCCCCAATCCGAGCCGCAGTGTGGTTGACACAACTTAATGTGTCTCTATTTTGTTTAAAATGGACATCATTTTAAGTGAAAACAACATCTAGCATATGGAATATCGACCAAACGGATTCTAATTGTGTCAATACTTTAGAACAATGATGCATGGGTCATATGGGACATGTACGAGTCAACCCCACCTCAATCCGAGGTGTGGTGCGGCCGACACCATTCGTAGTGTCTCTCTTTTGTTTTAAATGCAAATCATTTTAATCGAAAACAAAAAGTGACATATGAAAAACTGACCAAACACATTCAAAATGTGTTGATTCTTTACAACAACGATCCATGGGTCATATGTGATGTGTACGAGTCAACCCCACCTCAATCTGAGGTGCGGTGTGGCCGGCACCACTCAAAGTGTCTCTCTTTTGTTTCAAAATGACATCATTTTAAGTGAAAGCATCAACTAGCATACGTAAAATCGATCAAACTCATTCAGATTGTGTTGATACATTAGGAAAATTATCCATGGGTCATTTGAGACGTGTACGAGTCAACTCCATCTAAATCTGAGTCTCGGTGTGGTCGGTACCACTCTAATTGTATCTCTTTTGTTTAAAATGCACAGGATTATAAACGGAAAGAACAACTGGAATACAGAAAACCGACCAAATGAATATGGATTCTGTTGAAAAAATTTTAAAACGATCCGTGGGTGATATGTGACTAGTATGAGCCAACCCGGGATCAATTCGAGTCATGGTGTGGCTGAGATCACTCTAAGTATCTCTCTTTTGTTTAAAATGGATAACATTTTAAGTACATATAGAAAACTTACCAAAAGAATTTGGTTTCTATTAAAACATTAGGAGAACGATCCATGGGTAATATGTGATGTGTAAGAGTCAACCTCGCCTCAATCCGTGGTGTAGTGTGGCCGACACCACTCAAAATATCTCTCTTTTGTTTAAAATTGACTTCATTTTAAGTGAAAACAACAACTACCGTATGGAAAACTGGACAAATAGATTCTGATTATGTAGATACATTAGCACAATAATCCATGGGTCATATGTGACATGTATGAGTCAACCCCTCCTCATTTTGAGGTGCTGTGTGGCCGACATCATTCATAGTGTCTCTCTTTTGTTTTAAATGGACATCATTTTAAGCGAAAACAACAAGTGACATACGAAAAACTGACCAAAAGCATTCGAAATGTGTTGATGCATTAAGTAAATGATCCATGGGTCATATGTGATGTGTATGAGTCAACCCCACCTCAATCCATGGAATGGTGTGGCCGGAACCACTCTAAGTGTGTCTCTTTTGTTTAAAATGGACAGGATTATAAATGAAAAGAACAATTGGTATATGAAAAGCCGACCAAACGCATTTGGAATATATTGGTAATTTATCACAATGATCCATGGGTAATATGTAACGTGTACGAGCCAACTAGGTCTCAATCCTAGTCGCGGTGTGGCCGGGATCACTCTAAGTTTCTCTCTTTTGTTTAAAATGGACAATAATTTAAGTGCATACGGAAAACTAACCAAACACATTAGGTTTACTTTGAAACTTTAGGAGAATGATCCATGGGTCATATGTGACATGTATGAGTCAACCTCGCCTCAATCCGATGCACGGTGTGGCTGACATCACTCAATGTGCCTCTCTATTGTTTAAAATGAACTTCATTTTAAGTGAAAACAACAACTAGAATACCTATAACTGACCAAATGGAGTATGATTGTGTCGATACATTAGAACAATGATCCATGGGTCATATGTGACGTGTACGAGTCAACCACGCTTCAATCCAAGGCATGGTGTGGCAGAAGCCATTCATAGTGTCTCTCTTTTGTTTAAAATGGACATCATTTTAAGTGAAAACAACAACTGACAAACGAAAAACTGACCAAACACATTATAAATGTGTTGATGCTTTAGGAGAATTATCCATGGGTCATATGTGATGTGTACGAGTCAAACCAGCCTCAATCCGAGGCATGGTGAGGCCGGGATCACTCTATGTGCCTCTCTTTGGTTTAAAATGGACAACATTTTAAGTACATATGGAAAACTGACCAAACGGATTCTGATTATGTTGATACATCAGAACAACAATCCATGGGTCATATGTGACTTGTACAAGTCAACCTCGCCTCAATCAGAGATGTGGTCTGGCCGGTACCACTCTAAGTGCCTCTCTTTTATTTCAAAAGGACATCATTTTAACTGAAAACTTTAACTGGCCTATGGAAAACCGACCAAACACATTCGAATTGTGTTCATAATTTAGGACAATGATCATTGGGTCATTTGAGACATGTAAGAGTCAACCCTGTCTAAATACGAGACGCGGTGTGGCCAGTACCACTCTAACTATGTCTCTTTTGTTTAATGTGGACAGGATTATAAGTGGAAATAACAACTGACATACAAAAAACTGACCAAACACATTTTGAATATGTCGATAATTTATCACAACGATCCATTGGTCATATATGACATGTACAAGCCATTCCAGGCTCAACCTGAGTCGCAGTGTGACCGTGATCACTCTAAGTGTCTCTCTTTTGTTTAAAAAGGACAACAATTCAAGTTCATACGGAAAACTGACCAAACGCATTTGGTTTCCATTGAAACTTTAGGGGAATGATCCATGGGTCATATGTGATGTCTACGAGTCAACGTCACATCAATATGAGATGTTTTATGGCTGACACCACTCAAAGTGTCTCTCTTTTGTTTAAAATGGACTTCATTTTAAGTGAAAAAAACAAGTGGCATATGGAAAACTGACCAAATGGATTCTGATTGTGTTGATACTTAATCATAATGATCCATGAGTCATATGTGACATGTACTAGTCAACCCCGACTCAATCCGAGTCGTGGTGTGGCCGACACCATTCATAATGTCTCTCCTGTGTTTAAAATGGACAACATTTTTAGAGAAAACAACAACTGACTTACGAAAAACTGAACAAATTCATTAGAAATGTGTTCATGATTTAGGAGAATGATCCATGCTTCATATGTGACATGTATGAGTCAACCATGTCTCAATCTGAGGCACGGTGTGGCAGGAATAAATCTATGTTTCTCTCTTTTGTTTAAAATGGAAAACAGGTTAAGTACATATGGAAAACATACCAAAAATGATTTTGATTATGTTGATAGTTTATCACAATTATCCATTGGACATATGTGACATGTATGAGTCATCCCCGCCTCAATCTGATATGTGGTGTGTCCGGTACCACTCAATGTGTCTGTCTTTTGTTTCAAAAGGACATCATTTTAAGTGAAAATATCAACTGGCATACGGAAAACCGGCCAAACACATTAGGATTGTGTTGATACATTAGGAAAATGATTCGTGGGTCATTTTAGACATGTACAAGACAATACTGTCTAAATCCGAGATGCGGTGTGGCCGATACCACTCTAATTATATATCTTTTGATTAAAATGTACAAGATTATAAGTGAAAAGAACAACTGGCATACGAAGAACCAACCAAATGCATTTGGAATCTATTGATAATTTATCACAATGATCCATTGGTCATATGTGACGTGTATGAGCCAACCCGGGCTCAATCTGAGTCGCGTTGTGGCCCGGATAACTCTAATTGTCACCCTTTTGTTTAAAATGGACAACATTTTAAGTACATATAGAAAACCGACCGAATGCATTATTTTTCCATTAAAACTTTAGGAGAATGATCCATGGGTCATATGTGACATGTACGGGTCAACCTCACCTCAATCCGAGGCACGGTGTGTCCAATACCACTCAAAGTGTCTCTTTTTTGTTTTAAATGGACTTCATTTTAATTGAAAACAACAAATAGCATACGGAAAACTAACCAAATAGATTCTTATTGGGTAGATACATTAGTAAAACAATCCATGGGTCATATGTGACGTGTACGAGTCAACCCCGCCACAATCCAAGGCGTGGTGTGGCTAACACCATTCATAGTGTCTCTCTTTGGATTAAAATGGACATAATTTTATGTGAAAACAACAAGTGACATATGAAAAACTGACCAAACACATTATAAATGTGCTTATGCTTTCGGAAAACAATCCATGGGTCATATGTAACGTGTAAGAGTCAACCCCACCTCTATCCAAGGTGTGGTGTGGCCGAAACCACTCTAAGTGTCTCTCTTTTGTTTAAAATGGAGAACATTATAAGTACATAAGGAAAACTGACCAAATAGATTTTTATTGTGTTGATACTTTAGCACAACAATCCATGGGTCATATGTGATGTGTACGAATCAACCCCGGCTCAATCTGAGGCGTGGTGTGGCCGAAACCACTCTAAGTGTCTCTCTTTTGTTTAAAATGGACAACATTTTAGTTGAAAACATCAACTGGCATACGAAAACCGATCAAATGCATTCAAGTTGTGTTGATAGTTTAGTAAAATGATCAATGGGTCATTTGAGATGTGTACAAGTCAACCATGTCTAAATATGAGACATTGTGTGGCCGATACCACTCTAACTGTGCCTCTTTTGTTATAAATGGACATGATTATAAATGAAAAGAACAACTGGGATACAAAAAACCTACCAAACACATTTGGAATCTGTTGAAATATTAGGACAATGATCTATGGGTCATATGTTATGTCTACGAGTCAACCATGCCTCTATCCAAGTTATGGTGTGGCTGGGACCACCCAATGTGTATCTCTTATGTTTAAAATGGACAACATTTTAAATACATTTGGAAAACCGACAAAACGGATTCTGACTGTGTTGATATTTTAGCACAACGATCCATGGGTCATTTTTGACAAGTACGAGTCAACCCTGCCTCAATATGATGTGTCGTGTGGCTGTCGCCATTCAAAGTGTCTCTCTTTTATTTATAAATCACTTTATTTTAAGTGAAAAAAATAACTGTCATATGGAAAACTGACCATATTCTTTCAGAATATGTTGATACTTTAGGATAACGATCCATTGGTCATTTGTGATGCGTATGAGTTAACCTTGCCTCAATCCGAGGCACGGTGTGGCCAGTATCTCTCTAGGTGTATGTATTTTGATTAAAATAGACATCGTTTCTAGAAAAAATATATGGTATATGAAAAACCGATCAAATTATGAATTGAATTCCGGATTACACATATAATTGTCATCTAAATTTTAAATTTAATTCTAAATGAATTATGTATGTTTATAATTACGTTATTAATTTTGATTTAATTATGGGTGTGTATAGTTCCAGGATGCATTATATGTTAAATTTGTATGAATTTGTTCTCTATATGTATGTGTTAGTTGGTTATTGTAGGTATAATAATTTTATATGTATGTGTTAGTTTATTGTAGGTATAATAATTGGAAATGATTTAATATGGGAGGGAATACTGCTGTGCAAATTGCACAAAATTGAGATCTTCTGTTCAAATTGTAGGCTGCTATGCAATTTTCACAGCATAGGCTATGCCAACGGTTTCAAACTGTTGGCATAGCCTCTCAGAGTATTTTTTTAACCAACAGTTATATGAACCATTGGTAAAAATCCATTCCCAACAGTTTAGAACCATTAGGAATGAAGCCCTATGCTTGGTTTTACCAACGGTTTGGCACAACTGTTGGTATAGGTTCATTTATTCTATCCTATCCCAATGGTTCAGTGTAAACCGTTGGGAAAACCTATCCCAATGTCTTACTTCCCTATGGTTTTCAGAACCATTGGTATAATATATACCAACAATTCTGCAGTCTTTCCCAACGGTTACGAACAGTTGGGAAATCTTGCATTTCCAGTAGTGTTCCCTTCCTTTTCTATTTTAAGGAAAATAACAACCATATCTAGATATTTCTCCCTTCGTAAATTTTATGATTCTCATTTGGAGGGTGTCAATGAATTCCCCCCATCAGAAGTAATATCTTTGGGGAAAAGGTCTTGGCATTGAGGAATGTGAATGCCCACTCGAGTCATTGGTGTTTCACAAAATCAGTGTCATGGGGGATGCATGGATTTCTGGGAGATGCTTGGTATTCCTCTATATGTAATATAAATATGAGGATATCCATTTATTTCAGTAACTTCCTACTCCTTAAATCATGTCTCTCTATCACAAGACCATACCACAAGACCCAATTTTGTGACACCATCGCAAGTCCTTTCATGGGGACTATTCTAAAAGACTGCTTTTTCTCAGTGACTCATTCAAACCGAATACAAACCAAATTTTGATAATTTTATAAAATATACCCATCAGGATTAAATTTGTATGTATTGTTTCATGAGGTATTCCTGTATGATCTTATCATATATTGTCTACTATGTAGCTCATGTGACCATGTCTAGATTACACAATCACGAGTCTCAAAAAGGTCAAGAGATTATGTGATGACCTATGGATAATTATAGCCTAAGAGACCTCTACGGTTTAAGAGATTAGTGATCCCCTTTTGGTGATTTTTTAATTACTTTATTGATTAATGTGATGCAAATGACGTTTCTAGTTTATGCCATTATTTTTATATGATTTTATTTTGTTTTTCTAATAAATTCCTGTAACTTCAATTCGGATAGCTTTTGTTTTGTTGTCTATATTATCGAAATACATCAATGAAGGAGGAAAAGGTAGTGATATCTCATCATTATGGTATCATATTGAGTGTGGATCCAACATGTCTCTATGATATAAGTTCTCTTCCACTATGTTTTATAATGTTGATGTGATCCAAACTAATAGACAATTCTATTCATACTTCCTACCCCTTTATGGGTTTTGTCTTTATGAAGATACTCCTATTCCTTTTAATAATTCAACATTCATACCCTCTATCAGAATTAAAAACACCCATAACACCTTCCCAATAAACATCTCTAAGGGGGAATACATTGTCTCACAGGTATACCATGAATATGAGTATATACCTATATAGATAATCATATAATTTGAAGGGATTGATCATGCACTTGATGAGGATTTTCATATATGTCTCTCAATAATTTTAAAATCCATTAATAGTTAAAAGTTTGGGTGGGATTCCAACTGGGAATTCTGATCAGGAGGTAGCATTGGCATGGATTGAGGATGGTCGTTTTGGGTAAAATACGTTATTTCCAATTTCACTTAGGAATTGATGAAAATTGTATTTTACGACGGTGTAATGATATCGTCGATTTCTTCCTTCTGTAAAAGGGTCTAATGATCGATCTATGTATTCATTAGATTCTCTATATGAATGAATTCCACATTATGAATGTAGAGGTGGGAATCAGCCTTTGGTATGTAGAGAAGATATATGGTGAACCAATATTAGGTGGGATGTATGACGAGTATTTCCCCCCCATGTTCAATTTGGGATGATGTTACGAGGACTCCACCTATAACACGATATCTCATTAAGCTGGATAAAAAGGTCCTCCCAAATGAGCCACTTCATGGAGTAGTTATTCTATTCATGACATGGGAGAAATTATTTATCCAAAGGCCATCTCTGATAAATAATCTAAGAAGTCAAAATCATGGCTTACACAGGACTCTCGTAGTGCATTGGGCATTTATTATTCCCTGGTAGAGGAAGAGAAATTTGAATAATGTTGATGGGAAGATATCCATGTTATTAACTAGTCTCTATATCTAGCTGGTTTCCTTTACATCTATTTTAGTGGGTAATTACTTATTAGGAATGAAAAATGCAGAGTTATAGTTTCCACCTTTATGTTGTAGACCTCTATTAAATGAGTGAGTGTATCAGGTTATCTTTCCCTATGATGGACAAATTCTACTACCTTATGATCTATGTTTGAAGGGAAAAATCTTCTTACAGGATCCTGGTACTCTTCCATGTATATTGGGGAAGGATATGGGCTCACCTTATATTTTATGAATATATGAACATCCAGCAGATTCCCAATGTCTGTTTCACACCATAATTGTAATTCATCCATAAGGTAAGAGCCGTTACATTGATATAATGGGATGTTAGGGATTCTGTGATCCCCTATGATTGATTCTCCTTTAGGTCCTAGATTCCAATCCCTATAGGTGACATTTTCGATACCATCAAGGCCTATTTTGACAAACCCACTTATGTGATGCTACGATATGAAGGATTTCTTTCACCAGTATTGATGGGAAACTAATATAAAAATGGTATTCACCCTATCATGGAATAGAAATATGATCTCCACTTTTTTACGATGGCCTGGAAGAATTTTTAATGACTCAAACATCAAGATTATGTGTTTTAGTATGAGAGGAAATATATTCATTAAGGATTCTAGCACCATAGGGAAACATTTCCCTTATATTGTAAAGCCCTATCAATATGCCCTATGGTTTTGAGTCATGACATGTGGGAGATCAAAGGTTCAAGAATGGATTCTCACATTACTACTTTGAAAAAGTGTATAAAACATGGTGAGGTAGAATTAAGGATTTCAAATTCACTCACATATTTGGCATAGAAATTGTAAATCAAGGTCCAAAGTGCTTGTTCCAGGAGGTTGATATGGGAAAATCGTACCAGGAATAACCCAAAACACATTTGGGTTTTAGGGTTCTTCCATAGTGATTTCAGTGCTCACATGGATTAAAAAGATCATTTTATAGAGTGAAACACTTTTTATGACCAAAGGTTCATAGGACTAATCCATAGGTATACATGCATGGTCATTCAAAGGGTCCTTGAAGCCCAGTAACCTTTATAGGGGCCTTGAAAGGTTTCAATGATACAAGGCACCCCAATAAAGAAGTGTGATTTGTGGAATGTGTAATATCTGAGAAGGGTTTGAGAACCCCAAAAGTTATGTCAACACCTAGAAAAAATATTCTCATGGTGAGGAGATGTAAGAAAGCATTCCTCGAGATTTTTTCTAAAATAGGGGATCCAATAAGAATAACTTGGATTTTACTAGGGCTAAAAATTAGACCATATGAGCTTTATTCCATATTAATTTGGGTCATAAATTTTTCCTAAACATTGGGGAAAATATTTTATGGAGTGAAGACTTTAATTTTGATCATGTCACCCTTTGAGGATTTTTTTACCTAAAATGGTTTTTTCACTTTTTCTAATAGTTTATGGTCTCTAGAGTTGGACCATTATAGGATAGTGTTTAAGGTCATACAACTTTTTCTAATAGTGCATGCAGTTTAGAGTCAGAAACACATTGAATTAACATAGATGATCACACACAAGAGCCCAATTTGGATTCCAGTTATTAAGACTACCCCAATATCCTTTTTATATATAGGTGACAATGTTCTAAATCATGGTTTGAGGTCCCTAGTTCTTGGTTAATGATATGGGACCATCGTACTAGACCTAGTTTATATCACATCGAGGTGTTCAGTTCTACCATGGTGATGTATGGTCTCAAAAGGATTATAAATCCCATTTTGT
Source organism: Viscum album (assembly GCA_963277665.1). NCBI lineage: Eukaryota > Viridiplantae > Streptophyta > Magnoliopsida > Santalales > Viscaceae > Viscum > Viscum album. The sequence goes on from OY728140.1 coordinate 1,152,831,656, forward strand.
AGTCTAAAACATTGGTTTGATGTCCATAGGAACTTACGCAGGATCCATAGACATACATGAATAGTCAAGAAAAGGGTCACTGAAGATGGGTATCTTTTTAAGGGTTCTTGGAAGGTTTTGGTGGTCTGGGGAAATAAAATCATGAAGTGTGGTCTATGGATTGATGTGATTTTAAAAGATATTAGTAGTACCTCTATAATATGGATGACTGGGTAAAGGATTTAGTGCTCCCTTAATATGGGATGAAAAATTGGTGATGTCCTGCACAATTTATCATCATGTAGTGGGGAAATTTTGTAAGAAATATAATATCTTTCTATAGGGACATATGACGTGTTATTTATTTTCATTTGGTAAAGTCATTTTTTTGTCTAGTTTTATTATCATAGGTCGAGGATGTTATGATTATAGTTTAATAACATGCCATATGGATGTGTGAATCAATGAGAAAAATTTATTCAAGATATATTATGTCCCAAATAAAGTTGTATGTATATCTGGATCATATGTATGAGAAATTATCTTCTGAAACTCGACTCTTATATATTTAGGAGCATTTATTATCTTTTATTGCAGGTGGTCTCAGTATTGGTGATTTTTACAGCACTGTGTATGATATTATGAAATAAATCCATCCACATGTTGTTTTTGAATGGAAAACATTCTAAGGTCAATCCAATGACTAGAGGAGAGAATTGTTTTTGTATATTTCTATAGATGGGACCAATCTTGGATATATTGATTCTACTACATATCTTGTGATGGAAGAAATCAATCCACACATATATCATGAAGAACTATGAAGTTTATCATCATGTAGAAAGGATGTGGGATTCCCAACCTAAAGAGGGGAAATGTGACTGGACCCATGGATATAAATCTGGGCATCACTGTGTATCCTATGATAATAAGAATCAGCCATACATTTTTATTGAAATCCCATAATGTTTAATGTCATGAAGTGAGGATGAGGATGATCCATCCTGGATGAATAGATATTTTTTGGCCAGGACCAAGGGTGGATATTTGAGAATAACTACTTAATGATTATCATGTCACAATTAGTTCTTGAAAGGTTCTCCATGTAAGTCTGATCCATACAAAGGGAGTGGGGATGTTTGGTTACGGCTGGACCCTACACTAGAGATCTTGGCATCACTATGTATCATATTGGAATGAGAATCAATCCATCCATAGTTCTTAAGGAGTGTCCTTCCTACTCAAGTATAGAATATATTTAGATAGGGGAAATTATTATATTTTTAGTGACTGGAACCATGATTTAAGAGTCGGGTGTCACTATGTATCCTATGACGTGAAAAATCAAGTCACATGTGGTTCCAGAATAGAGGTTTGGTTGGAGTCCAATAGAAAACAATGATTGTCCTATGTGGAATGGTTTTCAAGAATGTACAATTTTATGTCATTTAAGGGATATAAACATTAGAGTTTAGAATCTTATAGTGAGTAGTCATTGTATGCCATTTATGGTATTTCATTCAAGTACCACGATGATCTTACCAAAATCTTCCATTCCATGTCTGTGTAGGGGATTACTTACTGAAACTCTTAATCTAATGTCAGCTATTCTCAATGTGAGAATAAAGGAATGATAAGGGTCCCTCTGACTATGTAGAGGTACACAGGGATATGATAAGTGTATTTTACATCATATAATGGTGAACCAAGATATATGATTAATTTGTCTTAACAAATATCATTGAAAATAAGAATCAAGATGTACATAGTTATAGAAAACTTCATCAATTTGATATCAAATAGAAAGGACATTAGATGCACAGTTTAATACCCTACAAGAATTAGGTTGATTTCATGACATTAATTAGTAAAGGAACATTGTGGATCGGTATAACTTTACACCATATTGTATGGATTAGGGTCCTCTGCTATGAATGGAATGGAATGTGGTGGTTGGGCCCTATATTTTAGATTTAGGTTTCACTTCATGTCCTATGATTTCAAGAATAAATCCACACATAGTTCTATATATCCTTGCAGTTTGGATGTTGTATGGTAAGGAGAAAAGATGTGGAGTTTAACATCATGAAATAAGGGATTTATTGTATATTTTAACAACATTTGAACATGATGACATTTTTATATTTTAATGTCATGTAACTAAGATTAATTGAGAGACATACACTAATATAGATGCCCATATGATGAAATCTATGAAAATTATTTGTTGAAAAACCTCATATTGGTGGGGGTGTAACATGTTCCCCATCCATTGTATCCAATGAAGAAAGATCCATTGTGATAGTCCTTATGTATGATATAAAGTCCTTCTAATTTGGTTTCTATTTAAGAGGATCTTTTCCTATTACCATAGGAGTTCTATTCAACAACACCAGTTCTCCTTGGAGGAATGAAAAGTTGAGAAACTTCATACTAATGGCTTGTGAAATCTCATTCTCATGAACCTCAATGTCGTGTAATGTATGAAACCAATTCTTATTGATCCACTCCAACTCATAAAATTGCATTTGGGATTGCTCATAATTTTAAAACAACCTTCAAATGGATATCTAGAGTTAAGGAAGATGGATCATTCTGGGTTACACTACCTAGAATTATTACACAAATGATTATGGAATTTATTGTGTGTCATTATGTGTGGTTGTATGATAGTACCACAAATCAAGAAGGATATGTTGTGACTAAGAATTTTTTTCCTTGTTCATCATGTTCAAGAAAATATTTGATAGAGTTATATTGAATTCCTATATCTATCCATTTTCCACTACTTAATAGCATCACTAGTGGTCAGACCCAATATTGCACTCTTGGTATATTTACCTCAATTCATTAGAACTAATGATTGGGCCATTATCAATAAATATTATGTGAGGGACCACAAACATAATTATTATATGAGGCTTTATGAAGTTGATAATGTTCTTTACACCAAATTCATTGATTGGTATTGCCTCATCCAAACTAGGAAAGAAGTTAGTAGTTGTACGGATGAACTTGAACTCCTTATCTATAGAAGGGGGATAAAACCCCACAAAATCCATTCCCCAAATAAAAAAATGTCTAGGAATATTTATATGTATATTGAAATTATGGGTGTTTATAGATAAAAATTCCATGTATATTTCAAGCATGAAATTTATTAGTTAATTACGTGTCATTCGGTATCCTGGATTTGTAGTAACATCCCAACCTTATAATTTGGTTTGAGAGCCTAGTCACTTACTTATGGGCATCACAAGAACTCACATAGACTTATCCGATGATGATAGAAATATCTATTTCTACTATGATTCTGAGGAGGATACATTAAAATCAGTACATGTATAGGGATTTATATTCATTTGGACCATCCTACAGGGTGATATTTTCTAAAGAGCACTGAATCTATTCCCTTCCATCTTGGTATTTTAGGAGAGTACCTTTTTAGAGATAACCGATTATAGGATCCATCTATCCAAGGGTGGTTATCATTTCATCACCCTATGGGGTATTGTTGACCTTATTTATTTCTTCCATATCAAATACTATGATTGATAAGACAATTATTCTATGTATAATATGAATGATTGCTTCCCCATAATCAAATTCAGCCAAGAAATTGGCTACGTTAGCCAATATGTCGGCAAAAGAATTTTGTGAGCGTGGAACATGATACAATGTGGGATAAAAAGGAAAATCTTTAATTAGTCCCCTCACATAGCCAATGAGAGGGACTAGTTCTTCTTTTTTGATGGAATACTAACCATTGATCAAATTTATCAATTGTTCTGAATCTCCATGGATATTCAAGGAGGCTATGTGCAGTTGTAGTATTAGTTCCTGCCAAACAAGGAGGTATAGGAAATCAGCCTCATCATTTTTTCATCCTTTGGATTATGAGAATGATTAGGGGAAAATTTATTTGTCTGGAGCATAAAATGGAATTACTAGACTAACCATATTGAGCCTCAGTTTGTCCATCCTTTTATTAAAAGGAATTTGGGATGCACCATAAAATTACATCTCCCATGTACAAGGATTTTCATGGCCATAGATTACCATCTCATTTAGAATTTTAGTGTCCAATATTGTATTCTCTATGGAAGGAATTTCTATGTGGATATAATCTTGGTATTTCCCTTTTGCTGACATTTGTGATATGAATTAAATGTCATCTAGCTATAGCATGACTTCCCATTGGGCCAAGAACCTAGTAAATTTTTGGTAACAATGTATGTACATGAGTGGATAGATACGAGAGACCAGATGGGATTCTTGGTGATACGAGTAACGTCACCTTATCTTTTTCACTATGAATATGAGTGAAAGGTAGTTCATGTCGACATTAGTGTATCTAGACTCAGTACCTATAAATGTCCTACCTAGGTAGAAGAGACTATTATTTCTCCCAAAAAAGAAGTTTTGTGTGAGGAGGGTTCCCATTAAAAGTTAGTTAGAGTCCAAATACATGATGAGTGGCCTCTCTTCCAAATGGGGCATTAGAAATGGTGGGTGAAATATATACTTCTTGAGACTTTTTAAGTATTATTCGAAGTCATTGTCCCATCGATAGGCAATTCCATTTTTAAATAACCTTTTGAAGGGAATATATTTTCTCACTATTTTTTCTTGGAATCACTAAATATATGTGAAGTTCTTTTAGAACCCCTCATTTCATTGATATTTATGGGGGTGACAATGATAAAATAGAACCAGTCATATCTAGGCTGACCACTATGTAGTTATGGCATAAAAAATCCAAGGGACATTCCTCATGTTACCCTAAAAGCGCATATCAGTGGATTAATCTTTAGACTGTGTTGTCATAGCTTATAAAATAGTGTTTGGATATCCTTGAAGTGATCGAATCATTATTTATATTTTAAAACAAGGTCATCGACATAATATTTGGTTATCCTTACTATGAATGGTTTAAATATATGATGCGTGGATCATCAGTATGTAGTCTCAATTTCTATTAACCCAAATTGCATGACTTGATATCAAAATATCTCGTATGGTTCTCTAAAGGCCATGTATTCCTCATATTCAGGGGCCGTATTTATTTGATTGTATCTTGAATACCCATACCTTATAGAAGTAGTTTCAAATGGAGGGCTTACATTGATCAAGAGTTTTGTGATCGACAATGGTAAGTAATACTTTTGGTAATTCCATAGAAGGTCTCTGAAATCGATTTAAACAAGAATATGTCCTTTATTTTTCATGATATGAATGATGTTGGGAATACATCTTTGGTATTTCACTTATTGAATTTTTTTCATTGTTCAATCTATAAAATTCTGTATGTACATTGGTTAAATGTGATGGGTTTATCAATTTGTATTCATGCATGATGCCTCAGGGCTCATCAGATAGTCCAAGATCATCTGTAGCCACATATGGTTTCTATTTGAGAATTTCTATATAGATCTTAGTAAACACATATCAATATTTCATGGGAAATCACATGTACATATCTTTATATTAAAGGGGCATGGTGTCACTAATCAAAGTAGGATTCGAGTTTTCATCCATTCCTAGATTTATCTATCCAAGCTCATCGATGTTGTTGGGGACACCTTCCTCAAATGTGAGAGGGGAGTTCCTAAGATCATCCTCGCCTTATTACAACTATATGTATGAGGAGAAATGTTTAATTGAATATAGAAATATGGGTGAATCATTATCACTATAAGGGTGAGGGAGGCCATAAGAAGATACATTATCATCCCCTAACAACTAATTCATTACAAAGAGATTCTGGTTTTGATTGTTTTTTACTCTATCTCTATGGATATAAGGGGCTTGGACCTCTAGGACTAAGTCAAACACCTCAACTAGACTTATGGGTAGTATATAGTCACTTTCATGAAAAAATTAGGTATTTACAATGTATTTACCCAATACATTGAGGGAATCAACCTTTGTATCAACATCCATCATTGGTTTTTGGATCCCTTTTTGTAGAAACGTGTTTCATCATAGGTCGATCCACATGTATTCAATGGGGAACTATCACCATATAGTTTTCTTGATTTTCCATCGATGGAGTATTTTTGACATTGATGGAATTTTGATGTTACCATCACTTTTCTACAAAGTTAGGCCCTTCCGAGAAGGACACTTTATGTGTAATCATGTTGGATAACCATAAACTAAGCTTTAGTTGTGATCTACCCAAACTGAGTTTTGAGTTCAAACTTCCCGATATGTCGTTTCTCATCCTTATCATACCCTTCAATGTTCATCTATCTATAATATGGGAGGGTTTTAATTAGGATGAGATTTATCCCAAATCCATTTTCATATTAGATAATATCACATGTTGAAATTATTGAGTCTTCCTAAAACATATAGGAGTATGATGTTTCCCTCAAAGATACCCTCCAGATCGAGCTTTGTGAATGAGATAGAAACATGGAATTATTCTAACATGGTTTCAATTAGATAGACCTCACCTATAATGATTTCAATATAAAATTACAATCAGATTTGTAGGGATTTAATTAGTTCCACCCTAAGTTATTTTTGAAAGAGAATTTACATTAAGGATTTAAATCTTGGCTGGGAAAACCTCAAGATGCATCATAATGTCATATATTTGTGCCATAGTTCGACACTTCCCGAGGTGGGGTTTCTTGGGGAAATGAGGCTCAGGAACTGAGCCTCCTAAGGTTGACATGATTGGTTCTTGTTTAGAGGTTGTGGGATATGATTTTACTAGTGGATAAAGTTAATCCAAACTTACCTATTTCCTAGGATGAATGGATAATCGAAGACCCACTATGTGTTAATTCAAGTCGACTAGGTGCAGATGACCATTGTAAGGTTTTGGACACATTTATTTATCTTCTCATATCATTGGAGAGCGTAACCTTTGGTATCAGATGAATATATATTATCCATTGGGATGTGAAAAAACAATGATTCTGACCATGCACGCGATGTCCCTTGTATCCTCATTCCTATGCATACAACATCCCATTCCATAGTAATGTGCATGAAAATCATATTTTGTTGAAAATTCATCATCATAGAAGCTGTATCTAAATTTTGTCATGCTAAAAGAAAAAAATATTAGATATTATGGGAATTGGATTCTATTTTGTGGGGTAGTTCCTATGCTTCAGATGTTGTAGGGAATAAAAATATAAGAGTTAGATGTGACTTTAGATCAGAATATGACTTTTCATCAACTATTTCTTCCAACAACCTATAGTCATTACCACTTTTGGAAGGCATATCCGATGTGACATTCCTAGATGGTGGAGGTATTGTGGTTCTAAACAACTATTCTCTTAGGGTGGCATGGACTTGGTCAACTATTTTCTGACTCATCAAATTTTCAAACTTCAATGCCATCTTAACTGTTATTTTCCTCCAACCATCATCTTCTTTAGAATTGGAAATGGTTTTGTAAGACACCATAAATGAGGAGTTTTTTAACACCACCTATTCAGAATTGACCATGCCTCCATGAATGTCATTTAAGATTAAGCTATCCTAGATATTATTCCTGAGCCTAATATGGAAAGGGAAGTAGTCAGGATAGTCTGTGTGGTTAACCTCATCGGGCATCATGGCTTATGGTAGCTTGAGCATGTTATTAACCATGAATGCTAAGAAATACCATGGAACATGTTAATTTCATAAGTACCATAAATTAATCATCAATTTCTCAAATCACAGGTCACCATAATTTTTTCTATGCTTTTGGTGGAGGTCGATTCAGTGGTTATTGTCGGTCGACATGAGGTGTTGGGAGATTCGAGAACTACCTAGTTTCTATGATGGGAACTACTAATGTATTTTCGAGTGAAAACTATATATTATACTTTTCCAAACCATTCCCATGTAATGATATTATGATACTAGGTTTATACCGGGTTGCTTTAGTGTCACCTTCGAGACGTTGTTCCATTTATGAGAACTAATAGAAATCACATGGATATTTCCATGTAATTAGATGCATCTGTAGCTCATCCCATATATTTTCATCACAATTCTCCAAAAATTGTTCTTGTGAGATATGTATGTAGAGTGAATAGGTTAAATTTTTTAACCTAATTATGAAGTAAAAAATGCTATCATTTTCACGCTGCTTGCAGTTCGTTAGGTCGAAATGGTCATTTTCCTCAGCATGGAATTGAACTGATAAAAGAACTTGTGATAAAGTTCTTCCCATCCTAAAACGTATCCTATTGGAAAAATATTGAAATAAAAAAATGATGAACCTATTAGAGTTTGTATAAAATACCTTAGCTTTGTCTCATCCTACTGATCTCAATGGCCCATCATCGACAAAAATCAGGATACGAAGTGTGTGAGATATAGTTTAGGATCACCGAAACCATTAAAGGTACAAAATGTAGTATTTTGAATTTTAGTTGGAGGAAAAGTTTCATTTACAAACTCGGGATATAGATTCCTCTAAAGATACATAAGTGCATGTCTCCCTTCCAAGGAATCCATTCAAGTAGACAGAGACTCCGTGAAATTGATTAGCTCTTGGGGTTATTGCTATTTGTGTCGCCTCCCATATATAGGAAGTTGGTGGGTCTTGTTGAGGTGGCCCAACATTTATCTCTCAATGATTCTAATTTCTTATAAATAAGGAATGATTACCCTAGAATGCAGTAGGATTTCCCCACAATATAGGGAAGTGATGATCATTTTTGACTTCCTTGCCTGTGTAGACTAGATGCATGGATCTGACACTATCCTAACGCACATTATAACACTATTACTAGTGGATGGACTCTTATGTGGGAGGGATATTCAACCAATCTAGATGAAAATACCCTTTGGGGATGTTACCCCATAGAAGATCCTCATTAATTTATCCGAGAGCCTTTATTTCATTATAATATTGAGAAAGTTGTTCCTCCGTGGGAGGAACCTCAAATCTTTTGGTTGGTGATTGATATATAGACACACCGTTGAATTTTTCATTGGAAACGTTCTACCATTGTGGTGAAAAATCATTATTTTTAGGTTCTATATATTGGATCCCTCTCTGGTTCTGGGTGCATGCAACCACAATTGGTGTATCCAAATCCTACTCCTCTTTGTGTATGTTTTATATGTCATGACCCTCTGTATTTTCACCTTGGTCATCAATATCTTCCATATTCGAAATGACAACATTAACATATTTATATTTGGAAATGGTTGTTGTTACTTTAATTTAAACACAATAGGATTCTTTTACACTACCTGCATTTAGGTCATTATTCGAACCCTTGGCCATATTGGTCCATTATTTATTATAACCCCAGAGGGTTTGATCATCTTCAACATAAATTCATCAAGTCTTAGAGAATGAATAGTGACCTCGAAAGAGTCTTTTATCATGGTTTTTGAAGAGGCCCTGAATATTATAGATTTTTCTTCTACTAAGTGGATTAAATGGGATTATAACTGTTAATCTTGGCCTCCAAACCATGAGAAGATAGATTTTCATTAGGGTGATGATGATGGTGATAATTCCCATATACTTTTGGATTGGTTGATATTTAGGGCTGTACTTTTCATTGATTGTTCCTATTATTAAGGATCCAATGATTATATTTAGGGTTTTGATGTTTATTGGGATATAAATGATGATATAAATGCCCCAAACCATGAGGTTTGGGGTTGAAATAGAACAACTGTTAATGTTCATGGAACCCTATTAGGTGAAGAAGAACTTGTAAATGTTGAGAAAGATATAAATTTTTCCAGCATAGTGGGATGGGGTTGGTTTTCAGTTGCATAAGATATGTCCTGAATCATCTTGAAAATGGACAATCTGAGAGGTGGAGGGGGTTTTAGAAAATCCTCTGGCCCGGTGGGTGGGGTCCTCTCCTAGATGGATTCAGTGGAATCTTTTATTGAGACATGTTTGATGTTTCATTGTTGTGGTGGTTACAGAGATGGGTATAATGGTAGCCTATTATGAGATCCACTCTTTATAGGATGTTTTATAGGTTATTACAACTTTAGATTCTATGTCTGAAATGAATTCTAATTTCTTTGACTGTCCTCATTCAAAGTCATCTTGTCTATTCTCTACCTTCATTCATGATGACTAGGAATCGTTGATGTGGTAGAATTATTTTGTAGTGACCTATTGGCCTAAGTGTTTCTTTGCACCTGGATTTCCTCAGAGGCTATTACATTTCAAGATGTCAAGTCTGATGGGTTATATTGTTCCAGGGGTGAGACAACATGTAATGATCCATAGATTTTTCTTAAAAGAATTAAAATTCATGTTTTGGCTTCAGAGATCTCATAATGATGAGTTATAATGGAATTACGGAAAGAATGTTCCATATTTTCACTCTAATTTTCCAGTTTTAAATCCCAAGCAATTGAGAGAGTGTCTACAAATAGCTAATAAAAGTGTATCTTGATTTTCAGATGGTGAAACTTCTATTTTGGATAAGGGATATGGTGATCCTTCTTTAACTAAACATTATCCATAATATTTTTACATATATAATGTATGAAATCCTTTTCTATATTATCTAGGATATAATTATAAAAATTAGTAGTGGTCAAAAACATGATGGAGAGGTTGTTTTCTACTAACTACCTCTATATATGATTGTTTAACTTCTCTTCATCAGACATACACACCTCCATCTGGTGAGACCATAAGATATGCTTTTGAGGGTCACCTGCTGATCGTAGTGGAGTGATGCTAGAAGTTTATGGGGAACAATATGCAGTTGAACCCACTATTTGAAGAACCTATATATATGATGGTTTCAATGTTTTGCACACATCTCTATGAGAAGGTGTCTGTGAAGGGGGAGGGATTTTCCATGTCCGTGGGAGATATCTTTGTAGGAAGGTTGAACATATTGGATGTCTGGAGTAGATATCATGTTATCCGTCTCCACACTACCATGAGGAGTACTACCAAGGTAATGATCATAATTTTCTTTGGTGGAAGAGTTGAAAAACCCTGGTGGTATTTTAAATGTGTGTCAAATGACCTCAATGACATTGAAATTTATAATATTAAGAATATGGATCTTGATCTACATCATGTCTAAAATATGTTAAGGTTCCTTTTCGAATTGTGCAATGATATGATCTTGTTGTATGACAGTTTTAGAAATATGCTTACAACTATTTAGTGAAGAAGGGATATGATCCCGCTACTAAGAATATGGTGGAATATACCCATGAGATACCTTATTATTGACATTAATATGATCCTATCCTGAGGAGTGTTCTATTTATATTTTGTGAGGCTCAGTCATGATTAGTGTATGAGCACAGTCCTAAGCATTTGGTATATGTTTCTAGTATTTTGTAGCAGGGATATGAGCCTACCCCAAGGCATATTCTGCTCTCACATTGGCAAACTTGGTTGGATAAGGAATATGACATTGATTTGAATATGAATTCCATGGCATAATTTGTAGGTGGATCCCCAGAACAAGTGAATGGATCTTTTCATGCTCCTGTATTTCCACATAATGATGTTAGTTTAATCATTTTTCATTGGAAGTAGGAATATGCACCTTGATTTCATGATCTAATAGAACATTATAGGTAGATTCACTAACAATGATATCATTCTATCATGAGGAATATTCTATTCTCTCATAGTTAGACCCTACTAGAATGGGGAAATATTCCCGATCCTAGGTTTTAGGTTATCATGAACGAATTTTTCAACAGGAATATGTGTCGGTCCTTGGGTATATGCCCCTCCCACTTGGTGAGACCCAACACAAATGTGGATATAATCCCGATCCTAGGAATTTGGAATATTCCACTAAACATTGTTGGCATGCATGTTCCCTTATCCAGTGGTATGTTCCTCTCTCACCTGGTGAGCCCTGTTTAGAATAAGAGTGTGATCCTGGTTCAATGTCGCACCCTTTATCAGAATATGCTTATAATCATCTTAGTTTCGATTTTAAATGTAAACTTTCCCAAGAGAAACCACATTGTCATAAATATTAGTGTTTTTACCTTTCATGGATGTAGGTATAGGAGTATGCATCTATCCTTATATTCCTACTAATAACTAAATATGATGGAGGATTTCTTCAACTGTTAATTTGATGTAACATAATTTTAGTAGAGTGTGTGCATGGTTATAATCTTGCACATTTTATGTCTCCACTATATATTAGAAGATATATTTTATTGAAGCGAGGATGTGAAACCATTATTATCCTCCTTGTTCCATCGAAATAGGATGATGAGATTCATTATTAGGGTAGGGATATAAACCTATCCCATGTCTGCTGTAGGAATATGCCCACAAACTTGTTCAGTGTGAGAATGAACATGAGACTGCTCACTAGTTACTGGAGGAATATAATGGCAGAATTCATTAGTAGGAGTGGGTATATGAGGCCAATCATGGATATATATATATATATCCTTCCTTTCTTTATTTTTATTCCTCGGTGCCCATGCATGGGTGTTAGAAGTGGTAACTTTTCTATTGGTACCCTTAGCGGGTGATTGATGGGTACCCATTTAATAGAGTTTGTGATGCATGTTGAAATGTTTCGTCCGTGGTGGTACTCGAACTATAATAGAGTTGTATTTGACTCTATGATCCTCCTTCATCATAAAATTAATGTGGAACTTGTCACACTCTGTGGATAATCTTCCCAAATTTTTGGTTGTGGCGATGAGGTATGCTGGCTTAGCATCAACTTTTCATAGGTGATAGACTCTCACATATTTTTATTATTAGATAACTTCCTGGGTCTCTTCCATGTTAAATATTGTACCTTGTAGGAGGTACTCCTAGACCATCATGTTCTCCAAATGATGTTTGATCTATCGAGTATTTCTGATCATTTTACAACCATTGAGGGTTGCAGTCATAAGTGATTTACTAGAGCAATCACTGAATTAAGAAGAAATTTTCTTAGAATGTGATTATTTTTGTTAGAGTAGTATTATAAGTCATGAATAAAATAAGGGTTAGATTTATTGATTAGTGCAATATCAGAGGCATGATATGCTCAATAAGATTGGCATGGTTAACATAATTATCCACTTATTCCCAATCTAGCCATTCTGCTCACTTAGACATGTCAAAATGGGGATGGAATTATATCATCAGAACCCCAGTTATGGATAATCAACTGTATGATTTGTGTCAGTATTCTCATATTTCTTTGTGTGGGATATAAAAAACAAATATCCTGAAATAGGAATGATATTTCTATTATTAGATACTTCTACTTTCTATTTTCCATTTCATTTTCTACGGAGAGAAAAAATGGATCAATGGTGAATAATATAATAATTTTTTATTAAATATATTTATATTAGGTTAACCATTAATGTTTTTTACGATACACTATGGGAAACCCTCACTAAGGTGGGTTCAGTTTTAGTCTAATTGTTTGTTGTGAGGGGTTTGATTATTGCCAAAATAATTAAATTGGATCTCCATTTTTTCATAACTAAAACTCCCAATGGTTTTCTTATCCATAAATGAGTATTGAAATTCATTCCAATGGAATGAGGTCGATTGGGGTTTCATACCAAAAAATTCTTATGGACTCACATTTGTTGACCAGATGTGAATTTGGGATCATTGAAACCTTTTTGGAGAATTATTTCCTACTCACGGAGTCTCTTATATAGTTAATATATGTTCTTGAATCTATTCCTAATCCTAATATGTTGCTAGCCACCCTAACAGAATTATTTATAGGTTATGTATATATTATAGAAAAAATAATGGGATATTATTAGTGAATCCATATTTATGTATCCATGGTTAATCATATATTTCCCTGTGATGGGAAGCTTCTTATGTGATAAATCCATATAACAAGGTGCTATAGAATTGTTTCTATGTAGGGAGGCTGTTACTATTCCTTGGGGGGTGGGATTGAGCCATCATGAGGCATTCAAAATATCCTAATAATTAAAGGAATAAAAATCAAAATGTTTATTAAACCCTTGCAGTCTAAAATTTAATGGAGAAGAAATATATGTGGTTTCTGAGGCATCAGATATTAAAGATTGAGTCCTAGGGGGATGTGATACATTCCCCAATGATTGAAAGAATCACAGCTATAATAGTTCATTTGTTTCATCAGTCCACTATCGAATAGGGTATAATTACCAACCCCTGTGAGTGAATAGGCCTCATTGGTTGAGATGTTGGAGACATGAGAGGGATTCCTCGGAAGTGGGTTCCTATTTGATCTTGAGTCTTAGAGAGACATCCTATGTATCATATTTATTGCATGAATTAGAAGTCTCATAGTTCTTTCACACCCCTAGGAATTAACCTAATGTAGATTCCTTCATATGGGAGAGGTTTGTATCATTTCACTCAACAGGGCTTGCATACTAACATTTCCCTAGCATATGTGGTCTCATAATGTGAATGATATGAGTTTTAAAATTCCCTAATCCCACATGAGCTATGTCGAGTGTGAGAAATAAGGTATGACAATTAAATGTTATCATTGCATACAGATGTGGATATTAGGTAACATTCCATCCTTTTTGATTTGTAATATGGATCTAGAGCGTTAGGGAGGCATCCAACATAACCTGGATTTGGTAGGAATTAGAGTCATCATAGTTAAATTGATCTTAGTCCACTAAAGGATTAGGTATAATGACTGGCCTATGTGAATGATTGGGTCCCGATGGTTGAAATCTCAAAAACATGGTGGGACCCACACTATGGTGGATTCTTGGTTGAGTTCATCATCAGGACATAGGAAGACATACTACATATCATGTTTATGTAATGAATTAGAGTCATCCTAGTTTAATGGTTTGGGGATTACACAATGATTTTTCCCTTGTCATTATATGAGATTATGGAGTATATGATTAGATTATTGCAACTCCCAAAACCAACATGAGCCATGGTTGTGAGAAACATGGGATGAAAATAATCAATGTTATTTATTAGGGATGTGGGATTTATGTGATAGAGATACACATAGAGGATTAATACAGGCCTCAATCATTGGGGAGTTATCGCACATATCCTTGTTATTGTAGGAATCAGATTCATTGTAGATACCTTGATTGTTTCTTACACACTGATGTTTCCATAATGTTCGGGGCCTATACACCAAGGACGTATAATGTCATCAAAACCTGGGATTCTCTAGCTTGATAGAATATTATAGTGAAATTTATTTGAATATTTTTCCTCTCTAAAACCACATGAGCTATGCTCATTATGAGAAATAATGGATATTAAATGATTATTCTAATTTCTCATGGGTTTATGACTTATGTAACTAGATAGAATATCTAAATATAATATAGATCTCGGTCCTTGTAGAGGATTACCATGTATCCTAGTTTTTTCAAGATTCAATGTCATAAATGTTTACATGATTGGGTTATACACACATGAATTTCCATTATGTTCAGGGATTACACACTGAGGATGGATA
Organism: Viscum album; assembly: GCA_963277665.1. Taxonomy (NCBI): domain Eukaryota; kingdom Viridiplantae; phylum Streptophyta; class Magnoliopsida; order Santalales; family Viscaceae; genus Viscum; species Viscum album. The sequence goes on from OY728140.1 coordinate 1,152,847,045, forward strand.
AGGTCTTCAAATCATGGAATTCCCTTTCTTGATAGAGGTGTATGGTGAAAATTATAAGATTATTGGGGCTTCCTATGCTCGTGTGAGCTATGATCAGTGTGATAAACAAGGTACAATAAATGATAACTCACATTTTTTATGGGTGTAGGAAATATGTATAAGAAAAAATTATTGGTGGTTAATATAGGTATATAGACTTGTAAAGGTGTCCTACATATCCTGGTTATATATGGAATCTAAGTCATCATACATTAGTTTATTTTGGATTACATACTAATGTTTCCCATATGTTTGGGGATTATACACCAAGGATGGATAAGGGCATCAAATTTTGGGATTCCCAAAATGAAATAGCCTTCTTCCCCTCCTGACATTCACTAATATTCCACTCTTCATGTTATTATATCCTAATTTAAATTTAAGAGAGTTTCCACCTTTCATGTTTAATGAAAATTTTATGACCCATTTGAATTGTACGGGGGAGTTCACATTACCTAGATTAAATATCCAAAGGTTGTCACATGATCAAGGTTGACTCATCCAAAGGACATTCTAAGACCTAGACAGTTGGTCCTAAAATCCATCGCATGACCTAGTATTGATTGCCTATATGGTGTTGTATGATCTAGATTACTTTCCTTAGGGTCATCATTAGAGTTGTCTAACATAGTTAGAGGAAGTTGTGAGAGTCAATTCTACATGTCTCAGAGGGTGTCACATGTCTGAGATTAGATTCCTAGAGGGCATCACAAGACCTAGTTGGTGTGCCTAGAAGGTTTCACAAGAGCCAGCTAACACTCATGGGTGTTACCGTGAGACTCAGATAACATGTGTTGCTATCTTTATATGAGTCAAGAAACACATCTAAAGGACATCACTATACTTGAAAAGTGAACCCAACTATTTTAATCAGACATGGGTGGAATAGTCAAGGGGAACCAAGTGAGAAACATCTACATATTTGAAATAATTATAAGGAACCAAATTATATAAAAATTTAGTGTTACATGATCTATGAATCATGCCTTCAAACTTACGTGCATCTTGGGTGGTTCAAAAGAAGTAAATGTGGTTCAACATGTATGTCCTTCACATAAGTCTCTAAATATTAGACTTGTTTCTATCATTTATATTGTTAAAGACTTATATTTGTTTGGAGTTGTTTATTTTATTTCTCACAACGTCTAAAATATGTTCAGGATGTTTTTTGTGTGTTAGGACATACATCCTTTGCATTATCTATGACTGATCTCATGAAGTGATTTATATTTGAAACATGATTTCATTAGTTGATCAATGTTATATTTCATAATATAAAACATTATATTCTCGAGATCCACTACTATGAGAAATACACTCTAGTGCTTTGATGCAATATGAACAACGTCTCATCAGGAGAGTAGTGGGAATGATTGTGGTTTCACTTTTTTTATGATGGTGTGGGGGATTTATAGGCCTCTCCACCAAAATTCTTGACAGATTTTCATGGATCATATCATGAAAATCTAGGATGGAGTCAGTGAATTCTTTTGGAATCATGAGTCTTTTTGAGTCTCTACCATGGATCTCTCTGAGGGAATCACTTGGTTTTCTACAACTATCATCTCATCTCATCAATGCCTCTTTTACAAGATTGTCACCAATTAAAGAGGACTTTTTGAATAATTAAGTCATTACAAATTAATTCTTTATTATTATATTTACATGTAAAGGTGCCTTAATGAGATTAGGGTGCCAATTTAAAGGCGTTTGGATTGTCTCAAGTGACTTGTCTGAGACTTTCTTTGAGATAAGGATGGCTTGTTAGGGGGCCTTCACACGTGTAACACCTTGATATTTTATGAGGAAAATATATATATTTATGTCTTATGTTATATGAAACACTAATGGAATTTTTTACTACACACAACACTGTCTTGTCTTGCGTTACACGTAAGATCCACCTTCCTCGATAGCTTTCGTTGTACGCAATACTGAGTTTTACTAAACAATGATATATTATTATAATATTATGAACTAGACATTATGAATAGTATTTACCGAATTTTAATTTTTATAACATTATAATTTATCTAAAACATTTTCAAGAATGAGATATGAAAACAAATTCAATTTTTCAGATAAAAGAAGTATTTTTCAAAAAATGATGTTTTACCACCTTTTGATGGAACACCTATTTTAAATCTAATATTTGACAAGTTTATAAGGTTAATATTACAAAAGAAACTTCTTCCTTTGAATTAAGATATAAAAAATTACATTAGATAAATTTTTTATAGTTTTCTATTAACTTTCATATTTTGATGAATAGAAAAAATACTCTAAATTTTTCTTCAAAACAATTTTTTTCATCAAGATAATTTATATGGGTAAACGATAAAATTTAATGATTTTAAAGTATAAATAGAATATATTTTTACCATTTAATATAATTTATGATATTTCCATTAATTTTACATTGAATTGATAGGTAAAAACAATTCAATCTTTGATGATGTTTTACATTTTAAAACGAGTTTTCCTAAAAACAGGATTAAGTTTAAATTAACTAATGAAAATTATGAGTTTTGAAATTTAAAAAAATTAATCAATATTTGGATTCAGTGGGTATAAATTATTTTAATAGGTTACTTTTATTTTTTTGATATTATGAATTGTAACTATGGTAATTTTTATTGACTACAATTAAAGATAAATCGGATAATTATGGGTAAAAATAAGATTATAAAATTACCCAAGGACATGCCAAAATTCTATTGGATGAATAAAAGTTGACCAATATCACATAATGGTTGGAATATTTTCATTTCATGTACTTTTGACCGTGAATATGATATAATTAATATTAAAACCAAAGAAAGCGAAAACATGTCACTCTCTTATATCTTATAAGTGTAATAATTTTAATTTATTGATAAATCTCATAAAACATTGAATATAATTATTCTACAAAAAGATAATAAAATTATCTAAATCATGAGATTTTATTTATAACTATTAGGGATTAAATAATTATAATTAATGATGACACAATAGTGATGTAGAAATTATTTTATTGATTGAAATATCAAATAAATGGTTTTAAAAATACTAAAATAAAGATTATATGAACTAGTTAATGTTCTACAAAAATTTTCTAGATGAATATTACATGATTTTAATCTATAAAATATTTTTTTTGAATATATTCTATGTGTGGATTTTATTTAAATTCAAATAAATGAATAGTGTCAAAATTGACACTACTATTATTTTATAAAAATAAGAAATTATAAAATTGTTTAAAAATCACAAAAATATTTAAAAATTATAATTTAAAATTTATATGGTCTAAAATGTCATAAATTATCCAATTATGGAAAATTCACAACACAGAAGTAATTATTTATAACAATTTAAAATTAAGAATATCATTACCACAAATAAAATTAAATATATTAAATAAGGATAAATCATGCTGATAAGTTTTAAAATAAATTCCTAACATGTCTAAATTTTATTGGATGATTCTATTAAAACAATATATCATCTAATCCTTGGATTTAAGTAATTTTTTGTGGTTTTTAATTGGGTTTTGAGTTTATTATAAATTAATATTTTAGAGGTTTCCAAAAGTGCCCCTCTCCTCTCTTATAAAAGGGCACCTCCTCCCTCTCCTCCTCATAAAATTTTGAGGCTTAATGCTCAGACAAAACTTATTTATTTACCTTATACACTTATCTAGAAACATAATAGAGTTTATGATATTCTACAAAGACCATATTTAGTGCCCTAAGAGGAGGTTTAGAAGAGACGCGTCAAAGAAGAGGTAATATCCTTTATCAATTATTTCAAATGTATTTCTTCTTCTACTTATTATTGTTTATTTGATTAATTATAAAGTAATGTAATTAGTATAAATAAAATACTGATATGTTATTATAAATATTAAATAACCATATTCCACCTTATATCCATTCTACGGAAAATGAAATCACTGCGCGTGCGTACGTACGGAATATCGTCTCCACGCTGTGGTGTAATCTGTTTTCTGCCACCACCTTACTTGGATGGGTATAATGGTGTAAAGAATAACTATATATAATCATTATAAAATGATTCTAATTCTGAGATATTCTATCAATACCATTCAATAATTATGGGAACAATATCGTCTCTCGTGCGTCCGTACGGCTTACCGTCTCTACGGTGCGATGTGATTCGTTCTACATGATCTTCATTAAACCATGATTAGTTAAATGAATTTAATTAATAAATATTATATATATTATAGTAATACCATTCTGTAAATTATTTATCTATAACCTAAAATTTGGAATAAGAATTTATTCGACAAAACACGCATATGTGCATAAAGCAATGAACTCCCGAATAACAAATAACAATGAAATATTACTAATAAGAATATAAGAATATGACCATATATGATATCATAACAATTTATATGATTCTTTAATATGTCAATGAAATTATTTAAATCATTATATAGGTGTTTTGGATATGTACAAAGCATATCGGACCTAAGGTAAGAGAAAATATCACAATCTCAATTTTATCTGAGATTGTTTCTACTTCAGAATTTACTATGGAATATTTATCATCCATATCCATGTTTACACAATATGTAATATTATTTATATCCTCCTACAATTTCTCCAATACAATTTTACCTATTGGTGAATTTTTAGTAAATGGAATGAAAGGAATCTTTTTTTTTGTTTTCAATACGAGATACTTTTTGACTTTTCTAGCCAAAGTACGAGAAGAATGTTTTTTAACTAATACGACAGGAATGGTTTTTTTATGATTTAATAGAACAATATTTCCATGAAACTTCCTTTACAACTTTTCATGTTTATTTTTAATTAACTTAATTTAGTTGAAATTTTTTTGACTTGTTGAGAAAGGAAAAATGTTTTTGAAGTAGAATGGATATTTTCTTCGGGAATGGAGTTCAAGTGTTTTATCAAAATTATTTTCCATATAAGATAATATAGGGTTCTATTTCTATCCCTATTATTACATTTATTTGATTATATTATGATATAATTATTTTTATGAAGTCCTTTTATCTTATATGGATTATGTTATGATGGCATGATGTTTTAAGAATCCCATTTTTATTAAATGGGTTGTGCTATGATGTATGATTTTTGATTTTGTGGATCACATAAGAATGGTTTCATTATGATATGGGTGGGACCTATATCTCCCTCCAATGCATTGGGTAAAGATTTATATATCATGATATAGACATTGATGGAATGGCAAGTTAATCTAGTTCAGTGATATAGGACAGAAATGAGGAGTGAACTCGGTTCAGTAATGGAATTTGTCCACTATGATGGTCTGGGGAATGAGTATTGACTAATATGAAATGATTTTCTATGATTATGTTTGTATTCCACAAAGCACCATGTTTTATGTTATGATTATTGGGATTACATTTCACTTCTATTACTTATCCCATGTCATGATTTTATGATCTATTTTGCAGGTTTTGATTTTCAAAATGCTATGTTATTATGACATTGATATGATTGATATTTCTTTTGATTTCACTTTTTGAGAATTTGAGCTCACCCTTTGTATGTTTTCTTTTCACTAGGTTAGGAAGAAGGTTATTAAGTAGTATATTCCAAAAGGTACTGTATATATGATGAAATAAATGGGAGACAATGTAGATGATTTATGAACCATTTGTTTATGATTCCCTGTATCTAAAGACACTATACCTATATGTTCCAATCATGGTTTTGTTATATGTTGTAATAAGTATGCTTCAATACTTAAGTAATAACAATGTATGTAAATTATGGGTCGGTATAGTTGGTATCCTTGGAAAGGTAAAGTCAACCTTTCAAAACTAGGATGTGAAATCCTTAGTAAGAACCCCAAGGATATGTATAAGCACAGAACAAAATATTAGTGTTTTATAAATGGCCTCGAATAACCTATGATAAGACCTAAAGTTTGAAATTTTATTCTTGATTATGTGGTTTTCCTGTTGTAATTTTTGTTGTTCACACTATGATTCTTTATTTTAGTCAATGGCTGGAACCCGAAGGAACCGTGCTAATGCTGAATGCAATGAGAAATTAAATGCTTTTCCCCTTAAGTAACCAAACTTTATGGGAGCTAGAATGATAAATCTTATAGCCATGCCCACACAACATTCTCAAGCAATGAATCATGTAGGACTTCCAAACAAGCAATGGAGGGAGAAACATTATGTTGAATCCTTCATGAGGCTGTGTCAACCATCATTCAGTGGTTCTTCTGATCCATTAGTGGCTGAAAATGGATCAATACCACTAAAAAGTTATTTTCTATCCTTCTATGTTCTGTACATGATAACGTCACTTAGAAGTATATCGTTAGGAAGATGAAGCTGATCGATGGTGGAATCTTATCAAGAATAAAATGAAAAGGGATGAAATTGAGTCCATGGAATGGGATGAGTTCAAGAACATATTTTTCAATAAGTACATCCCTCTAATTGATTGAAAAAAAATGTAGGAGTTTCTTGAACTAAAGAAAAAGGATGCTGAATCATTTGGTACCTACGAAGCAAATTTTACAAGGATTGCAAGGTACGCTTCTTGGATTATTATCCAACATGAGAGTAAGATCTATCGATTATTTAGTGTCTTAAATCCAAGTCTCCAAAAAGCATTAGATATAAGGGACTTCAATAGCTATGTGGAAATTGTTCGATGTTCTCTCAAGGTTGAGATGGAGGATGGAGTAACCCATCAGTCATATGTGTTTGATAAGAAGAGGAAAATGGAATTCAAAGGAAAATCTTAAGGCCACACTAAATAGAAGATGTGTTTTCCATTATGCCCAAAGTGTGTGAAAAAAACATAGAGGGAGTTTTCTTAAAGGGAGAAGTAAATGTTTTAAGTGTGTAAAAGAAGGTCATCGGGCAATTGAATGCCATAGTGATGGGAAAAATATTTCTAGTGATACGAATAAAGAAAGGATGTACATAATGAACCTCCTACACTTCAATGTTACAAGTGAAAGGAAATGGGTAATTATTCCAATCAATTACCTAATCCATGGGATGTTGATGATGATCGACGTCAAAAAACTCTTAAGGCCAAAGGCAAAGGAAAGTAACATGCAATTTCTATCAGTGATGTGGAGTACGATAACGAAGTGGTGAAAGGTACAATTACTATCCACTCTAAAGTAGAATATGTTTTATTTGATTCTGGATCCACCACTCTTTTATATATGAATTATTTTTTAATGGTATCTCTGTATTAACTCAGCAATTAGATATTGAGTTAGCTGTGACAACCCCTAATGGAACAACAGTCACATCAATAGTTTCCAATTCATCTCTAATTGATATTTGTGGGAAAGTACATCCTGGTAATCTTTTTATCCTTCTTATAATGGAATTTTATGTGATTATTTTCATGTATTTTATTTCTTTATATAGAGAAAATATAAATTTCCAAAGAAGGGAAGTCATATTTTATATTCCCTATCAATCTATGACCATCTATCGATTAATAGATGGATATAACCTTCCAGTGGAAATTTCTTCCATATTATGGGTCGTGATTCCAATAAATACAGGTTATTTCTATCAAATAGTTGGAGAGAAAATCATGATTAATAATTTGCCCATTTTATTATTGTTTGATGATTTCTTTCTAGAGGAATTTCCTGGTCTTCCACTAAATCGTGAAGTTGAGTTTTCAATAGAACTATTACTAGGAGCTATGCCCATTTCAAAGACACCTTATTGAATGGCCCCAATTGAGTTGCAAGAATTGAAGAAGAAACTCCAAAAGAATCTTGATAAGGGATTCATACGCCCTAGTTCATCACCTTGGGGAGAACCTATTCTGTTTTTTAAGAAGAAATATGGATCAATGAGACTCTACATTGATTATCAAGAACACAACAATATCAATATCAAGAAAAAATGTCCTCTACCACACATAGATGACTTATTTGACCAACTACGTGGATATCAATACTTTTACAACATTGATCTTCATTTATGGTATCATCAATTAAGGGTAAAAAAGGAGGATATACCATAGACGGATTTCCGTACAAGGAATGGACACCATGAATTTATAGTGATGCCATTTGGTCTTACTAATTCCCATACCATCTTCATGAATCTACTGAATAGAGTCCTTAGAGACTATGTTGATCATTTTGTGGTAGTCTTTATAGATTATATTATAGTCTATTCACATATCATGGAAGAACATGAATATCACTTAAGAATTGTATTGATGATCTTGGGAAAGGAGAATATTTATTCCAATTTTACCAAGTGTGAATTTTGGATTCAAAAAGTTCCATTTTTGGGCCACACTATCTAAAAAAGAGGGGATATCTGTGGATCTAACAAAAACCAAGGTTATTGAAAGATGATTGAGACCAATAACCATAACTAAAGTTCGATGTTTTTTTAGTTTAGCTGGGTATTATCGATGTTTTGTGAATGATTTTTCAAGATTATCTAACCCACTCACCAAATTGACTCGGAATGGAGTTAAGTTTTTTTGGACGGAGGAATGTGAAGAGAATTTCAAAATAGCTAAAAAGAAGGTTATCTAATGCACCTGTGCTCACACTGCCTTGTAGTGGAGAAAGGTTTGTGATCTACATTGATGCATCCATGAAGGGGTTGTGGTGTGTTGTTATGAAAAATGATATGGTGATAGCTTATTCCTCATGATAGTTGAAAATCCATGAGAAAAATTACCCAACTAATGATTTTTAGTTAGCTTCAGTAATATTTGCATTAAATATTTGGAGGAATTATATTTATGGTGAAAGGTGTGATATTTATACTGATCATAAATGTTTAAAGTATATTTTCATTCAAAAGGATCTGAATATGTGCCAAAGAAGATGGTTGGAGCTGATTAAGGATTATGACTGCTCAATTCATTACGACCCTAGGAAAGAAAACAAGATGGAAGACACATTAAGTCTATAAGACCATGCTAGCTTATCCATGGTGAGGATCACAAAAGAACCAATATTAATTGATTTACAAAGAATGGATCTTGGAATTATAATGGAAGGGGGAAAATCTTATCTTTGTCAAATGAACGTTTAACCATCTATACATGTGATGATTAAAGAGGCACAGAAAGAAGATTTAGAGTTACAAAAGTTGGTGAGAAATGTTCCTGAATTCAACATTGATTGTGATGAAATAATAATATTCAGGAAACGGGTTCATGTTACTCTTATCCCATAATTAATGAAGGAAATATTGGATGAGGCTCATTATTATTCATTCTCTGTTCACTGTTGAAGCATGAAGATGTGTAGGGACCTGAATTAGTACTTGAATTGGGATGTCATGAAAAGAGATGTTGCTGAATATGTCTCTCGATGCTTTGTTTTTTAGCAAGTTAAAGGTGTGAGACTGAAGTCTAAGAGGATGTTACAACCATTACCAGTACTATAATGGAAATGAGAAAACATTACTATGGAATTTTTCACTAGACATCCTAAAATATATAAAGGAAATAATGATATCTGGGTTATAGTTTATTTTATTATGAAGTCATCACACTTTATTGTTATTAGAGAAGATTTGTCTCTTGATCAGCTTGCAATGATATATGTAAAGGATGTGTAAAGATTTCATGGAGTACCACTTTCCATTATATCTAACCAGGATCTGAGGTTTACCTCGAAGTTTTCGAAAAGACATCAGCATACTCTAGATATAGATTTGAGTTTTATCACTTATTATCATCCCTCATAAAAATGGCCAGTCTGAGAGGAAAATTCAAAACCTAGAAGAAATATTGAGAGATTTCTCTATGGATTTCGAAGGTGGTCGGGGTCAACAAATACCATTGGTTGAATTTCCTTATGATAAAATCTTTCACTTCAGTATTCAGATGGCTCCTTATGAATCTCTTATGTAATGAAATGCAGAACTCCAACTTTCTAGGATGCAGTTGGGGAAAGAAAGCTATTAGGACCTGGTCTTGTTGATGAGATGGCAGAAAAGGTCATATCTATTCAACAACACATAAGAGCAGCTCAGAGCTGACAAAAAGATATGACGACAACTAATGAAAAGACCTTGAGTTTGAAGTGGGTGATAAAGTGTTATTACGAATATCTCCTTGGAAGAGAGTAATGAGATTTGGAAAGAAGGAATGTTGATCCATAGTTATATCAGTCCTTTCAAAAGATTTGATCATGTTGGGAAGGTAGCTTACCGATTGGAACATCCACCAAATCTCTCTCAAGTTCATGATGTGTTCCATGTATCTCTCCTAAGAATGTACATACCTGATACTTCACATGCACTAAGAACATAAGTTGTACTGCTGGAGCCAGATCTTTATTACGAATAATATCCGATAGAGATTCTGGATCATAGAAAAACATTTCTATGAAACAATACCACTCTCTTAGTCAGTGTTTTATGGAGGAACCACCAATTAGAAGAAGCAACATGGGAACTTTAGTAGGAGATACTTTTGGACTTTTATAGCAAAAGTACGAGAAGAATGTTTCTTAACTTCTACGGCATGAATGATTTTTTATGATTTCATAGAACATTATTTCCTGGAAACTTCCTTTAAAAGTTTTCATGTTTATTATCAATTAACTTCTTTTAGTTTAAAATTGTATGACATGTTGATAAAGGAAAAATGTTTTTGAAGTAGAAATGATATTTTCCTCAGTAATGGAGTTCAAGCATTTTATCAAAATTATTTTCCATATAAGATAATATAGGGTCCTGAATCTATCCCTATTATTACATTGATTTGATTATGTTATGATGGAATTGTTTATATGAAGTCGTTTTATCTTATATGGATTATGTTATTATGGCATGATGTTTAAGAATCTCATTTTAATTACATGGGTTATACTATGATGTATGATTTATGATTTTGTGGAACACATAACAATGGTTTAATTATGTTATGTGAGGGTCCAATATATCCCTCCAATGCATTGGGTAAATATTTATATCTCATAAGATATACATGGCTGCAATAGCAAGTTAATTCGGTTCAGCGATACTGGACTGAAATGAGGAGTGAACTCAGTTTAGTAATGGAATTTGTCTTCTATGATGGTCTTGGTGATGAGTCTTGACTAATATGAAATGATTTTCTATGATTATGTGTGTGTGACACAAAGTTTCATGTTTTATGTTATGATTACTGGGATTAAATTTCACTACTATGATTTATCCCTGGTCATGATATTATGATCTTTTTTGCAGGTCATGATTTTCAACATGCTATTTTTTTATGAATATGATATGGTTGATATTTCCTTTGTATGTTTTCTTTTACCCAGGTCAAGAATAGGGGTATTAATTTAGATGTTCTTAAATGGAATCTAGATATGATGAAATAAATGGGAGACAATGTAGATTATTTATGAACCAATTTCTTATGTTTCATGGTTTCTAAAGACACTATACCTACATGGTCCTATCATGGTTTTGTTATATGTTGTAATAAGTATGCATCAATTCTGATGTAATAAAAATCTATGTAAAGTATTGTACGTTATAGCGAGATTAGACTGACTTCTCATGGGGTCATGCGAGACCATGTTGTGGGTGACCTTAGTGCATTTCCAGGGTTTTATGATCTTGAGAGGCTCCCACCATCTAACTTTATTATTTCATTTGATTATTTTAAAAAGGTCAGTAGTCATATAATATTCCATTAGTAATTCTAAATAAAATTACTCTAGAATTTTGTGATGTATTTCATGACCAATAATGGTTATACGGAGTATCGAAATTATTTCAGGCATAATTCTATTTATTTATGCTTAAGGAGAAGAAAGGTGGTTGTGTGTCACCTAAATGTACCTGAGGCTCTTTAGATGATGAGGATGATATGCAGTAGGGAATTCTAGAGATCACATGGACATGTTACTAGGTTCTTGCTATGTTAAGAAGATCTTCAAGGGTGCATCATGTTACATTTATGACTGAGAGTGGCTCTCAGCTCCTCTACCATTAATTACATAGTTTTAGTTTATAAAGGCTTAGGGGTCTCATGTGTTTTCTTGAATTTTGTTAAGGAAAATCATTCTCACTATCAGTTATTAATTGAATGATATTTATTACTGAAATATTTCTTCACCTTTGAGACATTTTCATCATATTTTTGAAGGATTTTTGGATGGTTTATCAGTGTCCGCCGGTTGAAAAACTGAATGAAGTAGGGGATCTCATCTGGATATTTTCTCATGATGACTGGTAGTGCTAGGTGCCTTTTCAACTGTAAAAGGACTTTTTTAAGGAATGTCATGATATTATATATGGGCTATTAGCTACACATGGTTCCTTTGCATGACATTTTGATTGTCTGTTGATCGTGTGTCTCTTAAATGATTATGTGATCCATGAGTTCCGACTACCTTCTCCTTACATATCTTTTTCATGGAAAATAATAACCATAACTAGGTATTTCTCCCTTTTTTAGTTTTTTTATTCTCATTTAGTAGGCATCAATAATGATATCGTGATACTACACCTATTATCTATTGGTTTTTTCTGTAATTGAAATGATGAATTTTTTTATATTCCTTGTTCTGAAAATACTACGATGATAGTGGATAATTGATAGAATAATAAGAATTATGTTATAGCTAGGAATAGTATTATTTGATTTTTTTAGAGAAGGGATTCATTAAATTAATAGGTGTGTAGATATAAATGTACTATTGGATAAAATGGAAGATATTTATGAGGGAAATGAAAATATAAAAGAAATTAAATAAAAAACATAGTTTTTGAAGTATAGAGACATTTAAAAGTTAGATTATTAATATATAGATGAATTGTTTTCCCAATAGTAAATTATTTGAAGAAAAATAATATTGGTTTTTGTGAAAAATGTGATGATTTTATAATATTCAAGGAGATATTACACACCTTTTTTAATATGTTTAATGAAAAGGCATCAACTCTAAATGATCTTGATAATAACACCCCTCTATCAGATGATCTATATAACAAATTAATTACATATAAGATATAGAAGGGAGGAAATCTTATGACGAAGAGAATTTTGAATGAGAAAATATCCATTAGATCTCTAAATTTGCAGAAGAGTAAATTATGAAATAAAGTTGAAGAGTAAAATTCTAAGGATGATGAATTTGTGTAGATGATGTTTTATTAATTTATTTAATTTCTATAAATAAGAATTTATAAATAAAGATAAATGTATCTTTGAATGCATTGAATTATATTTTTAAAATGGGGATATATATGATATTTTACTAGAAATTTTATACAACTAAATGAAGAATAAAAATATGATGAAGATGAATCTTTAGGTAGTTTTAAAAAGAATAAATCTTCAAATCTTAACAAGTATATTTTTAACTCTAATGGAAAAGGTTATTGAAGTGGTCCATATTAAAAAATCATTTCAATTCATTTTTAATACCCCCTTCCACCCAATTTTGTTTTGGTGTTACCCCATTTAAGTAATTTCGGAATTAATTACAGTCAATTGAAAATATCTTATATTTATGGTTTAAATAGATTTATTTATTTTTGGCATTATACTAAAATATATATATATAAATAATCATTTATTTATATTGATTTGAAATTAATTATGAAAATAAATTAATATATTGTTTCTTATGCTTTAATTATATTTCTATTTAATTGAATAAGTCAAACATTGAATGGTGAATTTTGTTGATTTTAGGTGAAATTCATGTTTTCAATGATTAAAAAGAATTTTACAGATGATTAAAATAACTCCCACATAGAAGCCACATCACATCTGATGAAATCTATCACTCAATCCAATTTTATAAGGGTAAAATGTCCCATGTAAGAAAAAAAGTGGGCCATTTTTGAATATATTTTTTGATCATGTGAAATTAAATAGGCCTCTAACCACTAATGTCAAAGCAACCCAAAACTAAAATTAGACTAAATTTTGAAATATAAGTGCTTCATATAAGTAGCACTAAGTGTATCGATGCACCATTTTTCCTTTGTGATGGATCTTCAATTTCCATATCATATTAACTCTACATCTCAGAAACCCAAGTTTGATTGAACTGAATTACAATGAAAATGGGGCTCAACATAAAATTAATATCAAAATTCATATTTTCGTTCTAGATTAGAAAATGATATACCAATTATTCTATGTTTCATCTATAAATACTATAAGAATGAAAGTGTTTGTGGGAATATTTAGATGTATTGATAAAAAAGATTAATACATTGATTAATCTCACTGTTTCAACCCATTCCACAAGGAAGTGATTAAGTAGATAAGATCATATGAATATATTTTCAAGAGATTGAGAATTAACAAGGTAGAAAGGGTGAGTAATGAGTATAAATAGTATAGGGATAAAAAAAAGTATGTGATCCCCTAATAGGGACTATCATTGTATTTTAATTCCAAAACAATGTTTTTTTAGTACTAATTATCATTTTTTCATCTTATTTTTTAATTTATTTTCATATAATTTCCTTCTTTCACTAGAAAAATCTCAAGATCTCTGAAATCATGAGTTGATAGTTCAAGGATAACAAATTATGGGAAACTAGATGATTCTAGAGTATTTCCACTTCAATCCTTTTTCTATTTTTGATATTTTGGGAATTCGATGATGATCAAGGTTGGGGATGGTGGCAATTTGTCTTGTCTTATATGAATTTTATGATCCTCTTTTATGTCAAAATAATTTATCCTCTACAATTTAGTAAATTTCTAAACTAATTCATGTGTAAGGAACTATGGTGTGGTGGCTGACTAGTGAGAGTTTAGTGACATGTTACACACTTGGGAGAGTTGATTCCCAATCCTCAATAACAGAGCCAATCGGGCATTTTTCCATGTAATGTCTCCAATTTTACAAGGTGTTCTCACTATGTTAGAAGATGGGGTTATCAGGAACACATTTTAGTTAGGTCATATTTTTAGAATATATTGATTTGGAAAGAGACAGTGAATAACTATTTAGGTAGATTCCAAGGGGACACATTTTTACATGATTTCATTCTATTATATATTTCATCTACATGTTTTCATTATTCATTTAATTTTAATAAATCATTAGTCCCTATATTTTTTATTTTAGAATTATCTCATAAATATCATAAATTTAAAAAAAATCAATAGATATGTAGTGAACCACTTTAAGATATGACTCTAGTCAACTCCCAATTCTATATTCAAGGAGTCATTAATTTTTTATGAGGAGCAATACCATTAAAAGTCAATAATTCATCAATAAGAGAGTTTATAATTTGAATGTATACATTTATTCTCAAATTTGGATATTGAAAAGTCTTGTGAAGATGAAACTAATGTGGATGCCTCAATTAAGAATGATGATAAGTTTTTTATTGCTAAACTTAATGATGATAAATAAAATTTTGTTAAAGATGATGATGATGAAATGGAAGAATAAATTGAGATGAAATTTATAATTAAGTGGGAGAAGAAGTTATTAATTTAAATGATCTCAAACATATAGAAATATAATATAAAATTCTATAAATATTCTTATGTCTCTTACATTATTGATTCTCTTCAAGTTGAAATAGAATCGAAAATTTTAAAGTAGATTAATGAGATTAATATGTATCTCATTGAATAGAATAAGATAAGGAGTAATATTTAAGATAATGTGCATTAGAAATAAAATAAACCATAAATTGGTTATCAAAAGCTATTGGATATAGATATCCATGAAAATAATTTCAATGTTAACTTTTAGAAGTCCACTCAAGAAGATAAATAAGGCTTGAAGGTAAATAAAACCATAATGAGTTGTCCTTATTAAAAATAACATAATAAAATTTAGTTCAAGATCATGGAATATTAGAATAATAGTATAAAATTTAGATAATTGAAAAGAAATTTAATATACTATAAAAATAAAATATGGAATTCTTCAAAATTTCAGTTTGAATTTAAAATATTCTATTAAAGGTATTTTTTAAATACAATGAATAATTCTATTTATTTGTGAAATATATTGAGGGAATCTAAAAAATTATTAAATAAATGGAGCTAAATAATTGTTCAATCAAATTGGAAAACAAGTGATACAATATAGAAAATAAGTTTGTTATGGGAGAATAATCATATTTTATGCATATTTGTATTTCTACGATGGATTTTAACATGTTTTAAGGAGGAATTGGTTCAATAATGGGTAGTTATATAACACTATAATATATTTAAGGTTGTATTTTTGGGGGATTAAACCCACTCAGATAATATAAGATCATAGAAAAATATGAATTTATGTAGTAAAGATGAATAATCAATTTCATCTACTAAAAGAGATCTACGAATAATATGAATAATCAGGTCATGATGTTGAGAATTGTATTAATATATTTCTTAATATATTGATTATAAATCTTTTTACCCAAAATATTCCAAAGAAAAATGATAAATGGAATGAAAAATCTCTCATAGTAAATGTTTCACTAAAATCTTCATGAGAGGAATCCATTTGGGTCATGGATAGTACATCTTCATTTCACATAAAATGAGATTTTTAACTTCTAAAATAGGATTAAAACTATAATAAAGAATAAATATATTTCATGAATGATTGTTCACTAAAAATCAAAGGAGTTTGATCAATAGAAATTTGTTTAAAATACTATATTTTAATATTACACTCTATATTATGGGCTGAATAACAAATCAATCAGTGTTTCTCAACTCTGTGATAAATGGAATAATGAAATTTTTTAAAAGTACTATTTTATTAAATATTTTAAGGATGATCATGTTGTGAGTTGAGGGGAATATAAAAATGTTAAATTGTTTCAGTTATAAGATGCTATAAAATTTTATTATCTGAGTTCAAAATAATAAAATGAGTTATGGAATCAAAGACATGACCAACATGGACAAAGAAATTAAAAAAAATATTACTCATAGAGAAAATTTTTGGGATTTTACTATGCAATAAAAAAGAAATATATTTTATTTTTTCTATATTTTAAAAGGGAAATATTTTTAATACTAAACATAATAATGCAATGATTCAAGTTTTCCATCTATTGGTGCTTATTCATTAATATATATATGGTCCTACGAGAAAGAAATCAATAACTTGATATAATTAATTTATCTATTTTATTTATAAATTCACTCTCGTTACACTTTTTAGGGTTTTTGATATATAAGGTAGAGTCTCTAAATGGATTTAAATGTTCTATATGTTGTTCATAGAAGTATTATGGTTTCTATTTAAAAGGAATTTAAATTTATAATTGATCCAAGTAAATAATAAAAAAATTTAATGTAATTTATAAAAGTATGGTATTTTAAATGAGTTTAGTGAACCACATATTTTTCAATAAAATTGTGTCACGTAATAGAGGAATTGATGACTGGTTGAGATAGCATGAACATTATTAGTGGAGATAAATATTGCATGATTACTTTAGTGGGATATTATTAACACAAAAATACAAATAAAAAACTGATTTATATATTGACATTATATTGATATGCATCCATATGGGATGCATTTCATGAATAATCCTACCATGAAGCATCTAAGTGTCTTTTTATCTATTATTTTATAAATGTGAATGAAAAACACTATAAATATTGAGCAAAGAGGTGTCAATGAACTTTGTCTTTGATATCCTTTAAATAGAAGAGCATATCACTAATTTAACAAGAAAACATGAAAGATTATTGATTTTTATAGCATTAAAAAAGATAGAACAATCATAAAGTGAGTATATAAAATAGGGTAAAATTTAAAGAAGTAATATATATGATGTCAAAATTATTGGACAATACAATGAAAATATAAAAAATGAGTAAAATTATAGTGATGTTCAAGAACAAGTGTAAAATCATTATATTTTGAAAAGAATACTATATTTGATAGTATTTGTGACACTTTAAACTGATGTAACACCCCACATTAGTTACCAGTGGTCAATGAAATATTACATAACATTGGCATTATCAAAATGGGTCATGTCTCGAAAGACAGATTAGTTTAGTAGCCTTGGAGGTACTAGATACAAACATATGTTTTACATTACATTATGAAATGGAATTCTACAACATTGGGCCTCCTTTCAACTCACTCATATCAATTATCATATTCCTGAAGGTAATCCATAATATACTTATTATCATATTGGGAAAAATAAAACACAAGAAAGGGGTGACCTCATATGATCAGTAAGGATAACAATATAGGGGAAACTATCATAAGAAAACCTAAACATTTAAGGCCATGTATAATACTGAAACACAAGACTTTTAAACATAAAAATCAGTATGATATAACAATGATAAATCAAATAATTACATTTAAATATTCACATGGATATTCTACTAGTCGAATAATCACATTTAATATCAATAGATAATTTCAAAATGATGGAATTCATAATTCCTAACATCATAACCACATAGTTATGGCCTTAGGCGAAGACTAAAAATAATAATTTTGTCAAGGCCTTGTGCCAAGACACTAATTTTTCTCATCAGGACTACCAATGCATAGGGGAGGTATAGCATGCTCCAACCATCACTTACAAATTCCAATGCATTCCTCATATGAAAAGGTTTAAACACAGCCTAAACATTCGTATTGAAACTGGAATACAAAATGTAAATACTTTTAGCATAAACCATGAATGGTATAAAAATAGAACATCCACATTAAAACATAACACATTCAATACAATATGTAAGATTATAATATAATAAATCAACCTCAATCAAGAATAAATTAATATTAAGGATATTGGCATAGATGAAAATAATCAGTAAAACAATTTGAGTGAAATGTCCTATTTTTCATCAAATCATTTAAAAGCCTCAATATTTATCAAGAAACTGCTAAAAGTAAATTTTCGAATCAAAGTGTCCCATACCTCATTGAAACATTTAAGATGATAATTTATTTTAAAAAGTTCATGTACATATAAATAAATCCTTATCATCATTTTTAAAACATGGACATTAATGAGAATGATTTAGAAGAATACATCTTTAAAACAGTTAAAATGATATTTTAGTTAGAGTTCCTAACCAAATGATTGACATTTGAATACAAATAACTGATGTAATAAAAACATTATAATATCATGAGAATATAGGTATTCATTATATACTACATCAAATTACAGTATGTACACCATATAAAACTGAATTGGCACATAACAACAATGAAGTCTCAATGGAATGTAAATTGAGATAAAATCACCTATAAAGACCATATACATAGGATAAGGATAAATCAATGAAATAATAATGTGTGAAAAATATAAATTCACTCAATATGATTGTATATTCAGTGTAAATCAATTATAGGACACTCACACATCTTCTAATAAAAAACAACACCAATTTCTTGGATGTTTAACTCAATGAATGGAAATTTAGTAAAGATTACACTTATCATGTTCATATCAATGACACGAGAATTTATAAATGAAGTGATTATGTGTATAAAAAGTATATCCACACAAAAGGAGAGTTAAAATTACTAAATAAGTAAATAAATAGTTATTTACATGTAATCTTGGAGTAAAATATTCAATGATGTTTGTGTAAAACCCAATGAGTGGAAATTGAAATATGAAATTCCCTTACAGATTTAGTAACATTCAAAACATACACCCCATGAAATAAGGATCATAAAATGAATATTTAAATACCCATAAATTATTGTATATTACACAAAGAATACAATCATGGTCAGTATATGCACCACAAAAAAGGAAATAGTGTCAAATATATCATGAATCTCATGGGAATAAAAAGTGAGATGCAAACCACATTACCTCATACGTTTCCTTAGTTGAAGGTATGTTAACCTATTTTATAATGGTGAAATCAATGTTATTAAATTATATAATAACCACATACATAAATATGATATCATATATGATCTTCTAATATTTGTTAGTTAATGATATTTCAGTAGTATCATTGTTTTGGGGGTTAAATGATCCTTTTTCCATTATATGTTTTGTCATGTACGTCATGTTTTATATATATAGGATGTATTTTATTCATATCCAGAATTATATTATGTTCTAAAAAATTATTTTTAATCATAAAATGAAAATGATTTTTCAATGGTTACGATGGAGAATGAATTGCATCATGTTTGTGGAGACTGTAATCCGAATGTATGCATGAGTGACAATACTATTCTATTGATGGTGGAATATTAAGTAATTGGATGGTTATATTATATATACAGAATAATTAACAAGTTATATTTATTATTTATATCATTTATACTCATTATTATACCCATCCAAATAATTAAGTGTTAAATGACAAACTACAGCACGACGTGGAGTCGGTAAGTCGTACGTTCGCACGTATGGTGACTTTTTCATTCATAGGATGGATAGAATACTGAATATGATTATACCATGTTTAAAATAATATCACAGTATCTATATGGTACTATAGTTATTATTTTGGTATGGAAACAACAATGAAATAGTAATTGGAAGAAGAAAAGAACTTTGAAAGAGGTGATGAAATTATTACCTCTTCTTTAGGTGTTTCCTTTTGATTTGATCAGAATGGATCCTTAGGATGGATTTATAATCAAATTAAGGACTCTAAGATGAATTGAGGGTAGTTGGGAGGATATTTGAGTAGGGTTTTTCTGAGCCAAATAGAATTGGTGGTGTGATTTGGAAAGAAGGATAAGTACCCTTTTATAAGAGAGGTGATGGCCACTTTAGGAAAAGCATGAAATATTAATTTATTATACAATCATATTCGATTTATAATGGTTCCAAAATGATTTATTTCAAGGATAAGGTGGGTATAGGTAAAAAAACTCTCAAAAAATAGGTTTTATATTGGTTTAGGGTACCATTTTAAACTTATATTTTAGATTTACCTCTTAGCTAAATAGATTCACTTTTACCATGTATTATTTTACAATTATAATAAATGGTTAATAAACATACTATAAAAAGCCAATATAACCCCAAGTGGTTCATTAGTGAAATATATATATCATTATATGAGTCTTTTGGGAGAACCTTATATTTATAGGAATACTATATAATTTAATAATATAGATTTTGTTTTAAAAATTCATTTATATCAATTTTGATACTATTTAGTATTTGGATTTTGTGAAAGTCAAATAAAAATTATTACATCAAAAAAATAAATTAATTCAATCCGAACATGTCATATTAACCAAAAATATAAGTGTAATGCATTAAACGTCTAAATTTACATTTATTTTTATATTTATAATATAATTTTTTTTAATCTTTCCTTAATAAGATAATTACTACATCATCATTGTGTCATAAACAAATTTAATTATTTAATGTCTAAAAATTATAAATAAAATAACATTAAGTAAGAAACCTTATAATATTTTTAATGAATATTTATAGACAATATTATCTTATGTATAACAATATATTACATATTTTTTAGTTATGAAAATTTGAATTTAAAACTTTTAACTATTCTTTAAATAAAAAATTAATAAATGTACTAATCAGTTACAAAGTTATCATAGAGGATAATATTTTATTCCTAAGGTTGTGTTGGTAGAAAAACACGTATCCAGTAGAATTTGTACATGTGTGAGGGTAATTATAATACCATTTTACCTTTAATTACCCTATTTAATTTTAACAGTGGAAAATAAAATTCAAAAGTTACTATTCCCCAAAAATTATTTTCATTTAATTGAACCACATTTTACTTAATAATGTAAAATGTGTCTCTTGGATTTTTTAAATTCAATTCACAAATGCGGTAAAATTATATTTCGTACAAAATTGCGAATGAGCCTAGAAAGATGATAAAAAATGTTAAAATGTTCAATAAAATTTTATACATCAAATTTTATTATAAAATGACATCAATGAATTAAAATGAAATTATATAGTTATTATGTATATATTATTACATAAAATAAATTTAAATAAATTGAATAATTATTTAAAAAGATGGTTTAAAATAAAAACATAATGTTTATCATTATTCATCAAAAATTGAATGTATTCAGAAAAAAATTCACCCTAAGATAATTTTAATATAAAAAATTAAAAAATGAATTCTATTTTATCAAATTAAAAACATATAAGTTGTATTAATTAATTTTTAAAAAATATTCTCATTGTCAAAACCATAAATCATGTTTTTGAGAAGTAAAAACTATCAAGTGATTGATATGTGTTTTTCTCCAATTTAAATGTAAAATTACTTCCACTGACCAAAATTTTATTAAATGATAAAAATATAACATTATTATACTTCAAAAACATTCAAATGTATAATTTAAATCTATAAATTATTTTGATTAAAAAAGTTGTTTTCAATTAAAATTTAGGATTTTTACTATTTATCAAAATATTAAAGTTATCAGAAAAGCACCTAAAATTTATCCAAACTAAATTTATATGTCCCTATTCTAAATAATATGTTTATTTAGTCAAATTGAATATATAATAGTGTCAAATACTAGATTTAAAAAGGGTTCTCCATTAAAAGGTGTTAAAATTGCATTTTTGAAAAAATAATTCTTTTATTTGATAAATTGATTTTCTTCTTATATTATGTCTAAGAAACACATTATATTGATATTAAAATTATATATAGTATATAAAATTCAAAATTATGTTAATACTATTCATAACTATTTTTTGAACGGCTTGTTTGGTAATTTGTGGAGCACTTAAACTCGGTCTGGCATGTAGCGCAAGCTATTGAATTACTTTAAAGAGGAGAACATACTATTAAATAATGGGATGTTACATTCTTCCACCCTTTTGGAAATTACATCCTCACAATTTTAAAATTGGGCTTGGGAACTTCATCAAAAGTCCCACATCATAAAAAGAGTCTATAAAAAAATCACTTTAAAAGAAATAAAGAGAAGGACAAAGGTCATCCGAGATAACCCATACTAGGATTCCATGTAGGAAAACAATGATATGGTAGGTAAACTTAGTTTGATGTTCTGATGGGGAGTGACATAAAACATGATCAAATGAAAGTTAACAACAAGGTGACAACAAAACTATGATGGGTTAAACGGTCATTAGTTTTCTAGTATGAAAAGTAAACGAACAACATTTTTTGTTTTATGTTTCATTTCATAATATTGAGGAATTTATTAATTAGATTGACTAAGAAGATAAATAGATATACATACTTTTCAAGTTGAGTTTCATCCTTTTTTAAATTTCTACCACAGACTCATATATTCTCTAAAAGATGAGAATTAAAGATGACTTGGTCACACCTGAAGAACTAGAATTAACTTGTAGAGAATAACATCATCCACAAAGAATGAACTATATATTCCCCTTGACTTTATAGATTAACCAAAACCAAATGGTTAGTACAATATTAGATGACCCCCAAAATGGATAATCATTTATAGAAATAAGTACTAATCTTAATTTCCAAAATTAAACAAAAAATAGACAATGTTCATTAAAACCCATTCAATGAACAATTTTATTTCATATACATCAATATAATCTAATCTAAGATTGAAACCCAAAAATCAGAAGAATTTAATAACATATCATTTCATAGTAAATCTTAATTTTTATCCCCAAATATCGTCAACTACTCTTAAAGTCTCGCAAAGAAGTGTAATTAACCAAATCTCATATTATCTGTGATTGGTTAATCATTTCCATTAATAACCTGATTCTCTACAAAAAGCATAGATTCTTCCGAAATAAAAAAAAATCCACCATTACTCCTCAAATAACATCCCATAGTATTATATTTTTCTTAGGCATATAGAGTTCACAATAGAGTGAACATCTTTCGATATAAAATTTATCACTTAATCACCAATACATTTCCCTATTCTAAGGATATTTATTTGATAAAACATAGTAATCAAAATCAACTTATTATTGATCAATAAATAAATTTAACTAAAAAGAATTAGTCACACTATCCTAGGATTTCATGTAGTCCAGTGGTAGGTGATAAATCCCAATTTCACTTTGGTTGTGGGTATGATACCAATAGATTTTTCCAATGCGACAAGTTGTCACACGGTGTACGTGTTGTCCTTGTTCAAAAACTATATATTAAAAAATTCTCAAATTATATAAATTCATCAAAATAACCATTATATAATTTTTCCCACATGTTTTATCTCAAACCCCATATTTTCCTCCCAAAAATTAAAAACCTATAATTTTCTCAAATTCAAGGATCACATAAATCTAAACAGTTCTTTATAACTATATCCACAAAATAAAATATAATTCTTCCTCAAATATTATTTTCATATAAAAATATTTTGGGTTACACATACAAGAGAAATGTCTTCTAAATTAATCCCCTCAACAAAGAACAATAATATATTTAAACATTTCTCCATACATTTATTTCCACATAGGTTCTTCCTTGACCTAGTAGTTATCCAATAGAATAGAGTATTGACTCAGGTAACACCCATGTCCCTTATATTTATAGAAAATGATAGTAAATGTATTATTATGATGAATTTTATTTTTTTCCAAAGTACTCTTCATTTTTTCCGGGAAATTATTTGCATTATGTCCTTCTTTCCCACACATAAAACATTTTTTTGTTCCATTTATGCACTTTCCTAGGTGTCTCCTTCCACAATTATATCAAGATGGAAATTGAGATTTCTTTTCTCCATGGTCTCCACTACTGGAGCTCTTAATATTCTCCATCTTTCTCTTCATTATTGAGTTTGGGTGTTAGTTAATGTATATATTTTTTATCATATATTTGGAAACCTTCTTCTGCATGAACACAATATCTTTTACTCCAACCAACATTCCATTTATTTTCTCATTTCCACCGTCATGACTACATTGTACATCATGTTCAATGTTACTGTGAATTATTTTTGAATCCAGCCAATAACTAAAACCAGAAATCATATTGTGACTAACAATTGTCAAAAAATCATTTAGATGATATCCTGACACAAAATTTTCAATCTATAACACCATATGATTAACCAAGGTTATTTATTCTCATCTTATATTAAAATCATTCAAATTGGATTTTAAAGAAAATGTGAATTATCCTAAAAAAATCCCTTGGGAGTGTCGTAACCAAGAGTATAGAAAAGGCTATTGTCGGGCACTAGTTCCCATTCGAGTCTAGCTCAATGCAGTGTTTTTATGTTTTACCACTATGTACAACTATGCCATAGCTTCATCTACCTGCTTGTATCCAGATAGGGATGTATTTTTTGGAAAACACACATAATATTTACATTACAATTTTTTTGGATTTTCTTCTATACTAATTCTCAAAGACTATCTTATGGTAGTGATTTCAAATTAGAGTTTTTTTAAATCTAGCTTAACATGTTTGTACTAAACTTCCTTTGATACCAACTGCAATTCCACATCCTTATTTACCCAAATTTAGTGCATTATTACATAACAATTACATGATAAAAGTGATCATGTATTGAATGACTGATTAGTTTAGTAGCCTTTGAGGTACTAGATACATACATACGTTTTACATTACATTAGGAAATAGAAAAACTACAACATTGTGTCTCCTTTGAACAAACTAATATCCCTTAGCATATTCCGGTATGTCAATCATTATATACTTCTTCCCGTTTTGGGGGAAATAAAATAAAAGAAAGGGGTGAGATCAGAGGCTTAGTAAGGATAACAATATAGAGGAAACTATCATAAGAAAATATAAATATTTAAGGCAATGTGTAAGACAAAAACATATGCCTTTTAAACTTAAAAATCAGTACAATATGGAAAAGATCAATCAAATAATGTGATTTACTTATTCACATGGATATTCTACTAGTTGAATTATTCCATGTAATATCAATAGTTAATTTTATAATTATGTAATGCATAATGCCAGATATCATAACCAAATATTCAAGGCCTCATTCCAAGACTACTAATAATAATTTTTTCAAGGCCTTGTTCCAAGACACTAGTTTGTCTCATGAGACCTACCGATTCATCAAGGAGCTATAGCATTCACCACCCATCAATTACTAATTCCAATTAATTCCTCATATTAAATGGTTGAAACATAACATAAAAAATCATATTAAAACTAGCATACGAAATGTTAATAATTTAACCATAAACCATGAATGCTATAAAAATAGCACATCCACAGTCAAACAAGGCTCATTCAATATATTATTGAAAATTGTATTATAAGAAATCAACCTAAATAAAAAAAATACCATGAAGGATATTGACATAGATGACAAAAATTAGTTAAACAATTTGATAGAAGTATCCAATTTTTCGTGAAAAAATTTAAATATCTCACTATTTATCAAGAAGTTATTAAAAATAGATTTTTGAATCAAAGTGTCCCATACAACTTTGAATAATGTAAAAGGAATTTTAATTTCAAAGAATTCATGTCCATATAATTAAATCCTTAACATAATTTTTAAAACATGTACATTAATGAGAATGATTTAGAAGAATAAATCTATAAAACAATTAAAATTTTATTATAGTTAGAGTTCCTAACCAAAAGAGAGATGTTTGAATAAAAATAATTGAGGTAGTAAAAAGATTATAATATATCGAGAATAAAGGGATTCATGATATACTATGTAAAAGTACAGTATGTACACCATATAAATTTTAATTGGCACATAACAACAAAGAAGTCTCAATGGAATGTAAATTGAGATTAAATCCCTTATAAAAACGATTTCCTTAGATTAAGGATAAATAAATGGAATAATTATGTGTGACAAATATAAATACTCTAAATATGATTGAATATTCGTTGTAAATCATTCAGAGTACATTCACACATATTTATGTTAAAAAACAACACCAATGAATTCTATGTTTAACCTAATGAATGGAAATTGAGTTAAGATTACTCTTATCAAATTTGTATTGATGTCTTGAGAATTTATCAATTGAGTTATTATGTGTATAAAAATTAAATCTACACAAAAGGGGAGTGTAAATTACTAAATAAATAAATAAATAGTGATTTTATACATAATCATGGAGTAAAATAATCAATGTTGATTGCGTAAAACCCAATAAGTGGAAATTGAAAAATGAAATTCCCTTATCGATTTGGTAAAATATGAAACATACACCCCAAGAAAGAAGTATCATAAAATGATGATTTAAATACCCATAAATTAAAGTATATTACCCAAAGAATACAATCTTGGGTAGTACATGTGCCACACAAAAGGAAATAGTGGCAAACCAGGCATTAATCTCATGGGAATAAAAAGTGAGATAAAAACAGATTACCTTGCACTTTTAATTAGTCAATGGTATGTTAAAATCTTGTATATTGGATAAATAATTGTTATTGAATTATAACAGAACCACATACATAAATATGACATCATATATGATCTTCTAATATTTCATTGTTAATGATATTTCAGTAGTATCATTGTTTTGGGTGTTGACTAATTCGTTTTCCTATATATTTTTTGTTACGTAAGTCATGTTTGTTATAGATAGTATGTATTTTATTCATATACATAATGATATTATGTTCTTGAATTTTTTTTTAATCATAAAATTAAAATTATTCTTGAATGGTTATGATGGGGAATGAATCTCATCGCGTTCGTTGAGACGGCAATCTGCACATACGCACGGGCAATAATACCATTCGCATGATGGTGAAATAGTCTGTAATTGGATGGTTATATTATATATAAATAATAATAAACATGTTATATTTATTATTTACATCATTAATACTCATTATTATATCCATCCAAATAAGTAGTATTCAATAACAAACTACACCCCGATGGGGACACGATAACCCATACTTTCTCACGTATAGTGACTTTGTCATTCATAGGATGGATTGAGAAATGAATATAGTTATAATATATTTATTATAACATTTAAATATGAATAATATACTGGATTTATTATTTTGGTATGGAAACAACAAAGTATGAGGATGTGGAAGAAGAAATGGACTTTGAAAGAGGTGATGAAATTGTTACCTCTTCTTTATGTGCATGCTTTTGATTTGATCAAAAGGAATCCATATGATGGAATTATGATCAAAGTAGGGCCTCTAAGTTGAATTTATGGTAGTTGGGAGAATATTTCAGTAGTGGTTAGCCGATCCTAATTTCTTTGAAGGTGTGATTTTGAGGGAAGGGGATGTACCCTTTTATAAGAGAGGTGAGGGTCACTTTAGGAAATTCTTGAAATATTAATTTATTATACAAT
The DNA here is from genome assembly GCA_963277665.1 of Viscum album. NCBI lineage: Eukaryota > Viridiplantae > Streptophyta > Magnoliopsida > Santalales > Viscaceae > Viscum > Viscum album. The sequence goes on from OY728140.1 coordinate 1,152,875,279, forward strand.
GATATTTTGAGTATAATGTCTCTAAGATAATATATTTATAATTTAAGGTGGGTATAGTTATAAAACCTCTCATCCAATAGGTTTTAGATAGGTTTATGTTACCATATTAACCTTATCTTTTAGATTTGATTCTTAGTTAAATAGTTCAACTTTTACCATGTATTCTTGTATTATTATAATAAATGGTTAATATACATACTATAAGAAGACAATATAACACAAAGGGGTTCATAAATAAAATATATATCACAATAGGAGACATTTGGCCAAACAATAGATTTTTAGGAATATTATATCATTTAATAATATAGTATTTGTTTTAAAAATTCATTTATGTCAATTTTGATACTATTTAGTATTTGGATTCTATGAATGTAAATAAAACATTATTACTTCAAACAAACTATATTATATCAATCCTAAAATTTCATATTAATCTATAAAATTAGCTTAATGCATCACAAGTCACAATTTACATTTATTGTTTTATTTATAATATCATTCTTTTTAATTTTTCATTAATAATGTAATTATTGTATCATGATTATGTCAAAAATAAATTTAATTATTCAATGTCTAAAAATAAAAAAAATACAATTATGTAAGAAATTATTTTATATTTATAATTTATATTTATTATCGTATTTCTCTTATGTATAACCCTATATTAAAATTGTTTTAGTAATGAAAATTGGAATTTAATACTTTGAACTCTTCTTTAAATAAAATAATAATTAATGTTTTAATCTAATCCAAGTCGATCAAAGTGGATCATATTTTTTTACAATGGTTTATTTTGGTATAAAAATACTAATAAAATAGATTTCGTACATGTGTTAGTGTTATTATATTATAATTTTTACCATTAATTACCCTATTTAATTTTAATTATGGTAAATAAAATTCAAAAGTTCCTATTCACCAAAAATTATTTTCATCATATTCCACATCTTTTTTCTGATATCAAACTTGTCTCTTGGTTTTTTGAAATTGAATTCACAGAAGAGGTTAAATTACATTTTATGCAAATTTGCAAATGTGCCTAGAAGGTGGGTAAAATACGTTAAAATGTTCAATAAAATGTTATGCATCTATTTTTGTTATAAAATTACTCTAATTAATTACATTGAACATATTTAGGTATTATGTATCTATTTTTTACAAAAATAAATTTACATAAAATAAATAATTATTTAAATAATATATAGGTTTTAAACAATAATGCAATGTTTTTCACTATTCATCATAAAATAGAATGTATTCAGAAAAATACAAAAAAGTCACCCTAAGATAATTTTGATATTCCAAATTCAAAAATGATGTCTATTACAAAAATTCAATATATATAAGTTCTATTAATTAATTTAAAAAAATTCATATTGTCAAAACTTGAAAGCGGGGTTTTGAGAAGTAAAAACAATTAAAAGTTTGATATGTGTTTATGTCCAATTTAAATGTTAAATTGATTAAAATGACCAAAATTTTATTAAATAGTAAAAATATAATATAATTATACTTCAATGAATTCAAATTTATAATTTATCACAAACAATTATTTTTGATTAAAAGTGTTTTTTAAATGAAATCTAGTATTTTTCTTTCTGCCTCAAAAAATGATAGTTATCTTAAAAGCACCGAAAATTTAACAAAACTAAAATTTTAAGTCTTGATTCTATATAAGAAGTTTATTTCGTATAATTAAATATATAAAAGTGTCAAATATTTTATTGAGAAATGGGTTATCCATTAAAAGGAGGTAAAATTTCATTTTTTAAAAAATACTTTTTTTTGTCTGAAAAATTGAATTTGTTCTTATATTATGTCTAAGAAACAAATAATATGGATGGTAAAATTATATGGAGTATAGAAAATTGAAAATGTAGTTAATACTATTCATAAACATTTTTTGAATGGCTGGTTTGGTAAGCCATGGTGCGCTCGAACTCAGTCTTACGTGTAGCGCAAGATACTGAATTATTTTTAAGAAAATAACTTACTATGAAATCTTGGGTTGTAACAATCGAGCATACAGAAAATATAAAATAATATTATTTTATTAAATTCATTATAAATTAGTTGTTGAATTGAAATATATTAATTATATTATCCAAATTTTAAAATATGTGTAAATTTTATCATCAATGAAACCATATCGATTAATATTGAGGAAATACACACTCAATTTTAGTCAAGTAATTTTATTTATCAAAAGTACATTTTCTTCAAAAAGTGGTTTGTTTTTATTTTTTCGGAAAATATTATAATTAATTTCTTGAACATTTAGAATTTTTTTTCAACAAAATAGTTTTACTTTTGAAAACATATTTTAAAAATTATCTTAGATTAAATATTTGATTTTTTAATGAATATTGAAAAATAAATATTTTCATTGAAAACTTTGTTTTCATTGAAATTAAAAGGTTCCACTTTATATTAAATTTAATTCAATGTATTATTTGTTATATTATATTATTAAAAATCCTATTAAGTTAATTTTAATTAATTTTATATTTGAATTTGGAAGAATTTTTTGTATTTAAAAATGCATTTATTTGAAGAAGTATTTTTTTTGAACTTTAACATTTTAATCATAAATTAATTTCTACCACATTTAGAAATTAAATATTGGAAAATGGATTTACTATTTTTAATGTAGAGGTCCAGATTTATCAACCACTTTGCTTTTATTTTTGGGCATTATGAATAATAATTATAGTAAATAATTATCAACACAGTAAGGGTAAATCAGTTAATTTTGGATAAAAATTATATGATAAGGAACAAACTGACCCTAAAACTTTAATTTAAAATATTTTTTTAAAATTTTTTCAATTAACATCATTGTTTTTTAAATATGAAAAATTCGCGCCATATTTATTTTATTTTTTGACCATTATAATATTTAAATAAAAGATAAAGTAAAAAAATGCTTTCATACATATAATTACTATAATATTCTACGATAGGGTTAAAAAAAATTTAATTTTGTTATAAAATTTATTTTAATGATAAATTTTTTTCCCACATTTATTTAATTATATTTTTTGGTAATGAAATAATTACCTTAAATTCTTAATCAACATGAACTCAAGATTTATTCAATTGATAGAAAAATAAAAGAACTGATTATAATATTTATAGAAGTAATAGAACCTAAATGAAATATTTTATTCCATTAATTTTATAGATACATATAATATGATAGGTATTTATAATATTATTATATTCTAATTCATTTTATATCATTTTTAAATTCAAATTAAACAAATTGTTCTAAAACATTCTCTACTGATATTTTTTAAAATAAATAATATTTTCTAATGTTTTAAAATTATTAGAAGTAATATAATTTTCCAAGTTATTAGGATATGGTTTATAATATAAAAAATGGTCAATTTTTGTTCCAATGTTTTTATAGTAACTATTTTGACCCCTAAAGAGAAAAAAACATTGTTATTACGGTAATCATCCAAAGGGTTAACAAAGTGTTAAAATAATATAAGGATGAAAACATCACCTAAACATGTACATTTTTTTGGATGAGAATATATAGAATCATCCAACTATTATATTCATTTTATATTCATTTTAATCCATTTTAACAATAGAAATATTATATTTTAATTTAATACATTTTGAAATTCCCCGAATTCCCCTCCCCTCATTATAAAAGGGAACGCCTAAAAAATTCTCAACAGAGTTAAAGAACCATTTTTTTATTACTTTAGATACTTATATAAATTTAAAAAATCAATTCAAAAATTCTAGGTGTCCTATTTTGGGCATCATACCTATCTTATGGGGCTACTGGTGTAAAGAAAAGCATGTCACCCAATGAAGAGGTATAACCTGTAACTGAATGCCTTAGTTTTATTTATTATCATACCACATCAGAATATTCTTCAAACATGTAGAAATAATAACATATGTAAATTTTATATAATTATATATTTTTATATTTATTATAGAACTTGTATCCATATCTTCTTCCATCAAATAAGAAATAGAATTGTCTTCCATTTATTTAGTGGACTACCACCTCGTGAACCGATGTAATTTGTTTCCCACTATCACCTATCATGGATGGTTGTAATAATGGGTTATATTTATATATATATGATATAAATTCGTTAATTATTATTCTATGAATTTACCTTTTCTTATATTTTCTTTCGTTTCTATTTATTGAAAAATGATAATTTCATTGATGCGTATGTGTGGACTACCACATCCATGAAGTGAAGTGATTTTTTATTCATAACCAAATTAGATGGATGATATATATCAGTATATTTAAAAAATAATTTTTTATTTATGATATAACTATAATTATATAAATATAAATAATACTTACCTTCATTACATCAACATCATTGAAAAATTGAATCGTGACCCATGCGTATGTATGACCTTCCATAGCTATGATTGTAATATAGTTCATTATTAATAATAATCATTCCTGATTAGTTTTAAAAGTAAAATTTATTTATAAAAATTAATATTTTTTCAAGGTTATTATTTTTTGGATGATGGAATAATCACCCCACAAACCATGGTCAACAGACCAATGCTGTTTTAAATTTATGAACAAAATATCCTCAAAACACATGACCTAGAATTAATTGATTACGTAATTAAATATTCCATTAAAATAAATAAAATAAATGGTTTGATTATAATTAATTAAACCAATATAAGGTTATTATTAATCCAAATAAGTTCTATATGTTTATTATACATGAATTTGAGAAAATATATGGATTGTCTGGACTGGATGTAAGATATCTCGTCTCAACATTCTTTTATTGAAGCATGTTTTTAATGTTATACACCGAATTTATTTTATATGGAGTATATAATACAAATTTTAAAGTAATATCAAAAATAAATCACACTTCATTGTATTTTATTTCACAATTCATGATACTTTTTAGAAGGGGTTTTGATCTGGATGTTACCAAAGCTGTAAGAGAATTCATTAAAAAAAATTTAACTGGGTTATATCACTTCTTCATGGATTATATCATACCAATATTACTTATAAAAAGTAAATTCATTTATTTGTTCAATAATTTCACTAATTTTTTTCTTTATTTACATTTTTTAAAAATAATATCTCTATTGATTAATTCTCAATTCAATGGTGTGATATTTTGTAAGGGTTTATCATCTCAAATTGCCTTTATTGGGACATGTCATTTTATGCACCAATATTATTTTTTGAGGTCTATATACATAAAATTGATATTTTATATAATTAATATTATTATTTCTATTATGTTAAATGTTTTAATTGGGGGTATTCATTCATGGTTCTTATGATTTGAAATTTAATAAAGTGGTAAAGGATTAATGTTATATTATCATTTAATTTCATGATTATTTGTGTTCCTTGTAACATTGGAGGAAATAATTTGTTTTTATTTTAATGATCCACATATATTTTATTATTCTATATTTTTGAATGTTTTTACATGTTTAATTTTAATTTACTTCCTTTTTTATTAATGAAACATCAATAAAATTTTTCATAAGTGATATCAATGTTTATTTTATTTAAAATCAGTAATATTTCTCTTCCCTAACTATATTTCCAATGTTTTATTCATGAATATTATATTCTATATATAAATAATTTATAATGGAATTTTAAAATAACTTTTACCTTAAATTTTATAGAAATAATTTTCATAACATTTTCAGTATGTGTTAGTTGTAAATATCTATAATTTTTTAAAACAATTATTATTTTTAATAATTATGAAATTAATAGAATATTCCACATTCATGACCATTAAATTATTGGAATAATCCTATATAAATATAACATTTTATTTTAAAATAAAAATATTTTCACAATATTTTGTTTTTTTTTAGTTTTTAAAAGTGATTTTAGAAGTGTAAATGATACTTTCCTCAAGAATTTTTTAAATGATATTTTAATTCCATTTATATTCGTCAATGTCAAAAGCAATTGATGTTACTTATGATCTACAAGGTATATGTTTTAACGATACCATCTTATTATTTAATTGGATAGATTAATATTTTTCTATGATTTTTTCTTGTAACCCATTTTTGTTCCATAGGTTAATCATGTTATCAAAGGAATAATGAATGTTTTTATGAGTTTCATGTTCAAATTCATGATATATGTACTGTAATCAAGATATGGTTTTGGTAAATTTTTTTATGATAATGGGTAGTTCTGTTATAAACAAAGGGATGGTGGGTACATTATAAATTAGGGACGGGTGGGCCTGTTATAACCCTACAACGATTTGGGTTCCCAAAAGAATTATATTGGATGTCAAATGTATTGGTTTTACAACTTCTAAGAGAGATTTTAAGGGATATATAAAGATGAGGTTCCTAGATACCAACACATTTTTTAATATATCTATTAGTTTATAATGAATCACTGATTGGGGATTTTTTTATATAACATTCAATTTTCAACATATATGTCTCTTATATTATGTTAAATACTTATGCCATGTTTTCATGATTGATGATATAAGTAATTGTGGGAATTAATTATATCATGTTATTCATGTGAGACTTTATTATTTCACCATACCATTATGCTCAGATTATGCTCACTAATAACATTGAATTTTTAATATCATAGGTTTACCCTTGACGAGAATTTGATATCAACCACATTAAATATCATTTTATCCATGTTTAAAATAATGATGTTAAATGAATTAGGTTTTTTAAGGTTTTACATGTCAATGATTTAATTGGATATTTTGAAGACATAATATAGAATATTTTGATCTATGTATATTAGAATAAATACTCAATTTATGTTATGGGTGTTCTTTATGTTTGATTATTTCATAATTCTATGAAAATTTAATCCTATAATTTCCTTAGTGTGTAAGTGATATGATATTTCCTTCGATGTGGTAATTCTTTTATGGAATAAATTGGGTCAAATTTGATGATATCAATGCTATAAATTAAAAGATGATATTTTTAATAATGGATCACAGAGTGTAGGTCTTAGGATATTACAATAAGATGATGATTCAAAAATTTCAAGTGATTAAGATCAAAACATTCAGATCATTATAGGTTATAAACATAGCTATAAGTTCAGAATATAAATAAAGATTATGAATAAGAAATTTATAAAAGGACAAATTTGAGGAGAAAAACAAATACACCTATTAAATCCCACTAGAAGGGAATCAGAAAATTCATAATAGAAGAAATACCAAGATATGGGTATTATTTGATCTATATAAATGAAAAGGAATTAGTAGGTGGATGAAGTAAATTGATCACGTAATCCTATAAGATACTTGTGGTCACATGACCATCATAGGGTCACATAAAGGAACCAAGTGATGAGTATAGTCTATATTATGAACCATGAATCCCCTTTTTTGACAACTTCCTTCCACTCTCACAACGGAACTTTGAACATCTGACAGTCATGTAGTGGAAGAAGGGTATTCACCCCCAAGGTACACTGGTTTTCATCAGCGAGAGAGTAGAAACCCGTCAAAAAATCATTTGAAATAAGAGGAAAAAATCTAAAAGGTGTAAGCCAATTGTGGTTGAAAAGATCAAGTGACACATCACTAGTGGGAAGGGAAAATTTCCTTGACAACATTCAAGAGGAATCTTGAGACCCCATAACCATTATATAAAATAAATCAATGGAAATAAATGAATATGAGGTGGGAGATACTCAATGTCCTGAAAGAAATGTGAAGCACCATTGGTGATCCACAAGACACCATGAGTCCTTTGAGATATGTCCACCTAATCTTGAGAAAACCCTTCGGCTTTTTACTCTCATCATTTTAAGCACCTAGGATATGTCACTGTGAAATCACACTCCCACATTATCTCGATAAGGATGAAGTGATTTAATATTCCACAATGTTCTCATACATCTCCCCCATACCTTTATCAGTCACACGATGGACCACTATGAGATAAAATATTTATCTTAGAAAATAATCAAAGACCCTCAAGAACTCCCTAAGTATCATAAAATAAAATAAAATATAAAATTGGGTGGAGGTGGGAGCCTCTCACGACTATAAAAATATTGCGTTGTGAAAAGGACATCCCCAACACAAATTCATGAAAATATCATACAAGTCTTCTGAGATTGTGCAATCACCGTTCAATAGATACCCAGATCTCGTCAGGTCCTTTGAAATTTCAATTTGACCCTAGTTAAGTACTTTTAAATGAAAAAAAGATCATAAAATTCCCAATTACATTTAAATAATCCAATAACAAAACATTTTAAAGGAGGGACTCACAGTTGCAAAACAATTTGTGACACCCTTAGTCCAATGCATGACAGATGCTTGTGAAGGTGAATGACACCAAAGTGATTCATCGAATCTATCATGGATTCACACAATATTGGCAAAAAAAATGATAATAATAAATTTGGAAGGAACTATAAATCCCCTACCCCAATGTTAAATGAAAATGTCGGATATTTCACATCCATGCACATCATCACACCCAAGAACCAAAGAAACTTTCTCACCCACAGATCACAAGAAGGACTTCTCACAAGACATGAGAAGAAAATCATGCATATCTACTTGATCCCGCAAGGCTAAAAATAAATTGTCACTAAATAAATCAAATTAATTTTCATTATAAAGTCTATAAAAATGAATAAAATATGAATTCATAGGAAAAAATGTTCGCTAACCCTCATGCGCTTCACATGAACCATCTAGGGAATGCGAAAACAGTAGGACATGTCAGCCAAATATCATGAGGATCATACGATATCCTATTTGGGTATTGTGATTTCCCATAGAAATTTCATAGAAAGTCAGATGGTACCCCCTGATAATGTCAACATAGTCTCTCAAAACCCTATGGGTTCATAATAGAAGTCTTGTGATGTCCTTTAGATACATTTCATAACTCATTTAATGGTGTCTGCACATAGAAACCAAGTATCGTTGTATAACCATGGAATGTCTAATATCTCTCACAACACCATCTAGGAAAGACATCCAAAACCCATTCTCACTCCAGAAATTTCAGCCAGGGCATGTGATACCCTCCAGACATGTTATCCCTGAAATTTGACACCCTCTTAGGTGTGTCACACTGACACTCTCGACACCCTCCTTATGTGTTATCTTTATCTTACGATGACACCTAGGTAAATGCATTGTGAAATTGTGAAACCCTATAGAAAATCCATATGGTTCATGTGATGTATAACTAGAAAAACCATATCAGCCTGGGGATGTCCTCTAGACAAGTCATCATTGATCACATGATAACCTTCATATATTCCAACAAGCTTATGTGGCTTACTTTGGACAATTCAACTAGATCATTTGACTGTATTTGAATATTATAGGAATATAACCTCATACATATCATGAAAATAATCAAATCATGAAAAGATGATGATTATCTCATGGTAAGAAGGTAAGAAATCTTGATCAATATGTCATCCTAAGACATGATGGAATTGTATGTCCATGGTGTGTAAGCCCCGATCAATAGGGAAACCTTAGTGGGTAAGCCCTAAATAGAAACATAAAATTATATGTCCTAATTATAAGGGAAACCATAGAGTGTTAGCCTCAACCAATGACATAATATGATATGTCAAAATTTTAAGGGAAACCATAGAGTCTATTCCGTAACCAATGAAAAAATATGATATGTCCCAATTATAAGGGCATCCTCATACTGTAATCCCCAACAATTGATCTAAAATGATATGTACCATTTATAAGGGAGACATAAAAGTGTAATCCCCTACCAATGACATAATATGATATGTCTTAATTTTATGGACAACTTTAGTGTGTAAACCCTGGTCAACAGTACTATGATGACTCTAATTCCTAATATATCAAGGATGCTTAGGAATCCTTCCAATGATTCATGCTTCAATTTATTATTCCAAGGGGTTGTCCCAACACATATGTCCCACATCCAGAAGAAATGAAATTAATGACATTCCATCCCATGTTTCACATAATGAGAATAGCTCACACCGGATTTAGAAGTAGTAATAATAAAATCATCTGAACTATAAGTCTTTATAATGACAACAGAAACCTTAATATTTAAGACCCAATCAATTGGGCTTTGATGACAGTGATTCCTACCATAATCATGACACATATGATGCCTCCCTAAGGCTGGAGCTCTATAATAAATCCTTTTAGGGTTTTCATAGTTCATAATCCTTGTACCTGTGTGTAGTTAGATGAATTACTTATCATCCCCTGTTTCTAACACCATACATAGCTCATGTGAGGTGAGGGAGCTTCAATAGTCATATCATCTAAATCATGAATCTCCAACATCTTAGGATAGGTCAATATGTATGCCTCGATGAGTGGAATGATATATTCTCCCCAACACAATAGAATGTGACTTGGGGCCATTCCCAAGGAAATGAATTTAATATACAAACTCTGATTCCTAATATAACTAGGATACATAAGATAGCTTTTTCAAGTATTTTCTCAATTATCCAAACACTTCAGTCCATGTCCTTTTATGTCTCAGACATCTAAAATTTCGGGACCCAATCATTCCCGTGTGTGGAACAATATACAGCATCCATCAATGGACTGAGAAAAAAAAACTATAAAAACAATGGGTCTATAAATAATTCAAACAGATAGGATGTCTCCCAGGGACTCGATCGTGAATACCTGATGCATCCGAGTACACATATATGTCATTGAGGTATGACTTCCAACTACGTAGATATATTGAACTACATTTTTTATGACTTTTGAAATAACAAGGATATGTAGGACACCTGATAATGGCTAAATGAAGTCCTCAAAACATTAACTGCCTCCTTGCATGGAAAAAATTCCAATTATTTTTGTAACATGAGTTAAACACCTGAGAAACCATCAATTACTAGAAATAGATGGATAACCTAAGATACATATAGATGGATTCCTAGAAGAGACCCCTATATTTTATAAAAATATAAGTAATTAACTAATAGTCATTTTTAAGAGTAATTGTTCTTATATCAAGATAAGGAAGAGATTCAGGAGCATATATAATATCTATAAGAGAGTTCCAGAGTAGGAAAAAAATACCATTAAAAGAGTAAAATGAGCTCGACCTCCCATCCTCTCAACCAATGTGAGTCCCTAAGTTCCATCATGCCTAAAAACCTAGTTGATTGTCTGTCATTGGAATGTATTTCCATTCCCAGTTATGAATGATGGAACTGTTGACAGTTTCTATGGAAGAATGAACAAAAAAACCCAAATCGAGCTATTTAACAAGACATTAATCACTCCTAATAAATAAAACTATTCGGAAAATCACATCAACACCTCAAATCCTGATGAAGAAAATGGAAAAATCAATGTGAATCTCTCTAAAAAAATATCGGGTTATTATTTATCGGGACAGTTAGTTTTCACATTATACACATAAAAAATGTGTGAATCTCTCAAATGATAGGATAATCATGCATTGAGCAACATTATTTTCCATAGTCTATACAAAAAAATAACTAATAAAAGCATGATTATACATATGATCCTCCATAACCAGGGTTCTCATGAAATATGTCCATCATTATTTTAATAAGACCACGTTAGTAAAATTGTCAAATTGGGAATGAGGAACAATTAGATAAACAATGAATATCTGATGAGAATATTATTCCTATGATTTTTTAATAATTGGTAACCTTATAATTTTTCATATACACAACATTAGATGCTGTTCTTAGAATCCCAATTTGAGATAATGTTGTTATCATCTAGTTGTCACTCTAGTAAATTACTTCTAGATGCAACCCATGTGGGTCACAAAAAGATATCACCTAATCAATATCTCTAATGTCAGGTGGTGAATATGATGGTCTGGGAGTACAATAAAAGTATGACAATCTCGACCATGGATGTTTCCTTTCTGGTTCTCCATCCATGGGAACATACTAGTCTGCATTGCCCAAGGAATGATGTAACTAAGAGAGTAACCCTTTTCTCTATAACAAACCGCTTCAAGAGATTATTCCTGGAGCGTGACAACTTCCACCTTCCATATATTAGGATGGTGGGCTAGGAATCCAAATATGGATCTAGTTTGGTCTAGGTACCGTTGAAGAAGGAACCTCTCAACTACCATCATCATCAATATTCCACCAGTATCCACCATTCTCCGATTGTGGGTACCACCTGACTTGATTCTACCTCTAATGCCCATTCATGGGTAGAAAGGATGAAGAATTAGATTATTATGTTTTTGGATACCCATTATTGGGCTCATATCCTCACTCCCACTAAAGAAGTCTATAGAGATATTTTGGAAGTAATCAGTGTGGATTCACATATCCCTACTCACTCAGAAAAAGTATGTGGGAATATTCCCACACCAGGCATGCGGGAGGTGCATATCGCTACCCCCATACATGAATCCCATCAAAACAATTTGGTGGCACAAGGAGAAAAAAGTGGTCAAATATTTTCACTTCAATCGAAGATATCATACAATGTATAATGGAGATGGAAAATGTACATGCTTATATCATTTTACACACTTTTATAAAATTCTAATATATTTATAAAATAGATGAATAAGTTTCATAGAATCTTCTGACATAGTTGAAGATGAAGGTACATGAGCATACTCCTTTATCTACAGCAAGGTAAGATCAACACTCTGATTACTATAATCAAGTGGTTGTACAATAACAATCACATATTCTTTCTCCCATCTAAGAGGATTATCGATATATTCTGATAAAGGATAATGAATCAAATAGGGCTCATACTCTCATTCCTCAAATGTGTCACTAGGTGAGAGAGGCACATGACTTGGTATAGAGGATAATGCATATCAAAAAATAATGGTAGCATATTCCAAAGGCCAAGGATCATGATCATATCCCCATTCTGGCTGGGTCTCACCAAGTGATAGGTGCACAAGTCTCAGGAATGACTCGTATTCCTATTGAAGAAGTTTGAAGGCATACTCTAATGGCCTAGGATCAGAAACATATCCTCATCCTATATAGGGATAACCATGTAAGAAAGATAGAATCCTCAAGAAAGGATCATATTACTATTATTCAATCTACTTGACATATTATAGTTGATCACAAAATCTAGGAATATATTTCCACTTTGTCCAATGAACAACTACACAAGAAACATTCTAAGGAAATACAGTAGTAGGTTTATTTCTCTTCTCCAATTCTAGAGGTTATTCAATATAATTTTTTGAGGAATGAACATTCGTATCTGGATTATATACCAATTCCAACTAGGGTTCACTAGGTGAAAGGGGAAAATTCCTCGAGGAAGGCTCATATATCTACCAAGAAATGCTAGTGGCATATCTTAATGGCTCATGATCAGGATCATATTACCATAATGAATGAGTTTCACAATGTGTGAAATACACATACCTTGGGACAGGCTCATATCCATGTAAATATTTCAAAAACATTCTAGAATATTCCATCATCTTCTCAGCTGAAGGTGCATATCCTCATAACACTATATGTTTATAAGAATGTTTTGACAACTATCACATAACATGATCATATCACCACACAATTTCAAAATCCAGGTCGAATTATTTGGACCATAATGAAGATCAAGGGGCATATTCACAATCATCTCAATGCTAGTGTCCTTGAGATTGTTTGAGACACATTCCAAACACCAGAAGGGTACATTAACTCATCCACCATAGAATAAGAAAATAATTACTGAAATAGTTCTCCTAACTGTAGTTTGGAGATCGTAGAGACTCTACTCCATACATCCACCTCATTCAACCACCTCATGGAAATATCTCCCATGGATAAGGAAATCCCCCATTTACTAGAGACCTTCATATAAAGTGGTGTCAAAAACTCTATCACCTTCTTATATAGAGGTTGTCGAATCATTGGGGTGAACTGCATATAGTTCCCTATCAACATCCAGCACAACACACCTTTAGATAGTTGGTGAGATTCAAAATAATATTCAATGGTATAAATATAAGAAGATAGGTAAGTCTGTTGAGGAGGAGGCCAACATTGAAAAATGGTGAGAGTCTTCCAGAAACAACCTCCCAATCATGTTTTGGCCCCTCACCACATCTGACTATGAGATCCTAGATGAGATCGAAAAGGATTTCATGCCTTATCTACTGAAAAATATGTGGGATACTCATCAGTGATTGAAGGACTGATATCTCCCTTATCTAGGGTGTGAGTGTCACCTTCAGAAAATCAATATAATATGTTGTTAGGAAGGAATAACTGATATCTTCGTTGCTTGAGATCCAAAATCAGAAAATCATATTGTAAATTTGTGACATGATTTCTTTCATTGCATTATGATCAATCAAAAACTAATATCCAGAGCCACATATTTCATCTGAATTTGAGTATGGGGACTATATGGAGTATTACACTTTTTCGAACTCATAGAACAAAGGAACCCCCTCAGATACGCTATCATGTAATGTCAAAGCCTCTAGAGAAATAAGTGGGTTGGGTAACGATTGAGCTAGTAGGACACTATAATGGAATTATCCCAATTAGAAGATTCCTAGAAATCATAAACAAAGAGATATGATAGAATAAATTAAATCAAATATGTCCCCTTGAAGAAATGATAATGTTATTGAAACAAGGATATCAAATTTCCGATCACTTGGAAAAATGCACTAAATGAATGGATCTCATTATGGACATCCATCACACCCTTCTCCTATATGAGAAAAAATATACACAATGAATTGGTCCATAGTAGATGCTTCCATAGTAGTCATCCAATAGTTGACCCGACCACCTTGGCTAGGGGAATATTTTATACCACATTCACCCCTCAAATCATCAATTCTTAAGAGGATTAAAGATATATCCTCTCGATATGGAAGAAAACCCCAACCCACTAGGCTGGGGGAATGTAACACCCGAGACTTTTATGAGAAATATTTTGTTTTTATGTTATATAAATCATCAAAGTAATCTTTCACTACACACATCACTTTCTTGGCTTGCTTTACACGCAATCACGACCTTCCTCGATATCTTGCGTCGTACGCAATACCGAGTTTCACTAAACAATGATATACTATTAAAATATTATTAAAACTAGCCATTATGAATAGTAATAACCACTTTTTGAAATTTTATAAATTTTATTTTTCAAAATGGACTTCATTTTTGGATTTGGAATATCAAAATTAGCCTAGGGTGAAATTTTGGTAATTTTTCTGAAAACATTCAATTTTTTATGAATAGTGAAAACATTGGGTTACTATTTAAAAACCGATTTTTTATTTAAATAATTATTTATTTTAATTTATTTTATTTTATGTCAAAATTGATACATAATACCTATATAAGTTCAATACAACACATTGGATTCATTTTATAATAATTTTAGATATATAAAAAGTTTATTGAACTTTTCACCGTCTTTTACCGACCTCCTAGGAGAATTTGAAAATATACATAAAACTTAATTTTACCGCTTCTGTGAGTGGAATTTCAAAAATCTGAGAGACACGGTTGATGTCAGTAAGTAAAATGTGGTTCAATGAGATGAAAATAATTTTTGGTGAATAGAAACGTTTTACTTTTATTTACCACGGTTAAAAGTAAATAGGGTAATTAAGGGTAAAAATGATATTATTATTACCCTAACACATGTCATAATTATATTGGATAAGTTTAATTCGACCAAAAACAACCTTAGGAGTAAAATAGGACCATTTAGGCCCACTTGGATTAGATTAGGACATTTATTATTAATTTATTTAAAGAAGGGTCAAAATAGTTAAAATTAACGTTTAATAACTAAATAATTTTTAATATAGGTTTCTACATAATATAAATTAGACTATAAATATTCATTAGAAATATAAAAATATTTCCTACATAATGGTATTTTATTTTTAATTTTTATACTTTAAATAATTTAATTTATTTTTGAAATAATGATGATACAGTAATTATCTTATTAATGTAATATTGACATAATTGATGTTATAAATACAAAAATAAATGTAATTTGATACTTTTTATGAATTCCACTAATTTCCTAGGTTAATATGACATGTAAGTATTGATTTAATGTACTTTATTCGAAATAATAATTCTGTTATGACTTTCAAAAAAATCAATTACTAAATAGTGTCAAAATTGACATAAAATAGTTTTTAAAAGAAATATTATATTATTAATTGTTATTTTATTCCTAACAATCTAAGGT
The DNA here is from genome assembly GCA_963277665.1 of Viscum album. Classification (NCBI taxonomy): domain Eukaryota; kingdom Viridiplantae; phylum Streptophyta; class Magnoliopsida; order Santalales; family Viscaceae; genus Viscum; species Viscum album. The sequence continues at coordinate 1,152,891,505 of OY728140.1, forward strand.
TCGGAAAAATGACTTAGATAAGGTAATATATATTAATAATAAACAAATTGGGGTTCTTTTGGCTTGTTAGAGTAGGTTTATTAACCTTATAGAGTAAGAACACAAAAAGACACGGTAAAAGTAAAATTATTTATCTTAAAGTTAAATCTAAATGATAAGGTTAAAATACGAACCTCAACTTGTATAAATTCTATTGGATGAGAGGATTTCGAGCCATCCCCACCTTATCTTATAAATAAATCAATTTGGAGCTATTTAAAATGAATTTGGATTTATAATAAAATAATATTTTCAGTTTTTCCAAAGGAGCCCCTCTCCTCCCTTATAAAAGAGCACCTCCTCCCCCTCTACCTCACACCACATTGAGCCTTAAAGCTCGACCAAATCCTGCCCATTTATTCTCTCCACATCCCTAGAGACATCCTAGAGGTCCTTGTCTTCTTCAAATACCAATTTTAGTTCCCTAAGAAGATGTCTCAAAGAGGCGCTTTAAAGAAGAGGTAATGTCCGTTACCGATTCTTTCAACTTTATTTATTCTTCCACTTCTTCTTCATTAGTTGTTTAATTATGAAGTATTAACACCATTATAACTCATATAATGATATGTTATTATATGTATGAAACAACCCTATTTCCCCATCTATCCATCCCACGGAAAACGAAATCACCGTGCGTGCGTACGTACGGAATACCGTCTCCACGCTGTGGTGTAATCTATTATGCACCACCACCTTACTTAAATGGTTATAATGGTGTAAATAATGACTATATATGACTATTGTAAAGTGATATTTATTCTTAAATAGTATACATACACTCCAATACAATTCCACTATCATGGGAATGATATCATCACTCGTGCGTACGTACGGAATATCATCTCCACGATGTGATGCGACTCGTTCTACATGATCTTCATTTCATAATGATTTTATAAATGTATTGAATGAATTAATATGATATATATTACACTAATACCATTCTGGAAATGAGTTATCTAGAAACCTAAAAAGAAAAATAATAATTTATTCGACAAAACACCCATATGAACAAAAAGTAATAATCACCCAAATAACAAGTAGTAATGAAATATTACTAATAAGAAGCTAACAATATGACCATATATGATATCATAAAAATAAGGTTGATTCTGGAACAATTCAATAACATTATTTAAATCATTATACAAGAGGTTCAGACACTTATGAAGCAAATTGGACATAAGGTAAGGGAAATATCACAATGTCATTTTTTTTCCGAGATTGTTTATAGTTTGGAATTTACTGGGGTGTATTTTATCATCCAAATCCATGTTTCCTCAATATTTAATATTATTTCCATCCACCTAAAATTGATTAAATCCAATTTTACCCTTCAGTGAGTTTTTAGTAAAAGATATGAAAGGAATCTTTTGTCATATTTCGTACGAGGTACTTTTTGACTTTTCTGAGAAAAGTATGAGAATAATGTTTTTTATCTTATACGGCATGAATGGAGTTTTAAATCAGTATTTCCAAGAATCTCCCTTTACATATTTTCATGTTTATTTTTAGTCAACTTATTTTAGTTTAAAATTGTATGACATGTTAAGAAAGGAAAAATGGTTTTGAAGTAGAAATGATATTTTCCTCAAGAATGGAGTTTAAGAGTTTTATCAAAATTATTTTCCATCTACGATAATATAGGGTTCTGTTTATATCCCGATTATTACATGGATTTGATTATGTTGTGATGGAAATATTTTTATAAATTCCTTTATCTTATATGAATTGTTTTATGATGTCACGATGTTTAAAGATTACCATTTTTATTACATGGGTTATGCTATGATGTATGGTTTATGATTTTGTGGCACACATAAGAATGGTATCATTATGAGATGGGTGGGACCTATATCTCCCTCCAATGCCTTGGGTAAAGATTTTATATCTCATGAGATAGACATTACTGGAACGGCAGGTTAAACCTGTTCAGTGAAACAGGACTGAAACGAGGAGTGAACTCGGTTCAAAATGGACTTCTTCCACTAAGATAGTCTTGGAAATGAGTCTTGACTAATAATAAATGATTATATATGATTATGTGTGTATTCTAGAAAGTTTCATGTTTTATGTTATGATTATTGGGATTACATTTCACTACTATGATTTATACATTTTATGAAATTATGATCTCTTTTGCAGGTTAAGATTTCCAAAAGTTATGTTATTATGTATATGATGTGATTGATATTTCTTTTGTTTACCCTTATTGAGAATTAGAACTCAACCTTTTGTATGTTTTATTTCCCCAGGTCAGGAAGAAGGTTATTAAGTAGGATATGCCAAAAAGGGACTCAAGATATTATGAAATAAGTGGGAGGAAAAGTAGATGCTTTATGAACCAGTTGTTTATGTTTCCATGTTTTAAAGACACTATACCTATATGGTCCTTTACTAGTTTTTTTATATGTTGTAATAAGTGTGATTCAATTCTGAAGTAATAACAATGTAAGTAATGTATGGATCGTTATAGTTTGTACTAGAGGAAAAGTATAGTCAACCTTTGGAAACAAGGATGTCAAAGCCTTAGTAAGAACTCTAAGGATAAGTCTAATCATAGAACACAGTCTTAGTGTTTAAGAAATGGCCATGAATAACCTAGGATAAGACTTTAAGTGTGAAATTTTATTCTTGATTATGTAGTTTTCCTATTATAATTAGTGTTACTCACACTATTAATCTTGGTTTTAGTCAATGGCTGGAACCCGAATGAACCGTGTTAATGTGGAATGCGACGGGCAATGCAATGATTGTCCCAATGAGCAACCAAACGTCATAGGATATGGAATGCAAAATCTTGTAGCCAAGCTCACACAACTTTCTCAAGATATGAATCATGGAGGACTTCCAAACGAGAAAAGTAAGGAGCAACATTTTGTTGAATCCTTTATGAGGTAGCGTCCAACCTCATTCAGCGGGTCTACTGATCCATTAGTTGCTGAATAATGGATCAGTACTATTGAAAAGATATTTTAAGTTCTTCAATGTTCTAAACATGATAAAGTCATCTTAGAATTGTATCATTTGGAAGGTGATGCTGATCAATGGTGGAATATTATCAAGAATACGAGGCCAAGAGATGAAATTGAGTCCATGGAATGGGACGAGTTCAATAACATATTTTTTAACAAGTACGTCCCTCGTATTCTCTGAAAAAAGATGGAGAAGGAGTTTCTTGAGCTAAAGCAAAAGGATGATGAATCTGTTGGTACCTATGAAGAAAATTTTACAAGACTTTCAAGGTATGCTTCTGGTATTATTATCCAACCTGAGAGTAAGATCGATCAATTCTTTAGTGGATTAAAACCAAGTCTTCGAAGGGAGTTATCCATAAGGGACTTCAATAGCTACGAGGAAATCATTCGATGTGCTCTCAAATTTGAGATGGATATTGGAGTAACCCATATGTCATATGGGTTTGATAAGAAGAGGAAAATAAAATTCAAAGGAAAATCTAAAGTGCACACTGAAAATAAGATGAGCTTTCCCTTATTCTCAATGTGTGGAAAGAAACATGGAGGGAGTTTTCTTAAAGGGACAAGTAAATGTTTCAAATGTGGAAAGGAAGGTCATCGGGCATTTGAATGCCGCAATGATGGGATGAAGATGTCTAATAATGAAAACAAAGAAAGGGATACACAGAATAAACCAACTACACATCAATGATTCATGTGCAAGGAGATGGGGCATTATGCCAATCAATTCCCAAATCCAAGGGTTAATGATGATGGTCAATGTCAACAAACTCTTAATTCTAAAGACAAAGGAAAGTCACATGCAATTTCTATCAGCGATGTGGAGTACGATAACAATGTGGTGAAAGTTACACTTACCATCCACTCTAAAGTAGAAAATGTTTTATTTGATTCTGGATCCCCGCACTCTTTTATTTCTAAAGAATTATCTAAAGGTATCACCGTATTACCTCAACAATTAGATGTTTAGTTAGTTATGACATTCCCTAATGGCACAACAATCGTATCAAAAGTTTATAATTCTTCTTCGATTGATGTTTGCGGGAAAGTGCTTCCTAAAAATCTTATGATCCTTCCTATAGTGGAATTTGATGTGATTCTTGGAATGGATTGGATTTATTTATATGGATCTCATATCAATTGCCAAAGAAGGTAAGTCACATTTCATATTCTAGATCAATCTATGATCGTCTATCGATGCAAGGATGAACATAACCTTCCAGGGGAAATTTCTTCCTTTAATGGGTCTTGATTCCACTAAATGAAGGTTATTTATCTCAAATGGTTGGTGAGGAACTCACGATTAAGAATATGCGCATTGTACAGGGGTTTGACGATGTCTTTCCGGAGGAATTGCCGAGTCTTCCACCAAATCGTGAAGTTGAGTTTTCAATTGAACTCGTACCGGGTGCTTTACCTATTTCAAAGACACCTTATAGAATGGACCCAATTGTGTTGTAGGAATTGAATAAGAAACACCAAAGAATCTTGATAAGGGGTTCATACGTCCTAGTGTTTCACCTTTGGGAGCACCTGTTCTGTTTGTTAAGAAGAAAGATGGATCAATGAGACTCTGCATTGATTATCAAGAACTTAACATGATCACTATCAATAAAAAATATCCTCTCCCACGCATTGCTGAATTATTTGACCAACTACGTGGAGCTCAATACTTTTCTAATATTGATCTTCGTTCAGGGTATCATCAATAAAGGTTCAAAAGGGAGGATATACCAAAGAGGGCTTTCCGTATAAGGTATGGACACTATGAATTTATAGTGATGCCATTTGGTCTTACTAAAGCCCCTGTTATCATCATGGATCTAATGAATAGAGTCTTTAGAGTCTATCTTTATCAGTTTGTGGTAGTCTTTATAGATGATATTCTTGTCTATTCAAAGAGCAAGGAAGAACATGAAGATCACTTGAGAATTATATTGAGGACCCTGATAAAAGAGAAGCTTTATGCCAAATTTACCAAGTGTGATTTTTGGCTTCAAAAAGTTGCATTTTTTTGGTCACATAATCTCAAAAGAGGGGATATATGTGGGTCCAAAAAAAATTGAGGTTATTGAAAGATGGTCAGGACCAAAAATAGTAACTGATATCTGAAGTTTTCTTGGTTTGGCTGGATATTATAGAAATTTTGAGAAAGATTTTTCACGATTATCTAATCCACTCACCATATTGACTCGGAAAGGAGCTAAGTTTGTCTCGACAGAGGAATGTGAAGAGAATTTAAAGGAGTTGAAAAGATGGTTATCCAGTGCACCTGTGCTCACACTGCATTGTAGAAGAGAAAGGTTTGTGATCTACAGTGATGCATCCAAGAAGGGATTAGGGTGTGTTCTTATGCAAAATGATATGGTGATAGCTTATGCCTCATGACAGTTGATAATCCATGATCAAATTTACCCAACTCATGATTTGGAGTTAGTTTCAGTAATATTTGCATTAATGATTTGGAGGCATTATCTTTATGGAGAAAGGTGTGACCATTATACCGATCATAAAATTTTAAAGTATATTTTCACATAAATGGAGTTGAATATTCACCAAAGAAGATGGTTGGAGCTGATTAAGGATTACGGCTGCTCAATCCATTACTACCCTGGGAAAGTAAAGAAGGTGGAAGATGCATTAAGTCGACAAGACCATGCCAGTTTATCCATGATAAGGATCAGAAATGATCCAATATTTATGGATTTACAAAAGATGGATCTTGTAATTATAATGGAAGGGGAAAAATATTATATTTCTCAAATGAATGTTCAACTATCAATACATGTGAAGATTAAAGACGCACAGAAAGAAGATGTCGAGTTACAAAAGAAGGTGAGAAATGTTCCTGAATTCAACCTTGATTGTGATTGGATAATAATGTTCAGGAATTAGGTTTGTGTTCCTCCCATTCCCGAATTAAAGAAGGAGCTGCTGGACGAGGCTAATAGTTCTTCATTATCTATTCATCCTAGAAGCACGAAGATGTATAGGGACCTGAAAGAGTACATCTGGAGGGATGGCATGAAAAGAGATGTTGCTGAATATGTCTCTCGATGCTTGGTTTGTCAGCAAGTTAAAGATGAGAGAAAGAAGTCGAAGGGAATGTTACAACCATTACCCATACCAGAATGGAAATGGGAAAACATCACTATGGACCTTGTCACCAGACTTCCTAAAACATCCAAAGGCAATAATTCTATCTGGGTCATAGTTGATCATCTTAAAAAGTCTGCACACTTCATTGCTGTTAGAGAGGATTTCTCTCTGGATCAACTTTCAGGAATATATGTAAATGAAGTGGTAAGATTGCATAGAGTACCACTTTCTATTATATCTGATCGGGATCTGAGATTTATCTCAAAGTTCTGGTGAAGTGTTCAGCATACTCTGGATACAGAGTTGAGTTTCATCACTGCTTATCATCCTCAGATAGACGGTCAGTCTAATAGAACAATTCAAACTCTAGAAGATATATTGAGAGCTTTCTCTATGGATTTCAAAGGTGGTTGTGATAAACACCTACCTTTGGTGGAATTTTCTTATAATAATAGCTTTCACTATAGCATTCCGATGGCTCCTTATGAAGCTCTCTATGGAATGAAATGTAGGACTCCAACTTGCTGGGATGAAGTTGGGGAAAGAAAGCTGGTAGGACCTGATCTTGTTGATGAGATGGCAGAAAGGGTCCTATATATTCAAAAACACATAAGAGCATCTCAGAGTCAACAGAAAAGTTATTCCGACAACTGAAGAAAAGACCTAGAGTTTGAAGTGGGTGATAAAGTGTTCTAATGAATATCTCCCTGGAAGAGGGTCATGGGATTTGGAAAGAAGGGGAAGTTGAGCCCTAGATATATCTGTCCTTTCGAAATACTGGATCGTGATGGGAAGGTAGCTTACTGATTGTCGCTTCCATCGAATCTCTCTCAAGTTCACGATGTGTTCCATGTATCTCTCCTGAGAAAGTACATACCTGATCCTTCACATGTACTCAGCTCAGAAGTTGTACTGCTGGAGCAAGATCCTTCTTATGAAGAATAGCCGATAGAAATTCTGGATCGTAGCGAAAAATTCCTACAAAACAAGACCACTCTCTTGGTGAAAGTTTTATGGTGGAACCCCCAATTAGAAGAAGCTACTTGGGAGCTTGAGGATATGATGAGGGAGAGGTATCCTCATCTGTTTGTTACAAAGTGACGAATTTCGAGGGCAGAATTCATTTTAAGGGGGTAGAATGTAACACCCGAGAATTTTATGGGAAATATTTTGTTTTTATGTTATATAAATCATCAAAGGAATCATTCACTACACACATCACTTGCTTGGATTGAATTACACGCAATCGCGACCTTACTCGATAGCTTGCATCATACACAATACTGAGTTTCACTAAACAATGATACGCTATTAAAATATTATTAAAACTAGCCGTTATTAATAGTAATAACAACATTTTAAAATTTTATAAATTTTATTTTCCAAAATGGACTTCATTTTTGGATTCGGAATATCGAAATTAGCCTAGGGTGAAATTTTGGTATTTTTCTGAAAACTTTCAATTTTTGATTAATAGTGAAAACACTGGGTTACTATTTAAAAACCGACATTTTATTTAAATAATTATTTATTTTAATTAAATTTATTTTAGGTCAAAATTGATACGTAATACCTATTTAAGTTCAATTCAATTCATTAGAGTCATTTTATAATAATTTTAGTTATATAAAAAATTTATTGAACTTTTCACCGTCTTTTACCCACCTCCTAGGATAATTTGAAAATTTACATAAAACATAATTTTACCGCTTCTGTGAGGGGAATTTCAAAAATCTGAGAGAAATTGTTGATGTCAGTATGTAAAATGTGGTTCAATGAGATTAAAATAATTTTTGGTGAATAGTAACTTATTACTATTATTTGCCACGGTTAAAAGTAAATAGGGTAATGAAGGGTAAAAATGATATTATTATTACCCTAAAACATGTCCTAATTCTATTGGATAAGTGTAATTCGACCAAAAACAACCTTAGGAATAAAATATGACAATTTAGGCCCACCTGGATTAGATTAGGACATTTATTATTAATTTATTTAAAGAAGGTTTAAAATAGTTAAAATCAATGTTTAATAACTAAATCATTTTTAATATAGGTTTATACAGTAGATAAATTCGACTATAAATATTCATTCGAAATAAAAAAATATTTCCTACATAATTGTATTTTATTTTTAATTTTTAGACATTAAATAATTTAATTTATTTCTGACACAATGATGATGCAGCAATTATCTTATTAATGAAATATTGACATAATCGATGTTATAAATACCCAAATAAATGTAATTTTATAATTTTAATGAATTTCACTAATTTTATACGTTAATATGACATGTTAGTATTGATTTAATTAACTTTTTTGGAACTAATCATTCTGTTATGATTTTCACAAAAATCAATTACTAAATAGTGTCAAAATTGACATAAAATAGTTTTTAAAGGAAATATTATATTATTAATTGTTATTTTATTCCTAAAAATATAAGTATCGGCAAAATGACTTATAAAAGGTTATATATATTAATAATAAACAACTTGAGGTTCTTTTGTCTTGTTATTGTAAGTTTATTAACCGTATAGTGTAAGAACACAAAAAGTCACGGTAAAAGTAATATTATTTAACGTAAAGATAAATTTAAATGATAAGGTTAAAATAGGAACCTAAACTTGTCTAAATTATATTTTATGAAATGCGTTCTACCCATACCCACCTTATCTTAGATATAAATCAATTTGGAGCTATTTAAAACCGAATTTGGCTTTATAATAAAATAATATCTTTAGTTTTTCCAAAGGAGCCCCTCTCCTCCCTTATAAAAGGGAACCTCCTCCCCCTCTTCCTCACACCACATTGAGACTTCAAACTCGGCCAAACCCTACCAATTTATTCTCTCCACTTACCTAGAGGCATCATAAAGTTCCTGGTCTTCTTCAAAGACCAATTTTATGTCCCTAAGTGGAGGTCTCAAAGAGGCGCTTTAAAGAAGAGGTAATGTCTATTACCGATTCTTTCAACTTTTTTTTTCTTCCACATGTTCTTCTTTAGTTGTTTCATTATGAAGTAATAAAATCAGTATCACTCATATACTGATATGTAATTATAAGAACGAAACAACCCTATTTCACCATCTATCCATCCTACGGAAAAAGAAATCACCGCGCGTGCGTACGTACGGAATATCGTCTCCACGCCGTGGTGTAATCTATTTTCCACCACCACCATACTTGGATGGGTATAATGGTGTAAATAATGACTATATATGACTATTGTAAAGAGATATTTATTATAAAATAGTATACATACACTCCAATACAATTCCACGATCATGGGAACGATATCATCGCTCATGTGTACGTACGGAATACGGTCTCCACGATGTGATGCGACTCGTTCTACATGATCTTCATTGCATAATGATTATATAAATGAATTCAATGAATGAATACGATATATATTGCAGTAATACCATTCTTGAAATTATGTATCTATAACCTAAAAAAGAAAAATAAGAATTTATTCGACAAAACACCCATAAGAAAAAAAAGTAATAATCTCCCGAATAAAAAGTAGTAATGAAATATTACTAATAAGAAGATAATAATATGACCATATATGATATCATAAAAATATGTATGATTCTGGAACAAGTCAATAACATTATTTAAATCATTATACATGAGGTTCGGTCACTTACGAAGAAAATCGGACCTAAGGTAAGGGAAATATCACAATCTCATTTTTATCCACGATTGTTTATACTCTGGAATTTAATGGGGTGTATTTTATCATCCACATCAATGTTTCCTCAATATGTAATATTATTTCAAACCAACTACAATTGTTTAAATCAAATTTTACCCTTCAATGAGTTTTTAGTAAAAGATATGACAGGAATCTTCAGTCATTTTTCGTACGAGGTACTTTTTGACTTTTCCGACAAAAGTATGAGAATAATGTTTTTTTAACTTATACGGCATGAATGGATTTTTAAAACAATATTTCCAAGAATCTTCCTTTACAAGTTTTCAAGTTTATTTTTAATCAACTTATTTTAGTTTAAAATTGGATAAAATGTTAAAAAGGAAAAATGTTTTTGAAGTAGAAATGATATTTTCCTCAAGAATGGAGTTTAAGAGTATTATCAAAATTATTTTCTATCTAAGATAATATAGGGTACTGTTTATATCCCTATTATTACAGGGATTTGATTATGTTTTGATGGAAATATTTTTATAAATTCTTTTATCTTATATGAATTGTTTTATGATGTCACGATGTTTAAAGATTCCCATTTTTATTACATGGGTTATGCTATAATGTATAGTTTATGATTTTGAGGCACACATAAGAATGGTTTCATTATGAGATGGTTGGGACCTATATCTCCCTCCAATGCATTGGGTAAATATTTTATATCTCATTAGATAGACATGGCTGGAATGGCAGGTTAAACCGGTTCAGTGAAACAGGACTGAAATGTGGAGTCAACTCGGTTCAGAAATAGACATTGTCCACTAAGATAGTCTTGTCAATGAGTCTTAACTAATAAGAAATGATTCTCTATGATTATGTGTGTATGAAACAAAGTTTCATGTTTTATGTTATGATTAATTGGATTACATTTCACTACTATGATTTATCCCATGTTATTAAATTATGATCTCTTTTGCAGGTTAAGATTTCCAAAAGTTATGTTCTTATGTATATGATAGGATTTATAATTCTTTTGTTTACCCTTACTAATAATTCGAGCTCACCCTTTTGTATGTTTTATTTCCATGGTTCAGGAAAAAGTTAATTATGTAGGATATTCCAAAAAGGGACTCTAAATATGATGAAATAAGTGGGAGGCAAAGTAGATTCTTTATGAACCAGTTGTTTATGATTCCCAATTTCTAAAGACTCTATACCTACTCAGTCCTTTCCTGGTTTTGTTATATGTTGTAATAAGTGTGCTTCAATTTTGATGTAATAACAATGTATTTAAAGTATGGGTCGTTATAGGGAATTTATATCTTAACCACCATATTCATGTTTTTCTCCCCTTGAGAGACCCCTATGTAAATTAGTGCTTATTCTAGATCAACCACGTCCCACTAGGATGGGGGAAATTATCTTTAAATTTCCATCTATGGAATCCTCAAATCCCTGACTAGAATCATTGGATCGATAACAAAAGTACCATTTAATGCGAATTGTGTCCCTGAAAACCCCTATCCTGTAGGTTTGGGGTGAAATTTCACCATCATCGTCACTAAAATGAGAATCAGTCTTCTGGTGGTGGAGAGGAAAAAATCAACAGTTAACATCACACATATTCCTCTCACCACAAGACACTCCTCCTCTATTTAGGGATAGTTTGAAAATTATGACCAAAAACTCCCTAAAGGTCAATAATTATAGGTGATGATATAAGGAATGTATGGAAAATGTGATCATAATCTGAAGGTGTTTCAATCCAAAACCAACTAAAGTGGACAAGGGTTCAAATAACAGCCCTGATGAAAGTAGTATAGAATCATCCTATTGAGTAAAAACTAATGAAATAACCAACATTACCTAGTATGCTCATATATGTGGAATCACAATCAATATGGGAGAAATTGTGGACAAAGGCACACATTTAGAGGAATTCAAGGTGGAAAATATATCCCAATGGGAGGGTGATCTGGATGCACCAACCAAGGCTATAGGCACCTAGATCTAGAGAATGATCTAAAATCTAGAGCCTTTGAATAATGACCTTCCTCCTCTATAATGAATTACATACAACTAAAAACGGAAAGGTGTAGCTACATCTCGATCACCACCCAGAAGAGTTGAGGTTCCTTTGATAGATTAATAGTTTTCACAATATGTTAGTTAAATAATAAATCAGCAACATCTCAATGAGAAGCTACATCGGGGAAATATACTCACTAGGGATAATCATTCGGTAGAGGAAAATATCCCACATTTCCTAAGAGATGATCCACCAAAAAAAACATTAATCAGAGTGTTAGACTAGCTCTGAATCAATGAAGCAAGTCTATTAAGATGAGGTAGTTTAAAATGACCATGAATTTACTATATTTCAATGAAATTATCTCCATCATCATTTTTTTAAAGGTTGGGGCCGAAGCCTCAATTGATTATTTGAAAGGAAAGACATCTTTAGACTGGGTAGTGGGAGACCCATTACATAGCCCGAAGGCCGAAGGCCAAATTTCTTGAATACAAGGCTTGAAAGCCCATTTTTGGCCCAAAGGACCGCTCGGTGGATAATACTGCTACAGTACCCATGCTGCTACAGTACCTGCTATAGTACCGCCACCGCTACAGTGTCTGCTACAGTCCCTCTGCCGCTACAATCCTGCCACTGCTACAGTGCCGCCGCTGTAACAGTACCTCCTACAGTCCTGCTACAGTACATGGGAAATTCACCCCTACCCAGATTCAATCCTAGGTCTTTTGGATGCCAAGAAAGAGCCTGTACCACTAGGTTACAAGCTCGTTGGCACCCTCATCATGGTTATCGTTTAGTCCTAGGAATATTTGATAATTAATAGAAGTTAATGGAGAGACAACCATATCAACCCCTTCCCACACCCTGTGGATGAGAGATGACCCAGACATTAATCCCCTAGAGGTTTTTAATCTCATAAAGTCCCCAAATACATGAATGTAATCCATGACATGTAAATGAACACCTATGTAGCATGATCGGTAGTGGGATCCTTAATGGGTGGATGAAACTATGCCTCCACCGAATTATAGATATCCTACCATCTCTATATTTGAAAAGGAACACAACCTCAAAAAAATAAAACACCCATCATATACTGATGTAGTCCAATGATGGGTCCTCTAGATCAATAGGAGGCAAAAATGATGAAGTGTTTCATGTAAACATTGATTAGGACAACCTCTATTTGGTACAATACTTTGTATTCCAAATTTTTTGTAGGGTGGGAATACCTTCACCATCAGTTCATTGATTAGTTCATTCCAGGCTGAGGAAAATAAAAATTATCAAACTAAAAAAAGGTATGTAACTTGAAAAAATGAGAGGGTGTATTACTTCCTGTGAGGTGGAAAGGATAAAACTATTCACTCTTCATCCATCTAGTATATGAGAAACTGTTGGAACTATGTCATGAAAATCTCAGGAATGAGTTGGAGACACCTCTGATTCCATTGATGTATTCGGGTGGATTTTTTGGGTTTGCAGAAATGGAACAATGTTTGAAGGAATCCATTCAGTGAACCCGATCCAAATCTCAACTCATGGTCTTAGCACATGGTATAAGGTATGGAAAACCATAAGTTGTAGTTTTCACTCTCAATACATTAGTAGTTACCAAATAGGCTCCTTGGAAGGCCCCGAATAGCCCAACATCTCCAATCGATCGACCTCAACCATTGAATCACCCTAGACCAGAATAAAAAATAATATAGGTCTTCATGGCATATGTGAAATATATGAAAAATTCATAATCTTTTTTAAATGAAAAATTTCTATATTATTTATTAGCATCCATGGATAATAATTTTCTTAGGCTCCCACAACCTACGTAGCCCTACATGGTTAAACTCACTGATTGTCCTGACTACTTCACTTATCAATGAAGGTTGGGTCATAATATCCAGGACTACTTCATCATCAAATATTTACTTCATTTCATGGTCATCTTTAGACAGGAGGAGTTAGAAAACACCCCAATGTAGGTGGCCTGTATATCTTTTGTTCGGTCAGAAGAAGAAGATGGTTCCCAAAATATTTCAGCCATGAATGCATAAATGTTTGGAAATTGGATGACTACAAAATAGTTAATCTAGAACATTTCATCGTGAATGAATAGTAAAATATACCCAAAATAGCTCCAACACCTAAATAGGTAGCATCAAATATGCATCCCATAGGTGTGTGTAACCACAATATATATAAAAATATAGAAGAAAAATAATCATATTTTATAACAAGGAGGGCTCCAAGACTTTTAGGATTCCTCCCTGCAATATCCAAAGCACGAGAACCACCACACAAAATTTGATCCTCATTAGAAGAAGAGCTCATCATTTGTTTTTTCTATGTGATACACTAAGAATACCCATTATCTGATGATGAATATGCCCCCAAATATGTGTTCCCCACACATAACAGGGGAATAAGAGGTTGCATGCACCATAACCAAAGATACATGGAACAACATAGTCATGTTCAAAACCAATATTTTAGGGAATTGTCCACATAAGACATATATGTAGCTAAGAACCATGTAAAGACACTCTAAAAAATCCTACAAATCCATATACGTGTCTCAAAACCCTCCATCAGTTTCCCCACCAAATTTTCTTGCAAGACCGCTTAACAAGGGTTTGGTTATCTGATCATCCCAAAAAATTGGAATGATCAGAATTACCTACTCCACTGGAAATATATACTCCCACAACATCTGCACAAGAATTATACCCATAAACCTCAAATACCTCAGTTCATGAGTCGAATATCCAGGAGAAACCCTACATCAGGAAGCACCGACGTATGGAGAAAAATAATGATTCTATGAAATAGCTGAATGTAGTACCATCTAATCACTCAATCCACGATTCACTCTACCTTTCAAAAGTACCCAAGGAGGAACTCATTGAAGCCCTGTGGAGCCCACAAAATTTCAAGACAGAAGTCACTAAAACAAAGGTTCATTTAGTGAAGACCATCCCATCAAAATTCCATGTCTCCATCTCATTCAATTTCTATGATCAGGAAGAGTCCATTTAAGGGAACATCAAACCCCTTTATGTTTCAGGAAAACTAAATAATTTCAATGTCTAATGGTCTTTGAATGATAATGGGTTCATGATCAATAATATTCTAATTCAAACCCTCCATCATTTGGGATATATTGAAGGGGACCAATATCCAGAAATATGACCATTCAAGGATATGAAAATTGTAAGGAGAGACCCCTTTGTAAGATGAAACACAATACCCAGTTTTTGGGAGCTCCCATCAGATGATGTGTTTATGGTCATCCAGTAAGACACTACATAAAATTTCATTCTTAAAAGGCCCTATCTCCATATCCACTTGGTGGTACATTTAATATCACAATAGTCCCTGAAGTACCCCATTGATGGGAATGTAATCATATTACATGGTGAAAATTCCCCATTAGAAACATACAAAGCAACATATGGTGAATAATATTTATTCAAGAAGGGAAATATGAAACCAAAGGTGCATGATGATATATAGGATTTAGCCTCTATTGGCTTTGGGATAGCCCTTAAAAATATAAAGAGTATTCTCAAAAGTGACAATATGATCTCTAAAAATATGATTATGGTATGATATCAAGTACCAGAGGTCTAAACCCCTCCATTCCTATGTAACAGTGTAAAATAAAATCACCTCCAAAATCTCAATGAATTGAATAAGGAATAAGTGGATGATAATGTCTCTTATCATGTCCTTCCTCACCTCAATTGTGATGGAGAAGCCCATATATTTTCATCTTCACCAAAAAATATCCCCACTTACTCATATATGGAAAAAGAGGACATTGACCATATAAATTACTCTCTTATATTAGATGAAGGAATCTCCACCACTATAGATGAGCTCATACAGATAATTATGGAAATAGAAGAAGAAGTGTGACCTGCTCTAATTAGGGTCGTCATTCCCCTAAAAGAGAATGATATGTACATTTCATTTCTAAATAAACATCACTATTTTTTTTCTTATAATTATATTGAAATTCCCAGAGTAGATCCAAATGTGGATATGCACCATCTCAGAATACCCAATTATTAGCTGGGCTTTAATCATAAGGAAAAGAGGATGTAACCCTCTCATTCCACAATTTTAGAGGCTTGGGTTGTCCAATTCCATCAAATAGAACATATTTTTTGAGAAGTGAAATACCCATGATGGTTCAACAACATTATCCAAATAACCAAAAATAATGGGAAAATTAGGTTCTGTATTGGATTTAGAGACCTTAGTAGGTATTTATAGAAGGCCGATTTCCCCATTCTGATCACATAATTCTTGATTGATGAAATTGTAAGATTCCAAAACCTCTTATTCATGGAATGGTAATTGGGGTATAATAAAATAAATATTTCTCCTAATGATGAGGTAGGCACTTCCTTTAGGGAACCTTAGTAAGTAATCCTCTATCAGGTCAGGCCCATTAGATTAATGAATGATTTTTTATGTACTGACATTCCATGTATCACATATTGAACCGATTTTTGGGAAGGATATCCAGATGTTATGTCGAAGACCTGGTTGTTAAATCATGAAAGTGATGTAATCACTTCAAAAATCCCTAACAAATATTTTACATGCTATAACGAAGCACTATGAAGATGAATCCTCTGCATGTCCCCTTCAATGTAACATCATAAATGTTCCTTGTCTTTGTTCTATGCCACTGTGACAGTGATGTTGTCCCAAGAAATTATTGTTCAATTTTATCAATGTCACCCCCAAAAATCTCATGTACCTGAGGGGAATCCATGGGAACCTCACATAAATTTGGTGATTCATATCCAACTTGGCTGGAAAATATCTCCCCTTCGACAAGTCAATGAATAATGGAATCTTCTATCAACAGGATGATGACTTCCAATAACTGTTAGAATGTCTAAAGTAGTACTTTCTGAACCTATTAGTTCTAATTCCTCTGGTGTAAGGGAGGAACATCATCGTATATATGGTCGACAAGGATTTCTCATTGGCTGAACTCTTCACAATGAAAAATGATCTCCATGGTGACAAAGTCTCTACTATCTCATCTGGACAATGTTGGTTAATAAGGCTCGATACTCTAATGTCAAGAAGAGAATAATTTTACTCATCGTCATATTAAAAAATATAGGGAATTACATGAAACACCATAATGTCAATATGGTCTCTCTTATTGGTATTCTGATGTACATCCTTGGTCCCCCATGTAGACTGGGTGTCTGTCCTAATGGTTGGTCATTCCTTAGAAATATAATATTCAGTTAATATCATAGAATGCAGTGAAATGGAATGCCCCAAATGATTTACTCCCAAAAAATCCTAACCCACAATCAACAGTAGAAGTCACAAATAATCTAGATATGTAGGTCTTATATTCCCATGAAACTCACTAGACATGGGAGATATTATTTTAAGGAACATCTTAGAGTCTTTTTAGCATAATGATGGAAAACCTAAAGGTTAATTGGGCTATCTTAGTGGTCTTATTAGTCCCTCTAGACAAAGAAAATTTTCCCTACTCCTTCTCACTATCCAAAGGGTTTACATGAAATGAGAAATAATACCAGGCCCTCATCACATGGTTAGAAATAGATCTACAGATACACATAGCCTAGATGAATATCAACGGGGATTAAAAATTAGTGATAAAGTAGATAAATGGTTAATCTTCCATTTAAAAAGAAGAACTGACCCCTCTCACAAAATAGATTTGGGGAATGATGCAAGAGTTACCTTTTGAGACAATATTTCCTCATGTTCCCTGATCACAGAATGATCATGTTGACTCATTATCTAAGGTATCCACAATTTATGTTGATCCTGATCAGGTGGAAGAAATATTTTGTATCACACATCGATGAATGATATAATCAATCGTTGTATGTGATATGGAAGAAATAAATGACTTCAACATCACCCTAGAGAGTGATGAACCATTGAAACCCCTAGGATGGATGGAGCCCATAATTATTTATCTCAAAAATGAGATCCTTCTAATAGACAGAGCATAAACGGAATAGATTCGATGCCATTTAATGAACACCACAATAGAGTTTGGGAAAATGAAAAGAAATTCCTCTACAAATGAGTCCTTGAAATATTCCTCCATAGAATAATATTGGATAGAGATATATTCTAATTCACAGAAGATGTCCACACAAGCTCCTACGGCACCCATCAATTTAGGACTAGGCTTCCTCACTAAATCTGGATATTGGGATATTACTCAAAAACCATGAAATTAGAATATTTTGAATTCCCCAGAAATTTTTTTGCATTCAAAATTCTTGAAATCATCATCCATTATCCCCCATAATTATTTTATATTGCTAAATATTCATACCTAATTTTTGTTTGGGGAATGGATGTTGTGGGGTTATATCCCCTAGAGACAATTAAAATGTTCATGTTCATCCTTACTTCCACCAAATTCTTTTCTAAATGGCCAGAGGAAATACCCCTCAACAAAGATGGGATGAAGAACATCATAAACTTCAAAATATACCATATCATTACCATGATCAGGGTCCCTCACAAAATTTCTATAGGGAATGACACCAATTTAAATTCTAAAGAGATTAAGAGACTCTTCCAAGAGTATAATATCAAGTCTAATCACTCATATCACTATCATGTAGTGGAAAATTGCAAGATTGAGGGATTCAAGAAGACTCTATAGAATATACTGTAGAATATAGTGAAAAAAGGATAATAAGTCTTAGCTAGACAATCTCCTTCCTAATCAATGGGACTACCTTAATAACTCATGAATTTCCACAAAATTAATTCCATACTCATTGGTGTATGTGACCAAATTATTGTTACCCATAGTGGTATAGTTGCCTTCACTCTGAATATCCATTTGCAGAGAACTCTCATATGATAAAAAATCAAAAAATTAATGGGATGATTTGGAATAGATTGATGAGAGAATGTTTCACACATTACACAACCTGTATATCCATCATAATTAGATCATATGTACCTTTAAAAAGAATGATCACCGCTTTTCATTCCTACAAGGAGAATTGGTGCCGGATATCAAATACACAATGATACTATGGAAAAGCCTATGAAACCAGAACCCATATGGGAAGGGACTTACATTATAAATATGGATTATCATAATGAAGAGTACTCACTGACAATGATGGATGGGGAGTGCGTTACACACCCACCAATGCTATATTTCTCAAGGAATAATTTCAAAAGTGATTATCATATGGGCATCCACGGTAGTGTGAGACCCTCTATTGATTATATAAGCAAGATGTTAAACGACATGACATATCATGTCCTAACATCGGGACTTTAAATTGCCTGATACCATGAGTCATTTCCACATGAAATTAAACTATATGGTTACATGAGTACTATGTATGTCTGGGTTCCCTCCATTAATGGACACATAGTGATACCCAAATGAGCCAAGACACAACATTCTTTTTCCTTCAGGTTAGGTGATCCATGTCATTACCATATGATGTTAAACTACACAGTCAACATCCTCAACACATGACATTAAAATATATAGTTCCCTAAGAACAATGTATGGCTTGATTCCTACCATTATATGAGATGTAGTGGTTCCCAAATGGGTCTAACCACTATATTGCTTTACCGTTACATTACGAGATCTATGTCCTTAACACAAGACATTAAAATGGATGGATAACATCCTCCCAACAGAACGTTAAACTACACACCCCACCTAGATCAACATATGGCTTGATTCTTATTTTTCAATGGTACATGTTGAGACTCCATGATTGTTTATATTGGTAAAACCACTACATGATAAAAAATACCTATTTGTACCCTCAAATTCCTCTGTATTGTGATAAAAAACCGTTGTTATTATTTTTTTCTCACATTGATAATAGATCATATGAGCTTAGGAGTTGTAGTAAATGATTACCCACACAAACAAGACATGAAAGTATATAACAGGTCCATCATAGTCCAGAATGCAAGACCATAAAAGGAACATCATGAGTCTTTACAACATGGAAATAAAGTATATAGTCAATATCGTTACCGCATGAAATAAAATGACATGAAACCTCAATAACTACTTATTTCTTAATTCCATTCATCATATAACATGTAGTGACACTTGGATAACTATTATTGGTTCAAACTACAAAAATCTATAAAAATAAATCCTACATATTTTCAAGGGGCCAGACATGTGAAGCTAGAGTTTTTCATTCAGGAATTTAATGTGACATGATTCTTATACTCATAGAATATTATGTGACAACTAGATTACAAAATTCAAGACCAATTACAAAAAATAAATAAAAATATTACCCCTCTTTGCGTATGGGTCAAACCAGCGCACATAAATTCATTGAGGACTACATGTGGCATGATTCACATCACTATGGGATACATAGTGACACCGAGAATTCCATTCACATGACCAACTAAAATACCAAAATTTGAAATCAGGGGACCCACATCCTCACTGCAAGTTGATAAAATTCATGACCCTTCAAAACTATGTGTTTCTTGATTCTCCTTTTCTTAAGATACATAGTAATTTTTGGACTTACACCCTTGGCATCAACCACAACATTTATGTTCATTAAAATCATTTCCTGAGTACTAACCACATGATGTTAATCTGAATTGGATTATTTCCATTCTGCTTAATGATAAACTGCATTGAATTAAATTATTAACGCAAGACATTAAGCTTCTTAGTAAACATATTGGTTGCATGACATTAAAATTGAAAAATAAGTACATCCCCATTGCATAACGATAACCTTCACTCAAAAAGTTTTTATCGTATGCTTTTATAAAATATAAAAGAAATTACATCCCCACTATATTAAATTAAATTATGAATGACATCACCCATATTGTTCCCTTATCAAAGGACCACAAGAGCCTTATACCAGTCATCCAGTGTATGGGGTGCTTCAACTATCTTATAAAATTAGATCAACAAATGTAAAACACTTCTTATCATGAGTAAATTATGTTTCCACAATCCATTAATATTCCTTGTAAAAGAAAATAAAAATATGAGGTCAAACATTCAATTGATTCATAATGGATTAGGACCCACCGATAGTTGAGATCTAGGTCAAATATTAATGGAATTCTAATTCTTGTGAGCCTGAAATAACCTAAGAAGAACTCAACACCTTTTTATTATATGAATCTTTCCCTATATGACTATCCCATGTCAGTACTCCTGACATAAGAACCTCAATCCATCATTTACAATATTTCTATCCCCCTCTCAGAATGATTATGGGGTACTCCTAACCCTATGTATCTTAATAAGGCTCTTTTGTAACATCCCCTATATTAGGCCCACGAGTTTCATGACCATAAACTACCTACACATTATTCAAATATGCCTGAACATTAACCCTAGCATATGATTATCCAAATTTCAATACCATAAACTCCTAGAAAAATTGGAAACAAAAACATCAGATTTTCAGAACCTGCAAAGGGATACATGTGAAAAAGTCAAGTCTTCACTTGCTAAATTATTAATCTCCAATGTTTTGGAAAAATTTATGGTGATAATGAAATATGCGTAGAAGCTCATAAGGATTATGCTATAGCCCATGTAAAATCCATGATATGGTAATTGGACCCCTATTCTAGGAAACATTTAGAATAGTGATTTCTCACATCTCCTCACAATAAGAATATGTTCACCACATGGTGACATAACATTTAGTGTGCTCAAACCATTTTTGGATATTAAATTTTCCACAAACCACACTTTGTGATTTGAGTGATTTGGTTTTACACAAACCTCTCAGTTACCTTAAAAATTAAAATTGATCTCTTGGTATGGACATGATATTGAGGCATAATGGATTTAGGCCCAACAACTGAAAACATATTTCCCTAATACACATGGATTTTTTATTATTATGATCCTAACGCCATCGAAGTATAACTCAACAACTTTTTGTGATCTGAACCTCTCCCTATATGAATATACAATATCATACTCATGAATTGAACACTCTATACCATGACTTACAGTCTCCATACAAATACCATATGAGCTAATTTGACACCATTTATTTTACATCACTATTTTTTAAACTTTATCAAGGATAGAATGTAACAATACATTCATGAACCTTTAATGTACAACATATCATGATTTTAAATAATAGGTAATAGAGC
The DNA here is from genome assembly GCA_963277665.1 of Viscum album. Taxonomy (NCBI): domain Eukaryota; kingdom Viridiplantae; phylum Streptophyta; class Magnoliopsida; order Santalales; family Viscaceae; genus Viscum; species Viscum album. The sequence continues at coordinate 1,152,913,494 of OY728140.1, forward strand.
TCAATCTTAACAATTAAGAGTTGAACTCACCTAGGGTTCTATAACCCTTCTAGGATATTTTTATTTACATACCCAACCACATCATCCTGATGTTTGAATCAACATAAATCTTCCATGACTCTTGAAATGTAGTGTAGAGAAGATTTTATTGTCAATGATATTGATGCATAAGGGCTTTGACCAGAAAAATAAATGAATATCCTCCTTCAGAGGGAGGAGGTAGACTCTTTGTGAGGCCTAGCAACACCATAGAGGAACCCAAAACCTTAGAGTGTTATGGGTAATCCCTAGTATGTATCCTCCATCCTCTTTTCATAGAATAAAAAGTCTGGTTTATGATTTACATTACCCAAATTTCAACTATCTTGGTAGACCATGTATCTCTGTTATATCAACCTCAACCCATATTGTTCCCTTAAATCATCCATGAAAAATGGAAAAGAGAAGATTTCTATTTTTCTTGGATATTCTATCGATGAATAAGAGATTAAACCAACCATCTAAAGGGATGCCCTATTTGGAAGGATGGAAATCCAATCCTCATTAGTCATATCAACACCAAGGTGGAACCCATCACCTATGTGTGTTTTGGTTCATTCCTATCATGTCTACACCATATTCTATGAAAACAGTTTCAGTTCCAAGCTAAAAGACACTAAAATAATGCAACAAAAGGTCTGAGCCAAAAGACTGTAAATTAATGAAATAGAAGGTGTTAGTAAGAAGACCATAAAATAAAGAAATATAGGTCCATGTTAAAAGATCCTAAACTAAAGAAATATCAGTTTAGAGCTAAAAGACCATAAACTATATTGATATCAGGTTTGTGCTAAAAGACCTTAAACATTAGAAATTGAATAAAGAAGATAAAATAAAATAATCTAAAGCAATATAAGGTCCAAGATAAATGACCATAAACTAAAAAATATCATGTTAAAGCTAAAATAACTTAAACTAATGTCATATCAGGTTCAAGATAAAAGACCCTAATCTAAAGTGATTTCTGGTTTGAGCTAAAAAACCCTAAAATATATTGATATATGGTCATATCTAAAAGATCGTAAAATATATGAAATACATGGACCATGATGAAATAAATTAAAATAATGTGATATTAGTTACATGATAAAAGACCTAAATGTACAATTTGGTAGTGATTTATCCTCTACAGATAAAAAGGATGGTAAGACAATCATATGGCCTTAGAAAAATCAATATTATCTATCAAAACCTATCATCTTTGGAAGAAGAATAGAACTCTACCTCAAGGACATGATTCACACCCAATAAATACTTCTACAAATTAGGTGGTCTTAAGATATCTAAAATATATTATTGATAAATAATATCATGTTGGTGGGAATTCAGGAGAGTTTCAAAAATGTAATCTATTAGAATTTCAACATTAAATTATAGGCATTCATGTATATTTAATATAATTCAAGGGATGGTTATTGTTGGAATTTAATTTTGGTGTGGCATAAAATCACAAATTTCATTAATGAAAGAAAACTGTACAATATTGTGAATGTTTAGAAAATTCATTCATTCATAATGAGAATAGGAGAGGAATCTCAACATATTTGAGCCTCTCTAATGTATCATAAATAATGGAATACACCACAAGGGTTGAACTATGATAATGTAAATTGGATGCTTTAGAAAGGAAAACAAGGGTTATGCAAGAAGTATAATATGAATGTTGAAGTTCTGATCAACTTGGTTCTTTAGATTATTCTCCAGGATGAATATTCTTGACCAAATACATCAACTCATAAACCCTATTCTAGGTAGTTTCCAAGGAAGATGATTATGTTGAAATATTAGACCTCATATGAGCTATGATTTCCTATCATATCCATATCTTCATATTCCAAGCATCTGTCTGGGCCTCCAATTTTGATATAATCTGAAAACCTAGCTCCAATACCTCTGACATCTCCCTCATTTTCCTATAAAGAGGTGCCTCTTTTGGAAAATAATGCAAATATCTTTCCCTCATGGCTAGATATTTCCAAGAAACAACAATTTGTTTCATGATTTAATACTAAGGATGATGGTCAAAATAATTAGTTCCAAATTCACAGAAAATAGAAGAAGGAAATCTCCATGATTATGGAATACATCCATTAAGGGTATCAGTGATCAAGGAATGAATATATTACTAGATCATCCTATGTTGCATGTGGTCCATTGTGGAATATAGAGAAGGTATCATGGGAGGAGGAATAACAAGTCGAGTTAATGAGAAAACATGAGAGGAAGCCTCATATTCCCTACTCTCAACAAGAATATCATCCATAACATGTACTAGAGAACTAATTTCCTAGAAAAGTCATTTTGACCATCAGGGTAGTCATTAATCGAATGTGTTCACGCCCCTGATGTCTTTACCTGATCATAAATCATTTGCATCATTACCATAGATATCAGGGCAGGTGATCTAAATAGATTGTCCACACGATGGACCAACTGGTTTAGCTCACCACCCATACAAGTTTCTACCAATGAAATTTCATAATCCTTGGTAAAGAAGGTGTAAAAATCAGTAGAATAAAGTATAATAACACCCTCAAATCATCATGTTTCGATATCTTCTAAAGTAGTTGGATGAACTAAGGATGTTATTCCCCTAAAATTCAATCCAAGGGAATAGGGAATACCCTTTTAGTGAAACCACACTGGTGATACAGTAGATAGATTATATAATTTATTTAAATAATTAGGTCATCCACACTGGATATGAAAACTCCACCCTAAAGAGAGATCATGTATAGACTTTCATCAAGGGAACCATCACCGTTATCGATAATCTGTACAACCAGTGCACAAAAATGAGTAAAGTCAAAACTATCAGATTACCTCCGCTAATCTTTAACCATGGAATGATTAGTGATATTTCTTCAAAAAGAAATATATTTAATTTTCTATGTTTGGATAAAGCATTGGGGATCTAGGTGGTGTTGTCATATTCATAAAAATTAATGATATCCTCTATATAACGAAAAAAATATAGAGAACCACTAATAATGTATAGAGTGATACCTTGTTTAATGTGGACCAAGAGATGATAACGATGTGAAAGTATCATCACTACCAAATTAAGGCACTATACATATAAAAGTTGTGACTCCATCACCAATGTTATAACTCAGATCCCAAAACTTGTATCCCTAGATAGGAACAACCACACATTAAAAAACATGGCTATAAAACCTACCGACTTATATACTAGCGAGATCTCTAAATTCCATCAGTATCCCTATGAGGTATAATACTCGGCTTCCATGATAACCCAATATGAGCCAGTATTCTTGTGGAAATTCTGAGAAGGGCACCAATGAGGGAAATATGGATGTTGTCATGTACTCTCTACAATAATGAACAATATTGATCCAATCCCTGAATGAAATGAGAAAATTAATTTTAATATCCTTCTTCAATTTCTACATCACAATAACAAGTATGTTTTTTTCCCAAAAATGGGTTTAGTAAGGGATCATCCTAATTATCCACAGTGGGTAGGAATTCCTCAAAAATCACTCCAAGAGGGGAAATCCCACCTAGTTAGTATATTTACCATAGTCCAATGCCAAATTCACCATGAGAAAATTATAATTTCTTGGTTCTAGGGAACCAATGGATGTTCATGTATCGAAGAAGGTAGGGTTGGCATTAACTGACGAACTTAGAAATCCACATTACTTTAGAATGGGTGACCATGTGTACTTTATCAGAAAACCATATCCAACTTTGCCTGACATAGAAAGTCCATGCACATTAATTAGAGAAAATTAAACTACTATAGAGATCCCGCATTGATCTCTATCTGTTTCTAGGATTTCTACGAGAGGAATAAAATATAATCAAATAATTCTACGAGATAGGTTGATAGGGAAAATCAGATCCATCTAGGCCCAAATGAGACTTTTCCATCATATAATAAAAAATCCGATGTGGAACTACTATTAGAAAACATTATAAAATATTTTTTATCTAAAAACAATGATATGGAGTTTACTCCCATCAAGGTGGAATATTGAAATATGATGTAGGGATGAAAACACCATCCAATAGAGTAAGAACATAAATTGGAAGTCACTGAGATAAAGGATTGTCCCAAAACACATATTAAAGGAAAAACATTAGAAACATATTATCATAATAATCAAGATAGTGACGGTCAGTGATGTGATTTCTAGAAATAATGGTCCTTTGATTAGAAACAACTGAATAATATTGATGATAACTGAAGGAAAACTAAATAAAAATATGTGTCATATGTTAAAAAAATAGAATATAAAATATTTTCAAAGAAAAGACATAGTAAACCAGCAGTATCATGTACATTGCATGAATCATTATATGGTTCAAGAATATTATAAGGGTCTCACATGATAGATTAATCTTATAGGGAATCATGAAATTGTATAACCCTATGTATACTCCAAGATCACATGACCTGAACATGGTTATAAATATCACATGATAATCAATCGATCTAACGATTGAGAATGTAGATCCCCAATAACGATCAAGACAGTCACATTCCTCATGGATGAAGATTAAAAAATAGTTGATGTATGGAAAATAGTAAGATAAGATAGTAACCTAATAAAAAGATGTATTGTGAAATAGTTCTCTAGAAATATGATTGTGAAAATGGGTCACAGTAGGGGCTCATGATCGATTATTGTGGAATGGTCTTTTGAAAATAGTGTGTGTTGGAGGCAAGAAGAAAGAGCTCTAGAGGAATGGTAGATAGTTTAAAAAGAATCTCTCGATTACCCTATATATTGAAACTTTTTTATAATTCCAAACGTCCCTTAGTTGAACAAACGTTTCCCAGTAAACCAAACACCACCCATGACACCTGTTCATGACACCATCAACGACTCAGGTGGGAATTTACATTACTTGGAACTGATCCCTTTTCCCCACAGACAACAATCCTTATGGGTGAACTAATTATGAATCACTAAATTAACATTAGGTAATTTGAAATTGAAGGAATACATGAATATGAATATAATTTCCACCACAAAAAATCAAAGGAAGGGGGAGATGGCTGAAGCTCATAGATCACATAAGACTCCAAGATACATGCACTCACATGACCATCATAGGGACATAGGAAGGAACTGAGTAAAATTGATAGTATATAGCAAGACCAGTGAATAACCTTTTAATTAATTCCTTATGATCTCACAAATATTTTTTGGAAATCCAACGGTCATGTAGTGGTATTCAGATATGCTTCTCCCCCCCAAGAAATGTGGTTTGTCATCACTGAGAATCATACAACTCAACCAAAAATCCATTTCTAAAATGAATAAAATGTCTAAAAGGTGGAGGCATATTGGTTTTAAAATGATCATTCAACACATCATTAATGTGATGGAAAATTTTCCATGTCAACATTGAAGTGAACAACTGAGTCCCCAAAATAACTGCATAATAAAAACATAGGGTACACAAGAAGAGGTGGTGGGATCTACTCACAGTCATAAAATATTTGAGACACATCATTTTAGATTGAAAAAACACCACAAGTATTTTCCAAAATGCCCACCACATCTCATGAAACACCTTTTAATTTTCATCCAGATTAGAACAATAACCTTCAGTTTGTACAAGTGAACTCATTATCTCCCTTTACCTCCATAAGGACTAATGGATTGATTTTTCCTCAAAGTACTCATGCATAAATACAAAACCATTATCAATCATGTGACACTTCCCCTTGAGATATAGTATTTTTCTTCAACAATATTCAATCACCCTCATGATATCCTTGACATTTTTAACATAAAATAGGATACAAAAGAGGGAGGGTGAGGGATCCTATCATTGTAATAAAAATTTCTCAACACGCTAAAGAAAATCTACAAAAAAAACTTCTCGAGACCCCCAAGTAAGTCATATTAGATCACTCAAATTACATTCAATAGATACCTAGATCTCACAAAGGCTACTGGATGTGTCAATATGCCAACAAAAATATCCTTAGACACGAACACATGATCAAACAAGTCCATATTAATTGTAAATAATCAAATAATGGAAATATTTACTTAAAGGATTGCGGTCACTGAAAATTTGGCGACGTCCTTAATGAAATTCATAGTAGAGGCTCATGAAGATGATTGGAACTTGAACCCTTCACCAACCCGATCCTCGGTTCATGTGATATATTCTTTGAAAAATGGAGAAAATTTGGGTGGTGAGGTTTATAAATCCACCACCCCATACATAAAAAAGATGATTTTTTTTCATCTAGGTGAATCCACACACCCAACCACCTGAGTGGATTTCTCAGAGAGGCAGATCTTGTGATTGTTAAGTCTTCCATTAGGAAATATCCTGGTGAAAAATCTGATCAATCATGCACCATGAATAAATAACTTTGCATGATCACCCTTATATCATGTGAATGAATTTTAGTAGGGCATGTGAAGAACGTCTTGTATATCTACAAGATCCGGTGAAACATGAAATAAAATAACACCGAATAAATATAATGAATTTTTAATAATAAGGCAAAAAAATATTAAATCCAGAGGACTTAGGATAAGAACATGTTCGATGAACCTCATGAACTTCTCATGAACCATCTTGGGAACACTATATCACTAGTACATGACACCTATATCTTATGAAACTCCTTTAGTATCCTAATTGGTTCTTAAAACGGCCTATCGATGTGTCCAAGAAAGTCACATGGTACCCTCAGGCATGTCAAACTAGTCTCATGAAGTCTTATGGGTTCATAGCTAATGTCTCATGATGTATTTTAGATACATAGAATAACTAATATAACATCATCTGGTCATGTCATAAAAGTCTCTTGATAGCTCCCAGGCATGAAAACTAGCTATTGTGAGTCCCTTTGGGAAATTCATCCATGACCTGCGTTTCCCACCAGACATGTCATCCAGGGCATCTGATACCCTCTTAACATGTCATCCAACAAATGTGACACCCTTTGAGGCATGTATCATCGAATCTTATGACACCCTCAAAATTTTTCATACAACTCTAGTGATGACATCTAGGTTAAGTTATCCAGATCATTTGATACTCTCTAGATAAGCTATCTAGGTCATGCGATGGATTTCATGAAAAAACCATCTTGGTCTTTCAATTTCCAATATAAAATTCATCCATGATCATGAAATAACCTTCTCAAATTCCATCTAGGTTATATTGAGTACTATGGACATGAAAAATGGATCATTTGTATTTATTTTGATATGGCAGGTAGATACTCTCCAAAATATCAAATACACAATCGATACATGACATGGGGATGATTAGTGCATGGAAATCCTGAAACCAGACCAGATCAATAGGGCTTACTAGGACCTGATGAAATTGTCCATCCTTAGTGTGTAAGCCCCTATAAATTGGGAAACCATAGTGTGTAATCCTCAACTTTTGACATAATATGATATGTACTAATTATAAAGGAAAAAACAGAGTTAAACCCCTAAAAAATGAAGTAATATTATCTATCCATAGTATATGGGAAACCATGGAGTGAAATCCCAGGCCAGATACATAGTATGGTATGTACTAAATATTATGGGAAACCACAGAGTGTATGTCCTGACCAACAATATAATGTGAAATTTCCCAATTATAAGGGAAACCTCATAGTGAAATCCTTGACTAGAAACATGATATGATATCCCGCATTGATAATGGAAACATCAGTGTGTAATCCCCAATCAATGAAACTATAAGGAATCAAATTATTTTTATAATTAGTATATATATGATGCCTCCCAAAGGGTTGAGAACCGTATTAATTTTACAAGGGGATGTCTGGGCACAGAAGTCCCACATCCAAAAGAAATGATATTTATTACTTTCAATCCATTGTTTATCACAGTGATCGTAGATTAATTCCTACTTGAAATCAAGTGCATATGAATCCTCTCTAAGGCTCTAACTCTATAATAAATTATCTTAGGGATATCCAAGTTCATAATCCATGCACCCATGTGTAGTTATAATGATTACTGGTTATCCATTGTTTCTCACACTGAGCATAGAACCAGTGAACTTATGTAATTCCAATATTCATTTCATTCATATCATGAATATCCATCATCTAGCGAAATTTTAACAAGTATGTCCTGATGAGTGTCATGATATATTCCCCTTAAAACAAAGGCATATACCATGGGGAAAATACCAAGGGAATGAATGATCTATGAGAACATTGATTCCTTCTATAAACAGAATATGTAGAACACTATTCTATGGATCGAGATTAAATAAGTACTCACTTTGGTTCATATATATTTATGTCTCGGACAACTCGACAATAAGGGCCCAAACATTCCCAGGGGCTGACTGATCTACCTCTTCCATCAGTAGACTGATAATAAAAATGAACTATAAAAACATTTATTCTCAGTATAATCAAGAAAATTAGGGTATCTCTTAGTGATTTGAGCATGAATACCCAGTGCCTCATAGCACTCATCTATGTCCTTTCCATTCGATGTTAAATTAAATAGCTCTAATGAACTAAGTGGGTTTTGATTATTTCAACTACCAGGATACATAGGATACCACATAATGGATCAATATTGTCCTTATAATATTGACTACCTCCTTGCATGGTTGAAAATTCTGAAGGTCTTGGTTACATGACTTCAACACATGACCATCCATCCATTATTGGAAATATATAGAGATCCTTAGATACGTATAAATGGATTCATATATGAGACCTCCATCTTCTATAAAAATATTGATACTAAACCTATAATCATTTTCTTATGGTAACGGTTCTGGTATCATGATTATAAAGAGACAATTGGACACAACCTATATCTATAAGAGTTCTGGAGAAGGAAACAATTCCCCACTAAAAAGGGTGTGATGATCCAGACATACCATCCTCTAAAATAATCTGATTTCCTAAGTTAAATCAGGCCTAAAAACCAATGTGATCTCATGTTGTTGGAATGTAGGTCCATACCTTATTATGAATTGGGGAACCATTGGTATTTTCTAGGGATTACTGAACAAATGTAAAACCTAATGTGATTGATTTTATAATTCCTTAAAACCCCCATAATCAATCACATCGTCAGGTGAATCCCATCCACATCTCTAATTCCAACAAAAAAACCATTGAATTCATAAGTAAAAGAAATATATATGGATAAATTATGGAATATTTTGAATTTATGGATTATATAGAATGAAAAATTGGAATATATTGAAATTAAAAATTAGTGGGAGTTGGTACCTAATCTGAAAACGAAAAATATTTATAAAATTAATTAGGTGTTCTACAATAAGTTGAATTTAAGAAGCATAAATGATATGAAAAAACACAAGAATTGTCAATAGTGAATAATATCTAAATGATGGGATTTCCATGGATGATACATTTACCCCATTTTCGAGGTTTGAGACCATAATAATTTTTATTTATATTATTATTCAAAGGTTAAATAAGAATTGTAAATTTTTTGTAAACATAGTATTTTTCAATGGTGAACATGAATATGAAGTGTGTATAGAGAAATTGATGTTTTCTTACATGATGATGATAGAGTAAGTGTTTATAAGTTGAAAAATGGATTTTATGGGTTAAAAAAGATCAAAGGGAATGACATTTAAACATTGAATCCTTCTAAGGGAATTGAATTAACAAAAATAAAGAGTGACCGACAATATCTGCATCAAAGAAATTAATGAGGAATCTATATTTATTATTACCTTATTAATGATATTATATTTTTTGCAAATGAAGAGATTGTTTTCTATGTGTTTTAAACTCAAAAGAAGATGAAATTTTAGACGAAAATATTAGGAAAAATTAAGTGGTTCAATGTTCTTAAAATTTTTAAAGAGAAGGATCATATTTTTCTTTTTTCAGGAGAAATATTCGTGAAAGTACTCAATGAAATTTGTTACAAAAGATACAAAGAATGGTTTTCTCTAATAGTAGTGTGAAAAAACATTTTAAAGATGAAGAATGTTATGAGGTAAATGAAAGAGAGTCTAGAAAACATATCATGAGTTTACTCTATTTGAATTATTTAGGAAAATATGTTATATATATTTTCACATTAAGTATAAGGTATCAAAGTACATAAATGGAATATCATTTCATTTTTGGGAAGTGAAGTATTATTTATGTCAATGTTACTCTTTAATTTAACATAAATATTACCATAAAGGAATGTTTTATATCTATATTTTTTGGGTGATGGATAATGGGGTTAGTTTTTTTGTAATAGCAAGTATACATACATTGTATCATTATTTTAGGTGGATAAATGTGTAACTTTCCTCACAAAGAAACAAAGTTCTATTGAATTAATTATACTATAACAAAATTATGTTCCTAAAACCCAAGCAATAAATAATTTCATGTGGATGAGAACTCGTATTTGGGATATCAATGTGGAAGTGATTTTTTTATATTGTATGGTATGATAATTGAGCATGATTAATGTTTTGAGGAATTCAGATCAATATTCTCATTCAAAGTACCTAGAGATAAAATATAACTTCATAAACGAAATGGTTGAGAAAGGAGTGTTGAAGCTTGATTTTTTTTCCTTTTGAGTAGTAAGTGGAGGATGTGTCCACCAAGACATTTACACGGGGCACATTTTGATGGTTTTTGGTAATGATTAGAGTTCAAAATCATTATTACCAAATATAATGTTGGACTTCCCAACCCATCTCATACTTATTTTTTTGATTTCACTGTCTATGGGCTTCAAAATTAAAAAATACACCCAAAGATATATATATTAATAAATGGGGTCGAAATAACATGCATAGGGGGAGTATATATTTAGAGGGTTTAGTGGGAGATGTTATGATGTCTCTATAAAAATTTGGATGAGTGTATATAAACATGGGAATATAGTGTTTGAAATATAATAATGTTTTTTATGTATCAGTGAATGTTGTTTTGTGGTACATGTATAGATAGTTGTTTGAGAAGTGAAATATTAGAAGAGTAGTGGAAATACATTTTTATAATTGAATTTGAGTTCCCTAAAAGAAAAATTTTATATTATTGGTCATAGTTCTTGTTTCCTACACTAATATTTCCCACATAAGACTAGAAAAATTGGATGATGAATCATTTATAAATTATAGGTTTATTATATCAACAGTTGTAAAATCATTAAATGGGATGATTTTTTAAAACAGGGAACCAATTTGATGTTCAAGGCTCCCCACATTTGGTTTGTGTTAAGGCGGAGATTTTTTAAGTGATGTGAAGTGGATATGATATAATTATTAGGGTTATATGTTTTTGTTAACACATCTACATAACTTTCCACACATGAATAACATAAAAAATTAGATGTCTTCACTTGTTTTAGTTTAGGTAAAGATCATTTGGAATATTAAAGTTGGTTAAAAGGAGTTTGAAGATGCTGTTTGATTTTTAGAGATTATTAAAAAATGGGAAAAAATACCACCATAATAATGGATATCATTCCATGATAATTTTGTGCGAGAATAAAATTAATATGAGAAAAACAAATTCATGAAAAAATTGGTATATTATCATTATAATGATTCTAGATATGATAAAATTTTAAATAATTTAGAAAATATTATTTCACTAGTATTAATTTCACATTGTGATTTGGGTATGAAATTTGATTATAGTTGAATTTTTACTCCATTGAATGAAGATCATTTTACAATGGGTAAGCACTAATTTTTTATGTTCACAATTTGCAGTGTGGGAAGTTGGATTGCGACACAGGTGAGATTAGTTTTTTATTATTTCTTGAGAGTATCATTTTAATAGTGATGAAAAAATAGAATTTAACATCCCTTATAAATATTTAATTGAAACTAACCATAGGTTTTTATCTTAAGGATAGAAGACTAAATACTCAATTCCAGTCACTATTATTAATATTTCTTTGTGATTGATAAATTATAAGTAGGAGAAACATGAAAACAATTAAAAATTAATATCTTAATTCATGGTGAAATAAGATTACCCATGTTTATAATACAAGGTTTCATAATTATCCTTAAGTTTATATAAACTCATCCAATAACTAAATAAACACCATGGCTAGACACTAACACCCATATAAATTGTGGGACCGATTTCACCACATAAACATATTTGGTTTTCCAAGAGTCTTCCCCTTCAGAGTACTAAATGGTAAACATTGGATAATATAAAGCACATGTCTATAAAAACACCCCATACAACTATATATGGTCCATAACATTACATTACCAACTCCATCTATGTGAAGGGAACTCATGAACAAGGGAGGGAGAAAACATGTGATTATTTCATGAACACAACTAAAAATAGGAAGATGAGTACCTGATAATAATGATCCTATTCAACACAAAAACACTATTACATAAATAATAATAAGAAAACATTAGATAATTGAATAAAGTGGATTCAATAGCAAATTTTGTCTACCATAGGGACAAAGTCATGGGTTAATATTCCATAATCAAGGATTTTAGAGATCATAGTGGTCTGGGAAGAAAGATAGAAACATTAAAATGATATCAAAATGTATACTTTTATAAAATTTAGAAAAAATAAAACATAAAGGTTATACTACTTAGAAAAGATTCATTTTTTTGGAATAGCTTCGACTAAGATTTCTAAGGTGAGAATTTCAAGAATCATTTGTGAACACCGTCGATCGATTCAACATAGAAACCTTTCTGATTATTCACCGAACTAGTTTTTTATCCTCCCATAATATATAATTGATGATTTATCACCAATGATTGACTTGTGAGATCATATTTATGTTATTAACTAATTTATCTGAGAATATTGAATGTGAAAAATTATCATATAAATTTTGACTACATACATCCAAGTGATCTCTTGATGGGATCAATAATGTTGGGTTTTTTGGATGTTTGAATATCGGGGGATAATGAAATGTGGTCGTGTTCTCTAAACACCCATTTAAGTATTCAAATATAGCACCTGATCATGGAGTTAACCTTACTTCAGAAATTCAATAGAGGAAATCTTTATATTTCAAATTTATATTGTTTTATCTTATGAAAAATCAAATAAATATTACATGAGATTCATTTTTTCAATAATTTGTAGATTCTCTATCATAGGAGTTATTGTAACACATTAGTTGTGGGGAATATCAAATTAATCATATTCGTGGTTTGTAGGAATTTATTAATATTCCATAGGGTGGGATCATTCTTAAGTGAGGTGCGGTGTAACCTAGATCATCTTAAAAAATATTTATGATTGTGTTTTAATATTATGAAAGGTTTAGTTTATCTAGTTTAATTATATGTGTGAATATGACCATTTTCATTAATCTTTGGAATCTCATGATTTTGAAATTTAATCACACCCAGCTACTATAAAATCCCAAAAATAAAATAAATAAATGAATTTAATCTATAAATTATTATAAATAACCTTTAAAATAAAAACAATTAAAATATAAATATTAATTCCATTTTTATTTAATTATACTTATTTTATAAATTATTATAAAATTGATAATTTCAATAAAATCTTAAGAATATGGGGGAATATAAAAATTTACAATTAAATACATATTAAAATGTTTTTCATTTATCACCCCACACTTAATATATTTTAGTATTTTGTAATATTAATATATTAAACAATATAAAACCAATTGAATCAATAATGGAAGTGAACACTCCTTTTCCACATTATTCTCATCTTTACTCTTTTTATGTTTTCCCCCTTTCAATATCCATAAGAAATTTCATTCAATTCCATTAATAAAACCATGATCATATAAACCCTCTTTAATCTGAAATGCATCTCTTACTCTTATGAAATTTATTTTTTAAAATCCTCCCTCTTCTAGAGATCATATACAATTCCCATAAGCTTGAAATATGGAAAAATCTAAACTCAAGGATAATATTTGGGTTTAATATAAAGGGCTTTTTATGGGTAGTATTTAAGAATTATATTAGTGGTTAGATATTTAAAAATATTAGATTCTAATATAAGTCTTATCCCTTTATACTCAACGCATAAAATTACAAGAAATTAAAATGTGAAAAAGTTTTACTTATCTTATTCTTTTAAATGAATCAAAAACTGAAATATATCCATATAAAGTCACATAAAAAATAATTATTATTAATCATACCATTTCCTCCATATATGTATATCAAGGAGAATATGAATTACAATTGGATTCAATGTAAATGTGACAATTATTTCACTTCTTATTATGATAAGGATCACGAATCATTAAATAAGATAAAATGAGAAATTCAATCCCATTAATATCTTTAAAAATATTTATATAATTTTTTTAATTTTTCAGTGCCAAAGAGAAAATATAATTTTAAGGAAGATTTTCAATTATTTCTCTTTAAAATCGAAACATCACCTTAACAACCTACCAAACATTGAAATATCACAATACATTATTTCTATGAAAAACCACACCCACACATGTCATAAATTGTAAATTAAGCATTAAAAATCCAAAACATGTTTGGTAAGGCTTTGGTTTATAATTCACCACATATATGGTCATTCATTGTGTCTAAAGATCCTCAAAATGATTATCAGATATAAGGTAAGATATAAAATATTATCATAAATGGAATTTGAATTTAGACAATTGGATTCATCATTTTAATCACACATAAACTCATATGATTTTGAATAAGTCAACAAATAACACTCTAGATCGAATATCAAGTCCCAAAATCCAAATAATTTGAGAAATTTAAGAAGATCTCAAAAATATTGAAAACTCTATAAGGTTGAAATTTTTTATCATCAGATAGTATGATACATTAATGAACTTCTAAATGGATAAAAAATTATTTAGATTATCAAAATTAATTAGGGACAAAAAATATATGAAATCATCTGTGTTAAATATTTCAAATTCTGGAACACTTCCACAATCAAATTAATGGTCCAAAAATATAAATACTATTCTAGTAATATCAAATCCAATGTAGATTAAAAAACTAAGGAAAATAAAACAAATAAACGGTAATCTAGCATGTCACACCCTCCAACAGTCATCATAATAATTTAATTCATTTATTTTTTTATGTTTTTCTTCTTTAAAGAAAATTAATATTGATGACATATAAGGGAAATCATAGAGAGAGAAAACTTAATTTATATGTATCTGAAACATCTACAATTGATCTTCATTATTTTTTTTTGATACTTCCTTACATGAAAACATATAATAGAATATAACGAAATCAAATTTTTATTAAAAAATACAAATTGAAAGATAAGGGTAGATATTATTGGTTTGAACCCCCCCCCCACAGTGGGTGAGAGGTTTTTACAACCCTAACATTGATAATTTTCATGCCATCATTAATTTTATTGGATATGTTGTTTATGTGATTTAATCCACCATATATTTTTTATTTCCAAAAATAAATATGAAATATTTCTTAAAGCACCCATGAACTGTGACACGCATTGACACTCCATGATCAGTAAAGTATATATTGAAATGTGGGGGGGGTGGAATGAGTAATGGGTCCTCATCCAAGTATATTGTAGGATTTTGGGTGTCCAATTGACTTTTATAGTAAAATATAGCAAGTAGATCCTCTTCTTTATAGTGAGAAAGAAGACCCATGTGCAGGTTCATCTCTATACTAACTCCCTATTCAAAATCAATGTATAACCACAATGTCTCTTCTATCCTTTTTTCTAAAAATGATTCCTATACTACAGATTCATTTTCAAAATTATCTATTGTAATGGGAATGGTTATAAAATAACAACATAGGGAATTTTAATTATTAGCTTAGTTCCAATAAAATATAAACAAAATAAATCCCTAGAAAGTGTATGTTCTTTATTCGTAACATCATGAAGTTCATTTTCAGTATGCAACACATTTGGAAAACCATATTTTAATAAAATAAGTGGGTTTCGATATTTTATTAAAATATTACTACAAAATGTTATATAGAAACCGTGTTATAATACATTATGATTGATATTTTTGTTGTAAAATGTGAAATACCATTTCTTCATTGGTGAGTATTCATTTAATTTTTAAAAAAGTTATAATGAAAAAATAAATTTAGATGTGAAATCTCTACATGAAATAGATTAGATGGAGTTATTTTATCATATATGTTTCCCAGAATTACGGTAAGGCCAGATTTTATATTTTAAACGAGATTCCCTTTATAATCTATTGGTTATTTAACAAAAAATATAGGTGGAATAGCCATGAATTATGATTTTTCAGACTATTCTTTCCATTGCTTCACCCATTTATATTTCCACATCATCACTAAAGTGTGGATGTGTTCTAGTTAAATTAGGATAAAATTTCATACATCTAATTTACTTATAAATATTTTTATAGATTCTTATATATCTCAGTCATTTTTGGTTCTCCAGCTTCCTATTTGTCTTCCTAAAATTGAGGACATATATTGTTGTCACAGTGACTTGGTGTATAATAAACTAACAAAATTTTAAGATTATACCATTCTATTTTCACTATTGAAAATATCTCCAAATCCAATGTTTGTTTAGTTATTTTGAAATCAATGGAAATTATATAGAAAAGGGTTTAAAACAATGAAGTTAATGATTTTGATCCCTCTCTATTGGTTCCAAAATTGATAGGCATATTTTAGTAAGGCTATCACAATATAATTTGAAATCCCCACTAAATTTAGATTGAGAATTTACCATAATATTTCTCACTAAAAATGGAAGGACTTAAACCATCATTCCTTTCAATATTATTAATATTTATGTATTTTTTACAATAATAAGATAAGTACCCATATATTTATGTAAAAATTAAAAAAAATTAAAAATGAAAAAAAAGTCAGGGTGAAAGGCGTTGGGCCTCAGTTAGAGTACTAGGGTAATTAATTATCATCAATTTTATTTAAAAATATAATATGACAACTCAACATATATTTTTGGCCAATTACTCATATATAAATTATGGGATATACTTACCTTTAAAAAACCTATTTATTACCCCAATATCCAACACCTTCACAAATTAGAATGGTGAAAATTCAACGACTGAAAGCACATCACCATAAAATACCCAATTTATATATATATGACTCATTAGAATATATTAATACATCCACCCATATAAAGAGAACCCAAATATATGGGTGGTAGAAAAAAAAAATTTAGAATAAAGAACAAAATTTTAAATAGGAATATTAGTAGATTATATCCATTGATCCACTTCCCCACCCATCCAATCGTATGTCAAGAATTAGAAGCAAACAATGTGGAATTATATTATAGGGATTACATAGCCCATGAAATCTTCCCTAAGGACTCACCCTCATATTAGTATTATATAACCATGGAAATTAAGAATCACATTGGATAGGGAAGAAGAATTAAATCAGGAATAATGAAAAAATATATATAATTATGTAAAAATTAGAAAAAATACAAATAATACAATAGTTAGTAAAGATTGAAATACTTATTCAATGGATTCATCCAGGATTTATACATAATGAAAAAAAATAGAATCCTTTTCAAGCACCCTTGATTTCTTCCACTTGTACACATTCCTAATTCATCTCCCAACTGGTTGATTTATCTCCCAGGACATTTTGTTGATTTTTTATCATACATGAATGACATATTTGAGCTTTATTCAGTTGTTACCCAATTCAAAAAAGTAGATTGATATAGAATATTCCATATGTGATTTTTTTCATTTATAAATACACATTTTTGCATTATGGGATCAAAAAATATGTGTTCATTAAATGTTAAAAAAGAATAGGATGAAAAATAATGGGCAAACACTACAAACTCCCTTAGATATATTCATATGCACCGTCTGATCACGGGGTTTGCCTTATTGAAGGAATTAGACAATGTTACCCATTTTATCACACACATATATTGATTAATAATTCGAATTATAATTTGAATATAAAACAAGCATCAAATTAAATATTTTAAATTTTGTAGAATCTCTTTAACTGGAGTTAATATTAGTCAATGACTGAGGGACATGACATACTAATCTTACACAATGTTCATGGTATGCTATTAATGTTCCACAAGGTGGTATTATTCTGACATGAGGCATGGAATAACCTTGTTTATTGTAAAAAACTAATAATTTGGTGATTCCACCTCACATGATGTTCATCTTTGTTGGTTTCCTCCAACATGTGAATCAGTCTGCATGTATTGATGTCACCTAATTCATGATTTCATTGTTTAATCACACACATAATCTCTTTTATTTAACAAAATAAAAAAACATCATAAATTAATGCATGCTTAATTAAGTCTAAAATAAAATCTAAATGAATAATAATATCAAATGTTAATAATGTTTACAAATTAATGTATTTATTTCCCAAAATTAATAAAAATATGATTATTTACATAAAATATTAAGAATATAGATGAATAATAATAGTGAAAATTAAAAATACATAATTTCCCTTTATCACATCCCAAATCATGATGCAATACAGTTGAAATGAAATTTTGATGCTTCTATAGATTAAGAGGATTCAGAGGTCAAACTGAAATGTGTAATGGCACAACACAATATTCTTATAGTTTGAACGAATTTGGGGAAACATACTACTTATATTGTGAAGACACTCATAACACAATAATACAGGATAAAATCTAGTTTTTATTACCCGGATGATAATTCCTAGTATATGGATCAATGGCTACATAAAATTTATTTCCTAAGTCCCCAAAGCATATAAATGATGACTAGGTGGATTTAATTGATCAAATGACGGAATTTGAATTGTTATTAGTATGAATGGATGTTATCCTTGGATTTTAATTTGAAATTAAATAGTCAAATGAATTACAAAATGTAAATTTTTTTTGTTATATAATATGTGATATACAGTCATAGGAGTATGTAACTATGTTTCATGAATTATCTATGTTAAAAAATAATTGGAAGAGGAAGATACCAACAAATGTTTGGATAATATTTATCTGCTCATGTCTTGGAGTAGTAACACTTGGTTGTGAAGATAATGGATACTCATAGAAGATAATTAGGATTTCATTGGTTGGTTCAGTGATGTTATTATAATCTTCTCGTTGATTGAAGTTCAATTATTATTCTTTATAAATATTTTCCAATAAAGAATTAGTGATTTTTTGGGTTGTTGAATACCAGGATAATTCACTCTATGGTAATAAATTTATTGTTTTAAAAAGAATAATGATGGTGGAAATTATCAATTAAAAAGAGGAGTCCCTGATGATGTGTGAATATTATTTTTAATGATTTATTTAAAGAATATTTTTTTGAGTTGTGTGAGAATATTATATATTTCATGATATATTTATATGTACCATGATATCATGGATAATTTTTCTTTGTTCGTAATCCCTGATGATTAGTGGATCATGTTATATTAGGATTTCAAGATCATCCATAGGATGTATCAATTCATTTTTAATAGAAAACCTTATATATTTACTATGAATATTTTTTTCTTGAGATTAAAGGAAAGTGTTAAAAAAAATTAAAATCAATCTATTTAACAACATATAATGGTTAATAAATGATGGAATATAATGGAAAAATTATTACTTCTTCACCCCTACTTAGTGAATCTATGTCAAACATCACCCTACCCACTGATACCCCTCATTAGCTAGTGGTAATCCTTGGGTTACATGCCAATCATTCCTCAACCAGTCCATGGGATAATTACTAGTAATAAAAAGGAGCACCAATCATGATAGGCCTTAGCCAATATCAAACTGATAAAAGTTAAATATCTAGTATAAATAATATCCACAAACCACATAAATCTTATAGATGGCTGAACATAACAATAAATAAATATATATGAGAAAATATATTCAGAATAAAACCAAAAATATAGAGATAAATAAAAGGAGAGAATATAATATCCCCACATCCCTATAAAATATACAAATGATAAGGGATAATTTCTTTATCACCGGGTAAAACTAATGATAAAGAAACACCTCTTCCAAGCCACCAAACACTAGTATGAGGAGGTCTAAAAAAATTACCATCATAAACTGGAACTAATAGGCTTCTCAAAGATTTAGATATGAACTACCTACACCATCTCTACATCCATAATGATCATATTAAAACTATGTATTTCATGTATAGACACATATAATACTATAAAACATGATAATAGCCACATTTTTTCAAAATTGTGGCTATATGTTTTTTGGCCTATGATATAGCCACTGTTTCGATAAAACCGTGGATATAGGTAAATTCCATAACCATGGTTTACGAAAATAGTATCTATAGGTTTTTTTGACCCTGATATATCAATTGGTTTGAAAACCATGGCTATATGTGTAATGGACTAATCATATATCAACAAAATTCTCCATTCTTATAGTAATTGCATGTTGTATAAACCACATAAAATAACTTATTGACCATACTATTGACTTGATATGTGTATATTTAATGAAATAAGAAGTATTTCTATTAGTTAAGGATCCAATTCCATTGAAATAATTACTCGACCTTAAGAATAGTAATATGACCCTTAAAGACAGTAAACTGGACAAATGAATAGTAACCTCACCCATTAATGTATAAAAGTAATTTATGCATCTTACCAATGAAAAAATGGTCTGATTATATCTCCATATAAGTAAATAAAAATTTTGAAAATTTTGAATTAGTTACGGGAATTTTTGTAACTCATAAATATTTAATTAAAATAATATGATTAAATTAATTATTTAAAAATAATTATTTTCATAAAATTTATTCGTAAATTAATTTTTTTTTTCAAATTATTTTTAGAAAATTTCATGAGACCTTAACTAATTATCAATGTGTTAAAAAATCAATTATTATTTTAAATTCAGTATATTCCATAAAAATGAAGAATTTAATTAACAATAAAATTATACATATTTTGAGATTTTTTTATAAAATAGAGTTTATTTTTTAATTCTACACATTTTTATTTATTTATTAATTTATTGAAAAAGGAATATAACATTAATGACAAAGATCAGTAGAAGTACATGTGCAAAGTCATGAAGGGAAATTGTCCAACCAGAACTGGTTAGTATCAAAAGGTCCTGAGGCTGCAAACTGATGGGCCACGTTGTTTCCATTCCTTTTGGTGAAGGAGAAGGTACAAAAGGAGAAGCATTGGTGAAGTGAGAGAATTATCCTGATGATGATTCCAAAATAATGGAGTTCGATGTCATTGTGATTGATAGCATTGATCACGGTAAGACAGTTAGACTCAATAATGATATCACCCCATCCAAATACTAAAGTGAGCATCAAAGCAGCAAGGATGGTCGTTGCTTCAGCAACCACTGGATCCGAAAATGCCTAATGTGGTTCATATTTAGTAGCAAGGATATGCCCCTGATGATTTTGTGCAAGGAGGCCGAGGGAAACAAGCCCATCCATTGGAAGAGACGCGTCAACATTAATCTTGAGGATACCTTCTACTGGTGGATTCCAATGAGCATGATGGGAGGGGGAACCACCCGACAAAGAATGTTCATTGTGGACTTTCCAATACTCAATCAATGAATTGTCCTGATCCATCCAAAATTTGGGGGGTCTGTGAGCTTGATGACAAACAACATCATTACACCAGGCATAGGTAATCGAAACCAAAGTGTAATGTTACCCAACGTCTGCGGAAGAGAGAGAGGAGCACCAGCGCGTCAGCAGATCGGGAAGGTCAGAGGCCAATTCCAACGAAGCAACTAAAACTGGGCCCCATTGATTCCAAATTTCCTTCTCTCTTGGGTAGTAAATGATATCGTGTAGAGGAGTTTCTCGAGTGTTCAGGCAGAAAAGGAAAAAATGAAACTTTCCATATGCCGGTAAACGAGAAGGATAATTGTTGGGAAAGTGCCAGTGCAAACCTGCCACCAAAATTGTCAAATTTTTTGGTGGATGTTGAGCTTCGAAATAAATTTCCATGGTCCCTCATCCTGGCCATCTGAATGGATTCCAAGAGCAAGTCTGTAGCTGGATGTCACTGTGTAGTCGCCCAAGATGTCATTGATCCAGAAGAGATGGTCAGGGCCTGTGTCTGGTACCCAGGGAATGAAATGGATAATTCATTGATCTATTTCATTAAACCAATCAATGATATTTTCAGAACACCACCTCTGTACCTAGTCGGGAAAGAGGCAGCTGACAGTGGCATCTTCAAGACTTGGTTGGGCAGGGGATGTAGCATGTAAACCCTTTTTCTCAATGAGCCAGTGATCAGTCCAGATTTTGACAGATGAGACCGTCCCAATCCTACAGCCTAGTCCTTTATCCATGAGTTTTTTGGCCCCCCAAATGCTTCTTCAGTGGAAGCTAGGGTGGGGACCAAGAGAGGAAGTATGAAAGTATGTGTGGGGAAAGTACTTAGCTCGAAGAACTTGTGCATATAGAGATGATGGATGGTTAATGAGGTGTCATCCCTGCTTGGAAAAATGCACATCATTGAAGGGAGGAAGATTCTGAAACCCCATCCCACCCTCTGATTTTGGTTTTCAAAGTTTCTCCCATACCGTCTAGTGGGGTTGGTTCCTTCCATCATTCTTCCCCAACCAGAAATTGGTAGTACGTGTGTGGATCTGGTCGATGATGGCCATCGGGAGCTTAATAAGGGACATAATGTAGCTGGGGATAGAATGAATGATAGCTTTGATGAGGGTCCCTTTGCAGGCTTTATAAATTCTTTTTGGGGTCTAGACTATAATTTTTGCCTCAATCCTATCCACAAGGGATGTGGAGATTTCTTTTTTGGACCGGCCAATCACTGTGGGGAGCATGAGATACTTCTAATGTTTATCAACCATATGGATGCAAGCTATTGCGCAATGTTCATCCCTCTTAGAAAGATCCAACCCTGCACTGAAGGATATTTATGATTTACCATGATTGATTGTTTGGCCAGACTCCCTCTCATACTAATGAATCTCTTGGAAGATCACTCGACATTCATTAATTGTAGCTCTGGATAAAAGGAGGCATTTATCAGTGGAGAAGAGATGCGACACTGGTGGGATAGCTCGGCAGACCTTTTCCCCCTGAATAGAAATAGAAGATACAGCCCTTGAAATAAGATTATAAAACACGTTAGCCACCAGTATGAAGAGAAAAGGAGTGAGGGGGTCTCCCTAGAAAAGGCCTCAGGATGGGGCGAATTCTCTTGTAAGCTCCCCATTGTATTTGATTTTTAAAGAGACGGTTGAGACACAGTTTATGACCATATCTATCCATTTATCACAAAAACCCATTTTCAGCATGACGAATCTTAAGAAGTGTCATTCAACTCTAACGTAGTCCTTGGTCATATCAAATTTACAGAACATGGTTCCTCTTTTCACAGCGTAGTGTTATTTCATAAAATGGAACACTTCATGGGCCACAATTGCATTATCAGTGATTAGTCTCTTGGCCATGAAGGCAATCTGATTTTTAGAGACAATATCAGGTAACCAAGGGTGAAGCCGAGTGACAAGGATCATTGAGAAGATCTTGTAAGAGACATTGCAGAGGCTGATAGGTCAATGGTCAGGGATCACTAGAGGTTTTGTGATTTTGGGGATGAGGATGAGGACAATTTCATTGATGGCTTCAATGCTGGTATTGCCAGCCAAAATATTTTTATTCATATTGCAGATGTCAGGACTGATTATGTTCCATTATTGATTAAAAAATAGGGCATCGAACCCGTCTCGTCCCGGAGCCTTAGTGGGATGAAGATGTTTTAGAGCTAGGAATATCTTGTCATTTGTCACATCTTAGGCGAGCTTCATATTAATCTCTTCAATGATCACAGGTCTGATTCATTCTTCCACCTTAGCTGACATGGAATGGGTTCCTTCAATGAAGATATTCTGGAAAAAGCTGGTCAAGGCCTCGTGGATACCATTGGTGTCACAAACTTCGCTTCCATCGGGTTGTGAGATGCATGTAATAGAGTTTTTATGATGCCTGGCTGATGCTTTCTGGTGACAATACCGGGTGTTAGTGTCCCCTTCATTAATATGGTTGTCCCATGCATGCATATCCCATAAGCTTTCTTTGATAAGAAGGGTTGTGTCCAGCTCTCTTTGAGTGGCTCCAATATTAGAGAGATTGCAATTGTATGTGGTTTGTTTGAGGAGATTGTTCAGTCACTTTTCAAGGATGACACATTGCCGGTCAGGGTGTTAGAATTTCTTATTTCTCCAAGACCTCAAATCAGATGCGACCTATTGGAGGTTGAGGCAAACATCCTTGTGAGTACATTCCCATATTTACCAGATCACCTCTTCGCATTCCTGATCTTTTGACCAGAAGCTCTCAAATCTGAAAGTTCTACTGAACTGTCTATTTCGTTTCCCCGATGTACAGTAAATGAGAATTAGACAGTGGTCCGAGCAGTTGAGTGCCATGTGGTCGATATGAAACATGCTGAACATATTAATCTAATTGGAAGAGCCCAGAAATCTATCAAGATGCTCAGCGATGTGGGTGCCTTCTATATTGCAACAGAACCATGTAAACAGATTACCAGACTACCCTAGAAGAACTAGGTCCACCCTAGAGACTACATCCTTGAAGTATGACATCAAAGATGAAATTCGGATGGTTCCACCACTCTTTTCCTTATGGAACACAATCTCATTGAAGTATCCTCCTAACAGAATGGTCCTCGTTCCCATCAGAATGAATTTCTTACTCCGGAGGATCAGAAACAGAGCATTACCTATGGAGGACAGCGTTCAAATCCGGGGGGGGGGGTGTCTTTGGCCTCGAGGTGCTTCTGTTGCACCAATCACTCATGTGAAACGGTGAAACATCTGTTTTTTCAAAGCCAATGGGCACTCAATCTTTGGTCCCTATTCACATATAACCCATGCATAAGCGTTGGAGAGTACTCGTTATAGGATTATGTGGAGTGCTGGTTTTCTGGTGCGGTATCTTCTGATCAGGAGCGGCAGGAGAGAACGATCATCCTTGTGGCTCTGTGTTGGGTGCTTTTGGAGGCACGCAATCAGGTTCGGAGAGGTGAGTGTCATACGTTGTTGTTCCTCCAGGTTAGCCTCACGTCCCTCATCTTTGAGATCACTTCTCAGATAAGAGGTGGAGTGACGTCTGCTGTGATTAACAACCTCCTTAATCACCCCTGTTTTTGAAAAAAGGGGACTGGCCAGTGGGTTAAATGGCATCCACCGGTTGAGGGGATCAAGCTTAATGTTGATGGTTCATGCATGGGAGGGATAATGAGGGGGAGGCGTGCTAATGGATTCCCTTGGATCAGTTCTCATCGCCTTCAGTGCATTTTATGGGCCTGGAAATTCCATATGTGCGGATGTTCAGGCGTTGGCTTCCGGCCTTTTCGTGTGCAGAAGACAGTAGCTGGTCGTGGCCAAAATAGAAACGGACTCGAAAATACTCGTGAAGATAATGAAAGGGTGGTGTGGGGTTCTGTGGGACCTCATGTACATTATCAGAAAGTGCAGAATGGAAACCTCACTTGGGGATCGTATGTCTCACCACTGGAGGGAGGCTAATTTTGCAGCGGATTCACTTGCCCGCTTGGGTAGGCAGGATGAACCTCTCATTCTCTATAACTCTCCCCTCTCTCTCCCTTCAGAATGAGCCTCCATTGTATTGGGGGATGCGCTCGATCTGCACCATTTCCATCCCCCTTGAGGGGTCTTGTTTTCCATTCATTATTTCTTTTTGAATAAAAAATGAACTACTACTACTACATAGAAGATCCTAAGACTCCACCTTATCATTATGTGATGGCCAGCCATAGAAGCCCACTAAAGTCAAGGTTGGGTGAGAGTCTGTTTGAATAGTCTCAGTAACACGGTGCCTGGAAAAGGACAAAAATTTGACATTGATATTATCCTTCCATAGGAGACAGAGTCCCCCAAAATGGCCCTGTCTAGGCACCAGAAAGCAGCCCTGGAAGCCGCACATCAGAGCAATAACATTGGTGTCCATGTTTTCTAGAATTGTTTCGGACAGGAAAACCAGATCGGGTCGAATTTCAGTGCAATTAGGCTGATGTATGTGAACCGTCTGAGGGTTTCCAAGCCCTCGAAACTTCCAACATAAGGCAATCAATGCTCTAGGCGGGGCTGGGTCTCACCCACCACCGTCTTTGGTTCCCTTGAACTTGCTTCTCCATTTTTCGTTTTCCCTATTTTTGTGAGGTTCCTTCCTGATTGACATGTTTCATTATGTCTTTTACTAACCACATGTTTTGGGTCTTCCACATACCCATCACCCTCTCCTCGTTTCACCCTTTTCCATGTGCGACGGGTGGTTGGGCATAGTACTAGAGATCTCGACATTACAAGGTCCTCCATTGTAATAATGCCTACTATCGTCGAATGTGGGACATGATTTGGATCATGTGGTTTGACATGCATTAGCATTGGATTTGTGGAATGTGATGGTGATTCTTGTTGTATCGTCACCAATTTTTTCGAGGTTGGAGTGTTTTCCTTTAGGGGTTTATGATGAGCTCCAGATTCTCTCTAAGTCCCAGCTTCACTCTGAGTGGGTGGGCCAACCTTTGGGAAATCTGTTGGTCCATGAATTAAGGCTTTCTCAGGTATGGGTTTTGTCGGATTGGAATGTGCCAATGTGATATGGTCACGGTCCTTTTGTTTTTCTATCTTAGGGATGAAAGCAAATTTATTCGCTCTGCCACAGAGCCAAAGGCCATAATGGAGGGTAATTTTACCCTCGCCAATCTTAGATTTAGGGGTGCACATTCTTTCCAGATGGCCAAGGCGACCATAGTAGAAGCAGAAGATTAGGAGTTTCTCGAACTCAAATGATATCCAAGTGTTGGAATATTCAATCTTTTGGAACATTCCCATCATCAGTGGCTCTAACACATCAATCTCCACCTCATCAGAACCTCAGGGCCCCATTGTATTGGGTCTGAACTGTCCCAGTCAAGAAAGTGACCTAAACTGTCCCCAATTCTCCTCATAGTATGTTTCGTTCTTGCATGGAAGGGGATTCCTTTAATTCGTATCCATAAGGGGAAACAGGTTAAATTCACTCGCTAGAAATCGTCACCCCCTTTGAATTCATCCATTAGGAGGAGTTAATTTTCAATAGACCACGATCTACCATGAAAGATTTTGTCTCTATCATTCTTATTAAAGAACTCAAAGACGAAGTGATTTGTCCCCACTTCCTTAATAGCCACTCCTGCATCATGTTTCTAGATGTGTTGTAGAGTGCTTCTGAATGCCCCCTGATTTACCGATATGTTTTCCACAAACTGTCCCACCACGACCAGAGAAAAGAACTTTTCCAATAGTGCGTCATTGTTAATACGTGCCTCAATCATTGGCTTTTCATTTTATGTCAGGGAAAACATCTTCCATTGATAAGAAAATACGCATCCCTAGATCAAAAATATTCCGCCATCCTCCAAAAGGATCAGCACCCTTGCAGTCCCCATGGCCCTCACAAAGGCAAGACCTAGTCTAACAAGAGGGTCCCTGGACCAGAGGCTCAACACGACCTCCAGCCACGATCCACCCAACTAGGACCGCCTCCATGGCCTTCGCAGTCAACCGTTCCCCTTAAGTGGTCGCAGCCAAGAACCCACACCACAGCGCACAACAGTTTTCACGAAGCACCACCCATGGAAGGCCAATGCGGCTTCACAACACCACAAAAGATTCTCAGAAACACAGTGTCAAACGGGTCCGCACCATGCCACTTCGCGGATGAGCTTCATGGTAACTAGGAGAGAGTCTTCCACCCACAGGTCACCATCTTCAACACAACACACACCCCGCCATCGCGGAACCACACCCTGCGGCTGGATCTTCGCGGGGCCGCTTCGCGATCTCACAACGCAATGAAACCATGAGGAATGTGATTTGCGGGTCAAGACACATGGCATCGGCCGCTTCACGATCCCTCAGCATGGTGATACATCACGGACGGAGCTTTCCACCTCAACCACATCGTGGCAGAAACTTCACAAAATAGGGAAGCGTCTTTCTCTGGTAGATCAACGCCAGACTTCTCGTGAGCAGGGGGAAACCAAAAAAGGAAAAGGAATCTATGGATTAAAGTATACAAAGATCCTCTGAGGGATCAGATATGAAGGGGATCTGATGTGCTGAAGAAGGAAGAAAAATGGAGAATGTAGGACTGGTGCCACTTACTTCACCCGGATCCGACGATGACATGGTCGAGGTCGAGCGAAAAGAAGAAGAACCCCAACTCAACAAGAACAAGGAGACATGATTTGTGAATAGGTGAAGGATACCTGGAGGAAAAGACACTTATTCTTCACTATGGAGGGTCGGGGAGAGACAAAGAATGGAGAAAAACGAACCCCAGTCACCAGATCTGAAGAAGGGCGAATAGCGCAGACTTGGAGCGGGGTGCGTGGAGGGAGACGGTGCCGCTAGACACCGGTCGGACACAGAGACTGAAACCTAGGATGCCCTAGGAGAGAGAAGTTATCATGTTTGAGAGAATTTTTAATTCTACGAATTAAATAATTGTTTGGGTTAATTTTTTTTTTAATAATAAATTATAACAGTTTTCGATAAATGCTAAATACATGACTTTTTAGTCATTTTTTATTTAAGGATGATGTAAAAACCATATTATTGAACTATAATTTATTATTTTAATAAATTTATATATAATAATAAAACTATTAGTAGTCTTGATCCAAAACAATAAACTGATAAATATAATATTGATAAAACACCCCTCTCCTCCAATGTAAATACAACCCCTCACCCCCTCATCTCATAACACCTCTAATGTGTTGATCCATGCCTAAATTCCTCCCAATACTAATCCCCAGTCACTACCCCACATCTAGGAGCTCTTGGTATCCTCAAATACTAAATCCTTTCCATAATCAGGTTCCCATGGAAGATAAATTCAAGAAGTAAATCTTTTCTCTCTCTTTCTTTTAGTTTCCATTAAATTTCATTACTTTTCTTATTATATCATCACCTACCATTATAAAAATGGCATTATAACTCCATTATGATTGATATACTAGAATTATATCATGTTAATGTAATATTAGTCATTAAACCCCACCCTATTTATCTCATTTATTTCAAAAACGAAATTGTCTCTCGTGATGTTTCAATTTATTGACATCATGTGTGATGCACTTATTTCTTCCTTTTAACTCCTTAAATGATGTTAATAAAAACATTAATTTGTGGAAAAAGATTTTGAATATTGTTTTATAACCATATTAATGTTCTGGAACTATGTTTTATACATAATACTAAATGATAAAACAAAATGTGTTCGCTGTGATCGAAAAACCTCCAAATTTTACCTAAAACGATGATCATTAAATTTAATCAAAATATTCAACCAAGTACGATGGATTTTTTAATAAAATATCATTTAAAATTCTATAATAAAATTCAAAACATATAGCAACAATTCTAGATATTTATTTTCATTTTACATGAACTTGCATTCATGTGTAAAAGTGAACCAATCATTCAAACTAAGAAAACCAACACCCCCGAATGATGGAATTAAACCCTCTAACTCTTCTAAAGGCCCATAATAGAACATAATAAAACCATAATTAATAAAATTCATGTATAAAATATTATTTTACTTTATGTTAATATTTATAATGTTATTATATAAGACATTAACATTAATAAAGTATTTAGCAAATGGTTAGTGGAATTCTTGAACCCAACACACTCTCATTGGGTTTTCTATACATAACAGCATCTTCAGTATGTATATTCCTTAAATATCATTTATCTATCATTATATTATCTTTTATAGGATGAAAATGTTTTTTAATTGATTTATTATGAAAACATTATTTTCCAAAAGAACTATTATTTAAGAAAACTCATTTTTTACTTATCGAGATTATTTCTTCTTCACTCAAGGTTGATGATTCTTATATCAAGAATGTTATTCATACCTCATTTAGGAACCCAATTTACGTGTTTAAGATTTATGAAATGAAACACAATCCTTTACATGGTAATTTTATATCTAATATTGATATACATTCTATATAGCATGCCTCATAATGTAAATGTTAAATGTGATGGGTATATCTGGAATTATATAGTGCAATGTAAATGTTAAAATGTTACGGGTGCACCCAAAATTATATAGTACTCTAATTCAATGGGTAATGTGATGTATCTCATGGGAAATGTAAAATATGTATGATCATGATTCTATATTTGTTCAGGACAATGTGTGGTAGGTAACCACTAAGACATGATGTTTCATTTTTAAGTATTACCTCATTCCAAGACTTTTCTTAATTATTGCTCCCATGATTATGATATTATGCCTATTTTATGATGATAATGATGATTCACGCCCAATTTAATATTATTTCACGTTCTTATTTATCCTCTTACTAGGATTTTATCTCAAGTATTTTTTATTTATATCCTCAAGATATTTCTTATACATCGACGAATGTGAATACCAATAAAAAAATAAAGAGGAAGAAATTAAATAAACGATTATGGTTTATTTTGTTAATGTTGGGTATGGTCTATGTTTTAACAAGAATTTAAACATTTGGATCCTAGTTTTTCTGTACTTTTATATTGTTCATCTTAAAAATTATGTAATAATAATTTAACTAATGCATGGTCTCTATAGTTGGTATCATAATATAGTTTAGTTACATTGGGAATTATGATTAGAGGACCATAGTGAATAACCATAGTATTAGACTATGTATATTTAATCAAAAAATAATATTTTATAGATAGAGAGATACTAAATGAAATTTATATAGAATTAATTTCATAGAGGGATAAATTATTGATAAAATTTTGACTTTATTTTTGTTCTAACATTATCTATTTTAGAAAATGGTGAGAACTAAGAGAATCCAGTCCAAAAACCCATGTGAGGGATAATAAAGAGATTTCACGAATGATATACCCAATGATTTGGGAGGTGGATTTCAAATCTTCATAAAAATTCTTACCCATCTTTCTTTGGTAATGAACAACAACCTGAACAATGTTGAACGCCCTACTTCACCGAAGAGGGAGAAACATGCTATTGAGTGTTTTATGTAGCAATGACCACCGATGTTTAGTAGATCATTTGATCCACTAGTTATAGAATAGCGGGTAAACATGATGGATATGATCTTTTATGTTCTTCACTATTATATGATAGATAAGCTAAATCTCACTATTTATCATCTAGATGGAGGGGCTGATCAGTGGTTATCAATGGTTATGAACACCATCCCGAATGATGAAATTGAGGAAATGGAGTCAGAATAATTTAAGATAATGTTTCTTGACAATTATTTCCCAAAATATATTCATACAAATATGAAGATATTATTCATTGAATATAAGAAAAAGGAAGGAGAACCTGTCACATCCTACAATGAAAAATTCACAAGGCTTGCATGGGATGCTTTGGTTTTGTTATAAAAAATGATATCAAAATTGATAGATACTTCAGTGTTTTAAAAAATATTATCAACACGGTATTTCAACTAGAGTATCTGGGAGTTATGAAGAATATGTTTGATGTGCTTTCAATGTGGATGAGGGGTTTGGTGAATGGTCCCATGGATATGGTGATAAAAAATGAAAGTGGGAGTTTCAAGGAGGACGATCTCATGAGAAAGGTGGGAAGAAAACTCAACCACCCATATATCAAAAATGTGTAAAGAAGCATCAAGGGAACTGCCTCAAAGGGATGGTGAAATTCCTCATGTGTGAGAAAGAAGGACAATAATATTAGGAATGTCTAAAAGAAATAAAGAATAAGGAAAATGTGGTGGAGGAAAGTAGAGAATCAACCATGGTCCAATGCTACAACTATAGGGATCAAGGGCACTATGAATGATAATGCACTCTACCAATATTCCTTGAGGGTAATCATTATCAATAGCCACAAAAGCCAATGGAGAAAGGCATTGACTATTCCATCACTACTACAGAAGTGGAGAATGAAGATGGAGTAATACAAGTTACACTTTGTATTTCCTAAATAATGAAAAAAGTGTAATTTTATTATGGTTCTACACATTCCTTTATATATTAAATGTTTACTATAACAATTGGATCGATCCCCTGAAGCCTTGAAGTAGTGAAATCCATAAAAAACCAAGTGGTGATATCATTTAAACCCATGTGTTGGAATCTTATACTGTTAGAATATGGGGAAATATTCTTCTAGTGAATCAGGTAATACATACCATGGTGGAATTCAATGATATACTGGGGATTGATTTTCTCTTGTTATATATAGACGAATCAAATGCTAGGAAAATGAACTATATTTTCATATTCCAAACCATCAAATTCTCCTACACTAATTCAAGGAAGACAATTAATATCATTTTGAAGATCCTTCTATAGTGTGGGTGTTTATTAACTATGAAGAATCATACCTCACTCAAATTCCTGAGTCAAAGGAAGTTATTGACACAAAAAAATACACATTGTGAGGGAATAAAATGGAATATTTTTTGATGATTAACACGAAATCCCCCCAGATTGTGTGGAGGTGTTCTCAATAGAAAACTTGTTACACCACAAGCTTCCACGATACTCTTCTCTTTGAATAATACTGCAGCGTGTGTTCTACGCAACTTTGAGTTCTAACACACCACAACCAATTATACTAGCTGTTATGAATAGAAATACTCGCCTTTTGAAATCATATAAATTTTATCTTTTAAAATGGTCTCCATTCATGGATTCGGAATATCAAAATTAGCCTAGGGTGAAATTTTGGTATTTTTCTGAAAACTTTCAATTTTTGATTAATAGTGAAAAACACTGAGTTATAGTTTATAACCGATTTTTTTTAAATAGTTATATATTTTATTTAAATTTATTTTAGGTAAAAATTGATACATAATACCTATATAAGTTCAATTTAATTCATTGGAGTCAGTTTATAATAATTTTAGATATATAAAATTTTTATTGAACTTTTCACTGTCTTTTACCCATCTCCTAGGAGAATTTTTAAATTCACATAAAACATAATTTCACTGCTCATGTGGGTGGAATTTCGAAAATCCGAGAGACATGGTTAATATAAAGGTGTAAAATGTGGTTCAATAAGATAAAAATATTTTTTTTGGTGAATAATAACATTTTACTTTTATTTACCACGGTTAAAAGTAAATATGGAAATTAATGGTAAGAATTATATTATTATTACCCTAACACATGCCCAAATTCTATTAGATAAGAATAATTTGACCAAAAACAACCTCAGGAATAAAATATTAATCCTTTTGGTCCACTTGGATTAGATTAAGACATTTATCATTATTTAATTCGAAGAAGAGTTAAAAGAGATAAAATTAATGTTAAATAACTAAAAAAATTTTAATATTGCGTTATACATAAGATAAATCTGATTTTAAATATTAATTATAAATATAAAATTATTTCATACATAATTGTATTTTATTTATAATTTTTAAATATTAAATAATGTAATTTATTTTTGAAAAATGGTGATGCTGTAATTACTTAATGAATGAAATATTAAAATAATTGATATTATAAATAACAATTTAAATGTTATTTGAGACATTTTATAAATTCCACTAATTTTATAGGTTAATATAACATATTAGAGATGGTTAGATGAATTGTTTTTAAAATAATAATGTTGTTATGAATTTAGTAAAAACAAAATACCAAATAGTGTCAAAATTGACATAATAGAGTTTTTGAAACTGATATTATATTATTAATTGATACTCTATTGCTAAAAATATAAGGATCCAAAAAATGACACAGATAAGGTTATATATATTAATAATGAACCACTTGGGATTCTCTAGGCTTGTTATAGTTTGTTTATTAACTATATAATATAAATATACAAAGAGACATGGTAAATGACAAACTATTTATCTAAGAGTAAAATATAAATGAAAAGGTTAATATAGTGACACAGACCTATATAAAATATATTGGTTCAATGTATTTCGACCCATCCCCACCTTAACCTTTAAATAATCCACTTTTGAGCCATTAGAAACCGAATATGAATTTATTATAAAATAATATTTCTAAATTTTCCAAAGGTGCCCCTCACCCCTCTTATAAAAGGGCACTCAACCTTATTTCTAATTCACACATTCAAAGCCTTTTGGCTCGGCCAAACACTGACCAAATATTATATCAAAATCCCTAACTTCATCCTAGAGGCCTTAGTTTGATCAAAATTCCAACCTATGGAGTCTTTTTGATCAAATCAAAAGGAAGAACCCAAAGAAGAGGTAATGTTTTTACCACCCTCTTTCAAGTTCCATTATTCTTTAACTTCTTCATTCTTTGATATTTCCATTATAAAATAATAACTCGAGTATCTTCTATATAATATGATGTTATTAAAATATGGTGCAACCATATTCAGTATTCTACCCATCCTTTGAATGGCATGCCAAAATATGTGCGTACGTATGGCTTACTGTGTCCACATCATGGTGTAATTGTTGTTCCAAACATTATTTTTTGGATGGGTATGATAATGATGTGTAATTGAAGTAAATAATCAATATAACAATATAATTATTCTGTATATATGATATACAATCAAATTATATATTATTTTAAGATCAAAAGAACGATATTGTCCCTTGTGCGTACGTACGAACTACCGTCTCCCTGAACACGATAAGATTCATTTCCCATCATATCCATTCAAGTATAATAATCATTTGATGATTAAAAATAATTTTTAAGGACTTGATATCATTATGGATATGAATAAGATAAAACCTATCCATAACAAACACAGCTTATGTAACAAAACATATAAAAGAAAACAAGTAAGTTAACAACTAAAACGACGATAACACTAAGATATTATTAACAACGAAATGTTTAAAGATCATATATGATATCATATTAATGTATATGATTATTGTATAATTTAATAACAACTATTTCACCATTATACAGGTTAAACTACCCTCATCCAAGGAAAATTACAAGGTAAGGGTTTATTTCACAATCTCTTCATTATTTGAGGTTGTTTATACGTAATTATATATTGGGACCTCTTTATCATCCACATCCACGTTTCTTAAAAATGTATTTCAAATAATTCTTAATATATTATAGACTATGGGTTAAAGTCATTTATACCTTTTGAATTTTTATAAGATGTTTATAAAGGAATCCTTCCATCGTTTTCCAAACAAGGTCCTTTTTAACCTTTCCGACAGAATTAATGTAAGAATGCCTTTTTTAACTTATACAGTGGGTGAAACTATTTTACTCCATTTTAAAATTGTCGAAGCTCACCCTAAAATATTATAATAATATTTTCAAAGTAAATGTTTTATTTAATAATTATGTGACTTTTAAATGATTTCAAAAAAAAAAGATATATTTCTCTAAAATAGTTTTGATTTCATTTATACCAACATCCTTTGATGGATTTTACGCTTATTTGAAGTTGATTTATTATGATACAAAACTTCCATATAGTATTTAAGGTTTTGTGATATGTTTGATTGTGAATGTGTTATTTTTATACCATTCATGGTTTAGGGATAATGTATAGACATTTTGTATTCTAGTTTTAATCCGAATGTTTATGTTATGTTTAAACCCATTTATATGAGGAATGCATTGGCCTTAATAAGTGATGGGTAGAGCTCGCTATAGCTCCTCTATTCATCGGTAGGTCTAATGAGACAAACTAGTGTCTTGGCACAAGGCCTTCAAAAAATATTATTTGTAGTCTTGGCACAAGGCCTTGAATATGTGGTTATGATAGTCTGGCATTATGCGTTACATCATTATGAAACTGGTTATTGATATTACATGTGATTATTCGACAAGTATAATATCCATGTGAATAAGTAAATGGAATTATTTCATTTTATTTCTGCAATATTATGCTGAAGTTCAAGTTTAAAAAGATTTTATTTAAGTTATACATTGCCTTAAATGTTTATGCTTATTTATGAATGTTTTTGCTATATTTTTATCCTTAATAGGAATCTGAGCTCACCCCTTTATATGTTTAATTTTTCCCAAGATGAGAAGATGTATTTTATGACTGAACTGTAGGGATAGTCTGAGGGGATATGAGTGTGGTCTATGGAGACATGTTGTTTTGTAGTTTTTCACTTTATGATGTAATGGAAACATTATGAATGTATCTAGTGATTCCAAGGCTACTAAACTAATTGGTATTTCGAGACTTGATCTTTTGTGATCATGAAAATGTTTTGTAATAATGCATTGAATCTGGTCTTCTGGGGTCGGGGCATTACAGTTGGTATTAGAGGAAGTTTAGTACAAACCTTGGAAGCTAGATTTAGATAAACACTGATTAGAGAAGATAGACTTAAGATGGACATTGAGGATTAGTATATAAGAACTTCCTATAATTTTGGTATTGTAGAGATATTGATAGTTTTCTGAGAAATACATCCCTGGCTAGATACGATCAGGTAGAGGCAGCTCTGGAATAGATGTACCTATGGGTAAAACCTGAAAACAGCTCTTTGAGCTAGACTTGAATGGGAACTGGTGCACGACAACGGGACTTATTGCACACTTGGTTACGACTCTCCCAGGGGATATACTTAGGATAATTCTCATTTTAATTACAACCCATTATGAAGGGTTTATGTGTAAATACCACCTCAAAGAAAACATTTTAATGATTATGGATTATATTCATAAACTTTTAAATTTATGCTAAGTGTTTTACAGGTTTGGAATTATGTATTTCAATTCATAAACTGATCTAGTTTATTCCATTGTATAGAAATAGCGCCTAGGGGAAGGAATGTAAACTATAATAATGAACGCACTCCATGTTAGGATTTCCCTCCTACTCAAGATAATTATGGTGGGTATGGTGATTCAACTGGTGCTGATCATCTTATCACCATACTGGGACAACTCACCCAGGTTATGAATAATAACCTTACCCATATGGAGCACCCTGATCCACATCGTGGGGGATCAATTTTAAATTACTTCATGAGGCAAAAACCACCAATATTCAATGTGAGTAAAAATCAACTAGTAACTGAGCAATGGATAAATTCCTTAGAGAAAAATATTCCATGGCTTGGGGAGTAACGAAAGGGAAAAAGATGTCATGGTAGTTTACCGCCTTACTGGATATGCTGATCAATGGTGGTCATTGATTCAAAACAGAAAGGTTGATAATGAATTATAAAATATAGAATGGAGATATTTTAAAGAGATTTTATTTGAAAAATACTTTCCTCGTGACCATCAAGCAGATAGGGAAAGGCGATTTCTGTTTCTGAGAAAAAATGAGGATGAGAGTGTCACGAAGTATGAGGATAACTTTACAAAGTTATTGAGGTATGCAGTAAATTATCTATGTAACCCAAGATGTAGGATTGATGGTTTCTTTGATGGGTTAAAATCATTTCTCTGTCGATCATTAGTCTCCCAATCCTTCTCGTCATATAAAGATACTGTCTCATGTGCTATCAAGAAAGGAAATGAATTCTCTAAGTATTATGACTATAATGAAAAGCAAGAGAAGAATAGATCTACTAAAAACTCTAGGAATGTAAATAAGGGGAAGAAGTGAAATGTTGAATATCCATTCTGTAGTAAATGATGTAAGAAACACCTCGGTACTTTCTTGAAGGGAATGAGAGTCTGTTATAATCAAGCTCGTGAATGCAAGGGGAATAAGGAAGCTACTGATGTTCAATGTTACAATTGCAGGGAGATGAGACATTATGCAAATAAATTTCCTCAGCATCAGGGAAACTTACTTCAAAAAAGTCCATGGGATAAAGGGAAAGCATTTATGATTACTGCTGCTGAGGTTAATTCTCCGAAAGACATGGTGGAAATAAATTCAACGGTTTCCTCAAGGTTAGCCAATGCTTTATTTGATTCTGGGACGTCGCATTGTTTCACATCTTCCTAGATATCTAAGAAAAGTAGATATTTAAAATTTCATTTAAAAAGGAATTTGTTAGTCAAAACTCCTAGGGGTAGTATCATTGAAATAAATTTTTTGAATCAGTCCCCATTAGAGCACAAAAATGTTCTTTATCTTCTAATCTCATCGTCA
The DNA here is from genome assembly GCA_963277665.1 of Viscum album. Taxonomy (NCBI): domain Eukaryota; kingdom Viridiplantae; phylum Streptophyta; class Magnoliopsida; order Santalales; family Viscaceae; genus Viscum; species Viscum album. The sequence goes on from OY728140.1 coordinate 1,152,951,599, forward strand.
TACCCATGATTGAATTTGATATAATTCTTGGTATGGATTGTATTTCGGACCATGATGCAAATATTTATTTTAAGAAGAAGGAGGTTACAATTTTTAATGATGATAATAAGGAACACCTTATCTTTAGAGAAGAATCATCACCACCTAATTCTTATCTAGATCCACCCCAGTAGCTCAAATAAATTTAATTATCTGGGAGGAATAGAATTAATTAACTATGGGTGAGGAAAGGAATGTTCAAATAGATGTTGTACCTATTGTGAAAGAATATATAGATGTGTTTCCAAAAGATTTACCTGGACATCCTCCAGAAAAATAAATTGAGTTTTTGATTGATTAATTACTTGTTCAAGGCCTATATCGAAGACCCCCTATATAATGGCCGCATTAGAATTAGTTGAACTAAAGAAAAAACCGTAGGAATTGAGTAATAAGGGATTTATTTTCCATAGTGTTTCTCCATGGGGAGCCCATGTCCTTTTTGTTAAGAAGAAAGATGGATCTATGATGTTATGTATCGACTACAGGGAGATCAATGCTATAACAATAAAGAACAAGTATCCCCTCCATCACATTGATGACTTATTTGACCAACTTCAGGGAGAACAATATTTTTCAAAGATTGAACTTTGATCTGGATACCATCAGTTGTGTGTGAATAAGGAAGACATTCCAAAGAGAGCAATTCGAACCAGGTATGGGCATTATGAGTTTACAGTAATTCCTTTTGGATTGACTAATACAGACTCTGTCTTCATGGATCTAATGAATAGTGTTTTAAAATAACATCTCGATGATTTTTGGGTGGTATTTATTTATGATATCTTGGTATACTCCAAAAGATAAGAAGATCATGAAAATCACTTGTGCATTATCCTGAAGACTCTTAGAAGACATGAATTATATGGGATGTTTCGCAAGTGTGAATTATGGCATTAGGAGATCTCATTTCATGGCTATATTTTCTCTAAGGATATAATCTTTGTTGATCCGTCTAAGAACATGGAAATCCTTGAATGGAAAACACCAATGAGTATAACCAAGGTATGCGGTTTTATAGGTTTAGCAGGTTATTATCGGCATTTCATCCAGAATTTTTCTCGATTGGCTAACCCATTAATTAAGATCACACGTAAAGGGGTTAAATTTGTTTGGACAAAAGAATTTGATGAATTTTTCGAAGAACTGAAGAGAAGATTAGTTAATGCTCCTATATTGAATCTACCATCAGGTAATGATGGTTTCATTATTTATAGTGATGCATCAAAGAAATGACTTGGTTGTGTCCTTATGCAGAATGAAGAGGTATTCCCTATGCTTCACGACAACTGAAACTTCATTAGCAAAACTATCCTACTCATGATCTTGAGTTAGCTCCTATAATCATTTATTTGAAAATATGGATTCATTATCTCCATGGTCAAAAATGCGAGATATACACCTATCAAAAGAGTTTGGAGTATATTTTCTCCTAGAATGAACTCATCATGAGGCAAATTTTATGGCTTAAACTACTCAAGGATTATGATTTCATGATACACTACCACCCGGGGATGGAAAATAAGGTGGAATATTCTTTGAGAAAAAAGGATCATGGAGTTTTGAAGAAGATGAGAGTTTAAAGGGATCCTATTCTCATAGATCTTATAAATATGGATATGGGAATAACCATGGAAGGTGAAACATCTAGGATTTTTCAAATGGTTTCCAAACAATATTTAATAGAAAGGATAAAAATTTCTCAGGCTGATGATGAAGAGTTTCAAAAGAAGACTAAGCTATAAATGATTGGATATTGAGTTACTTTGTGTATGAAGATGGAATTTTTAATGTTGGGAAGAGAATTTATGTTCCCGATATACCTAATCTAAAAAGGGAATTGTTGGATGATGTGCATAGTTTCAATTTCTCTATAAACCATGGGAGCACCAATATGTATAGAGATTAGAAGGAACATTTTTGGTGGGACAACATGAAGAGGAAGATTACTGATTTTGTGTCATGATGTATGGTTTTTCAACAAGTGAAAGATGGAAGACAGCAAACTGGAGGAGTCATGTAACTTATTCACATACATGAGTTGAAATGGGATAATATCACGATGGAATTTGTCATGGAGATACCAACGACTCCTAGAAGGAACGATGAAATATGTGTCATTGTTGATCATCTTACCAAAGCAGAACAGTTTCTTTATATAAGAGATGATCTTCCACTTGAACGTCTTTCCAGACTATATATTAATGAAGTTGTGAGACTTTATAGAGTACCCTTATCCATTGTTTCTGATCGTGATCCCCATTTTACATCATGACTATGAAAGTGTCTTCAGAAGGCCTTGGATACTCAACTTCATTTGAGCACTACCTACCACCCTCAAACAGATGGACAATCAGAACTTACTATAAAAACCTTAGAAGACATGTTGAGATCTTACTCACTTGACTTTCAGGGTATGTGGGATCAATATTTACCTATGGTGGAATTTTCCAATAACAATAGCTTCAATTCAACTATTCGGATGGCACCATATGAAGCGTTATATGGAAATATATGTCACACACCAACTTGTTGGGATGATGTTCGTGAATGAAAACTTGTAATGCCCAGAACTGGTGGAGGAAACGATGGAAAAGGTAAAGTTAATCCAAAACCACATCAAAGCAGCTCAAAGTAGGCAGAAGAGCTATGTTGATATCCAAAGGAATGATTTGGAATTTATGGTAGGAGATCATGTTTCCTTGAAGGTATCTCCATAGAAGGGAGTTATATGTTTCGGTAAGAAAGGTAAATTGAGTCCTAGGTACATCGGACCTTTCGAAATTCTTGAACGAATTGGGGTTGTAGCTTACCATTTGGCAATGCCGCCATGTATCTCCAAAGTTCACGATGTGTTCCACGTATCACTATTGTGAAAACACATGTCTAACCCAATGCATGTACTCACCTATGAGGAAATAGAAGACGAACCTGATCTGTCTTATTGTGAAGATCCCATCTAGTTTCTTGATACCAGAGAACAAGTGTTAAGAAACCGAACGACATGTCTAGAAATATTTCTACGGAGAAACCATAAGATGTAAGAAGCAACATGGGAACCAGAGGAACTTATGATGAAGAACCACCCTAGTCATTTAATGTAGTAATATTCTAGAAATATCGAGAACGAAATTACTTTTAGGAGGGGATAATGTAACACCCCAAGCTTCCACAGTACGCTTCTCTTTGAATAATATAGTAGCGCGTGTTGTACGCAACTTCGAGTTCTAACACACAAAAACCAATAAAAATAACTGTTATGAATAGTAATACCCACATTTTGAAATTATATAAATTTTATATTATAAAATGGACATCATTTTTGGATGCGGAATATCGAAATTACCCTAGGGTGAAATTTTGGTATTTTTCTGAAAACATTCAATTTTTGATGAATAGTGAAAAACAATGAGTTATAGTTTAAAACAAGGTTTTTATTTAAATAATTATTTATTTTATTTAAATTTATTATAGGTCAAAATAGATATATAACACCTATATAAGTTCAATTTAAATCATTGGTGTCAGTTTATAATAATTTTAGATATATAAAAATTTAATTGAACTTTTCACCGTCTTTTACCCATCTCCTAGGAGAATTTTTAAATTCACATGAAACTTAATTTTACCACTTCTGTGATTGGAATTTTGAATCTCCGAGAGACATGGTTAATATAAAGTAGTAAAATATGGTTCAATAGGATAAAAATATTTTTTTGGTGAAAAGTAAATTTTTACTTTTATTTACCACGGTTAAAAGTAAGTAGGGTAATTAAGTGTAAAAATGATATTATTATTACCCTAAAACATGTAATAATTCTATTTTATAAGTATAATTCGACCAAAAACAACCTTATTAATAATATATGAACCTATTTGGTCCACTTGGATTAGATTAGGAAATTTATTAATATTTAATTCAATGAAGAGTTAAAAGAGATAAAATCAATGATAAATAAATAAATCATTTTTAATATAGGGTTATACATAAGATAAATTCGATTGAAAATATTAATTATAAATTTAAAAATATTTTCAACAAAATGGTATTTTATTTATAATTTTCAGACATTAGATAATTTAATTTATTTATGACATAATGGTGATCCAGTAATTACCTAATTAATAAAATATTAAAATAATTGATATTATAAATATCAAAATAAATGTAATTTGAGACTTTTTATGAATTAAAATAATTTTCTAGGTTAATATAACATATTAGGGTATGTTAAATGTATTTGTATCGAAGTAATAATGTTGTAATGAATGTAGCAAAAACAAAATACCAAATAGTGTCAAAATTTACATAAAAGAGTTTTTAAAAAAAATATTATATTATTAATTGGTATTCTATTCCTAAAAATTTAAGGACCAGACAAATGACTTAGATAAGGTTATATATAATAATAAATAACCACATGGGGTTCTCTTTGATTATTATAGAATGTTTATTAACAATATAATAAAAAAATACAAAGAGACATGGTAAATGTCAAACTATTTAACTAAGAGTAAAATATAAATTATAATGCTAATATAGTGACCCAAAACTATCTAAAATCTATTGTTTGAATGCATTTATACCCATACCCACATCAACCTTTAAATAATCCACTTTTTATCCATTATAATCCGAATATTAATTTATTATAAAATAATATTTCTATATTTTCCTAAGGTTCCCCTCACCCCTCTTATAAAAGGGCACTCTCCTTTCTCTCTAATTCACTACTTCATAGCCTTTTGTCTCGGCCAAAACCTACCCAAATATTCTTTAAACATCTCTAAATTCAACCTAGAGGCATTATTTTGATCATAATGCCTACCTAAGGATCCATTTTGATCAAATCAAAAGCAAGAACCCGAAGAAGATGTAATGTTTTCACCACCCTCTTTGAAGTTCCTGTCTTCTTCAACTTATACTTTAATTGTTATTTACATTCTGAAATAATAACTCCAGTATCTTCTATATACTTTGATGTTTTTATAAATATGGTACAACCATATTCTGTATTATATCCATATTTTTAATGACATGTCACCAAACGTGCGTACGTACGACTTACCGTCTCCACGTCGTGGTGTAATTGTTGTTCCAAACATTATTATTTGGATGGATATGCTAATTATGTGTAATTGAAGTAAATAATAAATATAAAATTATAAAGATTTTGTAAATATGATATACCATCCAATTATATATTATTTTAATATCAAAATAATGATATTGTCGCAGGTGCATACGTACGGACTACCGTCTCCACGAACGCGATGAGATTCATTGTCTATCGTATCCATTCAAGTCTCATTCTCATTTGATGATGAAAAATAATGTTTAAGGACTTGATATAATTATAGATATTAATAACATACAACCTATCCATAACAAACACCACTTATGTAACAAAACATATAAAATAAAATGAGTAAGTTAACACCCGAAATGACGATAACACTAAGATATTATTAACAAAGCAATGTTAAAAGATCATATATGATATCATATTAATGTGTATAATTCTTGTATAGCTTAATATCTACAATTTCTCTGTTATACTGGTTAAACTACCCTCAACCAAGGAAAAGTACAAGTTAAGCATTTATTTCACAATCACTTCGTTATCTGAGGTTGTTTATACGTAATTATCTACTGGGACCTCTTTATCATCCACATCCATGTTTCTTAAAAATGTATCTCAAATAATTATTACTATTTTATAGACTATGGGATAAATTCACATATACCCTTTTTTACTTTTTATAATATTTTTATAAAGGAATCATTCCTTTGTTTTCCAAAAAAGATCCTTTTTATCCTTTTTGAAAGAATTAAGTTAAGAATGTATTTTTTACCTTATACGGTGGGCGCGGCTATTTTCCACCATTATAAAATCATCGAAACTTCCCATAAAGCTTATAATAATATTTTCAAAGTAAATGTTTTATTTTATAATTATGTGAATTTAAATTATTTCAAAAAAATAGACATTTCTCTCAAATAGTTTTGATTTCATTTATGTCAATATCCTTTGAAGGATTTTAAGATTATTTGAAGTTGATTTCTTATAATACAAAACATCCATATAGTATCTAAGGTTTTATGATATTTTTTACTATGGATGTGTTATTTTTATACCATTCATGGTTTATGGATAAATTATCGACATTTCGTATGACAGTTTTAATATAAATGTTTATGTTATGTTTAAAACTATTCATATGAGGAATGAATTAGACTTAATATGTGACGGGTGGAGCCCGCTATAGCTCCTCAATGCTTCGGTAGGTCTCATGAGTCAAACTAGTGTCTTGTCACAAGGCCTGGAAGAAATATTTTTGTAGTCCTGGCATAAGGCCTTGACTATGTGGTTATGATAGTCAGGAATATGCATTCCTTCATTATAAACGTGGTTATTGATATTTCCTGTGATTATTCGACTAGTAGAATATCCATGTGAATAAGTAAATGTAATTATTTCATTTTATTTCTACCATATTATGCATAATTTCATGTTTAAAAGGCTTTTGTTTTAGTAATACATTGCCTTAAATGTTTATGATTATTTATGAATGTTTCCGCTATATTGTTATCCATACTGGGCATCTGAGCTCACCCCTTTCTATGTTTTATTTTTCCCAGGATGTGAAGAAGTATTTTATTACTGACCTACATGGATAGTCTGAGGGGATATGAGTGTGGTCTATGGAGACAAGATGTTGTTGTAGTTTTTCAATTTAAGATGTAATGTAAACTTTATGAATGTATCTAGCGATTCCAAGGCCACTAAACTAATCTGTCTTTAGAGACTTGGTCTTTTGTAATCATGCCAATGTTATGTAAGAAATCATCGACTCGGAGATTTTACAGTCGGGGAATTACAACACATACCAAGTGTTACTCCATTCTCAAAGGGTCCCTATAAGATGGATCCTATCGAATTGGAAGAGTTAAAGTAGAATCTACAAGGGAATTTGGATAAAGGGTTCATACACCTTATTACATATCCTTGGGGTGAACCGGTGCTCATTGTTATAAAGAACGATGGATGAATGTGGCTGTATATCGATTATCAAGAACTCAACAAGATCACCATAAAGAACAAGTATCATCATCCGAGTATTTATGGTTTGTTTGATCATTTGTGAGGTGATAAGTATTTCATAAATGTGGATATTTGTTTTGGATATCCTCAGATAATGGGGAATAAAGAAGATAACTAGAATATTGCATTCTATAAAAGGTATGGGCACTACAAAATTTTGGTAATTCCCTTCAGACTTACTAATTACCCTGAAATATTCCTAGATTTTATTAATGGTATCATTAAACATTACCTAAAAAAAATTGTTAACATTTATTGATGATATTATCATTTACTGTAAGAATAAGGAGGAACATAAATATTATCTAAGGCTTGTGTTGGAGAAATTAAGGAAGTAAATGTTTTATGCCATGTCTAGAAAGTGTGACTTTTGGATGCAGTGAGTCACATTCTTGGGAAATATGATCACAAGTGAGGGAATTTCTCTGAACCCTTAAGAAAGGTGATGGGGTTAATGGACCATACCATATACTGTTATAGAAATCTGTAGTTTTCATATCATAATTGGGTAATATTGATGTTTTTTGAGAAATTTATCATGATTTTTAAGCTTGATAACTAAGTTAATAAGGAAAGGAGTAAAGTACGTATTGATAGAATATTTTGAGGAATGATTTAAAGATCTAATGAGTATGATGATCACTTGACATGTACTCACATTATCGAGAAGTAGAGAATGTTTTGTGATATACATTGATTCTTCCTAGAAATTCATTGTTTGTGTACTCATGATAAATGACAAATTGATAGCATACAGCTCATGAATGTTTCTGATCCATGGGAAGAACTACCTGATGCATGATCTAGACCTATCATTTATCAAGTTTCATTGAAAATATTATGGCACTTCTTCTATTGTGAGAAGTGTGACATATATAATGATCAAAAAAGAATAAAGTATATATTCACACAAAAGGAAAACAAAATGCAACAAATTTTGTGGTTACTGATAATAAAAGAATACGATTTCTCAATTCACTATGATCCGGAAAAGGAAAACAAGGTCGCTGAGGCTCTTAGTATATAAGAACCTGATACCCTATCCATGATACTGATTGTTAAAGACCATAACATCATAGCTATGAGAATGATAGATTTTAAAATCATAATGGTATGGAAATCATCATAACATTCCCAAAATATTTCTCAACCACATATCCATTATAATATTAAAGAGGCATAAAGGGATTACCAAGAATTATAAAATATGGTGATTCAAGTAATGGAATATAATCTTAAAGAGTTTCATATTGATGATGATGGAGTGATTTGGTTTGGAATGATCATATGTGTGCCTTAATCACCTGGGATAAAGAAGGAGATCTTGGGAAATGCACATAACTCAAGTTTCTTGATCCATCCCGGTAGTACCAAGATGTACTGTGATCCATGAGAACACTTATGGTGAGATAACATGAATAATAATATTACTACGTATATCTAAAGGTGTTTGATTTGCCAGATAGTAAAAAGAGACTAAATGAAGTTCAACAGGATGATAGAAACATTGCATATACCCATGTGGAAATGGTATAATGTCACTATTGATATTTTCATGGGTCTCCTGAAGACATATAAAGGAAATAATGTGATATGGGATGTGGTGGATATACTCAAACAGAATACCCACTTTATATCTTTTTTGGAAGATCACTAAATTTAACAACTTCTATGATATGTGTGAAGGAAGTGGTGAGATTACATTGGGTTCCACTGTTGATTTTCTCTGATCATGATCCAATGTTCACATATAAATTATGGAGGATTGTTCCACATTATTTGAGTAGTGAATTAAATTTCAACATGACCTATCACCATTAAACTGATGGATAGTCTGAAAGGACTATTCATGGGATTGAAGATATGCTAATATCATTATCATTAAAATTAAAAAGAGTATTGGATCACCTTCTTTCATTGGTTGAGTTCCTATGTAACAATAGCTTCTACTCATGTATTCAGATGGCTACAAATGAAAATCATTATGGAAATTGATATATAAATCCATCCTGTTTGGATAAAGTTGGTGAAAGAGATATATTTGGACCTGATCCTGTGAATGGTATGATAGAGAAGGATCAATCCATATAGAAACATATCAAATCTTATCAGGTCTTGAAAAAAATAATGTTGATAACCTTCAAATGGACTTGGAGTTTGGCGATAGAGATAAAGTCATCCAATGAATATTACCTCAAAATAGAGTTAAATAGTTTGGAAAAAATGGATGAAAAGCGCTATGTACATTGGCCCCTATGAGATTATTCATCGCATCAGATCCATGTATTATCATCATTCACATCCATTGAATATGGCTCAGGTCCATGATTTGTTCCACATATCAGTCCTAAGTGTCCACATAACAAATCCCCACCATGTACTAAACTCATAGGTGATACAAGTTGAAAATGATCTCTCATATGAGGAAAAGCGAGTAAATATTTTTTGTTGAAGAGATAAGGTTTTATGCAATAAGAAGAAACACCTAATAAATGTTTTATAGAGGAATCATATGTCTGAATAAGAAACATGGGAACTGGAGGAGGTAACGAAGAAAAGTACCTAGACATATTTATATAAAATGAAATTTCAACGGATAAATTTCAAAAGGGGAAGAATGTTACGACCCAAACATTTATCAATGGATTCTTTCAAGTATTATAGTCACTTCTTATATTATAAATCAAATAAAATAACTTATAGAAAATATTATTGACTTTATAAATAAATAATTAATTAAATAAGAAGTATTTCTAGATGTTAAGTATCCACTATATATGATATAATAACTTGAATTTAAGAATAGTAATATGACCCTTATAAACAGTAAAATGGAAAAATAAATCATAACCTCACTCATTAATGTGTAAAAAAAATTATAAATCATATAAATAAAATAAAATAATAATTATATCATAGTCTAAGTAAATAAATATTTTAATAATTATTAATTATGTGTTGGTATTTTTGAAAGTCATAAATATCTAATCTCAATTTTTTTATTAATTTAAACTAAATTTTATTTTCATAAAATGTATTAGTAAATGATTTTTTCTATGTCTTATTATTTTAATATTGTTTTAGGATGCTTTGTGTAATTTTTCAAAGTGTTATAAAAGCAGTTATAATTTTCGAATATATATTTTCCAAATAAATATAGATTTTAATTAAAAATTAAATTACTCATATTTTGAAAATTATCATCATATAAAAGAGATCATGTTTTAATTATACACATATAAAAATGGTTAGGGTTATTTTTCTGCAATTTTTCTGAAATACATGAATTTTTTATGAATAGTATTAAACAATAATTTCCAATAAATGATAAATAAATGATTTTTTGTATCATTGTTGATGTAAGTACTATTTAAGAACCTAAATATAAAAAAATTATACATTATTTAAATATATATAGATATAATTCACTAAATATTCATAGTCTTGAGCTAAAATAATAAACTAATGAGTATAATATTGAGAATCACAACTCTCCTCCACTATAAATACCTCCCCTCATCCCCACATCGTTCCACACCTATCATGATTTTAGGCATTCCAAATTATATATAATACTTTTACCAAGTCCCTTACCCATTTTACAGAGCTCTTGGTCTCATAAAAAACCAAAATCCTTCCCTTAGGATGTTCTCAAAGAGGAAAAATTCCAGAGATAAATCCTATTGCTCTTTCTTTTAATTTCTTTTCAATTTCATTTATTTTATTCTTATAATCCAACATATATTAATAAAAATGGAATGATATATCCATTATGTTTTATATATTTTAATTATATCATTTTAATGGAATATTCATCTATAGAATCCATCCTCTCCATCTTTTATTTTAAAAGTGAAATCATTTACCATGATGTGTCAATTTACTCACATCATGGGTAATGTCATTTCATTTTCCATCAACACCTTCAAGGATTTTAATAAAACCGTTAAATTGTTGAAAAATATTTTAACATGAATTTTATAACTATGTTTATGTTATAGAAACCAGTATTTATACATAAAAATAAATAATAAAACACAACAAGTTCGTTGTGATTTTAAAATATCCAAAATTAACCTGAAATAATCATCATTAAATTTTATCAAATGAATAATCCTACTACCATATAAAAAAACTATTTAATAGATCATTTAAACATCTGTAATATCATTAATAAAATTTAATAACAATTATGGATATTTATTCTAATTTTACATGAACTTAAATTAATGTATACAAGTTAATCAATCATGAAAACTTAGAAAACGTACACCCCTGAATGATGATATTTAACTCTCCAACTCGTACAAAGGGCCATAAAAACATAATAGAACCATAATTAATCATATTACTGTATGAAATGTTATATAATAGTTAATTAATGAATGATATTTTTATTATATAGGACATTAAGTGATGAAATCATTCAGATACAAGGTAAGGGGAGTTATTGAACCCAAATCTCTTTCTTTCGGGTTTCCATTTTTCACCCAATTTTCATTATGGATATTCATTAAATATCAATATTTCTTCATAATATTAACTTTTCATATATATATATTTTCTCTACATTAGTTTATGATAAACAAAATATTTTTCTTAGGAACTCTACATTGAATAAAACACACCTCATACTTCTCAAGATTGTTTCTTCTTCAATCAAGGTTGATGATTCTTATATCAAGTATGTTATTACCTATTTAATTTGGGAACCAATGTTATGACTATATTATTTATTAAATTAAACCCATAAATATACATTTGTTATTTTATTTCCAATATTGATATATTTTCTATTTGGGAGGCATGACAATGTAAATGTTATGATGGGACAAGAGCACCCAGAATTATATAGCGCATTGAAAATTTTATGATGTGATGGGTGCACCTGAAATTTTTTATTTCTCTAATGTGTTGGTTAATGTTTTTTACCTCATAATAAAAGTGAAATATTCATGAACATGATGTTACCTTATTGTTCACAACTATTTGTCGTAGTTGACCACTAAGACATGATGTATCATTTTTATGCATTGCCACACTACATGCCTCTTCATAATTCTTCCTCTCATGACTATGATTTGATGAATATGTCATGATGATACTGATTTTTCACACACCATGTAATATTATTTAATGTTATTATCTATAATCTTAATGGGATTTTATCTCAACACATTTTTATGTATATGCTTAGGTGATTACTTGTACTAATGAGAATGTGAAGACCTCTAAATAGCAAGAGAAGAATAAATTAAATAAATTTTTCTGTTTTATTTTTTAAAAATTGTGTATAGTTTTAGTATTCTAAATATTATAAACCATTGGATCCTATTTTTGTAACACTTTTATTTGGTTCATCTTTAAAATTATTTAATAATAATTTAATAAAATATGGTTCGTTTTTGTTTTTATCTGAGTATAGTTCAGTGAATTTTGGATTTAAGAATGGAGAACCTTAGTGAAAACCCGTGATATTAGGCTAAGTATATGTATTCACACAAGAATATTTTCTAAACATAGGGATCCCATATGACATATATTTAGGGGTAATTTCAAAAAGGTAAAATTATTTATGACTTATTGACTTATTTTTTTTTCTAACCATTTTTATTTTAGAAAACGGTGGTAACTAGGTGAAACCATTAAAATTAACAAAGGGATTCCATATGTACCATGTTATTAACTATAACCTGAGTATTTTGGAACTTTTTCCTTCACCAAAGAGGGAGGAACTGGTTATCATGTGTTTTATACGGCAACGACCACCAATGTTTAGTGAACATTATGGTCCCTTAGTTACAGAATAGTGGGTCAACTTGATAGAGAATATCGTATTGGTTCATTACTATTCTAATATAGATTAGATGAATTTCACTTTTGATCATTTAAATTGAGAGGTCGATCAATGGTTGGATTTCATTAAGAACACTAATCTGATGGATAAAATTGATGAAATAGAGTGGATGAAATTAAGATAATGTTTCATAACAAGTATTTACCTCAAACTATTGGAATTGATATGGAGATATAATTAATAGAGGTGAAGAAAAAAGCAATGAGAATCTATCATGGCCTACGAAGAAAATTTCATAAGGATTTCATGGTATGTTTTGTATATTTTTATCAGCAATGCTATAAAAATTATTAGGTTCTTTAGTGGTTTAAAAACACACCGTCAAAATGATCTTTCAATTTAAGAACTTGGGAGTTTGGAAGAAGTTTATAGGTGAGATCTCAAAGTAGAGATAGAGTTTAGAGGATATTCCCATGGCTATATGTTAATAAATGATAGATGGAGTTTCAAGTGGGAGGATCTCATGAGAAGGTTGGAAATAAATCTCATCCACCCATATATCAAATATGTAGGAAGACCCATCATCGGAATTGCTTAAAAAAGATGGGGAAATGCGTCATGTGATGGATAGAAAGAAAAAAAGCTCATGAATGTACAAAATACATGAGTAATTGGGATAATGTGGTGGAGGATTCAAGATAATCACCCATGATACAATTATTCAACTATATGGAGAAAGGGAACTATGTAATACATTTCACTAAACCTCTAGTCTAAGGGTAATTAGTTACAACATCCACCAACGCCAAAGGATCAAGGAAAGGAGTATTTTATCTCTACTAGGTAAGTGGAGTAAGAAAATAAATTCATTCAAGGTAAAATTTATATTTACTAAATAATGGAAAAATTATTATTTGAATCTAGTTCTACACATTACATTATATCATATAAGTTTTCTAGAATAATTTAATAGAATCCCTAAAACAATGAAGTAGATATATCTGTAGAAACTACTAGTGGTGGAATAATTCAACCAATGTGTTGGACTCTTCTCTTGTTGCAATATGTGGGAAGATTCTTCCAGTGAATATCATAATACATCCCCTGGAAGAATTTTATGCTAAACTAGATATTCATTTTATCTCTTCATATAGATAACATATAAACTATTGGGAAAAGGATATACATTTTTCTTATTTTCTAATAACCCAATATCCACTACAAATGCAAGGAAAATCTTGAATATTATTTTTAAAATACTTCAATGGTGTGGGTGTTGATTCCCTATAAATAAGTATAGCCCACTCAAATGGTTAAGTCAAAAGAAGTTATCATCTTAGGAAAAATTCCCATTATGAGGTAATAGAGATATATTTCTTGAATAGTTACCCAGACTCATCCCAGATCACGAGGTATAGTTCCCAACAGAACTCATATTGGAAGCTACTCCTATCTCAAAGTGTCTCTATAGGATAGGTCCAATCAAAAAATATTGAAACAACTAACTACAAGAGAATTTTTAAAAATGGTTCATATTTCCTAGTATGTCATCTTGGGGTTCATCAATACTCTTTGTCATGAAGAATAATGGATTAATGTAGCTATGTATCGATTATCAATAACTCAACAAGATCACCATAAAGAAAAAGTATCATCTTCAAAAGATTAATGACTTTTTCAAAATATTTTAAGGACATAAGTACTTTTAAAAGGAGGTTCTTTTTTCTAGATATCATCATCTAATAGTGAAGCAGAATTAAATTCATGAGACTTCCTTTCATACAAGGTATGGGAACTATGAGTTTCTGGTAATGCCCTCCGGACTAACTATTTCCCCTACAATCTTCATGGATATTAAGAATATAGTATTTAAACATTACCTTGATTTTATTTAGTAGTATTTATTGATGATAATATCATCTAATCCAACAGAATGGAAGAAGATAAAGTATATAGATGGCTTGTGTTAGAAATATTACGGACGAAGTAGTTATAAAACTATTTAATAAAGTGAGACTTTTGGATGCCACAAGTAACATTCATGGGTAATGTGACCAAAACCGAGTCAATTTATATAGACCCTTAGAAAACAAAGGTGATTAAGGAATGTACTAGACCCTCTAGTGTTATTAAAATCTGTAGGTTTCTTTCTTTCTCTGGGTA
The DNA here is from genome assembly GCA_963277665.1 of Viscum album. Classification (NCBI taxonomy): domain Eukaryota; kingdom Viridiplantae; phylum Streptophyta; class Magnoliopsida; order Santalales; family Viscaceae; genus Viscum; species Viscum album. Next base: position 1,152,966,704 of record OY728140.1, read on the forward strand.
CTACTGACATTTTGGGTGAAATTTATCACGATTTTAAATCCTAATAACTATGTTCACAAGGAAAGGGTTAAATTATGTTTCGAAAAAATAATGTGAAGTAATATTTAAGGAGATGCAGAGAAGTCTGATCACACAACATGTACTCAAATTATCAATAAGTGGAAAAAATTTTGTGTTATATAGTGATTCTTCCAAGAATGGATTATGTTGTTCACTCATGAAAAATGATAAATTTATAGCCTATGCATCATCAAAATTTAATATGCATGGGAAGAACTAAACAATGTATGATGTTGAGATAGAAACAACTATTTTTTTATTGAAATTATAGAGGCACTACCACTATCGTGAGAAGTTTGACATATATACCGATCAAAAATGACTAAAGTATACAATCACAGAAAATGAGATGAAAATTCCTCAATGGAGGTAAATAGAGCAAATCATATACTAAAATTTCTCTATTCACTATTATATCAACAAGGTAGAAAAGGTACTTGATCCTATTAGCAAAAAAGTACCTACTAATCTTTCCATGTTACAGATGTGAAAGACCCTATCTATTTTTTTGGATATGAAAACGATGTATTTGGAAATCATAATAGAAGGGAATTCATCATACCTTACCCAAATTATTTCCCTACCATCTATCACAGGGATGATTAATGAGGCATAAAGGGATGGTCTAGATTTACTAAAGAAGGTGGATTTAGTAAAGGAAGAGAATATATGAGAGTTCCATATCGGTGATGATGGTGTGATTAGGTTTGTAATGAGTTTCTATGCACCTTAATCACCTAGGATAAAAATCTGATATTGGGTGATGCACATAGCTCAACATTCTCTATCCATCCTAGTGGCAACAAGATGTATCATGATCTCTAATAACACTTTTGGTGGGATAACATGAAGAAAAATATAACAGGTTATATGTCAAGGTGTAAGATATGTCATAATGTTAAATCATTGTGAAATATGTCTAAAGGGATGATGAAACCATTGCTATACCCATGTGGAAATGTGAAAATTTCTCTATGTACTTTTTCACAAGTCTCCTAAGGAAATCAAAAGAAATAATCCAGTATCAGTTGTAGTGGACCGGCGGACAAAGACTTCCATCATTATCGCTATTGGGGAAGATCTATCACTTGTAGAACATTCAATTATTTATATGAAGGAAGTGGTGAGACTTCCTGGTGTTCAACCCTTGATTGTCTATGATCGTGATACCATGTTCATGTCAAAATTTTGGATGAGTCTTCAACATTCCTTTTGTACTGAACATATTTTAAACATGTCATATCCCCCAAACTGATGGATAATCTCAAAGGACTATCCAAATTCTAAAAGATATGCTATGATTCTACCCTTTAGAAATCAAAAGTGGATGTGATAAATATATCTGATCTTTTGAGTTCTTATACAAAAATATCATCCACTCATGTATTCATATGGCTCCATATAAAGCATTATATGGAATAAAATGTATAACTCCAACATGTTGGGATGATGTTGGAAAAATAAATCTATTTTGACCTCATCTTGTGCAATATATAATAGTGAATGTTAAATCCATCTAGTAACTTATCAATGCTAATCAGAGTCAGAAAAAGAGATATGCTAATAAACATTGAATGGACTTGGAGTTTGACATTGGAGATAAACATTTCCTTTGAATATCACCATGGAAGAGATTCATGGGGTTTGAAAATAAAGGGAAGTTGAACCCAAGGTACATTGACCCCTTTGAGATCCTTGATTACAATAGAGACGTGGCCTATCATCTTTCTGTTCCACCAAATAAGGTTCATGTTCTTGATGTGTTCCACGTATCTCTCATCAAAATGTACATACCAGATCCCTCAAATGTACTAAAATTATAGTTGGTATAGCCGAAAGATGACCTCTCATATGAATAGAATGCAATAATGATTCTAGATCAGAAAGATAAGGTTATTTGCAACAAGACAACACACCTTATTATAGTGTTGTGGAGGAACCATAAGGATGAAATCGAAACCTGGGAACTGGAGGAGGTGATGAAGGAGAAGCACCCTCACATTTTTATGTAAAATAATCAAAGGGGAAATTTCAAAATGGGGGAAGAATATATTGACCCAAAATTTAATCAATGGAATTTATTCCATCTTGTAGTATTTTCATATGTTATAAATCATATAAAATCACATATATACCATATGAAAGACATCATAAATGAGGAACTAATGAAATAAAAAGTTTGTTTAGAATTTAAGAATATAATATCGATAATGTAATAAATTGACCTTAATAAAGTAATATGACCCTAATGAATAGTAAACCAGTCGCATGATTTGTAAACTCACCCATTAATGTAAAAATAAAATGTATACATCTTATAAATGAAATACTCGTATTATTATATCACAATCTATGTAAATAAATGTTTTAATTTTTTTTTAATTATGTGTTGTCATTTTTATAAGTGATAAATATTTAATTAAACTTTTATGATTAATTTTATAATTTAAAACAAAAAATATTTTCATTAAATTTGTTCATAATTTAATATTTTTTTCATATTATTTTGTGATAATTTCAGGATACCTAACATAAATTTTCAGAGTGTTATACAATGAGTTATAAATTTAAAATTTGTATTTTCCAAGTAAATGAATATTTGAATAAAAAATTAAATTACTTATATTTAGAAATCAATTTTCATAAAATGAAGTTAATTTTTGAATTGTATATGTTGAAAAAAAATTTGGATGATTTTTTTTGGATTTTTCTGAAATACATGAATTTTTAGGAATAGTAAAATACGATAATTTTTTATAAATGCTAAATTTAAGAATTTTTTAGTCATTATTGATGTAAGGATGATTTTTTAACCATATTCACAACCCATCCTTAATTATTTTAATATATTAATAACAATACTCAATCTATTCATATTCTTGATCCAAAATAATAATGTAATGAATATAATAATTTGAAAACACCCCTCTCTTCCACTATAAATACTACCTCTCACCCCTCCTCTCATCAAACCTATAATGCTTTGATCAATGCATAAAGTATTCCCAATATGCTTTCATAGTCCCCAAAACAGGTCTAGGGGGGTTTTTCTAATCAAAATAAATATACCTTTTCTTAAGGAGGATCTCATGGTGGATAAATTCAAGAGGTAAATCCTCTCTCTCTTTTAATTTCATTTCAATTTCATTTATTTTATTATTCTCTTATAACCTACCTTCATCCAAATGGAATTTTAATTTTATTTTTTATATATTGATACTGTATCATGTTAATTTAATATTAATCATTAAACGCAACCCTCTATCTCTTCTATTTTAAAAATTAAATCATCGCATGTGTTGTGTCATTTTACTGAAATCGTGGGTGACACACTTTCATTTTCCTTTAACACCGTGAACGATGATAATAAAACCATAAAATGATTGAAAAAATAATTTAATTTTTATTCTCTAATGATAATTATGTTATGTAACTAAAATTTATACATTAAAACTAAATGATAAAGCAAAACATGTCCATTGAAATAAAAAAACCGCCAAAATTAACCTAAACGATCATCATTAATTTTTTTCTAAGGATTCATCATTGTACCTTAAAAATAAATTATTTAAAATATCATATAAACTTTTTTAATATCATTATTAACATATTATAATAATTCTGTATATTTTTTGTTATTTTAAACGAAATTCCATTCATGTATACATCTTAACTGATCATGAAAACTGTGAAAATGAACACCCACGAACAAAGAAATTAATCTCTATAACTAATACAACGGTGCATAAAAGTACATAATAAAACCATAATGAATAAGTTTACTATATAAAAGGTTATATAATTTTTATTTAATGAATTTAATGTGATTATATAAGACATTAATGTGAAGAAATCATTTAGACACAAGGTAATGATAATTCTCAAACCCAACTCTCTTTCTTTGGGTTTTCCATCATTCACCCAATTTTCAGTATGGGTTTTTATTAAATGTCATTTTTCTATAATTATATTGAATTTTATATGATATACACGTTTTATATTTTTTTTTTTACAAACATAATATTTTCCAAAAAACCCATTCTTTTGAAAAACACATTTTACTCCTCGAGATTGTTTTTTATTTAATCAAGGTTGATAATTATTTTACCAAGTATGTTATTACCATGTTAATTTGGGAACCATAGTTATGAATGTATGATTTATTAAATAAATACCATTCCTATAGATGGGTGATTTTATTTCCAAGTTTCATTTAGTTTCTAGGTGGGATGCATCATAATGTAAATATTATGATGTGACAGGTGCACCAAGAATTATATAGCGCAATGTAAGTGTAATGATGTTATTGGTGAGCTCAGAATTATATAGAACTACAATTCATTGGGTAATGTGATGTATCTCATTAGAAAAGTGAAACATGCAAGAAAATTATCCTATCTTTCACAACTAGGTGTTTTAGTTTACCACTAAGACTTGATGTTTCATTTTTATGCATTTCCACATTACAATTTGTTTCGGAATGCTTCCCCTAATGATTATGATCATATGCCTATGTTATGTTGATAATGATTATTCTCAACCCATGATATATTGTTTCATGTTTTAATCTATCCACTTATGGGGATTTTAGATCACCCTTTTTTGATGAATATCCTAAGGTGATTAATTATACTATATTTATTTATAAGACCTCTAAGAAGCTAGAGTAGAAATAATTAAATAAATGTTTATGTTTTATTTTTGTGATAGATGTGTATGGTACTAGTTTTACCAATACACTAAGCCTTTTGATCCTAGTTTCCAAACTCATTTATTTTTTTCATATTTAAAATTATTTAATAATAATGTATGAAAAGTAGGGTCACTATAATAGGTCCCAAACCATAGCCATGATTTTATAAAACAACATCTATAGTTTTCCAATGAAATGGCTGGAAAAATATATTACTATGTGAAATGAAAGGGAATACATGTACCCATAGTTATCTTCATATTACCATGGTTTATATATATATATATATTAAAAATATACTCATCAATAAAAAATATTATATAGTTAAATGGTTACGTGTTTTGTATTGAAAGTAGAGTTCTGGGGTTTAAATTCGGCAATTAACTTTTTTTTGGAGCCAATAGCGATGATTTTGTTTCAAACTGTGTCTATAGTATTAAACCTATATCCAAAAAATTGGACCCACATCCAGTTATATTGTGTATCATGGTAATATCATTGAATTATATATCTATAACCATGATTTTTAACCACTGGTATATCTAATCTTTCTAGTTGTGATCATGGGTAGTTAAGAAGCCCATTCATGGGTGAATATAAATAAATCCAATAATGTACCATATAAAACAAGAAATAAATAAAATTTTAATCTCAAATAACATGTTTACTTGAATAAATAGTGAACCATCAAAAAATAATATAGATATTCTTTGTAGATTGGAAACCCACAGACAAATAGAGATCGTCATCGCCTCCATTAAACTGTACGATGTTTTGTTACTCATATACAACCAGAGTCTTCCTATACTAAAATACACATAAGGTCCAAAGTTGATATCCTAACTATAAATCATAAGTAGATGGAATCCCAACATTCCTGATATGCCTGGGGGTTTCTTAGACTTTTTCTATACAACTTCAATAACTCAAAAACCAATCTTCCATAAATGTAGTGAGGAACACATCCCATCATGGGAGAAGAACCTGGAATGAGAACCAGAATCCAAAATTCCACATACAACATGCCAACTCCCTCTAATGAAATATTGGGGACCACACAAAGTCAAATAGTATAATATTTACATAGGGAGTATGAAGAAACAACAGATGGAGTTTAACACCCTGATATATGGAAAAGTATCAGAACTACATCTACCCAATCCTCATCACCTTAGGGATTTTAGCAAGGTATTTCTGAATCATTATGAATATTTATGCTATATTTGGAAGTAACAACACCTATGAATAAATTAATACCTTAAATCATGGTAATAAAACAATCCTTTATAAATATATGACCCTCATTTTATCAAAATTGAGGGGGTACCAACCCCAATAATAGTATGGAGTAACCATGAATTATCTAGAATTTGAGTATAACAAATCTTTGATATAAAATAATAATAATGACTATAAGGGAGGACCTACTCCTTAGATTCATGAGGGGGTTATCAACTCCATCAAATAACTCATTACCTAATATTAAAATTGTTAGGGGGATGGGGGGTTCATGAAGAATGTGATAGTCCAAATCACTACTAAAATGCCTATGTCTTCTCATATTTCTATGAACACCTCTCAACTAGTCTATGATAGCTAAATTTATTACACCATTATGATATATATAGAGAAATTATCAAAATAAACTAATTAAATTCCAAATTCTAACACTTGACTGATAATATGTGAAAAAACCTATATACCCATAGTACATGTCGTGTACTCTATTGTACATGGAACATGGGTGTCAAATAGAATTTTTGTGAGTGCACCAATTGTTATATTGAGAAAATACAAAAAAACATAATGTATCTTATATTAGTACATGACATGTAGGATTAACTAATTAAACTAGCTGTGTACCTCAAGTACACCCCGAGTCATATTACTTATCACTACATGTTGTGTTGACCAGAGTAACATGACTTGTGTAGATAGGAGGTTTTTCAACATGTACTGTTGGGACTCCATGTTTTTTTGTACTTGAAAATATGATATATACACTTAGACATATGAATTGTGAATCCCAAGGGATGTTCTAGGTTTATACCACATTCCATTTAATGTTTTATAATTAATCAAGGAAGGTGCTTCCAACCACTTCCCATGTATATAAATCTGGGTGGGTTAATGTGTATTCATCCTTACCTCACACTATGTACCAGATAGTCATACATGGGATGTTTATAGAGAAAATATGTTGTGGTATTTCTATTAATACCATGTAAACACTAATTTCAATGATTAACTACACCAGGTGTGTTTTAAATAATCACACACTATGTGTTCTAGAACACCAAATGTGAATACATTTGAACCAGCTCGATCTAACCATTCAACCATGAATAATGCCATAATCGGCCAAAGTAATCCAACCTTGATAAAAGAGAACATGATAAAATAATCAAATTTATTTAGACACATTAAATAGAGAAAGTAAATCAATAAATCTCTTCCTCGTAGTGATTTTTCGAATCTTCGAGGTTTATACAATAATAGTCCATGATCTATCACCATTTTCCCCCAATATATGGCTTCGATCCCCCCTTATGGATTAGATATTCACCTCCATTAAAGATTTATACTAGAGAAGATATGTACCAATTGAATAATGATTCTTTGGATGATAATGCATTATAAGTAATATAAAATATAAAAAGTACAACACCACATCATATTTGTCCGGGACCCAAAACCTATATAATAAAAATACCCACTATAGGGAAAACCCTATTCCACACACAGATATAGAGTAAAAATTTACAAATAGGTCTCCATTATAGAGTTATTAAAATCCAAACACAAGGAAATATATATTAAATAAATAAATATTTATTTTTTTAATTAAAAATAATTCATCCTCAAATCTCACAATAAATACTACCATGGTTAAACTATATGGAAGAATATCAATAGAACAATTAAATAATATTAACAAGGATGTTTTGAGGTAAATTTACCATTTTTCCAAATTTATGGGTTTTAGGACACTAAAACTCCAAAATGTTTTATGTCATTGATGTAAAAACCCAAATAATTACTTTCTACACACCTTCAATCATTTCATCATTGAAAAGTAAAAAAATAAGGATACTAATCAAAGAATATCATAGTTTAATATCATTCAAAAGGACGATTTGACTATTCAAATTCTATTCCACCGTTGGAGTCCTAGAATCTATATGGGATTGGAAGAAAACATGGCAGCCCTCATCATTATTATAAAATGGTTACAAGGATTACATAATCCAAAATTAATATTTGGCTTAATTGAGGATCACAAAAAATCCCCATTATATACAAACTAGCTTACATTATTAATAACATCCCAATGGATTATGAATAAAATATTTTTATACTCATGCTTTTCATCACCACGAAATGAAGATAAATTATCACTCCCCAATCCCATCAGGGAATGGTTCATTAAAAAATCTAAATTTTGGATAGAGGGTCGTGATCCTTGCCTTTGTAATAACAAAACACTAGTACTATCATAATAATAAAATATCCTCATATAAAATTATTTTTTGGAACCTAAATGATAAACTCCTTCCACATCTCAAGAATCTCTAGAATAACACCACTCAAGGGATGCCATAACATCTCATCATCACCCAAAAAGTGCACATATCAATATTGCCAACTATTGGAACAAGGATACAATAAATATTATCATTAACTAGTCACTAAAAGAAAATATTCTTGTATCCTAGAACATAGAATGGATTCTATCCATTATAAATGAACTCATAGGGTCAACAATCCTATGTGATGAACCAAATATTAAAGAAACAATAAACATAGAGTCCTTATATCAATGAATAGTTAATTATATATTTTCCCATATAACATTATTCCACAACTCTTGGTATATCATATCCATAACCATATGTCCTAGATTTTTTATATCCATATCCAATGGTATCATATTCCAATTATCAACTGACAAAACTAAATTATATAGAATGATATGAAACCTTTTACCTTCAAAGTTGATTTAGATAATTTACCTAAACATTCTCACTATATTACTTGGGAATACAAAAAGAAGAGATGAATTACTTTCTAATCACTCGAATGACCACATTAACCAAAGTCACGTTAATAATACTACCCATTATGAAAATATTTTCTAAGGGAACAAACTACCATGTATCCCATTATAATGTTAAAATTATATTGAAATCCAATACTTCACCTTATTATCAGGTTGATATCTCCAAGGAGTAATATACCTTGTACTATTTATCTATATATTGCAACAAAAATATCATTGGAAGGAAAATGTTCTCATGTTCAATGTAAAACCATTATTTTACAAATCAAGTAAATAATCACATTGCTCTACCTGAGGGATCCCAACCATATAAACCTATAAGAAATAACTTAATTTATTTTATAGGACTTGAATATATTTCCAACATTAGACATCATATAGTATTATTTACTCATCTCCTTCTCCCGATAAACTCAAGATATGATAACTAGTCAACCTGTATCTTCACATCTCAAAATCCTCTTGACATTGGCCAAGCAATATGATAATTTACCACTTTTAACAAAGAGAAGTCAGGATAATTAGAAAAAAAACCGTACGTAAAAGTTTTAATGTAATCCATTTAATAAATGGTTTAGAAATCATTTTTCATCTGTTATTTAGTAACCATAATGAAAATATAATCAATGGGTATCTTTAACATCAGTTATGTTAATCAAAAAATTAAACTATTTTTTATAATATTTTTAATATCACTTATTTAAAAATTATTTGTTTAAAATTTTCCATAATATTATAAACACATATTATTGAACTTTCATATTTTAAAATGTTAAAATAAGGCTATTTTTTACATCAATTTTGGAAAACTCAAGAAAATGTAAACCATGGATTTGAAATAAGTAGTTGATGATCCTCATAAAATTTTATTAAAAAAACTAAACAAGTAAAAAAAATTATGATTGCATGGCCGAAATAATAAGAAAATAATACAAACATAAAATAACAAAAAGAATAATACAAATACAATAAATACATAGATTAGGTGGCAAATCAATTGAAAATCCTTCCGAGTATGGAGAGAAAAATACATGTTTTATATGATCAAAAAATACCCACAGTGAATCTTAATTATTTTAAAATAAAATCTATTCTAGTAGAATCAATGTGAGGCCATCTTATATCATGTTTTATAGACCTAACAACATTAAATCACTGTTTATCCACCTCATGAGTGAATTGTCCACTCCGAAGTAGTTCAATGATCTATAATTTTCATTTAAAGATAAAAATAATCATAATCTAGTATGTGAAACCATAAATATATTTACCCACATAGAAATTATTCAAATACCTATCATATTAGTGAAAAGATCTTCTATACACACACAATGAGAGTCCCAAATTCCATATAAATGAGAACAGAAAACTGGTTTTTATAGATATTTTAATCCAACTACCAACATAGAGTTGTAAGAAAAATAAAATTAATCAAAACCATAATAGAGACAATTAAATGCAGATTATATGGAATTGTATTCTTAACAACCATCTAAAGACCAGATCCTATATGAGGAAACATTTCAATAAGCCGTAGAGTATTCATGTAAAAATTATTCTGACCATTAATAATTGTACTACAAAGAAAGGATTTTAAAATATATATTCACATTGGACATTGTGTCTTTATTAATCTTGAAAATAATATGATTCCATGATTTATGGTAGGATTAAAAAATGATCAATTCTTCATCAGACACGTTATACTAGGTTATTCCATGTTCATCAATCCAGTTCTGAAAATCCTCAAATAGGACATCTTGTAAATCAATAGCATCCTTAATTTTTTCTTTTACACACTCATCACTGATATTATTAAACATTATAACCCCAGTACTTGAGGATCATGTTACCATAGTTTTTTTTTAAAATTTGATTAATTGTTAAGGGATTTTATTTCTTTGGTTGTAAGGATAGAGACACTACCACATTAAGAATTTGATTCTAACCTTTTGTTACAATGGAACAATAACATTTCTCTTCATTTTATTTGCAATTAAAGTGGTCTCATTTTTTTACTCAAAATCATTGGTATCATCATCTATGTGCTCTAAGTGGGCACCAGATTCATTTTTCTCATCAATAACTTGATATTCATAAATATTTTGAATTAGTTTTAGTTGATCCTTCAGAAAATTTCCATAATTTAGGGTAACATAATTAACATTAATATTTATCAATGGAATTTCATCCTTTTCAACACCCTATGTTATTTCCATTAAGAAAAACTACAGTTTATCTTCTCTTTAACAAGAATGTCAATTGATATCTTTTAATTAGAGACATTGAAAGGGCCAACATCAGGCCTACCACTAAACTATTTTCCATCCAAAAATATGTTTTTAACTATTTTATCATCAATTTTTGGATGTTTTATTACATTATATATTTTAATCAAAATTTTATTTATATATTCAACCACTTTATGGTTGTAAGTATATCAAAATCTACATAATAATTTACCTCTTTAAAACATAACATCATTCCCAATAGTTTTTCATACATTAAAAAATGGATGGTATATTCTTATACACCCCTTTCATGATTATGTTATCATCATCATTAGGTAAAACCACTTGATTAATGGGGGTTAATTAAAATTCAATATTAATAAAAATTTTATCATGGTGCCCAAAACTATAGTTATTAATTTCCATATACATTCTAATTGGTACTCTAAATGATGACTCAAGAGCCTAATGAATAACATGGCTCTAGTAGAACCAAATATGGTCAAAACATATAACCCTAATTGAGTTATAATGCTTCGGTCTTCAAATGGGTTAAAAGAGGAATCCTAGTATTATATCAGAAGTGTACCTAGTTTAAGTAGAAATGACCCAAATAACCATTCTATCCTCTTGAGATCGTCAGCTGGAAAGATGTTATGAAAGATACAAAATACTATGATAGTAAAACTATAATTAGAGAAACCACATACCATACTGATTCTCATCAATATATCATTAAATTACCATTTTATCACACCATTCTGTTGAATAACCCATGCAACAATCGAGTAATTGAGAGACATTGATCTTTGCGTAATGACCTCATAGTTCATAGATACATGTGTTTTATTCTATTCAGTAACAATATTATGAACAAAAAAACATTCATTAATGAAAAATATGATTTATATATTAAAATAAATAAAATTGAAAATAATAAACTAATTCAATACTTTTATAATTTAATATTATTCCCACACAATTTTTATTTCCCGCTAATAAACTCATCACACCTCACATGGAAATTTAATTCTTTTCCCATCAACTCCAAATATTTTTATTCCCATCTATTAATATATTACACTAAATAATCCTTCTATTTAACTCTCATACTTATTTTCTCCCGTATTTTTCAAACCATTCATACATATCAGAGTTATTTTCAAATACTTATTTCTCACTCCATTATTTATTTTTAGATTACAAATCATGACTATATATTCTTTATGTATATAGAGAGGGTGGTGTGGTTATTTATATAACTAGTGGAAATGATTTCTATGATGATTAATACATTTTTTTTTGGAAAATTATGATTTAAAAAAATAACCATGAATATAGGTATAATACATGGAATGATTTATTTCATTATCATGTAATTTTTGTTTTCTAACTATATAAATAATATTAATTTATTTTGATCATGATATCCAATAATGATCACAACTTTTTCATATTTTATAATTAAAAGCAAATTATTTTATCACATGAAACTATAATTATTCTTCTTGATTCTCTATAATATCTAGGTTGTGTTTTGTGCACTATCGTAATATTATTTTTAAAAGAGATATATATATTACATTGGTTTTTTAAACAATCGACAAGAATGATCACCATTGATGCATTTTTTTAAAAAAATGCTAGAAAATATTGTAGAAATTTACATATTAATAATAATTCCTATTGTAAATAATTTTATAATTTTTTTAATAACCGATGATAAAAATAGATTTACTACATTGCTCGCAATGACATAAAAAATGTAAAAAACATAAAAGACAATGTAAAAACCTATTTTGACTAGTGTATACCATAATTATAGATATTTAAAATTCATATATACAAACATACCCAACTAACCAAGGATGTTATGTTTCTCTAATCCTCAAAATTGTCTCTAGATGTTTTAAAACCCCCAAATCCAAATAATCTTCTTCTATTCCGCTATTTATTGTATCATTAACATAAAAACCCACTTCCCATGTTATATATTATACACATAAAAAGTTAATTTTTAAATGGGTTCTCTAAAAGAAGGACATGGATGATTTATCAAATTCTCAAAATTCTCATCATATGATGTACAAGTGGATGTACTCATTAATTTCAACAAAACATTATTCTATGAAAAAATATGATCTTGTTTATGAATACTGTAAAAAATAGGTATTCTTATCACTCTCACAAAGAAAAATATGAGAATTTAATGTCTATTGAAATATCTATACACCCTACGGAGGTCATACACTTCATAAACCCAAAATATTATAACCACCATACTAGAGGCTAATCCTTGACACCGTATCTCATTCTATCAAATTCTAATGGAATGTGAAATGGGAAATAAACTTTTTAAGGAATAATATTTCTAAATAACCCCTTAATAAAAATATATTCTTCAAAAGATCAACAGTCATATCTAATAAGATAAAAATTATATCAGTGTGGTCCTAAAAACCAAATCAAAATAGGGTCAAACTCTAGGTTAATAGAAACTATTGAAAATTATCTAGGGAAAATACAATTAATTTTAACATAAATAAATGAAAAATGATATAATATTATCATAGTTCCCAAATTAAATCTCACTAACCGATAAAAGATTCAGTTGAAGCTACCAAAGGGCATTCCCATCAAATCACTCCTAGGTCCCACTCATTATTGAGGTGATCCTCAACCCATACGATTGATAATATGACTCATAAATTATAGAAATAAGTCCAACATATAATAATTTTTTTTACTATAATAAATCTAACTCTATATGGTATTAGCCCAAAAATTAAGTGATCTCAAGATAACCTCCCTACTAAATGCCCGCTCACCCAAACCAAAAATGCTGGTGAGTGGATGATCTCCTCCAGTAGGAGTCCCTAGACTGAAGAGTTTGTAACAGACTCTACAAGGTTCTATAAATACAAAATTGACGATGCATCGACAAAATGTCTCATACCTATGCCAAAAAATCTGATTTCATTATTTAAAAAGGTCTAGATTATGCCTTGAGTAACAATTTACACTACAATGTCAAAAGACTCTATAGAATGCACCCATATACAGTCACGGATACCAGGTTCCTAAGCATGTCTAGGGAAACGTAGTGGTGGTGGTAGAGGGAGTGTATCAATGAATCATTAACCGTAACTCAACCCATTAAATTACTATCCCATCTTACAAAACATTAGTTCATATGAGATTATATATATGTATAAAAATCCAACTCAAATCATTATATGGATGCTTAACTCGATCCTATGAACTCAAAATAAATCTTGTATGCATGATGTTAAGAGAGAACCCCCTAGGGCCTAGAAACCTTGATGCATACCCATCTAAAATCAGGATTCACCACCAAGGGTATAATATATAGTGTACACTTACCATCTTAATCATCATTGGATAACACTCCATATGAGACAATAAATCAATCTACAACTAAGGGAGTGTACTCATAATTATTTTGAGTAAGTTAATTATCCACATACAAATCACTATGCCTTGAAGAAGACTCAAAACAATCATCATAATTTCATTGGTTGTCTTAATGAGATGGAATAAATGATCCAATTAATCCAACAAATATTACCATCAGAAAATATGTCTCTCCTCAAAAACCATGATCCTTTAGGCATTGAATCTTGTAAATCACTGAAAACATACAAGTAGTATCATCTTGATCAGTTTCAAATACCTTCTACTTTATAGCTGGAGAGTATATAAACTACTCACATGAAAAGTAAACCACCAAATCAAGTCTCTAAATCACTATATCACATATTAATAGATCCATGAAACAAGGCTCTATCATTAGAATAATCTCACCGTAAACCAACCTCTAAATCACAACTAGCTATCTACATGGAATCATCCTATAGTCAAATAGACAAAACCAAATATTAATATGAATATATAGGATATATTACTTAAGAAATACATAGATTAAATCATAAATAAAACACTACAAAATTCATCTACAAACTCATTTATACCCTATAACCAGTGTTGTAGCTTCTCAAGTCTATAAATATATGATCGGATTACATGTGAATGAATACACAAAACATTACACAAAGAATATGTTACTTGGTTTAATAAATAAAATATAAAATCCTTATATATTTTTCTTTAAATTTAAAACCATACATTATTGAAATATAAACCTAAAACTCTTTCCATGGGACACAAATTCTCTATTACCACTCTAATATGATTAGATCCACTAGGAGTCCTCTCGTGTTGGAAATAAGGTAAGTGGGCCACCATAATCACACCTCAAATAGTCCTAGATCAAGTGGAATTCACAAAAAATTAATTCCATATATGGGATGACTGATCCTATATGATACTCCCAGAAAATAAATCTCTAGTATAAAAAATATCCATTACCTATACCGACTATATAAATAACATAAGGTAACAAAAATAAATTTTTATGAAAACAATGTTATTGAATATTAACATGAATTTAGAATTAAATTAAAAGGTCAATTTAAGTCCCTAACATCCCTATACAATAAACCCATGATAGGGGAAATTATATTCTCACCTTATCACATGGTACATCCACCACCACCAACTACCACAATAAAACAAACAAACACAAATATTACGAAGCCTCTAAAAATAAAAATAATTAAACAAGTCTGTGAGGAACTTAATCTTTTAGATCCACATAATCCATGCAAGATCATCATCTACCATAACAATCATCAAATTGTGCATTGTTTTTACAGACACATTACACATGGACAAAAATTCCATGCATGGGGGAGCTTAAAAATACCCAAATAGACACCCTATAAAACACAAAACACAAAAACAATGTTTAAAATATTATTTAAAGCTTATAGGAGGGGCGAGGAAGTGAATACTGATAATAAAACCCATGATATACTTTATAGATTAGAAAAATTGGAATATGAGTAAGCCCTAATCATATCAAATCATATATACAAATATTATATGCTCATATATTGTAAGAGTATGCTTATAAGGATTAATCTATTAGTTCCAAAGCAGGTATCCAAATGTTCTATTATAACTCGGTGGTAACCAAGCATGCCTGATATACCACAATCTGCATGTTAATAATATTTTATATCTTCTATAATAGATAAACCACTCTTTTACAACTAAAATGTGGAACACACCTCATCATGGTATAAAACAAATTGAATCGGTTATTGAACTTGAAAATATAAATACAGCATGCTAACTCCCACTGAAACCCTGGTATAACCATGCCTCACCAAGAATAGAGTAAAAAAAATGTACTAAAAATCTATAGATAGCCATTCCCAAATGAATTAGAATATATTAAAATACCTATCTTGCTAATCCTTATAAACTCTAGAATCATAGTGGAAAACATACACCTAATTTTTAATATGAAAACTATCTTAGCGAGTAAGAAATATTATTAATAAACCTACACCCTAACTGATGTTAAGAACACCATCCTCTATATATGGAGGACCCACACCTCATTATAACCTAGGGGTAATGACCCCAACTATAATATGGAGGATACATTCTTGGTTGGGACCAATGTGTAAAGACCCGTAAAATTCAAGGAAATTTTTTTCTTAATTTTCTTTAGAATTTTACAAGAGCGCGGTTTCAGACGGCACCTGATTCCGAGGCCCGGAGTGCCCGGAATTAATTTCCGAAGTTTGGCTCGGGTACGTTCAGTGAACGAACGAGCGAGAATTCCTAACTTTTGATCCGGTGCTCGGAATTGAAATCCGAGGGCACTGATGAACTCGCAGCGCCGATATTCGCTTAAAGAGACCTTTCCGGGAGTTGCGTTTGTTGCGGGTTGAAAGTTAATTTTTGAGGGTTTTAGTTGAGTTAAATAAAATTTGTGTAGAACAAATTTTATTATAACTTCTTAAAACCTCTCAAAGGAGGTTGGAAGTGGGACCCACACCCACTTAACCTCCCTTGGGAGGATTAAGAGTGGTGGGGCCCACACGAACCCCCACCTTTTCAACTCCCCACTCTCCCTCTTAATGGCTTGATAACTTAACTTCTTTTAATTATACAACTCATGTATATTAAATAAGTGAGTTAATTTTGGAGTTAGCCATTTTGAATTTCAAACATTTGAAATTCTTTTGAGTTGTGTGTTAATAAAATAAGATGTAATCTTATTTGTTTTTGGGTTGTTAGTTTTTCCCTTGAGAGCTTTTGAGAGCTCCTCTTCATCTTCAAGCTCTGACGAAGAACGAAGAACGCTCAAACTCCGACGAAGAACGACGCCCCTCTTCTTCGTCCTCGGTGTCAACAAGAGGGAACGCCGCACCCTCCTCGGACCTTCTTCGTCGGCAAACGAAGATCCGCCAACGACGTGTCTCTTCGGGCATAACTCTTCGTCAACGGATTTGACGAACGACGACCGCGACGCCCGACCTCCGAGACATCGTCTTCCGCGGAACGTAGAACGATCTTCGAACCATATACCAAGGTAGGGGTTGTTGTTTATTTCTTTATTTATTCCATTTCTTGAACATGGATCTCGCATGTCTAACATGAGACTTTGAATGTTTATGTTGAGTTATTTGCTTAACGTGAGGGGGCCGGACCGCATGAACACGGCCGAACCCCCCTCCAACGTTCATGTTTATTCATGTGGGTGGAAGCAAGTAGCGTGGTGCCGTCGCACCACGCGGATGATCGTACAATTAATTTACGCGGCGCCGTCGCGACACGCCGAGGAAAAATCTTCAAGAACGCGACGCCGTCGCGCCGCGTTGAAAAGAATCAAAGCACGGCAAGGGGCGCGGTGCCGTCGCACCGCGCCGGATGACGAACGCCGCGGCCGGTTTCGGGCCGCGGCGGGACGAGAAGACCGCGGCCGGTTCCGGGCCGCGGCGGGACGAGGAGACCGCGGCCGGTTCCGGGCCGCGGCGGAAGAGGAGACCGGCGGCCGGGCCGCCGACGTCAGAAGCCGAGGAGGGGACCGGAATATCCGGTCCCGTTGGAGAAAACCGGTCGGCCAGCTGGCCGGCCGGACGTCTTAAAACCGGGGGAAATAATTCCCCCGGCCAGCACATAAAACCCCCCTCTTTAAGAGGGGGGGGCGGTTCCATGAAAGGGGGGCAGCAGCCCCCCGGTTTGTCCCTCCAAAACCGGCCCCCACGTGGGGCGGTTTTTGTTACCCAGGCGCGGCACAAAGGCCGCGCCACTTGAAGCAAAGCGGGGGCCTTGCCCCCCGCGTGACCACCCACGTGCGGCGCCAAGCGCCGCCGCCGCGACCCGCCGCCGCCGCCGCCGTGGCCCGCCGCCGCCGCCACCGCGGCCCGCCGCCGCCGCCACCGCGGCCCGCCGCCGCCGCCGCCGCGGCCCGCCGCCGCCGCCACCGCGGCCCGCCGCCGCCGCCACCGCGGCCCGCCGCCGCCGCCGCCGCGGCCCGCCGCCGCCGCCACCGCGGCCCGCCGCCGCCGCCACCGCGGCCCGCCGCCGCGCCGCCGCCCGCCGCCGCCCGCCGCCGCCGCCGGCCGCCGCGCCGCCCAGGGGGGGGGGGGGGGTCGGGCCGGGTCGGCCCGGACCCGGACCCCCCGTTTCGAACCAGTTTTGGTTTTCAGCTCATAACTTGAGCCTCGGACCTCCGAACGACGAACCGTCTGCGGAAACGCGATCCTTGGATCGAGACGGTCGTTTCGGTATATCGCACTCAAGGTTTCGGGTTACTTTGAGTTCGGTCGGGTTGGTTCGTTCACGAAACCAACCGGACCTTCGGAGCGGAAACGCTCATATCTTGAGCCACGAATGTCCGATTGACGCGCCGTCAGTCGCGTTGCGTTCCTCTTAATGAGACGGATCTGTTGGCATACTCCGCCCGAGGTTTGGATGCAGGTGGAGTACGGTCGGGTTGGTTTTGCTTTAAAAACCAACCGGGCCCCGGAGACGAAAATGCCAATAACTCACAGACCGGGCGTCCGATTGACGCGCCGTCTGTTTCGTTGACTTTCTCTTGATGAGACGGATCTTTTGACATACTCCGCCCGAGTTTTGGATACAGTCGGAGTATGGCCGGGTTGGATTGTACTCGAAATCCAACCGGGCCCCTGGAACGAGAAAGCTAATACCTTTCAGACAGGACGTCCGCTTGACGAACCGTCAGCGGCGTTGGTGGTTACGTTGAGTAACGGTCCCTTTGAGTATACCCTATGGGAGTTCGGGGTACAGTTGAGATATGGCCGGGATTGGTTTCGCTCACGAAACCAACCGGGCCCCTGGGACGAATAGGCTAATAACTCACAGACCGGGCGTCCGATCGACGCGCCGTCTGTTGCGTTGAGACCCCTGTGACGAGACGGACCTTTGAGACACTTCTTCGTGGGACTTTGAGATACTTGGAGTATCGACCAGTAGCTCATGGAGTGGACCCTTCCGGAGACGAGCGGGCGGGGGAGCGCTTGGGTGTAGCGGCGGATCTGTGGTACTTGACAGTGGTGGTGCGCTTGGATGCAGCAGCAGACCCTTGGCGGTGGAGCGCTTGGTTGTAGCGGCGGAACCGCGACACTCTACGGAGTGTGTGCGTTTGGTTGTAGCGACAGACCCGCGACAGTGGAGACGTGCGTGCGGAGTACGGAGACCGTGTAGCCGGCTGAGACCTGACGACTGCTTGACCGACTCGACTTGGAGTGAGTCGACTAGCCCAGTGGACGGAGCGCCCGGTATTTGGCGGCAGACCCACGGCGGACGGAGCGCCTGGTAGTTGGCAGCAAACCCGCGGTACTCGACAGGAGGAGTACCTCAGTAGGCTATTAGGGCGAGCGCCCGGTATTTGGCGACAGACCCTCAGCGGACGGAGCGCCAGGTAGTTGGCCGCAAACCCGCAGTACTCGACAGGAGGAGTACCTCAGCAGTCTTAGGTTAGTGAGCAGTACCTCGGAGTCGTGACAGGACCAATGTACACACTAGAGACGGAGCTCTTCAGCAGTTACGGTTTCGATAATGAAAATCCTGGTTTGAGCTGAGACTTTTGACCTTTGTGTTTCCTCATGATTGAGATGGGTTACTTGATAACTTAGGTATATGTATGGGCATATACCTGGGTAGTGGTTATCCGTTGATCTCATGATCCTTGTGTTTCCTCATGACTGAGATGGGTTACTTGATAACTTAGGTATATGTATGGGCATATACCTAAGTAGAGTTTATCTGTTTTGATCTTCTCGTGGTTATCCTTGTTGGTTTTAGTGAGACCTTGAGGGTCTCGGGGTCCCTACTGAGTATCGTTATACTCACCCCTGCACGGGCTATGCCCGCACCTCGTTGTGTTGGTTGCAGACGACGGACAGTGCTGACAGAAGCCGAAGGTTCGAGGACTGGACGGTACCTGGTGGTGGACTATACGACGAGGCGGTACCCGGAGGTGGACCACTGGGCGGGACATACTCGGAGCGGTTGGTGGGACCCGAGGAGCAGAGGAGCTATCTGTACCCACCCTTCAGGTGGGATTTCCAGTGGACATCTCGGCGTAGCAGCTTTACTTTTCAGTCGCTGTTTTCCCTTTCGAGTTGTACTTTACAGTTGGGCTTGTATTTCCGGCCCCTTTTACTTTTCAGCTCTTCTTTTGTACTTAGTGTTTTACTTCCGCTTGTACTCTGTGGTTCTTGTTTTCTTTATAAAGGCAATGCCTTCCCAGTTATCGGGATTTTACGCCTTTGGTGCTAGTCGCCAGCCCCTGGCCTATGGAAGGCGGGTTTGGGGTAGTCACGGCATGGGCCCTGAGGACGGGTCGTGACAAATTGGTATCAAAGGAGTTCGGTTCTACCGCAGAACTTATAACTCTGATGTTTCTTTCTGTGAAGCAATAGTGTTGAGAGTACCGAGTGTGGTTTTCAGTTCAGGGAGTCCAGCGTTGGTGCGGGCGGCCGACGTATCCATACACCAGGACCCTGACAACTGATTTCTGACTTTGTGCACGAAAACACTGATTGCATGTGTGTTTTCAAAGGTTTTTCCCCTTAAAACAGCTCAAACTAGGTCAGCTCACCAGGTATAATCGTTTGATCGTGTTACGTTGTTTCTTTCAGGATGTCTTTTCTCAGACGACCAGCTAGAGCCCGGAGGGATGAGCGTGCTGACAGTCTGTCGAGCGACGAGGCTTCGGTACAGGGCCCTCTTGCAGTTGAGGCACCAGCGGAGGCACCAGCGGTACTATCATACGTTGGGCCACCGATGCCACCAGCCCCAGCAGTAGGCGATGCACGACGCTTGAGCGCGCTGCACGAGTTCCAGCGCCAGAGGCCACCCAGGTTCCGGGGAGAGATGGACCCGCAGGCGGCTGAGGTTTGGCTGGAGGCTGTGGTGAGAGTATTCAGGCTAGTGGGGACGCCGGCAGACCTCATGGTGATCCTCGCTGCGAGCCTACTACACGCAGTAGCAGGTAGGTGGTGGAGCCACTTGTTTCAGTTTTGCGATGAGATGAACTTCGCATGGGAAGACTTCGAGACCTTCTTCAGGGTGGAGTTTGTGCCAGTATCTCTACACCCCGAGCGTGTACAGGAGATTCTGCCTTTGCCGCGTGTTTTTCGATCAGAAGCCGAGTCATCTGTGGGAAGTAGACAGATGATGCAGAGGTCCAGGAGGACCAGACCAGCAGTTGGGCGATCTCGGGTTTTAGGACCGGTGGTGTAGGGCACCCGGAGTGGGAACAGAGCTAGCCGTGCAAGGAGAAGGTTGTGTTACTCATGCCGCGGAAAGGGTCACCTGGCACGTGACTGTCCGACTCCTCGATCCGCAGGCTTGGAGGGAGCCACCGAGGTTGAGGCAGCGTCAAATGCTGAAGCTCTGGGAGCAGGTGGACAGGGGAGGAACTAGTGGATGCGTCTTTTGTACTTCTAGTTCCATGTTGATGTTGCTTTTGTGTAGCGTCTTGTATTATGAGCTGCAATAATAAAAGACGTATCCTTTGTGATGTTTT
This sequence comes from Viscum album, assembly GCA_963277665.1. Classification (NCBI taxonomy): domain Eukaryota; kingdom Viridiplantae; phylum Streptophyta; class Magnoliopsida; order Santalales; family Viscaceae; genus Viscum; species Viscum album. Next base: position 1,152,988,687 of record OY728140.1, read on the forward strand.
CATTCCTGTCCTCTTTTGTGATGTTACTAAGAGGTTTCAGTTGACTGTTGACTTGACCCTCACTTGTGAGACATCTACTGGAGGAGACCCAGTTACCACACACTGATGCCGACAGTGTGACTCAACCCTTGGAGGCGAGAGTAACAGTTGGATCTCTTAGTAGTAGCGTCGAGGCCTTACGACGTCATCCTTGGTATGGATTAGTATCATCCATGTTAGGATTGACTGTTTTAGGCAAAGAATGTGGTTCATCCAGGGGATGAGACCAGGTTTCTCTTATCGGCAAAGAAGAAATCTTGCAGCTCATGTGGGACCAGAGATGGTCCGGGCCACGTCAAAGGAGGTCCATGTCATCCAGGAGCGGATGAGGACAGCTCAGAGCCGGCAGAAGTTATACGCTGACAGGAGGCGGAGGCCAGTAGAGTTCGAGGATGGTGACCACGTCTTCTTGCGGGTCTCACCTCGACGTAGTATTCGGAGATTTGGCCGAGGCGACAAGTTATCTCCGCGCTTCATCGGACCCTTCCAGGTCCTCAACAGGGTTGGTGAGGTGGCTTATCGCCTGGCTCTACCACCTCAGTTGCACCGGGTGCACGACGTCTTCCACGTGTCTCAGCTGAGGAGATACGTGCACGACCTGACGCACATCCTTGACGATGGGGCGACTTTTACGGAGGTCCCGGTGGAGATAGAGGATCGACAGGAGCAGGTCCTACATGAGCGATCGATTCCTCTTGTGTGCAACAGATGGCGGCACGGGAATCTCCAGGAGAGCACATGGGAGCGGGAGGCTCAGATGCGTGCTCAGTACCCTCTTTTGTTTCCCTAGTTTTTGATGTAGCTTTACGGGGACGTAAAGCCCTGAGGTGGGAGTAATGTAAAGACCCGTAAAATTAAAGGAAAATTTTTTCTTAATTTTCTTTAGAATTTTACAAGAGCGCGGTTTCAGACGGCACCTGATTCCGAGGCCCGGAGTGCCCGGAATTAATTTCCGATGTTTGGCTCGGGTACGTTCAGTGAACGAACGAGCGGGAATTCCTAACTTTTGATCCGGTGCTCGGAATTGAAATCCGAGGGCACCGATGAACTCGCAGCGCCGACATTCGCTTAAAGAGACCTTTCCGGGAGTTGCGTTTGTTGCGGGTTGAAAGTTAATTTTTGAGGGTTTTAGTTGAGTTAAATAAAATTTGTGTAGAACAAATTTTATTATAACTTCTTAAAACCTCTCAAAGGAGGTTGGAAGTGGGACCCACACCCACTTAACCTCCCTTGGGAGGATTAAGAGTGGTGGGGCCCACACGAACCCCCACCTTTTCAACTCCCCACTCTCCCTCTTAATGGCTTGATAACTTAACTTCTTTTAATTATACAACTCATGTATATTAAATAAGTGAGTTAATTTTGGAGTTAGCCATTTTGAATTTCAAACATTTGAAATTCTTTTGAGTTGTGTGTTAATAAAATAAGATGTAATATTATTTGTTTTTGGGTTGTTAGTTTTTCCCTTGAGATCTTTTGAGAGCTCCTCTTCAACTTCAAGCTCTGACGAAGAACGAAGAACGCTCAAACTCCGACGAAGAACGACGCCCCTCTTCTTCGTCCTCGGTGTGAACAAGAGGGAACGCCGCACCCTCCTCGGACCTTCTTCGTCGGCAAACGAAGATCCGCCAACGACGTGTCTCTTCGGGCATAACTCTTCGTCAACGGATTTGACGAACGACGACCGCGACGCCCGACCTCCGCGACATCGTCTTCCGCGGAACGTAGAACGATCTTCGAACCTTATACCAAGGTAGGGGTTGTTGTTTATTTCTTTATTTATTCCATTTCTTGAACATGGATCTCGCATGTCTAACATGAGACTTTGAATGTTTAAGTTGAGTTATTTGCTTAACGTGAGGGGGCCGGACCGCATGAACACGGCCGAACCCCCCTCCAACGTTCATGTTTATTCATGCGGGTGGAAGCAAGTAGCGTGGTGCCGTCGCACCACGCGGATGATCGTACAATTAATTTACGCGGCGCCGTCGCGCCACGCCGAGGAAAAATCTTCAAGAACGCGACGCCGTCGCGCCGCGTTGAAAAGAATCAAAGCACGGCAAGGGGCGCGGTGCCGTCGCACCGCGCTGGATGACGAACGCCGCGGCCGGTTCCGGGCCGCGGCGGGACGAGAAGACCGCGGCCGGTTCCGGGCCGCGGCGGGACGAGGAGACCGCGGCCGGTTCCGGGCCGCGGCGGAAGAGGAGACCGGCGGCCGGGCCGCCGGCGTCGGAAGCCGAGGAGGGGACCGGAATATCCGGTCCCGTTGGAGAAAACCGGCCGGCCAGCTGGCCGGCCGGACGTCTTAAATCCGGGGGAAATAATTCCCCCGGCCAGCACATAAAACCCCCCTCTTTAAGAGGGGGGGCGGTTCCATGAAAGGGGGGCAGCAGCCCCCCGGTTTGTCCCTCCAAAACCGGTCCCCACGTGGGGCGGTTTTTGTTACCCAGGCGCGGCACAAAGGCCACGCAACTTGAAGCAAAGCGGGGGCCTTGCCCCCCGCGTGACCACCCACGTGCGGCGCCAAGCGCCGCCGCCGCGGCCCGCCGCCGCCGCCACCGCGGCCCACCGCCGCCGCCGCCGCGGCCCGCCGCCGCCGCCACCGCGGCCCGCCGCCGCCGCCGCCGCGGCCCGCCGCCGCCGCCGCCGCGGCCCGCCGCCGCCGCCGCCGCGGCCCGCCACCGCCGCCGCCGCGGCCCGCCGCCGCCGCCGCCGCGGCCCGCCGCCGCCGCCTCCGCGGCCCGCCGCCGCCGCCACCGCGGCCCGCCGCCGCGCCGCCGCGCCGCCGCCCGCCACGGCCGGCCGCCGCCGCCGGCCACCGCGCCGCCCAGGGGGGGGGTCGGGCCGGGTCGGCCCGGACCCGGACCCCCCGTTTCGAACCAGTTTTGGTTTTCAGCTCATAACTTGAGCCTCGGACCTCCGAACGACGAACCGTCTGCGGCAACGCGATCCTTGGATCGAGACGGTCGTTTCGGTATATCGCACTCAAGGTTTCGGGTTACTTTGAGTTCGGTTGGGTTGGTTCGTTCACGAAACCAACCGGACCTTCAGAGCGGAAACGCTCATATCTTGAGCCACGAACGTCCGATTGACGCGCCGTCAGTCGCGTTGCGTTCCTCTTAATGAGACGGATCTTTTGGAATACTCCGCCCGAGGTTTGGACGCAGGTGGAGTACGATCGGGTTGGTTTTGCTTTAAAAACCAACCGGGCCCCGGAGACGAAAATGCCAATAACTCACAGACCGGGCGTCCGATTGACGCGCCGTCTGTTTCGTTGACTTCCTCTTGATGAGACGGATCTTTTGACATACTCCGCCCGAGTTTTGGATACAGTCGGAGTATGGCCGGGTTGGATTGTACTCGAAATCCAACCGGGCCCCTGGAACGGGAAAGCTAATACCTTTCAGACAGGACGTCCGCTTGACGAACCGTCAGCGGCGTTGGTGGTTACGTTGAGTAACGGTCCCTTTGAGTATACCCTATGGGAGTTCGGGGTACAGTTGAGATACGGCCGGGATTGGTTTCTCTCACGAAACCAACCGGGCCCCTGGGACGAATAGGCTAATAACTCACAGACCGGGCGTCCGATCGACGCGCTGTCTGTTGCGTTGAGACCCCTGTGACGAGACGGACCTTTGAGACACTTCTTCATGGGACTTTGAGATACTTGGAGTATCGACCAGTAGCTCGTGGAGTGGACCCTTCCGGAGACGAGCGGGCGGGGGAGCGCTTGGGTGTAGCGGCAGATCTGTGGTACTTGAAAGTGGTGGTGCGCTTGGATGCAGCAGCAGACCCTTGGCGGTGGAGCGCTTGGTTGTAGCGGCGGAACCGCGACACTCTATGGAGTGTGTGCGTTTGGTTGTAGCGACAGACCCCCGACAGTGGAGACGTGCGTGCGGAGTACGGAGACCGTGTAGCCGGCTGAGACCTGACGACTGCTTGACCGACTCGACTTGGAGTGAGTCGACTAGCCCAGTGGACGGAGCGCCCGGTATTTGGCGGCAGACCCACGGCGGACGGAGCGCCTGGTAGTTGGCAGCAAACCCGCGGTACTCGACAGGAGGAGTACCTCAGTAGGCTATTAGGGCGAGCGCCCGGTATTTGGCGACAGACCCTCAGCGGACGGAGCGCCAGGTAGTTGGCCGCAAACCCGCAGTACTCGACAGGAGGAGTACCTCAGCAGTCTTAGGTTAGTGAGCAGTACCTCGGAGTCGTGACAGGACCAATGTACACTCTAGAGACGGAGCTCTTCAGCAGTTACGGTTTCGATAATGAAAATCCTGGTTTGAGCTGAGACTTCTGACCTTTGTGTTTCCTCATGATTGAGATGGGTTACTTGATAACTTAGGTATATGTATGGGCATATACCTGGGTAGTGGTTATCCGTTGATCTCATGATCCTTGTGTTTCCTCATGACTGAGATGGGTTACTTGATAACTTAGGTATATGTATGGTCATATACCTAAGTAGAGTTTATCTATTTTGATCTTCTCGTGGTTATCCTTGTTGGTTTTAGTGAGACCTTGAGGGTCTCGGGGTCCCTACTGAGTATCGTTATACTCACCCCTGCACGGGCTATGCCCGCACCTCGTTGTGTTGGTTGCAGACGACGGACAGTGCTGACAGAAGCCGAAGGTTCGAGGACTGGACGGTACCTGGTGGTGGACTATACGACGAGGCGGTACCTGGAGGTGGACCACTGGGCGGGACATACTCGGAGCGGTTGGCGGGACCCGAGGAGCAGAGGAGCTATCTGTACCCACCCTTCAGGTGGGATTTCCAGTGGACATCTCGGCGTAGCAGCTTTACTTTTCAGTCGTTGTTTTCCCTTTCGAGTTGTACTTTACAGTTGGGCTTGTATTTCCGGCCCCTTTTACTTTTCAGCTCTTCTTTTGTACTTAGTGTTTTACTTCCGCTTGTACTCTGTGGTTCTTGTTTTCTTTATAAAGGCAATGCCTTCCCAGTTATCGGGATTTTACGCCTTTGGTGCTAGTCGCCAGCCCCTGGCCTATGGAAGGCGGGCTTGGGGTAGTCACGGCATGGGCCCCGAGGACGGGTCGTGACACAATGAGTTATCAAATCTATTTTTGAAATGCTTTAAATAATAGTAATAGTGTAATCACAACTCATATCCATTATAGTGTTATTAAATCCATCACATATATGGGGGACTCATTCCCTAGTATAAGAGTCATAAAGGGGGTTTACCAAGACTTCTATATCACCAAATAATCACCTAAATATTAAAATATCTATAACGGTACAATCCATAATGAGATTGACCATATAATAAATAATATTTGATTCTCAAAAATATTAAATCATCTTGATCTAAATGGAGAAATTATATGAATATAATTCCAAAAAAACCAACTCTAACAACCGTGTGAAAATATGTAAAAACACAAAAGTAACCATATTACAACATATACACTCTATTATACACAACAAGCGGGTCTCCAAAATACAATGGGAGAGTACACCATCAATTTTTTTATTTAATGAAAAACTACATGACATATATTTTATTAGAAAATGATTTGTAGATTTTGTAGATTAATCTGGGCATGTACTGTAGGTATTAATTGAGTTATAATACTTACCAATTCATGATTTATTAACTATACATATCTGGTGTGTGAAGTTATGGGTTATTCTCATACTAACAAAATCATGTTTCATAAAAAAATTAAAGTCACCCCTCAATTGGACTCCTAAGTAGGCCCATGGAAAGACCTTAATGGGGTTATTGATCCCCATGGAATATAAACTAGTGCTAGGTAAAAAAATTAACATTATCGGAATTACTTCTTCAAACTAGATAATTTCAAAAAAGTATTATAATTTTACTAAAATATTATACTGGTTTATCAACATGTATTCCTGCTATGTAAAGAAATAAGAATATTTAAAAGAATTACGAAACTAAATGAGGCATAACTAAATGAAAACATCAAATTCATAAGTATAGTATGAAACTAAAAATGAAAAACAATATAGTAAGATTCATTAAGTATGATAAAAAATGATACAAAACAAAACTAAAAAAATACCAAGATGAAATCTCCTCATGACCCCTTTTTCAACATCCAATGTCAACACATGGCCTGATCCATGATTTTCCCAAAGAAGATGGAAACTGTAATGAGCTCTTAGGTACTAAAACATGAGAATACAAAATCCACAAAATAAATAGTCTTAGATTTTTGTAATTAGGTAGTGATCATAAAAAAATCATGTATGATTTCTGGAATTTGTTTTAATAAAAATAATAATATTAATTTTCAGTTTAGAAATTACTTCAAAGTAGATTTTTAAATCCTTTCTATAAAAAAAAAACTCCATAAACTACATCAAAACCCCTTAAAATAAAAAGTAAACTAACCCTTGAATTCCATAAATCATTAATATGAAAATCATTCAAAATATCACCTTTTAACTACCCATTTTTAAATCCCTTTTAAAAAAATCAAATTAATGAAATCCTTTGAAAATAAGTAAATGTAATATATAAGATACAAAATTAAAACAGTAGAGTAAATCAAGTGGATTAAATAGGTATAAAAGATATTAATCTAACTAAATAACCTAATAATAGAATATACATAATAGGCATAGTATAATATAACATAAAAAAATTTATGAAAGAACAATAATAAAATATAAGTGAATTATGAAATAAGCTTAGTAAAGTATACATTGTCATGGAAAATTTATAAAATCTAATAGGAAAATATAGTAAAACACCATACCTAAATACATACTATTGGTTAATATGGTAAAATATAAAAACCCTAACACCCAATATTAAAATATCTAAACTGACAGAGGGGAAAATCCCAATGTAGGGGGAACCCATACTAGGAGACACTATCTACAGAAATATTACTATCTTTGCTCAGCAAGCTAATCCAAATACACCAAATATATACTCTAGGATTCCCATGATATAGAAAAATTTAGGTGACATTTATTACAAAATTATAATAAAATTATACTAAATTAAAACATTTAACACACCCCCACCTATAAACACACATCATAGAGTAAAACTCTATTCAATAAAAATATATAATAAAATAAATAAAAAAACTTCCATTAACCAGGATGATTCAACTACTTAAACATTAAATAACCAAAATGGAGCACTTCAAGGGTAGGTTTAACAAATAAAAAAATTATTATAAGGTGATATCCATGACAGAAACATTAAAATAAAAATTAAATTTTAAAATATATATTCAAAAACTATTTAAAATAATTATTAATTATATAAATCATTTTAAGGAACCATACATGCCGTTTATACCTAGTTTAAAAAACAACAATTAAACAACTCTTTTTAAAACCAAATTCCAATTTAAGACTCTTATAAACCATTATAAATCAAACTATATGTTAAAGAAAACATTAAAATAATATATAAAAAATAAAAAATTTGTTAACATTGTATTAGGAACTATAATCACAAACCATTAATAATTACCGTATGAATTTATAACGATAACAAACCTAAAACCCACAAATAATGATAATATAACAAAACCATATCTTAAAATAATATGTTGATTCCTATGAATGATTTTAAAATTCCTAATAATCATTATAAAATCCAAATCCCTTTAAAACATTTTTTTCATCATATTAAAAACATTACATACTTAATAACTAGTTTAAATCTCATAGTGATAAGATTCATTGGAAAATATATTTTTAAAATTATCATTCAATTCATGAATTTTTTTAACACAATTAAATGGAAATTTGAACAAGAAGAAGAATATTAATTTTATTTTTAAAATAATTTATACACTAAATGGATTATCAAGAAAAAGAAACACCCAAAAAGTAAGAAAATTTATTGGAAAAATAAATTAAAAATTTAATAAAGGAATCTGAGGTTGTTGTGTGAGAATTATCTCCAAAATAATACATTATTCCCCTAAAAATACACTGAGTTAAAAATGACATCAAAAATAAAATTCTTCTTAGAAGGAAGGATTACCCAATATATGATCTCATAACTATTCATGAACCAAATAAACAAGTTTCCAATTTCCCAAGTCACAGCCCAAACTTTAAAAGAAAATATTAGATTAGTGAGTCCCAAAGTGGGTCTCCCTACAATTTATAAATGGCATAAAAATGATGGGTGAATGAAACAAAAGGATAAATTGAGTGAATCAGTAAAATTATAAGAATAGATCTAAATTTAGGAAACTCAAATGAAACACACAATCAATGTGACATACAAAATATCAAGAAAAATAATAGGAGTAAACATATAAATAAAAAGATCCATACCTACCCAAAATCAAACACAAATCTATCCAAAACAATTCATGTTACCATGAATCACAAATAACAAATTACTGATTAAGAAACTATAATATTTTGTAACACCCCGAGATTTTATGAAAAATATTATTTTTAATTTCATTAATGTCTTGTGTTATACGCTACACCAAAAGGAGCTTTCACAACACACATCTCTAACCTGGCTTGAATTACACGCAATCGCGACCTTCCACGATAGCGTGTGTTGTACGCAACACCATGTTTCGCTAAACAACGATATGTTATTAAGATATTATTAAAACTACCCGTTATGAATAGTAATAACAACTTTTTAAAATTTTGTAAATTTCATTTTTCAAAATGGACTTCATTTATGGATTCGGAATATCGAAATTAGCTTAGGGTGAAATTTTGGTGATTTTCGGATAACTTTCATATTTTGATGAATTGTGAAAATTACTAAATTTTAATTAAAAACAACTTTTTCAATCGAAATAATTAATAGTGATAACGTATTAATTTGAGTGGTTTTAAAGTATATTTAGAATATATTTTTACAATTTAATACATTGTTGGTCATTGGATATAATTTCACATTTAAACCAGTTATAAACAAGTGTCAATCTTTTGATAGTTATTATCTCTTAAAACACTCCTTTTGTTTTGAAGACGGGAATTAATTTTTAAATTATTTATTGCAACTGATAGGTTTTGAATTTGGTAAAATAGAAATCATTTTTGAGTTCATAATATCAAATATAGCTTAGGCCTAATTTTTGGTATTTTTCTGAAAACTTTCAATTTTTGATGAATAGTGAAACCACTAAGTGGTAGTTAAAAAAAACTGAATTGTTCATAAAACTTAATTTTACCACTTCTGTGAGTGGAATTTCAAAAATCCGAGAGACACGGTTAATGTTAGTATGTAAAATGTGGTTCAATGAGATGAAAATAATTTTTGGTGAATAGTAACTTTTTTACTTTTATTTACCACAGTTAAAAGTAAATAGGGTAATTAAGGGTAAAAATGATATTATTATTACCCTAACACATGTCCAAATCCAATTGGATAAGTGTAATTCGACCAAAAACAAGTTTAGAAATAAAATATGACCATTTAGTCCCACATGGATTAGATTAGGACATTTATTATTATTTAATTCAAAGAAGAGTTAAAAGAGTTAAAATCAAAGTTTATTTAATAAAAAAAAATTAATATAGGGTTATACATAAGATAAATTCGACTATAAATATTCATTAGAAGGATACAAATATTTCCCACATAATGGTATTTTATTTGTAATTTTTAGACATTAAATAATTTAATTTATTTATGACACAACGATGATGCAGTAATTATCTTATTAATGAAATATTGACATAATTGATGTTATAAATACTCAAATAAAAATAATTTGAGACTTTTTATGAATTACACTAATTTTATAGGTTAATATGACATGTTAGTATTTATTTAATGAACTTTTTTCGAACTTATCATTCTGTTAAGATTTTCAAAAAAATCAATTACTAAATAGTGTCAAAATTGACATAAAATAGTTTTTAAAACAAATATTGTATTATTAATTGTTATGTTATTCCTAAAAATCTAATGTTCGGTCACATGACTTAGATAAGGTTATATATATTAATAATAAACAATTTGGGGTTCTTTTGGCTTCTTATAGTAAGTTTGTTAACCATATAGTGTAAGAACACAAGAAGACACGGTAAAAGAAAAATTATTAAACTTAATGTTAAATCTAAATGATAAGTTTAAAATAGGAACCTAAACTTGTCTAAATTATATTGGATGAGAGGATTTCGACCCATACCCACCTTAGCCTCGAAATAAATCAATTTGGAGCTATTTAAAACCGAACTTGACTTTATAATAAAATAATATGTTTAGTTATTCCAAAGGTGCCCCTCTCCCCCCTTATAAAAGGGAACCTCCTCCCTCTCTTTCTCACACAACATTGAGCCTTCAAGCTCGGCCAACCCCTGACAAATTCTCTTCTCCACTTCCCTAGAAACAGCCTAGAGGTTCTGGTCTGCCTCAAAGACCAATTTTAGTGCCCTAAAAAAAGGTCTCAAAGAAGCACTTCAAAGAAGAGGTAATGTCCGTTACCGATTCTTTCATCTTTATTTCTTCTTCCACTTCTTCTTCTTTAGTTGTTTCATTATGAAGTAATAACATCAGTATCACTCATATACGGATATATTATTATAAGTATGAAACAACCCTATTTCACCATCTATCCATCCTACGTAAAAAGAAATCACCGCGCGTGCGTACGTACGGAATACCGTCTCCACGCCCTGGTGTAAACTATTTTCCACCACCACCTTACTTGGATGGGTATAATGGTGTAAATAATGACTATATATGAATATTATAAAGTGATATTGATTCTTAAATAGTATACATACACTCCAATACAGTCCCACGATCATGATAACGATATCATCGCTCGTCCGTATGTATGGACTACCGTCTCCACGACGCGATGAGATTCATTCTCCACTTTAACCATTCTTGAATGATTGTAAATTATATATAATAATTAATCATGAAATATATGACATGGTAAATCTACTGGATTTATGTATATATATATGTCATCTACTTACTTCCATTCAAGACAATAAGGAAAGGAAAACAGCGTTCATGCCTACGTATGGACTACCGTCTCCATGAACGGTGTGTTTCATTTCATTTATCTATCTATTATATATATATACTGAATATATATGATATATAAATCATATTTTATATTCTGTAAGTAAGTAAATCATGATATAAGTAATAATAATGTCAAGAACAACAAGTCCAAACACCTACGATAAATCAAACAATTTTACCCAAAACGCTCTTTAACATGGAATTTACAAAAGAACGGGTAATATAAAGTCATAAGTGAACCATATATGATATCATAAAAATGAATATGATTCTATAATAAGTAAATGACATTATTTAAATCATTATACAGGAAGTTCGGACACTTACGAAGCAAATCGGACCTAAGGTATGGGAAATATCACAATCTCATTGTTATCCGAGATTGTTTATATACTTTGAAATTTACTGGGGTGTATTTTATCATCCACTTCCATGTTTCCTCAATATGTAATATTTATATCCTTATACAATATTTTATATCCAATTTTACCCTTCGGTGTGTTTTTAGTAAAAGATATGAACGAAATCTTTTGTCGTTTTTCATACGAGGTACTTTTTGACTTTTCCAACAAAAGTACGAAAAGAATGTTTTTTTAACTTATACGGCATGAATGGATTTTTAAAACATTATTTCCAAGAAGCATCCATTACAAGTTTTCAAGTTTATTTTTAACTTCTTTTAGTTTATAATTTTACGACATGTTAAGAAAGGAAAAGTGTTTTTGAAGCAGAAAGGATATTTTCCTCAAGAATGGAGTTCAAGTGTTTTATCAAAATTATTTTCCATCTAAGATAATAAAGGGTTATGTTATTATCCCTATTATTACATTTATTTGATCATGTTGTGATGGAATTATTTTTATGAATTCCTTTATCTTATATTAATTGATTTATGATGTCATGATGTTTATGATTCCAATTTGTATTACATGGGTTATGCAATGATGTATGATTTATGATTTTCTGGAACACATAAGAATGGTATCATTATGAGATGGTTGGGACCTATATCTCCCTCCAATGCATTGGGTAAAGATTTTATATCTCATGAGATATACACGGCTGGAACGGTAGGTTATACCGGTTCAGTGAAACAGGACTGAAACGAGGGTGACTCGGTTCAGAAATGGGCTTTGTCCACTAAGATAGTCTTGGAAATGAGTCTTGACTAACAAGAAATGATTCTCTATGATTATGTGTGTATGACACAATGTTTCATGTTTTAAGTTATGATGATTGGGATTTCATTTCACTACTATGATTTATCCCATGTTATGAAATTATGCTCTCTTTTGCAGGTTAAGATTTCCAAAATGTTATGTTCTTATGAATATGATGTGATTGATATTTCTTTTGTTTACCCTTACTGATCATTTGAGATCACCCTTTTTTGTTTACTTTTCCCCATGATATAAAGAAAGTTTTTAGGTATAAAAAAAAGGGAAGATCTTTATGGGAGATGTTGAATATCTTTCACCAGGATTAGAAGATTAAGTTCAGAGTTTCCAAAGACACTAATCTATTACGATCCTTGTGTGTGTGTTTTTGTTATGTACTAAGTATTCCGAAAAAGTAATGTAATGTCCATGTACGTCAAGCTTCGGGTCTCTACAGTTGGTATCAGAGGAAAGGTTTAGTCAACCTTTGGAATCTAGGATGTGAGAATGTTAGTGAGATCCCTAGAGATATTTCTAAGGTAGGTCTAGGGATGTCCCAAAGGATAAGTATACGTATAGGATATAGTCTTAGAACTACGGTAACGATCATAGAATTTATCCAAAGATTTTAGATATTGAAGTTACTCCCCCGTTATTATGATTTTTGCCTCTAACACTATTCTTTTTGGGTTTTAGAAAATGGCTGGAAACAAGATGATTCACGATAATGGAGGATATTATGGACAATGGAATGATATTGCTCATGGGAAACCAAATGAAATGGGATTTGGAAGTCCAACCATCATTATTATGCCGAATCAGCAATCTCATAATATGATCAATAAACTCAAATTTTGTATGTTTCCTGACTCGACTAATAAGAGAAAGATGAAGTTTCATGATGATCATAGAGGAAATAAAGTTAAATTTCCACTATGTAAATCATGTGGGAAGAGGCATCAAGGAGAATGTTTCAAAGGAACTGGAAGATGCTTTGGGTGTGGTAAAGAAGGACATAAAGCCAGTAAGTGAAAAGGAAAGGGTTCATTTAACACCATGGATGAGGATAATGGTATTTCTACGACATCAATAATGGTTAAATGTTTAAAATGTGGAATGTACGTGCATTATGCAAACCAATGCCTTAAGGTAAAGTCTCATGAAGAGAATCAGTACGGTCATATGGGTAATATTTATGTTGATTATGATGAAGAGACTACAAATGATATGTGAGATGAAATAATTGTCGAAGCTCGGTCAATGGATTAAGAAGGTAGTGGAATGATTACATGTTTATCAAGTGTAATGTTGTACTATAGAATTAAAAGACATCTAAGGATTGTTACATTGTTGTCTTTCCTTATGTTTTGAAGGTTTATGATGAATGGTATGAGTAACAATGAAAGGTTATTCAGATATTTTTTTGGAAAGTGGATGAAATGTTTGACAGTATTCATGAGCTCATGATTGATATAAGGACTAAGTGATATCATGGTTTGAGTATATAGAATTTTTGGATTTTGGTATGTTGAAAGAGTTAACTTTTGACAGCATTCATGTTTTCACTAAGGTTTAATCGGTATTCATTTTTCAAGAGAATACATGATTAAGGTATTCACATGATTGGAATGTGACCAACAAGACATATCTTATGATATATGGGGATCAACGATGGTATTAAATCTCTGGTAATTGTTTTCACTATATTATGAGAGTGGACTGCAGTATTATGGATAAGACTAAAGATTGGAATGGATTATGTTGGACATAAGATAGTATTGTTTAAGGATAGAAGTTTTTCGATATTATTGATGGGATGTTATAGTAATATAGTTTTAGAAAAAGGACAACCTGCAGGACGGGCGACATCCCATCACGTCGGACAAGGCCGTGGGAATCGAACCCACATCCGAAGTGCGACTAGCCTTTATCGCCTACCACTGGCCTACAAGAAGTCCCTGTTTTGTAGAAACTAGTTTTATTTTTTTAATCGGTATGATATATAATGTATAAGTCCATTTTAGGAACCATATATGATTAATCTCACTAAAGAATGACTTATGTATATTAAATAACTTTTGCTAACCTTTTGTTTGAGACAGATGGAATGACCTATCATACTAACACTTCACGAATATAAAATTCAACTTTATTTATTTAAGATATGAAGTGGAAATTGTTCATGGCACGAACAACAGTGAGATTGTACCAAAATAAAGTAAGTATTTATTCTAATTGAAATTCTTCAACTTTAGGGAATCGATCTTGAAAACCAAAAATGTTGTCCTAGTGATCTTATATCTAATTAATCAGATGGTACCTTAGATCGTCACAAATTTATGGATTTGTGATTGCTAGCTTTTCCATAGCCATGTTCTCTACCACTCTCCATCAGAACTTGATGGCTAGATTTCTCTTCCATATCCATATTTTCACTTATGTGGAAACCTAGTGATTATTTTATTTGGGTAACAGTTACGTTTCATACTTTTGTTTTTAAAGATTGGTTTTGGTATTCCTTCTTACGATGTGGTTTTTGATTAAAGAAACTTTCGAATAGTAAACCATTTATAACCCCGACGAATTTCGAGGGCGAAATTCATTTTAAGGGGGGTAGAATGTAACACCCCGAGATTTTATGAAAAGTATTCTTTTTAATTTCATTAATGTCTTGTGTTATACACTACACCAAAACGATCTTTCAAAACACACATCTCTTACCTGGCTTGAATTACACATAATTTTGACCTTCCACGATAGCGTGTGTTGTACGCAACACCATGTTTCGCTAAACAACGATTTGCTATTAAGATATTATTAAAACTAGCCATTATGAATAGTAATAACCACTTTTTAAAATTTTGTAAACTTTATTTTTCAAAATGGACTTCATTTATAGATTCAGAATATCAAAATTAGCTTAGGGTGAAATTTTGGTGATTTTCGGATAACTTTCATATTTTGTTGAATAGTGAAAATTACTAAATTTTAATTAAAAACAACTTTTTCAATCCAAATAATTAATAGTGATAAATTATTAATTTGAGTGGTTATAAAGTATATTTAGAATATATTTTTACAATTTAATACAATGTTGGTCATTGGATGTAATTTCACATTTAAACCAGTTATAAACAAGTGTCAATCTTTTGATAATTATTATCTCTTAAAAACACGCCTTTTGTTTTGACAACGGGAATTAATTTTTAAATTATTTAATGCAACTGATATGTTTTGAATTTGGTAAAATAGAAATCATTTTTGATTTCATAATATCAAATATAGCTTAGGACTAATTTTTGGTATTTTTCTAAAAACATTCAATTTTTGATGAATAGTGAAACCACTAAGTGGTAGTTAAAAAAACTGAATTGTTCATAAAACTTAATTTTACCGCTTCTGTGAGTGAAATTTCAAAAATCCGAGAGACACGGTTGATGTCAGTATGTAAAATGTGGTTCAATGAGATGAAAATATTTTTTGGTGAATAGTAACTTTTTACTTTTATTTACCACGGTTAAAAGTAAATAGGGTAATTAAGGGTAAAAATGATATTATTATTACCCTAACACATGTCCAAAATATATTGGATAAGTGTAATTCGACCAAAAACTATCTTATGAATAAAATATGACCATTTAGGCCCACTTGGATTAGATTAGGACATTTATTATTATTTAATTCAAAGAAGAGTTAAAAGAGTTAAAATCGAAGTTTATTTAAAAAAACATTTTTAATTTAGTGTTATACAAAATATAAATTCGACTATAAATATTCATTAGAAATATAAAAATATTTCCTACATAATGGTATTTTATTTGTAATTTTTAGACATTAAATAATCTAATTTATTTATGACACAACGATGATGCAGTAATTATCTTATTAAATAAATATTGACATAATTGATGTTATAAACACTCAAATAAATATAATTTGAGGCTTTTTATGAATTCCACTAATCTTCTAGGTTAATATGACATGTTATTATTTATTTAATTAACTTTTTTCGAACTTATCATTCTGTTCGGATTTTCACAAAAATCAATTACTAAATATTGTCAAAATTGACATAAAATAGTTTTTAAAAAAAATATTATATTATTAATTGTTATGTTATTCCTAAAAATCTAAGGTTCGGCCAAATGACATATATAATGTTATATATATTAATAATAAACAATTTGGGGTTCTTTTGGCTTCATATAGTAAGTTTATTAACCTTATAGTGTAAGAACACAGGAAGACACGGTAAAAGTAAAATTATTAAACTTAATGTTAAATCTAAATGATAAGGTTAAAATAGGAACCTAAACTTGTATAAATTATATTGGATGAGATTATTTCGACCCATACCCACCTTATCCTCGAAATAAATCAATTTGGAGCTATTTAAAACCGAACTTGTCTTTATAATAAAATAATATTTTTAGTTATTCCAAAGGTGCCCCTCTCCTCCCTTATAACAGGGCACCTCCGCCCTCTCTTCCTCACAAAACATTGAGCCTTCAAGCTCGGCCAACCCCTGAAAAATTCTCTTCTACACTTCCCTAGAAACATCCTATATGTTCTGGTCTTCCTCAAAGACCAATTTTAGTGCCCTAAAAGAAGGTCTCAAAGAAGCAGTTCAAAGAAGAGGTAATGTCCGTTACCGATTCTTTCATCTTTATTTCTTCTTCCACTTATTCTTCTTTAGTTGTTTCATTATGAAGTAATAACATAAGTATCACTCATATAACGATATGTTATTATATGTATGAAACAACCCTATTTCACCATCTATCCATCCTACGGAAAAAGAAATCACCGCGCGTGCGTACGTACGGAATACCGTCTCCACGCTGTGGTGTAATCTATTTTCCACCACCACCTTACTTGGATGGGTATAATGTTGTAAATAATGACAATATATGACTATTATAAGGTGATATTGATTCTGAAATTGTATAAATACACTCCAATACAGTCCCACGATCATGAGAACGATATCATCGCTCGTGCGTATGTACGGACTACCGTCTCCACGACGCGATGAGATTCATTATCCACATTAACCATTCTTGAATGATTTTAAATTATATATAATAATTAATCATGAAATATATGACATGGTAAATCTACTGGATTTATGTATATATATATGTCATCTACTTACTTCCATTCAAGACAATAAGGAAAGGAAAACAGTGTTCATGCATACGTACGGACTAACCTCTCCATGAACAGTGTGTTTCATTTCATTTATCTATCTATTATGTATATATACTGAACACATATGATATATAAATCATATTTTATATTCTGGATGTAAGTAAATCATGATATAAGTAATAATAATATCAAGAACAACAAGTCCAAACACCTACGATAAATGAAACAATTTTACCCAAAACGCTCTTTAACATATAATTTACAAATGAACGGGTAATATAAAGTCATAAGTGAACCATATATGATATCATAAAAATGAATATGATTCTGTAATAAGTAATTGACATTATTTAAATAATTATACAGGAGGTTCGGACACTTACGAAGAAAATCGGACCTAAGGTAAGGGAAATATCACAATCTCATTGTTATCCGAGATTGTTTATACTTTGAATTTTACTGGAGTGTATTTTACCATCCACATCCATGTTTCCTCAATATTTAATATTTATATCCTTATACAATATTTTATATCCAATTTTACCCTTCGGTGAGTTTTTAGTAAAAGATATGAAAGGAATCTTTTGTCGTTTTTCATACGAGGTACTTTTTGACTTTTCCGACAAAAATATGAAAAGAATGTTTTTTTAACTTATACGACATGAATGGATTTTTAAAACATTATTTCCAAGAATCTACCATTACAAGTTTTCATGTTTATTTTTAACTTCTTTTAGTTTATAATTGTATGACATGTTAAGAAAGGAAAAGTGTTTTTGAAGCAGAAAGGATATTTTCCTCAAGAATGGAGTTCAAGTGTTTTATCAAAATTATTTTCCATCTAAGATAATAAAGGGTTCTGTTTTTATCCATATTATTACATCGATTTGATCATGTTGTGATGGAATTATTTTTATGAATTCCTTTATCTTATATGAATTGATTTATGATGTCATGATGTTTAAGATTCCCATTTGTATTACATGGGTTATGCAATGATGTATGATTTATGATTTTGTGGCACACATAAGAATGGTATCATTATGAGATGGTTGGGACCTATATCTCCCTCCAATTAATTTGGTAAAGATTTTATATCTCATGAGATAGACATGGCTGGAATGGTAGGTTATACCGGTTCAGTGAAACAGGACTGAAACGAGGGTGACTCGGTTCAGAAATGGGCTTTGTCCACTAAGATAGTCTTGGCAATGATTATTGACTAACAAGAAATGATTATCTATGATTATGTGTGTATGCCACGATGTTTCATGTTTTAAGTTATGATTATTGGGATTTCATTTCACTACTATGATTTATCCCATGTTATGAAATTATGCTCTCTTTTGCAGGTTAAGATTTCCAAAATGTTATGTTCTTATGAATATGATGTGATTGATATTTATTTTGTTTACCCTTACTGAGCATTTGAGCGCACCCTTTTATGTTTACTTTTCCCCAGGATATAAAGAAAGGTTTTAGGTATAAGAAAAATGGAAGATCTTTATTGGAGATGTTGAAGATCTTTCACCAGGATTAGAAGATTACGTTCCGTGTTTCCAAAGACACTAAACTATTACGATCCTTGTGTGTGTTTTTGTTATGTACTAAGTATTCCACAAAAGTAATGTAATTTCCATGTACGTCAAGCTTCGGGTCTCTATATATTTTTAGGTAATAAAGGATAATGAATGATGAAAATAAACATTACCAATCATATTTATTTAAGGGGATGATTATCAAGGGACTATAAATCTTCTATATTCCCCCTACATTATATGTTCTCCACTAATATGTGAATGTAATAAACCCAAAAGAATAACTCTAGACACAAAAACTGATGGGTATATGAAAAGAAATTCACTCAAATATCACATTCATGATAACATAGGATCAAATGACACTTCTATAAATGAGTATAAGGCTTCAACACATTGGAAAAAAGACATTCCATAACACAAACACTAGAATAAATATAAGAAATTTAAATATGGAAGGAAAGAAATATTTTGTAGAATAGGAGAATATTGATAAGTTTCAATCCCTCAAGTCGTCTTGGAGTTTGTGTGTAGTTAATTTTTGAAATGGCTACACCTAAAATATAGGGTTTACTAGTACAAGGAACACTCCAAGATATGGACCTCATATTATCCACCAACCCCTTTCTAGGTGGTTTACTCTAATTAAAAAAATAAATGTAGAAACCAACCATAAATAATCAAGAGAAATGCGGACTCACCTTATTTGAATCATCTTGACACCTAAAATTATAAAAATAGTTCTATGGATCAAGAATACCATTCTAATACATTACTCAATAAAATTTAAAATCATTAACTATGATATTCATGCAATAAAAATCCATCTAAAACCCATTCTAAAACTCCATATTCCTGTCATTGAAATACATACAAATTCACAAAATTTATATTTTTTCCAATAAATCACAAAGATCCCATTTTAACTAATTCATAAATTATAAATTATAGATTTTAAATTCAAAAAAATCACTTGAAATCCAATTTAAAATTTCTTATATTTATCATTGAAAAAATTCACATACTTCTAAAAGTTGAGTTCATTTTAGTATTCTTTGGAAAATTTTATTTATAAATTTTTTAAAATAAACCTTGTCCCTTTTTAAAACAACTTTAAATATTCATAATATCTTCAAGATATTGAAAATAATCATATCATTCAACAAAATTTATTTTTAATTTAACATAAATTACAATTACAAAACTTCCAAAGAAATTAATAATATATTAAATATGGATCAAAATATACTAGAAAGAAAGGAAGAAAACATGGAATTCAATATTCATAACTTGAAATCCTTGATTCCTGGAAGGATGTTAATAGAGAAGAGAGATCTTGACTCTTCCCACAATTACCTCACGAGTTTTGATATTCCTATATTTAATCTACTATTACCACAAAAATAATATATGGAACATTGATATAATTTTATCACGAACCAATGTACTTCACTATAACTCCCTGACCCCATTTACCCAGAGTTTGTGCTTTATTACATAACATTGGCATGATTACAAGGAATCATGTCCTTAAGGACTGATCAGTTTAGCTTTCTTGGAAAATATATTACATACATGAACATTACATTACATATTAGAAAATAAAACACAACATAAGTGATCCTTTTAGATCATCATTAAACCACTAACCTAAACCATCTTATCAATCATAATACAAATCTTGGAATGATGGGGAAATAAGACTTAAGAATGGGGTGAGCGGAAACACTCATTAAGGGTATGCAATATAGTAGAAGATAACATAAACATTCGGCATGGTGAATAATAAAAAAACATACCTTTACAAATAATAAACATGAACACTTTATGTCAGGAATATGAGCTGCGTAAAAAATTCCGTAATAAAACATAGTCATGGGTATTAGACTAGTAAAATAACCACATGAACCATCAATTAGATTTACATAATGAGAAAATGTATAATGTCTGACATTATGAAACATTTTGTCAATGCCTTGGCCAAGATGTTTAAAAATGATTAAGGCCTTATCCAAAACCATATATAAAATTTGGGAAAGGCATCATCCAATTCCACGTCTAATTGTCTCATGAGACCAACCGATTCATCGAGGAGATATAGAGAGCTCCACCCGTCACATACTAAGTCCAATACGTTTCTCATATGAACATTTTGAAACATAACATAAACATTCTTATTAAAAATAGAATACTAAATTTCAATACTTATTCATAACCATGAATGGTATAAAAAACACATCCAACATCAAAAATATCACAAAACCTTCAATAAAATATGGATGATTTGTTTCATAATAAATCAACTTCAAACAAGTTTAAAATCCATTAAAGGATTTTGACATAGATGAAAATGATTCGTAAAAATCTATGAGAGAAGTATCCATTTTTCATGAAAAGTTTTCAAAGTTACACAATTTTGAAAGTAATACATTTAAAGAAATTTTTTATTCAAAGTGTCACATACCACGTTGAATCATTTGAAAAGAATTAAAATTTTAAAACATTCATTTCGTTAAAAATAAATCCTTAAAACCATTTTGATAACATGGAAATTAATGAAAATGGTTTAGAAGAATAAATATTTAAAACATTTAGAATGTTTTTTTAGTAAATGATTCCCTTAAAAAAAACATTTGAAAACTATTTTATGAAATATGTACATGGATAATAAATATGTCCCAGTAGATACTCATGTAAAAACAAACTCAGATAATGTAGTGATTGTGAAATTAACCCTTACCATGCACTTTATTTTGGTCAAGGGTAAATTTAACCTCCTATATAACAACCATAGTATGTTATTAAATTATACTAGAACCAAATTAATATTTATTATATAAAAAATGATTCATTTATGACTTTATACTACCCATTTAATAATGATTTCAATGTTAAATAATTTTTTTTGTAATAATCGCTTTCTTTATCGTATGTGTTTTAACTTGTTATTCTTGATCATATCATTTAAATCATGATTTAAAAAATTCCAGAATATAAACCTTTATTTATATATCATATATATTTAGAATATAAATATTTATAATATATGTATATATGAAATGGAATTCACATCTTATGGAGACAGTAGGGCACATATATTCATAGACGATGTTTCTATTTTCATATCATATTGAACAGTAGTAAGTGAATAATATATATGTAAGTATATATATATATATATATATAAATCTACTAGAATTATTATTTCATATATTACATAATTATTAATAATATATATTTTTATAATCATCTTTGAATGGGGAACGTGGGATGGAATCTCATCGCTTCATGGAGACAGTAATCCGTACGTACGTATCAGTGACAATATCAATAATAGTTAAATAGTATGTGATTGGATGTTCTATAATATATAAATAATCATTAACATGATAAATTTATTATTTAAATCAGTTATACTCATTATTATATCCATCCAAATAATGATGTGTTTGAATAAAAAACTACACCATGACGTGGAGACGGTAAGCCGTATGTACGCACTTATGATGACTTTGTTATATAAAGGATGGATAGAACAATGAATACGGTTGTAAAATTTTTATAATAACATAAAATTTTATACACGATACTGGAGATATTATTTTAGAATTGAAACAAAAATGAAAGAGGAAGTGGAATAAGAAAAGAACATGAAAGAGGTGATGAAATATCTACATATTCATCGGGTTCATCCTTTTTATTTGATCAAATGGGATTCTTAGGATGGATTTATGCCCAAAAAAATTCCTCTAGTATGAGTGGAGAAAATTTGGGAGGATATTTGGGCATGGTTTGGCTGAGCCAAAATGATTTTTAGATGTTAAATTAATATAAGGGGAAGTGCCCTTTTATAAGAGAGGTGAGAGTCACTTTTGGGAAAACATGTAATATTATTTTATAATAAAATCATTTTCGGTTTATAATGTCTCCAAAATTATTCCTTTAGAGGATAAGGTGGATATGGTTCGAAAACATTTCAAACAATAGGTTTTAGACATGTTTATGTCACAATATTAACCTTATATTTTAGATTTAACTCTTAGTCAAATAGTTTGACATTTACCATGTCTCTTTGTATTTTTATATTTTATGGTTAATAAAATTACAATAAAAAGACAAGATAAACCCTTGTGGTTCTTTATTAATATATATAACCTTATCTAAGTCCTTTTTATGAAACATATTTTTTTAGGAATGTTATATCAATTAATAAAATAATATCTGTTTTAAAAACACAATTATGTCAATTTTGACACTATTTAGTATTTGGTTTTTGTGAAAGTCATCACAACTTGATTACTTCAATCAAAATACATTGAATCAAAACTAACATGTCATATTATCCTAGGAATGTTTTTTCGGGAATCAAAACATTCAAATAATATTTATTTTTATATTTACAATATCATTTATTTTATTCTTTTATAAATAAGGAAAATACTACATCATTATTGTGTCATACGTAAATATATATTTTTTTGTCAAAAAATTATAAATAAAATATCATCATGTATGAAATATTTTTATATTTTAAATTATTATTTATTGTCGAAATGATAAATTATATATCCCGATACAAAAATGTTTAACTAAAAGATACATGCTTTGGTTATTTTTTCGTTACTTTAGAATAATTAATGTAAAATGTTATAATCACTCCCTAGAGGCTCCATGGGGTCCCAAAATCGACCCAAGGATTCCCATGGTTGGTAAGGTATCAAAAAATAGAAATAGGACATATTTTATGGTAATTTAATATTATGATAATATTATTTTGTACCCTTATTTATCATATTTACCTATTAACCAGGGTAAATAAAATATTTACTAATGTAATTATTAACAATGCATATAACAACCCAACCCGAATTTCCCAAAGTCGGTGAATTATTACATAACATTGGCATGATCACAAAATATCAAGTCTTGAAAGACTGATTAATTTAGTAGTCTTGGAAACACTAAATATATTCATTAGTCTTACATTACATCATTAACTAACACAAACTACACAAAAATCTTGTCTTCATATCCCCTCATACTATACATGATGGTCATTCATAAATTACTTCTTCACATACTAGAAAAAATAAATAATTGAAGTGGGAGAGATCAGATGCTCAGTAAGGATAACAATATAGCGGAAAATTTCATAAATAAGAATACACATTTAAGGCAATGTATAATTTAAACAAACGCCTTTTAAACATGAACTTAAGCATAATATGGAAAAGATAAAATGATATAATTCCATTTACATATTCACATGAATATTCTAATAGTATAATAACCACATGTAGTATCAATAACCACTTCCTTATTGATGGAATGAATAATGCCAGACTATCATAACCACATAGTCACAACAAATAAGATTTTGTCAGGGCCTTGTGCAAGAAACTAGTTTGTCTCATGAGACCTACCGATGCATCGAGGAACTATAGACGGCTCCAACCGTTACTTACTATGTCCAATGAATTCCTCATATGATATGTTTGAAACATAACATAAACATTCATATTAAAACTAGTTTACGAAATGTCAATACTTTAATCACAAACCATGGATGGTATAAAAATATCACATCCACAATCAAACATAACTTCTTCGATACAATATGGAAGATTGTATTATATCATATTAACCTCAATCGATAATAATTAAGGATAGTGACATATATTAAAATAATCATCAGACTATTGAGAGAAATATCCCCCTTTTTCTTAAAAACATTTAAAAGTCAGACTATTTTTCAAGAAGCCATTTAAAATAGATTTATTAATCAAAGTGTCCCATACCAATTTGAAACTTTGAAAAGTAATATTAATTCAAAGACTTTAACTTCCATATAAATAAATCCTTAAAACCATTTTTAAAACATCGACATTAATGAGAAAGATTTAGAATAATAAATGTTTAAAACATTTTAAAATAATATTTTAGTTAGAGTTCCTAATGAAAAGAGAGACACATGAATATAAAAATTTCAGGTAATAAAAACTTTTTAATATCATGATAATAAAGGGATTCATGAAATAGTATGTCAAAGTACATTATATACAATATATAAAAGTGATTTGGTGTATAACAACAAATGAGTCTCAATGGAATGTAAATTGAGATAAAATCTCTCATAAAGGCAGTATCCTTAGGTTAAGGAGAAATCAATGATATAATTATGTGTGAAAAATATAAATACACACAATATGATTGGATATTCAGTGTAAAAAAATCGAAGGACATTCACACATATTCTTGTAAAAACAACACCAATGAATTGGATGTTTAACTTGTCAAATCGAGATTGAGTAAAAATTACTCTAATCAAGTTCATACCGATGACTTGAGAATTTATAAATGGAGATATTATGTGTATAAAAAGTATATACATTAACATTGGAGTGGAAATTATTACATAATCAAATTAATAGTGATTCCACAGATAATCTTGGAGTAAAATAATCAATGAAGTATGCGTAAATCTGAATGAGTGGAAATTGAAATTTAAAATTCCCTTATTGATTTAGTAACTTACGAAACATACAACCATGAAAGAAGGATCATAAAATTATTATATATATATATATATATGAATTAAATTATATTACACAATGAATACATATATGTGTAGTACACACACCACATGCAATAAATAAGTGTTGAACAATGGAAATATCGCGGAATTAAAAGTGTGATAAGAAACCCCTTACTTTGTACTTTTTCCTTGGTTGAGGGTAGTTTATCCTCTATTATAATGGTGAAATAATTTTTATTTAATTATAAAAAATAATATACATTAATATGATATCATATATGATCTTTTAACATTGCTTTGTTAATAATATCTTATTATTATCTTCATTTCTGGTGTTAACTTACTCGTTTTCTTTTATATATTTTGTTAAATAAGTCGTGTTTGTTATCGATTGGTTGTATCTTATTCATATAAACAATGATAACAAGTCCTTAAACATTATTTTTAATCATAAAATGATAATTAGACTTGTATGGATATGACGGGGAATGAATCTCATCAAGTTCGTGGAGACGGTAGTCTGTACGTATACACGAGTGATAATATCATTCGTTTGATATTAAAATCATATATAATTGGATGGTATATCATATATAACGAATAATTATAATGTTATAGTTATAATTTAAATGAATTAAAAATCATTATTATACCCATCCAAATAATAATGTATTGAATAACAATTACACCATGACGTGGAGACGGTAGGCCGTATGTACACACATATGGTGACATGTCATTCAAAGGATGGATATAATAATGAATATGGTTGTATCAGATTTATAATAACATCACAGTATATAGAAGATACTAGGGTTATAATTTTAGAATGGGAATAACAAATAAAGAAGAAGTTGAAGAAGAAAGAAACTTAGAGGAGGGTGGTGAAAACATTATCTCTTCTTCGGGTTCTTCCTTTTGATTTGATCAAAAGGGATCCATGGGTTGGATTTATGATAAAACAGAGACCTATAGGTTGAGGTAAGGGAAGTTGTGAGAATATTTGGGCAGGGTTTTGCTATGAAAAAAGGCTTTGAAGTTGTAAATTAGAGAGAAATAGAGTACCCTATTATAAGAGGGGTGAAGGGCTCCTTTGGAAAAGCTAGAAATATTATTTTCTAATAAATTCATATTTGGTTTATAATGGCTCCAAAGTGGATTATTTAAAGACTAATGTGAGGATGGGTCAGAATCATTTCAACCAATAGATTTTAGACAGGTTTGGGTCACTATATTAACCATATCATTTGTATTTAACTCTTCGTTAAACAGTTTGACATTTACCATGTCTCTTTGTATTTTTATATTATGTAGACAATAAACAAACTATATACCTCTAAAAGACCCCAATGAGGTACATTAATGATACACCTATCATAATATAAGTTCTTTTTCCTAACCATATATTTTTAGGATTAGAATATCAATTAATAATATAATATTTGTTTTAAAAACTCTTTTATGTCAATTTTGATACTATTGGTTATTTTGTTTTTGATAATTTTATAACAGCATTATTACTTCGGAAAAATTTATATAACCAATACTAATATGTCATATTAACCTAGAAAATTAGTTTTATTCATAAAAAGACTCAAATTACATTTATTGTTGAAATTTATAATATTAATTATATTTATATTTCATTAATTAGGGAATTACTGCATCACCATTGGGTCATAATTAAATTAAATTATTTAATTTCTAAAAATTATAAATAAAATACCATTATGTAGGAAATCATTTTAGCTTTAAAAAAATTTTATATTCGAATTTATCTTATGTAAAACCCTATATTAAAAATGTTTTAGTTATTAAACATTTATTTTATCTCTTTGAACTCTTCTTTGAAATAAATAAGAATAAATGTCCTAATCTAATCCAACTCGACCTAAATGATAAAATTATATTGCTATGGTTTTTTTTTGGTTGAGATAAACTTGTTCAATTGAATTAGGACATGTGTTAGTGTAATATTAATATCATTTTTACCCTTAATTACCCTATTTACTTTTAACCATGGTAAATAAAAGTAAAACGTTACTATTCACCAAAAAATATTTTCATCTCATTGAACCACATTTTACTCCTTAATATTAACCGTATCTCTTGGATTTTCAAAATTCCACTCACAAAAGTGGTAAAATTAAGTTTTATGTGAATTTTAAAAATTCTCCTAGTAGGTGGGTAAATTATGGTGAAAAGATCAATAAAATTTATATATATATAAAATTATTCTAAACTAACTCCAATGAATTACAATGAACTTATGTAGATATTATTTATCAATTTTGACCGTAATTAAATTTATATAAAATAAATAATTATTTAAATAAAAAATCGGTTTTAATCATTAACTCAGTGTTTTTTCACTATTTATCACAAATTGAATGTTTTCAGAAAAATACACAAAATTCACCCTAAGATAATTTCGATATTACGAATCCAAAAATTAAGTCCATTTTGAATGATAAAATTTATAAAATTTCTAAAAGTGGGTATTACTATTCATGACAGCAAGTTTGATTTGTTGTGGTGTGAGTTAGAACTCGAAGTTGCGTAAAACACATGCTATTGTATTATTCAAAGAGAAGTGTACCATGTAAACTTGGGGTGTTACATTTTCCCCTCCTTCAAATAATTTCGCCCTCGAAATTTTTAAAATTTTTCTTTGGAATATAATGGAAAGTCCCACATCGTAAAAAGATTCAATAAAACTATCACCTTAAAAGAAAGAAAGAGAAGTACAAAGGTAGCCCATGATAACTCATACTAGGATTACATGTAAGAAAACATAGATATGGAAGATAAAATAAGCGTCATGTTTTGATGGGGAGGGATAGAAAACATGATCAAGTGAAAGTTAACAACAAGAAATCCACAAACTTTTGATGGGACAAATGGTCATTAGTTTCCCAGTTGGGAAAGTATATGGACAACATTTTTTTAAGTTTCATTAAATACAGATGCAAAATTAATTTATGAGATTGACTAAGAAAATAAAGATATATACTTACTTTTTAAGTATAGTTTCATTATTTAATAAATATCCACCAATAACTCATTTTTTTAAATGATGAGTATTCAAGAAGACTTGGTTTCACTGGAAGAGCTAGAATAAACTTCTATATAATCACATGATCTATGAAGGATAAACTATAAATTTACCTTGTCTTTAGATATTAATCAAAACCAAAATGGTTAGTACAAGATCTGATGATCCCCTAAAAGGAAATTCCCTTAGAGAACAAAAAAATAATCTTAATTTCTAAATTTAAACCAAGAATACCCCGAAGTTAAATAAATACCATTCAATAAACAATTGTCCTCAAAATCCTACAATTTAATCCAAACTAATATTGAAACCTAAATCTTAGAAGAAATTGGTTATGTAGTCTTCCATGTTAAATTTTATCTCCAAATGACATAAACTAATCTTAAAGTCACATACTTAAAAGTAATTAACCTATTCACATATTCTCTGTTATAGGTTACTCATTTCCATAAATAACCCAAATCACTATAAATCAATAATAAAAGCGTAGATAAAAATCCACCATTACTCCTCAAATGAAATCCCATAGAATTCTAGTTTACTTGGTCATATAGGGTTTCCAACAAAGTGAACATCTTCCAAAATAACATTTATCACTTAATCAAAAAATCATTTTCCTATACTATGGGTATTTATTTGATAAGAAAAAAGACCCAAATAAACTTATTATTGATCAATAAAATCATTTAACTAAAAATAATTAGTCACACTATCCAGGGACTTAATGTAGACCTGTGGTAGGAAATAGATCCTAATCGCACTTTGGTTGTGGGTTATATTCCCACAGCTTTGTCTGACACGACAAGTTGTCACATGGTCCGCATGTTGTTCTTTTTAAAAAACAATTTTTTAAAACATTACCAAAATGAGATAAATTACTCAAAATATCAATAACATAATTTTAACTAGAAATTTTATCTCACACCTTTCATTTTCATCCCAAAATATAATAACTTGTAATTTCCTCAAACCCAATGATCATATAAAACCAAATGGTTATTTATAACTATATCCATAAGGGAAAAGGTATGTCTTACTCAAATATCATTCCCACATGGAAAACTGCGGGGTTACAATTATAAGAGAAAATTATTCCAATGTAATCCCATAAAAAGTAGCACTAATACTTTTAAACATTTCTCCAACCATTTATTTCAACATAGCTTCTTATTTGACCAAGAAAATATCCTATAGAATTGGTAATTCACTCAGGTAATGGTCAGGTCCCCTACATTTACGGAAAATGAATGTAAATGGATTCTTGGGACTATATTTATTTTATTCCATAGTACTCATCATTTTCCCTCAGCAATTATTCACTTTATGTCCCTCTTTCCTGCATGTAATGCATTTCATTTATCCATTGAGACACTTTCATGGGTTTCTCCTTCCACATTTCCTGCATGATGGAAAATTAGGATTATTTTCTCCATGGTCTCTACTACTAGAGCTCTTACCATTCATCACCTTTCTCTTCTTTGTTGAGTCCGGGTGTTGGTTAATATATATGTTGTTTGATCATATTTTTGGAAAACTGATTTGGAAGGAAGAAAATATCTTTTACACCTATCAAAATTCCATTTTTTTGCTCATTTCCACCATTGTTCCTACCTTGTACATCATTCTAAAAATTACTATGACTTCCTTGGACTCTAGCCATTGACTAAAACCAGAAAGCATTGTGTGAGTAACAGTAGTCATAAAATAATTTAGAGAATATCATGACACCTTATTCTCAATTTGAAACTCCTTAGGATTAACCAAGATCATTTATTCTCTTATTATATTAAAATAATTAAAATTGGTTTGTAAAGAAAATGTAAATTATCCTAAGCATATCCCCCGGGAGTGTCGTAACCAAGAGTGCAGCATGGCCCCTTGTCGTGTGCCAGTTCCAGTTTGAGTCTAGCTCAAAGCAGTGTTTTTGGGTTTTACCTCTAGGTAAATCTAAGCCAAATCCACCTCTACCTACTCATATCTAGACAGGGATGTATTTATTAGAAAACTCACAAAATCTATACAATACCAAAATTTTAGGATGTTATTCTATACTAATCCTCAAAGTCTATCTTAGGGATATGTGCTCTAATCAGAGATTATCTAAATCTAGTTTCCATGGTTTGTACTAAACATCCTCTAAGACCAACTATAATACCCCGAACTGAGTTAACCAAAGTCGGTGCATTATTACAAAACATTGGCATGATCACAAAAAATCATGTCTTAATAGACAGATTAGTTAAGTAGTCTTAGAAATACTAGATATATTTATAAGTCTTACATTACATCATATAGTAAAAAAACTACAACAACATCTTGTTGTCATATCCCCTCATACTATCACTGCAGGTCATTCATAAATTACTTCTTCATATCCTGGAAAAAATAAAACATTTAATGTGGTGAGCTCAGATACTCAGTAAGGATAACAATATAGTAGAAACTTTCATAAATAAGCATAAACATTTAAGACAATGTATAAATAAAACAAAAGCATTTTAAACACGAACATCAGCATAATATGGAAAAGGTAAAATGAAATAATTCCATTTACTTATTTACATGGATATTTTACTAGTCGAATAACCACATGTAATATCAATAACCACTTTTATAATGATGGAATGCATAATTCCAGACTATCATAACCACGTAGTCAAGGCCCCGTGCCAAGACTACAAATAATATTATATCAAGGCCTTGTGCCAAGACACTAGTTTGTCTCATGAGACCTACTGATTCATCGAGGAGCTATAGCGGGCTCCACACATCACTTAAAAAGTCCAATGCATTCCTCATATTAAATGTTTGAAACATAACATAAACATTCGTATAAAAACTATCATACAAAATGTCAATAATTTAACCAAAGGCCATGAATGGTATAAAAATAGAACATCCACTGTCAAACATAACTCATTTGATACAATATAGAAGATTGTATTATATCAGATTAACCTAAATCGAGAATAACGAAAGATATTGACATAGATTAAAATAATAATCAAACTATTGATAGAAATATCCACCTTTTTTCTTGAAAACATTTAAAAGTCACACTATTTGTCAAGAAGTCAATTACAAGAGATTTTTGATTCAAAGTGTCCCATAATACTTTGAAACATTTAAAATGAATTTTTATTTGAAAACATTAATGTCCATATAAATAAATCCTTAAAACCATTTTTAAAAAATTTCCATTTATAAGAAATATTTAGAATAATAAATATTTAAAACATTTTAAAATGATATTTTAGTTTGAGTTACTAACCAAAATAAAGACACATGAATACAAATAAATGAGGTTATAAAAACATTCTAATATCATTAGAATAAAAGGATTCATGATATACATTGTCAAAGTACATTATATGCACCATATAAACGTGATTTGGTGTATAACAACAAAGGAGTCTCAATGGAATGTAAATTGAGATGAAATCTATCATAAAGGATGTATCCTTAGGTTAAGGATAAATCAATGACATAATTATGTGTGAAAAATATAAATAACTCAATATTATTGGATATTCAGTTTAAAACATTCAAAGGACATTCACACATATTCTTGTAAAAACAACACCAATGAATTGGATGTTTAACTCAACAAATCGAGATTGAGTAAAAATTACTCTTATCAAGTTTATACTGATGATTTGAGAATTTATCAATTGAGTGATTATGTGTATCAAAAGTATATCCACATAAAGGGGAGTGGAAATTATTACATAATTAAATGAATAGTGATTCTACACATAATCATGGAGTAAAATAATCAACGAAGTATGCGTAAAGCAGAATGTGTGGAAAATGAAATTTCAAATTCCCTTCTTGAATTGGTAACATAAGAAACATACACCCCTGAAAGAAGGATAATAAAATAATGATGTAAATATATGTGAATTAAAGTATATTACACAATTAATACAAACATGGGTAGTACACACACCACATGCAATAAATAAGTGGTGAACAATGGAAATCTCAAGGAATTAAAAGTGAGATAAGAAACCCCTTACTATGTACTATTCCCTTTTTCGAGGGTAGGTTAGCCTCCTGTATAATGGTGAAATAATTTTTATTGATTTATAAAATAATCATATACATTAATATGATATCATATATGATCTTTTAACATTGTTTTGTTAATAAAATCTTAGTATTATCGTCGTTTTAGGTCTTAACTTACTCGTTTTGTTTTATATGTTTTATTACCTAAGTCGTGTTTGTTATGGATAGATTGTATCTATTTCATATAAATAATGATATAAATTCCTTAAACATTATTTTTATTCATAAAATGATAATTACACTTGTATGGATACAATGGGGAATGGATCTCATCGCGTTAGTGGAGACGGTAGTTCGTACGTACACACGAGCGATAATATCATTCTTTTGATTTTAAAATCATATATAATAGGATGGTATATCATATATACAGAATCATTATCATGTTATACATATTATTTAAAATAGTTAAACATCATTATTATACCCATTAAAATAATATTGTATTGAATAACAATTACACCACGACGTGGAGACGGTAGGGCGTACGTACGCACGTATGGTGACATGTCATTCAAATGAAGGATAGAATACTGAAAATGGTTGTACCATATTTAAAATAACATAAAATTATATAAAAGATACTGGATTTATTATTTTATAATGGAAATGAGAAATAAAGAAGAAGTTGAAGTCGAAAGGAACTTGAAAGAGGGTGGTGAAAACATTTCCCCTTCTTTGGGTTCTTTCTTTTTGATTTGATCAAAAATGATCCTTAGGTTGATTTTCTGATCAGTCTAAGGAAACTAGGTAGAATTCAGGTAAGTTTATAGAATAATTGTTCAGGTTTTGGCAGACTCAAAAGGATTTGATGGTGTAAATTAGAGCGAAGGTGGAGTACCCTTTTGTTAGTGGGGTGAGGGGCACCTTTGGAAAAACTAGAAATATTATTTTATAATAAATTCATATTTAGTTTCTAATGGATTAAAAGTGTATTATTTAAATTTTAATGTTGTTATGGGTCGAAATCATTTCAACCAATATATTTTAGACAAGTTTGGGTCACAATATTAACCTTATGATTTATATTTAACTCTTAGTTAAATTGTTTGACATTTTCCATGTCTCTCTGTATTTTTATATTATATATTTAATAAACTTACTATATACCTCCAAGAGACACCCAAGAGGTCCATTAAGGATACATATCTCATTATATAAGTCTTTTGTCCTAACCTTAGATATTTAGGAATAAAATATCAATTAATAATGTTATATTTGTTTTAAAAACTCTATTATGTCAATTTTGACACTATTTGGTAGTTTGTTTTTGATAATTTAATAACAGATTTATTACATAGAAAAAAAATTTATATAACCAATCCTAATATGTCATATTAACCTATAAAATTAGTGGAATTCAAAAAAAGTCTCCGATTACAATTACTGTTGAAATTTACAATATCAATTATTTTAGTATTTCATTTATTAGGTAATTACTGCATCACCATTGTGTCATAAATAAATAAACTTATTTAAGGTCTAAAAATTATAAAAAAATACCATTATGTAGGACATATTTTTATCTTTATAAGTAATATTTATAATCGAATTTATTTTTTGTATAACTCTATATTAAAAAAGTTTTAGTTATTAAACTTTGATTTTATATCTTTTAACTCTTTTTTGAATTAAATAATAATAAATGTCCTAATCTAATCCAAGTGGACCTAAATGATAATATTTTATTCCTATGGTTGTTTTTGGCAGATATACACTTGTCCAATAGAATTAGGACTTGTGTTAGGATAATATTAATATCATTTTTACCCTTAATTACCCTATTTAATTTTAACCGTGGTAAATAAAAGTAAAAAGTTAATATTCTCCAAAAATTATTTTCATCTTATTGAACCACATTTTACTCCTTAATATTATCCTTGTCTCTCAGAGTTTTAGAATTCCACTCATAGAAGTGGTAAAATTATGTTTTATGTGAATTTTCAAATTCTCCTAGGAGGTGGGTAAAAGATGGTGAAAAGTAAAATACAATTTTTATATATCTAATATTATTCTAAACTAACTCCAATAAATTAAATTGAAGATATATAGGTATTATTTATATATTTTTGACTTAATTAAATTTTAATAAAATAAATAACTATTTAAATAAAAAATCGTATTTAAACTATAACTCAATGTTTTTCACTATTCATCAAAAATTGAATGTTTTCCAAAAAATACCAAAAATTCACCCTAAGCTAATTTCAGTATTCTGAATCCAAAAATGAAGTCAATTTTGAAAGATAAAATATATTAGATTTTAAAAATTGGGTATTACAATTCATAATGGCTAGTTTTATTGGTTGTGGTGTGTGTTAGAACTCAAAGTTGCGTACAACACACGCTACTATATTATTTAAAGAGAAGCGTATTGTGGATGCTTGGGGTGTTACAGTGTCTAAAAATAAAAGATACAAATTTACACAATTTGGACCTCAAGATTTCAAATATGGAATCCAATTTTTAAAATTCAAAACATTGAAGTGGATGAAATTAATTTAAAATTAATTCATGTTGTCAAAACAAAAAAGTGTGTTTTTAAGAAATAATAACTATCAAAAGATTGACACTTGTTTATATTCAGTTTAAATTTGAAATTACATTAAATGACCTAAATTATATTAAATGAAAAAAATATAATCTAATTATACTTTAAAACCCCCCAAATTTATAATTTAACACTATAAATTATTTTGATTAAAAAAGATGTTTCTAATTAAAATTTATTATTTTTCACTATTCATCAAAATATGATAGTTATCAGAAATGTACCATAACATTATCCAGACTAAATTTTTATGTCCCTTTTATAAAGAATTATTTAATTTCACTAAATTGAATATATAAACGTGTCAAATATTGGATTTAAAAAGGGTTCTCCATTATATGGCTGAAAAACTGCATTTCTTGAAAAATCCCTCTTTTATCTTAAAAATAGAATTTTTCTTATATTATGTCTAATATATACAAAATATTAATGTTAATATTATATAGTATATATAAATAATATAAAATTTGGTTAATACTATTCATAACCTCTTTTTTTTGAATGGCAAGTTCGGTAAGTCGTGGTGCGCTCGAACTCGGTGTTGTGTGTAGTGCATGTAATTGAAATACTTTGAAGAGATAACATACCGTGAAATCATGGAGTGTACATTCTCCCCTCCTAAAATAAATTAAATCCTCCCAATTTCAAATTGTTTTCTAAAAAATAAAAGATTAAAAAGAGAAAAATACCATTGTGGAGAACCCACATAGAAAATTTGATTAATAAAATATAGTCTTAATAAGAGGGAAAGGGAAATGAAAAAGTCACCAAAAAATTATAATCTCGATTAAGAGAACATTTTTGGAAATTAGAGACACATAATTGGAGGAAAAATGTATATATTTAGATATAGTGATTGAAGTCATCAATCACAAAGAAGTGTATAATTGAAGGCCTCAAATCTATCTATCTATAATGATTTATAATATCTTCAGTTAAACAAAAAATAAGGTATAAGGATAACACATTTTTGGTTTTAATATCTCTTCCCTAATGATTATGAAATAATTTATTCATTGAATAAGACAAAAAAATTTATTAACATGTATAGTTTCATCTTTTAACTAATTCTTACCACAAACTTATCTTTCACTCCAAAAGAAAATTGAATTTAAAAACATTCGATTTATCCTAATCGTATAGGATTACAAAAAAATGAATTTATAATTTATCTATCAGACCATTTAAAAAATTACATTATACAAACTAGGACATTATATAGGACAGTGGTAGGTGATGCACCCTTATCGCTCTTCAGTTGCAGTTTCATGTCTCGCGCCCTTGCCGGACGCGATGAGTTGTTGCCTAACCTCTGAGTAGTCCTTTTTAGAACAATCCATAAAATAATCATACAAAATTATTTAACCTTAAAAATAGTACACAACATCAATATTAATCAACTCAGACCATTAGACTTATACAAAATACTTTTGTCCAAACTCACAGTACAAAATTTTTAAGGAAGGTAAACAAAATGAAGATATCTTTTGCCACGTAATAACATTTGAATACCTTCATAATGTATTCTTTTAAAACATGGTAACACCCTGAATTACCATAAAACCTTATTTATTACATTCATGATCCCTTAGTCTTTATTGAATATTGGATATAATTCTTATATCCAGAAATATTGTAAAATCCAACAGTGATGGAATATAAAAATCATTAATCAATATCAATGTAGTAAAAGATATCTAATATAATTTATCAAAATTATTCCTATATTATTACAAAATCAATACCTCAGTATCAGAACCATATTATGGCTTCTCATTCTCTCAACCATATATTTTAAAAAAAACCTGCAATTCGGTCACTTTTCTTGGTTCCACGCAATCTCATGTCCTTAATGAAATAGTACTGCAGTACAATCCTTATGTACTCTATAATTCTTATAACATGTACATAATTAATACAATACAAAAATGACATAATAGATTATTAATAACATTATAAATCTAATCATTAATCTTCATCTTTGATAGTATCATAACTTTATTATTATCCAATAGCAGCATTTGGGGTATACTCTGATGACTTGGACAATGATTTGTGTAGTATCCCAACTCCTTACAGATGAAGCATTGTACATATGAAATTGTTTTCTTACCCTTGCAATCACGTACTTGGTGCCCTTTTCTCCATATTTTTAAAAAATCAATATTCTTTTCAAGCAATTAACATGGTGACTTTTTTCACAGTTATCACATATGAGAAAATCATTCTTTCCACTATTCCCTTTATCCATCTTTCTCTCTTCTGTCCTTTTCATCTCTTGATTCCCTTCAAAAACATAGGATGTAGATAATTATTTACTTATCTTATTAACATCTGATACTATTTCTTATTTCCCTTATAAATGTTGGCTTAATACCACGAACGATATGATCCTTAATTATATTTAGAACATGTGTATTGCTGGAATTAGCATTCCTTCTACTAGACACCATTTGTAAACAATATCATACACTAGGTTAGTTTATGAATCACAATGCATAATTCCAAATTTGTAAAATACATAAAAAAATAGAAAAGATTATTCATATAATCTATAATCATAATATTATTTCTTTGAAGAATTATTTACTCTTAAATCCTTCAAAATGGCTTGTAATGAAAATTTAAATTATCCTAAACATATCCCCCAGGACTGTCGTAACCATGTGTGCAATAAGTCCCCTTTTCGTGCACCAGTTCCCATTTGAGTATATCTCAAAGTAGAGTTTTCAGGATTTACCACTATGTACATTTGTGCCGGAGTCACCCCTACCTGTTCATATCTAGAAAGGGATATATTTCATGAGAAACACAAAAATTCTATATAGTACAAAAATTCTAGGATGTTCTTACATACGAATCCTCAAAGTCTATCTTATTGTAATGTTCTCTAATCAGAGTTTTTCTAAATCATGTTTCCAAGGATATTGTTAACTTACTCAGATACCAACTGTAACGCCCCGACCCTAGTTACCAAAAGTTAGTGCTTTATTACATAACATTGGCATGATTACAAAGGAATCATGTCTCAAAGGGCTGATTAGTTTAGCAGTCATGGAAAATATATTACATACAAGAATGTCAAATTATACATTAGAAAATAAAACACAACATAAATTATCCTTTGAGAACGCCATTAATCCCCAATTTTAACCCTTCTTATAAATCTTAATACTCTTCTTGGAATCTGGGGTAAATAAAACATAATAAAGGGGTGAGCTCAAATGCTCAGTAAGGGTAATAAATATAGTAGAAGGTAACATAAACATTAGGAATGATAAATAATTTTAATCAAATGACATTATAAATAATAAAAAGAACACTTTATGGAAGGAATATGAGATGAGTAAATAATTTCATAACAAAAAATAGTCAGGGGTATTCCACTAGTCGAATAACCACATGAACCATCAATAATATTTTCCTAATGAGGGAATGTTTAATGCTGGACATTCTGAAACATTTTGTCCAAGCCTCGACCAAGATGTCTAAATATGATAAAGGCCTCAGCCAAAACCATATATCAAATTTTGGAAAGGCCTCATCCAATTCTTGTTCTAATTATCTCATGATACCTACCAATGCATCAAAGAGATATAGGTGGATCCACCTCTCACATACTATGTCCAATACATTCCTCATATGAAAAGGATGAAACGTAACATAAACATTCGTATTAAAAATAGCACAAAAAATGTCAATACTTATCCATAAACCATGAATGGTATAAAAATACCACATCTACAGTCAATCATATCACAAAACCATCAATGAAATATGGATGATTTGTATCATAACAAATCTACTTCAAACAAGTTTAAAATCCATAAAAGGTTGTTGAAATAGATTAAAATGATTTTTAAAACTCTATGATATAAGTATCCCTTTTTCATGAAATCATTTAGAACTCACACAATTTAGAAAAGAATGCATTTAAAGACATTTTTGAATTAATGTTTCCCATACCAATTTGAAACTTTTGAATGGAATTAATATTTTAAAACAATCATTTCCATATATATAAATCCTTATTTTCATTTTGAAATCATGTTCATTAATTTGAACAGTTTAGATGAATAAATATTTAAAAAATATAAAATGATGTTTTAGTAACAGTTTAGATGAATAAATCTTTAACCCTTACCTTTCACTTTCCTTTGGTTGAGGGTATATTTAACCTCCTTTATAATGACCATAGTATGTTATTAAATTATACTAGAACCATATTCATATTTATTATATCATTAAAGAATAATTTATGACATTATACTACCCATTTAATATTGATTTCCATTTAAATTAACATTTGGGGTAATAATTGCTTTCTTTATCGTATGTGTTTTAACTTATTATTATTGATTGAATCATTTAGATCAGGATTTAAATAATTACTTAATATAAATCATGATTTATATATCATATATATATATATAATATAAATATTTATACTAGATATATATATGAAATTGAAGTCACCGTTTATGGAGAGGGTAGGTCGTACGTATGCATAAACGTTGTTTCCGTTTTCATATCGTATTGAACAAAAGTAAGTAAATAAGATATGTATAAGTAAATATATATATATATATATATATATATATATATATCCATTAGAATTATTATGTCACATATTACATAATTATTAATAATATATATTTTTTTAATCATCATTGAATGGTGAAAGTGGGAATGAATCTCATCACATCATGGAGACGGTAATCCATACGTATGCATGAGCGAAAATATAATTAATGGAAAAAATACAATGTAATTGGTTAGTACATAATATATAAATAATGATTAAAATTTTATATTTATTTTTTAAATCAGTTATACTCATTATTATAACCATCCAAATAATGAAGTGTTTGAATAACAAACAAAACCATGATGTGGAGATGGTTAGCTGTACGTACGCACGTTTGGTGACTTTTTCATTTATAGGATTGATAGAATAATGAATATAGTTATAACATTTTTATAATGAAATAATAGAATATAGAAGATACTAAATTTATTATTTTATAATGGAAACAACAAATATAGAGTAAGTGGAAGAAGAATAGAACTTGAAAGTGGTGGTGAAATATTTACTTCTTCTTCTGGTTCTTCCTTTTGATTTGATCAAAAGGGAATCTTTGGATTTCTTTATGACCAAAGTAATGCCTCTAGGATGAAGTTGAAAAGTTGGGTTGATATTTGGGAAGGGGTTGGCCGAGCCA
The DNA here is from genome assembly GCA_963277665.1 of Viscum album. Lineage (NCBI taxonomy): Eukaryota > Viridiplantae > Streptophyta > Magnoliopsida > Santalales > Viscaceae > Viscum > Viscum album. Next base: position 1,153,028,991 of record OY728140.1, read on the forward strand.
AAATCCTTTTTAGTTGTGAAATTAAGATATGTGGAAGAGCCCTTTTATAAGAGAGGTGATGTTACTTTTTAAAAAATAATGAAATATTATTTTATAATAATATAATTTTCGTTTTATAATGGATCAAAAATGATTTCATTAGAGGATAAGGTGGGTATGCATCTAAAACATCTCAACCAATAGGTTTTAGATAGGTCTATGTCACTATATTAACCTTATCTTTTAGATTTAACTCTTAGTTAAATAGTTTGACATTTCCCATGTCTCATTGTATATTTATTTTATATGGTTAATAAACATACTATAACAAGACAATAGAACACCTTTTGGTTCATTATTAATATATATAACCTCATCTATGACTTTTGGCTGAACAGTAGATTTTTTTAGAATATTAAATCAATTAATAATATAGAATTTGTTTTAAAAAATCAATTATGTAAATTTTGACACTATTTAGTATTTGGTTTTTGTGAAAGTCATAAAAACATGATTAATTTAAAAAAACATTTAATAAACCCTAACATGTGATATTCACCTAAAAAATTCATTTATGGAATCAAAACATTAAAATTAAATTTATTTTAATATTTACAATATCATTTATTCGATTCCTTTATTAATAAGGAAATTACTGCATCATTATTCTGTCATAAATAAAAATATTTATTTTATTTCTATAAATTATAAATAAAATATCATCATGTAGGAGATCTTTTTAGATTTAAAATTAATATTTATAGTCAAATAGATCAATTATATATCCACATATATACAATTCTTACTAAAAGATACATGCTTTGGTTATTTTTGTCATTACTTAAGATTAATTAATGTAAAATGTCATTATCACTTCCAAGTGTCTTTTTGAGGTCCCAAAATTGACCAAAGGATTCCCATGTTTAGGGAATTTATCAAAAAATTGGAATATTACACATGTTAGTTTAATTTAATATTAATATAATATTATTTTTTTACCCTTATTTACCGGATTTAGCCTTTAACCATGGTAAATAAAATCATTATCGAAATTATTATTCATAATGTATAAAAATAAATGTTATCAATTCACACAATTTGGACCTCCGGATTCCAAATATAGAATCCTTTTATCAATATTCAAAATACATAAGTGGTTGAAATTAATTGAAAATTAATTCCCATTGTAAAAACCAAAAGCGTTTTTAAGAAATAATAACTATCAAAAGATTGACACTTGTTTATGTTCATTCTAAATATGAAATTAAATACAATGACCTAAATTATATTAAATGATAAAAATATAATCTAATTATACTTCAAAAAAACTCAAATTTATAATTTAACACTATAAATTATTTCAACTAAAAGGTTTTTTCTATTTAAAATTTAGTATTTTCATTAATCATCAAAATATAAAATTTATCAGAAAAGTACAAAATATTTATCCAAACTATATTTTTTATGAAAATTTTCTAAAAAAGAATTTAATTTAACTTAATTGAGTAGATAAAAGTGTCAAATATTGGATTTAAAAAGGGTTCGACATTAAAAGTCAGAAAAACTGTATTTTTTAAAATATACCTCTTTTATCTTACAAATTGAATTTTTCTTATATTATGTTTTTAAAACAAAAAATATGAATGTAAAAATTATTTAGGATATATATAAAATTTAAAATGTGGTTAATATTATTCATAACCACTTTTTTTATGGCTAGTGTGGTAAGTCATGGTGTGCTCAAACTCAGTGTAGCATGTAGAGCAATTTTTTGAAATACTTTGAAGAGATAACATTCTATGAAATCTTGGGGTTTTATATTCACCTCTAAACTAGGAAACCAATACAAACATTTTCAAGGATCAAGGGGAATTTTTAATCTCAATGGAGTGGAATTTACCACTAGATATCAAAATGAGTGTGATATGAATGATTTCAACCAAGTAAATACCATTAAACACGTAGAAGATTTCTGCTAGAAATAAAAAGATAAATTACAAATATATTTAAAAATTACTTCATAACTAACCATTTTTAAATATCATTTCAGAACTAAACTCATTCATGTAGATAAAATTTGTATAAAACAACATTAATCAATCTAAATGAAAAAACGATGAAATATAAATTAGTTCATGATTATAAACCAAGATACAAAAAATGAATCACAATGAAACAATAATAAAATAGAAGTGAAGTATGAAAGAATATTGGTAATGTAAATATAATTATGGGAAACTCCTAGAATATATAAGGATTATCTAAGATATCATTGAAGAAGAATCAAACCTATTTCCAAGCATGATTATGTCCAACTTCCCAAACACTAGTTTGTACACAATATTTTCCAAATAATGATAAAAATACCAAATTAGGGTGAATATATTCAAGGTTATCCAAGATGAAGTCATATCATAAACCAGTGTAGCATGTGAACCCAAATATCACAAATAGATACACTAGGTTTCCCATGATATAGAAAAATGTAGTATATTTATAATACTAAACACACATATAAGTATACTAAAATAATTGACATAACATATGATCACCTCTAAATACACATCATGGAAGTATCCCCTTTTTAAAAATAACATGTCACAATATATATAATAAAAAAATATTCTAACTATGATAGTTCTAATAACTATCCTTAACACATTCAAAAAGAGGAAAAGTCAATGTTTTTTACACCATGAAATCAATAATGATAACCTATTTACCAGTCCTGAACTCTTAAAATAACAATTCCATTAAAAAATATACTTTCCAAAACCACAAAAACTAATTATAAAATATAAAAAATAGTTTGTGGTACCAAAAAGTACATTCATGTTCTATCCAGAAAATAATATAACAAAATATTTTCTGAAAACATTATCTGAAAACTAAATTCCAATTCAAAGCCTCTTTTAAACCATTATAAATCATACTATATGATAGAAACATAATCCCTACAAAAAAACATTAAATAAATATTTATGAAAATTGTGTGAGGAACTATAACCCTAAACCAATAATTATTCATAAATGAATTTACCAAGAGAACTCACCCAAAACCCATAAATAATGAATCTACAACAAAAAACCCTCAAAATCATAAATCAGTTCCTATATGAACTTTTTTAAAACAGAAATAATCACTTTAAAATCCAAATCAAATGATAAAAAAAATTATTCCATAGTATTAAAAACATAACATACCTAATATATAGTTTAAAAGTCATAGTAATGTGAGATTATAAAAACCCTCTTTTTAAAAGTATCCTTAAAAACATAAAACATATTCAATAAATTTATAAGTACATTAAAATAAGAATAAGAAATTTAAATTAGTTTTTAAAATGATACAAGAACTTAATGGTATAAAAAGAAGAGTCAAAATGTAGAAATTATGAATAAGATTAAAATTAATTAATAAAATATTTAATAAATAAATTTTAGGTTGGGGTGTAACTCTACGAGTCATGTGATACCTAACTAAAAGGAATATAAGATTTTCTACATAGAGTGTTTTTTTAATGTATCATATGAGAATTTACCACAACCCATTACATGTGATTTAAGCAGATTTGGTGTTTTTTTTACAATACAACCTATTTATCCAACAGGGTGGCTGGGTGTGAACTTCGCCTCATTGAGGGTCATGTATGTAATTACCATATAAGTAATGTTTATGAAAACAACATCTTGTGTTATATTTACTATGAATACCCAAAACATAGTAGTCAGGAGTCGGTTCCATACATTATTACATTGGTATGATTACAAGGAATGAAATCTTAAAGTAAAAAATAGTTTAGTAGTTATATAGAACTATATACATACATATGTTTTACATTACATCTTTAGAAGGGAAAAAATATAGATATTCCATTGGAATTATCCATAACACCAAGATTATCCCTTAATATCACTAACAATATTAAAATTCACTTCCTGTGGGAAAATAAAACCTACGAAATGGGTAATATAAAATGCTTTGTTATGTTAAGTAATATTGTAGAATCATAAATATAAAGCATTGGAGATAACTTAATGTAAACATTCTATTAAAACATAATATTTACGATAAAATGGTAGGAAGTATAAGATGATTAAATATCTCCATAATAAAACATAACCATGGATATTGTAGTTGTTGAATATTCATATGGAAAATGAATAACTAGTTTCATAATGCAGGAATTCATAATGTTGGGCATCATAATCATACCATAAAGGACTCTTCTAATACACCATAAAAATTATGTAAAAATATAGTCATGTTTGTCACATGAGTCCTACAGATGCATCTAGGGGATATAACAGAACACACCCATCACTTTCTATGTCTAATTAATTCATTATATGAATCAATATAAATATAAACAACATATAAAAATGAAATTTATGTAACATTTTCTAATCAATAAACATAATCACTGACCATTATGAGTAGTATGGTGAATTGAATGAAGATATCCCATCCAAATTCAAATTGATCTCAAACCATTTTATAAAATATGGTCAATTAAATTCATAAGAGATAAGCCTCACGAAAGAATAAAATTCACTATAGGTGTTAAAAAAGATTAAAATACTCTAATAAAATCAACACATAAATCTTAAGAGAAATTCCATTTTTATCTTAACAAAGAAGAGTTCTTTGGAAAAACTCATTTGTATTTGTCACGACTATTTGTATAAAACTAGAAATTAACAAATATAGTTTTTCATGAAAAAATAGTGATTTTGGAAAAATAAAGGCGTCTTAAAACATATTTTTATGGTTCCTAGAAATGTGTATAAAATTTAGACATTCTATTTAATTGTGCTTGCGTATTGGGAAGAAATGATAAGGAAACCTTGTAAAAAAATTATTTTGTCATCAAATAAATATAAAATTATTTGGATGTAAAATTTTGGGATATATATATATATAATTTATAATAATAATATAAATTAATCAATAAATAAATTGGTGAATGGAGAAATAAAGAATAACTTGATTTAAAAAAGAGGATCGAGAAGAAACTGTTACCTCATGTCCGAATATGTTTTTTACTGGACAATGATGCCATAGATAATCAAATTAAATAAATAAATCTATTAATTAATAACCCTATTTATATTTATTGTATTTTTTTAATTTTATTATGTTCATATATTTCCTTTTTATGATGTATAAAAAAACATTTATTTCTCAGGAGCATTCATTTACACGGTTGTCATTATTGGTTCTCTTGTTTATAAGTAATGAAGTTTATGTAACATGTGTAAAATTATTCCATAATTAAAATTATATATTATTGTTGAAAAATATTAATTGGTAATGTTTATATATCATTTGGTATATTATTTGAGGATGAATTATTAGAAAATACATTTAGTGATAATTGTTTAGATTATTACAAGGGTTATTGATAACAATGAACTAATTTTTTATAATTTATTATTATGTAAATATGTTACAAATAGTACATTAAAAGGTTTTTATTAAATATAATATTATCTAGTTTAACCATAAAAATGGTTTCTTTACCAACCATGAAGGAGAATTTGAAGAACCAAAATCCATTGTTTCTGATGGTCGTAAATCAGTACCTCATGGATGATGATTTCATTCTTAAAATAAAAGCGAGGGAGAGGGGAGTTTGAGGAAGGATATTACATTGACAAGATTTTATTTCAGTATATACATGATACTATATTTTTCATTCTCATTAGAACACAAGAGGTGAGTATATAATAATAAAAGTGAAGAACATGAAAAGAAATTAAAATGAAAATAAAGAGCATATTACCTCTTAAATACACCTCATTGAGAAGATTTATAAGTGGATTGGTTTTTTTCATTTTAAAATTCCAAGAGATATTGAATGTGGAGAAGAGGCTTTGGGAATATATTGAGTAGAAATTCGACAAACATCAAATCTTGGAGGTGTGAGGAGAAGTGACGGTGAAGGGAGGTATTTATAGTGGAGGAGAGGGGTAATTGTTTAACTATTTTATTCATTAGTTTAAAAAAAATTCCCTAGAAAATGAATAGTTTTTGAATTATCATAAAATATATAAAAATAAGGAAGGAGAGTTTGATGTTATGATTTTTACATTAGTGATAACTCAAGGGATAGTTTATTTAACATATAATGTATTTATACATTAAATTCAGTGTATTTTACTATTCACCAATTTTTTTGAGTTTTGGAACAATCCTACAAATAAATCCTATTCATTATAAAATTTATAGAACAAAAAAATGAAATCAATTTTATGAAAATATTTTTTGAAATATGAAAAATTTTATTTTTAATTAAAATAATTATTTATTCGAAAATAACATGTTTTAAAATTAATAATAATTGCATAACCTAATAAAAAATTATCTAAGGTCTCGATAAATAATCCTAAAATCATAATGAAAAAAATATTTATTTATCAATACATTGTATGAAAACTATTTTAATTTAAAATCATTTTGTTAATTATTAAATTTTAATTAAATATTTATGACACATAAAAATACCATCACTATATTAGTATTTTTTTAAAATCATTATTTACTTGTATTATCATAGATTTATATCATATTATCATTTAAAGGATTGATATATTTTATTTAGACTTTAATGAGTGAGTATACTATTTTATTGTCTGGTTTACTATTCATAAGATCCACATTACTATTCCTAGGGTCATGTTACTATTTTATCTGTATAGGTTACTTAACATCTAGAAATACCACTTATTTATTTCATTCATTATTTCAGATGATTTTATTGTATTCTATAAGTTATTTCATGTGACATATACTATATAAGAATAATAAGGGGATTTTCAGTGATTGAATTATTGGTTGTTACATTCTCCCCTACGATAAAAAATTTCACTCCAATTTTTTTTATATTTTCACCGAACAAAAAGATTTGGGTAGTTTTTAATCATAAGATCCTCAGGCTGCCACAATGCCTCTTCAATTTTATGATTTTCCTCAGTAACATTACTAGCATATTCATGCGATTCCTCAACACATGTTCTTTAGTTTCTAGAATCTTGATAGGCTCTTCACTGTAAGACAAGTCAGGTTCTAATTTTGTTCCTCTAGAAGCATGTACATTAGTTGGGTATCACACCTACTTCTTAAACATTGAGATGTGGAACAAATTGTGTATCATAGAAAGGCTTGGTGAATTTCCAAATGATAATCCATAGCTCCAATTATCTCTAGAATTTTAAAAGGTCCAATGATAATGGGGATATTTTTCCCTTTTTTCCCAAAACATATAACACCCTTCTATAGAGATAATTTCAGGAAAACATGATCTACCAATTGAAATTACAAATCCTTCCTTCGATTATCAACATAGATATTTTGACTACTTTGAGCTTCTTTGATATGGTTTTGAGTAGAATTTACCTTCTTTTTCATTCCCTCTATAAGTGATAGAGATAATATTTTACACATTTTCTGTATTCATTTAAATTTTTTTAATCAACCAAAATAATCATTTTCATCTTGTATGAATCAATTTTGGATTTATGAAGTGTTTTGAGAAAAATGGTGAAAATTGCCTTATTCTGGTTTTTAGACATATTTTTTACATCAAAGGTATTTGAGTCATTATATTAAAAATATAATTCCACATGTTGTGATGAATTTTTTTGAATCCTGATTTAATTTCCTTCGACTAAGAGCTGATTTGGCCATCTAAAGGGCTTAATAATTAATTGAAGTTGGACATTTTTTTAGGTGGACCGCATGGACCACACCATATTAACGGACCCCAAACATGGAATGCACATTTCCAATGAGGTGTGTCAATCGGGGATAGAACTATAACAGATAGAAAATACTCTACAACTTATTTGGGGATGTTTTGATGTCATTAATGGGGCCATTTAAGGACATACTTTTTGAGGAACCTTCCTGGAAGCTTCGTCCAGAAAGAAAAACCACCAATGATAAATTCATAACTCTTACAAACGGTGGCCAAATGAGGTGAAATTTGGTGGTGGAATGGAAGAAACATTAAGGAAAAACATTTATGAAGTGGTACAAGAATAAATCAGGAATTTATTGGGACAAAAAGGCCCAAACATTCAGGGTCCAGAATTCTTCATATAAAAGGAGGGCCTCACCGATTGCCCAAATCATCTCATTCTCAATCCATTCCTTCAAGGCAATAAGGAGAAGATATACACCGAGGGAGGCCGGCCAAAAATATTCCTCATTTAATTTTTTTATTTATTTCTTTTCTTTATTTTTGTTTTAGTTTTCAATTGGTCTTTAGATTTCTAATAAAATTCATGCATTATTTTAATTTTTTGTGTCCACCCATCCACCCAGTTTTCTTCTTCATCTTTTATCCTTATTTTCATCTTTTGATATTCTCCCATTATCCCTTGTGACCTTTTACAATAAAAATGAGGGTTAACCCCAGACTTGGGCCATGGGTGGTATGTGGAATTTCATTTATTTTGTGATTAAATTATGATGTTTTATTTAGTTTGTGATGAGCAAGAGTGATGTGCACGGGAGTGGTGATCGTCCACCACGACACTGATCTCAAAATCATTTATATTATTTTATTAAATATTTTCCATCCCATATACTAGATAAAAGCTCTTTATATGATAGAGTTGAGCCATTCAGTGGTTGAAATGGCATACGATGGAGCCAGGTCTTGGAAGATGTCACACTCTCGATCGAGGTGTGCCATCAACCTTGATTATAGGAGGAGGTGAAGTTAATATTGCTAAATGCATTCACGATTTCACACCAATATATATTAGAATAGTAATTCATCAATGAGATCTCACAATTGAATTATAAAACATAATTTAAACACCAACAATGAGAATGATGGAACCCACACACCAACCCATAAAGTCTAAGTTCATTCTCAATTAATTTCATTTTTTCATTGTATATTAGTTTTATCTTTTATTTAAATTACATTGAATTAACTTCCCAGATTAAATTAATACAACCAAAAATAATTGGTTTAGTTATATTAGATTAAGTAAGTGGACTATTGAAAAATCCTTCAAGTGAGATGACCCTGGTCAGCTTCTATGATGCACTAGGATAATTAAATTACTTTTTCCACACCCTATAACAGGTGTGCGTCAAAATTAGAGATGTTTCTAGGGAGAGAATTAGTTGTTTACATTACCTTTTCAATTTTAATATTTTATATTGTTTCCATGTTATTGAAAAAAAATCAATTTTCTTTCCATGATGCATTCAAATTAAAATTAATTTTCATGGAACAATTACTCACAGGTATAGGAGGAAAAACAAACTATACTAAGGAGTACCTCCAATCAAGAGTTGATTCCCAGATGATAATGGTCAACCATCTGGAAAGAGGCATAAAAACATTGGTCTCACTGAAATTTTTGATTGCCGTGGTCGATGAACTCCATGTTGACTTATAAAGATTCAAGGCCAAGAAAGAAGTGTCACTAGTCTTTCTTGATTTCACTTAAGATATACCTAAAGTCAAATACAAACTTTAAGTGGAGGATCCTGACTACATACCTCCATCTAGTGATGATTAACTCCAAGAGGCACATACAATTGAAGATGAGATTAAAGTCAAATTGACTCAGGGATACTATACAATCATAAACTCAAACTCGTTAAATTTTATTAAAAATAATTTGGGTATAACCCCTATTAGTTTGGACTATTAAAATTCCGCCATCTCATATTATGCCTTGGAGGATGACGAGGGAAATGAAGTTTCACCTTTTGATAAAAAATTTAGAGCTCCCAAAGCAAACTGAATATTTACTAGGGGAACACAAGAAGTGAAATATAATGTTGCACAAGTAGAAAAAAATGAGGAAGATGCTCTTTACATCATCCTACCCCTGCCTATACCACATTGTGAACGGGGTGGTTTTGGTGTACTCTATACATAGAGTTCTCCTCCCTAATAATAAAGAACTACAAGCTGGGAAGAGACACATTTGGTGGTTCAAATAAAATAATCTTCATCCACTGATATATTATAGATAAAAGCTGGTACTACCCTCTAGAGGTAGTAAAAGATTACAGGGCCCACTTGGGGGATCATAACAAGATTTATCATTTACTTTATTTATAGAAATTTAATTTTAAATATTATAAATATATATTTCAAATTTAGTAATAGGAATTAGTCCAACATTCAGCCCCCTCCCTCCAATATTTTCTTGATTTAATGATTGGATCCTTGTTCATAATTGAGAAATAATCTTTTGTAGGATCATGATCACATATGGAATCCCCCAACATTAGTGGAAGAGAAACTAAACATTATTTCAAAATGGAGTTCATTTTCATTATTTAAACATTAAACTCCTTACATTTTTTGTCCATAACAAGATTTGATCTTTAAAGATAAGAGTTGCATACCCACACCCGAATTAATGCTTTACTTGATTTATCTAGGAGACATGAGTTTCTTAGGAATCTAGTGATTCAATGTTTTAGATTTAAAAGTTAATGAGATTGAATGATTAAAAAGGAAAATTGAATGTTTAATTTTAATCATGGATATTGAAATTATGGCTCATAATTTAAGGAAATTAGTTGATTTTTGTAAATGAAACTTCCCTACTATTTTTCATACATTGAATTTCTAAAATTCATGAGAATTAATTTGTTATTAATGATCATGCCTTGATTTATTGTCCAATATCATATGTCTCATTCCCAAGATACTTTCTAGACCATGTAATTACTATTTATTCTTGAGCACATTTCTTGAGTGATATTGGGACTTGTCACCGTCCATAAGTTGAATTTGAACTTGTTGAAGCTATGACTGTGCAAAAAACACATTTAAAATAATTCCGGCATCCATAAAAAATATATTTATAATTAAAATCCCACCTTTAAATCAATCCTTCTTTTATCCCACAGAAACCATGAGTGACCTTTATAGCAATGATCCATGTTTCAAGCCATTTTTGTCCATTCCCACCCTACTCTTGGTATTTTCATGATATTTTAAAGTTGTTGTGTGGGGGTAAAGGTCATCATAGTGGACACGATGATACACATTGTTAGGAAGAAGAGTGGGATTGTTATTTTGGAAATTGTAAAAGGTTATGGAATCATTCATTATACTCCATTTTCCCCTCTTAAATTAAAAAAATGACAAAATGGAAAAAAGATCCAAAAAATAGAAAAATGGGTTTTGATTTGGGAGAACTAATAGTCACCATTTTCTAGACTGATGATCTTATGATCATATAGGGTTAGGTGATGGATTTGAGGGTTTATCTAATCATAACTTTTTAATAATGAAAAAAGGTACAAAATAAAAAAACAACAGGGTGCACAATTCATTCATTATACATAATTTGATCATAAGCATTACAATATGTTTTTGGAAGTTTGTGTTGCTACTTTGAAGGAGATAATTTTATTACAATTTTCATTTTGATATCATGAATTTTACTTAAGATATTATCCTCCTCCTTGAGCCATAATTTTTAAAACATCAAATCCTACCAACCTTAGGCCTCAGAGGCATTTGAACCATTATTGAAATGTCCTCATGATTTTATGTGCCTTTTGTGTTTACAAAGTGGGGAAAGTTGTTTTTTACAAGATAATGGATATGGTGCATGATCTCATGATATGAGCATAACTCTACATGAATTGTATTATGATATATGAGAGGAAAAATTAAAAGGTGAGTTAAATCATGATATGGCATGCTAAATAATAATCCATTGAAAAGCTTGAATGAAGGAAAGAAGAAGTCCCATTTTCTTTGGAAGTGGAAAAGTAAAATACATGAATTAATTATTTCTTTAAAAATTTTGATAATAAATTGATATTTTATGTTGATTTTTTAATTTATGATTTGACAGTGAAAATTGTTAAATTTTATTACTTTGGAATTTGAAATTGGTAATATTGGTGTCCTTATAATTCATTGTTGATATTTTATGCCTGAGGAAAATCAGAGTTTAAGTGTGGGTGAATTTATAGAGATAATATTTTACACATTTTTTTGATTCATTTAAATTGTTTTAATCATCCCAAATAATTAATTTGAGCTTATATGAATCAATTTTGGATTTATGATGTGTTATGAGCAAAACGGTGAAAAATTTCTAATTCTGGATTTGCGAATGATTTTTACATCAATGGTATTTTAGTTATTTATTGAAAAATATAATTCCAAAATTTGTGATTAATTTTTTTTAGAATCTTGATTCAATATCCTTCATCTTTGTCTTCTAGACCAAAATCACAATCCGCCATCTAAAGGGCCTAACAATTTATTGAAGTTGGACATTTTCCAGTGCGGACAACGTGGACCCCACCACTGTAACGGACCCCAAACGTGGTCTATGCATATACCAATGAGGTGTCTCAACCAAGTAAAGAACTAGGATAGATAGGAAAGACTATAAATCAAATTTGGGGGAGTCTAGTAGTGATTAAGGTGTCCGTTTAAGGACATTCTTTTGGAGAAACCTTCCTAGGAGCTTCGTCCAGAAACAAAAACCTCCAATGAAAATTTCATAAATCCTACAAACGGTGGCCAACTGAGCTGAAATATGGAAGGGGAACTGAAAACATATTAAGGTACAATAATTATGAAGGGTTCCACGACTAAATTGGTTTTTTATGGGGAAAACAAGGCACAAACATTAGGGGTCCAGAATTCTTCCAATAAAAGGAGGCCCTCACCTCATTGCCAAATCATCCCATTCTCCATCCATTCATTCAAGGCACCGAGGAGGAGATCTCCACTGAGGGATTCCGGCCAAATATCATCCCCATTTAATTTTTTTATTTATTTCTTTTACTTTTTTTTGTTTTTGTTTTTAATTTTTATTTAGATTTCTAATAAAATTCATGCATTATTTTTATTTTTGTGTCAACCCATCAACCATGTTTTCTTCATCATCTTTACACCTTATTTTCTTCTTTAATTCCATTTATATTATCCACCATGACCTCTTACCATAAAAATGAGGGGTTAACTTGAGACTTGGCTCATTGGTGTTATGTGAAAATTTCATTTATTCTATGCTTAAATTACAATGTTTTATTAATTTTGTGATGAGTAAGAGTTATGTGCACGGGTGTGGCGATTTTCCACCATGACACTGATCTCAAACTGATTTATATTATTTTATTAAATATTTTCCCTCCATTTTACTGGATAAAATATCTTCATGCGATGGATTTGATCCATTCATTGGTTGAAATGGCATACGATGGATCCAAGTCTTGGAAGATGTCACACTCTCAATCGAGGTGTGCCATCAACCTTGATTATATTAGGAGGTAAAGTTAATATTGCCAAATTCATTCAAGATTTCACACCAATAAATAAAAAATTAGTAATTCATGAATGAGATATCATAATTGAATTATCAACCATAATTTAAATTCCAAAAAAGAGAATGATGGAACCCACAAACCAACCCATAAAGGCCATGTGCTTTCTCAATTAATTGCATTTTGTCATTTCATGTTTGTGTTATCTTTTATATAAATAAAATTGAATTCCATTCATAGATTAAATAAAAACATCCAAAAATAATTTGTTTAGTTAAATACATGAATTAATGGTTCTATCTGTTGTCATTACATGTTAGTTTTATTATATGAGCATAAATCTACTTGAATTTTATCATGAGAGATGAGAGGAAAAATTAAAAGGTGAGGTAAATCATGATGTGTCATTCTTAATAATAATCAATTAAGAAGCATGAATGAAACAAAAAAGTTCCTTATTTTTCAAAGGGAAAAATTAAAATACATGAAATAATTGTTTCTTTGAAAATTCAGAAATTAATTTGATATTTATGTTGATTTTTGAATGTTTGATTTGACATTTAAATTTTTTAAATTTTATTGCTTTGGAATTTGAATATTGGTAACATTGGTGTCCTCTGAATTCAATGTCGTGATTTTATGCTTGAGGACAAGAATAGTTTAAGTGTGGGGGAATTGATAGAGATAAAATTTTCCACATTTATTGTATTCATTTAATTTTTTTAATCATCCCAAATAATCAATTTCAGCTTATATGAATCAATTATGGATTTAAGATGTGCTTTGAGAAAAATAGTGAAAAATGCCTCAGTTTGGATTTTAGAAAGATTTTTACATCAAGGGTATTTTAGTCATTTCATGAAAAATATATTTCCAAATTTTATGATTAATTTTTTTAGAATCAGGATTTAATTTCTTTTAACTTTGGATTTCGGATCAGGAGCTGATTCAGCCATCTAAAGGGCTTAACAATTCATTGAAGTTGAACATTTTTTCGAGCGGATGGTGTGGACCCCACCACTGTAACGGAACCCAAACGCAGCCAACACATATCAAAATGAGGTGTTTCTACCTAGGATAGAATGAGGACAGATATGAACAGCATTAAAACAAATTTGGGAGAGTTTTGAAGTCATTAAGGTGCTAATTTAAGGAGAAACTTTTGAAGGAACCTTCCTGGAAGATTCGTCCAAAAAAAGAAACCGCCAATGAAAATTTCATAACTCCTACAAAAATGGCCAAATGAGATGAAATTTAGAGGGGGAACGGATGAAACATTAGAGAAAAACTCTTATGAAGGGGTACACATGTAAAGTGGCCATATATGTTGAAAACAATGTGCAAACATTAGGGGTCCCGAATTCATATTATAAAAGGAGGCCCTTACCTCCTTCCCAAATCATCCCATTCTCTATCCATTCATTCAAGGAACCAAAGAGGAGATCTCCATAGAGGTAGGATGGCCAAAAATATTCCCCATTTCGTTTATTTATTTATTTATTTTCTTTATTTTTGTTTTAGTTTTAAATTGTAATTTAGATTTATAATAAAATTCATGCATTATTTTTATTTTTGTGACCACCCATCCACCATATTTTCTTCTTAATATTTTCGCCTTCTATTATTCTTTTATTCTTATCATATTATAAACCTTGACCTATTACCCTAAAAATTAGGGATTAACCCAAGACTTGGCTCGGGGGAGGTATGTGGAAATTTCATTTACTATGACCATAAATTTTGATATTTTATTATGTTTGTGATTAGCAAGAGTGATATGCACGGGTGTGACAATTTTCCACCATGAAACTGATCTAAATATCATTTATATTATTTTATTAAATATTTTCCCTCCCTTCTACTAGATACAAGCTCTTCATATGATGGAGTTGAGCCATTCAATGGTTGAAATGGCATACGATGGAGCCGGGTCTTGGAAGATGTCACACTTTTGATCGAGGTGTGACATCAACCTTGATTATATTAGAAGTTGACGTTAATATTGATAAATGAATTCAAGATTTGACACCAATAAATAAAATAATAATATTTCATTAATGAGATCTTATAATTTAGTTATCAAACTTAATTTAAATGCCATCAAGGATAATTATGGAACCGACAAACCAACCCATAAAGGCCAAGTTCTTTCTCAATTAATTGCATTTTGTCATTTCATTTTAGTTTTATCTACTATTTTAATTAAATTGAATTCCATTCCCAGATTAAATAAGAACAACAAAAAATAATTAGTTTAGTTAAATTATATTAAGTAAGAGAATGATTGAGAATGTTCCTCAAATGAGACCACCCTGGGCAACCTCTATGCTGCACTAAGAAAATTAAATTTCTTTTTCCACGCCATATGAAAGGCGTGCGTCAATAATCTCTAGGCCTATAAGCTTCTATTCACCAACTCCATCCCAACATGTTGGTGTACGACATATCATTTCGTAAAATGCTTCATATGGTCGCATTTTAATACTAGAATGAAAAATATTTTTGTAGGAAAATATAACGATGGAAAATAATGATCCCACATAACTTTATAATCTAGTCAATATGATCTCAAGATGTCTTCTAATGTATGGATTATCCTTTCATAATTCCATTCAATTTTGTGGTCACAAGAAGTACTCAAATAATGCTCAGTATCCAAATAATTATTAATACTTTTATTGATTTTTTTATCTAAATAGTGGATCCTGATTAGATATAATAGAAATAGGTGCTCCATGAAGTCCTAAAACTTCATTAATATATAGTCATGCTATGCGCTTCAGTGGAGAATCCTCCCTTATATCGAGTAAATGTAATGATCTAGTAATTCAATAAATAATCAGCTATATTGCATCATTATTTCATAAGGTTTTTTTTAATCTAGTGAAAAAATCTATAGTTTTGTCTTCCCATTCCTATAATGGGATGGGAAGGGGTTCCCATAATCCTCTAGGAAGTTGTCTTTTAGCCTTAACCTATTGACAAAATACAAAATCTTGATATATATTATGTAGTTTCCCACATCATTTTATCCCACTAGAATTATTCCGTCAAATATATATAAATATTAGTGCTGCCGGGGTGTATAGAAAAATCAAAACTATAGAAATCATCCAATAACTCCCTTGTTAACTTGAGTATAGTGGGAATACATTGCCTCCTCCAAAATTTTAGAATTTCTTCCTCAAACATGAATTCTGGAAGCATCTCATCCTTCACAATATTAATTTTCATATAAATATTCTCATCCTCACACTATGAAATTTTAATTCATTCTAATTAAGATGGTTGGGAATCTAGTTGAGAAATTAATCGTGTTTAAAATTACTAGATAATTCCTATATCAATCTTTTCTAGATCCATGTACACAAGATCTTTGTCAATCCTCATTTTTTACTGAATACCATGATCATCCATGATGAATGCATCTGCCACCTTGTTCTCCTTCCCTGGGTGCTAGTGTATGGAAAAATAATAATCCCTATGTAGCTCGAGAAATCACCTTTTCTTCGTGTTGTGTTTTTAATTTTTGAAGTTATAATTCAAACTCATATGAACCAAATATATCTCAGATCCTTCAACGTGTTGATAGTGTCTCCATATATTTAGATAAAAGATTATAGATGCTTACACAAGATCATTACTTAGATAGTTTGTTCATGAATTTTTATCTTCCGTGATGCATAAGAAATAACTATATCAAAAATTATAAGGAAAAAACCATGTAATTTATTTGACTCATCACTATAAATAAAAAATCCTCCGTTTCTCGATGGTAGAGTCAATATCAGATAATTCACTAATCTCCTCTTCAATTCATCCGTTCATTATTCACATTATTTTTTCATACAAATGTAACCCCTTTAAGCATAATCATGGCTAGTGGGTCAGCTACATGGGAAATGTTTTGAATTAAGAAACTTTAATAACCAACTAAACCAATTCAAATATGTACCACATTTATGTTTGTAGGTTTAGTTCCTTATTGATCTGTATTTTTCTTCACATGATCAACTATGATTCCACACTTAGAGACAACATGGCCAAGAAAAGAAACAGTTTGAATCCAAAATACACACTTAATAAACATCCCATGTATGTTGTTTCTTCTAGGAGTATTCATAAAAATGCACAATTTATTGTCATAATCTCCATATATTTTTGATTATACTAAGATATCATCAATAAATACCATAAAAAATTCACCAAGATATTCCTTGAACACTCATTTCACTAGATCCAAGAAAAAAGAGAGTGAATTAGTTAGTCCAATAGGAATTACTATAAAATCATAATTCCATACTTGGTTCAGAATGATATTTTTGGAATATCTTCCCTTTTAACACACAATTTATGATATCCATATCGAAGATCAATCCTTGAATAATATTGGCCTTTGTGGAGTTGATCAAATAATTAACCAATGTGAGGTATATAATACTTGTCATTTATCATTATAGAATTGATATCCTTACAATCAATTCACAATCTCATGGATACATCTATCTTCTTAACAAAAAGAACAGTTGTAACACCCCAACCCTAGTTACCCGGAGTCGGTGCATTATTACATAACATTGGCATGATCATAAGAAATAATGTCTCGAAAGACCAATTAGTTTAGTAGCCTTGGATGTACTAGATAAATATATAAGATTTTTATTACATTATGAAATGAAAAAACAATAGCATTGTGTCCCCTTGAACAAACTCATATCCCTTAGCCTATTCTTACAGGTTAATCGTAATATTCTTCTTCATATCCTAGGAAAATGAAAACACAATAAAGGGGTGAGCTCAAAAGCTCAGTAAGGATAACAATATAGCAGAAACTATCATAAATAAGAATAAACATTCAAGGCAATGTATAAAACTAAACCAAAAGTATTTTAAACATAAACTATAGAATAATATGGAAAAGAAATGTAAAAAAATTCCATTTACATATTATCATGTATATTCTACTAGTATAATAATCAGATATAATATCAATAGCAAATTTCATTATGATGGAATGCATATTGTCGGATATCATAACCACATAGACAAGGCCTCGTTCCAAGACTACAAATAATATTTTTTCATGGACTTGTCCTAAGACATTTGTTTGTCTCATGAGACATACCGATGCATGAAGAAGGTATAACGGGCTCCACCCATGACTTAATAATTCCAATGCATTCTTCATATTAATAGGTTGAAACATAACATAAACATTCATTTTAAGACTAACATAAGAAATGTTAATACTTTAACCAGAAAGCATGAATGATATAAAAATAACACATACACAATCAATCATATCAAAACACCTTCAATACAATATGAGAGATTGAATGATAATAAATCAACATAAAAAAAGTGTAAAATCTATCAAAGGATGTTGAAATATATGATATCAAAACTATTTGAGAGAAATATATCTTCATATTATGAATTCATTTAAAAGTGATGTAATTATAATAGAAAAAATTTATTTTAGAAATATTCATATAAGAATTTAATGGAATAATTGAAGTTTTTATAATGATTGAAAAAAGATGCACCCGCCTTATAAGTTAAAAAACATTCTTACCTTAATTTTTCGAAATGGTGATAAAGTACCTTGTTTGGAAAATGATGGAAATATTCATTTCCAAACATTTTATACAAATAAAAACAAGGGTATAAATTACTTTAACCCATATTATAGGAATTAGTAAAAATTTTATGAAATAAATTTTTATGAAACACAGATTTGGCTGATAAAGATTCCCTAGAAGATACTTATGTACAAATAAACTCCGATATGTAATGAGATTGTAAAATTAAAACTTACACAGAACTTTTCCATAGTAGATGGTCGGTTAACCTCTTGTATAATGGTGAAATAACTATTATTAAATTATACAAGAACCATATACATAAATATGATATTATATATGAAATTATAATATTGTTTTGTTAATAATATTTTAGTATTCAATAATGTAAAAACAGCCTATACCTACGGTTCAAAACCGTGGGAATAGCCCCCAAAACTGTGGGTATAACCTATAACCATTGTTTCGGGAACCATGGTCTAGAAAGGCGACAGTATATGGGTCTCAAAATATACCCATGGATTTTCTAAACCGTGAGTATTGTCTTCTCAAAGCGCACACCATGTTGTTCCAGCATGGCACACTACAGTCCCCACAGTTTGAATACCGTGTGGTTTTAAAATTCAAAAAACCGGTGATGTTGGGGTTCGAACCCACACCCCATGAACTGCCTCCCGAAAGTGCCTCACCAAGGAACCAGAGTAGCTATCAATTTCAGTTGTAATATATACATATATTTATTTATATATATTAATAGGATCCACATATGGATTTGAAAATCGAAGATGCCGGATTTGAAAATTTAAGACGCAGGATTGAAAATTGTAGATACTAGGATTCGAACCAGTGACCTGCCGAATGGAGAGGAAGCGCCGAACCAACCAAGATGGGGATATTTTTATTGAACATATATATATTAGTCTACTTATATTAATAATAGTTATATATTAGAAAAAAATGACACCGATATTTGATCCAAGGAACGACACACATGAAAAACGGCTGCTTAACCAACTTAGCTACAATGTCTTTGTTATTTATTATTTCTATCTGCCTAATTATATTAATCCAGATCATCTTCCCACCAATTTTTTCCATTTCCCCGCATAATTTTTTTTCCTCCTTATGGAAGGAAAGATATACCCACGGTTCTTAAAAACTGTGGCTATAGGTCTTAAAAAATACCAAAATACCCACGGTGCTGAAGAACCGTGGGTATAGGTCATCCGAAAAAACTCTATACGCATGGTTTGGCCAAAACTGTGGGTATACATCTCATAAGAAACACTTATACCCACGGTTATGCAAAACCGTGGGTATTAGTATTTAAAATTAATCTATACCCACAGTTTGGTATGAAACCATGGGTATAGGTGACCTATACCTTCGGTTTTCTGAAACCGTGGGTATAGGTCTGCAAATTATCCCTATACCCACGGTTTTTTTCAAAACCGTGGGTATAGGCCCAATTTCCAATAGTGAGTGTCATTGTTTCAGGTGTTAACTGATTTATTTTCTTTTATATTTTTTGTTAAGTATGTCATGTTTATTATTGATAGGAAGTATTTTATTCATATCTATAATGATATTAAGTTCTTAAATATTATTTTTAACCATAAAATCAAAATTATTCTTGAACAGTTATGATGAGAAAAAGAATCTTATCGCGTTCGTAGAGAGGGTAATCCGTACATATGTTCAAACAAAAATATTTTTCTTTTGATGGTAAAATCATATGTAATTGGTTGTAATATCATATATACAAAATAATTAACAAGGTATATTTATTATTAACATGAATTACACTCATTATTACACCCATCGAAATATTGAAGTGTCGAATAACAAACTACACCATGACGTGGAGACGGTAATCCTTACGTACACACGTATGGTGACTTTTTCATTCCTAGGATGTATAGAATAATCAATATGGTTGTACCATAGCTATAATAACATCAAAGTATGTATAAGGTACTGGAGTTATTATTTTTGGTATGGAAACAACAATGAAAGTGGATGTGGAAGAATAAATGAACTTTGAAAGAGGTGATGAAATTATTACTTGTTCTTCGGGGATTCCTTTTGATTGGATCAAAATGGCTCCTTAGGTTGGGTTTGTTATCAAATTAAGGAATCTAGGTAGCTTTTAGGGTAGTTTTAAGGATATTTTATAATGGTTTGGCTAAGCCAAATGGTTTTGGAGGTGTTAAATTAAGAGAAGGGGACGTAGCCTTTTATAAGAGTGGTGAGGGTCACTTTAGGAAATGCTTGAAATATTAATTTATGATACAATAAGTTTATGTTTCTAATGGATCCAAATGGATTTATTTTTAGGGTATGTTTGGTACAAGTCGAAAAAATCTCAAACAATTTGTATTAGATAGGTTTAGGTCATTATATTAACATTATCTTTTATATTTAACTCTTTGTTAAAATGTATAACTTTTTGCATGTATTCTTGTATTATTATAATAAATTGTTAAAAAACATACTATAAAAAGGAAAAATTACCCTAACTGGTTGATTAGTTATATTTATAACAATATCTATGTCCTTTCTAAGAGCCTTATATTTTTAGGAATATTCTATCATTTGACAATATAGTATTTTTTTATACTCATTTATGTCTGTTCGACACTATTTGGTATTTTTTTTGTGAAAGTCATTAAAACATTATCACTTCAAAAAAGAGTTATTTAATTAACCCTATAAATTCATATTAACCTATAAAATTAGTGTAATTCCTCAAATGTAACAATTTACAATTTTTTGGATATTTATAATATCAACTATTTTAATCATTCATTAATAATGTAATTACTGCATCATCACCGTGTCATAAATAAATTTCACTATTTAATGTTTTAAAATTATAAATAATATACCATTATGTTTGATATCTTCTTATATTTCTAATGAAAATTTGTAGTTGAATTTAGAAAATATATAAACCTATATTAAAAATGTTTTAGTTAAAAAAATTTCAATTTCACACTTTTTACTATTCTTTAAATAAAATAATAATAAATATCCTAATATAATTAATGTGGATCAAAGAGGATAATATTTAATTAATAAGGTTGATTTTGGTCTAAAAACACTTAAAAATAGAATTATCACTTGTTTTAGGGTAATTATAATATCATTTTTACCTTTAATTACCCTATTTACTTTTAACTGTGGAAAATAAAATTCAAAGGTTAATATTCCCCAAAAATTATTTTCATCTTATTTAACCGCATTTTACTTACTGATATCCACCGTGTCTCTCATAATTTTAAAATTCAAGTCACAGAAGTAGTAAAATTGTGTTTTATGCAATCATGCAAATGTGTATAGAAGGTGGGTAAAAGACATTTAAATGTTCAATAAAATTTTATACATATAATTTTGTTATTAAATGACTGCAGTGAATTGCATTGAACTTATATCGGTATTATCTATATATTTTGACATAAAATAAATTTAAATAAAATAAATTATTATTTAAATAAAAATTAGGTTTTAAACAATAATGCGGTGTTTATACTATTCAGAAAAATTGAACTTTTTCAGAAAAATACCAAAAAATCATCATAAGATAATTTTGATATTTTGAATATAAAACTAAAGTCATTTTTGAAAAATATAATTTATAAATTTTTAAAAAGTTTGTATTACTATTCATAACGGATAGTTTGATAGGTCATGGTGTTCTATAATTTGAAGTTGCGTACAATCCAAGCTATTTCATTATTCAAAGAAAAGCATATCGAGGAAGCTTTGGGTGTTACATTATTTCATCCTTCAAATATTTTTATACTCTAAATTTCTAGAATACTACTACGTAAAAAGATTCAGTTGGTTCTTCAACACAAGTTCCTCAGGTTCCCACATTGCCTCTTCTATTTTATTGTTTCCCTAAAGAACTTTTACCATACGAGTCATATGAATTCTCAACACTTGTTATCTGGTATCAAAAATATTGAAAGACATATCACAATAAGGCAAATCAGGTTGCAGATCTATTTCTTCATAGGTGAGTACATGCATAGAGTAAGGAATGCATTTTCTCAATAGTGATAGGTGGAAAACATCATGAACTTTAGAGAGACTTAAGGGCATTCCGAAATAGTAAGCTACAACTCCAATTCATTCTATAAATTTGAAAGGACTTATGTACATTCGACATAATTTACCCTTATTACCTAATCATACAACACCGTTCCATAGAGTTACCTTCAAGAAAATATGATCTTTTACATGAAATTACAAATCCTTCCTTTGATTATTAACCTAAATCTTTTTCCTACTTTGAGCTACATTAATGTGGGTTTGGATAATCTTTTCCTTTTCCATTGTTTCCTCAACATATTCTAGGCCTACGAGTTTTCTTTCACGAACATCATCCCAACAAGTTGGTGTGTGATATCTCTTTCCATATAACGCTTCAAATGGTTCAATCTAAATACGATAATAGAAGATATTATTATAGGAAACTTTTACCAGAGGTAAATATTGATCCTACATACCTTTAATGTCATGTGAGAAAGATCTCAACATGTCTTTTAATGTTTGAATAGTCTACTCTGATTGTCTATCAGTTTGAGGGTGGAAGGCAGTACTCAAACAAAGTTCAATGTTTAGGAATTTCTAATTAATTTTCTAGAATCTTGATGTAAAATGGGGATCACGATCAAAAACAATAAATAATGGCACACCATTAAGTCTTATAACATTATTAATATATAGTCATTCTAAAAGTTCAAGTTTTAAATCTTCTCTAATAGAAAGAAAATGTGATGAATTTGTAAGATATTTAAAAATGACCTATATTTCATCATTTCATCTTGGAGTCTTTGGTACCCCCACGAAAAAGTATATTGTAATATTTTCCCATTTCCACTCAGGTAAAGTAATAGGTTTCATGACTCCTCTTGGATGTTGTCTTCTAGCCTTCACTTGTTGAAAAACCATACATCTTGACACATAATTAGTAATATCCCTCTTCATGTTGTCCCACCAAAAATGTTCCGTCAAATATCATTAAATCTTAGTGCTACTGGGGTGTATAGAGAAATTGGAGCTATGAGCATCAACCATCAATCCCCTTTTCAGATCAAGTATGTCAGGAACACAATGTATCTTCCCAAATTTATGTATTCCATATTTATATACGAAGTCAATCAGTCACCCATCATTCAAAGCATTAACTCTCTTTTGAAATTACACATCATTAGTCTGAGAACATTTTATCCTTTATAGTAAATCTGTTTTGGCAACCAATTGAAAAAGTATTGATGTTTTACCTTCCATGATTATTCCTATATCCATATTTACTATATCCATTAACATTAGATCCCTTTCAACTATCATTTTTTCAGAACTCCATGATCCTTTATACTCAATGCATCTTCCACCATATTTTCCTTCTCTGGGTGGTAGTTTATAGTGCAATTATAATCCTTGAGTAGTTTTATCCATCGTCTTTGCCTCATGTTGAGTTATTTCAAGGAGAAAATATACTTTAAACTCTTGTGATATGTATATATCTCAATTGTTTTCACTATATAGATAGTGTCTCCATATCTTCAAAGAAACTATTATAGTATGTAATTCAAGGTAATAAGGGGGATCGTTTTGTTCATGAATTTTTAGCAATTGGAATGCATAGACAATAACTCTATCATTATGCATAAGGAAAAAACCAAGCCTTTTCTTTAAAGAATCACTATAAATAACAAACACATTTTCCCCAATAATACATTCAAGATAATAGAATTGGAAAATCTTTTTTTTAGTTCTTAGAAAAATTATTCACACACTTTTTTCCAAAAAAAATTAACCCCATTATTTTTGTGCTTAGTTAATGGGGTACCTAAATGGGAAAAATTCTGGACGAAACACTGATAATAACCTACAAAACCAATAAAACTAAAAACCTCAGTTATACTCATTTGTGCTGGAGATTATTGTATTGATCTTGTCTTAGAAGGATCAACGTAGATTCCATCCTTGGAAACCATATGTCCATGAAAATAAATCCCTTGAATCCAGGATTCACACTTGCTAAACTTCCCATATAATTCATTTATTATGAGGGTTTTCAGAATAGTGTGCACGTGATTTTCTTGATCAACATAGATTTTAGAGTAAACTAAGATATAATCAACAAAAACTACTACAATGGCATAAAAATATTTCTTGATAACTCTATTCATTAGATCCATGAAGACATAGGGTGCATTAGTTAGTCCAAAAGGAATTATTGTGAACTCTTAGTGCCCATACCCCGCTCAAAATACAATTTTTGGAATTCATTCCCTCTTCACACAAAATTAAGGATATCCATATCAATGGTCAGTCTTTGTAATATATTGATCTCCATGAAGATGATCGAATAAATCATCAATATGAGGTAGGGATAATTGTACTTTATTGTTATAGAATTGATCTCCCTATAGTCAATTCACAACCTCATAGATTCATCTTTATTCTTAAAAAAAAGAATAGCGGCTCCCCATGGAGAATCACTAGGGTGAATAAGTCCTTAACTATTCAATCCATCTAGTTGTTTCTTTAGTTCCACTAATTCCACAATTTCCATTCTATAAGTGGTCTTCGATACGGGCCTTAAACCATGAATTAAATCACTAGAAATATCAATTTCTCATTCTCGACGATTTCTAGGTAAATCATCTAGAAACATGTCTACATATTATTCCTTAATATGTACATCATATATTTGAACATTCTATTCCTCACCCATTGTTATTTCACAATCTTCCTCCCCATTAATAGAATTTATTAGTGCTACTAGGGGTGGATCTAAATGATAATCAGATTGTGACGTTTCTGCGCAAAAGATATGTTACTCCTTATCATCATTGAAAATCATAACCTCCTTCTTCATACAATAAATTTTTGTATCATGGTATAAAATCCAATACATATTGAGGATTATATCAAATTTAATAATGGGTATGACTATGATATTAGAAGATAAATCACGTTTATATTCATTAATGGGAACTGATTCACAAAACATTATTGAAATGATAATTCCCTTTTGAGTTTTTGCTGACAACTCACATATTAAATCAAATTAGAAAAATATAATTTTCTTATAAAACTGAGAAGATATGAAACAATGAAATGATCCATATACAAATAAATCATTGGCTAAATTTGATGAAACCATTAAATAACCTGCCACCATGACATTCAGAGCTACAACTTTAGTGGTAGTGATCTCACAAGCATAGACTTGCTCCCTCAGCCTTTTTTTGGGTATGTTTCCCTAATTATTAAGAAATTTATTTTCATAATTCACCATTTATCTAAAATTGTATCATTCAACATTTTCAACCTCTTTCTTTCCCTTTCAATCACAAGCTCGGTGGCCTTTTTCAACACACTTGTTACAGACTCTCATACCATTCAAGAATGTAACGGGGTTTTTCTTTCCAAATTTATAGTGGGATAGAAATTTATCATTTCCTTTCCTCCCAATATTTCCATTTCTAGATTGTTCATAAGATCTCCTTCTCACATTCTTTTCTTTAATGTTGAAAGACATAGAGAATTCCTTTTCATTCTTGATAGCACATCAGACAATATCTTCGTACGATGAGAAGGATTGAGAGATTAATGCTCGATGGATAAATGGTTTTAACACATAAACGGATCATTAAATATTACTCCTTGTGTAATTTATATAATCTTATGAAAGCCTTTCTATCCTTATAATGTTAGCCTCATAAATTACAGCATTATCATCCACCTTTTGCATCATAATTGGAAATTTTCTTTCTATATCCACTCAATGGTCACAAGGAAAGTATTTTTCTAAGAAAATATCTTGAAACACCCTCAATTCCATATTTTATACTTTTTCATCCTCCTTTGTGTTTTGAATTAATGAACACCATTTATTTGCATCTCCCGTGAGATGATAACCTGCCATGACAACTTTCCCCTTTATCTACTCCCCAAAGCATGAAATATTTTCTCTATGGAATATATACATTGATCATCTACAAATGCATTTGTAGTCCCATTGAATGATTGTGATTTTTGCCTCATGAAGCCGCCAAACATTGATCTTCCACGTTGTGGGTCAGGGTGCTTCATACGGTTAATTGTATTATACATAACCTGAGTGAGTTGTCCCAGTATGGTTATAAGTTGTTCAGCAATGGTTGCATCACCAGATCCACTATAATTATCTTATGTGGGAGGGAAATATCAACATGGATTATGTGCGTTGATACAGTTTCCATTCCTTCCACTAGGAACTATTTCTAAATAATGGATTATACAAGATTAGTTTACGAATCATAATACATAATTCTAATCTAGTAAAGTACCTAACATAAAATGAATAGTTTATGCATATAATCCATAATCAAAAAAAGTGTTTTATTTTAGGAGGCATTTACTTTTAAATCCTTCATAATTGTTTGTAATGAAAATGTGAATTATCCAAATAATATACCCCAGGAGTGTCGTAACCAAGTGTGCAGCAAGGCCCATTGTCATGTACTAGGATACCCCAGTTCAAGTTCGAAAGTCCTTGTCAAAGTTTTCACTCCTACGTACATATGTGCTAGAGATACCTCTACCTGGTTGTATCCATACAGTGAAGTAGTGCTTGAAAAATTCACAAAATCTATACATTAACAATATTCTAGGATGATCTTCTATAACAATCCTCAATGTTTATCTTAAGGTAATGTTATCTAATCATATCACTTCTTAATCTAGTTTCTAAGGTTTGTACTAAAATTCCAATGATTCAAATTGTGACACCTCAATGCTAGTTACCCAGAGGTGGTTCATTATTACATAACATTGGCCTGATCCCAAGATATCATGTCTCGATATTCCGATTAGTTTAGTTTCCTTGGAGGTACTATATATATACATAAGTTTTACATTACCATATGAAATGGAAAAACAAAAACATTGTGTCCCCTTTGAATACACTCATATCCCTTAGCCTATTCCTGTAGTTGAATCATAATATACTTCTTCACTTCATGAATAAAAAGAAAATAGATGAAAGGGGTGAGCACATATCCTTAGTAAGGATAAAAATACAACAGAAATAATCATAAATAAGAATAAACATTTAAGGAAATGTATAAGACTAAAACCAAAGCCTTTTAAACTTAAAATTCAGAATAATATGTAAATGATATGTAAAATAATACCATTTTCTTATTCACATGTATATATTACTAGTATAACAATCACATGTAATATCAATAGCTAATTTTATAATGATGGAATGCATAATGTTGGGCATCATAATTACATAGTCAAGGCCTCGTTCCAAGACTACAAATAATATTTTTTCAAGGCCTTGTGCCAAAACACTAGTTTTTCTTATGAGAGCTACCGATGCATTGAGAAGATACAGCGGGTACCACCCATCACCTACTTAGTAAAATTCATTCCTCATAGGAATATCTTGAAACATAACATAAATATTTGTATTAATACATTCATATGAAATGTTAATATTTTAACCACAAACCATGAATGGTATATAAACAACACATCCAGAGTTAAACATTTCAAAAAACCTTTAATACAATATGGAATATTATATCATAATAAATCATCTTAAAAAAATTGTAAAATCTATAAGTGGATGCTGACATAGATGAAATAAAATCCATTTGAGAGAAATATCTCATTATATTTTTAAATCATTTAAAAGTCACAAAATTAGAAAATAAATAATTTATTTTATAAATATTCTTACAACCTTGTTGTGGTAGTTTATAAGGTGTTATAATTATGGAAAATATATACACCCTTCGTATAAGTTAAAAAAATCATTCTTACCTTAATTTGCTGAAAAGGTCATAAAGTACCTTGTTTGGAAAACGACAGAAAGATTCCCTTCAAAACATTTTATATAAACTAAAAAAATGTATAAATGACAGTAACCCATATTATAGGAAATAGTAAAAATGTTTTGAAATATATTTTTAAGAAACAAATATTTGGATGATAAAGAAGTCTCATAAGATACATACGTATGAACAACCTAGGATAAGTAAAGAGATTATAAAATTTACCCTCACCCTGTACTTTTCCTTAGTCGATGGTAGGTTAAGCTCCTGTATAATGGTCAAATAATTGTTATTAAATTTTAATAGAACCATATTCATAAGTATGATATTATATATGATCTTCTTAATATTTTTTTGTTTATAACATTTTGTACTATCATTTTTTCGGGTGTTAACTAATTCAATTTCCTTTATATGTTTTTTATGTAAGTCAACTTTGTTATAGATAAAATGTATTGGATTAATATCCTGAGTGATTTTTAGTTCATAATAATTATTTTAAATCAAATAATGAAAATTATTCTTTAATGGTTACTTTGGGGAAATGAATCTTATCGCATTCATAGAGACGATAATCCGTACATACGCACGAGTGACAATATCATTTTTTTGATGGTAAAATATTATGTAATTGGATGGTATATCATATATACAGAATCATTAACATGTTATATATATTATTCAAATGAATAATAATCATTATTACACCCATCCAAATAATGAAGTGTTGAAAAAACAACTACACCACAACGTGAAGACGGTAAGCCGTACATATGCACATATGGTGACTTTGTCATTCGTTGGATGAATAAAATAATAAATATGGTTGTTAAATATTTAAAATAAAATCACAGTATATATAAGGTACTGGAGTAATAATCATGGTATGGAAAAAACAATTAAAGAAGAAGTGGAAGAAGAAAAGAACATTGAAAGAGGTGATAAAATTATTACCACTTCTTCTGGTGGTTCCTTTCGATTTGATCAAAAGGGATAATTAGGTTGTTTTTTTTATCAAATTAATGTCTCTAGGTTGAATTTATGGTATTTTGGGGGATATTTGAGTAGGTTTTGTCCGAGACAAATAGATTTTTTGTTGTGAAATAAGAGAAGGAGAAGTACCCTTTTATAAGGAGGTGAGGGTCACTTTAGGAAAAGACGAAAATATTAGTTTATTATAATATCATTTTCAGTTTATAATCTATCAGAATTTATTTATTTAAAGGATATGGTGGTTATGGGCCTAAAAACTCTCAAAATATAGGTTCTATATAGGTTTAGGTCACCATATTAACTGTATGTTTTATATTTAACTCTTAGTTAAATAGTTTAAATTTTACCATGTATTCTTGTATTATTATAATAAATAGTTAATAAACTTATTATATATATCAAATAGAACCACAAGTGGTTCATAATTGACATAAATAATATTAACTAAGACTTTTGGCTAAACCTTATACTTTTAGAAATATTATATCATTTAATAATATAGTTTTTGTTTTAAAAACTCATTTATTTGAATTTTAACACTATTTGGTATTTTGTTTTTTTAAGTCATAATAAATTTATCACATTGAAAAAAAATTATTTAATAAACCCTAACATGTTATTTTAACCTATAAAACTAATTTAATTCATAGAAAATCTCAATTTACAATTATTTGGATATTTTTAATTTCAATTATTTTAATCATTCATTAATAAAGTAATTACAACATCCTCATTTTTTCATAAATAAACATAATTATTTAATGTCTAAAAATTATTTATAAAATATAATTATTTAGTTAATATTCTTATCCTTATAAAGAATATTTATAATCAAATATATATTATGTAAAACCTTATATTAAAAATGTTTTAGTTATGAAAATTTGACTTTAACACGTTTTAATCTTCTTTAAATAAAATAATAATAACTGTCTTAATCTAATCCATGTAAATCAAAGATGATCATATTTTATTCCTAAGGTTGTTTTTGGTCAAAAAACACTAATCCAATAGAATTAGGACATGTTTTAGTGTAATTATAATATCATTTTACTTTTAATTACCCTATTTACATTTAACCGTGATAAATAAAATTCAAAAGCTACGATTCCCTAAAAATTATTTTCATCTAATAAAAGGAAATTTTACTTAATGATGTAAACTATGTCTCTAATATTTTCTAAATTAAATTAATAGAATCATTAAAATTTCTTTTTATAAAAATTTGTAAATGTTCCTCGAAGGTGGGTAAAAGACGTTAAAATGTTCAATAAAATTTAATACATCATATTTTTTTAATAAAATGAATCCATTGAATTACATTGAAATTATATAGGTATTATGTACATATTTTGATCGAAAATAAATTTAAAATAAATAAATAAATATTTAAATTAAAAGTAGTTTTTAAACAATAATGCAATTTTTTTTCACTATTCAACAAAAATTGAACATTTTCAAAAAAATATGAAAAATTCATCCTAAGCTAATTTTGATAATCTTAATCAAAAAATAGAGCACATTTTGAAAAGTAAAATTTATAAAATTTCAAAAAGTCAGTATTAATATTCATAACGTCTAGTTTTATTGGTTATGGTGTGCAAGAACTCGATGATTCATACAACGAAAGCTATTTCATTATTCAAAAAGAAGTGTATCGTGGATGCTTGGGGTGCTATAATATGACCTCCCCATAGGGAAACACTAGGGAAAATAAACCCCTTACCACTAAAATACTGTAGTTTTTTATTCAAATCCAATGATTCCAATGTGTTCATTCTATAAATAATCTTCGATATAGGCCATTAACATGGACTTAAATCAATAGAAGACTCAATTTCCCACTCTAGAGGATGTATACGTAAATTTTTTGGAAATACATCAATTTATTGTTTTCATAACAGTTACATCTTCAATTTTTATCTTTCATTCCTTGCCCGTTGATATTTCATTCTCTTCCTCCTAATGAATTGAATTCTATAGAGCTACTGGAGGTAGATCTTGACAAGAATCAGTTGGTGAGGTTTCCACTATAAATATTTGGGAATATATATCATTCAAAAAAATTATAAATTCCTTCTTCTTGTAATATATTTTTGAATCATAATTTGATATCCAATTAATAACAAGTGTTATATTAAAATAAATCATGGGTATGATGATATTTTTGGCAACTAATGCTTGTTTATGGTTCATAAAGGGGATAGGTTGACACATCTCGGTTATAAAGATACATCCATAAGGAGGTTGGAAAGGCAAATCCATTATTAAATAAAAATAGAAAATGTTTAATTTTCATGGAAAACTAGGAAGATATAAAAGAATGTGATGATCCAAAATCAAATAATGCATTGGAAATGTTTGAGGAAATGATTGATGTACCTTCCACCACATCATTAGGAACTCCAACCTCAACAGTTGAACTGCATAAGATTGACCTTTCTCCCTTGTCCTTTATTTAGGAAATTTTCCTTGACACCTATAAAAATAAGACGAATAATATCCTATATATTTGCAATTATAACATTGAACATTGTTAGAAACTTTATTACCCTTGAAATCATGAGTTTTGTGGAATTTTTCCCCACACTTGTAACAAACACCCATACCTTTTAGAAATGTACCAGGGTGTTTCTTCCCAAAATTATCATAAAATGAAAAATTAACTCTTCCCTACTTCCCATTTTCTTTATTTCCTTTTATATAGTGTTCTACAACTCTCTTATTCTATTGATTTAATATTAATTCATATTACTTAGATAATTATTTTTCTATCTTGATTGCATATGATACTACATCTTCAAATAATACATTTTTTTGGGATAGTAGTGCCCTTTTGAGTAATATTGGTAAACCATCAAATAATTTATTGATATTGATCATTTGATTATGTATGATGTCCATAGAATTCCCTGATAAACTTATAATGTTTGCTTCAAACTTGGATATATACTCATCCTTGATTTTCCTTAGATTCAATAATTTCCTTTTTGTGTCTTCATTTTTTTCCAAAGAAAATATTTTTATTGGAAAATTTATTTAAAATCCCTATATTCCATATTTTTAATTTCATCACCATCCTAATTTTTTTAAATTAGTTACCACCATTGATCATTATCTCTTGATATATGATAAACATCCATGAAAACATTCTCCCTTTCGTCACATACTAAACTGAGAAATATCTTTTTGAAGGAACCTAACCATTTCATGGATGAAAATGTGTTTTAGTCCCATTGAATGATGGAGATTGTTGTCTCATAATGTGTTATAACATTGATCCTAAATATTTTGAATCAGGATTCTCTATATGGGTAAGGTTACTGTTCATAATATGAGTTAGTGGCCCCATTATAGTTACAATTTGATCTGCACAAGTCATAACTCCCATACCAACGTCATTATCTTACATAAGAGGGAAATCCAGGCCTGGGATATGTACATTGATACATTTTATAATCCTTCCACTATTCTCCGTTTATATGTAATTTCATATACTATATTAGGTTATGAATCATAAGGTATAATCTCGAACAAGAACAACACTTAACATAAATTGATGTTTTATGGATATGTAATCTCATAATCCTAAAAATGATTTCTTTGGTGTCATATTGAATTTTAAATAATTCATAATGGTTTATAAAAAAAATTCGACTTATCATAATAATATCCCTTAATATTATCAAACTAGGTGGGTAGTTATGCCTGCTGTCATGTACCAGGTTTCCTCAAGTCAGGACCATGACACCTTGTCAGAGTCATCACCCCTAGGTATATCAGTTCTCGAGCCACATCCACATAAAGTAACTTTACAGGGATGTATTGATACAAAGACTCACATAATCTATACATTACCAACACATTGGTATGTTTTTATATTCTTATCCTCAATGTCAATCATAGGCCTAAGTTCCATAAAATATGGTTTCTAAATCTAGTTTCTATGGTTTCTACTAAACAGCCTCTCATAATAACTATAAAGACCCCAACCTATATATATTGGGGTCAGTGCATTAATTATTACATTGGTATGATTGCATGGAATCAAATCATTATGGAATGAATAGTTTAATATCAATGGAAAACTAGATACATACATACGTTTTACATTAAAACATTTAAAGGAAACACAATGTTGAGATTATATTTAAAACATCAATAACTCCTAGATTATCCCAACTTGTCATTAATAATATTCAACTTTTCATCTTGGGTGAAAATAAAACACAAGGTGTGACATTAAATGCTCTATAAGGTCATATAATACAGCAGAAGCATAAATATAAATTATAAGAGATAACTAAAAGTACATATTCCATTATAATGTAATATTGAGCATAAAATGGTAGGAATTAAAATATGATTAAATATTTTGATGCTATCACATAAACATTGATATTCTAGTACTCATATAATCACATGGATAATAAATTATTCGTTTCATAATGATGTAATTCATAATATAGGACTTCATAATCATACTTTCAGAGCAGCATCCACGACACCATACATAATGGTTAAACACTAATGTTAGTTTGTCTCATGAGACATTCTGATGCATTAAGGATCTATATGGGGACCCAACCATCACATACTAAGGATATTGAATTACTTATATGAATGGGGATAAAAATGAACAACATATACATATGAAATGTTAAAAACATTCACTAATTTATAAACATAATCACTAACCATTCTAAGTAGTATGGGGAATGTTATCAAGATAGCACATCCGTAGTCAAACTGATCATAATAGATTTAATAAAATACTGTGTATTATTAACAGATGGGATAAATATAAATAAATAATAAAATTAAATTGAGTTGTTGAAATTGATGAAAATACACCAATAAAATCATAATGTAATTCTTGAGAGATATAGATTTTTTTTAATTTACAAAGAATAGTTCTTTTGGAAGAATCATTTGTATTTTTCATGTTTTTTTGGAATAAAACCATAAAATAAAAATAAATTTAAAATAGTAGTGATTTTATAAAAATAATTGTTTTTAAAAAAAATGTATGTTAATTGAAAATGGGTAATAAATAAAGACGTTCCTTTTAATCGGGCTTATGTATTAGGATGAAATGAGAAGGGAACCCTGTAAAAAATTTATTATCCCATGAAAACGATGAAATGGTCTCAATATATGATTTATGAAAGTATATATATAATTTATAATAATTATATTAAATAATTAAGAATTACATTGGTGTACAAATAAAGAAAACCATAACCCTAAATGAAAATTGAGTTTCGGGAAGAAAACCATTACCTTATGTTCGAATGTGTTCTACACTTGAAATTAATTTCCTAGATAATAAAATTAAATATATAATTAATTAATTCATAATATTCTCTACATGTATTTGATTTATTATTATTTTATTATGTTCTGTTAATTTCTATTTACGAGTTATAAGATACCATTTTATTGCTCATGATCATTTCTTTTCATGGTTATCCTGATCAGTTTGCTTGATTATAAAAATGAGGTTTATGTAAAATGGGTATAATAAGTCTATAACAAGAATTATATGTTATTTTATGAGAATAAAATAGTGTTAATTGTTATATTTTTCATTTGGTTATATGATATGAGGATGAATCATTTCATAACACATTAATTATAATGATTTAGATTATTATAATAGTTATTGATCATAAAAAAATCATTGTGTTTTATCATTTAGTAATATGTAAATATGTTACATAGTGAATATAAAAGGTTTTTAATACATATATTATATTCTTGTTTAACAATAAAAATGGGTTCATTACCAATCTTGAAGGAGAAATTGATGAATGAAGACCCATCATCCATGAAGGTTGTATATTGTCACCTCATATATGATAAATATGTTTTTAAAATAAGAGAGTGGGAGAAAGGAGTTTGAGGAAGGATATAAAATTGAAAATATATCATTCCATAATATTTATGATATTTTTTTATCATTCTCAATTGGGAATAGTATTTAAGGAGATAATAATAAAAGAAATTAACTTGAAAAGAAATTAAAAGGAAGAGGAAAAGGATTTTACCACATCAATACTCCTCCTTGAGAACCTCCCATAGAGGATTGGTTTTGGTCTTTTGTTATGCCCAAGAGATCATGGATGTGGGGGAGAGTATTAGAGAGATTATTTGGCCAAAATTTTGAATGATTGAAGGAATATAGTATTAGGGAGAAGTGGTGGTATTTATCATGGAGGAGAGGGCTGAATTTTGAATATTTTTGACTATTTGTTAGTTATTTTGGATCAAAATTATGAATAGTTTCAGCATTATCATAAAATAAATTAAAATAATGATGGTTATTTAGTGATTATGATTCTTAAATATGTAATGAATCAATAAATAATTTAATTAACTTGTAATGTATTTATATATTAAATTAGCATATATTACTATTCACCAAAAAATTAAAGTATTTTAGAAAAATCCCAAAAATTTATCATTACCATTTTTAAACATGTAGAATTAAAAAATAAACTCCATTTTATGAAAATAGATTTTTAAATAGTAGAAATTTTATTTCTGATTAAAATCATTATTTACGTGAAAAATATTGTTTTTGAAAATTATATCTGATTTTATATCACTCTAAAAAATTAACTAAGGTCTCATTAAATTTTCCTAAAATTTTATGAAAAAAATATTTATTTAATAATAAATATTATGAAAATGAATTTTCAAATCATTTTTTCTCACGATGCATCCCTCGAGGCCCACGCTGTGACTACCCCAAGATCGCCTACCATAGTCCAGGGGCTGACGACTAGCACCGAAAGTGTATTTCCTAAAATTGGGAAGGCATTGCCTTTATAACCTACAAAATCATGCAACCAAGAATATAGCTAGATACGAACATGAGTAAACTGAATAACAAAAACTGTGCTGAAATTTAGAGGGGATGAAATAAAATCCCAACCATAAAGTTACAAGTACAACTGAATATACAATACAACTTAAGAAAGAGAAAGACAATTACTGGGTAATCCTCTAAGGTTCCTACCTGAAGGGTAGGTACAGATAACCTCTTCAGCACTCCACATTCGGCCATCTCCTCTACGTACTGACATGTTGTATGGTCTACCTATGGGCACCATCCAGTCCTGGTACTCTCATCCCCAGTCAGCGTTGTCTGTCATCTACACTAAACACAACAAGGTTTGGGTGTAGCCCGTGCAGGGGTGAGTATAAAGATACTCAGTAGGGACCCCGAGACCCTCAATGGTCTCA
Source organism: Viscum album (assembly GCA_963277665.1). Lineage (NCBI taxonomy): Eukaryota > Viridiplantae > Streptophyta > Magnoliopsida > Santalales > Viscaceae > Viscum > Viscum album. The sequence continues at coordinate 1,153,065,926 of OY728140.1, forward strand.
CAATATCCAAAAAGGATAAACCATAATGAATGTAAACATATGACAACCCTACTAAGGTATATGCCCATACATATACCGAAGTTATCAAATACACCCATATCATTCATGAGGAAACACAATTTCCAACTCAAAATCCCAAAGATCAACTGTTCAACAAAGGAAGCAATACCACAAAGGTAACAACACAAAGGTAAGTTCCACAAAGGTAACACCACACAAAAAAATACCACAAAGGTTTCTCCATGAAGGAAAGTACCACACATGTATTCCATACAAAAGAATACCAAAAGGGTATCACCATGAATGTAAATACCACACAGGTACACCACAATGAATAATACCACTACGGTATCACTACAAAGGAAAGTACCACACAGGTATTCCACACATAAGAATAACACAAAGGCTTCATCATGAAGGAAAGTACCACAGAGGTGCGCAAAAAATATTAATACCACAAAGGTATCACCACAAAAGGTAAGTACCACACAGTTATGACACATAGAAGAATAAAACTAATGTATCACCATGAAGGAAAGTCTCAAATAGGTATACCACACAGAAGAATACCACAAAGGTATCACCATGAAGGTATGTGTCACAAATGTACACCACACAGAATAATAGCAAAAATGTATCACCACAAAGCTAAGGACTCAGCTCACACCAAGTATAATGTCGGTACAATAGTAGAGAATAATAGATGTAACTACTGAATCATCTAACTCTGTTAATAGGTAAACCCATGTAGAATCCTAAATCATCAAACCCACAGAGGATCCTAGTACATCAGCAGACCCACACAGGATCCTTGTACAGTAAACCCACAAAAGATCTGAGTACATCATCAGACCAACACAGGATCCTAGTATAGTAGACCCACATAGGATCCCAGTACATCATCAGACCCACACAAGATCATAGTATAGCAGACCCACAAAATATCCTAGTACATCATCAGAACCACACATGATCCTAGTAAGGCAGACCCAAACGGGATCCTAGTACATCATCAAAACCACACAGGGTCCTAGTACATCAGACCCACACATGATCCTAGTATGTTATCATACCCACAGAGGATCCTTGTACAGCAGACCCACACAGGATCCTAGTACGTCATCTGACCCACACAAGATCCTAGTACAGCAGACCCACATAGGATTCTAGTACATCATCAGACCCCCAGATGATCCTTTTATAAAAGACCCACAAAGGATCCTAGAGTAGTCCCACATGGATTCTTAGAGTAGATCCATGGGGGATCCTCGAGAATAGACACACGAAGGATCCCTTTGTCATGTTACAACCACCTATAGGGTTCCTGCACAAAGCTCAGTTGATTCTGGGAGGGTCCACTCCTCAATCCACAGGTCAATATCCAAGTGCCAGGAAGTTTCTTGACGATGTATCCCAAAGTACCGCCACATAAATAGGGTCTTATAGCAATATATGGTGCATCAATCTGACACCAGGTCTGTATGTTATTGGCCTTTTAGTCCTGAGGGTCCGATTGGAATCGTGTTCAATCCAACCCAGATATACCCCAATATTAAACAAAACTCAAGTGGGTTATACCAAAAGGTCTGCATTTCTGCAAGGTTTTTGGCACCACTGACAGTTCGTCAGATGGACGCCCGTAGCTCAAGATATGGCTGAAAGACTGAAAAGGGTCAAAGTGGGTCTGGGTCCGGTCCAAACTAGTTGACCGACTCGGCCCGACCTAGCCTGACCCGCGTCTATCCCATGGTTGGATTCAGCCCATGGGATCCGACCCGAGCCACTGGGTCGGGCCTGGCTCGTGGTGCGGCGGCCCACAGTTTAGTCTGCTAGGGTGGACCGCTTGGTTGCCCCCTGGATAGCCGGATGGCCAGTGGCTCCACCGCGCAGCGCGGTCACACGTCATGCCATCACCAGTGGCAGGAAGCGATCCAACTGCCCTTTCCTCTCTACCATGGCACAAGGGCATGGTTCTTCTCCACCGGGTGATGTGGATGCGTGTCGCTGCCCAGCGGAGGCCGGCTGCTACCCTTGCTCCATCGCGGCTGACGGGACGTGACTCTTCTTCGACAGTGTGGTTGCACCGACGACTTCATCACAGCCAACCGGAGTGCCGTTCGCCATTCCTATTTCCCACCAGTGCCAATCGTTGGCACCGGTCACTACCCTCCTCCATCTTGAAGAACACATCTAAACCATACAAGTTGTGGAGTGGCCTGGCCATGTTCGTTTGGCCCGCACCCTCTATGTTAGATAGGTAGAAAGCAACATAAACATTCTAAATACATGGAGGATGTCAAGAACGACATAAGGTGCGAATAAATTAACAACAGACTCTACATAATGTTTTTTTTGGAGAGCGTCTGCAATTGAAGATGTTTCGGAATTTTCCATCCTTATAACAAGCCTCCACTGATGCCGCTCGACCGTCGTTCTTCAGTTCGTGGTTCGAGGTCGCTTGTCACCGCCTATTATAATCGACTCCATCCTCCAAACATTGGGCGTCACGAAAATTTACCAGAGCTTCGTCTCTTGGTGATGTCGTGCCAAATCCTACCCCAAAGCTTCATATAAAAAGGAGAGGGGGAGGGTAAGTAACAATCGTGAAATTTATGAAGGTTCTTTTAATAGGAACCTTCCGAAATTCCAACGATGTTGTTACATAGTATTTGAAAGTCAAGCCATTGAATTTACATGGGAATAATTAAATGGGAGGTTTTTCAAGGGACATACCCATATCAAATAGGGGTTTGGGTGGTCCCCACCACCATGAATTTAATTGGGAGTTTAAAAATAAAATAAAAAGTTGTATTTTATTTTATTTTTTATTTCCACAAAAAACATGAAAATAAACATTCACCCTTCACCAAATGTGTTCAAGGTGAAAGTATCCTTAATCTAATACCAGTGTTGCGATTTCAATGGTGTCCTCATATTTCAATTCCAAGCATCGGTTCGAAAGATACAATATTCCGTTTGCACGTTTACTGAACGTACCCGAAAGAAAGTTTGGAATACATTTTACAGTCACCCTCATCCTATTTCAGTCTAGGTTATGCTTTGCCTAAGTGAAAAACACCCCAAAATAGCCAATGGTACTCTCGGATTTCAAATCCGAGTTATGGTTTAAAAGTTATTGATTTAACAATAAAATAATAGTCACTTAATTATTTTATTTACAGCCAAAAGCTAACATTCATTGGTGGAATGAACCTACCAATGATAGTATCTTATTAAAGAGAGTATACCCCCAAGAGTTCAGTGGTGGTCTCAGATTTTCAATCCAAGTTACCATTTGTGATTTATAAGAATTTAACACAAAATAATATATTTAATTATTTTATTTATGGTTATTCCATTTTTGGGTTTTCTAATAGGAGGCCACTGCCGACCAATCATAATTCACGCTTAGTGTAAACCTTTAATTTTGAACGCAACGGTTCCCTCAGTGATCTGATCTGGGAAACTATTTAAGAGTTAATCTAATTTTTTAGGAAAACATCTTACGTGCTCTAATTAATGTGTAAAAAACAATGATGGATCATTCAGGGCACTCTGGGCCTCAAAATCACACATCGTCAAATGTCATGGTCTTGAAATAATTCCATATAACTAAAAAAATTATACAAAATTTCTGAGACATTAAATTCTCCCCACCTTAGGGATTTACACCTTAAAAATCCAAAAACAAAGGCAAAACAATGAAAAGAGGGTACTGAGAATGAATCTGAGTCACCTTCTCCCTTGTACTCTCATGGAGGTTCCTGTGCTACAAGTGTACGCACAACAGAGGTATCGACTACCCACAAAGGACCTAATCTTGTCAATCCATAATCTCCAATGGAACCTCTGTAAATGATGCCCCATCATTTAAGTCCAGCTCGATATGGTTGATGATGTGAGATTGATCGTGCACATGTCCCCTTAGCTAGGATATGTGGAAGATGTCACGCACCCTCTCAAAATGTGGTGGACGAGCCAAGTGTTATGCTACCTGAAAAATACTCTGGTGTATCAGAAAATGACTGATATGCCTCTGTGATAATATTCCCTCTCACCCAAATCTCCATATTCCCCATCGAGGAGAGACTCTCAAAAATACATGGTCCTCCCACTTGGGACTATAGGGGTCTCTGTATCTTATCGGCATTAGTCTTCTACCAACATTGTGCAGTCTTCACTTGGTGAAAAGTGAGACATCATGATACAAACTTTTCCACTGCTTTCTTCATCTCTAGCCACCAGTACTGACGCTGGAGGTACTAGTACATCTTCAACACACTAGGATGTACCTCTAGATGGGAGGTATGGAACTCCATCAACACCTCCTCCCAAAGCACCACTAGTACCATGGTACTTCCTTTAAAGATGACAGAATTCTCCCCACCTTCAAAAAATCCATCAGGTGTCTGCCCTGAGGATATTTGCTCATGGTGAGCCTCACAGTCAGTATTCCCACGCTGCGCCTCCCTGACTCGCTGAATAAGTGTGGGAGTGATTGTAGGAGACTAATGATAAGACACTCCATCATGATCCACGTAGGATATCCACAATGTAGCTGGCTGCTCTGTCACCTCACTCAGCAGCTGAAGGCCAGAACTTCTGTAGAGTGCATCTGATACCACATTCCCCTCACATGTGTATGGACACTCTCAAAGTAATAGTCCTCGAGGAACTCTAGCCACTCCTGTTGGGAATTGAAAGATGAAAACTCCTACTACCACGAGGGTTGGGCTGGCAGACTCAAGAGTGATCGGTTGAACCCTATTATGCATGAGTTTAACATGTTTTACCAAGGTTTCCTTTTTGTCCCACTAATGAAAAACTATTCCCAATATTGTAGATAAAACACAACCCTTTTTCCTAATAAAGTCAATCTGAGTATGAACTGTGGATGCCTAGTCCATACACAAACTAACGTCATAAGTCCTCGACACTTCCACTAAGAGGTTCAACCGAAACTCTCACCTCATGCTTCAGATCACACTATCAGTGTAAGTGTGATTATCAAGTCTTCTCCCAAAGGTATATCCAAACACGAGGGTCAAGTCAACAATTTAATCAGAAACTCTGGGTCTTGGAAAGGATTCATGGAATGAATGAATAATTGGTACATATGTCTATTGATACTGAAGCTAGTAGTAGACACAGACCATACCTCTAATCACTCATTGAGTTCTTAAGCCACACTCCTTGACCACATGAAGCTACTATCTTCCCCTACCCTCTAGCTCCCTGAGCCTGGTGGGGACCACAAAGGGGGGTGGTTGTAATATGTTGAAATGTAAACCACCTCTAGCTGCTACCCTAGCTCCGCTTCCATGTATATATCCCTACAGATTCATCTATCCCTAATAATTCATTTTCCTGAATCCTTTTTATAAGACAGAGTCTCTGAGACTAGTGCCAATTTCTTGTTATCCCACTACTATCATTCATTGGCTGTATCCACTCAACCAAATAACATTCAACCACAAAGGTACTCTCCAGAACCCCAACATAAGTAGGGATGCTTAGAGGAATAGTTCTAGCTCAGACGTCCTTAAACACGCTGTTCTTGAAAGTCTAAGCACCAAAGAAAAAATTGTATCGTATTCATCGAGGACCAGGAATAATCGGTATTCCTTAATGTATACTCAGCAACTCACATGTTGTCCAGCCGAGCTGTAGAAGCTCTAGAGAACTCTCAGCCACCATCTAAAGCCAGTCCTCAGCCACCTATGAGTCAGGTTTTCCTCAGAACCTGAGGGGTATATGATGTTGAATCACGCATAAGTCACTAAGCCTATATATGTATTCTACCGGTACCACAAGTTGTAACTGCTGACCAACGAATAGTGATATAGCTGACACACTACACAAAGGTACTATCTCGGGTAATTTTCCACCTACCAAAGCCTCATTACTATGAGGACCACCGCCACATTAACTCACTAATAAAATATAGTATCTAAGATCACCATCTTCTCTACTAGTGTATGAACAAGGAGGATAATTCTTGAAACCACCTTTAGCTAGCCCTTAGCTGTGTGGGAAACTATCTCGCCTCAAAACCTCGGAGGCCTCTGCTCTTGGAACTCATGAAACTCGCTCAGTCGGCATGCACCATCCACTAGTGTGGCGGGTGGTATCTTTTGGACAATAGGTGGTGGTGCTACCGGTACACCACCAGAAGGCGCCAACATTATAAGAGGGCCCTACACTGGATCGTCGTCGCTCGGTGGGCCGTCATCGTGTTCTCTCTCAGGAATCCTAGATGGCTGTCTACACAATGGAATCCTGATAAGGAATAGGTGTGGCACTGTCATTTAGTAATACTTGGTGAGCTGAATCAAGAAAACAGAATATAAGTTTTCTAAACCCACACACAATCAGTGTTTTCGTGCACTAAGTCAGAAATAAGAAGTCAGGGTCCTAGTGTATGGATACATCACCCACTACACCAAAATTGGATTCCCTAAACTGATAACCACACTCACTACACTTAACAATAATTCTTTTAAAAAGTTTAGATTCTTATGTTCTACAGTTGAACTGAATCCTTTGATACCAATTTTTCACAACCCATCCCCCGGGGCCCGTGTCATGACTAACCCAAGCACGCCTTCCATAGGCCAGGGGTTGGCGACTAGAACCAAAGGCGTATTCCCTAAATCTGGGAAAGCATTGCCTTTATAACCTCCAAACTCACACAACCAAGCACATAGACAGATACAAACATGAGTAAACTAAATAGGAAAAAGAGTGTTAAAAGTAAGAGGGGCCAGAATACAAGCCCAACAGTAAAGGTAGAAGTACAAAGGGAAATAAAATACAGTAGAATAAAGAGAATCACAACTACTAGGTCATCCTCAGAGGTTCCTACATGAAGGGTAGGTACAGATAGCCTCCTCTACACCTCACGTCTGCCCATCTCCTCTGTGTACCGACAAGCTGTATGGTCCACCTTCGAGAACCGTCCAGTCCTGGTACTCTCATCCCCAGCCAGCGTTGTCCTTCGTCTACACCAAACACAACATGTTACAGGTGTAACCCATGCAGGGGTGAGTATAATGATACTCAGTAAGGACCCCAAGGCCCTAAAAGGTCTCTCAAAATCCCCAAATGATAAACCACAATTCATATAAATATCGGACAACCATACATAGGTATATTCCCATACATATACCAAAGTGATCAAGTATACCCATCTCATTCATGAGGAAACACAATGTCCAAATCAAATGATAAAAGCTCAACTATTCCACAAAGGAAGGAATACCATGAAGGTAACACCATAAAGGTAAGTACCACAAATGTATAACCACGCAGAAAATACCCAAATGGTTTCGCCCTGATGGAAAGTACCACACAGGTATGCCACATAGAAGAATACCACAAATGTATCACCACGAAGGTAACTGACTCACAGGTACGCCACACAGAAGAATAACACTTAGGTGTCACCATAAATGAATGTACCACAAAGGTATGCCACACATAAGAATACCACAATGGTTTCCCCAGGAAGGAAAGTACCACAGACGTATGCCACACATAAGAATACCACAAAGGTATCACCATGAAGGTAAGTACCACACATAACGCCACATAGAAGAATACCAACAAGGTTTCACCACGAAGGAAAGTACCACACAGGTACGCCACACAGAAGAATACCTCAAAGGTATCACCACAAAGGAATGATCCACATAGGTATGCCACACAAGAAGAATACTTCAATGGTATCTCCAAAAAGGTAAGGAATCAACTCACACCAGTTATAACGTAGGTATAGTAGTAGATATGATTAGATGTAACTACGAAATCACCTTACTCTGTTAAGAGGAAGACCCATGTAGAATCCTAAATCATCTGACCCACATAGGATCCTAGTACATTATTAGACCCACACAGGATCCTAGTACATCATCAGACCCTCACAGGATCCCAGTGCAGCAGACCCACACAAAAAAATACCCCAATGGTTTCGCCCTGACAGAAAGTACCACACAGGTACGCCACATAGAATAATACCACAAATGTATCACCACGAAGGTAAGTGACACATAGGTACACCACACAGAAGAATACCACTGAGGTATCACCATGAAAGAAATTACCACACAGGTATGCCGCATAGAAGAATACCACAAGGGTTTCCCCATGAAGGAAATTACCACAGAGGTACGCCACACATAAGAATACAACAAAGGTATCACCATGAAGGTAAGTACCACACAAAATGCCACATAGAAGAATACCAAAAAGGTTTCACCACGAAGGAAATTACCACACATGTATGCCACATAGAAGAGTACCTCAAAGGTATCACCACAAAGGCATGTTCCACATCGGTATGCCACATAAAAGGATACCTCTATGGTATCACCACAAAGGTAAGGAATCAACTCACACCAGTTATAACGTAGGAACAGTAGTAGAGATGATTAAATGTAACGGCTAAATCACCTTACTCTATTAAGAGGAAAACCCATGTATAATCCTAAATCATCTGACCCACATAGGATCCTAGTACATCATCATACCTCAAAGGTATCCCCATGAAGGTAAGTACCACACAGAACACCACATAGATGAATACCAACAAGGTTTCACCATGAAGGAAAGTACCACACAGGTATGCCACACAAAAGAATACCTCAAAGGTATCACCATGAAGGCAACTTCCACATAGGTATGACACACAGAAGAATACCTCAATGGTATCACCACAAAGGTAAGGAATCAACTCACAGTAGTTATAACGTAGCTACAGTAGTAGAGATGATTATATGTAACTACTAAATCACAATACTCTGTTAAGAGGAAGACCCATGTATAATCCTAAACCATATGACCCACAGAGGATCCTAGTACATCATCAAACCCACACAAGATCATAGTACATCATCAGACCTAGACAGGATCCCAGTGCGGCAGACCCACACAGGGTCCTAGTACATCATCAGACCCACACAAGATCCTAGTATGCAGACTCACATAGGATCCTAGTACATCATCTAACCCACACATGATCCTAGTATAGAAGTGGGACAACTGGGTCCTAGTGACAACACAACCACCCCGCCGTAACATGGTTGTCGGGTCCTAGCGCACCAGGTACCAAAAGTTGGCCCGCAAACAGGGGGCCCAACCTGGGGTCCACCCACAAGCCTGAACGGGTCATATGACAAATGATTGTCCCCATAGGCCAACACATGTCCATTATAGTGTTCTTTTTCCTCACTCACACACACCCTGAGAAACTTCCCAGAAGGTCACCCATCCTGATCACTACTCCAGGCCAAGCATGCTTAACTGTGGAGTTCTAATCAGACAGGCTCTCGAAAAGGAAGGTGCACCTTGTTGACATAAGTCATATCATTTAGTCATTCAAAACCTTTATCATTTGAGGATGTTATAATCACCCCCCCCCCCCGTAGAGCACAACGCCCTTGTGGTGGGACCTACAACTCAACCTAGGTAGTGCACCGCACTTAAGGCTAGGTTCATCCTCTGATACCAAATGTAACAACTGGGCCTCACCCACCAGTTTCCCCACAAACACGTGGGCCACACACCAGGTCCCACCCACGTGCCCGAACGGGTTATCTAACTAATGATAGTCCCCACATGCAAACACATGTACTTTACAATGTTCTTTTTCCTCACTCGTACACCCCATAGGAAACTTTCCAAAAGGTCACCCATACTGATCACTACTCCAGGCCAAGAACGCTTAACTGTGGAGTTCTAATCAGGCAGGCTTTCGAAAAGGAAGGTGCACCTTGTTGACATGAGTCATATCATTTAGTTATTTAAACCTTTATCATTTGGGGATGTTACATGAAGACCCACAATGGATCCTTGTACATCATCAGACCCACACATGATCATAGTACATCAGACCCACACAGGATCCTAGTACATCCTTAGACCCACACAAGATCCTAGTACAGGAGACCCACATAGGATCCTAGAACATCATCATACCCACAGAGAATCCTAGTTCAACTGAATCACACAGGATCCTAGAGTATTCCCACATGGATTTCTAGAGAGGATCAATGTGGGACCCTTGAGCAGAGACCCATGAAGGATCCCTTTCTCATGTAACAGCCTGCTACATGGTTCCCGCAATAAGCTCTCCTGATTCTAGGAGGATCTGTTCCACAAGCCACAGGTCGATACTCCAACTTCGATGAATTCCCATGAATAAGTATCCCAAATTCCCACCATATAAAATGGGTCTCAACGCAACAGATGGTGCATCAATCGGACACCCTGTATGTATGTTATTGGCCTTTTAGTCCTGAGGGCCCGATTGGATTTGTGTTCGATTCAACCCAGTTATACCCCAAAATTAACCAAAGATCATGTGGGGTATACCAAAATATCATTCACACTCCATATATTTTGGAACCACTTACGGTTCATCAAATGGATGCTCGTAGCTCATGATATGTTCGAAAGAGTGAGAAGGGTCGAAGTGGGTCCGTGTCTGGTCTGACCTGGTCGTACCGACCCATTCCAACTCGAGTTTGGCCCTTGGTTGGACTCGGCCTACTGGATCTGACCTAGACCACTGGGTCCATCCTGGGCTGCAGTGCGGTGGCCCGCGGTGTGGCAGCCTATGGGGTAGTGGCCCGTGGTGTAGTCCGCTAGGGGGGACCGCTTGGTCGCCCCCGGCTGGCAGGATGGCTAGCTGCTACTCCGCACGGTGCAGTCATGCTTCGTGCCATTGTCGATGGCCATCAGCTATATGGCCACCCTATCCTCCCCATCGCAGCACTAGTACGTGGTTCTTCTCCACCGGGAGGCGCGGACGTGCACTGCCACCCTTTGCACGGCCATCCGCTGCTGGCCTCCGCCCTTGCTCCGCTGCAGCTAACAGGCAACGACTCTTCTCCGGCGGCGCGGTTGCACCGCTGCCTCCATCGTGGCTGGCTGGAGAGCCATCCTTCATTCCATATTTCCATTAGTGGAAATCACTGGAAATGGTCTCTGCCCACCTCCATCATGAAGAAAACATCAAAACCATAAAGGTTGCAGAGTGGTTGGGTCATGTTTGTTTGGCTCACACCCTCTACGTTAGAGCGGTAGCAAGCAACATAGACATTATTAATTCAAGAAGGATGTCAAGAATGGGATAAGGGGAGTATAAATCAATAGTATACCCTATCTCAAGTTTTTTGTAGAGCGTCCTCATTTGAGTAAGTGTCGGCGTTCTTTGTCCCCACAACATGCCTCCAACGAAACCGCACGACCGTCGTTCTCTGGTTTGTAGTTCGGGGTCGCTCGTCACCACCTGTCGGAACCAGCTCCTTCTCCCATGTGTTGGGAATCATGGCACTTTACCAGAGCTTTTTCACTGGGTTATGCTGTTCCACAACCCCCCCCCCCCCCCATGCTCTATATAAATTGGAGAGGGGAGTGTTAGTAACGATCATGGAATTTAGGAAGGTTCATTTAATAGGACCCTTCCAATATTCGAACAATGATATTACTTAGTATTTAAAAGTCAGGCCATTAAATTTAAGTTGGAGATATTAAATGGGAGGTTTATCCATGGAATTCCCTATATTATAGAGGAGTTCGGGTGGACCCTACCACCATGAATTTAATTGGGAGTTTAAAAATAAAATAAAAAGTTGTCCTTTATTTTATTTTAATTTCCACTAAAAACACAAAAACTGACATTCACCCAAGACCAACTATGGTCGAGGTGAAATTTTCATTAAGCAAATAAAAGAATTTCAAGTTCAACGGTGTCCTCAGATTTCAATTTCGAGCAGATTTCAAAGTTACAAAATGCCTTTTGTGCGTTAACTGAACGTACCCGAAAAAAAGATAATTTTTTTTATAGTCACCCTCAACTTGCGCCAGTCAATATTTTGGCACTTATTAAGTGAAACATGCCCCAAAAAATCCAATGGTACTCTCAGATTTCCAATATGAGTTACCATTTAAATGTTATGGATTTTAAAATAAAATTATTGTCACTTAATTATTTTATTTACAGCCAAAAACTAAAATTCATTAGTGTCCTGCACCAACCAATTTTAGTATATACCTAAAAAGTGTATACCCTCGTGATTTCAGTGGTTGTCTCAGATTTTCAATCCTAGTTACCATTTGTGAGTTATAAGCAGTTGAATAATAAAATAATTTATTTAATTGTTTTATTTAAAATTATGCCATTTTTCGGTTTTCTCATAGGAGGCCTGTGATGACCAAAATTATGTTACGCCTAGGGTAAAACCATAATTTTAAACTCAACAGTGACCTCATATTTCTAATTCGAGAAACCGTTTAAGATTTATTCCTCTTTTTCAGGAAAAATGATTACGAGCGCTAATTAAAGCGTTACTAAAGTTTGACAGATCTTTCCGGGCACTCTGGGCCTTAGAATCGTGCACCGTCAGATTTAACAATCTAGAAATAATTCTATATATTTAAAAAAAATATACTGAATTTCTGGGACATTACATTTTCATTAATTATAATATTTATGATTCATAATTATACTAAAATATAATTAATATTTTTTATAATATTTATTTACTTATATTATGATATAATGATATTATATTTTTCTTTATAGGATTGATAAATTTTATTTAAACATTCATTGGTGAGGTTACTATTCTATTGGCCGATTTACTATTTATAATGGTCACATTACTATTCCAATTGTCAGGTAACTATTTAATTAGTATAGGTTCCTTAACTTCTAGAAAAATCATTTTATTTCATTCATTCATTATTTATGATGTTTTTTTACATTGCATATGTGATTTTATCTGATCTATAATATATACACATATGAAAAGTAATTTAAGTGAAAGAGGTCTTGGTCGTTACATTTATAACCTATTTATAATCCCTATTCGTGCCAACAAACAACAAGACATGGGTTTCAAATATCACATATTGTGTTATTTTCAATTATAGGTGCATAAATCTCTCGAACCGGCTCAATCTACCCATTCACCATGAATCACATAATCAGCAGTAATATTTGTAGAAAAAATATTAAGGAACACACTTAGAAATATTAAATATTAGAAAAAAATAAAACAAGGTTATCATAATAAAAGAACCCTAACTCATGGAGATTAAATGAAACAACAAGGATTTTTGAAAAATGATTCATTATCTTTATAGATTTCATCCCAATTTTAAGATCTAATATACGTCCATGGAAATTTCCTCCCCTCAGTTATGGTTATGTGGAAGATACAAGCCTCCCCCTTTATGAATATTGTTTCAGATCATAATCCTCCAAAATTCTGAGAACATATAAAAACGTCATCCCTATAATGACTTGATTCAGGCCCTGAAACATAATAATAAATATACTTCCCTTAGAACCCCCTCCCAAATATGAAAAGAACCAACGTTTTAAAATTTCAATATAGTCATCTGATTAGGATATATTGAAATTTTCACATGTCGGAATATTTATTGAAAATATATTTATCAATTTTTTTCTTAAAAAGAAACCTTCCCAAAAAATCACCAGAAATCCACCCATTGGTAAACTCTATGCCATGAGATTAACATAATGAAAAATAATACATATAAAAATTGTTTATTTATAGTGTTATATTTACCATTGTACCCACAATAAATCTGTTTGGTGAACTAAAACTCAAAAAAATTAGTTATGTATTACTTGTAGACAAATCAGGGTCACAGAAGTATTAATTGTAATACCTTTTTGTATCTAAGAATCTTATATATAACTATAAAATATTGGTGAGATTAACTATATTATGGTATAGAATATATTTATGTACAAATAAATAAGTAATGATTATATTTTATTTGTAAGTGTGTAAGATATTTTTTTAAATAGTTACACTAATTTTATCTTTAAAAATAATAAAGAAAATTTATGATCTCAGTACATGTTTCTATTTTCTCTAAATGGTATGAAATTATATCAAATGGTTCTAAGAAACCATTGTTTGTTGATTATATAGTAGAATAAGATTAAGTTGGTTTATCGAAATTTTAAAATAATAAACTTTTGGTCAATAAGGGTACTAGTGAGGTTGGGGAAACAACTAATATATTGGGATGAGTAAAGATATTTTGTGAAAATAATGGAGTTATTTTGCTGGGTATGGGACTTTGGCCCACTAAATGACTAAAAAAGATCCTTAAAATATAAAATCATCATATAAATCATTAATATGGTCAATGTAAATATTCATTAGGTAACAAAATAGGATATTATAGTGGATACATTAAAAACAAAAATAATGGAACAAAAACATGGTAAACATATTAAATATATGGATGTTTTTATATATTTGGGATTAAAAACAACTGTATTAGGGTTTTCATTAATTTTGAGCTAGTTCAAGTGATGAAAATTATAGGATTATAAAAGACATAATAAATTTATTACTGATATAAATTTCAACATTATATCATTCACTTATGTAGGATAATTTTATTTAATGACATGGTAATTTTTTTTACCATCCTAGGTAAAACTATGAGATTTACCTGATATATACTTTTCATAGAAAGTAATGATTTTGATAAATATTTAATATAAATTTGATTTAGGGATCATATAGATTTATAGAATTCACTCAAAAGAAATAAGTATGAATTAATTTATGAAATAAAATGTTTAGTTTTTCCTAATATATTTTTGTCTTGGAAAGGAATTAGTTGTGATAAAATTTTATGATTCACGTGAATGGGGATCATATAAATTTACAAAGTCCACTAATGAGAAATAAGTATGATATACTATCATAACTAACACACTAAAGTATATTATATGGAATTATATAATCATTTTCTATGATATTCATAGTAGTGGATGATTTATATGAATCTTCATCAAATTAGGTTAACAAGATATCCTATACAGGAACCTTCAAACATTGATAAACATTATAGTCTTATGGATGAGCTAATTTGGGGTGGTTGTGTATATTTTATAATATATGGAGATTTTTTCTTAAATAATATTGAATTAGTTCTCCAATAGAATAAATATTTCATATAGGCCATTTATTAGATTATTTGGAATAATTTATTAGTCATACATAGTTGAATGACATGTGATATGCTAATCTACATGGATTTATGACATAATGTGTATTCAAATGAGTTAGTGTTTTTCAAGAAAAAAAGAATTCATTATTTTTCTTTTATGAGATAATCATTTTTCATGTTTTGTGGTTATGATTGATAGATTTGAAAAATAGATTATAATAGAATTCATGTGATGTATGGAGATGCATTTGGTTGACCTAGATATACGATGATACATGTGTTTAATGGGAATCATTTAAAATCCACTTATAGTATTCATAACTTGGAAGCATTTATAGAGGATTATATTTTATTATTTTCATGGATAGGGAATTCAAATTAATTTCCTATGAAACAATGACCAACAATGTCACATAAATGGATGTGGAATGATGATTAATATTTATACAATGTATTTTCCCAAATTGTGAGGGGATGATAGTTTATCCATAAAATTTTGAATATTATTTATGAAGTTTTTATGGACTATATTTATGAATAAAAATATTTATTGAAATTTATAGATTGAAATATTCATACACATATAAGCCTATATCATAAGTAATTATATAAGTTATATCATTGCCCATGGTATTAGAAATAAAAGGATGCAACAACACTGTGATATTGGATATCACATGTTCCGGACTCATCCATTGAACTATTATTATACTTGTATTAAAAATCATGTGATGATATAATTAATTTACTATGATCATTGATGTGTTAAATAAAAATTTTTAGAGGAAGAATAAAATGTTATAATAGTTTAATGTATTCCAATAAGATATGACCAATCTTTTTTGAAATTCTTGTACTCATAAATGATATTTTACTAATGTTAATGAAATATAAAATATATTTTACGATTTATTTTAAATAATGTAAAATATTTTATGTTATGGTAAAAGTTATATATTTCTTATTGATTACTTAATTAATGGTATACTAATAAATATTTTTAAGATAAAAAACATTCTTAAAAATATGTTTAGAGATTATATAGTTACGGTATTACTTTTTGTGGAAGGAATAGATAGGTTGATGTTCAGGCATTTCCATTCACTACATGTGATAATGGGCCAGTAGATATGTATATTTAATTTATGTTCTCTATAGTATTATATTTTTATATCTATTAAATGATAATGTATTAATGGTTTTGAGTATTCAATACATACTGATATGGTTGACTTCTTAAAAATAAACTACTATATAAATCTCTATTAGAAACTACAAAAATTATTCACTAATATGATTTTATAGCCACAAAATGACCATAATGATTGTTTATTGTTGGTCTGTAACTATAGGCCATAGTGACCATTATATGGTGACCACTACAGTCCACCTTTAAGAACTATGTAGTGAGTTCTATATGGATTCCACTATGTATAAATATTTTTAAAAAATATAATGGATACACCACCCCAGCTAATATTAAAAAATGATCTATAATTTTGAAATTCAATATATGTATACAATATTAACAATTAATTAAAAAATTTATAAAATAGTTTAACAACAAACATGATCATATCCTTTATCAAACTAAACACCCATTAACTCCTAACTAAAGGCTGTATAAGCATGAAATAAATGTTTTTACATCAGAAAAGTAATATAATAATAATAATAACCCACTTAGTTATTTAATGTAAAATATAATTAAATAATAATATGTGGTCATTTGTTTTTTCTAAACTTATTACTAATTGTTTATTATTTTTATCTAGAGAAATATATTTTATAATCATTTTAACTGTATGACATGTAAGATTGATAATATTTCTATTTTTACATGTAAAAAATAATTCAATGATTATTTTTCTATAATTTTAGGTAAATTTTTAGTGAAGTTCATGGTTCTAACCATTACATGAACATTTTATATTATTTTAAGCACTATAACTATTTTATAAGTCATTCCCTGAATTCCAAATCATGTATTGATTGGAAATCTAATCCTGTATTTCGAAAACTTATTTTTTTTTGTGTGGTTTTTTTCATATTTTACTAAAGTCTGAGGTTTATTGGTGGGATTTCACCTTATAGCACACATTTTTATGACTTTTATATCTTTATAAATTTACATTTCTCTCTTTCAGGAAGACCAAACATTGAATTGAAATTATATATGTTCATACTTGTTTCAAATAATTAAATGATAATTTATATACAATTTAACATCAATTGGTGGTCATTTTAAATCTTTTGAGAGTAGTATTTTCATTTTATATTCTTAAAACACTACCACAAAACTTTTACCCACAGTAGGAAAATATTTTCTGATATTGAGGTGGAATATGTTATAATATTTATAATTTTATTGACAACAAATTAGCATGAAATTGCATACCAAAAATCTGTAAATAATTTTAAACATGTTTTCATATATGACATATTATTTTCCATACTGGAAAGATCACATATAAGATTGATGTGTTGCTGATTCCTACATGTCAAAAAAAATTCGATGATATTATTTCTATAGTTTCACATAATTTTAGGGGTTTTTTCTATGTTTTAACTGTTAGAAACATGTTTCTTGGGTTTTTAATGAATAAACATTTGGTTTTAGTCATCCCAAGAAAACTACCCCTAAAATTTATGTGCAATCTAATCATATATTTGAAAAATTAATAATCAATCATTTTTCTAAAATTTAATGAAAATATAAGGTCATTTCTAGGGTTTTTTACATATAACTCATGTTTCTAAAGACTATAATACCATAAAACCAAAAATTTTCCAGGTTGATAACTAACCATGTAATATTGATATGTCCTATATGAAAACATGTTTAAAATTATTTACTGATATTTGGTATGAAATTTCATGCTAATTTGTTGTCATTTTCCCTGTTTTAATCATTTCTCCGAACTGTCTGATTTATAAGACAATAAAACATTTTTTTGGTTATATTGAGAAATCCAATGCTTGGATTCATGTGACATTCATTCCTAGTACACGTCCAAACATGAAAATCTAGGTCTGAGGCTAAAAAATTATACTTTTATAAACTGATTTTGAAACCAACTAATTTGATATAAACATAACCTTCCATAATTACTATATAAATAACCATTATTATGTCACATATATACCAAGGAACATATTGGTTTAAATTTATAGATAATTATATAAATATTTAAAAACAAAGACTATATCATTCCCTCTAAAAACATATTATTTACACCAATCCAATAGGAAACCATGAACAAAATATATAGATATTACAACTCTTTAATGAATACTAAATATGTCTACCATATACACATGACTAATAACCATAAAGGGTTACTATTTTTGGATTCTAGATATATAAAAGAATTATTTGTTGAATTATATTTACCATATCTAATATCATTCATTATATAATTTACCCTTCTTGACACATCAAACATTGTACGCTTCATCATAAAATGTGGAAAATTAAAAACTAAAATGGGTGTTATTAGATTCCCAAAAAGGGTAAACATGAGAGATATCAAACAATGATAAAATGTAATTATGTCAGGAGTATATAGGTATGAGAAAGATATCTTATCAATAGAAAATCATATCCAATAATTCATATTTCATAATCATGAGTAAATGCATAAAATATTAGTATGACACTATATTGGGGAATAATAAAATCAATCAATCATGATCCATGAGTTCAAATTATAAGAGTATTAATAGTTAATATCAACGTGGAACCACAATTGGTACATAAAGAATATAATATTTCACGGTTAACTACTAATATCTTTATGGCATAGTAGATCAGGAATCCCCACCTATTTCTCTTATCATAGTGGATAATACATCCCTACCTGTTACATTGTAATTCCCCGACCCTAGTTACCAAGATTTGGTGAATTATTACAGAATATTGGCATGATATAAGGAATCATTTCCCAAAATACAGATCAGTTTAGTAGCCTTGGTAGTACTAGATATAGTCATTTGTTTTACATTTCATCATGAAATAAAAACATCAACAACATTTTGTCTCCTTTTTAAGACAATTATATCTTTAGCCTATCCCTATATGTCAAAGATAAAATACTTCTTTAAATCATGTGGAAAATAAAACATTGAAATGGGTGAGCTCAGATGGTCAGTAAGGATAACAATATAGCGTAAACTTTCACAAATAAGCATAAATATTTATAGAAATGTATAAGACTAAAACAAAATCCTTTCAGACATAAAATTAAACATAATATAGAAATTAGAAAATAAAATAATTATGTTTAATTATTCAAATGTATATTATATTAGTTGATTAATCACATACAATTTCAATATCCAATTTTTATAATGATTGAATTCATAATGCCAAACTTCACAACAACATAGTCAAGGAATTGTTCCAAGACTAAAAATAAAATTTTTTCAAGGCGTAGTGACATTACACTAGATTGTATCATGATACCTACCGATGCATCTATGAGCTATAGTGGGCTCCACCCGTCACTTACTAAGTCCAATGAATTCTTTATATGAATAGTTTTAAACATAACATAAACATTCATATTAAAACTAGCATACAAAATGTCAATAATTTATCCACAAACCATGAATTTCTTAAGAATAACACATCCATAGTAAAACATATCAGAAATCCTTCAATACAATATAGAAGATTTGTATCATAATAAATCAACTACAAACAAACTTAAAATCAATCAAAAGTATGTTGACATAGATGAAATCAAAAAATTTTGTAGATAAATATCTATTTCTATTTTGAAATTATTTTAAAGTCATACAATTATAAAAGAAAACATTTATTTTGAAAATATTCTTATAAACTTATATGGTAAGATTTGATGATGTTATTATGGTGGAAAATAGACACACCAACCATATAAGATAAAAAAAATTCTTACCTTAATGTTGTCGAAAAGGTCATAAAGTACCATGTTTGGAAAATGATGGAAATATTACTTTCAAAACAGATAAGGTAAAATAAGGGTATAAATTAATTTAACCCATTATCAAGAAAAAATTAAAAATGGTTTGAAATACATTTTTATGAAAACATGAATGTGGATGATAATTAAGTCCCAGAAGATACTTATGTAAAAACACCCTTGGATAATAAAGAGAATGTGGAATTAACCATTAAATTATAATTTTACTTGGTCAAGGGTAGTTTAAACTCGTGTATAATAGTTAAATATTTGTTATTTAATTATACAAGAACCTTATACCTAAATTTTATATCATATATGATCTTCTAATATTACTTTGTTAATAATATTTTCGTAGTATCATCATTTCAGGTGTTAACTAATTCATTTTCCTTTATATGATTAGTTAAGTAATAAATGTCTACAATTAATAGGATTTAGTTGATTGATATAATGAATAAAATTATGTTCAAAAAAATTATTTTTAATCATAAAATGAAAATTATTCGTGAATTATTACGATGGGGAATTAATCTCATCGCGTTCGTGGAGATGGTAATTTGTATGTATGCACGAGCGATAGTATCATTATATTGATGGAGAAATAGCATTTAATTGGATGGTATATAATATATAGATAATCATTAAGATGTTATATTTATTATTTAAATCATTTATACTCATTATTATAACCATCCATATAATGAAGTTTTTGAATAACTAACTACACCCTAACGTGGAGACGGTAAGCCGTACATACACACATTTGGTGACTTTGTCACTCATATGATGGATAGAATAATTAAAATGGTTATACCATTTTTATAATAACATCACAATATATATAATATACTAGATTTATTAATTTATAAGGGGAATAACAAATAAATAGAAAGTAGTAGAAGACATGAACTTGAAAGAGGTGATGAAATATTAACCACTTCTTTGGGTTCTTCCTTTTGCTTTGATTAAATGGGCACTTTAGGTTGGATTTATGGCCAAAGGAAGGACTCTAAGATGAATGGAGGATTTTTTTGAGGATTATTTGGCAGGGTTTGGCCGTGCCAAAAGGCTTTGGAGTTGTGAAATTAAGAGAAGGGGAAGTGTCCTATTATAAGAAGGGTTAGGGTCCCTTTAGGAATATCATGAAATATTATTTTATAATAAAATTATTTTCTGTTTATAATGTCTCTAAAATGAATTATTTAGAGTATAAGGTGGGAATGGGTTGGAAAAATAACAAAAATCATGTTTTAGACAGGTTTAGGTCATCATATTAACCTTATCATTTAGATTTAACTCTTAGATAAATTGTTTGACATTTACCATGTCTTGTTGTATTTTTATATTATATGGTTAATAATCATACTATAACAAGCCAAGAAAACTCCATGTGGTTAATTATTAATATATATATATATATATATATCTAAGTCCTTTGTCCTAACCATAGATTTTTAGTAATATTATATCAATTAATAATATAGTATTTGTTTTAAAAATTCAATTATGAAAATTTTGACCCTATTTAGTATTTGATTTTTTTGAAAGCCATAAAAACATTACCACTCCGAATAAAATTTATTTAACTATACATAACATGTCATATTATCCTATAAAATTAGTGGAATTCATTATAATTCTCAATTTACATTTATTTGGATATTTATAATATCAATTATTTTAATATTTTATTAATAAGGTAATTACTGCACCATCTTTTTGTCATAAATAAATAAAATTATTTAATGTGTTGATATTATAAATAAAATTAAATTATGTAGTAAATATTTCTATCCTTCTAATGAATATTTATAGTGTAATTTATATTTTGTGTAACCCTATATTAAAAATGGTTTAGTTATTAAAAATTTAATTTATCTCTTTTAACTCATCTTTAAATAAAATAATAATAAATGTCCTAATCTAATCAAAGTGGACCAAAGAGGATCATATTTTATTCCTAAGGTTTTTTTGGTTGAACTAAACATATACAATAGAATTAGGACATGTGTAAGGGTAATTATGATATCATTTTAATCCTTAATTTCTCTATTTAATTTTAATCGTGGTAAATAAAAGTCAAATGTTACTATTCACCAAAAATTATTTTCTTCTTATTGAACCAAATTTCAATTACTTATATAAACCGTGTATCTTGGATCTTTGAAATTCAACTGACACAAGATGTAAAATTAGGTTTTAAGCAAATTTACAAATGCTCATAGGAGGTTGGTACAAGGCCGTAAAAAGTTCAATAATTTTTATATATCTAAACTTATTATAAAATTAATCTAATGAATCACATTGAACATTATATAGGTATTCTGTATCTATTTTGACCTAAAATAAATTTTAATTAAATAAATAAGTATTTAAATAAATAGTCGGTTTTAAACATTAACTCAATGTTTTTCACTATTCATCATAAATTGAAAATTTTCAGAAAAATACCAAAAATTCACCATAATTTAACTTCAATATTCCAAATCCAAAAATGAAGTCCATTTTGAATGAAAAAATTTATAAAATTTTAAAAGTGGGTATTACTATTCATAACTACATGTTTGATTAATTGTGGTGTGTTTGAACTAGAAGTTACAAACAAAACAAGAAATTGTATTAATCAAAGGGAAACGTACCTTGGAAGCATGGGGTATACATTATTCATTCTTTAAAATATTTTCATCCTCAAAATTTCAAGAATATTACTACATAAAAAGATTCGGGTGGTTATTCATGATAAGTTCCCTGAGTTCTCACGTTGCCTCTTCCATCTTATGGTTTCTCCATAGAACGTTTACCAGATGAGTCATCCGGTTTCTCAGCACATGTTCTCTTATATCAAGAATTTTGTTAGGATTTTCACAATAAGACAGATCAGGTTCTGGTTTAATTTCATCATAGGTGAGTACATGCATTTGGTCTGGCTTGTATTTTCTCAATAGTGATACGCGGAACATATCATGATCTTTGGAGAGACTTGGCGGCATTGCCAAACGGTAAGCTATAAACCCAATTCATTCTAGAATTTCGAAAGGTCCGATGTTCATGGGACATAATTTACCTTTCTTATAGAATCGTATAACTCTCTTCCATGGAGATACCTTCAAAAAACATGATATCATACCTAAAATTCCAAATCCATCATTCGGTTATCGGTATAGCTCTTCTGCCTACTTTCCGCTAATTTTATGTGGGTTTGGATAACATTCAATTTTTCCATCATTTCATCAACAAGTTCTGGGACTACTAGTTTTCTTTCACCAAAATCATCTCAACAAGTTGGGGTGTGACATCACTTTCCATATAATTTTTCATATGGTGCCATTATAATACTTAAATTGAAGCTACTCTTATAGTATAATTCGATAGGAGGTTAATATAGGTCCCACATACCATGAAAGTCAAGTGAGAAAGATCTCATCATGTCTTCTATGGTTTGAATAGTCCGTTCTGATTGTCCATCGGTTTGATGGTGGTAGGCAGTGCTCAAACGAAGTTCAGTATCCAGGGCCTTCTGAAGAATTTTCTAGAATCATGATGTAAAATGGGGATCACGATCAGAAACAATCGATTCGGGTACTCCTTGATGTATTATAACTTCTTTAATATAAATACTTGAAAAACATTCAAGTTGTAAATATTCTCTTATAGCAAGAAAATGTGATGACTTTGTAATATGATCAACGATGACCCATATTGCATCATTACTTCTAGGAGTATTTTGTAGTCCTATGAAAAAGTCTATTGTAATATCATCCTATTTCTACTCAGGTATTGGAATAGGTTTCATGACTCCTCTAGGATGTTTTCTTCCAGCTTTCACTTGTTGATAATCCATACAAATCGACATAAAATTAGTAATCTTTGTCTTCATGTTGTCACACCAAAAATGTATTTTCATATCTCTATACGTGTTAGTGCTACCAGGGTGTATAGAGAAATTTGAGATATGCGCAACATCCAACAATTCCCTTTTAAGATCAGTTATGTTAGGAACACAAAGTCTCTTCCCAAATTTCAAAATTCCATCTTCACATAAGAAGTCACTCAATATCCCATCATTCATAGCTTTAATCTTTTTCTGAAACTCCTCATCATCTGTCTGAGAACTCTTTATACTTTATAATAAATATGGTTTGGAAACTATTTGAATAATTATTGATGTTTCACCTTCGATTGTTATTCGTATATCCATCATTACAAGATCCATGAAAATAGGATCCCTTTCAACTATCAACTTTTTCAAAACTCCATAATCCTTTCAACTCAATGAAACTGCCACATTATTTACCTTCTCCGAGTGGTAGTGTATTGTGAAATCCTAATCCTTGAGTAGTTCAAGTCATCATCTTTGCCTCAGGTAAAGTTCTTTCTGTGAGAAAATATACCTCAAACTCTTGTGATCAGTAAATATCTTACATTTTTCACCATAGATACAGTGTATCCATATCTTCAAAGAAATTATTACACCTACTAACTAAAGATCATAAGTGGGATAGTTTTCGTCATGGATTTTTATTTGCCATGATGCATAGTCAATAACTCTACAATTTTGCATAAGGACCCAACCATGTCATTCTTTGGAAGCATCACTATAAATAAAAAACCCATCATTCCATGATGGTAGAGACAATATAGTAGCATTTACTAATCTTATCTTCAGTTCTTTAAAACATTATTCACACTCTTTTGTCCAATAAAATTTAACCCCTTTAAATTTGTTCTTGGTTAATGGGTTATCCAATCAGGTAAAATTCTAGACAAAACGCTGATAATAACCTGCTAAAACAATAAAACTACGTACCTCATTTATACTCCTCGGTGGTTGCCATTCTTGGATTTACGTGGTCTTTGAAATATCAATATAGATTACATCCTTAAAGAAAATTTGGCTATGAAAAGAAATCTCCTGAATCCAAAATTTACACTTGCTAAACATTCCATAAATTTCATTTTTTAGGGTTCTCAGAATAGTGCGTAAGTGATTTTCATGGTCTTCATAGATTTTTGAGTATACCAAAATATCATCAATAAATACCACTAAAAATGCATCAAGATATTCCTTGAAAAATCTTTTCATTAGATCCATCAATTCAAAGGGAGGAATAGTCAGTACAAAAGGCATTACTGTAAACTCATAATGCTCGTACCTGGTTCGAAATGCTTTTTTTAGAATGTCTTCCTTCTTCAAACACAACTAATTATATCAATATCGAAGGTAAATCTTTGAAAAATATTGAGCTCCCTAACGTTGGTAGAATAAATCATCAATGGGTGGAGAGGGATAGTTGTTCTTTATTGTTATAGTATTGATCTCCCTGTAGTCAATGCACAACCTCATAGATCCATCTTTTTTTATAAGTATAGGGGCTCCTCATAGAGATATAATAGGGAGAATAAATCCATTGTTACACAATTCCTCTATCTGTTTTGTTAGTTCCACTAATTCCACAATGCCCATTCAATAAGGGGTCTTTGATATGGGCCTTGAACTAGGAATTAAATCAATCGAAAACTCAATTTCACATTCTGGAGGATGTCTAGGTAAATCCTCTGGAAACACATCAACATATAATTGCATAGTAGGTAAGTCCTATATTCGAACATTCTTTTCCTCATCCATAGGTATTTCATTCTCTTCCTCCACAATAATTGAATTTTGTAGAGCTACTGGGGGTGGATCTAGATAATAATCAGGTGGTGATGTTTCTGCTCTAATGATAAGGTACTCCATATCATCATCGAAAATTGTAACCCCCTTCATCTTACAATAAATTTTCGCATCATGTTCCAAAATCCAATCTATTCCATGGATTATATCGAATTCAATCATGGTTATGATGATGAGATCTGTAGATAAAGATAATTTGTTTTCCCTAATTGGAATTGATTCAAATAACATTGTTGTGATGATACATCCCTTAGGTGTTTTGACTAACAAATCTACTATTAAGTCAAATTGAAAATATCTACTTTTCATTGAAAAATGGGTTGATATGAGACAATATGATGATCCGTAATCAAATAAATCATTGGCTAAAATTGAGGAAACCATTAAATTACCCATCACCACGTCTTTCAAAGCTTCAACCTAAGCAATAGGGATCACATAAACATGGCCTTGCTCCATTGTCGTTTTTTGAGGTAGGTTCCCATGGTGCTTAGGATATTCATTTTCATAATGCCTCTTTTCTATAAACTTTTATCATTCTGCATTGACATCCTCTTTCTTTCCCTTGAAATCACGATTTGGGTGGCCTTTTTCACTACACTTGTAATAGACTCCCGATTCCTTTAGGCAAGTAATGGGGTGTTTGTTTCCAAATTTATGATAGGATGGATATTCAATATTCCCATTCATCCCATTATTTCTATTTCCAGAGTGATCTGTAGATCTCTTCTTCTCCTAATCTTCTTTAATGTCGTATAAAATAGATAATTATTTTTCTATCTTAATAGCCCATGAGACAATATCTTCATATGATATGATGTTTGTGAGACTAATGCTCACTGGAGAAATGGTTTTAACCAATAAAAGAATCTATCATTATTACTCATTTGGTTATGTATATAATCTTCAGCATGCCTCGCTATCCTTGTAAAGTTATCCTCATACATTTTGACATTATCATCCCCTTTTGACTCAAACACAGAAATTCTCTTTCCATATCCACTCGATGGTCACGAGGAAGGTATTTTAAAAAAATATATCTTTAAACTCCCTCTATTACATGTTTGATACATCTTCATCTTCATTTGTGTTTTGGATTAGTGAACACCATTGATCTGCATCCCCTGTGAGACGATAAAATTCCATGACAACTTTTTCCTTTTTCTACCCCAAATGCATGAAATATTTTCTCAAAGGAACATATCCATTTCTTAGACAGAGATGGATTTATAGTCACATTGAATGTTGGTTGTTTTTTCCACTTGAATCATCATAACATTGATCCTCCACATTGTGGATCAGGGTGCTCCATTCAGGTAAGGTTTTTATTCATAACCTGTGTGGGATGTCCTAGTATGGTGATAAGCGGATCGGTACCAATTGCATCACCATCTCCACTATAATTATCTTATGAAAAAGGTAAATCCCTACATAGATTAAATTCATTGATATGGTTTTCATTCCTTCCACTAGGTTCCATTTCAAAATAATGGAATATATTAGATTAGTCTATAAACCACAATACATAATTCCGAACTTGTAAAACACTTAACATAAATTGAACAGTTTATGCATATAATCCGTGATCATAAAAGTGTTTTCATAGAAGAAGTATATACTCATAAACCCTCAATAATGGTTTGTAAAGAAAATGAATATTATTCTAAGCTTATCCCCCGGGAGTGTCGTAACCAAGAGTGCAGCAAGGCCCATCGTCGTGCTCCAGTTCCTGTCGAGTCTAGCTAAAAGGGGTGTTTTCTAGTTTTACACATTGGTAAATATGTGCCAGAACCACCTCTACCTGCTCATATCTAGACAAGGATTTATTTCTTTTTACACTCAAAAAATCTCTACAGTACCAAAATACTAGGAAGTTCATCTGTACTAATCCTCAAAGTCTATCTGAGTGTAATGTTCTCTAATCATTTTTTTTGTAAATCTAGTTTCCAAGGTTTGTAATAAACTTCCTCCGATACCAAATGTAATTCTCTGACCCCAATTAGCCATAGTTTGTGAATTATTACAAAAACATTCGCATGATATAAGGAATCATGTCCCTAAAGACTAATCATTTATGTATCCTTGAAAATACTAGATACATTCATAAGTTTTACATTACATAATGAAACAAAAATATCAACAACATTTTGTCCCATTTGAACACACTTATATCCATATCTTATCCTTTGAGGACAACCATAAAATATTTTTTCACATCCTAGGAAAAATAATACATAGAAAGGGGTGATCTCATATACTCAATAAGGATATCAATATAGAGGTAACTTTCATACATAATAAAAATAATTTAAGGAAATGTATAAGACTAAAACAAAAGCCTTTTAAACGTAAACATCAGCATATTGTGGAAAAGATAAAATAAAATAATTCCATTTACTTATTTTCATGGATATTCTCTTAGTTGAATAGTCACATGTAATTCTAATATCCAATTTCATAATGATGGAATTAATAATGCAAGACATCATAACCACATAGTCAAGGCCTTATGAGAAGACTAAAAATAATATTTTTTCAAGGCCTTGTTCCAAGACACTAGTTTATCTCATGAGACATACCTATGAATCTAGGAGCTATAGCGGGCTCCACCCATCACTTACTATGTCCAATGGATTCTTCAAATGAAAATTTTTAAACATAACATAAACATTCGTATCAAAACTAGCATAAAAAATTCCAATAAATTATCCATAAAACATGAATGAAAAAATAATCACACATCCATAGTTAAATATATCAAAAAATATTCAATACAATATCGATGATTTTTATCATAATAAATCAACTTCAAATAATCTTAAAATCCATTAAAAGGAGGTTGACATTGATGAAATCAAAATGTTTTTTAGAGAAACATATGTTAGTATTTTTAAATCATTTAAAATTAATATAATTAAAAAAGAAAACATTTATTTTGAAAATATACATATAACCTTGTAAGGGAAGCTTCGACGATGTTATAATGGAGGAAAATAGCCGCACCCACCATATAAGTTAAAAAAATATTCTTACCCTAATTTTGTTGAAAAGATCATAAAGTACCTTGTTTGGAAAACAATGAAAAGATTCCTTTCAAAACATATAAGTTTAAATAAGGGTGTACATTACATTGAATCATTGTATAGTAAATATTAAATTTTTTTAAAATACCTTTTTATGAAAACACAAATGTGGATGATAAAGAGGTCTGGGTAGATTCTTAGGTAAAAACAACCTCGGATAATAAAGAGATTGTGGAATTAACCCATACCTTGTACTTTTACATGTTAGAGGGTATGTTAACCTCCTATATAATAGATAAATAATTGTTATTAAATTATATAAGAACCATATAGATAAATATGATATCATATACAATCTCTTTTTATTACATTGTTGATAATTGTTTAGTAGTATCATCATTTGGGTGTTAACTGATTCATTTTCTGTTATATGCTTGGTTATGTAAGTTTGGTTTGTAATTAACTAGATGTATTTTATTCATATACAGAATAATATTATGTTCATAAACATTATATTGAATAATAAATTGAAAATTATTCTCGAATTATTACGATGGGGAATGAATCTCTTCGCGTTCGTGGAGACGGTAATCTGTACGTACACACGAGCCAAAGTATCATTATATAGGTGGTGAAATCGTATTTAATTGGATGTTATAACATATATAAAGAATAATTAACATGTTATACTTATTATTTACATTAGTTATACTCATTATTATACCCATTCAAATAATTAAGTGTTTGAATAAAAAACTACACCATGACATGGAGACGGTATGTCGTACGTACACATGTACGGTGACTTTGTCATTCATATGATGGATAAAGTAATGAATATGGTTGTACCATTTTTATAATAACATCACATTATATAGAAGATATTGGAGTAGTTTTTTTATAATGTAAACAACAAATAAATAGGAAGTGGAAGAAGAAATGAACATGAAAGAGGGGATGAGATATTTACCTCTTCTTCGGGTTCATTCTTTTGATTTGATCAAAAGGGCTACGTTGGTTTGAATTATGACCCAAGTAAGGCCTCTAAGAAGAATTTAGGAATGTTTGGAGGATATTTGGTCAGGTGTTTTCCAAGAAAAAGTGCTTTGGAGGTGTGAAACTAAGAAAAGGTGATGTTCCCTTTTATAAGAGAGGTGAGGGTCACTTTAGGAAAAACTTGAAATATTATTTTGTAATAAAATAATTTGCTGTTATAATGGATCCAAAATTAATTATT
Source organism: Viscum album (assembly GCA_963277665.1). NCBI lineage: Eukaryota > Viridiplantae > Streptophyta > Magnoliopsida > Santalales > Viscaceae > Viscum > Viscum album. Next base: position 1,153,095,815 of record OY728140.1, read on the forward strand.
TAGAGTATAAGGTTTTCATGGTTCTAGAACCTTTCAACCAATAGGTTTTATATAGGATTATGTAGTCAAATGAACCTTATATTTTAGATTAAACTCTGAGTTAATTAGTTTCACATTTACCATGTCTATTTTTATTTTTATATTATATGGTTAATAAACATACTATAACAAGCCAATAGAATCCCATGTGGTTAATTATTAATTTATATAACCTTATATAATCCCTTTTTTAAATAATTATATTTTTATTAATATTATATCAATTAATAATATATTATTTGTTTTAAAAACTCAATTATGTCTATTTAGACATTATTTAGTATTTGATTTTATTAAATGACATAAAAACTTTATCACATCAAATAAATTTATTTATCCAAACCTAACATTTCATAATAACCAAAAACATTAGTGTATTTTATCAAAATTTCAATTTACATTTATTTGGATATTTATAATATCAATTATTTTAATATTTCGTAAATAAGGTAATTACAAAAACATCATTGTGTCAAAAATAATTTAATTTATTTAATGTCTTAAAATTAACAATAAATTACCAATATCTAGGAAATAATTTTATCTTTATAATTAATATTTATACTCTAATTTATATTGTGTCTATCCCTATATTAAAAATGGTTTACTTATTAAACATTGAATTTAACTCTTTTAACTCTTCTTTTAATAAAATAATAATTAATGTCCTCAATTAATCCAAGTGGACCAAAAAGGATTATATTTTATTTCTGAGGCTTTTTTGATCGAATTATACTTATTTAATAGAATTAGGACATGTTTTAGGGTAATTGTTATATCCTTTTTACCCTTAATTTCCCTATTTACATTTAACCGTGGTAAATAAAAGTTAAAAGTTATTATTCACCAGTAATTATTTAATTATTGTTGAACCACATTTCAATTGATGATATTAAATGTTTTACTTTTATTTTTGAAACTCAACTCATAGAAGTGGTAAAATTATGTTTTATGAAAATTTTCAAATGCTCCTCGGAGATGGGTAAAAGGCGGTAAAAAGTTCATCAATTTTAATATATCAAAGCTTATTGTAAAATGAAACCAAAGAATTACATTGAACATATATAGGTATTATGTATCTATTTTGAAAAAAATTAAATTTAAATAAAATATATAATTATTTAAATAAAAAGGTGGTTTTAAATAATAACTCAATATTTATCAATATTCCTGAAAAATTGATGGTTTTTAGAAAATTACCAAAAATTCATCCTAAGATAATTTTGTTATTCCGAATCAAATAATGATGTCCATTTTGAAGTATAAAATTTATAAATTTTCAAAAATCAGGTATTAATATTCATAATGTCTAGTTTGATTGGTTGTGGTGTGTATGAACTTGATGTGGCTAACAACACAAGATATTGTATTATTTAAAGGAAAAAATACCATAAAAAGCATGGGGTGCTTCATAACTATAGTGGATCAAGAACATCATATTGTAAACATAATTATCTCATTTTACATAAATATTTATTGAATTTATTGGTGGGATATCTAACTCTGATCTCATCAATAACGAACAATAAATTTTTATGCCACAATATTATAAAAAATCACTTATTAATCATAAGAGAACCCATGGAAAATAATTTTTTTTTCGTAAAAATATAACTATAATTATAATAATAATTATAGTAATAATAATAATATTACAACTACAGGGAGAATAAATATTATATAATTGAATCATATCCTTCATAGAAAATAAAAATTCTTAATGTTTGATGGCATAGATGAAACATACATTTAAATGTTCATCAATACATTTATTTTAAAATAGGAGAACTTCCTTTATTTTCATTGATTACATTTTGACTAAAAAAACACTGAATATGGAGAATATTATTTTCATTGTGAAAAAAAATAAAAATTTTAACATAATATTCAAATAAAATAATGGTCATATTGGTTGGAAAATCTATATTTGCTGTACATGTTTCCAATTTTGTAAAATTAGAAAAAATACATATTCAAAAAAAATATAGAACAATTAATTTTTTAACCATTTTAAATATAGTCAAATAAAGTGAAAATATCCTTTTAGATCATTTATATTATTGGTTATGACATCCATAAAAATATTCAGAATAGAATGGACATGGAAGAAAATTTTCACTAAACCAAGAGGAAATAAAATCATCATTTCTTAACCAAATATTTCATGATCATTTAATGTAACAAAAATAGGATGTTGGAACTAAATATTAAATATTATTGGATTAATAATAGGTATATAAAATATATTGTTATTAAAGGATAAATTATATATAATTTTCCTCAATTTAAAATTAGTGTAAACAATCCCAAAATGAAATGAGATCGTAACATAAACTCCCACCAGTTTGAAACATTTAAATCTTGTGTCCAATAAAATAAATATTATTTATGATAAAATAAATTCCATTTAAATAAAGGTATTCATGGTACAATATTTCAAAATTTTCTGTTGATAAACATCCCCAAATTGTATATGTGTATAACATAAATTATGTCCCAATGAAGACAATTTGAGATGGTAAACCCATCGATTGTGTCTAACTTAATTCATAAGAACTCTAACCTATGGTATAATAAATTTATATTTATTAAGAATATATAAAATTAAATAATAAATTTTTGTTATATCATTTATTATTATCTAATAACACTTCAATAGTAGTTTATTAATAACTCTTTATTAAAATCATCTTTTCTGGGTGTTAGAAGTTTCGTTTTTCATAAACATTTTTTCAGTTGTTATGGACTTTCCAATTTCATCATAATTCCATCATCTATGGAATTTTAATAATGTAATAAGTATTATATTTAATTATTATATACACATTATTAACTATTCATATATTATAGTGATGAAAAATTAATTACATCACTATATATAGGTGGTAATTCATATGTATATGTGAGAGATGTTTCCACTTTGTGATTGTTGGAAAAATAAAAGTAAAAAATAATTCACCATTCCAAAATCATTATTATATAATATATATACTATTTTTTTAAATATATCAGTATTTTTAAATTAAAAATGAATCATGTCACTTCATGGATGCAGTAGACTACTAGTACACACAAGTGATGTTATCACTTTTCAAAATATTAGAAGGTAAGTAGGAAGATAAAATATTAAAATTCTAGAAGAATAATGATTTCATAACTTTTTTATATTAATTTTTATTCCATTATAATTACCATCAATGAATCATGGTGATGGATAATGAATTATGTCACTATGTGGAGGCTGTAGTACCCATGTACACACGAGTGATACTTATATTTTTCATTTGATAAAAAATTGGCAGAAAAATGTTGTTAAATAATCATAATTACCTGATAGTATATTTATGCTACTATATTAATCAAGTTGAAATTGATAAGATATGATTATATTAGGTGCAAGAAGAAATATAACTGAAAGTGCTCGATTAATAACTATACCTATTCATCGAACAACCTCTGTAGTGTTATACCTAAAGCCTTTTTATATATGTAATATTCAATAAAATATATATATGATGTGGGTATGTATGTTAGGAAATATTGGAGGATCATTTTAGAACTAAGCAGCTCTTGAATTTTGTAGAAGAGAGTAGAGGCGATGTACTTTTATAAGTGATGGAAAAGGGACACATGAAATTCTTGAAAACATTAATATATTTTTATGTATTATTCAAGAAAAAATGATAAATAATTTCTCACATTTGAATAATATATAATATAGGATAACTGTACAATAGGTTGTAGATAATTTTAATCGCATTTTAAACATTTTGATTTTGGCTTTATCTTGTTTACCCCCTTTTAACTATTATAATGGAAACTGACTTAACAAAGTCAAAATACATAAAGACCAAAAATAAAACTGGACTCATAACCAAAATTACCAATATTGATTATGAATATTCATTCCATTTTATTAAATTAAATTTATATAAGTTTAATAAATTAATTTTAAAGGAAATCAATAAAATGTAATGAAAAGAGCTTTTCCGGATATAATTCCTTTTATGTATAAAAATGTTTTTATAAAAAATAATGTTTATTGTTAATTAAAAAAAAATTCTGGAATTATTATTAACCAAAAAGAATTAATTTTTTTAAAATTAAATGAAATGGAACATTTTAAATACATGAAAATAGAATATAGTTTTCAAAAAATAATTTTTTTACTTTTCACCCCAAAATAATAATTTTCATATAAATGTCAAAAATTTACATAATGTTATAATAAAAATGATTATTTAAAAAATGAAATTCATTTAAATAAATAAAATTTCATTTTTTTAATTTAATTACAGTTTAGATACAAAAAAATAATGATCATTTTTTATAAAAATAAAATGAGTTTACAAATAAAATGAGTATTATTTATTATGAATAAATAAACAAAATTTCATTATATAAAACCTTTATTGATATTTATCATATGTTTTTTATTTCTATTAATTTTAATAATCTACCTACTTGGTTATAACGTTCAAATTTATTTAATGTTATTTATTCTATATATCAATGTTCTCTTAATGATTGGTGTTGTGTGCTAAGAAAGCTATCATGCATAGTATTATTTTAAACTAAAATTTCATGGTGTTATTTTATCCCCCAAATAAAAATTTATTCCTCACAATTTTTATTTTAGTAATAATAGGTATAATATTTGATAATACATTTTTTGAAAAGCCACATCGTATAAAGGTATAATAAAATATCCTTTTAAGTAGGAGATGTAAGAAACATAAAGCTTATCTGAAATAAGATAGAATTGGGAGCCCATATATGGAAAAAATTTGAAACAAGTGAAAATATGGACATCTTGGAGAAAAATAACATCATAACAATAATACATAAATATATAGAACATGATCAAGAGAATTTTAGTGACCCCAAAAAAATAAATCATTATTGGTTAATGAAGACAATCATTTCATCAGAAATGAAGGTAAACAGAAAAAACATTATTTCAATATTATTTTACCTAAGTTGAAGGATTAAATTAATATGAATATAGTGAACATAATAAAATTTACATTCTTAATTTCACTATATTCTATAAGCACAATTTAATTCTTTGGTTGTGAATCGATCAATTTCAACTTCTATGTTATCTAATACACCAAAAAATTAATATTCAAGATGTTTTTTTCAAACCCGAAGCACAAAAATTAACTTTTAATAGATCACAATATATATAAATGAATTATAATTCATTACATATATCTATAGATATTTACTAATACCACATGGATAAATTTTATATAATCAAATAATACATAAATATATATAACCTCAAAAATTACACATGAAGTTTAACATAACCCATTCTATAAAAAATCATCCTTTATAATCAACTAAAATATGTATAAATTTTTAATTACCTAAAAATACAAAAAAATTTGTTCAATTATTTTTTCTAGGATTAACATTATTATTTATCCTTAAATACATTATTACCATGATACTATATTTTGTCAAAATAACAAATATCACTATAAAACTTAACAAAAACATAAATTCTTCGAAAACATTAACTATAAAAAACAATAAAATATATTCCATAAATCTAAAAAAATATAATAAACATCAGAAAATCTATTTATGTTAGCATTATAAATTAGATATTTCTTCCAAATAAACATTTTTATGTCAATATTTGGTACATATTTTTTGTTAACTATTCCCCGATCAATAATTTAAAAAAATATCACCTTACCACTAAGTCAAATTTCTAGGTTATTACTGTGATTCATAATGTTTTTACAATACATAAAGAAAAACTCATGTTGGAATATTATTATTTGGATTATGATTCTTAAAACATAATCAAATCAGTCATTCCACTTCAAGTATTGGAATAAAATATGATCATACTTTTTCTAGGATTCAAAAATTGTATTAGGGCGTTGATATAAATAAGTCACAAGTTCCACACACATAATACATAAATCAATAAATGATACCTTAGGGTTTAATTTATTGACATTCATTTAACTCATTATTTTCCCAGGGAAATTATTTACATTATAGCATTATTTTCCACACAAGAAACATCTTGTGGTTTTTTGAGATATTTATCTAGTTTATTCTTCCCACATTCTCAATAGGTAGAAAGTTGAATATTTATTCCTCTATTTTCTTAATGAAAATAAATTTTTACATTTTTTTATTATTTAAAAAAAACCTATTTTCATTACATTAATCCTATATTATGATAGTTGGTTAGGAATAATCAAAACACATCCCATTACATCTCCCATTTTATTTGGTTTCCCATGAGTAAAATCACTACACTATCCATAAAATTTTGTATGAAAAATCATTAATATGATATCTAAATCATGATTTTTTTTTCAATATATGAATCAAATGGTTTATCTAAGGTCATACACGATAATTATAAATCAAATCCTTTATTACATTTCAAAAATAAAAACTAAATTAAACTAAGTATATCCCCTAAGGATCTTTATCTAGGTGTCTAGTCTAAAGCCCACTCACTATACACCAATTCCAATCTAGTTAATACAAAATCCATCAATTTTAGTGTTTTTAACCCTTGGTTCATATGTGCAACATCCCATAACATTTTTGTTATTTATGTCTTTAATAACTATGATAGTTTTACTTTATCATTTTCCGAATAGGGTTGAAAATGAGTTGGAAGTATACCTATAATAGAGAAGTGAGAGTTTTATATGATTTTTTCAGAATAAAACCTACTAGTTCTGAAGCCTAATGGGGACACAAATTCCATGTAATATGGTTAAAATATGTGTAAATTATAGAATAAAAAAAAATTAGCAAAAGGTGATGTGTTTTTTTGGCATTTATGGTACATGTCAATAACACGACGATTAATTTGGTTAAACATCATGTAAAGTCTTGAGAGTTGTTTTTGAATAAGTGGTTAGGATAAAATTTCTATTTATTATTTTAATGAAATCCTTGATCATGCCCGTAGATCCATACCTAATTTATGTTGGGGTACTTCAACCCTTCCATGTTTCTTCGTTCAACGATTTATCATTATAGCCGTTGTGGTGTGACTCTAAAGGTAACTGGACTCCCTTTCTCCCAGTCTATTTCTCATTCAATACTTATAGTTTTTAAGAGAATACTGGGATTGAAAAATTTAAACACAATGTTTTTAATATTTTTTCTATGTTGAGTTACTAGATATTTTTCACCATCCTTCTTGTTAGTGGGTTCCATTGTGAGAATTGTGTTTCTATTAAAACGAAGGTGGTTCAATTATGATGGAAATTTTATTGAAAATAAATTTAATTATTTATATTTAATTGTCTGTTTTAAATTATTTTTATTCAAATTTAATTCATTTGATTTATTAAAAACTAAATTCCATTCGATTCAAGGACTTGGAATTAATTTGGATTGAAATGGGGGAACCCCCAATTCTATTGAATTATGGTGTGATTGAAAAAATAAAGGAATTTTGTGAAATTTAAATTATTGAATTTAAATTATTGAATTTAAATTATTGAATTTATTTGTTTAAATTTATTTCAAGTTGTTTTTGATAAAATTGGCCTAAATCATTTTCATATAAACACGTGATTTTATATTGGAGAAAGATATATTTTGATTTAAAAACCAGTTTGTTGGGTTTTAAAAGAAAAATGGAATATTTTAAATGTGATAATGGGATGAATTTTATTTGAAATAGTTTTTAAAATAAATTTATTATCACTTATTTTTATTATAAAACATAAAATCCATGGGTTTTAGTGAGTTATTGAGATATGACTCTTTTTGATGTTTTGCTGCTGAAACAAAACCTACTGCGTTTGGTCACATCCCCAATGGGATGGTGATGAGTCTGATTTGGCCAATGTCCTAGGAATGTGTGTATACAAATATTTCCATGTTTCACCTTAGAGTGTATGAGATTTGGTATCCTAGAACTATTTTACTTCTTATAAAATGAACACTTTTCTCGTTGTTTGTAATGGAAATATATTCCATTTTTTGTTGTAAAATGTTTTACACAAGAATTGTGAATTTATATAAACTATTATGTATAAAATTTTATTTAAACAACTTTATAATTTATTTACATAATTTTAAAAGTAAATAATTATTTTTATTTATTCTTTGAAATTACATTCTAGTTTAATTAAAATGGACTAATTTATTTAGTTAATTAAATATTGGAATCCTTTGTGGAATCCGTGTTCAGTCCATACAAGGATTTTATCTCAAACACTACATATTCCATAGATAATTTTATATTATATACTAATAGGTTCAATAAAGGGTATATTTCCACTTGGTGGTTGTTATAGATGTTGATCCTTGCTTTTGAAGAGTTTACTTTGTTGGTACATGGGTTGTTATCCTATTTTTTTGTAGTTTGAGACATACATTGGGGTTGTTAACCTTTTTTAATTCTAGTATAGTTCTCAGTGTGGATTTTTTCATGTATTAATACCTACTTGTTTATCTTTATGCCACCATTTTTGTGGGAAATTCATCTTCACTATCAACTTATATGATTCTTGGTGCTAGTTTCCAACCTGTGGGGATTAGGAATGTCACATGGGACATTTCAGAATCGAATAGGTTATTGGGATACTATGATACTCTATTTGGTTTGTAAAACTATATTCTATAACCATGAATAATTTCCCAGTATCCAAACTAGGATATATATGATAAGAAAAGCAAATATATATACTTTAATATAAATTTAGTTTATTGTCTTATACTTATTATTATACTATGGATTTTTTACCAAAATTTTATAATCCCAATATCCAAAATTAACTAAATCCTCTTTTGATACAAATTATACCTATAAGGACCCGACCTTAAACATTACATAATATTGAATTAAATTAATAATTGACATTGAGGATCTTTTCAGGTTTAGAGTTTTAGGGAATTAGGACATAACTATTACATCTCAAAATATTACAAAGTAGGCACTTCTACCCAGAATCCACTTTTTTCATAAAATGAAAACTCTTGAAAAGAAAATTCATGTCTAATTTTATGTTAAAGAGAGCACGACTTTTCCTTGATCCCATCCTTGACTCTATTCATCTTTATGTCCTGTGAAAAACATTTCAATACTTTGGATGAGCATAAAAGGTTAAGTAAGGGTTATAAAATAGTGAATGAAAACATTTGTTCATAATTACATATAAAACATGAACTCTTTTACTTACCTCATGAAATCATATGATTTATGAAAGACACATATAAATCATAAATCATAAAGGTAACTTGCGGCATCCATACCAAACATACATTGTAGCTATCATAGCTATATAGGGAGTTACTTTGGAATACCCATCACAGTATATTCCCTAAATCTCTTTGGAGAAACATTCATGTTTACCTCCTTCATGTTACCCAATGCATTTGAGAGCTATATCGGGCTCACCTGCCCGAGGTTTATCACATAACCACCTGTATATGTAAATAATTCCCAAGAAACATAACATGATCTTAACACATAACATAAGCATAAAGGAAAGATAAAATTTCCACATTGCAGTAATAAAATATCATTTCAATATATTGAAATAATAAATACATTCTAAAAATCATTTTCAATACAAAAATAAGTAAAAATAGTATTTGGTCTTTTTTTCCTTTTTAAAACATTCTGGCTTGTTAAGGAAGCCAAAGATCAAATAATACTCGTGGTGACGGAAAGGTCGTTGTCACCGCTTAAGTAAAAGAAACATTCCTTTTTGTCATTTAGTAAAATACTTCATAGCGAAAAGATTCCTTTTGAATAGAAGTAAATGTCAAAGGTTTTTATACATTTTGTAAAATAATTTCATGTATAAAACTAAAAATGCCTAAATGAAAGGAGATTGAGATGAAGTCCCTTACCTCGTGTCTAACCTGACCCATTCGTTATTTAATCTCCTGAATAATAAACTAAAGTTAATTTCAACTTTCTTAAGATCATTTTTCAAGTTTATTATTCCTTTTATATCACTTATTACCATGTTATAATCATTATGTAATCATTTAAGTTAATAACGTTCATTTTGTCGATATTTGGTACTTGAGTGAAAAATGGACTTCTTATAGTTACATGTTGCTCATGTGGTAAAAGTTTCATTATATCTAGAATTATATTCATGATTTGGGTATCATATATATCATATATATCCAGAATTTACATGTATTTAAAATAGTACATAACATTTGAAGGTACGAAATGAAATGCACCATTCATGGAGACGGTAAACCGTACGTACGCATGAACGCTACTTTCATTTCTATTTCTTATTTTAATGGAATTAAAACATAATTATACACAGTTACATTATAATTACAGTATAATATCATATATAATATCATTAACTCTATCCTTTATACATCCCATATAGGGCATTAACGAGTCACATCACTTTGAGGGGGCGGTAGTCCGCACTTCCTCAAATGAGATTATCGTATTTACCCATCATGGAAACCATAAAGGTTTGATATAATTGGGAAGTACATAAGCATAAAGAAATCATGAACATAATATATATCATATATAAATATAGTTTCATCATAATGGCAACCATGAGGGGTGGTAAGATGTAATTGAACAATCATTGTTTCGTGAGCCGTTAGTTTTCCATCCACAAAAACATTATGTTCTTCATCCATTAGATGGAGGTGTGTGTAAGTGTAGTTCGAATCCTTATCATAACAGCATCCTAGTATATTGAGGATTCTGGTGTTGTTACAAAAGAAAAGAAATAAAAATATTTTAGAGGTTGGAGAAGCAAAATAAAATAAAACAACTTAAGAGAAATTGTTACCTTTAATTTGGGTAACACACTTTGGTTTGAACCAAAGGAATTCTTGAAGTGCCTTCATCCAATGGTAAGGCTTCTAGGAGGAGGATAGGGATGTAGGGAGATTTATTTGGTAGAGTTTCGTCGAGCCAAATGGCTTCAGATGTTTTAGGAATTGCATAGAAGTGGTCTCTTTTTATAAGGGAGAGGAGGGGATCTTTAGGAAAGAGTGAAAATATTATTTTAAATTATAATGATATTCGGTTTAAAATGGTCCAGAAATAATTATGGTCAAAGATAAGATGACTCGTAATCGAAATAAAATCATCCAAAAATAATTGGGCGTGATTTGGATAATATTTTAATCATTATAATCTTATTTAATTAAATCATTTATTAGTGAGGTAAATACTGCATCATGATTGTGTCATAGATACTTTAATTTATTTGATTCCTAAAAATTATAAAAAAATATGATGATGTAAAAAATATTTTTATCCTTCTAATGAATATTTATAGTTGAAAATATAACTTGTATAACCAAACGTAAAAATTAATTTACTAAAAGATATTTGTTTATTTCATTTTGGCCTTTACTTTAAGTTAATTAAAATAAAGTGTCATAATCACTTTTATGTGGCTCCATGGGGTCCTCAAATCGACCCAAGGATTCCCATGGTCGGATATGACTCAACCAATTGGATTAGTACACCTTTTAGTGTAAATAAATATTTTTTTTACCCTTATTTACATGATTTTCCCTTTAACCATGGTAAATAAAATATTTACTGAGGTAAATATTTAAAATGCCTAAAAATAAAAGTTACCTATTTACACAATTTGAACCTCCTGATTCCAATTATGGAATCCATATCTCCATATTAAAAACATAGAAGTGGCATAAATTAATTTAAAATTAATTCCCGCAGTCAAAATAAAAGGCGTGTTTTTAAGAAATATTAACTATCAAAAGACTTACAGTTGATTATATAAAATTTAAATGTAAAATTGCATATAATGACCAAAATTAGATTAAATGGTAAACATATAATCTATTTACACTTTAAAACCAATTAAAAAGATAATCTAACCATATAAATTAATTAGATTAAAACATGTTTTGAATTAAAATACAATATTGTCACTATTCCTTAAAAAATGAACATTATCAGAAAAATACCAAAAAATTTCCCAAAGTAAATTATGATGTCCTCATTATAAATAAGGAATTAATTTGGTCATATAGAATGTATTAAAGTTACCAAAACTAGATTTAAAAAGGGATCTCCATTAAAAGGCTGTAAATCGGCCTTTTAATGTAAATTATGTTTAAATTAGATTCATTCATATATTAAGCCTCTAACTTTTATTGGATAAATATAAATACATGTATAATCATATTATAGTTATTTTTGTTCATTCCCGCCAATAGAACGTCTAGGAGTTAACTACCTCTTAAAATAATAATATTATATTATTAGTGTGCAATGTAGGATTCCAATGAAACCTACTGTTGCATATCGGGTATGCTATCGAACATAGCCACCCCTTTAAAGCTAAAAATTAATATTTAATCCATAAATATTAAAAAATATAAAAATATCTAATTCTTCATTTACCTGAGATGTTACATCCTTCCCCCTTTTGAAAATTGTGTCCTTGCAATTTTTATCCACTTATCAAAATTAGTGGCGGTATTTATCCATCATAGCATTTTCAGATTCCCATGTTGCCTCTTCAACCATATGGTTTTTCCACAAAACCATTACCTGGTGAATTACCTTATTCCGCAACACCTACTCTCTATGGTCCAGAATCTGGACTTGTTGTTCTTCACAAGAGATATTCTCTTCCAACCAAACTACCATTGGGCTCAAAACATGAGATGGATCTGGAATATACTTTCTCAACATCGAAACATGAAAAACATTATGTACCTGGGATAAAGATGGAGGTAAATCTACTCTCCCTGCAACAGATCCAACTCTCTCTAGAATTTCATATGGTCTAATGAACCTCAGACTCAACTTTCCCTTCCTACCAAAACGCATCACATTTTTTCAAGGAGAATCTTTGAGAAAGACATGATCACCTACCTCACAAGAAAGATCCTTCCTCCGGTTATCAGTATAACTTTTCTGTCTGCTCTGAGCTGTTCTCATGTGCTTCTGAATCAACTGAACTTTCTCTCCCATATCTTCTACCAATTCAGGTCCCATCAGCTTTCAATCACCTACTTCATCTAAAAAAGATGGAGTTTGACAATGCTTTCCATAAAATGCCTCAAATGGAGCCATCTGTATACTGTAATGAAAACTGTTATTATAAGAAAATTCAACCCAAGAAAGATGTTGGTCCCAACTTCCCTGGAAGTCCATCGAGCAATCACGTAACATATCCTCCATGGTCTGAATTGTTCATTCTGACTACCCATCTGATTGAGGATGAAAAGCTGTACTAAAGATTAATTCAGTACCCAATGACTTCTGATGTCCTTTGTAAAAGTTATAAGTAAACATGGGATCATGATCAAATACAATGGAGAGGGGAAATCCATGCAACCTTACTATCTCTTTAACATACAACCGAGCAAGTTGATATAGAGACAAAGTATCTCTAATAGGAAGGAAATGAGAAGATTTAGTCAATCGGTCAACTATAACCCAACATGAATTATTACCTTGAGATGTCTTTGATAATCCCACAATGAAGTCTATGGATATATTTTCACATTTCCAATCTGGAACCGGTAGAGGCTGAATCATTCCTTTCGGTAACTGTCACTCTACTTTAACATGCTGACAAGTCAAACACATCACAGTAAAATCAACAATATCACTTTTCATTCCATCGTACCAGTAATACTTCCGAAGATCTTTGTACATCTTAGTACTCCCAGGATGAACAGAAAATGGAGAAATTTGAGCTTCACATAACAACTCATTTTCAACTGTGAATCACAAGGCACACACAATCTCTTTCCAAACCTCAAAACACAATCATTATCAATGTTAAATTCAGGCAACTTACCCTTCTTAACCAACTCTACCTTTTTTCTGTAACTCACTGTCTTTCTTTTGCAATTCCTTTATTCTGTCTGATAGAGATGATCTCACTGACACCGGAAACAAAATAGAATAATTTCCTGCACCAACATATTCTATGCCAAATTTCCTCAAATCAAGAACCAAAGGATCTTGTTCCAAACGTATCATGGCTAATGAGACATTACTTTTCTGACTCAAAGCATCAGCCACTTTATTTTCTTTTCGCAGATGGTAATGGATCGTACAATCATAATACATGATTAATTCCAACCATCTCCTCTGTCTTAAGTTCAATTATTTTTGAGTTAATATATACTGCAAACTTTTATGATCAGTATATATTTCACACCTCACTCCATTCAAATGATGTATCAAAATTTTTAAAGAAAAAACAACTGCAGCTAATTCCAAATCATGTGTAGGGTAATTTAACTCATGTGGTTTCAATTGACGTGAAGGATAAGCAATTACCTGATCATTTTTCATTAGGATGAAACCCATTACTTTCAATGAAGCATCACTGTAGATAACAAACTCACCATTTTTGGAAGGCAGTGCCAAAACTGGAGCATTCACCAATCTCCTTTTCAATTCCTGAAAACAATCATCACATTCTTTTGTCCAGATGATCTTAACACCTTTTCAAGTTAACTTAGTCATTAGACTAGATAACCATGCAATGATTTCAACAATCATCCGGTAATAACTTTCCAAACCAAAAAAAAACGAATCTTGGCTATATTTGTTGGTCTTGTCCATTCTTCAACAACTTTTGTTTATGAAGGATCAACAATTATGCCATTTTTTGAAACAATGTGACCAAGGAAAGAAATTTTTTGTAACAAAAACTCACACTTTCTGAATTTTCCATTAAGTTTCTTTTCTTTTAAGGTTTTTATGATAACACTTAAATAACTTTCATGCTCCTCTTTACTTTTAGAAAACACTAAAATATAATCAATAAAAACAACAAACATTTTTCACTTGAGTCAACTGAGCCATCACTACAACAAACTTTTTAGTTCTATTTCTGACCATCTCAGGATACTGATTTGAATTTTCATTTCCCTCTTTATACATTCCCAGAAAATCTGTTCTGTTTTCTCTATGAAAAACCATTCTTAACACAGAAATATCTTAGGCGAAGCAACATGGTAATCTGGAAATTCTATATGATGTCATAAATTACATTATGGATATTAATTTAACAATATCCTAACTCCTAATGTTATCTAAACAAGCCTTTGATACCAACCATAAGGACCCGGCCTTATATAATACATAATATTTAATTAAATGAATAATTCACATTGAGGATCTTTTCAGGTTTAGAGTTTTAGGAAATTAGGACATAACTATAACATCTCAAAATATTAAAAAGTAGGCACTTCTACCCAGAATCCTCTTTACTTTCATAAAATTTAAACTGTTGAAAAAAAAGTCTTGTCTAATTCCATGCTAAAGAGAGAATGGCTTTTCCTTGATCCCATCCTTGACCCTAATCATCTTTATTTCCTGTGAAAAACATTTCAAAACGTGGTATGAGCATAAAAGGCTCAGTAAGGGTTACAAAATAGTGAATGAAAACATTTTTTCATAAATACATACAAAACATGAACTCTTTTACTTACCTCATGAAATCATAATATTTATGAAAGACACATAGAAATCATAAATCATAAAGGTAAGTTGCGGCATCCATACCATACATACATTGTAGCTATCACAGCTACATAGCGAGTTACATTGGAATACCCATCAAAGTATATTCCCTAAATATCTTAGGAGAAACATTCACGTTTACCTCCGTCAAATTACCCAATGCATTATAGGGATATCTTGGGCGCACCCACCCTAGATTTATCATGGAACCACCCGTATATGTAAATAATTCCAAGAACCATAACATGATCTTAACACATAACATAAACATAAAAGAAAGATAACATTTCTGCATTGAAATAATAAAATATCATTTCAAGATATTGAAATAATAATTCTATTCTAAAAATAATTTTCAAAGCCAAAATACGTAAAAAGAGTATTTGGTATTTATTTTTCCTTTTAAAAACATTAAGGTTTGTTAAAGAAGCCAAAGATCAAATAATACTCACGGCGGCGGAAAGGTCGTTGTCATCACTTACGTTAAAGAAATATTCCTTTTTGTCGTTTAGTAAAACATTTCGTAGAGAAAAGATTCCTTTTTAATAGAATTAAAAATTAAAGGTTTTTATACATCGTATAAAACAATGTAATGTATAAAACTAAAAATTCCTCAATGAAAGGAGATTGAGACGAAGTCCCTTACCTCATGTCCAACTTCACCCGTTCGTTCTTTAATCTCCTGAATAATAAACTAAATTTAATTTCTACTTGATTAAGAACCTTTTTCATGTTTATTATTCCTTTTATATCACTTATTACCATGTTATAACCATTATGTAATAATATATGTTAATAATGTTCATTTTGTTGATATTTGGTACTTGAGTCAAAAATGGAATTTTTATAATTACATGTTATTCACGTGGTAAAAGGTTCATTATATCTAGAATTATATTCACGATTTGGGTATCATATATATCATATATATCCAGCATGTTCATGTATTTATAATAGTACATAACATTTGGAGGTACGAAATGATATGCAACGTTCATGGAGACGGCAAGCTGTACGTACTCATGAACACTACTTTCATTTCTATTTCTTATTTTAATGGAATGAAAACATAATGATAAATAGGTATATTATAATTCCTGTATAATATCATATATAATATCATTAACTCTATCCTTTATACATCCCACATAGGGCATTAACAAGTCACATCACTTTGAGAGGGCGATAGTCCTCACTTCCTCAAATGAGATTATCGTATTTACCCACCATGGAAACAATAAATGTTTGATATAATTGATAAGTATAGAATCAAAAATAAGTAATAAACATAATATATATCAAATATAAATATAGTTCCATCATAATGGCCACCGTGAGAGGTGGTAAGATGTAATTGAACAATCATCGTTTCGTGAGGCGTTTTTTTCCATCCACAGAAACATTATGTTCTTCATCTATTAAATGGAGGTGTGTGTAAGTGTTGTTAGAATCATTATCATAACAGCATACTAGTATATTGGGGATACTTTTGTTGTATCAAAATAAAGGAAATAAAAAGAGATTAGAGGTTAGAGAAGCAAAATAAAAGAAGACAATTTAAGATAAACTGTTACCTTTAATTTGGGTAACTCACTTTGGTTTGAACCTAAGGACTTCATGAAGTTCCTTATTCCAAAGTTAAGGCTTATAGAAGGAGGAGAGGGATTTAGAGAGCTTAATTGGTCAGATTTTTTACGATCCAAATGGTTTGAGAGGTGTGAGTAATTGCATAGAAGTGGTCTCTTTTTATAAGGGAGAGGAGGGGCTCTTTAGGAAACAGTGAAAATATTCTTTTATAATATAATGACATTCAGTTTCTAATGGCCCAAAAATCATTATGGTCTAAAATAAGAAGTCTCATAATCTAAATAAAATCATTCAATCAGAATTGGACATGTTTTCGACAATATTTTACTCGTTATAATCTTATTTAGTTAAATTATTTATTAATGAGGTAAATAATGCATCATGATTATGTCATAGATAATTTAATTTATATGATGTCTAAAAATTATAAAACAACTACCATGATGTAAGGAATTTTCTTTAGCTTTCCAATTAATATTTATAATTGAAAATTTAACTTGTATATCCCCATGTAAAAAATAAATTACTAGATGATATTTTTTTATTTAATTTTGGCCTTTACATTAAGTTAATTAAAATAATGTGTCATAATCACTTTTAAGTTGCTCCATGGGGCCCCCAAATTGACCCAAAGATGCCCATGGTCGGATATGACTCAAAAAATAGGATTAAGACACCTGTTAGGGTAAATAGAAATTATTTTTGTCCCCTTATTTACCTGATTTACAGTTTAACCATGGTAAATAAAATATTTACTGAGGTAAATATTTAAAATGCCTAAAAATAAAAGTTTCCTATTTACACAATTTGAACCTCCTGATTCTAAATATGGAATCCATTTCTCCGAATTAAAAACATAGAAGCATCATAAATTAATATAAAATTAATTCCCACTGTCAAAACAAAAGTCGTGTTTTTAATAAATATTAACTATCAAAATATTTATGGTTGATTATTTACAATTTAAATGTGAAATTGCTTCTAATGACCAACATTAAATTAAATTGTAAAAATATAATCTACATTCACTTTAAAACCAATTAAAAGGATAATATAACCATAGAAACAAATTATATTAAAACATAGTTCTGAATTAAAATACAATATTTTCACTATTCCTTAAAAATGAACTTTATCAGAAAAATACCACAAAATTAACCAAAGTAAATTATGATGTCCTCATACTAAATAAGGCTTTTATTTGGTCATATATAATGTATTAATGTGACCAAAACATGATTTAAAAAGGGTTTTCCATTAAAAGGCAGAAAATCGGCATTTTAATGTAAATTACGCTTAAAGTTAGATTCATTCATATATTAAACCTCTAAATTTTATTGGATAAATATAAATACATGTATAATCATATTATAGTTAGATTTGTTCATTACCACCAAAACAATGGCTAAGAGTTAACTACCATTTAAAATAATAATATTATATTATTAGTGTGCAACATAAGATTCCAAAGAAACCCATTGTTGCGTATCAGGTACGATATCGAACATAACAACCCATTTAAAGATAAAATTAATATATAATTCACAAATATTAATAAATATGAAAGTATCTTATTCTTCATTTACATGGGATGTTACAATACCAACCCAAGCATAACATACATATATATTACAATTTCAGTGAATACTCAATACATATCCCAAATAAAGATTTTAGAGAATTGTAATGGTCTATCATATTGGAGATTAGTCACATGAAAAGATTATTTCAGTTCAATATTCAATATCTCAAACATCATCCGTTATATAATGTACCCATCTAGAATTTTTATACATAATAACCTTCATTATATAATGTAGAATATTAAAACATATGTAGAGATGATCTTGTATTCATAGTGTGGGAAAACATTATATATATCAAATAGTGACTGTATGTAAGTATATCAAGAGAATGAGGGTATGAGAGCATGATATTATTAATAGAAAATCACATTCAAAAATTCAAATATCATAATAATGAGTCATGGAATAAAAAATTAGTTTGTCACATGTTTGGGGAATAATAAAATAAGACAATCATGAGCTAAGATTTTAGATTATAAGCATATTAACATTTAAAAAGATTGTAGAACCATTACAGTAATAGAAACCATATCATATGTCAAGTTTAATGACCGAGACCACCGTATCATAGATTATCATACATCACCACCTATTTCCCATATCATGTTTCCTCAGACATCCCTGCCTAATTACTATAGGAAATCAAGCACATCAAATCATTTACCATAATTATATTATGAGAGATAATTCATTACACAATTCATTGGAGGGTGATATAATTCCAAACCCACATACTGGACAATGAAAACCATATATGTTGTTAAATAATTTTCATAAAACATTAATCATATAATAATAAAATAACCGATGGAAGAAAATTATGTTTTATAAACATATAATATTCCTAATAAAAACTATCCAAATAAAAAACAAATATTTTATCATTAGATCATATGCCTAATAAATCATAAAAATCAATAAAGGATGAGGAAATATATTAAAAATACAACTCTAAGATAATTAACTTATTTCATTTAATGCATGATATAATATAATTTTTTATTTATTAAATTTAACTAAAAAATCATAGAATATAGGTCATATAGTTTTCTTTTAAAATAACCGAGGAAACATATAACATAATCTTCAAAGAAAATAGTAATTATTACCGTTTGAAAATTTGTTCATGATGTATACATTAAAAGAAAAACTTCCTTTTAAAATTCACAAAAAAATAAAAAACAAATTGTTCGAATTTTTTTGAAAGGGTAATGTTCAATACTTTTTAAATAAAACCTATGACAGTGATAATTACCTTATTAATAAATTTGATGTGTAGGTAAGAACATTCATAAAACAATTTTGAAAAGTATTGACATTGAAGAATAACTTTATCACCCAAATAGAAAATACAGTCATATTTCTTTGAATAATAATTCTTGATAAATTAATGTACCAATTTATAAGATCCCTAAAAATATCCATCAATATGAATTTATCAAAGACAACCCCAAAAATAAAAGAGGTTGTTATATACAACTTTACATATTTGTTAGATTTTGAATCATAAGTACCATTAGATAATTAAATTTTAATTAATATTTAAATAAAATGAAAATAATGATATTTATGATACAACATATCTATGTGGTAGTATATGTACTTCATAAAATATGATACATTTACAATATAATATATTTCCCAAATAAGACAATTTTAGATGACAAAATATTACCCTCTGTCAGAATCTAACCGCCAATATAATAAATTTAAATTTATTATTATTCAATAAAATAACCATATAATTAGTATTAATATCATTTATTATCAACTTGTAACATTTCAGAACTTATTAATTAATCATTATTTATTAAATCATAGTTTCATGGTTGGTAATAATTTAAATTTTCATGAGTTTTTAATTTTTTATGTTTTGTTCCTAGAACATTGGTCATGGTTACATCATCTATAATATTTTAATCATATAATAAGAATCATATTTAATCATTATATACAAATTTATAATTATTCATATAAAATGATGATGTAAAATGAATTACATCACTTAATAGAGATGATAACATGTACGTTCACTCAATTGATGTTTCCAAATTTCAATTGATAGAATGAAAGAAATGTAAATAGAAATTTATCTTTATATTATCTTTATTATATCATAAGAATAAGATATATTTAACAAATATGTCATTATTTTAGGCCATGTACTGTTATATTGAAAAATGAATCATATCGCTAAGTGGAAGTGGTAGTCCACCTATATGAACGAGTGGTGATATCTTTTTAGAATAAATAAAAAGGTTAAGGTAGATAAGTTATTATAATTCCGAAATCATAATTATTTAGTAAATTTAACATATAATAATGAAATTCAAAATAATAACCGTCCATTAATGATGGGGATGGAAAGTGAATCTTATCATTGCATGGAGGCGGTACTCCACACGTACGCATGCAATGATAAGATTCACATTCCATCCCCATCATTAATGGATGGTTTACAAAAGGTGTAAAAATCAACATAAGATTCAATCAGTTTACAAAAGGTGTTACAATAAATGAAACTGAAAGAGCTATGTTAACAACAATAACTATTTCTCAGAAAACATCCTTAGGTTTAGACTAAAATACATCACATAATTGTATTATTATGAAAATAGTACCTATGAGACATGAGGAGTGATATTTGGAAGGAATTTAGGTTGGTATTTACCAATATACAATTATATTTTAGTGTGCATAAATATGGATGGGGAGTGTCATTTTAAAAGGGAGGGAGAGTACATAGATAGAAATTTTCAAAAAGATAAAATATATTAATTTATAAATCAATATAAATGGAACAATAATGACTAATATTAAAAGTATATATGAGATAAGGTCATCTACACCATCAAAAAAAGGCTTTAGGCATGTGTTTACTATATTTCAACCATTTTATAATCTTTTAACTCATATTGTGGTTACTAAATTTTTTATAATGTGTCTATCCATAATGACAAAACATGAAAGTGAAATAATTAAAAAATTTGGAAGTAAAAATTACATATATGTTTTAAATTTTATGAAATTAAATTTTTATAAGTTATAAAAATGAAATTAAAAAATTACTTGTAAAACTCTATAGAATAATGTTTCCTTGAAAAATAGATTTTAAAGTATAAAAATGTTTTTATACAAAAATAAATAGGAATTCAAATTACAATTATATTTATTAGATTATATTATATATCAAAATTTAATATTTAAAATTTATTTCCAATCAAAAATTTGATGCTATGTAATTTTCAGGAACTCTCTAGGATTACCCATCTACCTTAATTCTGAACAAGTCCTGACACAACTCAAAGGGTGTTCCTAATCTTTATAGGCTGGTGAAAAGTATCTGGGCATCATGAAAAACTTGTGGGAATGAGGTTTAACACAATATATCATAATATACCATAACCTAAATAAATGAAAATTCATGTATCTAAAATAAGTCAAAAGTGGGTAGGAGGTATAAGTACAGAAAATATAGTTGTAAGAAAATACAAGATAAAAAAGTTAAAAAAAGAAGAAAACCCATTTCAACAAAACATCTCATCACCTCTAGACTCTCCCTCTATACTAATATAAAAACCACTACAATCCTAAAGCATATTTCCAATACATGAATCATATATGATAATATCCACATACAACCAAATTTGAATGCAGATTCAAAGCCAAAAATCAACATAAGATACCAAAAAGTGATTAATGAGATGATTTTATAATATAAACCAATTATTATAAAGTAAATAAAAAAAATTCATGGGATTAAATTTAAGCAGTTTAATATAAAACATAGATAAACACCTCCTTTTTACAATATGTAAATGATACTAATATTTCCTATTTTCAATGTATTTCTAATACATTCCAAACATACATTTCAAGGATAATTAGCCTAAAAACCATAAATTGAGGAAATATAAATTCCACATTTATGAGGATCCTCAAAAAATTTTCATCATCAGTAGTTAATATTGTGTTCACATTACTTTATTAGAAAATGTTAAGGGGTAAGAGTTGAATCCCATGAATGGATTCATTCCAAAAGATAGGCAACCTGGTGAACACATTACCCTAGTAAAAAATTCCAATGGGGGTAAGAGCTCATCTGTCAAGATGGATCCCTTCATCATTTATGATCATAGACATTATTAACATATTTTATTCCTTTAAATGTAATTTTATCATCGAAACTAAATAAAACATTCATTAAAACCATTTTTGTTAACAACACCATGGGAAAAATACAATTTCATATATTTCACCGGCATTTACATATTTCAAAAATAATTCCTCTAAATACATTTAAAAATACATTTTCAATATAAATTAATAAACCATGCCTTCCAACCATTTTAGAAATCAAATTTTCGACAGATAAAATATTGTTTGCATGATAAAGCCAATTCATGGAACCACCAACACTGAGACACATGGAATATCAACCCTCAAATAGAAATTAGATATTAAGATGACCAATAAACTCTAGGAATCATGGAAATAATCTAAACCATTAAACACCAATCAAGATCCACCAAATTATAAAATTCTAGAACAATTTAAACAAAAAGGAATACTTACCCACATAATTCCCGAAAAACACACCTAGAGGATTCAATATCCCAACACAAGCCTTCAATTCTATGATGTATATATATGAAATATAACTTGAAACCTATAACCACAAAATACCAATTATCACCAATGAACTTTTTATGGAGGAACATGAACAGAAATTATATTCTAATCAAAATAGAGATAGTATTACCATGAGAGATGCATAGCTTACATCACACACTTTGAACTACTAAAAAATAATATTAGAAGAGACAAAGACAACTAATGAGAGATTCAAAATTTGAATTGTTCACCTTTGTGTTAGGGGATAAGGAATAATAAATAATATAAGGGTATCAATAGAACAAAATATTACAATACCATTACAAAAATAGGGAGATCGATGCCACTGACTAGCCAGTTGAGGCCCACCAGATGGTCGCTAGCTAATACAGAAATTTAGTATCCATTTTCCAACCTATCAGCTAGTCGATGACCCTCCCGAGATTCCCAATGGCACATATAAATAACTACTAGATGTAGGTCCAAGTTTACACCCCACCAACTCAACAATAAACACCCCAAACCCTTTTAGAAACTAAAATTAGATGAACTATGAATGGAATGATAAAAAATTATAAAAAAAGAGGTTGTAACTAGAATAACATGAGGATGTAATAACAATCACTGCCATATTTATTTATTATATTATAAATATATGTTAACGAAATATTTTTACACAATGGGAAGAGGCCATTACTCCCTAATCAAGGAATACCACTCCAATGTATCCTGAAATTCAAACTCATATAGCCACATAACTCAAAAGAATGATATAGAATTTCCACTTAGAACCTTCACATTAGAATAAACTACTCAAAATGGTTACTTAGTCATATAAAGATAAGGTAATATGTTAATTTCTCCCCAATCGTGAACATGTTAAAAGTTAGGCTGATACTTCTTATGTTGGGACACCTAGAAAATGTTGTTTATTAATGCCAACATAGGTGATAAATTAAAGATATATGAAACCTTTCCGAGCCATTGAATACACTCAAATGGCCCTATACTCCGAGGGTAAATATTACATAGTAATTATATCCATAGGTGTCCTAACTAAGGTGATACATTTTCAATCACTTGGTAATCGAATTAAAATTCAATGGATGATAAAGACCGTTTATATAAGACTTGTACTAGATTTAAGGAAACACCACACATTGATAAATCATCTATAATTTTACTATTGTATCTTGAATGATGTTTTTATCTATCTAGGATGGTTCACCATCCATAGAATAATAGTGTGGTGAGTTTAAGGGTTAGCAGTATAAATCCTTTAAAGGTTCAATTATAATGGATGATTGGTAACTATTTTCTAAGAAATCCCAAACATAAGAAAGTTGATATTCCAACAACATATGAATTATAATACATAGTTATTGATAATATCATCCATAATTTTTTATCACTATTTTTATTCCCATCCATATGGGGATAATATACCATGTTCAACTTGACATGAGTTCTAATCAACTCTTAAATACCCTTCCAAAACTGAGAGGTAATGTGAGGGTACCTATATGAGAAAATGTCTATTAGGTTCCCATGAAACCTTAAAATACCATATATATACAACATGATAAATTATTACACTTTTGGGTCTTCACAAATTAGTATGGAATGATATGACTTAGACAACAATTCAATCACCACCCAAATCATGTTATTACCCTAGGGAGTCTGAGGTTATCATACAATAAAATCCAATGATATCTCATTCCATTTATAAGTTTTCATAGGCAGAGGATAAAATAAACCAATTTTTTTTCTCAACCATAATCTATTTAAATGTGTTTCATAGAGATATAAAGTCTAAAATTTTCAATTTTATACTAGGCCCCCTAACCTGACACCTCGTGTCATAAAAAATCATTATAGTGTTAGGGTGCAATAGAAACAATGAATTAATACAGTATCCAACTATGAATTTACACATAGTTAATGGAAATATCATTTCTTATATAATGGGTACCTTCTAGGGAGAGAGACAAATCACTGATGGTCTATCTCCTTGGAAAAAATCTTCACCATCTTGAAATTATTTATCTTGTTGCTACTCCCAGAGAATCATCATGAGCGGAAAGGTTGTAAAATGAATAATTACCAAAAATTTATTAGAATATCCTTCTAACTCCAAAGTGTATCTCTTCGGGTTTTCCCATAAATTCCAAAAATCCTATATTTTATTTACTGATTGAAAAGGAAACTTCGTATTAAGGGAATCAAAAACACTTTACTGTTTCCTAGATTATTGGATACCAATTTCAAATGACTGTACATATTTACATTATAATATATATAGGTGATTCATATAATATTGATAGTAATTTACCCCAATCTCTTTTAATAATTTTAAAGAATAAACTTATCCCTAAAAAGATAATGTATCCAACTTTTATTATCATGCTTCAATTATATGAGTTCTAATTTATGAGTGGGATTGTTCATCTCATGCAGTTCAATTTGATGTGAACCATAAGCTAGTACATGGTCTCCCTAAATATGGATGAAACCTGAAAATACACCCAAATCATAAAAAAATTATATATACATGTCCAATATATAATATAATTATAATTGGTGTTGAGGTCAAATGCCACTATAGTTCATTGAAGGATTCTTGACACTTTCAAGAACATAATAAATCCACCCTATTCTGCGTGATTTAATTAAAAGGTAATTGAATAATTGATAAATCATTTATGAATATCCAATAATATATTTATAAACCTAAGAGTATTAAAATTTTAAATAATTTTCCGTATTCTTACCATAGAACAGAGGTCATCACTTTTTGAGGATCAATTGAGATACAATATTTTGGGATCATTTGTACCATGAACATAATTTCTCAAATCCAAAATATAAAATTTGATAAATTCACATACAAGAGGTTACCCCTTTGAAATCCCAAAACATATCTATAGTGGTATACATAATCTTCCATATTCTTTTTAAATAATTGATTGTCATCCATGAAAATAATAAAAGTGTCATGATACTAGTAGAAAATCTAGTTCAGCATTTCCATGAAGATAACATGAGAATTAGTTAGTATAAACAACATCACAAGGTACTATAAATTTCTATTTATTCTTATGAATGTTGTATTTGAATGTTTAAACCCATGAGTATGAGATGGAGGTAACCAAAGAAAAGATGAATTTTTTAAAACCAATTTAACATATATAAATAATCAATCAAAGAATCAATGTGAGGTATGGGATATTTATTATTAACTATTAATAAATTGATATTTTTATAATTAATGTTTATGTAGAGAGTTCCATAAGCCTTTATGATGAAGAGAACATGGGTTTCCCAAGGTGTATCACATGGTAATATGAATCCCTTGGATCTCAAATCATCTAAATATAATTTTATCTCTTTAAACTAATCCAATTATATATTTAATACGACATCAATATCCGTTGTGTTATCAACTCCAAGTCAATTATGAACACTAATTCTCTCTCTAGATTAATATATAAAATAAATATAGAAATTTCGTTCACAAATTATATGCATAGAAGTGGAATATCACCACTAAAATATTCTTTTACTAGTTCAATTGAAGAAAAATACATCGGCTCACAATGCTATGATAAAACAGGTCTCATCCAAATAGACCTTAGGACCAATTCTCCTGGAAACACAAAGTGCATTATATCAGGGGTATTTAAGAACACCAATTGATAATAATAGTTTGTTTTAAATTTCGGTAAAAAATCCAATCCATCACAATAATTATATCAAATAGATCCTTGATGAGGACTAGAAAATCCCAATCAAGGTCAAAATCACATATAATGAATGATTAGAAGAGTCATTAAATACAACACTCCATGTTTCCTAGAAGAATTACCAATTCCATAATGAATTTCACGAGTTATGTTAGATGTTTTAGAAGATCCATAATATGTTTTAAAATTATATACCAAGATTCATTTGTATTAAAAATAATATTTCATAATTTTAAATAAACATAAATGGTACCACTCACTATCACATGACCCACGACAACTTCTAATAGAAACTCCTCTACTATGTGTATCTTATTTGTTTTATAGGCCTTTAGATAGTGCCATATTTTCCATTAATCATGAAAATACACCATATATCTCCTATGTGATGAAGATATTATTCTATATTCAAGAGAATAAAAAGGATATAATTATGTATAAAAATATCTATGTTGTCTACAAGAGTTATAGATCATTAGAGGCATAAAATGTAATAACATCATGTTACCTAACAAGCCACATTGGAAACAATTTAGGTTTATGATAATAGATTATCATAAAGGATAAGGATTCTACGAATCACATCATCTTCTTTACCATATGAAATGCACTCCAATTGATTTTTTGTTTAAATGTGACATTGGATCTATTGCCATATGTACGTGAAACTATAGTTGGCCTTGAAATACCCATTATGTTGATGCCCCCCATCAATGCCATATCCACCACATCAACATATTAAAATTATTTAGAATGAAAAACTAAAATATTAAATTAGCTTAAATACCCATATTAATCATTTTTTCCTTTTATCCTTTTTTAGACACAACATTAAGTGAAAGTGAATAAATATCAGTATAGTTAGTAGCACATTTCGTCACAATCCGGTACCCTTTCTCATTAGTGAAAAACTATATATATTTATCCAACATCAATGATTCTAGTTAAAATTTCGTGGTGATTATAATATTGAATTATTTTAATTAATGTCCCTCATACATATATAATAAAATTATCATGTACCTCCATCTTCATCTTGGACACTTGAAGACAACAGAACTCAACAAGACAGATTCAGGGGTCTCTAAGAATTCATAATTACTTTAAATATTTCCTAATAAATCCTTAGTGTCCTGAGTATCATTAATTTCATTGAAATATGGTTATTTATAAAGAATAATATCTTGGTATTTATTCCTATCCTTATCCTTTCAGCGTTCCACCTCTTAATCATGAACATGGTAGGTGACACCCCTTGGTTCATAGATCAACTTGTGTTCCAAAAATCAATGATTATATGTTGATCAACCATAGGGATTCCCTACCACAACTCATTAACCTTACCATTAAAATATTTTCTGGAAATCATCTAGGATCATGGTAATACACATCATAAGACAAATATATACATGAACTTGTGATTCATGAATTAATCCCAACATAAAATAATACTAGTCAATTATAATTATAGAGAGGAATTGAAAATGAATGACTAAGGTTCAATCACTCCAAATCCTCATATTCAAATTTTATAACCATAATTGGTAATTTAAGTCATATAATAATGTGTGTTTTATATGATCACACTTGAAACATACCCCTTATGTCGCCAAATACTTTTTGTTTTCCTACCAATACATACAAAAATTCATACCAACAACGAAAATAAAAAAACACTCTTTGATAACATTTTTTTAAACCAATCGGGATTACCCAACTACCAAGAATCCATACCATTCATGACATACTGTGAAGTGAATTCTTAATCACCAAAGTTATATTCTAGAACTTAAAAATTATAAATTTATTTTTGGGATTATTTTCACTAAGAGAATATAAAATTGTGTAAAATGAATAAAAACCCTTAGGCCAACAAATTAAGACAACAGTGGAAATGAATCAAATGTAAGGAAAATTAAGGTTCCATAATCCAAAAACATAAAAACTCATCCAAAAACAACAAAACCCATATCCACATGAAATGTCCTCCCCTCCAGGCTCCCACACCCTACATACAATGAATCATGACACCGCCCTTCAATGCGTTTCCCTTACCTGCATCAGATATAAAAATATTTACATACACCCAAAGGTGTATTCAAGGTTTGATCTGATAAATCCTCATAGGATCCCACCATGTGTTTATAAGTATAAATTATAATATAAAATAATTATGATCAAGTTAATAAAGAAAAATAATGAGATAAAATATAAATAGTTCAATATAAAACATAGATTACTACCCCTCTTAACAATTTTTAAATCATACCAAAAAGATTAATTTTTATATAATTTACATAAAATACAAACAAATATCACATATAAAATCAACAAGGAAAAGAATATATTTAGTAAAAATAAATTCTAGGTACAAATGGATCGTTGTAAAATTCTCATGATTAATAAACCCCTGAGATTGCACAATACCCTAATAGAATAGACATAGGGTGTATGATTTCACTCTCTAGAGTGGCTCCTAACCACATATTTGGATACTTGGAGCACAATTTTACATTTTATAACTTTCATAGAGGGAAATATTTCATTAATGAGGATGGATCACAACCCTATCAATGTTCACATATTTGAATACCATATTTTAATCATTCAATGTTAATTCCATCATTTAAACCTAACAAATCAGTCATTAAAACCATTTTTGTTTACAAAATGAAAGGATACATCCAACTTCATAAACGTCACCTAATTTACTATATTTAAAAAAATCATTTAAAACCATTTTAGAAAAAATTATCAATATAAATACATAAACCATGTTTTCCAATCATTTTAGAAACCATATTTATGGAATGAGAAAGTATTGTTTTAGGAAAAATACAATTCATAAAACCACCTTTCATGAGACACATGGAATATCAACCCATATATGAAAACCACAAGAAATAATGATCCAAAAACTATAGGAATATAATAAGAACCAAAAATCATGATATAACACTTTAGAACGACCAATTTATCAAATTATAGTATAATATAATCAAATGGAAATACTCCCCACCAAAATTTCTGAACTGGATAATTATAGGATTGGAAATCAAAATAATGACCCTCAATTTAATGAATGTTCTATATATAATACAATTAGGAACCAATATCCATAATATATCAATTCCCTTTAAAGACACTAGGTTATATGAAGATAAAAATGGAGGATATCCAAGATAAAAATGGAGATATACTTACATAGAGAGTTTCACAAAATCAATCAACACAAATTTCCACTAATATCTCACGTTATAGGAGAAATATATTTCAATGGAGAGACCATAAATTTGAATAGATTGAGTTTAGTTCATGGGTGATGGATTATGAAATAAAATAGCAGATTTAGTGGAATAAAAAAAGAATAAGATACTTACTAATCCAATATAGATCGGTGCCACTAGAATGCCATAAAATCCCTACTAGCTCAACTATTTCTAATATAGAAATGAATTAACCATTTTATATCTTAAAATCTATATCGTTGAGGGACACTAATAGTCAATGAACCTCCCTAAATTTTTAGTGTTCCAACTACATCTCTATGAGCTATAGGATCTGGTGGACACACTACCAGCTCCACAGGATAAACCCCAAACCCTCTTAAAAACTACAACCGTGTGATAGAAGTAGGAAACCTCAAGAAGGATATGATAAAACAATTAAAAATTCATACAAGAAATAAAATATGGGGATTTAATAGTAAATAAATGAATGGGATAAATAATTTTCATAAAAATAAATGTTTTTTAATATTCTCCTAAATATCATATTTTTCATAAAAGTCCCAGTAATTAACTCCTTATTTATATTGAAATATTTATATGAAAAATTAAAATAATTTCCAAAAATAATATTTCTGAATGTTATATTAATTAAAAAACATTTTTTTACCTAAAAATAAAAACCATTTTTGTAGAGAATAAATTTTTAAACAATAAAATTATATTAATCACAATTGATTAATTATTTAGTACACTATAATAATGTCATTTTAATTATATAAACAATTGATACATATTTTTTGTAATGTGGTTATTATTATTAATACCACCTATTAAATTTATAGGTTATAAAAATAACATTAAAAAATAATATTTTTATATTATATCACAATTTATTTAAGGCTCAGTGATCTATGTTAAGAAAGCTACCGTGAAAAGTATTATTTCAAACTAAATTTTTGGGGTGTTACAAAACCAATGACTCATTATTTTATAATAATTAATAACAATCACCCACAAAATTCTCCACACATGATAAATATCTTGAAATATCATGAAAAATACTTTTTATTATAAAATGGTTTAATGTAAGGATAATATGGGTGGGCACAAATGATCATTAATTGTTAACTTAAGTTATGAAAATCCATGATTATAAGTTATTATTTATAAACACATGGGTTTGATAACATAATGATGATGAAATGAAATAATCTTAAATAAATATACCTACCATAACATTGATTATAATTATTGAATCTTGGCATAAAGAGGTAGATGTCATAAGATCATGACATCACAACAATTCAGTAAAAACACATGAGATGAAGTCAAATCATAAATCAAAGATATATTTCAAGACAATATAACATATTTGATAGCGGACTATAGTATATTGGGTTCGCTCATCAATCCCATAGATATTATCTCATGGGATATAAAAAATAACCCATCTCATTTATGGAATATATTATTTCAATCCCAGCCTTCACATCATAATATGTACATGCATATATGTTACAAAAAAGAAAAGAATAACAACTCTATAAAATTATAATTAAACTATGAAAAAGAAATGTGCTTCATAATGATATCAACTATACATGATAATAATAAAGCAATAAAAATAAGAAAGATGATATTATTAGATCATATCCCCGTTGAAGAATAAGATTAATTAGTAGTTGTTAAATAAATATTAAAAATAAGTTTACAATAATATGGGTTACATAACACTTTAAAATTGTTTGAAAAATGAATTGATTAAGAATTTAATCATTTGATACAAGAACAAGAGCATAAAAAATAATTATATTATAAAGTTAATTTACAGGGTGATTCATGAAACATATGTCTAGATGAGATATATTTTTTATAGTTAAAGAGGAAAATAGATGAGATTCTATGGAAATAGTTTTTATAGAATATTTCATAACATTTTCCTAAATAGATGCATTTTAGAGCCATTTTTAGGAGTAATTTTCACTAAGTTAACATTAAAATCATTTTAAACATCAATTCAAGAAAATCCCTATTATATAGCCTTTAAAAATTCATAAGTTTTTTCTAGATGAAATGTGGAGTGGAAGATATAATATACGATCGGGAAAGAAAAATATTTTTCAATATTGTAAAAAACATTTACTAAAATACACAATGTAAAAAGGGAATATAATAATTTATTTTTAAAAACTTTTAATACAAATAGTAATATCACATGAAATAATAAAAACTTTGGACTAATAATAATAAAGTAAATCACTTTAGGAATTAATGAATATATACATAGATGAGAATGAATATGAACATAGAAGATAGTGATTATTATTCTTAATAATGTTACATTTTTATAAAGAATGATGTCTATAAAAGAAGGTTAAATTATATTAAAACTGAAAATTATTCAAACAAAATAGGGAATTAAATAAAAAATATTCATAGGATATAATAAGTAAATCGTAGAATAATGGTGTTAAAGAATAAATATGATAACTCTATAAAATGTAAATAATTTTTCAAAATCTCATATGAGATTTTTAACATTAGAAAAAAACCCATAAAATATGTAACTTTTATTGAAAAATTAAAAAACATTAATAAATAGATGATAGTGATATATTATGTAAATTTTTTTTATATGATCCATATAAATTAAAAAATTTACATAACACAAAATATGTCTCAGTAAAGGAAATTTTGATAATAGAAACCCTTACATTAAATATATACATCGAATAAAGAAATTAAAACTCAATTATGATAAACATAACTATATAGATAACTTATCTAAAACCTTATTATTACAAATTAACATCTATAAACTTAATTTATAATCATTCCCTACACATATATTAGTTTGTTAGAGTTTATTTTCCTCATCAGATGTTAATAATTTTAATTGTTTTGTATGTGTTTTGTAATGATTCTTTTGATCATATATCTTACATAATACATTTATCATTAAAAAAATATTTTATTTACTATAATAAATGTTCAATAATAATATTTAAATTTATAATTTCATCCATTTAGTTTTTTAGTTAAGATTCATGCAGATGAAATCAGTGATGAGTTGGTTTTTTTTTGTAATTTTTAACACACAAAAGGTGTTATTTTAATAATGAATTAATAATTAACATTTAAATTTAAAAAAATTATTATTTAGTCATTAATATATAATATTATAATTATTTATTTTTAATTATTCATTCATGATATAAATTGATATCATTGTTGATGTAGGTGGATTAAAAAACTGAAATGAGAACATGCTATGATCTGTGAGTGAGTATAGTTATCAAAGTAATTACAATATCATCATCAAATAAGTATAATGTTCTTATTTAGGTTTAAATTAATTGATAAATTATAAATATTAGGTGTTATAATAATAAGATACATGATAATAAGTTATTACTTATGTAGAATAAATCAATGTTTCTGTTGTTATATATGGTTTAAATGACTAAATTTACAATGATAATTTATTATTAATATAATCAATATAATGAATAATTTATAATTATATAATATTAATCATTTCAAAAAAATATTTTTATTTTTTAAATACATTCTTATAACCATAAATGTTTTAAGTTAATGAAAAATGATATACATTGTTTATGGAGGTGGTAGTCTGTATGTGACACAATTGACATTTTTATTCACTAATAAATTAGAGGAATGTATTTAATGGTTATTAAATAAACATAATGAAATTTTATTAGACTAATGATACTAATTTAATTATTTTATAATGGGTTTAATTGATTTCTATGAGGTGCAATAATAAATAAAGTAATATTAATAAAAAATGATTGATTATGATTTCTTACATTACACTTTAGGGAAACTCCTTGAGCCTTCCTAAAATGGTATTTTAGTGATATCATGACCTCTATGACATGGTAAATATGGTTGTTAATGGGTTAGGGGGATTTTTTTCTTTATAAGAGGCTTTCTATGTGGGGATAGGTTTTGTGGTTAAGGTCTAATTTTATATGTAAAAAGAGTTTCCTTTATATAAATACCCAATACATTAAATTAATTGAACATCACATTCAAATGAAATTGGATAAAGAATAGAAAATGATTTATAGGATATGATTATTTGTCAATACACCTCTAGATTAAAAAAAATGGGATATTGTTTGTTATTTTTAGTCATTTCATCTTAATTTTGCTTTCTACCATCGTTTAGTTTTAACATGACCTCTCCTAATTTTATATAAATAAATTATTTTTATGATGAAAAATGAAATTTTAATTATTAAACATCATAGATATGGTAATTCTAAATATTAAGTTTTTATAATAGTTAATTTTAAATGGAAAAAATTAATTCTAAAATAATAAAGTTATATTGTTAAATATTGTATCAGAAAAAATATAACAAAGGTTCATAAATGTGAAACACACGTTTCTAAAATAAAATTAATATATTGAAATATATAAATTAATTATAAGAACCCCATTTTCAAGAAGAATATTTTATTAATTTTTATGAAATATGTATATCATACTGATATTATGAATGTTACATTATTTATAAAAATTATATTTTTTAATATTCACTTAAAAATAAAAAAATTTCTAAAAAACCCAAATATTCATCTTAAGCTAATATATAAATGACAAATCCAAAAAAATTAATATAATTTTTTATAATTATAATTCTAAAATTTTAAAATTTACTTTTAAATGGAAACATAAAATATAATGTCAAACTTGTTTTTTAACGGAAAATAGATTTTAAACCTTATGTGTTATTAATCATATTTCAAGTCAATTATAAGTTTAAAACGTTTTATTATATTTTCCATGTACATAAAATCCTTGTTTTCTAATAATAATTTTAACAATGTTCAATTTAGTAAATTATGTTAAAAATATATAATTATTAGAAAAATTAAAGTAGTCATAAAATATGAATTTTTAAATAAAAAAATATTTTAATGAAATCACATTTAATTTAATGATTTATCTTATAATCATAAAAAATTATTCAATTAAATGGTTTTATAACACATAAAAATATTATTTAAAATAATAATAATAATACATATGCATATAAAAATAAATCCTTTTTACCATCATATTTATTTAATTGAGGTTTTACTCATTTTTTATTTTCATAACGACATTTCACATTTTATTCAGATGATGTGTTAGTGGTTATTGCACATTATAAAATATAGAATCATTAATTTTAGTTTATTTGTTCATGGGATATAATCCAATCAACATAGTATTTTTTTAAATAAAACAAATTACTAAAACATTGATGTGTAATGTTTTATCCCCTTAAATAAATAATTTATTCATAATATTAATTATCTATCACTGATAAAAATAGATAAGGGATCTCTTATTATCATCCTAAATTATGATATAATAATTTATTAAAATGGATCATAATGGTTTATAAATATCTTTTGAATCTTTCAGATCATATCACTTGGGAGTGTCAAAATAGGTGTGTAGTTAGACCAATTTTATGTGCACCGAAGGAAGATCAAGTTAATACTGAAACAAAATTTTCCCAAGTTATTACCCCAAGATTCATCTGAGATATATCCACAACTACTTATTTGTATCTATATATGGATGTAATTTCTACGAAACCACACATTCTATACAATAGATATATTCTTTGATGTCGGTCTATATTCACTTTTATCCACAGGGTTTACACTAGTGTATTATAACCATAATTTAAAATAATAATTAATTATTTATATTTATTACTATACTTCAAAAAAAATTCATAGAACCATATCCTCCTATAATTCGACATAACATTAATCTGTAATCAACATTGATAACATAAAAATAAATACAGAAATTAATCATATATACTCCCTAAAATCCTAATAATATTTTCCCACAATAACTAGGATTTCCATGGAAAAACATTACAGAAAATAAATATGGTATACATATAGTTAGATATTGTATTATTCTTAATTCCCAATAAATATCACAAACAATATCATTAATAACCTAAAATCCAATCACATATGACCCCAAGAGGTGGTATGTATTCCTTATAATAATCTTAAATCTTATTATCCCCTGATAATATCAAAAAATAATAAATTATCCTCATATTATAACATCATAACCTATAAAGTTATATTTCTCTAATTTTATACTATTTGAGAAGCCCTAGACCTACACTCTTTGATCCGGTCATAATAAAATATTCATTACAAACAAGCTATGAAACAAACTGTAGTGACCCAAAAACATACATCCAAAATTAAATTATCAATAACCATTATTTAGTAACATAAATAAAAAATAAAATATTGTCTTAGATTTTTAAAAAATAATAAAAATCATTAATTATATAACTAGTATCTTTCCCACGAAATAGACATTTTTCGCACAAAACCAATGACTTTTTATTTTATAATAATTCTTCAAAATATCTCACAAATTTATCCTCATATAATAATCATATATAATATATCATACATAATACTCTAGTTAAACACATAATGAAATTGAGATATAAAAATAGTGAACTCAAACTCTCATTTCGTGTAAAACTAAAAGACAGTAATCGATTATCACTGGTGGGAAAAAGAAAAACATATGGGTATGAGATCATAATCATGGTGTAATGAAATAACGTAATTGAATCATACCCAGTTCATAATATATCATAAGTCATGAATTATAACACAATTATTTTGGTATAATGAAGTAGATATCGTAGGATCATGAGATTATAAGAATTTCAAAAAAACATAAAACCAAACATTATTAGCATAAGTCCTGGCCCACTGGAAAGAGAATATAACATTGTGGATAAATTTCTATATTGGACTTGGATTACTCCCTAGTTCCATACATGTTTTTTCATGAGAAATTCAAAATTAACTAATGCACTTTCGGTTATAAAATTATGGTTCGACCTATACATTATAATATGTACATGTGTATATGTACATTTGTATGTGTAAATCATATGAAAAACATCATAATTATATCAAAGAATAATTATCCCATGATAATGAAAAGAATATCATAATGATTTCCAAAAAAATGACAATAATCCATCCAAAAAAATATGGATAGTATCATCAGAACATATACCTGTTGATTCAAAATAAATATTTGTGGATGTTGACTTATTTGGAAATAAATTTTACAAGAGGATGGGTTATATAACCCTTTTGATGGTATGACATAATACAATATCTTGAATTGTATTATTTTATGCAACAATCAAACCACACCAAAGTCATATCTCATAAATGGAATGGAGAGGGTGATTCATGAAACACAAGAGGTAAAGAGAAAAATAGAAGCAAAACCCTGAACAACATTATTAGAAAACATTTCATTATAATATCATAAAGATATGGAGTAAAGAACCACTTTAACAAATAATTTTAATGTATGTAAAAAATATAACCATTTTAAAACTAATTTAATATAAATCCCAGTAATGGATCCTTGAAAAATGCATTATGTTTTTTCAGAGGAAATATAGAGTGGAATATAAAGTACATTTCATTGAAAGGAAAACTACTTTTTAATATTTTTAAATAAAATTTTTGAAACATAGTTAAAATTATAAATAAAATTTATTTAAAAAATGGATAGGGATAAATAATATGATCAGACAGGATAATACCTATTTGGTTTGAACAATAAGAAAAAATATTTTTTGAATGAAATAACATAGTCACGGATAAAAAACCAATTGAAGAGGATGTAGATTATTATTCGCAACATAGTCTTTTCATGATAAAATAAACTAATAGAAGAGGAAGTATATGATGTAAAAATGTAAATTCCATAGAAAAGAAAAATATCATAGGATATAAGGTGTCAATTTTATAATAATAGTATTCACTAATAAATATTAAAACTCAATTAAATGGGAATTGAGTTTACATTATAAAGTATGGCTTCTGTAACATTCAAATAAAATATCCATAAAGGAGAGAAAATTAAATAGGAATTTTACTACAATGTATATAGAATAAATAATGATATAATTTTTCAAATAGGTACTATATACACTATATAAATAAAAATATGTGCATTATACAAAACATATGTCAACAAAGGAAATTTCGAGTTGAGAGACAATTAACATAACTCCAAAATTCTATAAAAGTGATTCAGACTATTATATAATAAATAAAAAGAAACTAATAACAAATTTATAAACATGATTCATATATATTACCTTTTTATAAATAATTTATAATCATTATGTGTAAAAATATAATTTTTTTAATGTTTATTACCATCATCGAATATTAATGACTTTTTTAATTTTGTATAAGCATTATAATGGAACCATCGATTCATTCAATTTGATAAATATTTAATCATAAATAGGTTATTTATGGTACATTAACAATGTTCCATAATGGATTATAATTTTTTTTTCATACCATATTATATTGGGTGATGATTTTTGAAGATGAAATCAATGAAGAGATTATTTCAGTATTTTTCAAAAAAAAAACAAATTTTTGTATATTAATAATGATTTAAATATTAGTATTACCATTATGAATCAAAAAAATTATATAGTCAAAAATATATTTTCATACTATAAATTATGTGCCCATATTCACCCATGATATCAATTTATATTATCAATTATGTAGGTGGTTGAACTGATCCAAATGAGGACATTCTATTTTCTAGGAGAGAGGATAGTTCTAGAAGTGATTATAATATAATTATTTGATTAGTATAATGATATTATGTCGGTGTAAATAAGTTAATAAATTATAAATAGGAAGAAGGAGAAGAATAATATACTCTTTTAAAAGTTATTACTTATAATAAAGAATAAATTTACCCTAGCTGTATTCAGTTAAGGTGGAAAAGTTTACAATGAAAATTTATTACTAGTTTTATTAATAGAATTCCAAATTCATCATTCCATTATCATTATCATGACATAATTTTATTAAATATATTTTCATAATAAACCATGTAATTATGTAATGAAAAACAAAATGCATCATTCATGTAGGTGGAGTCTTCATTTCACATAATAGACATTTTAATTTTTAACTAGATGGGAGGAATGTAAATAATGGTCATTCAATCAATGTAATATAATAGAAATATACTAAAGATACTGATTTAATTATATTATAATGTTTATAATAAAATTTAGAAGAGTTTGATGAAGAAATAAAGGAATATAAATTAAAACTGTGTGATTATGAGTTCCTAATTAACTCTTCTAGATAATAACTTGATCCTTAATATAATAGACTTTTCATAAGAAAAAGTCCTTCAAGTAGAGGAAAAGAGGGATGGTAAGGGATTTTTATGGATATTAGTTTATATAAGAGGTTTTATATTTTCGGATATTTTTGGTGTCTAGTGGATTATTCATTAAGTAACAGGGGTAAATATTTTTTTAAATACACATAACTTTATACTAAATGAATTTCATTTTCAAATGAAATTGGGTATAAATATAAAAATAATAGACATGGTTTAATCATTGGTTCATCCACCTCAGATACACACAAATAAGTTATAATTTATGAGATATTTTTTTCCTTTTCCCCTTAATTTAACATTTTACCATAATTTACGTTTACTATAGTAAGTCATTTTATTACATAGAAAATATATTTATATGAAAAAGCATGATTTTGAAGTTGATAAAAAACTTTGACATTATTATTTAAAATAATTTTTTTAATTTAAATTTATAAGAGTGATACAAATTAATTCTAATGCATAAATAAATCCTTATAAAAATTATAAATTAGGTTCAAAAATGTAAAACAAGGGTTCCTAAAATGAAACTAATATTTTTGAATATATAGTTTTTTTATTGAATAATTATTTATCCCATAAAAACGTTTCATAAATTTTTATTCCAAATTTATATCATTTTGATTTAATAAAATTTAGAGTATTTGTAAAAAAAATTATATTATTCAACTAAAATTACTTTTTCTTTAAAAAAACCCAAAAAGTAATTATAAGAATATATTGATTTGATGAATCAAAAAATGTAGCTATTATTTTAAAAAAGTTAAAAATCTAAAATTTTGGAATTTAAATTTCAAATGGAAATATAAAATATAATGAAAAACTTTTTTATAGGAAAATATTTTTTTAAACATTTAGTGTTCTTAATAATGTTTCATATCAGTAATAAATGAAATAAGTGTTAATACATTTTTTTACATTGAAACATTATATTTTAATAATTGATTAAAATATTTAAATTTAATTTATTAGATAAAAACACATAATATAAAGAAAAATATAATTATTTTAATGAAATAAATTCTAAACAATATATAATTTTAATTACATACTATGGAGACCTTGGTATATTCATTCATAGATATTACATATTTTTAGATGAATAATCATTACCTTATACAAAAACATTCGTGGGGACCATAATATCTTAGTGCCTTGGCCAACTTGGACACAGAAACACTTTTCAATAAGATATTCATGCCATCACACACTATATTCTTCATAATTAGCACCCTTATTATATGAATCATACATAATAAATTTCATCATAAACATAAAAAAACAAAATAAAGGGTGAGATCAGATGCTCAACAAGGGTAAAGAAACTGAATAAAAAATCATATCATGCACATACGGGTATGAGAACATGATAATTAAAATTTAAAACCTTAAAATCATATCAAATATTTTAATCATGAGTCATAGAATAAATATTTCTAGTTCATAAGACATGATTAAAAAGATAATAAAAAATGATCCTTAAGACCACAACATTTGCATAAGATATGTATTTTATAGCATACACATAAGAATAAGATATGTAATTTATAGAATACACATAAGAATACAAAATTAATTTCTATATTAGTCAAGCCCCAAATCTAGGATATCATA
This sequence comes from Viscum album, assembly GCA_963277665.1. Classification (NCBI taxonomy): domain Eukaryota; kingdom Viridiplantae; phylum Streptophyta; class Magnoliopsida; order Santalales; family Viscaceae; genus Viscum; species Viscum album. Next base: position 1,153,136,979 of record OY728140.1, read on the forward strand.
TTAGAAGTAGTTAAGTCCTCAAACCATCATCGTGTAAAAATTCCCTTAATAAACTGGGTTCACTCCAATTTCCAACACTGACTTACTGAACAAGGTTCACTCACCATTCCAGTACTATATTGTTGAACTATGTTCATGACCCATTATAATAATGTCTTAATAAACATGGATAAATCCCTATTCGAGTTCTATCAAACTCAATCTGTTTCACTCCCTACTCTAGTATTGTCTTACAGAACCGGGTTAACTTCCTATTTGAGTCCTTTCATATTGAACTAAATTCATTCCTTATTGTAGTACTATATTACTAAACCAAGTAAACATTCAATTATTGTACTATCTCATGAGATATAAATCTATACGTATTTAATTATAGAGATATATATATCCCATCCATCCTTAGTTATAATGTAACTACCATTTATTAATATAATGTAACCATAATCAGATAATGACAATCATAAATATGTGCTCCTCATGATCATAAAAAAATATAATAACCTATTAAAATAAATGTGTTTTATAAACATATCATCAAAAAATCATTTTGAAAATAAAGTGGTTTCATAATTATTTCATTATTTAATCACATAAAAATCATTAAGAAAATAGAATAGGGTTTCATAAGCATTTTGGAATAGTATACACTGTGGAATAGAAACGAGTTTCATAAAAATATAGTCATAAAAAACATAAAATAATTATTTACGGAATAATAATGAGATCCTTGGATCGAACACCTATTAAATCATAATTAACCTCCAAGAATTCCATTTTAGATGGAAATTATTTTTTAAAAAATAACATCAAATATTTCTTGAGTAAAATCATTTGGTTTTGAAAATAAATTTTTAAAATATAAAACATTATGAAAATAATTTTATTTTAATAAATCTCAACAAATTATAAAGAAATTTTTTAAAATTCATTAAAAACATTTTTTTGAGGAAAAAATCCTTGCCTGATTGAATAATTATTTGTAAAACATAAAACAATTCCAAAATAATTTTCACATTCATATAATTAATTAAAAATATAATAAAATCCAGATAATAAGAAATTGTTGTCCCTGAAATGAAATTTGAAAAAACGAATATGAATATTGAAATAATTGAGAGGTCAAGATAGCGAGAAATATTATTCATGGAGTGCATGGGGAAAACAATGATTCATTTCAAATTTTTCATAAAATCCAAATGGAAATTATTTTGGAAAACGACTTGAATAATCCTTTGTTTTTTTATATAAATCAATGGTAAAAATGTCTGTTAAAAATAATTTTATAATAGTAAAAATTTTTGAAAATAATTTTTAGGAAACATTTTTTTGTTAAAAATGGATGATTGACCGAAGAGACAAATAATGTAGGGTTTTCATAAAAAACATCTCAGGTATAAACAATAGTCAAAAAATTGTATTATTACATTAAAATATCATGAGTAAACATAGGGTAAAAAATGTTGTGTTTATTGTGAGATTTTTCCTAATATTTTATAATAAAAAACATAATCATAAATAATCAAGATAAACAATGAGGTTTTAATGTAAACTCATTACCACTTTTATAAAATTGAATTATAATTCTCATTAAAGAATAAAATAAAATGAAAAAAAAATCAAGAGGAAAATAAATTAATGAAATTAAATATGAAAGGATATTTATATACACATCATAAAATAATATTGGTGCATAACATGAAAAAAATTTGAAAGAAGGAAAATTGAGACAAAAATCCCTTACTAATTTGATAATGATTTATCCATAAACTCCATGAAACAGGGATAATAAAAAATACAAGTAAATACAAGTAATTATCAGTAGAATAATTATAAAATATATTTATGGATATTATATACACCAAAAAAATAAATAGATGGTGAATATGGAATGTGTCTCATAGAAGTATAAAGTGAGACAGAAATCCCTTATGACTTTGGAAACATTTAAACCAAAACCCCTATTAAAGATAGATACTATAATGAAATGTTAATCCCATTAATTCTTAGTAGAAGAATAATAAAAAATTCCTAGAACTTTCACAAAACAAATAAAATATATAGGAAGTGAATATGGAATGTGTCTCATAGAAGTAAAAAGTGTGAATGAGATCCCATATTGTATGTCTTAAATTCCCTCTAACTCATTTAAACATACTTTTTATCGAGTATCCTAATTAGGTTTTAGCTAAAATCCTTAAAAGATAGAACTATTCCCAAAATAAGACGTCTAATATTATAATGATGAATTTAGTAATTGATTTGGATAGATCTTGACCAATCCAATGAGGTGTGAAGGTGTGGTGGAGGGGAGGTGGTTTCCTTTTATTAGAGGGGAAGATGACTCACAATGTATTTTAAAAAATAATTTAATGCAATTTTTTTATATTTAGTTTTTTTAAAATGTAAAATTATTTATACCTAGAGGTTTAACAGTCAAAATATGTATAGAAAGTAGTATTTAGACAATTGTATAGGTCATTTTTACCCTTATCGTTTTAGATTAACCCCTAGTAAACACATTTTTAGTTTAATTAGGATCATTAATTTTTACTACATTATCTGTTAATTTTGATTAAAATTGATGTTTAACTTATTAGAAGTTATAAATTTTTACGCATCTAATTATTAAATGAATTTTTATAAATTTTATTCACATAAGTGAAATATTTTAATTTAAAATAAAACTTATACACGTGGTGAGAAAGAGTTATAATAAAGATTAAATGATCAATGTTTGAGTTGTTTTTACATAATAATTAAACATTAACTATATTATATTATCCTAAATTGTATTAAATAACATAAAAATGAAGTAATTTTTCCTTATGTCCAATTAAAAATATGATTTAACATTATAAATAATTTAAACAAAAATGGATTTATCAATTAAATTTCACTATGTTTCACTATTTATCAAAAAAGAAAACAACATATAATGATCCATAAAATTAATCATAGATAATATTTATATTTTGATTTAAAATATTATGGTTATTCTATCAAATAATCATTATAAATGTTTCAAAAATTACTCTTAAAATAGGTGTTTAATAAAATGGTGAAAAACTATTTTTTACAATAATATTTTGGAAAGTATAAAATTGGATTTATTCTTAAAAATCTATAGAAAATAAATAATATAAATTTTAAATAGATTATTGAATATTTAATATATAAATTTAATTATAATAATTCACTGTAAGTGGGTTTTTATTTTTTACATGTAGAAAATATTATTTATTTATAAAAAATATATTTTCAATAAAGGATTTCCTTTCTTTTCCAATAGTTTTTATCTTCATTTTAATTAATTTCTAACAAAAAAATTAATTATATATATATCTGTATTCCAAAATTTTATAATTTATTTAATCTTATTCAAAAACACCATTCCAATGGTTAGATTATTAATATCATGTTAAATAATAAACATTTAATTTTATGACAAATTTCCATTAAAATTGGAATTTCATGTGACAGAACATAAACTAAGTATTGTGTGTAACATAAACCAAGATTAGTGTTTTTTGTAACATAATATAAAATATTTTTATTATAAATAAATAAAAAATATGTGTTTTTTAATAGAAATTATGGAAAAGATAATATCCTTTTAAAAGAAAAAATTTCAAAAAATCTCACGGTATTACATTTTACCCATATAAAAATGAATTTCAACCTCGATATTTGTATTAGTCAATAAAGATTATACATTTTAAAAGTCATTCCTAGAAACCCACTCCATACAAATTAATAATACAAATTCCTTTAAAAAGGGAAAGTTGGTAACATAAAGGTCACCTAATGTAACTCATATCTTGTTTGCACATTGAAAAACATTAAAGGAAAGATAATATTTGTATATGGAAGATAACATTAAATAATTATAGAGAGTGACAATGATCATTGATCATAAGAATGTAGGTTATATAGAGAAAGATATTGTCCATAACTATTGTGTATTAATATATCTAAAAATGGTCATTTATATCATAATAATGGTAATAACATGATTCCAATTTATTTCATGATCATTTTCCTAATTTTTATGAATTCTCATGGAAGGATACACTTATATAATTTCATTCAATTTCATTAGAACAATATTTCCATTGGGTTGTTCACTTATCAATTTTCATTTTATCTCATTATCCATGAAATAATGGTGAATTTTGATGCATGAAGTGCCAATGAATAATATGATCCATATATAGAACGATAACTTATTACATCTATCATTAGTTATCATCACAAAAAAATAGTTAAGACAGGTTATCAAATATTCCTAAATCTTAATATGGGAAAACAATACATTAATCTCTAAAAATAATTCAAAGATAAACATAAACTATTTCATAAATGGGAATGGTTATGACCCTAATGAAATTTTATAATCCAAAACATTAGAAATAAGGTCACTAAATTTCCAATATGAATTTATCATTAATCCCTCAGAAAACATGAAATTGATCTTAATTGTCACATACCAATCATTTGAATTCCATAATCATATATTCTATGGAGATACGAATTATAATAATACATTATTAAAACATACATGATATATAATTCCTTATATAAACTATAATTTATTTTATCTATTTATTAAATCTTGAAATTTTTTAAACACCATCAGTGATAGAAAATTGACTATTTCAACAACTCATTAATCATTTATAATGTAATCATTACAATCCAATTTATTGATTCATATCCTTCATTTCATTATCAAGATATCATTATATCAATATCCAAAATATATTAAGTGTTATCTTAAAAAAACATTTCAATTAAATCAATTTTCCAATACATCACCATCATTTAACATAATCTTTCCAATCCTTAATGAAACATGTATAATAAAAAATACTTATATATTTCGAGATTCAGATAAAAAAATATCACAATTCCAAAACATAAATACAATATTCATACAAATTTATTCAAAAACCTGTATCTTGGATTTATTATCTTATTCTTTATTACCTCTTTCCTTTTACATTTAATCTCTAGTCTGTTCCCGATTAGAAATATAACCATTACTCATACAGCCTTTTTACTTATCATCACATAATTTCTCTATAGGAAACTGATTTACATAATTACCATAATTTTTACATTTGAAACCTTCAAAATCCAATGATATTAGAGGGAGACTAATATTCTTATCAACAATGTTAATTTAAATTTTCTTTTCCCTTTAAAGTTACTTGCTTTGTATCATTCTTCTCCATAATAAAGACAACACCCAATTATTATGATACATTCACTAGGGTTATTCATTACAATTATAGAAATTCAATAAAATGAAAATTATTTCCAACAAGGTTACCATCACGAGAACTCACAATGAATTATTTCCTTATATTCTTTGGTGAGTCTGATAATTGGTTAAGTTATACATTTTTAAACATGTTCTATGAAAAATTATTGGGAATAATAAAAACATTCTTCACTCCAGTCATCATCCCTTTTGGATGCCCATTAAAAAATTGTAATTCACATTCATTTTTAATCTAGTTCTTCTTTGTTCCAGTAATTTACTAAGAATAGAAAGGATAGTCTAATATATGATAATCATAATGGAAAATCACAGTCTTAAAATTCATTTAGGAAAGTCAAAAAAAGACACATTATTTTTATCCTCAGAAACCTATAGTTATTCGTATTTCATTTTTATTTGTCATCTATTAAAATTAATTAATATGTATCGTAATGAGTTTGGGAATTTTAAAATAATATCCCTGAAAAGTTTAAAACTGTGTGTGTCGTATGAACCATTTTCATGTACTAGTTCTTGATTGATTTTAGGTCAATACAATTTTTTTCAGGGTGTTACCCCTAAGTAACTAAAGTCCGTATCCAAATCCTATCTCAATATCCAGAAAGGGGTGTAATTTATTAGAAACAACCATATCTATCCTTTCCAAAAATTCTAGTATATTTTTTATACATTGACAAATTCTTATAATTATCATTAAAGGAATCCCTAGACATATCCTTAGAAATATCTATAAGGATTCATTATATTTATCTCATCCTAGTATCCAATGGATAACTAAACCCTTCCTCTAATTGTAACTATATTGGCCTATTGCATTCAAACATGTATATTATATATTTTTAGATGAATATTAATTACATTATATAGGCACATGATCTAGGACCATCATAGAATGTCTCTTTCATAAACATGGAAACATAAACACTAGTCCATAAGTGAGCTACATTGTCTCTCACTAAGTTCTTCATAACTATCAGACTCATTATAAATATCATATATAATAAATATATTAATAACCTAGGGAATGGTATCATAAGAAAAGCTGATAACATATGCTCATTGAAATTAAAAAAATGACATATGTATGCAAAAATGAAAATAAGGGTATGCGGACATGAGTATAATATTTGAATACCATACCCTGCATATTAAAGATAATAATCAAGAGTCTATGAATAAATATTGGTAGTTAATAAGACATGATTAATAATCTAGTAAAATAACATGATCCATGAGGGCATAACATTGGCATAATACATTAAATTTATTGAATAAACATAATAATAGGAAAATCATTTCCATATTAATCATGGATTTCTTACAAGGATATTATATTGGAATGTGTTCACTCCCCAAACCATCATAGTTGAAGAAGTCCTTTACTGAATTAGGTTTACTCATCATTCAGACCATGTGTTACTAAAAAAAGTCCACTACCCATTCTATTTATATCTTACTGAACCTTGTTCACTCCACATTCTAGTCATGTCTTTTTAAACATGGTTTACCACCAATTCCCATTATATATTACTAAAAAAGGTTCACTCTCTGTTCTACCCCTGTCATACTGAACCAAGATCACACCCCAATTTAGTCTCGTCGTACAAATATAGGTTCACTCCACAATCCAATCCTATCTATCTCATAATATATAAATATGTACCCAATGCATTATAGGGAGATAAATGTCCCACCCATCCTGGATTATAACATAACCACCATACTTGGTTAAAACATAACTACTTTACATGGTTATAACAATACCATTGTCACATAAAAAAAGTCATACAAATCTATTCTATATAATCATAAAAAATTATCTTATTAGATCCCATGAAATGGAATGGGTATCATAAAAAATTAATTATAAAATAAAACCTAGAAAATAAATTGGTTTGATAACAGGTTCATCATTTTATCAAATAATGACCCATGTAAAAAAGAAGAGGGTGTCATAATCATTATATAAGGGTAATACCCATTGAAGTGATACATATATTATAAAAAATTTCTATAATAAATATTAACCATTTAGATAAATAATAATAATGGAATCCTTGGATCTTATACCCAGAAAATCACTCGTAACCTCAATGAATGTCATTTTATATTGAAAATAATTTTTTAAAGACTACTTTTGAAATTTTTTGTGGAAAATATAATTTCATTGAAAATCAATTTTTTTAAAAAATAAAACATTATGAAAATTTTTACCTTCAAAATTAACAATGAAAATTTATAAATAAATCCTTTAAAATCATTTAAAATAATTTTGGAGGAAAATAAAATTTTCAATTAGAATAATTCTTTGAAAAAAAATATATATTAGAATAAATTTCGTAATAAAATATTTTATTTAAAAACAAATAATATCCCCAATGTTAAGAAAATAATTTTCATTAAAAATAACATTAAAAACATGTAATTTAGGATTTAAATAAATGAGAATTCTTGATAGTGGGAACTTATTTTCATTTCATACAAGTTAAAAACTTATATTATTTTAATATTTTCAGTAAAATCCAAATATGAATTATTTTTGAAAAAGACATGAAGATTACCTTCATTTGTTGGTAAAAAGTAAAAAAACAGGTAACAATTTATCATAAAAAACATTTAAGAATAATTAAAAAACATTAAAAAACATTTTTACGAAAAAAATATCATAAAACTAAATGGTTTTCTGACTAATGAGATAAACAATGTCAGGTTTTCTTAAAAAAAATCATCTCAAATATTTTAAGTACCAAAGAGTTGAAAAATGGATAAATAAAATAAAATGATAATTTATAAATTGAGGGTGATAATATTCATTAGTTTCATGAGAGATGAAATATAATATATTATCATCGAAGAAATAATCATAAATAAACCTCATAAACAATGAGATTATAACATTGAATCATTACCACTCTAACAATATTGAATCATAAGCCCCATAAAGAAATAACATAAATTAGAACTTAAAATATCAGGTGGATAATAATTTCATGATATTACATGTCTACGGTGATGTATATATAGATCTTAGTAAAATATATTTGTGTAATTTTACATATATCCCAATGAAGGAAAATTAGGACAAAAAATAGTTATCGCTTTGGAAATTTTTTAATTTTAAGACCCATGAAATAGAGATGATCAAATGGAAATGTATATCCATGTAATAATATATATAAGAAAAATAAAATAAATTCATGGGTTATATGAAGAAAATTTAAATGAAATACATGGTGAATTTGTAATTTGTCTCACAATAGTAAAAATTAAGTCAAAAATTCCTTACCACTATTGTAACATTTTAACCATAAACCCCATGAAAGAGGGATCATAAAATGTATATGTAAATCTCAGTATTTATTAGTAGAATAATCATAAAATAATACCATGGTAATCATACACACTATATAAAATAAACAAGTGGTGAATGTGGCATGTTTCTTATGGATGTAAAAAGTGAGATAAAAATCCCTTACCAGAAGTCTTGGCTTCCTTTAAACTCTTTCGAACCTCATCTTTATTGTGTATCCTCCTCAGGTTTTCACTAAAACCATTCCTAGTATGTATTTATAACAAAAATAAGACCTATAATATGAGACTATGGAATTATTAGGGTTAATTGGGTATGGATTGGCCAAACCAAAGAGGTTTGAATGTGTGAATATGGGAGAAGATGGGGTTCCCTTTAATAAGTGGGGGAGAGGACTCACTTGGAATTTTGTAAAATAATTGACTAATTCCACATTTTTCATATCTCCCAATTGTATAACATGGAATATTCTGAACCCTTTCAGGTTTAATGGTCAATAAATTTCAAAAAAAATCGTAAATTTACTCTTATGTTTTTAGTTTAACACCTCGGTAAATCCATTTTTACCGTAATTATGGTAAATATTATTTACTGTAGTTAGCATTATTTTTTCAAAAAAAATACATTGACCAAAATATAATTTAAAAATATTCTTATTGTAATTATAAAATCAATTTTTCTAAGTTATATTCACATAAGTTAGAAAATTTGATTAATATAAATACTTCAAGAATGATGAGAAAGCGGTTTTGTAAAGAGAATTTATTCAAAAGTTCAAAATGTATTTATATCCAGATTAAATATTAAATTGATTAAAATGACAAAAATATGACTTCTTGAAATAAAATTTTACTTTTTTTTACTTTAAAATCACTCAAATATATATTTTACCAGTTTAAATTATCTAAATAAAAATTTAGGTTTCAATTAAAATTTTTTATTTTTCATTAATCTTTAAAAAATGAAATATTTTAAAAAAATCCAAAAAAATCATCAAAAGATTATTATCTTATTATGATTTCCAAATTAATTTTTTTAAAATTATTAATTTGTAATAAATTTGTTTTAAAATAAGTGCGCATAAAAATATGACAATACTCTTTTTTAGAAAAATACAATTTTTAAGTGTAAAATTTTATATAATAATATATCTTATGTATAATGAAAATAATATGAATGTTAAATATTTTATATACCATATAATATATAATGTTTATTAAAATAAATCACCAAATGTTTTTTGGTTTTTCTTTGAAGAAAACATTTATCTTTATAAATAAATAGTTTTTAAAAAATTTATTTTATTTTCAAATAGTTTTTATTTTCACTTATTATTAATTTGTTTCCAAATAATTCATTATATATACACATATAAACCATATTTTAATAATTTATTTAAACCTATTCATACACTTCATTCAATTGTCTAAATGATAACCATCATATTAAATTATTATATTTCAATTATATAACAGATTTCCTTTAAACAAGGTGTTATATGTAACACATGATAAACATTTCTTTATGTATAATAGAAGAAAAAACTTAGAGTTTCATGTAATATAATCTAAAATACATGTTACTTTTAATGAAATATAAAATTTGTGTTTCATGTCACCTAAAATATGTAAAATATCAAATATATTTAAAAATTATAATTTCAAAAACTCACATTATATTACACATCACATTGAATATAAAATTTAAATTATAATTATTCTATTTATTAAATTAATTAGTATTTTAAAAATTCAAATTACTTTTTAAAACAATAATAATAATATGTAAGGAATTAAAATAAATCATTTTAACTATCTTTTTATTTACATTAATTTTTTACTTTTTTGTAATATTTTATAAATGATAGTTTCCATTTAATTTCAATGATGTTTTAATAGTTATCTTACATCATAAAATATAAAATTATCCATATTAGTTATGTGTTTTGTGTGATGTAAGATAATAAAAATTTTATCTATGTAAATAATTTCACTAAAAAAACTGGAGTTGTTACAGTTACTATATTTCAAAAAATACTCATGGGTGGTTTTCCTAAGTCATTAATTGAAAAATGAGGTCATTTTCTAGTTTTGACCATGTGATGCATGTTTTGAAGATATTAATATAGTTATAAACACACTTTTATTCATTATGAGCACAACATAGGTTATATTTATGCGTAATATTTATATTCATGACATAAATAAATCAATAATTTTTGTCATATAATTTCATTTGGTGTCATGATAGTTTTCTACCATTATACTATTTCATGAATGTTTTATAATATTAATGCACTAAAAACGTCATTTTTTAGTCATCAAAAGAAATCCAAATCTCAAATTGAAAATTTTTATTTCATTATTTTAGAAATTAATAAATTATCTTCTTCATATGATTTGTGGAAAATTAATGGTTTTCTTCTTGGTTTTGATCCATTGAAACATATTTTTAAGGAATTTTATATCTTAAAAAATATAATTTTTTCCATTTTGGAAATGGTGAATACCATATTAACATGCATTATATTCATAAATTTCAAAAATAATTTAGTAATATTTCACAATCCCTCCCCCACAATGTTTACCCCTTCTAAGTCAACAATGAGGAAAGGTAGATGGGGACTACCAAGGCCCGCATCTAGTAAGCCGTGGGTTGGTGAGTAGCACCGATGGTATAATAAACATGAATATGAGATAAATTACCCAATAAGGGAACATATAGAAAATAGAGATAAGAGAGATACACGAATCAACACCGATGTATATATATGTATAATGGAATCACAACTACATACATGTAATTATATATAGTACTATAACAAATGAAAAGAAAACTAAAAACCACAAGAATTGTTAATACAATGATGACCACCAAGACCAAAGATCTCTTGAAAAATCATAGTATAAAAATAACCAACATACTCTCCAAAACAATCACGTAGACCTGAAAAATAGTTTTTATACACGTAGGGTAGGAATAATAAAATAATAAACCAGATCCTCCCTAGAGCCTCTTATAAAAAATAAAAATAATGAATTCAAAAGTGAAATGAACAAAATTGCAACTAACTCATCAACTATAAATGTATAAAAAATTCCCAGCCTCACAATAGATAACTCTAAAAAAGTATCTAATAAAGGAGATAATATAATATAATAATGAAACATCAAGGTTACCTCACTCCTGCTTCTAAATTGGTTTGACAGTCTTCCCCAATATCGCACATCCAAATCCATCTCACTCCAAAATATTCTACCTCAAATACATCTAGGAAAGGGATAAAATCATGCACCACATGCATCACATCATCCCACAATCCAATATAATATCACCATATATAGTAACCATGTAGTTTCTATGATCTACAACAACCCTTATGGAATTTCTCATACAGAGAGTGTTACACCTTAAGCCATTACAGTCCATACAGTGAGTAAGTTCCTCAATCCATAACAACCCATACACATCATATCTATAATAATATTCTAGATACTATAAATAGTAATACATGCATGTTAAATATAAAAAATAAATTACATCCCTTTACACACATATATAGGAAAACCAATCACCTGGAATACCAGTAAATGTAACTACCCGGAGAAGAGAGTGGGGCTATAGGGGGTAGTTATCCATATCCTTCTATAGAGATGTATGGGAAAACACCCTACTAGAGTAGATTTGGTTTAATATACATATCCTCCATGGTTTGGGAAGCATATTAAATTACACAATATAAAGGATATAACATATCTCATAACCACACTATAGACATAGTATATTCCTAGAATCAACACTAGCTAACATCGCTCGGACTCCCAGCTTCCACAACTAAGACTATGTTTCCTATAAGAACATATAAATTTAAATGATCTAAATTAATTTATTTTATTAACTTTTACGATTTCTTTAATTTAGTAAATTAATTATAAATTAAATAACCATTAAAATTATTTCACATTAAATTATATCAATCATTATATTAAAGTCTATTTCCTCTATGCATAATCCCAACAAAGTCCACATTTTATCATTATTAATATATTTTATCATTTTCATTCCACTAACACAAACCCCATGTGTTAAGAATTATTTAATCATTATTAAAAGCATTCTTCAAACCATGTACTCTATGAAATCCATTATATGCTACCATCAAGAGGAAACATGCAACCCTGAACATCTAACTTCCTCAATTGGTGTAGAATGAATGCATAATAAATAAGATAACAAACCATCATCCAATACATAGATTCATAAGAGAGAATCCTAGATCTCATCATCATATCATTTTGTAATCACATATTCAACCCATTCAATCATCTTTAGTGTGATCACTGAAACCCATATGTATATCCCAATACATCTATCCATCCTAGGAATAAACTACTGAAACCTAATCATAGCCTCCAGGCCCACATCACATTAGCCATCCTTTCTACATCCATTCCTGGATTATATTACATCCCAGCCACGCCATCCCATGTCACATAAGATAGTAAATATGAAATTCATAGAATGTCACAAAAATAGTATGAAACAAAAAAATCATTTAAAAAAGGATATATAGACCATAATAGAAGGCATCCATCCTTCACATATAAATGATCTCTCATGACACTAATCTCATTGTACATAACCCTTCAAAATAAATAGGTATACATAAGATCCAATGATTATCATTATTTAACAATTTATTTTAACTCCATCTTGAATTAACCAATTAATAATTCATAGGTTCAAACTCTGGGAAAGAAAAGGAATTGTGATAAAATAATATATCAAAACATTAAACAATCTATATATATTTTAAACTGATTTCATCAAAATGTGAGGAGTAAAATGATCATTTAACATTCATTTTATTTATTATCCAAATTATCAACAACAATTATCATTCTTCATATTCAATATCAATTAGATTAATAATGGAAGATAATTTTCAATTAAATAGGAACATTACATCAATTTGATCGTTGTAAAATTACATGGAACACTTGATTCAAACATGTCACTTATTTAATTATTAAGCCATTTAATCAATTAAATAATCACTATGTTCATTATAAGCTTCCAGAAAGAACAACATTATAATCCAAAGCATAAAAATACATCCTAACAAGAATAGTATTGATATCAAACTATATAGAAAAACAATACGAGAAATGATACCATGGTATACAGTAAATAAAAATGGGATAAAAAACCATATCAATTTTAATCCAATTCAAAGATTATTATGTTAATTCCATTTTCATCCAATGTACTAAACCTGGATAATTTTTTTATTATACATAAATAAATTGGTTAGAAATAAATCCCATACCTTAAAATAATCAACATTATTCATATAAGAATAGACCAATGTTGTGGATCAAAATTACCCCTATAGAAATAAGATAAAGCCTACAAGTAATTCACTGTAAAACCACAACATGAAACACCCAAGAAAATCAATTAGAATCAAGCAGATAAACCACTGGCATATGGTAATAAGAAACATGAGAAACCAGATTGAATGCAAAAAGGGAAGTGGTAGAATGTGCCTCAGATCACCATAGATAGAAAACAGGTGTCCATGGATCAGTCCCTATTGAAGGAATCCCAAAACATACAAAAATAGGGTTTCCAGACCATTGATAATTGAGAGAATGTGTAGTTTTTTTATAACTCCTTGGACACAGCTTCATTTATTGGTTCATTACAAAAGGGATTTACATGGTATTAAACCCACTTTCATTTCAAATACATTTCTAAATTTGAACTCACTGAAAAATATATCCCCTCAAAGGATATATTCCCTAAAATTTACACATCCGCTAACATACCCTGAACTAAACTAAAAAGATGAGAAATAAAAATACATGATATTGAACACATACATATTGTGTATCCTCAATGTTTCCATCTTTTAGTAGATAAACCCCTCCAGGCTCACTATAGTCTTACTGTAAGTACCATGACTTTTGATAATAAACAAATGGTCAAACTTCATTGATCTGATCCCTTACATTAGTTACCTCTCAAAATATTCTCAACATGAATAATCCAAAACCAGTCCCATAGATAAAATGAAATTTGGGTCATCAAAACTTCCACCACATGATATACCTATTAAAGATATCTCCATCACAATATCTCAACCAACTCGCCTGAAGGAAACAAACATAGAATCTTGTAACAATAACAACTATCTCTTAAACACTCTATTGGATAACAAACCTCCAAATGAGAGTAAAGACACCAATGGAAACATGTGGAAACAATATCATAAAATAGAAATTCCAACATTTATATGAGAACAATATTATAAGATAAGATATGAGCATCAAATAGCTTAGGATATAATTTATTAATATTCAAGTCACATCCCCAAGTACTCTCCTCTACATCACCGTTCCACCACAAAACATGAAAAAAGGGTATATAACACCCATACAGAACTCTCCCATGGTGGTACCAGATCTTCAAAGGATACTCCTAGAAGGCCACATCATTGTCATCATCAATATCCCCCAAAAAATGAAATGAGAGTCAACATGATGATAATTATGTATCTATGATCTCTAAAAGTAATTTCATATCTAATTGATTTTTGGTGGTAGTGATATCCAAAAATCCATGGCTCCAAAACAATCCTACACCTTGAAAGGGCCAACAAACTAGGGAGAATGACTACACCCATGACTAAAAAATCACTTCTAATGATGATTAGTAAACATCTAGCATACTTTAACTATAACATTGAACTCAAAAGGTCTCCACCTATGAATGAAGTAGGATTTATGATGATCATAAACTACCATAATCTTATCTTGAATTACCCATACCATCTCCATCATAGTCTATACTAGTTATATCCTAAGAGGTAATTTATCTCTTCCCATAGTCTATCATAATGATGAATTTAAAGGATTTCCTTAAAAATAATTAAATAGAGTCATACAAATAGCGCAGTTGAAACAAATATAATATGTAAAATCAATAAAGGGTAGGTGCCTCTTCTATAAACCTCCAATATTTTGAACATAAGAGTGAAACATGTCTTTAAGAGTCTTGATTGTATTCTCTATCTAACCATCCACCTATGGATGAAAGGAAATTATAAGGAATAACTAACATGAAAAAGTATTTTGATGGCATCTCCACAGCTTATAAGTAAAATGAGGATTTAGATCCCAGATAACCATTCTCGGGACTCCATGGACACATACCACCTCATCTAGATACAAACTCAAATAAACATCGATTGAACTTGACACTCTGAACTCTATAAACTGCGATGATTTTGTAAAGTGATCCAATTTCTCCAATACAACATCAATGTCTTAGATATATCAAGGTAAACCAGCAATGATGTAAATCGAGATGTCTTCCACATCAATTCGGAAACATATAATGGTTGGAGAAACCCACCAGGAACATGGTGCATGACATAGAACATTTGGTTGAATAAGCTTCAATAATCAAATAGTACAACTACATATTTCATCCCATGAAAGAAAACAAGAAATCTCAAAGAATGATAAATCTTTTTTACGTCAGGATTCAATGAAAAATGAGTGTTATGAAAATCCTAGAGAACCATCTAAATCATTGTCAAAGGTATAAAAATCCTTCCCAAGAATAAGAAGTGTTATTATCCATCCACAGACCATCTATCAGGGACATCACCAAAAAAAAACATGGTCCCTCCATTCCAACACCTTTGAATTCCCCAACTAGGATACATCCATATTTGGGACCAAAGAAAAAATCACTATCATATATAAATGAAAACCTCTACCTATAGCGTCACTAATATCTAGATACATCACATTGAGTTCTTCCCTCACACTACAATAATATCTACATTCTTTCCCAATATCACTATGAGACATCTTTCTAATCATATATGCTACAAGATTACACTTTTCTAGAGTATATGAAATTATAAATTCATAATCCTACAAGAATTCCATCTACCCATGCTAATATAGGTAAAATTCATGCTGGGACAAAACATACCTTTGGATATTATGGCTAGTGGGAACTCCAAAACACCAACCAATGATGTACGTTTTAAAATAATTCAATGAAAAAAATCGCTTTTTCAAACTCAGAATAATGGTTAATGTATTTATGTTCATCAAGGCGTAACTTCTGATACCTGTAATAAAAAAATGAACTCTAATGAATCAAAATCATTCCATCAAAAGATTTGAGGCATCATAGAGAACCTAAAACTGAACTCATTTTTATAGAACACAAATTATTGGATCACTCTCCAACTACTCTTTAATATACTCTAAAGATTTACAGAACATGCCATTTCATAAGAACACTTAATCGTTCGAGGTTGAGGTTGTTAGAGAACTTAAAACCCAATAGATATAGAATAAGAATATCTGATAATAGTCTAAATGACTAAGGTAATTCTACACCTCTACTATCATCTTGGTGTCTATACAAGACACAACCACCACTATATTCCAAGTATCTACAACTACTCATTTTTTGGACACAACATTCCCCAGGAAATAGGAGTCAAAATTTAAAAATTAAATATTCAAAAAATTATCAAATAACTTATCAGGATGAAGAACTCCAAAAAGGAACACATATTCTATTTATCCTCCAACTCAAAGGAAAAATACACAAGCATTATATCGATGAAAACCATCATGAACATATCTAAGAACACTCTGAACACTACATTAATCAACCCCATGGACAAGGCTAGAGAATTTAAAACACTTAAAACTATTATAATTATCCTACAATGTCATTGATGACAATGGAAAGTAGTCTTTGGGATATACTCATCCTTTACCCACATCTGATGATATCCTTTCATATACCAATTTCCAAGAACCAATTTTACCCCTTTATCTAACTGATGATATCATCAATCCTCATAAGCGGATAACAATTCTTCACTATCACTTGGTTCAGGTGATGCTAATTGATTAAAGCCGACAAATTACATAATAAATCATTAAAAAATAATTTGTGCTCCCTTATGTGAAACTCTCAGATGAAAAAAACCATCCTGCAATTGATCATCAATCTATACTCCCAAATCTCATAACTCATAAGTCACCATCATATATGAAGACATTGAGATATGAAAAATTCTTGTAAATAGCTCTATCCTATACTTGATCTCGCGTTAAGGGGGTAATGATACACCATTATCAATAAAATACACATGAATACTCTTCAAAACCCCATGTAAACACAGACTACTAAACCTATGGTGAGTTCAGCATCTACATTACCACCAAGGAGGTCATTGAAATATCATACCTCTAACAAATCTGAGGGTCATTCTCGTTAACAAGAACCTTTATCAATCTATCAGAATCATAAAACTCAACGTACCTCCTAATGAAATCCTTGATATCCTATAAAGAATATAACCAATCCATGACAATAATAATTTCATGTTTCAGTATCTAAAAACATATGAAATCTACCAATGCTTTTTGCTTCCCCAAAAATATCTCATAGACTATACATTCTTTATACAAGTCAATTCAACCTCCAGTAGGAATTGTAAATCCCAAGGGAACATGAAGCCTATCTACCAGAACACCCAAATCTTGAATGAGGGTTGTTGTTATAAAGGACTGCATCACACCTGAATTAATCAAGGAATTCATCCATCTAGAAAAAATGGTACATTGGATGATGTATGGATCACTAGAACTATAAATGCTGGAACATGGAATTGATTTCAGCCTCTCCATCCCAATTAAAATCCACATTCATGGCATTGATCTTGTCTCTGAGGACAAATACCCTCTCAGTAATTGACTCTACATCCCCTAACACCTCTCTACAAATACCTAGAAGGAGAACCCTATTATTGCATCTTTTACTAAAACTACCTTAACAGACTAACCGGAACAGGAACCCCAAGAACATGTTGACTTATAAAAATGTCGGTCAGTATCTCCCATAGTGTCATCATCTACAATAAGAAAAACATGCATCTGTTTCCTTAGAATATGTATCAGATATTCAACCCCTTTTGAAAAAATATGATTAAGGGATGGAAACTAGAACTGATGAAATTTGGGAACCCCTGGCCATAGATAGGCTTCATGAAGAATCTTGATGGTTGGCTTCTCATGAAGATTAGTTTCTGGATGTAATTTTCTTAATTTCCTCTTCTCTCTCTAGCACCTCACGATATGTATTTAGCATAATATAGGTGATATAATGTGATATGAATGAAAAAAATGACCCCTTGAAATTATTTTCCCTACCCTTCTCATTTGGAATTATTTCTTAAATTTTTTTAGAAGGGTTTAGATATAGATCCCAAACTCTTGCACACTGAAACTACCTTTCCAAATTGTAAAACAATCATGTTGACTGGACACCTTCATAATCAATGATTGGATCTCTTCTCATAACTTTTCTCAATAGATCACCATATCTACTTCAAACTCATCTAAACATGTGATGAAGAAAAACCACCACTACATCACACCTCCACAAGTCATCATCACAAAAAATAATACATAGTGCTCCTTTTGTGCATAGATCAATCTGAATGTTATCTCATCATCTTCTTACCAATATTCTATGAGTAAATATAAAAAGGATACCTAATATTTATATATAAATTTGTGCTAAATCATGTAGATATTCCTCCTCCAAGTTTCATTTTTGTTTACATATACTCTACAACAATATACTGGAATATACTTCTAACCATCTCTAGCGTGCACCTAATGAGGATGTTGACCTATATCCATGTATGCAGAAAAGAAAAAACTATTAGAGATCCAAAATCTAGAATATGGACGCACATAGGGCTCAGTCTAGTTGGTGAGGAATCATTAAGTGCATCCGCGAGATCCATGTTTGAAACCGGGTGGAGGCATATTTCCAATATTGTAATAGGTACTATAGTATCACTGTAGAATCACTATAGAAGAAATATAGAAGAACTATAATAGGTACTATAGCATCATTGTAGAAGGTACTATTTGCCACTATAGCAGCTAAAACTATTGACCTTAGGAAATCGGTTTTGTCTTGGAGTCTTTAAGCCCCTTGGTCCACCTAGTCCTTTGGGTCTGTTATGCTTTTGGGCCTCCTTTAAGGCCTTCGGAACACCTCATGGACTTCAAACCACATAATGTTACTCCAAACAGACTCTACAATAAAAGAAGAATCCCTAGAGGAGTATTTAGAGCATGTTCACTCACTAGAGTTGAACCAAATGGAATTGGAAGAATGATATGGTAAGGCTACCTAATCAAAACTCGCCTGTGCTTGCACGAGAAGACTATCTAGATGACCATGTAGAGGTGGAGAGCTGTCATCATGATGCAGATGCTGGGGAGCTATAGTTCTTTATAGTTATAGACTATTTGAATTCCCTATGACCTTCAGGTCATCTAATCACTTAAGAATACAGGACATGTAACCTCTAAGTCTATCGTCCTTGAAAGGGTTCCCCTTCATCCATTGAAAGGGGGGTTATCAAAAATCAATAAAAATGACGGCCTTCAGGCCATTTGAGAAAAATATAGAATATAGAATATTTAATTATAATATTTCCCCTCTTTTAATTATTTTAACATGTCTCTATTTCCACCATTTTCAAACATAAGTGAAAATAAGAATGTTACAAGATTATTTCCTAGAAAGCCACCCTACAACTAGTGTCACTAAATTTAGTAGGATTAGTAAACCTAATGGTATATGCATTGGAATAGAGGGACCCATAAATGACTGTGTCCTATCTGGTATATCGTGTTTTTGTAACTCAGTAAAAAAATATTACACTTTTTATCTACCAGCCAATGAAATTTGATATGTTCCTAACTCCAAACTCTATATTATCCCTAAAATTATGATCTTCTAATACAATTCAGTCATAACCCCCCTACAGTAAATGTGTACCCCTCTTTGGATGTAAATGTTGGAAGGTAGATGGTGTGTTCTCATGTCTTGCCTCTAATAGGCCACAGGTTGCAACTATCACCATGTGTATAATAAACAAGAATATGGGAGATGTTACCCTCAAAGAGAAAATGTATAAGAAATTGATAATATGGATAAACCAATCAACACATGATCAAATATATATATACATATATATTTAAATAAATCTAAATAAGAATCATGAATTTCCATATAGTACTATAAAAACAGAAAGTAAAACTACAAGTAAAGAAAATTTAATGACCACAATGACCATGAATCCCAAACAACTCATATAAAACCATGAGCTAGTAAAATCCAGCCCAATATTAAACCTAATATAGCTGACCTAAAAAATATTTTCCTTATACATAAGGTGATCATAATAGTATACTCTTCAGGACCCCTACACTGAGCCTCTCATGAAAACTATAAAAAAATCATGCTAAAGCATAGTGATTAATAGTAATACTAACTCTATACAAGTATCACATGCAATTGAGAATGTAATATAATAATGAAACATCAGGGGAACTCAGCTCTTACTTACCCACTAATTTCCCAATCATCCCTAGTGTCCCCCCTAATATTCCACCCTTCTCTAAAATTATCTTGCTTGAAGACACCTGGGAAAGGCATCACAACATACACCTTCTGTATCACATCTTCCCATAACCCCATATCATGTCACCATATAAACTAAACAAGTAGTTTCTAGGATCCACCATAACTCATATGTTGTGTATTATACATCAAGTATTATACCTCAATCTATTTCAAACCATACGCTAATTATGTACCTCAACCAATCACAATATATACCCATCATACCTATAATAATCCTCTAGATACTATAGTATATAATAAATGTGTGTGAAATATCACCAAAAAATTATAGTCATCTAAACACATATAATGAAAAATAAACCATCATGAATACCAATACATGTAACTAAAATACAAGAAAGTAAATACTATGGTGGTAGTTAGCACCCCCCCCCCCCCCCGAGGTATTGGGAAAAAAACCCACCCAAAGTCCACTGGGCATCAATCAGCCGAATTGATATTGGTGGAATGGTGTATGAAATCAATAACTATATATGATATATCATATCTCACAAAACACTATAGGAATAACCTAGTCATTGAATCAACTTTAGATAACATGGATCGAACTCACAACTACCGCTGTTAAGACCATATATCCTATAAGAACATGAGGATTTATAAGAGTTACATTGATTACATATTTCATTATAATCATTATAATTAATTAATTAATTAAATTTACATTAATTAACAATTAAAATTATTTCACATTACACTAAATTAATCATAATAACATTGTCCATGCACCCTAAAAATAGTCCAAACCAAGTGCATGATTCATCAGTATTAATATATGTTTGCATTTGAATTCCATCAGCAACACAATCATGAGTTAGGAATTATTTATTCATTATTAACATCATTCCATAAACCATTTACTCTAATAGATACATCCTATGCTACCTACTATATAAAAAATGAATCCAAGAATATCTATATTCCAAATGTAGTGGGGAAATTAATAATGATAAAACAAGTGACCCGACCATCAGCCAATAAAAATATTCATAAGAGAACATCCCATATATGAACATCAGTTCATGGGGTAAGCATAGATTCAACTGGATCCATCATATCCAATGTCATATCTACCACCTAAATGCATATCTTTATGCATCTACCCATCATCGGATTCAACTTCTTCCATATCATCTAGGCCTCCCTACCAATATCACATCATCTATCCCCAGATCATCCATTCAAGTCTCATATCACAATAAGGGCACCTTACCCCATACCAAATAACATACAGAATCTCACAAATGAATCAAATCTCAAAAAAGAGGAAATAATAAAGATTAAAATATCATTTAATCTAGGTGCTAAAATAAGGCCTCTCGTCTTCACATATAAATGATCTCTCATGGATCCAAATGCAAGGCACATCAACGATCACAATAAAATAAGTAAATTATTCTAAAATATTTTTATTTTCCCAAAAAACATTTTTTATGCATATTGAATTTAAAATTGTATTATTTATAGGTTACAACTACAATAAAAACCCAAAAAATCAAGATATATCATGCTATAAAATGATTAAACATTCTATCTAGAAGTTAAACTAGTTTTATAAAACTATGAGATGTACCACTAAAACATAACATTAATTTTATTTATTATCAACTTTAGCAACAAGAATTATTTTGATTCACACTTGTTATCAATTCCATTACCACATAGAAGATGATTTCCAATTACATATGTTAATTGCATTAATTTAATTATTATCAATTTAATAGGATCACGAGATTTAAACCTACCACTTCATTATTTTTTTTATATGTTGTAGCTGAAGAAATTTTTTGTTATTATATAAATTTCATATTTCTATCTTGGAAGAGGGACACCCATTACAAAACCTGTTAACCTAAGGAAAAGTGGCCCATGATTATGGCTAATAGTTCCAGTGCAACCTCATTCATAGATCATCCGGACTGCATCACATGTCCAACATCATTCCTTTATAACTTCTTTCCCACATCGGGCCTACAACATAAATCCACAAAGGCGATTTATAGGAGTCTAAGCCTAGTCTATTGGATGCAGTATTATGGGGCTTCCATTCATCTTACACCCAAAATGCATGCCTCTTCATTAATTATTAAGATGATTACTTAATTAAATTGATGTTAGCGTTCCTTATTAATTTCAATAAAGAACAACATGATAATCCAAAGCATAAGAAGACATGCCAACTAGAATGTAATAATACCCACAATATCCTGAAAATCAAGGGGAAAAGTATTATCATGGTATAAATCTCATCAAATTGTGATAGCTAATTATTTAATTAATAATATAATTGAATGATATTTAGGATAATTTCATTTCCATTCAAAGGGTTAAACCATGGAAAATATAAAATTACATGTAAATAAATAGACAATAAATGAATACCTAACCTTATTTATGTCCACATTCTTCACATAGGAACAAAACAACATTTTCGATCTCGATCACCTATCCCACATGAATTTTCATCCCACCAAGGTTATTACAGAATAACCACTACAAAAAAAAACCAATAAAGCTCAATTAGAAATATAGAGAAAAAATTTTATCACTGGGAAAGAAGAAACGAGATAAAGCAAATCAATTAACTATAAGAGAAGAGGTATAATTTTCCCTAGATCCCCACATATCTATGATTTAAGGAAAAGGGTTGAACCCAAACAAATGAGTCCCAAAACCACTAAAAATGACCCTTAAGAAATTGTAAAATGTGATAAGGTGTAGCGTTTTGAGAACTCTTAAGCAACTGCAACATTTATAGGCATGATGCATAGTGGATTTACAGACTATAAAACCCCTTTTCAGATTTTATAAACGTTATGCTTCAGATATCTATAAAAATGAATAACTTCAAATTATTTTTTCTAGAAAAATTTTAAGTCATTCAACACCATTTTACCTTGCCTCAGAAGCCATTAACTACAAATACCCAATGTGAAACAATTACACACTGTGTATTCTCCCTGTTTACATCTTTTATAGTTAGAACCCCTCTAGAATCACTTTAGGCTTCCTCTAAGAACCAAAATTGTTAGAATCCTGAAATGGATTAGACTACATGAACATGGATTTAAATTATCATTATCCTAAAAATTTTCAGCTTCTCGTGGTTGTTTCCTTTAGCCATTACACGAATATTTTTGAGTTTTAAAATAGTAAAACTATTTTTTTGGTCATCTTGAAAAAAATTAATAACAAATTGATTTGAAGTATTTTTTTAAGTTTAAAAATCAATAATTTGGTATTATTATATGATTACATAATAATCATATGTAACTTATAATATTTTGACTCTTGGATGAATGTTTTTAAATACTATAATATGTTTTAAAATAAACTTATGATCATTCTAAGAGCAAAAAACATCGTATTGATATTTCAAATACTTTAACAACTCAAAAAAATATTCAATAATAGTTTTATTAAAATTTTCAATTTAACCCATGATGATTTGATAGGTTTTGAATTGTAAAAATAGGTTTTAGAGTTCTAAAACACTATAATTACATATTCTATTATCTTAAGTAAACAAAAAAATTATGTTGTTATAGTTATTATTGTTAGGTCCACTAGCATAGATACTCGGAGAGGGGGTGAATCAGGGTATGAAAGATTAAAATAACATACCCTATTGATCTTGTTTCACTTTTTAGTTAAACTATTTTCTGACTATTTCCCATGGTAATATATAAATATAAATTAAATCATTCCCAAGAAACAACAATTTTTACTTTGGTCACCCTCACTAGGCTACATCAAAGGAGCATACACCGACAATGTGACGATGTACCAAATTCACTAAAATCACACAGTTGTTTACAATGTTTGTAGAGGACTCCTTGTCCTTTCTGGTTTACAACCATTAATAGTTTAATAACTCTCTACTCTCTCAAATGAATTGAGCTCAATGTTTCTTTAGAAGATCAACTCACAGTTTATAGACTTCTAGGTCTCTTCATTATAAAAAATTAATGAATATTCCTCTATATGTAGATATTGTGTTGAACTTCCACTTTCATCCACTAATTAATAAAACTTTACCACGGATGAATTGGGAAATATTTCAACTTTCACGTAGCCTAGAATAAGCAGCATGCCCCTCTATGTGTGGTGCACTTCTCTAATGCCTGGCTCACTTATCTATTCTTTAACGTGATTCTCCAAGCCTGGAACGCAATTGTCACATGTCCACTTGTGTGACACACCCTTTTCCAACTATAAACATGTTTGAATCTCACTCTTTTATTCCCAATACTAATATTGACATGCAGCTATCAACTGGCATGAAACTTCTGAATAACCCTATACCTGCGCGCTCACACGACCACTTGCGCACCCAAACCACTTACGCGACGGAAGCCCTAATTTTCTCTATGTTTGGAACACCAAAAAAATGAAGAGGGATAGCCATCTATTTATAGGAATTTTGGGTACCCTGAGCACCAGAGTGCAAGTCTCCTCTCTGTGAGAGCGTCCAGCCAACCTAGTCTCTGTCACCCAAGTCACCTTGTGCGCCCAAACCAAAACCTGGGGCCCCTCATTCTTTTTCTATATTTTGATGTTTTTATCTCGAAATAAATATGCACACAACATTCAATGCCTCCAATACATCAGTGTGAAAGTCCCTTTTCCAAAAACATGTTTCTCCATTTGTGGATTTTGAGGCCCAAAAGTTTTTCAGACACTGGAAAATGGGTCCACCTTGTTTCTGTTATTTTTGTACCGCTTCCAGATTGTCCATTCCTTTTCTGAGGTTTTTCAATCGATCACAGATTGTTGAAAACATCCCCTGAACTCAAAAACTCACCATGTGAACCCCATTTTTCAAAGAAATTGTACATCATGGTCTACTCTGTCAAGAAACAAAACATGGAGGCCCCTTTGGTCAACAAACACAATCACCTCAACAATGCTTCAATGATACCTTGAGTGATTTTTTCTCAAAAATTATTCACATTTATAATATATTAATAATGGTTCAATTTTTTAATATTTATTTACAATATATGGTTCTTTATTGGTTTTGACCCTCTAACATAAATTTTCGGGATATTAATATATTTAAAATTTTCACTTTGGGTCACCCAAAATAGACCACATGTTGAATGGGGTACCAATTCTTCATATATATCTAAAATGATTCAATAATGACTATTCTATGATGTTATGGTCATTAATATTATTTTAACTAGTTTTCTACTGTTAGACACACATATTAGCGTTCTATAATAGAAAAATAATGTTTTCAGAAAATCCTGCAAAAACCACCTCTTCGATTGACATGATAGCTTTTTTTATATTAAAAAAATTAATAGAATATTATTTTATATGACATAATGTACATTTTGAATTGTATATTTATTTGAATGTGAAAATACTATGTGAGAAACATGTTTATCCACTATAATAACTTCCGAAAAAAGAAAATTATCTTTAATTATACATCTAAATTGAGACATAAAATAATAAAAATGTAACAGAATACACCACATGAACCTTTTACATCATCATTTGGATTTCCATTATGTAGGTAGAATTTAGGTTCTTTTTTAAAAATTATTTAAATACATGTACTCCATCAATGAGGTGTTTCATCATCACCTCAAATATACTTTTTTAAATCTATGAAAATATATTCACATGCTCTTCCTGTAGTTATTAAAATTGATCATCACTAATGATCTCCATAGTCTCCACTAAAAACTCCACCTCATATTATGCATAAATCCATAGATATTTGTAGTCATAAATCACAGTTTCTCCAAAAGATGCACAACATGGGACCCCTATTACATATTTTAATGCGTAATCATGACTATCATGCCGAATGTTAGACTAAAATATATGATATCTTCATGTAATAATATTTATATTCTACTATAGTAGTTTTAATAACTCATTGTAAAACTAATTCTATTAAATATACAATATCAATTAGTTACCAAAAGTGAATATTTCCAATAAAATAAAACATTTATTTTACTATATAAATTTATTTCAATAAAACTAGTAACATTGGGATCAGTATCCCAATGGGTCCTTATTCAAATCAATAGATAATCGGTGGGATCATTATACTGCTCTATCTATATCATAGGTTCCAACCAATTACCTATTTACATGAATGTTTAACTACAAAATATTAATTATAGTAATAATAAATGAATAATAAACATGAATTTCATATAATTTTTTACATACGCTGAGTGCCATCTTTTGAAGGCATTCCATGTAATGGATGATTATTTAAATGATGATAAAAATTGGACTGTAATCAAGGTATCCAGTTAATATACATTTAGAATCCTAAATTTTTTTATACATTCAAATAAATAAATGTTATCATTTTTAAATCACTTGACAAAAATTCAATCAAATACCACAACTAGGTGAGAAGAACCCCTAGGGGGACTTATTGTACAAGGTCTAAAACTCCAAGAAACTGTTCTTAATGATCTTTATTTACCCTTCACTTGTAGTACTTCCATAACATTTATAATTTGGTAATGTACACTAGCTAAAACTCATCCAGATAGGTTGTAAAATTATACAATTTCAAAAAAAATAAAATTACTAATAATAATAGAACAAATATTATGAAAAATTAAACATTAATATTACTCAAACCTTCCATTATAATCTATGTATCATATCCCAATTGAATGGAATCCACTAATGAGTTGTTAAAGAGATTCTATGGGGGTCACATATAATTGGTTCATACTAATGAATCAATGATGTCTACTCCACTAAATATATACAAAATTTCTTTTGAAATAATATATATTGTTAGAAACTAATGTTCCATGCTTGATCCCCTCTACCAGGGCCCCTACCTAAGCATGAATATACAAATGATATTGATAAAATCAAATTCATAACATCTAGAATTTTTTTTAATTACAGAAATGAAACCAATAGGATACCAGATATTAGAAAATTATTGTAAAATAACATAAAATTGAAAACATACATATAAGAAATTCATGATGATTCACCCTAAGGTTTCTATAACATGTTTATAATAATTATATTTAAATAAAGTAAAATTGTTATTTTTTTACAAATAACACATACTATTTTAGAAAAAGTTATGAAAATATTATACATGACTAGAAAATATGTATTGGAAATATATTATTAACCAAGAAGATATCCTGTATTGAATGTTATTTATAAAATATTATGTATCTTCTTATCATACAACTTCAATGGTTTGGTTACGTTTTTTGTCATGAAATGAAGTAACATCTTGTTCCTCTCATCTATTTAGAAAATCCTCATTATATACCTTTTCACCACAACATTCCCATTCAAATTATTAATATTAATATAATCATATCCAACCTATTAGGACAGAATAACGGTTTTATTTCTTAATCTACCATATATATAAAACATATTGTAAATGTATTCCAGTGTACTTCAAAAATGGTCTAGTTATTTTTCACGAATCAGATCATCCCATCCGGACTTCTAAAATATAAATTTTAATCCATAAATCTAGAAAATATCAATAATATCCCCCAATAGTCCATATTAATCACATACATTGATGGATAGAAAACCAATACTACAGTTTTGTGATGCTCGATTCACCTGATGTGTTTCATTGGGATCCAACAACACTATATAATGTAGTAAAACCCTTCAGTGGTTATAAATCATACCATATGTTTACATTTATGAAATGATGCTAAAAACGTAGATTATAAGAATCATATTATATATCATACTATTTATAATAAAATACTAGTCATAGTATACAACTCCCAAAAATCACATCTTATGATAGTTGTTCCATTATTCAAAAAACAATTTTTTCTTATCACCTTTACAGTATCCATGAATATCATAAAATATGATACGATATGTAAGTTTATATTTTTTACATATCAATGATAGGGTAATATATGCCCCATGGTTGTAAAATATGATTGAAATTGATAAAGCTATATTAAAATTTAAATCTAATAAGACATATTTTACAACTCCAACTTGATCGTAAAATACGATCAAAAATGATAAATTTATTTTTGTTTAATTAAATTATGAATTAAATTTTATTAATTTTTAAATTTTCAGAAAAGATCATAAAAGGTATTTTGGGGATATTTATAAATTTATAAAGTTTTTATACGTAAATTTATTAATTATGAAGATTTTATAATTATTTAATAGAGAATATAAAACATTTATAGGAAAATATTCCTCAATAATAAATGTAAACATTAAAATAACTTTAATTAAATTATAATTTATGTCCTAGGAATTATAAGTATATCATTTTTTTAGAAATTATAGGGGTAGTTTTTAATGTGTTTATAAAATTATAAAAAAATATAACACAAATGTGAAGCGTTTATATATTAAATTATGAATTTTCTTTAATATATAATTTTATTTGTTAAAATAAATAATCAAATTGGGGATATTTTTCAAGCCACAAAAAAGGAT
The DNA here is from genome assembly GCA_963277665.1 of Viscum album. Classification (NCBI taxonomy): domain Eukaryota; kingdom Viridiplantae; phylum Streptophyta; class Magnoliopsida; order Santalales; family Viscaceae; genus Viscum; species Viscum album. The sequence goes on from OY728140.1 coordinate 1,153,166,582, forward strand.
TTTAGAAAAAAAATCATAAGGGATTAAATAATTTTATGTATTTAATATTTATATTATTTAAAATTTTTATAGAATAAAAATGGATTCTAAAATTCTTATAATTAATAATATATCTTATATTCTAAAGTAGACATCATTTTAATAAACAATATGAAGGATTTAATATTATGGAATGAATTTAATGTGTTTATATTTAGGAATATGAAATTTCTATAATAAATAAAAAGTAATGAAATGTTTATAATTATTATTTATTTAGCAATTATAATATGTTTTTATATCATGTCTAAATATGAAAATTTTATTTTATTTAAAATTTATTCCATTATTTTATTCATATTAATATTTTTTTTATATTGTGAATAATTATACGATTTATATTAATTGATAAACTGCTCTTAGTGACTGGAATACATGCATATAAGGTTTTATATACATAGTCTAATAATGAATTTGGATTCTATATACATTTTATTTTTTGTATAAAAATAGTTTAGAAGATTATGATTTCCACATTTGGCCCCTTTGGATATTTCTATATATTTTCTATGGGTTTTGTTCGTTGTTATCCAGATGTTACATATGTTTGAGGGGCCAAAAATTGATACATTAAAAATACTATATATATTAAAAATTACATGTGTATCATTTCAGAAATAATGGAATTACTCTAGAAAATAATGTTTTATATAGAGAATATGTGATTGTTTTTTAATATGAAATATAGGATTTAACCTAGTCATTATATAAGGCTTGTTTGTATGGGGTCCCAAAGTAGTTCACCATCGTTGGCTGATTTATGAGAATTAAATTTTTCTAATTGATGAATTGATAAATTAATTGATTAAATTTCTAAAATTGAATTATACCCTATATTTAATTACTTATATATAGATTCAAAATGGTTGGCTACATAACCCTATGAACAAATAAATAACTATCATGGGATTTATCATTTTCAAGAGAATGTGGAAATATATGTATTGTGATCAAATTTAATGAAACTCATCATCAGTATCGATGTGGAGTCATTCATCATCAATGATCAATTATATGATGAGGTAGGTCTTGAATTTGTTAGATTATTTCCATATTATTCTATTAATGTGTGAATTTATAATATATTTTGTATTTATGATTTTACTAGACTATGGCATAGCCTTGTAAATTTAACTTTATCCTTTGAAAGTTTAATTAATTATTTCTGTTATGAACTTCAATCTAATTGATTATCCATTTATTCATAATATATGTATTTTTTTCCAAATTACCAATAAGGAACTCAATTTATTTATCATTTCATTTTCACCTCAATATTTTCATGATCTCGATTAGCTTATTGTAGGCCAATAACCCACCAATCAGTCTAGTCTGGGATTTGATTGAGCCTATATTCATGTTTTATTATGTGATCAAAGGTGGATATATTAATTTATAGAAGATATTAGGATATATTTTAGATTTCATATTGTAGTCATGAGTTTATAACCCTTCGATGACGATGAAAAAATAAATGTCCTGACATGCTTTGTGTCGATCTATGGGAATCCTAATTTCTAGCCACCAGAAGAAGAAGATCAATGAAAGGAGAATTCTCATTCAGGATTTTGGTGTTTGGAACATATTTAGTTAAAATTGATGGAATTATCGGTAGGCACATAAGATTTCATGAAGAAGAATTTAAATTTTATGGAAAATGCAACTTATTTTTGGGTATTTAGAAAGAACCCACACAATGTAGTGTTTTTTCTATAATGGATAGGGTTTAAATCCATGTTATGTAGCACATTGACATGTGGTAATACACACATTACATGTCACTCTACCATGCTAGAATATTCATGTGAATGGAGTACACTAATGGGACTTCGGTTGTCCCACACATTGTGTGCCTTAGGAAAAACACAATTTATATGGATTTTCACACTCCATGTTGGGAAACAAGACATGATAATGCGTTTACATTTGAGAACACATTATGTACTCCATGTGACAATCCATGTACTTTTATTTTAGTTTTATCTCTCTCATATATAATTATTTGGGTGAATAAATGATGTAATGAGTATCCTTTCCTATGTATAATTAAACATTGGAAGTGATGGTGGTCTTTGTTTTTATATCATTGATACAACATGAGGTGGAATGATTATATTTATCCCACCTACATGGTTGGTCTATGTTGAGGCTCGAGAATAGACATGATATTCACATTGGCTTTAGAAATCCCCTTGTAAACATGTATTTGTTATAGTGTGTGTCCCCCACTTCCTTGATATATGAAGGGTCCATTACCACACTTTGAACCCACATGAGTCAAGGGTATTTTATCTACATAGTGGTACCCACACACATTAGAGATCATAAAAGGATTGGGTTCTCTAACCTCTTAGGTTAAACACCCCCTCATCAATGACATTCAATCAACAAGCCATGTGTCCCCCATTTCTAATCTTGTGAGGATGATGTAGGATTATTAACATTTACTTAGTACCAACTCATAGATCTATATATATACTCATTATCTTATATGGATGTGATGATCGATATATATGTCTCTTTCTCAATATTTCTCTATCTCTCTCTCTCTTTTAGAGATCGATTTTCTCATATGGTAACATCAATTTTTTTGTGTTTTTTACGCCACTCCTTATATCAAGGGTTGATATAACATGCCATTCTAAACCAATGGGTTCATTCTGAGAGTCACATGAACTAATGTGTGCCTGTTGATACGCAAGAGTTTACTAACTATCAACAAGGGTCAATGTCCATTAGTGGGGCACCTATACAATCAATATCATTTCAAAATATTTAAAATAGGAATAATAGAAATAGGATATATAAATTGAATACGTAAAAAATGATGGTATTAATTTCACAAAAGTACTAAATTGAATCCTAAAGTGGTAATTGAACCAGATTGAATAAATAATGTAAAATAAATATACATATAACAGGGTCCTCTAGAGTCTATATTGGTCTTCTAGCAGCTCCAAACTCTTCTTCTTATACATTATCTATATAGACCTTTTACATTGTTGGATCTATAGTCATGAAATATATAATATTTCCAAAATCCAAAGTAGGTTGTGAGTAGAAGAACTAGTAGAACACCACCAATGCATACTTAACCTTATCTAATCTAGTGTACATGTGTATTAAATAATAAAAATAAATTCATAGTAATACTTACAACACACAATATAAAAAGGAGAAACTGTGAGATAACAAAGCCACCACAACCCTCGAATATACCATCTTAGACTACATTCTATATAGATAATCAAGGATTAATAAGTAACCATGTACTATCCACAAGTCCAATGAATCATATAGCTTGTCATCGTGTGATCATGAAACTTGAAACACTATAGAAAAAGTATGTCATGTATTTGGCATCCATTAGGAATTGATAGCTACACATAATTCTATAATAATTGAGTAACATACCCATTGATATCCACTTTGCATAAATTTTATCACATAACATCCATAAGGCATCATCATATCCTCACCATCCACATAGTTTCCTCATCACCTTTAGTGAAAGTCAAGCGCACTCCCCATATAAGGGTTAAACATGTCACAAATATCTACATGACATGGGATCCAACAAAATTACAAGAAATATCACATAACATATAATGATTCATGAGAAAGTATCAAACATCACCATATGTAAACCCTCACATACAATAAACTTGATAAACATGAATCATGAATGACAAGATACATTTTACTAATGAAAAAAAATCACATAAGGCTCTAAAGGATACATGCACCCCCTTATTCTCATAATATAGAACGATCATTAAGTATGACTAAACATAAATAATATTTAGGGATAAATGTGTAACAATTCCCAAGAGTTGAGGAAATTCCTACCCAAAAATCATTGATGTAAATAGAATTGATAAACCACCCTCTGTGGTTTGAAATATGGAGTGAAAACCTCGAAAGTCAATAACATGTTATCCTTGAACATATTATCACAGTAATTTACACATCAAATCTCATGATTCATCAATGATTTCTTGAAACAAAAAAAAATATTTTATTTCAAATATAAATAAAATATCACATGCTATGATACATTAATTTTCCGACATAATTTTAAAATTATTATATTATACCAAAACAAGTATGTGATATTCTCCACAAGAAAAAAAAATTAAAACATGTTTGAATAAACTTTAAAACCTATTGATTAATTTGATATTATATGTGGTGGCACTATATTAATTATTCTATTATAAACCAAATAATTATACTTTGATAAATTTTCATAACTATCCATTGATTATTTGTAATAAATTATCTTTTAATAAATTTTACAATTATCATATGAATGTTTAAAGAAATTATCAATTATAAATTTCAATAAATTATCCCTTAAAATTTCATCTCATGATTCCCTTGATAATTTGGGTTTATCTACAATTAAAATTCATTGTAATTTTATTTTAGAAATTAAAATAAATTATACATTGACAATTCTACAGTAATATCCTTTTAATAATTATATTTGTATTTAATTTTTTATAGATAACATTCTCTAAATAAAATGGCGTCATTATCATTTTCTAGTCAATTATAAATATCTGTGATAATTATTTAGTAATTTTATTTTGATAATTCTTATCAATTTTCCCTCGTAATTATAATTCGAAAATTATTTACCAATCTTCTGATAATTTGATTCATAAAAATTTAATAATTTCTTACATTTATATTTGTTAATTTAGCACAATTATCATTTTAGAATTTTCTGAATAATCCTTAGATAGTTTAGGTTCTATAATTCAATAAATTATCCATTTATTTTACAATTTGGAGAATAAAGAAATTTAATAATGAAAGAAGAAAAAAAATTAGATCTTTTTCGCACTAAGCCCAAGATAACACATAGGGAAGAACGTGTGGGGTCATGCACCCTGGATTGGAAGAAAAAAACCCAGATTTATCATTACAACCTTATTCGATCACACACAAGGTTGTATGAGGATGCTAAGACACACTAGGATAAACTGAGATGAATTCAAACAATTTAACAATTTTAATTACACACACCATGTACATATTGTCCCCAATTTAAGAACACCATTTTCATTTTTGGTTTATCCCACTTTCATTGGGTTAAATAAAAAAATTAATTTATTGATGGGTGATATGTTAAAAATTAATTTTTTGGGGTAAATTTGGATTCAACCAAGTTAATCATGGAGTATGATACAATTATTAACTCTGAGGAAGAGGATAAAATAGAAAATAAAAATAATTTTTAAATATAAAAATAATTATAAAAATATAATAAAAAGATAAAAAATTTATCATCACTTATGATGTTAACTAACATTTTATGTGTATAAATGTGATGATGTAACTAGGGTGAAACCCACATCCCAAAACTAACTATGGTCTTAAATTTCCCACATAATACCCTCTTCATTATAAATTTAATTTTAATATAATAATAATAATTATAATAATAAATAGATTATGCTCGTGTAATATGTTACCAAATCCATGATATGAAAAAAAAATTATATCACACCTAGGCTAAACCCCAAATAATAGACATAATTGGGGCCTCATATTTATAATATATATATTATTCTAAAGATAACAAAATTTTTCAAAAAAAATTATAAAACTATAAAATAATTTAACTTCATGTGAGATGTTACCAATGAAATGCATCATTAAAAAGTTATGTCTCTCCTAGGGTAAATCCTACATCTTGGACCTACCCATGGCGTTGGATCTCCCATTTTAGGCACCCTTTTCTTGATATTCTATTATTTATAAAAATATCATGCACGTGTTATAATATATTTAAAATTTTTAGACTATTATGATTGAGGATTTTTGGTCCTTGAAATGTCATGATAACACAATGGAAAACTCTGAAAATATTACATAGAATATTAAAAGGAATTTGTGTTAATTTACAATTACACAATGCCTTTAAATAATTTATTAAATGATTTTTTTGAAAAATTATATTTTGAAATAAAGTTACTAATAATGTAATGCCCCGACCCCAGTTATGTAGAGTCGATGCATTATTAATTAACATTGGAATGATCACAATATATCATGTCTTGAAAGACCGATTAGTTTAGTAGCATTGGAAGTACTAGATACATACATATGTTTTACATTACATCATGAAATAAAAAACATCAACATTGTGTCCCCTTTTAACACACACATATCCCTTAGCCTATCCCTGCAGGTCAATCATAATATACTTATTCACATCATTAAAAAAACAAAAAATAATAAAGGGGTGATATCATATGATCATTAAGGATTATAATATAGCATAAACATTCATAAATAAGAATAAACATTTAAGGAAATGTATAAGACTAAAACACAATACTTTTAAAAATAAAATACATTATAATATTAAAAATAAAATCCAGTAATTTCATTTAATTATTCACATGGATATTCTAATAGTTGAATAATCACATGTATTATCAATAGAGATTTTCAAAATATTGGAATGAAAAATGCTGGACATCATAACCACATATTCCAGGCCTTGGGACAAGACTACAAAAAAGATTTTTTCAAGAACTTGTGCCAAGACACTAGTTTGTCTCATGAGACCTACCGATGCATCGAGGAGTTATATCAGTCTCCACCTGTCAATAACTATGTCCAATGCATTCCTCAAAAGAAAAGGATGAAACATAACATAAACATTCGCATTAAAAGTTGCATACGAAATGTTATTACATTAACCATAAACCATGAATTGTGTAAAAACAACACATCTATAGTCAAACATATCAGAAAACATTCAATACAATATGGAATACTATATCATAATAAATCAACTTCAAACAAGTGTTAAATTCATCAATGGATGTTGACATAGATGAAATAAAAACTATTTGAGAGAAATATCTCTCCTTATTTGAAATAATTTAAAAGTCATGTAATTATAAAAGAAAACATTTATTTTTGAAATATTCTTATAATATTTTATCGGATTATTCAAAGGTTTTACAATGATATAAAATAGTTGCACCCACTGTATAAATTAAAAAAACATTCTTACCTTAATTAGTCGAACCGGTCATAAAGTTCCTTATTTGGAAAATAACCAAAATATTTCTTTCAAAACAATTAAATTATATCCAATCAAGGGTATAAATGACATTAACCCATATTATAGGAAATAATAATAAAAATTTAAATACATTTTTAAGAAACACGGATGTGGATGATAAAGAAGTCCTAATAGATACTTATGTATAGACAACCTCAGATAAGTAAATGGATTGTAAAAGTAACCCTTACCTTGTACTTTTCCTTTGTAAAGGGTATCTTAATATACTATATAATTATTAAATAATTGTTATTAAATTATAAAATAACCACATAAAAAAATATGATATCATATATGATCCACTAATATTGTTTTGTTAATAATATTTCAGTAGTATCATTGTTTCATGTGTAAACGGATTCATTTTCCTTTATATGTTTTGTTATAGAAGTAATGTTTGTTATGAATTGGATATATTTTATTCATATACATAATGATATTAAGTTATTAAACATTATTTTAAATCATAATGTGAATAATATTCTATAATGGTTACAATGGAGAACGAATCAAATCATGTTCATGGAGATGGTAAACCATACCTAAGCATGAGAGAATATATCATTCTATTAATGGTGAAATAATGTGTAATTTGATGTTATATTACATATAAATAATCAGTAACATGTTTTATTAATTATTTAAAACAATTATACAAATTATTATACCCATCCAAATAATGATGTGTTCGATAAAAAACTACACCACGATGTGGAGACGGTAAGTCGTATGTTCACACGTATGGTGACTTTTTAATTCATAGGATAGATAGAATAATGAATAGGGTTGTACGATATTTATAATAAAATCATTGTAAGTAGAAGGTACTGGCATTATTATTTTGGTATGGAAAAAAATATAGAGGAAGTGGAAAAAGAAAATAACTTTGAAAGAGGTGTTAAATTATGACCTTTTCTTCGAGTGTTTTCTTTTGATTTGATCAAAAGGTATACATAGGATGTATTTATGAAAAAAAGAATGGACTATTGGTAGACTTTAGGGTAGTTGGTAATATATTTTGTCAGGGGTTGGCCAATACAATTAGCTTTGGAGGTGTGATTTTGAGATAAAGTGGTGTACCCTTTTATAAGAGTGGTGAGGGTCACTTTAGGAAAAGCTTGAAATATTATTTTATAATAATATAATTTTCTTTTTATCATGGAACCAAATAGATTTATTTATAGTATATGGTGTTGATGGGTCGTAATCCGGTAATTCCCCGACCCTAGTTACCCTGAGTCGGTGCATTATTACATAACATTGGCATGATAAAAAAAAGGTCAAGTCCTGAAAGACCGATTAGTTTAGTATCCATGGAATCACTAAATACATTAATAAATGTTACATTACATCATAAATTGAAAAACTAAAATAATATAGTCTCCATGGTCCACACTCATATCCTATTCAGACTATCTGTGCAGGTCAATCATAAAATACTTCTTCACATCCTGGGAAAAATAAAACATTTAAAGGGGTGAGCTCAAATGCCTAGTAAGGATAACAATATAGGGGAAACATTCATAAATAAACATAAACATTAAAGTCAATGTAGAACAAAAACAAAAGCCTTTTAAACTTAAAAATCATCATAATATGGTAGAAATAAAATGAAATAATTCTATTTACTTATTCACATGGATATTATACTAGTCGAATAATCACATTCAATATCAATAACCACTTTTATAATGATAGAATACATAATGCCAGAATATCATAATCACATAGTCAAGGCCTTGTGCCAAGACTACAAATAAGATTTTCTCAAAGCTTTATTCCAAGATCCTAGTTTGTCTCATGAGACCTACCGATGCATCAAGGAGCTATAGCGGGCTCCACCCATCACTTGTTAAGTCCAATGCATTCCTCATATGAATAGGTTTAAACATAACATAAACATTCGTATTAAAACTAGCGTATGAAATGTAAATTATTTCTCTATAAAACATGAATGGTATAAAAATAACACATCCACAGTCAAATAAATGACAAAACCTTCAATAAAATAAGGATGTTTTGTATGATAATAAATCAACTTCAAATAAGCTTAAAATCCATCAAAAGATGTTGGCATAGATGAAATCAAAACTATTTGGGAGGAATATCTCTTTTTTTGAAATCATTTAAAAGTCACATAATTATAAAATAAAACTTTTAATTTGGAAATATCCTTATAATCTTTTAATGTAAGCTTCAAAGATTTTATAACATTGGAAAATCGCCACACCCACCGTATAAGTTAAAAAAACATTCTTACCTTAATTTTTTCGAAAAGGTTAAAAATGACCTTGTTTTGAAAACGAAGGAAAGATTCATTTATAAACATGTTATAAAAAGTCAACAACGGTATAAATGACATTAACCCATAATAATAATTATTTTAAATACATTTTTATGAAACATGGATGGGGATGATAAAGAGGTCCCAATAGATAATTACGTATAAACAACCTCGGATAATGAAGAGACTGTGAAATAAACCCATATATTGTACTTTTCCTTAGATGATGGTATGTTAACCACCTGTATAATAGTTAAATAATTGTTATTAAATTATACAAGAATAATATACATTAATATGATATCATATATGATCTTTTAAATTTACATTGTTAATAATATCTTAGTATTATCTTCGTTTCGAGTGTTAAAATACTCATTTTCTTTTTTATGTTTTGGTACATAAGCCATGTTTGTTATGTATAGGTTGTATCATACTCATATAAATAATAATATAAAGTCCTTAAACATTATTTTTAATCATGAAATGAGATTTAGGCTTGAATGGATACGATGGGGAATAAATCTCATCTCGGTCGTGGAGACGGTAGTCCGTACGTAAGCACGGGCGACAATATCACTCTTTTGATATTAAAATAATATATAATTGGATAGTATATCATATATACAGAATCAATATCATGATATATTTATTATTTACATGAATAACACATCCTTATTATACCCATCCAAATAATAATGTTTTGAGTAACAATTACACCACGACGTGGAGACAGTAAGCCGTACGTACTCATGTATGGTGACATGTCATTCAAAAGATGGATAGAATACTGAATATGGTTGTACCATATTTATAATAACATCACAGTATATAGAATATACTGGAGTTATTATTTTATAATGGGAATAAAAAATAAAGAAGAAGTTGAAGAAGAAAGGAACTTGAAAGAGGGTGGTGAAAACATTACCTCTTCTTCAGGTTCTTCCTTTTAATTTGATCAAAATGGCTCCATAAGATGGCTTTATCAACAAACTAAGTCCTCTAAGATTATGTGATGGATTTTTAGAGGATATTTGGGCAGATTTTGGCCGATCCAAAAGGCTTCGAAGGTTTGAAATAGAGAGAAGGGGGAGTTCCCTTTTATAAGAGGGGTGAGGGGAACCTTTGGAAAAGCTAGAAATATTTTTTTATAATAAATTCATATTCGGTTTCTAATGGCTCCAAAGTGGATTATATAGATTTTAAGGTGGGTATAGGTATAAAACTATTCAACAAATAGGTTTTAGATGGGTATGGGTCACTATATTAACCTTATCTTTTAGTTTTAACTCTTAGTTAATTAGTTTGACATTTACTATGTCACATTGTATTTTTATATTATATAGTAAATATACTTACTATATTCATCCAAGAGACCCCCAAGTAGTCCATAAATGATAAAAATATCATGATATAAGTATCTTGGATGAACCTTATATTTTTTGGAATTTAATATCAATTAATAATATAATATTTGTTTTAAAAACTCTTTTATGACAATTCTATCACAATTGGGTATTTTGTTTTTGATAAATTCATAACAGCGTTATTACTTTGAACAGATTCATATAACAAATCCTTATATGTCATACGAACCTATAAAAGTATTGGAATTCAAAAAAAGTCTCAAATTACATTTATTTGTAATTTATATTATCAATTATTTTAATATTTCGTTAATGAGATAATTACTACATCCGCATTCTGTCATAAATAAATAAAAATATTTAATGTCTAAAAATTATAGATAAAATACCATTATTTATGAAATATATATATATTTCCAATAAATATTTACAATAGAATTTATCTTATGTATAACACAATATTAAAAATATTTTTGTTATTAAACTTTGATTTTAACTCTTTTAACTCTTCTTTGAATTAAATAAAAATAAATGTCCTAATCTAATCCAAGTTGACCTAAATGATAATAGATTATTCCTAAGGTTGTTTTTGGTTGAGATACACTTGTCTAATAGAATTAGGACATGTGTTCATGTAATATTAATATCATTTTTACCATTAATTACACTATTAACTTTTATCTATGGTAAATAAAATTAAAAATTTACAATTCAACAAAAATTATTTTTCATATCATTGAACCACATTTTACTCCTTGATATTAACAGTACCTCTTGGATTTTCAAAATTCCACTCACAGAAGAGGTAAAATTATGTTTTATGTGAATTTGGAAATTCTCCTAGGAGATGGGTAAAAGACGGTGAAAAGATCAATAAAAATTTTATATGACTAAAATTATTATAAACTAACTCCAATGATTTATATTGAACATATATAGGTATTATGTATCTATTTTGAGCTAAAATAAATTTAAATTAAATAAATAATTATTTAAATTAAAATTCATTTTTAACGAATAACTCAGTGTTTTTCAGTATTCATCAAAAATTGAATTTTTTCAGAAAAATACAAAAAAATCACCCTAGGCTAATTTCGATATTGCGAATCCAAAAATGAATTCCATTTTAAATGATAAAATTTAAAAAAATTCAAAAAGTGGGTATTACTATTCATTATGGCTAGTTTGATTAGTTGTGGTGTGTGTTAGAACTCGAAGTTGCTTACACCACACACTACTGTATTAATGAAAGAGAAGCGTACCGTAGAAGTTTGGGGTGTTACATTCTCCCCTCTTTCAAATAATTTATTCATTGAAATTTTATAGAATACTACCGCGAGAAAAGACTCAGGTGGTACTTCATCATAAGTTCCTCGGGATCCCACGTTGCCTCTTCCATCTTATGGTTTCTCCATATAAATTTTACTAGACGAGTCGTCTAGTTTCTCAGCACTGGTTCTCTCATATCCAGAATCCTGACGGGCTCTTCACAATAAGATATATCGAGTTCCAGTTCTAATTCTTCATACGTGAGTACATGTGTTGGGCTAGGCATGTATTTCCTCAACAGTGATACGTGGAACACATCGTGAACATTGGATAGACTTGGCGGGATTTCCAAACAGTAAGATACAACACCAATTTGTTCTAGAATTTTGAAAGGTCTAATGTACTTGGGACACAATTGACATTTCATACCAAAAAGTATAACTCCCTTCCATGGAGATACCTTCAAGAAAATATTATCTCTTGCCTGAAATTCCAAATCCTTCCTTCGGTTAGCGGCATAGATCATCTCCCTACTTTGAGCTACTTTGATGTGGTTTTCGATTACCTTTTCCTTTTCTATTGTTTCCTCCACCAGTTCTGGGCCAACAAGTTTTCTTTCACCAACGTCATCCCAACATGTTGGTGTGCGACATCTATTTCTGTATAACGCTTCAGATGGTGCCATCCGAATACTTTAATGTAAGCTATTGTAATAGTAAAATTCTACCAGAGGTAAATATTGATCCCACATACCTTGAAAGTAATGTGAGCATGATCTCAACATGTCTTCTATGGTTTTAATAGTCCACTCTGATTTTCCATCTATTTGAGGGTGGTAGGTAGTGGTAAAATGAAGTTTAGTATCCATGTCCTTCTGAAGACTCTTCTAGAATCTTGATGTAATATGGGGATCATGATCAGAAACAATCAATCGGTCTACTCCATGAAGTCTCACAAGTTCATTAATATATAGTCTTTCTAGACGTTCCAGTGGTAGATCTTCTCTTATAACAAGAAAATGTGCTGTCTTGGTAAGACGATCAACGATAACCCATATTGCATCATTCCTTCTTGGAGTTTTTGGTAGCCCGATGACAAAGTCCATCGTAATAATTTCCCATTTCCACTCTGGTATGGGAAGAGGTTTCATGACACATCTAGGATGTTTCCTTCCATCTTTCACATGTTGAAAAACCATACATATTGACACAAAATCAGCAATCTCCCTCTTCATGTTGTCCCACCAAAAATTTTCTTTCAAATATATATACATTTTGGGGCTCCTAGGGTGTATACAGAAATTGGAGCTTTGAGAATCATCTAACAATTCCCTTTTTAGATCAGGTATATCGGGAACACAAAGCCTCTTCCCAAATTTCAAAATTCCTTCTTCATACACAATGTCTCTCAATCTCCCATCATTAATATCTTTAATAATCTTTTGAAATTATTCATCATTGGTCTAAGAACTCTTAAATCTTTCTAGTAAAGATGGTTTGGAAACCATTCAAAAAATCATTACTGTTTCACCTTCCATGGTTATTCCCATGTCTATCTTCACTTGATCCATGAAAATAGGATCCCTTTCAATTCTTATATTTTTCAAAACTCCATGATCTTTTCTTCTCAAATTATCTACAACCTTATTTGTCTTCCCCAAGTTCTAGTGTATCATACAATCAGAATCCTTGAGTAATTCAAGCCATCTCCTTTGATGCATGTAGAGTTATTTTTGTGAGAAAATATACATCAAACTCTTATAATAAGTATAAATCTCACATTTTTCACCAGGGAGATAGTGCCTCTATATCTTCAAAGCAAAGGTCATAGCTGCTAACTTGAGATCATGATTAGTATAGTTTTTCTCAGGAATTTTCAAATGTCGTGATGCATAGGCAATAACTCTATCATCCGGTATAAGGACACAGCCAAGTCCTTTCTTCGATGTATCACTATAAATAATGAACCCATCATTCCTTGATGGTATATTAAATATAGGAGCATTGAATAATCTTCCCTTAAGTTCATCAAAACATTCTTCACACTCTTTTGTCCAAACAAATTTAAACCCTTTACGTGTGATCATTGTTAATGGGTTAGTCAATCGGGAAAATTTTTCGACGAAACATCGATAAAACCTACTAAACCAATAAAGCTGCGTACCTCAGTTATACTCGTCGGTGCATTCCATTATTGGATTTCATATTTCATAGAAGGATCAACAAAGATTACATTTTTAGAGAAAATATGGCCAAGAAAAGAAATCTCTTGAAGCCAGAATTCACCTTTGCTAAACATCCCATATAATTAATGTCTTCTCTGAGTCTTCAGGATAATACGCAAGTGATTTTCAGGATCTTCGTAGCTTTTAGAGTATACCAAGATATCATAAATAAATACCACCACAAAATCATTGAAAAATTCCTTGAAAACTCTATTCATTAGATCCATGAATACAGAGGGTGCATTAGTCAACCCAAAAGGCATTACTGTAAACTCGTAATGCTTGTACCTAGTTTGAAATGCTGTCTTTTTAATGTCTTCCTTCTTCACACACAACTGATGGTATCTAGATCGAAGTTCAATCTTTGAAAAGTATATAGCTCCATGCCGTTGGTAAAATAAATCATCAATGTGAGGTAGGGGATACTTTTTCATTATTCATATAGAATTGATTTCCCTGTAGTCGATACATAACCTCATAGATCCATCTTTCTTTTAAACAAAAAGAACAAGGACTCCCCCTGGAGAAACACTAGGGAGAATAAATCCATTATTAATCAATTCATCTAGTTGTTTCTTTAGTTACACTAATTCTACAGTGTCCATTCAATAAGGGGTCTTCGATATAGCCCTTGGTCCAGGAATTAAATCAATGGAAAACTCAACTTCTCGTTCAAGAGGATGTCCAGGTTAATCTTTCAGAAACACATCTACATATTCTTTCACAATAGGTACATCCTCTATTTGAACATTCCTTCCCTAACCCACAATAATTTCACTTTATTCCTCCCTAATAATTGAATTTAGTTGAGCTACAGGGGTGGATCTAGATAAGAATTTGGTGGTGATGATTCTTCTCTAAAGATAATGTGTTCCTTATCATCATCATCAAAAATAATAACCACCTTCTTATTATAATAAATATTCACATCATGGTCCGAAAGACAATCCATATCGAGTATTATATCAAACTCAATCATAGGTATGATGATTAGATCAGAGGAAAAGAACATTTATGTTCTCTAATGGGGACGGATTCACAAAAAATTGTTGCAATGATACTTCCCTTAAGAGTTTTAACTAACAACTCCCTTGTTAAAAAAAAATTTAAAATCTAATTTTCATAGAAAACTAGGAAGATATGAAACAATGTGATGATCTAGAATCAAATAATGCATTTTTTAAACTTGAGGAAACCATTAAATTACCTTCCACCACATCTTTCAGAGCTTCTACCTCAGCAGTAGTGATAACATAAGCTTGGCCTTGATACCTTGGTCTGTTTTGAGGTATGTTCCCCTAAATCTTATGAAATTCATCTGCATAATGTCCCATCTCCCTGCAATTGTAGCATTGGATATTGGTATATTTCTTCATCCCCTTGAAATCATGAGCTTGGTGGACTTTTTCACCACACTTGTAACAGGCACACATTCCCTTCAAGCAAGTACCAGTGTGTTTCTTCACACATTTATTATAGGATGGATAATCAACTATTCCCTTCTTCCTATTATTTCCATTCATAGATTTATCAGTAGATCTATTCTTATCTTGATTTTCATTAATGTCATAAGACGTAGATAATTACTTTTCTGTCTTGATAGCACATATGACAATGTCTTCGTACGACGAGAAGGATTGTGAGACTAACACTCAACGAAGAAACAGTTTTTTCCCATCAAAGAAATCATCAATATTACTTCTTGGGTTACATATATAATCTCCATAATACCTATCAAACCTTTTAAAGATATCCTCATACTTTGCGACATTCTCATCCTCCTTTTGTTGCTGACTCAGATTTTTCTTTTCCATATATGCTCTATGGTCATGAGGAACGTATTTTTCTAAATACATATCATCAAACTCCATCCATTCCATATTTGATTTTTCATCATCTTCCTTCGTGTTTTGAATCAATTACCACCATTGATCAGCATCTCTAGTGAGGCAGTAAATTGCCATGATAACTTTTTCTCATTCACTACTCCCCAAAACCTTAAATATTTGCTATAGGGATCTTATCCATTTCTCCACTACCAATGGATTTTTACTCCCATTTAATGTTGGAGGTTGTTTTCTCATGAAGTGATCTAACATTGATCCTCCACACTGTGGATCAGGGTGCTCCATGTGGGTAAGGTTATTATTCATAACCTATGTGAGTTGTCCTAGTATGGTGATAAGCTAATCGGCACCAGTTGAATCACCAGAACCACTATAATTATCTTGAGCAGGAGGAAAATCCCTATATGGAGTGCGTGCATTGATACGTTTTCCATTTATTCCACTAGGCGCCATTTATAAAAAATGGCATAAACTAGATCAGTTTATGAATCAAAATACATGATTCCATACTTATAAAACTCATAACATAAATTGAACTATTTATAGATATAATCCATAATTAGAAAAAAAACATTTTCTTTGAGGATTTATATACTCATAAACCCTTCATAATTATTTGTAAAGAAAATGAGAATTTTCCTAAGCATATCCCCCCAGGAGTATTGTAACTAAGAGTGCAGCAAGGCCCATTTTCTTGCACCTGTTCCCATTCAAGTCTAGATCAAAGCGGTGTTTTCAGGTTTTACCCCTAGGTACATCTGTGCCAGAGCAACCTCTACCTGCTTGTATCCAGACAGGGATGTTTCGCTTGGAAAACTCACAAAATATCTACAATACCTAAATTCTAGGAAGTTAATCTATAGTCATCCACAAAGTATATCTTAGGGCTATGTTCTCTAATCATAGTTTATCTAAATCTAACTTCCAAGGTTTATACTAAGGTTCCTATGATACCAACTGTAATCCCCCAACCCCAGTTTCTCAGAGTCGGTGCATTATTACATAACATTTGCATGATCACAAAAGATCAAGTCTCGATAGGCCGATTAGTTTAATAGCCTTGGAATCAATAGATACATTCATTAATGTTACATTACATCATATAGTGAAAATATATAATAATATACCTCCATGGTCCACACTCATATCCCCTTCAGACTATCCCTGCATGTCAATCATAAAATACTTCTTCGAATCCAGGAAAAAATAAAACATTGAAAGGGGTGAGCTCAAATGCCTAGTAAGGATAACAATATAGGGGAAACATTCATAAATAAGCATAAAAATTTAAGGAAATGTATAACTAAAACAAAATCCTTTTAAATATGAACTTCAGCATAATATGGAAGAAATAAAATGAAATAATTCTATTTACTTATTCGCATGGATATTCTACTAGTCGAATAATCACATGCAATATCAATAACCACTTTCATAATGATGTAATGCTTAATGCCATAATATCATAACCACATAGTCAAGACATTGTTCCAAGACTACAAAAACGATTTTGTCAAGGCCTTGTGTCAAGACACTAGTTTGCCTCATGAGACCTACTAATGCATCGAGGAGCTATAGCAGGCTCCACCCGTCACATATTGATTCCAATGCATTCCTCATATAAATAGGTTTAAACATAACACAAACATTCGTATTAAATCTAGCATATGAAATGTCAATAATTTCTCTATAAACTATGAATGGTATAAAAATTAAACATCCATAGTCAAAAAAATCACAAAACCTTCAATACAATATGGAAGTTTTCTAACATAATAAATCAACTTCAAATAAGCTTAAAATCCATCAAAGGATGTCGACATAGATAATATAAAAACTATTTGAGAGGAATATCTCTTTTTTTTAAATAATTTAAAAGTCACATAATTATAAAATAGAACATTTACTTTGAAAATATCCTTACAATCTTGTATGGGATGCTTCAAAAATTTTATAATGGAGGAAAATAGCCGCACCCAACGTATTAGTTAAAAAAACATTCTTACCTTAATTTTGTCGAAAATGTTTAAAAGGACCTTGTTTGGAAAATGACGGAAGGATTAATTTATAAACATCTTATTAAAATTCAAAAAGGGTATAAATTACTTTAACACATAGTGAGAATGATTTGAAATGCATTTTGAAGAAACACGGTTGTGGATGATAAAAAGGTCCTAGTAGATAATTATGTATAAACAACCTTGGATAATGAAGAGATTGTGAAATAAACCCTTACCTTGTACATTTCCTTAGTCTATGGTATGTTAACCTCCTGTATAATAGTTAAAAAATTGTTATTATGTTATTAAAGAATCATATACATTATTATGATATCATATATGATCATATAACATTTCTTTGTTAATAATATCTTAGTATTATCGTCGTTTCTGGTGTTAACTTACTCATTTTATTTTATATGTTTTATTACATAAGCAAGGTTTGTTATGGATAGGTTGTTTCATATTCATATCCATAATGATATCAAGTCCATAAACATTATTTTTAATCATCAAATGAGAATTAGACTTCAATGTATATAATGGGTAATGAATCTCATCGCGTTCGTGGAGACGGTAGTCAATGGGTACACACGAGCGACAATATCATTCTTTTGATATTAAAATAATATATAATTGGATATTATATCATATATACAGTATAAATATCATTTTATATTTATTATTTACATGAATAACACATCGTTTTTATACACATCCAAATAATAATGTTTTGAATAACAATTACACCACGACGTGGAGACGGTAAGCCGTACGTATGCACATATGGTGACATGTCATTCAAAGGATGGATATAATACTGAATATGGTTGTACCATCTTTATAATAAAATCAAATTATATAGAATATAGTAGAGTTATTATTTTAGAATGGGAATAATAATTAAAGAAGATGTTGAAGAAGATAAGAACTTGAAAGAGGGTTGTGAAAACATTATCTCTTCTTCGGGTTCTTCCTTTTGATTTGATCAAAAGGGATGCATAGGTTGGCTTTCTGATCAAACTAAGGCCTATAGGGTGAAGTGAGGAATTTTTAGAGGATATTTTGGAAGAGTATACCCGATCCAAAAGGCTATGAATGTGTAAAATTGAGAGAAGGGGGAGTGCCCTTTTATAAGAGTGGTGATGGGCACCATTGGAAAAGACAGAAATAATATTTTATAATAAATTCATATTCGGTTTATAATGGATCCAAAGTAGATTATTTAAATGTTAAGGTGGGGACCGGTCTAAAACCGTTGAACCAATAGGTTTTAGATAGGTTTGGGTCACTATATTATCCTTATCTTTTAGTTTCAACTCTTAGTTAATTAGTTTGACATTTACCATGTCACTTTGTATTTTTATATTATATAGTTAATAAAATTACTATATACATCAAAGAGACTCCCAAGTTTTCCATTAGTTATACACATATCATGAAATAAGTCTCTTGGCCTAACCTTATATTTTTAGGAATCTAATATCAGTTAATAATATAATATTTGTTTTAAAAACTCTTTTATGTCAATTTTGACACTATTAGGTATTTTGTTTTTGATAAATTCATAACAGCATTATTACTTCGGGAAAGATTCATATAACCAATAATAATATGTTATATTAACCTATAAAATTATTTTAATTCATAAAAAGACTCAAATTACATTTATTTTTATATTTAAAATAGTAATTATTTTAATATTTCATTAATTAGGTAATTACTGCATCACCATTGTGTCATAAATAAATTAAATTATTTAATGCATAAAAATTATAAATAAAATACCATTACATAGGAAATATTTTTATCATTCCTATTAATATTTACAGTCTAATTTATATTATGTATAACCCTATAGTAAAAACGTTTTATTTATTAAAACATGATTTTAAATCTTTTAACTCTTCTTTGAATTAAATAATAATAAATGTCCTAATCTAATCCAAGTGGACCTAAATGATAATTTTTTATTCCTAAGGATTTTTTTGGTCGAGATACACTTGTAAAATAGAATTATGACATGTGTTAGGGTAATATTAATATCATTTTTACCCTTAATTGCCCTATTTACTTTTAACCGTGGTAAATAAATAAAAAAAATTACTATTCACCAAAAATTATTTTTCTTCTCATTGAACGAAATTTTACTCCTTGATATTAACCGTGTCTCTCAGATTTTCAAAATTCCAGTCACAGAAGTGGTAAAATTATGAATTATGTGAATTTGAAAATTCTCCTAAGAGATGGTTAAAAGACGGTGAAAAGTTCAATAAAATTTTTAAATGTCTAAAATTATTATAAAATGACTCCAATAAATTACATTGAACTTATATAGGTATTACGTATATATTTTTACCTAAAATAAATTTAAATAAAATATTTAAATATTTAAATAAATATTCGGTTTTAACCAATAACTCAGTGTTTTTCACTATTTATCAAAAATTGAATGCTTTCAGAAAAATACAAAAAATTCACCCTAGGGTAATTTCAAAATTCTGAATCAAAAATTAAGTCTATTTAAAAAGAGAAAATTTATAAAATTTCAAAAAGTGGGTATTATAATTTATAACGGTTAGTTTGATTGGTTGTGGTGTGTGTTAGAACTCGAAGTTGCGTACAACACACGCTACTGTACTATTCAAAGAGAAGTGTACCATAGAATCTTGGGGTGCTAAAAATCCTCTCAAACAATATGTTTTAGACATGTTTAGGTCACCATATTGAATTTATATTTTAGATTTAACTCTTAGTTAAATAGTTTAACTTTTTCAATGTCTTCTTGTATTTTTATGTTACATGGTTAATAAAATTACAATAAAATGTCAAAAAAACCCAAAGTGGTTAATTAATGTAATATATATCACTATATAGGCCCTTTGGATGATCCTTATATTTTTAAGAATATTATATCATTTAATAATATAGTATTTGTTTTAAAAACACATTTATGTCAATTTTGACACTATTGTGTATTTCATTTTTGTGAAAGTCAACAATACATGATTACATAGAAAAAATACAATAAAACAATCCTAACATGTCATCTTAACCTAAAAAATTAGTTCAATGTATCATAGGTCTCAATTTATATTTATTTGGATATTTATAATATCAATTATTATAATCATTCGGTAATAAAGTAATTATACCATCATCATTGTGTCATAAATAAATTTAATTATTTAAGGTCTAAAAATTATAAATAAAATAACATGATGTAGGAAATATTTTTATCTTTCTAATTAATAATTTTAATCAAATTTAACTTTTGTAAAAAACCTTATTAATAATGGTTTTGTTATTAAACATTGAATTTACACTTGTAACTATTCATGAAATAAAATAATAATAATTTTCCTAATCTAATACAAGTTGATCATAGAGGATAATATTTAATTCTTAAGGTATATATTTGTTGAAATATGCTTAACCAATAGGATTAATACATGTTTTTGGGTAATTATAATATCATTTTTACCTTTAATTGCTCTATTTATTTTTAAACATGGTAAATAAAATTCAAAAGTTACTATACCACAAAAATTATGTTCATCCAATTGAACCCATTATTACATACTGATGTCAATCATGTCTCTCTTATTTTTGAAATTAAATTCATAGAAGCGGTAAAATTATGTTTTCTTCCAATTTGCAAATGTGCCTAGAAGGAGGGTAAAAGTCGTTAAAAAGTTCAATAAAATTTTATACATCTAATATTATTATAAAATGACTCAAATGAATTAAATTAAAATAATATAGGTATTATATATCTATTTTTATGTAAAATAAATTTTAATAAAATAAAAAATTATTAAAATAAAAAATTGTTTTTAAACAATAACATAGTGTTTTTCACAATAAATCAGAAATTTAATGTTTTTAGAAAAATTTCAAAAATTAACCCTAAGAAAATATATTTATTATGAATCAAAAAATGAAGTCCATTTTGAAAAATAAAATTATTAAATATCAAAATGTGGGTATTACTATTCATAATGGCTAGTTTTATAGGTTGTTGTGTGCTAGAACTCGTTGTTGCGTACAATGAAAGCTATTATATTATTTAAAGAGTGGCGTACCATGGAAGCTTGGGGTGTTACATTCTTCCCTACATCAAATAATTTTTTCCTCAAAATTTATAGAATATTACTGTATAAAAATTTTCAGTTGGTTCTTCATCAGAAGTTCCTCGGGTCCCCACATTTCCACATCAATCTTATGGTTTCTCTATATAATTTTTACCAGACGAGTCATCCGGTTTCTCAACACATGTTCTCTGCTATCAAATATACTGATAGGCTCTTCACAATTAGACAAATCAGGTTCTAGTTTTTTCATAGGTGAGTACATGCGTTGGGTCAGGCATGTATTTTCTCAACAGTGATACGTGGAACACATCGTGATCTTTGGAGTGACTTGGAGAATTTTCCAAACGATAAGATACAAATCCAATTTGTTATAGAAAATTGTCAAAGGTCTGATGTACCTGGGATATAATTTACCCTTCTTACCAAATCATATAACACCTTTTTATAGATATAACTTCTAGAAAATATTATCTCATACATGAAATTCCAAATCCTTCCATCTGTTTTTGGCATAGCTCTTTTGCCTACTTTGAGCTGCTTTGATGTGGGTTTGGATAATATTAACCTTTTCTATTGTTTCCTCAACAAGTTTTAGGCCTACGAGTTTTCTTTCACCAACATGATCCCAACAACTTGGGGTGTGAAATCTCTTTCCATATAACGCTTCATATGGTGCCATCTAAATCCTTGAATGGAAGATCTTGTTATAGGAAATTTTTTCTAGAGGTAAATATTCATCCCAAAGACCTTGAATCTCAAGTAAGGAAGATCTCAACATGTCTTCTAAGGATTGAATAGTACATTCTGATTGTCGATCAATTTGAGTGTGGTAAGAAGTGATTAAACAAAGTTTAGTGTCTAGGGATTTTTGAATTCCTTTCTAGAATCTTGATGTAAAATGGTGATCGCGATCAGAAACAATCAATACAGTTACACCATGACATCTTAAAACATCATTAATATATATTATTTCTAAATTTTCATGTTTTAAATATTCTCTTATAGCTAGAAAATTTTCTGAATTGGTACGATGATCAATAATGACCCATACTACATTATTCTTTATAGGATTATTTGGTTTCCCCAAGAATAAGTCCATCGTAATATCATCTCATTTCCACTCAGGTACGGGAAGAGGTCTCATGACTCCTCTCAGCTTTTGTCTTCCAGCCTTCACCTATTGAAATACCATATATATTGACACAAAATCATAAATCTCACTCTTCATGTTGTCCCACAAAAAATGTTCCTTCAAATCTCAATACAACATAGTGGTACCAGAGTGTACAGAGAAATTGGAACTATGAGAATAATCCAACAATTCCCTTTTTAGATTTGGTATGTCAGGAACACAGAGTCTCTTCCCAATTCCCAAAATCCCATATTCATAAATTGATGTCGATCAATCTCCCATCACTCAAAGCTTTAATTTTATCTTGAAACTCCTCACCATCAGTCTGAGAACTTATTATCCTTTCTAGTAAATATGGGCTTGATTCCATTTGAAACAATATTGATGTTTCACCTTCCATGATTATTCACATATTCATCTTTACCATATTCATTAATATATGATCCCTTTCAACTCTCATCTTGTTCAAAACACCATGATCCTTTCTTCTCAAATAAATTTCCACCTTATTTTCCTTCCCTAGGTGGTAGTGAAAAATGTACCATAATCTTGGAGTATTTCAAGCCATCTCATTTTCCTTATGTTGTGTTATTTTTGTGATAAAATATAATTCAATCTAATGTGATCTGTATATATCTCACATTTTTACAATATAGACTGTGTATTCATATATTCAATGTAATGATTATAGCTTCTAACTAAATTTAATGAGTTGGATAGTATTGTTCATAATTTTTTATATACTATGATGCATTGGTAATAACTCTATCATTCTACATAAGGACATAAACAAGTCCTTTATTTAAAGAATCATTACAAATTACAAACCCATCATTCCCCAATGGTAGAGTCAAGATAGTATCATTGACTAATATTCTCTTCAGGTCTTCAAAATAATCTTCACGCAATTATGTCTAAACAAATTTAACCCCTTTACGTGTGATCTTGGTTAGTGGGTTAGGAAACCAGGAAAAATTCTATACAAAATGCAGATAATAACCTGCTAAACCAATAAAACATTGTACCTCAGTTATACTCATCAGTTCTGGCCATTCTTGGATTGCCTTTGTCCTTGAAGGATCAACAGAGATTTTATCCTTAGAGACACTATTGTCAAGAAAATAAATTTCCTTAAGCCAGAATTCACACTTGCTAAAATTCCCATATAATTCTTTTCTTCGGAGGGTTTTTATAATAGTGTGCATGTGATTTTCATGATATTCGTATCCTTTTGAGTATACCTAAATATTATCAATAAATATCACTAGGAATTCATCAAGATATTCCTTGAAAACCCTATTCATTAGATACATGAGAACAGAAGGTACATTAGTTAGTCCTAAAGGTACTACTGTAAACATGTAATGTATGTACCATGTTCAAAATTATGTTTTTGGAATGTATTCTTTCTTCACACACAACTGATGATATCAGGATCGAGGGTTTATTTTTTAATAATATTGATCTCCATGAAGTTGATCAAATAAGTCATAAACGTGAGGTATGGGATACTTGTTATTTACGGTTGTAGCATTGATCTCCTTGTAGTTAATGCACAATCATATAGATCCATCTTTCTTCTTAAAAAAAGAATATTGGATCCCCATAGAGAATTGCTAGGGCGAATAAATCCTTTAGTACTCAATTCCTCTAGTTGTTTCTTTAATTCCACTAGTTATATAGTGTCTCTTCTATAAGGGGACTATCAATTGGGCATGAACCTATAATTAAATCAATCGAAAACTGAATAATTTTTTCTAAAGGATGTCCAGGTAAATATTATAGAAAAACATCAATATATTCTTGAACAATAGATACGTCCTCTATTTGAACATTCCTTTTTCACCCATAGTTATTTGACTATCTTCCTCCATAATAATTGAATTTGTTAGAGCAACTAGGGGTGGATATATATGATAATCACAAGGTGATTCATCAACTCTAATGATAATGGATTCCTTATCATCATAAAAAATGGTAACCTCTTTCTTCTTACAAAGAAATTTTACATCATGTTCTAAAATCCAATCCATACAGAGGAATATCTTAAATTCAATCATGAGTATGATGTGGAGATCTATAAATAAAGCATGATTATATGACCTAATGGGAATTGATTCCAAAAAACCGTTTTAATGATACTTCCCTTGTGTGTTTTGACATACAAATCCTTTTTTTAAATCAAATCGGAAATATCTAATTTTCATAGAAAACTAGGAATATATGAAATAATGAGATTATCCAAAATTAAATAAAGCATTGGATAAATTTGAGGTAATGATTAAAGTACATGATACCACTTCAATAAGAGAATCAAGCTTAGCGGTAGAGATTTCATAAGCATGACCATGATCCCTAAGCCTTTTCTAAGGTAAGTTAGCTTGGCGCTTAAGACATTCATTTTCATAATATCCCATTTCTCTACAATTGTAGCATTACACATTGACATCCTCTTTATTTCCTTGTTATCATGTTCTTGGTGGCCATTTTCTCCACATTTGTAACGAACTCTCATTTCCTTAATGAATGTACGATGGTGTTTCTTCCCACATTAACAGCAAGATGGAAATTCTTCATTTACCTCCTTCCCCTTATTTCCATTTCCAAATTGTTCTGCATGTCTCTTCTTCTCCTTATTTGCATTAATGTTGTAATACATAGAGAATTAATTTTTTCTCCTGATTGAACATGAGACTATATCTTTATATGATGAGATGGATTGTGAGACTAATGATCGATAAAGAAATTGTTTTAACCCATCAAAGAATCAATCAATCTTACTCCTTGGGTTACATATATAATATGTGGTGTGACTTGCTAAATTATAAAGTCAGCCTCATATTTTGTGACATTCTCATTCTACTTTTTCCAGAGACTCATAAATTGCCTTTCTATATCTACTCGATGGTCATGAGGAAAGTATTTTTCTATGAAAATATCATTACACTCCCCCTATTCCATATCTGATACTTCTTCATCCTCCTTTGTGTTATGAAATAATGAACACTATTGGAATCATCATGTTTTAATCATTTTTTAATGATCACAAATTGTTACTCTTGTTTCATTTATATCATATCATTTGTAGATGTGATTGGATTCATTATGCATTGAATATATTCTCTCAAGTTATTGATTCATATAAATTGTGACTATTTATTATAAAATATATTTTAACTTTGGTCTATAATGATTTCCCTTATTAATGATTATGTCTAACTCATTCAGTGAATATTAATGATTAGTATGTATATAGATATCTGTCTAATTCTGAGAAAATGTGAGTCTACCACCAGTTCTGGTTTTCTGGAAAGGTACCCAAACACCATGACCCAGACACCGTGACCCAGACACTATTACCCAGACACTATGAGCCAGATACGATGACCCAGACCCCATGAACCAAACACCATGACTAGAAACCATAACCAATTCTAGATCTCAGGAATTCCATGACACTAGTTCCTTACTAAGACACTATTCAAAGTTTGAAAAAAAGACCATACACAATGATTTTACACCACATCGGTTCTACCGGTTCCAAATCTCAATACAATTATGCCATCATGACTATCTCAGTACTCAAAGACAAAGAAGAAGACACCAACTTGTGGTGACACTATTTCAATGTGACACCATTTCTAGACAGACTGTGACACCATTCTTTAATAATTTTTTGTCATTTTCAATTGAATTTCTAACAGTTATATGTGAGTATTTTAAACGCACTTACATAATTATTATTTCTTTGTAGACATGTCACCTAATAGTGTGAGGTATGAGGTGAAGGAAACATGCATCCTATCAACCCCAACACATGCACTCTATGAATAAAAAGAAAAGTGTGGTTCTAACACAAGTGATGATGACTAAAAATGTGTGGCAGAAGTGCAAGCATTTTTCAAAAGTGGACAGATACATGAACCAATATACATTTGAAGAACACACACGAAATTCTAGAATCAAATCACTGGAATACCATAGATCAGAGCCAAATCATCTTCACAATACCAAATCTATGATGAACATGAGATAGATCTAACTGGAAACCATAACATCAAACTTTCAATACTCTTTTTCTCTCTAGAGTACCCAATAATTGCATCTGCTTCATTCTAGAAGTATAGAGCCAGATAGAATAACACTAAGAGATCTTATAACCTTATCACATCATCTCTGCTCTATTGTGTACTACTTTTAGCATTCAAGAAGTGTGTGTGTGTGTGTGTGTTCCTGTATTAAAAACACACACTATCTCTCGCACTAAACTGAATGATATAAGATATCCTTCCTCTCATATCTTTCTACACTGGTTTACTCCCATAGAAAAGCGTGGAAGAGGTCCTTCTGTGACCTGATAGTTTTCACCCATGAATTACTATGGAAGATGTCATGTGACCTGGAATGTACCGTGCACTATTTTTTACCCTGATCCAGGGTGTGGATCATGCTCATTAATATAAACTACATGGTGGAACGTGATCACCATGTATAGTGGATTTAGTCTCGGATTGAGACTCAACCTATTTTTTTATCTGATGTTGTTTAATTTAGTTTTTCTTAGTTTTACTATATAATTCAGAAATCACTTGATTTAATTTGACAGTTAATATTATATAAAAGTTATAACTGTTTTTTCTTTATTATAATAGATTCAAAATTAATATCAATAACTCATTCTGATATTACTGATAATTAATCAATCTTTTGTGAGGTCAATTGAAAATTCCAAGCTTTATAACCATATTACTTTGATTGAATGGGAAATATTTTTTTAATATGTAATATTTTTAAGAAAACTTTTTAAGAAATTTTTTTATAGATACTCAATTCACCCCCCCAAGTCCTTAGTACTCTATTCCGACCAATATTTGGTATTATAGGAGCATATTAAGTGTATGTTTTTGAACCTATTAAACAGTGATTTTAGTTTTACTTTGATGATATGTAAATTTTTAATAATTCTAAATTTCTATCTCTTCAATAATATTTCATTATTATAGATAATATACTAGAAGGTGATGCAACAAACATTCCACCATTCTTTAATGAAACCAATTATGCCAAATAGATGATTAAAATGAAAATGCGTTTATAAATTATGGGTTTTGAACTTTGGAATTAAATTATTGATTAGTATATGATTCCTTCTACTGGTATAATTACATTGTATGACCAAACCAAGACTGTTTATAATAACAATTGCAAAGCCACGAATTCTTTATATTTATCTTTAGGAGATGAGGAATTTAACAGATTTTCGGCAGGTAAAACATCCCATGAAATCAGGGATACATTGTATATTTCACATTAAAGAACTTCTATTGTAAAATAAATGAGACTTAATACATATAATATTTAATATTATAACATTAAAATGAAAATTATGAGGCTATTTTTAAAATTTATCTTAGGATCAATGAAATTGTCAACACAGTGATTTCTCTTGGAAGAGATGTTACTAATAATGAAACAATCATTAGGATTCTCATATTCCAACCTCATAGATGGAGAGTAACCTTTATCTCTATTAGATATTCATCTGATACTAACAAATTACCTGTCAAAGATCTCATTGGAAAACTAATGATGTACGAAGAGGAGTTGAAAGTCAACAATGAAGAATGAGATGAACCCAAAATAAAATATGTTGCATTCAAGACCATCACCTCTAAACACAAAGAAAAAGAAAAATTGGAAGTCTTTATAGAATTATCCAGTAGTAAAAAATCATCACCTAACAGTGATGAGGAGATGGCTCAATTACAAAAATGGTTTAAGAAATTTTAAAAGAAGAATTTTTTTTTACTGAAATCTTAACTTCAAAGGAAGATATGATCAAAAGGGAAGAAGGAAGAAATATTGTAAAAGAAGTTACAAGTCTGATGAGATAGTATGATATGAATATAAGAAAAAGGGACATATAAAGGCTGACTATCCCAATATGATGTATAAAAAAAATATTGGGAAAATATAGAATGTATAAAAAGGAAATGAAAGAGATTTGGAGTGCTTCAGAGGAAAATTAATGTGACTTAGAGTTTTCACATGATGAATAGGAAAATAAATCAAATATGTGTTTCATGAAAAACACATCTGAGGTAACCCGTACATCTCCTTTACAAAATTCATATTATTCTGGAGATGAAAGTGATTATGAAAATATGTCTAAATAAGAAATGTTTGATTATTTAAATATCCTTAAAGATACATGTAATAATCTAAAAGATAAATACATGTCTTTAAAGAAACAAAATTATCCTACCTCAACTATTAAATTAGAACTTACTATTGAAAGACAAAAAAATGATCTATTATTCCAAGAAAACAATTAACTAAAGCAATCTAAAGAGAAATTAAAAAAAGGGCCTTGAAAGGTTTTTTAATGATAAAAATATTTTCTTCCAAATTCTATGTAAACAGATTGATCAGAAATATACTACTGGTATTGGCTATCAAACTCGTAAAAGATATTTTGGAAAACCCAATTTGGTTTATATATCCAGATCATACAACATTACTCCTAGTTTAGGAAAATCTTTTGCTAGTTCATGTTATGATACAACCTCTACTATTTAATGCTTTTCTAGACCAAATAGTGTTTATTTTTCAAGACCATTACATAATTCATATAAGAAACCTATAAAGAAGATGTGGGCTCCTAAAGCACTAGTCACTAATATTGCTGGACCCAAACATATATGGGTACCAAAGTCTGTTTATATTTGACTATTTTGTAGGAAAATTGTTTAAAGAGCTCCTATAAATGAATATGTTACATGGAAAGTTCATTTTCAAGAAAGATGACAGAAGAATATTGATGCTTTAATAACATAATATAAATTTATTCTGGACATGTCACTTTTAATGACAATGGCAATGGAAAAGTCAATGGCCTTGGCCAAATCGTTAACTCTAACTCAGTTTTATTTTCTAATGTACTCTTTATTGCTTTACTGAAATATAATTTGTTTAGTATTTCAAAACTATGTGATGATGGATTTCATGATAAATTTGATAATTATTCTTGTGATATATTTAATTACAAAAATTAATTAGTGTTTTCAGCATTGAGAAATGAAAATATATACTCTGTTAACTATGATTATTTAGTTTCTCAAAATCCCTCATGTTTAAGTGTATTTCACAAAGTGTCTTGTTTTTGGAATTGGAGACTATGAAACTGTAATATTCACTCACTTATAAATATAACAAGAAATGATTAGTTAAAGACCTACCGAAACCTGAGTTTCCAAATGGTAAAGTGTTTAATCCTTGTCAAAAGGTAAAACAATGAAAAATTTCCTTCAAACCAAAGAATGAAGTGTCAACTTCTCGACCTCTCAAACTGGTCACATGGATTTTTTTGTACCATCTATAGTTTCTAGTTTAAATGGGAAGCACTAGACATATGTTCTTTTATATGACATTTCTAGATATACGTGGACTTTATTTATAGATCAAAAAAGTGAAGCTTGCTCTCATTTTGCCAAATATTATAGGACTGTAGAAAATCATATAGAAATAGAATTATATCCTTAAGAAGTGATCATGGTCATGTATTTG
Source organism: Viscum album (assembly GCA_963277665.1). NCBI lineage: Eukaryota > Viridiplantae > Streptophyta > Magnoliopsida > Santalales > Viscaceae > Viscum > Viscum album. Next base: position 1,153,197,494 of record OY728140.1, read on the forward strand.
ATAATCATGATTCTGAATCTTTTTGTATGAAAAATGGTTATAGTCATAATTTATATTCCCCAAGAACACCTCAACAAAATGGAGTTGTAGAAATTAGAAATAGGACCTTGTAGAAATTTTATAAAACCATTCCTAGTGAATATGATTTACCTATTTATTTTTGGGCCAAAGCAGTAAGTACAACGTAGTGTATTATTAATAGAGTGTTGATTAGACATATTCTTAAAAGAACTCCATATGAGTTGTGGAACAAAATAAAACCCAAAGTAAGATACTTAAATGTTTTTTTGTTGAAAAGTATATATCATTAATACTAAGGAAAATATTGGAATGTTTGCATCCAAGAGTGATGAAATATTTTTTCTAGGATATTCAATCACTAGTGAATCCTATAGAGTGTTTAACAAAAGAACTAAATGTGTGGAAGAGTCTCTCCATGTCATGTTTGATGAGATAGATCTACATGAGCCTAAGACCACTCTAGAGAACCAATAGTATGATATGTCAAATATATACGTCAATACTAAATTATCTAACCATACTTTAAAGGAATTTGTAAAAAATTATAGTTCTAGAAATTATCCCGATTCAATTCATGATAAACCTGAACCAACTGATGAACCAGAAATCAATAGTCCCTCTTTTTCTAAGGCTGTTTGAACCCTTAACAATCATCCATAAGATGTTGTTGTTGGATATTTAGATAAAGGAACTCAAACTAGAGCTTCTCTGGGAAATCAGGTTGAATATCAAGTTTTATTGTCACAACATAAACAAAAAAACATTAATGATGCTATAAATGATGAATTTTGGGAGATGTCTATGAAAGAAAAACTCAATCAGTTTGAATGGAATAATGTTTGGAAACTTATTGATATACCTAAAGACACATTTACTATAGGAACTAAGTCTGGGTTTATAATTACGGTATTTGAAGAAGGTAACATAGTTAGAAACAAAGCTATATTGGTTGTACAAGGCTATAGTCATAATGAAAGAATTAACTATGATGATACATTTGCACCAGTATCTAGACATGAAGCCATCATTAACATGCTTTCTTAATCTGCTCGTCTGAAATTAAAACTATATCAAATGGATGTTAAGAGTGCATTACTAAATGGGTATATAGTTGAAGATGTCTTTGTTGAGAAACCCCCTAGTTTTACAAGTCCCCATTTCCATATAATTTTATTAAAATTATCAAAATCTTTGTATGGTTAAAAACAAGCTCTAAGAGCGTGGTATGATAGATTAAGTACTTTTATTATTCCCAAAGGTAGTACAAAAGGAATAGTTGATCTAACCATTTTATAAAGTGAATTTCCAATGATGTTTTAGAAGTTCAAATTTATGTAGATTATATTATCGTTGCATCTTTAAAAAATTCTTTACGTATTTATTTTTCAAAAATGATGAAAAATGAATTTTAAATGAGTCTAAGGGTTGAAATAATATTATTTCTTGTATTTAAAACCATTCAATATAATTATGGTATTATTTTAAATCAATGAAAATATACTAATGATCTTCTAAATGGTTTTGGATTGGATATCACTAAATGTAGGGACACTCCAACTAGTATTACTTGTTTGTTGGATCTTAATGAACATGTAAAATTTGATAATAAAACCACTTTCATAGGAATGATTGGTAGTTTACTCTAATAAACATCGAGTCGACCTGATATTATATTTATTATATGTATGCCTTCTTGTTTTCATGAAAACCCTAAGGAATCTCATTTAAATGCTGTTAAAAGGATTTTCAAATACCTCAATCATACACCCAATCTAGGACTATTCTATCTCAAAGGCTAATCATTTGTGTTAGTTAGTTATTCTAATTCCAATTTCAGTGGTGGAAAGTTATATAGAAAAAGGACCTCTAGAACATGTCACCTTTTAGGAAAGTATCTAGTTTCATTTTTTAGTAAGAAACAAAACTATGTTGCATTATCTACTGTCAAAGGTGAATACATTTCTACTAGTAGTTGTTGTGCACAAATTTTTTGGATAAAACACACATTACTAGATTATGGATATAAATTCAAGAATTTACCTATAAAATGTGACAATAAAAGTTCTATTAACATCTTAAATCTTTATGTTTCACCCTCAAGGAAAAAACATATAAATGTAACACATCACTTTTTGAGAGACTATAATCAAAAAGGCGGTATCACATTAGAATTCATTGTAACTGAATATAAGCATGCTGATATATTCACCAAACTATTCAATTATAAAATAATATATTACATAATACATGAATTAGGAATGATAAATCTAAAGTAGAAAATTTACTTATTACAAAAATTACTGATTTACAGTTTACAGTTTCACGAGGCACTGTCTTAGAAGTACTATCTCACTCTCACAGTTCTGCAAGTTACTATATAAATATTTCTATCTAATTTTTATGGTCTCATCATGAAAACATATTACCGTCTCATCATAAAAACATGTTATCATCTAACCTTTAATGTCTGTTCTGATCTCACCGTAATAACACTTTTTTTGTTTTATTTACATACTGTAACCCATATCGTTATGATTGATTATTTTATTCTTCTTCTTTCCTGAATATTTTAATTTGTGACGCATGATAACCCTAATTGATAAAAACAAAAGTGGTTTCACTCTTTCTTCACTTGAGCTATCTTCTATAAAACCACAACTCCTCCTCCAACCCTTCAATTCCCTCTCTCTCTCTCTCAATCCTTTGCTGAATGCCCAGAATGAAGCGCCCATCTTCCTCAAATATTGAGAAGCGTAGCTTAAAGAAGATGATGATAATAACACTGAAGGTAGCACCTAAAGGTCTTTTGAATCCAAATCTTTTTCAGAGAATAGTTATTCTATAAAATGATATCTTCTCTGAGTGGTTACATTAAAATAAGTCTTTAGTTTTGAATGTACTGAATGTGTGGGGTTGGATGACATGGATCAGGAAAGAGAAATTCCAATTTACCCAAATATAGATGCTCAATTCTATCAATTTTTTCAATTCCCATTCTATATAGAAGATGATTCTTTTGTAAGAATCTAGACCAATGGCCAAATATGTACCTTTTCTTTGATGTTATGGGATTCTTTCAAAGGGATACCTCACGAAGTAATTTTTTAGGACTACCAGAGAGGTCCTTATCCTCCTATTGATATCATTCTTCTAGAAGATGTCATGGAAAGCTTGATTGGAAATAAACCAAACAGAAGGGCAATCATAGATGAGCTAGATGGTGAAACCAGATATTTGTTTAAGTTTATTTAGAATCGTATTAGTCCATGAAAATTAGATTTTATACCCTAAAATAACTTGATATATTTTGGATACATCTTATGAAGAATTTCAAAAAGATTAAATTGTGCAAGTATGGAACAATTCATATGTGTTAATTGATTAAGGAAACCTCAAATTCTACATCCTTGTTCTACTCAAGGCTAATATGTAAAATACTATATGGTAAAGGAATAGTTAGACCGAATGAAGAAGTCACATAGAAAAATGAATTTTTTGTCTCAAAGGATACAGTGAAAAGAAGGAAAAATTAGTTGGAATACATGGATAAAAATCATGGGTGGAGGAAAATGAACGGTTGTATATAAATTTTAACTCCATTGAGAAATATTCAATACCTAAGGACATCATTGATCATGGTTTGGAACCAGATTAAATTGTTGACTATCCTATTGATGAAGAAGATGTATAAGAGGAATTTGTTGCACCTACAGGGGAAACTGTCCTAGATAGGGAAGACATTGGACCTATTCCTTAAGACATAGTTGAGAAGAAAGTACCATTTCCTAATGAAACTATTGACTTGGAAGAAGAACATTATTATAGAGAAGAGTAAATTCTTAACATAAGGGAAAATTATGTTCCAGAAGAGAATCTAGAAGAAAAACTTTCTCTTGGGAAAGCATCTACTTTTTAGGAACACATAGAGGAACAAGATGATCCTGATATTATCCTTTCTATAGAGGAAATAATGGATAAACCCTTTCAGTTGGATTAAAAATAAATGGGTGAAGCTATTAGGGATTAAATTCTGGAAACATTTCAAATAGTTGAATCTCTTGGTCCTGTGAGAGATGCACTTGTTGAGGGGGAGCAACACCCTAATCTATGAAGTTTTGAAATTCCTAATCTGGTTGATCAAATCATTGTGGATACATGGTATCAGTTACCCAATTATATTGATTTGAATGATACACAAGAATACTTAGTTAAAGGTATATAATTTCCCACTATGTTTCAACTGAAACTGATATATGATCTTGAAATATTCTCTTCAAAGGATCCTAAGCCTATCTAAACTCATATTCCTGAACCTTCCCAGGAACCTTCAAATTTTTTGAGTTAGAGTGATCTGAAATACTTTTGAAATACATTATTAACTGGAGTTGAAATGATCATGAACACTCAACCTGCACTTGTGACAAACATGAGTGAAATATATGCTTCTATACTATTAGAAAAGATCATATGGAAGATTCAGAAGAAAATGAATCTAGAAATTCAAGAGGTTAGAATTGAGAAAAAACAGCTAAGTGATGAAGTGAAGACTCTTAGGGATATGGTTGTAGATATGCCGAAAGTGTTGAAATCAGGACCAGATCATATTGTTCATCCTCTTGAGGATGTTAGAGGTCATAATCCACCGACAGTTGCCTCTCTGATTCAAACAAAAATAAATTCCTTAGCTGACAAGGTGGCTGAGAGAAACAAGAAAATAGTTCAAGAAATGTGTGAGCTTGTTATTGGTCTGAGAAAATTGACTTATCAGTACAAGGTATGTCTACAAAATGTTCTAAATCTACTCAAGTCCCTCACATCAATTGATATAGCCTCTAATAACTCTAGAGATTCATCTCAACACTTTGATAATGATCTTCTAAGAACTATTGATAGTGAATAACATTAATCTGTACTATATGTCTTTGACAAGGAGGGTCTACCTTTGGATGTCAAAAATAGTGATAATGTCCTTGATTTGTTAAGGATTCTTTCAAATATTTCAAAAGATGCTCCGGAAGAAATTATTAATATGGTGGATTTCTAGTTCAATCGGATTTTTTCTAAGCGTGATATGACAAACCATTTCAAGTACATTATAGAGAATTTCCAAATTACTCCTTTCACTCAAGCTTTCAATACTCAAGTTCAAAAGATGAAAGATTTCAGTCCTTTATTGAAAATGTTCTTGGAGAAAAAAGATGATTTTGAGAAAGTGATTCAGTATGGTGGTGAGATTATTACTGACTTCCTCAAGTTGTTGTGTCCTTATCTTCATGTATAGAGCACTGCTATTGGGGCTCCTACAGCTACACCCCTGAAGCCTGGTTTACAACCTTCCTCATCCATTAATTTTTTCTCAACCTCTATGTCTATCTCTCATGCTCTGAGTCAGATCATTCCAATTATCCATAACCAAAAAATACCTAACTCTTCCACCAAACCTACATTGGAAACCTTTGTTTTTGAAGGACTCAGTCTTCCTTCTCTGCCAGTTGGCTCACTTCCCTCTTCATATTCCATCTCACCTCCAATGGGTTCTCCTAATTTTTCTACAGAGGGAATAAAGAAGATGAACAGTACTGAAAACAAGTGGACACTATATTTTGATAGGGATATTTTGTACCTTTGTTGCCTTCTACTTGTAATGACACATCTATGTCCATCTAATGCACCGTGAACTCTAAATTCCTATTCTCTTATTTACTCTGGTACTCTTTTTGATAATCCCAAAAGGGGGAGAGAAAAATAAACTAATGGAGAGATAACTCAGTAAGACCAGATATCTCACTTATATAATTTGAGATCATCAAAAATGGGGAGATTTTTGGGCTCCTCATGTTTTAATTATAAATTATTGTTACTCTTTTTTAATCTATCTCATATCATGTGTAATGGTTCTTGGTTTTATTATGCTTCAAATAAATTCTCTAAAGATTTTGATTCCAATAAATCATGACTGTTTATTATAAACTATGTTTAACATTGGTCTATAATGATTTCTCTTATCAATGTTTATGTCTAATTCATTCGGTGAATATTACTGCTTAAGTCTATATACAGATATTTTTCTACATTTGAGAAACCGTGAGACATCCACTGGTTATTGTTTTCTAGAAAGGACCTAGACACTGGGACCTAGCCATTGTGAGTAGACACCATATCCAATTCCAGATCTCATGAAGTCTGTGACACTGTATCCTTGCTAAGACACCATTCGATGTTTGGCAAAAGACCAGACACCGTGATCCAAACACTACATATGTGCTACCAGTTCCTGATCTCAATACAATTATACCATGATGACGGTCTCACCACTCAAAATCAATGAATAAGACAATGTATCTGGGTGACACCATTTACAAGTGAAACCATTTCTAGACAAAGTGTGACACCATCCATTAATCTTTTTTTTTTCATTTTTAATTTAATTTCTAACAATCGTATTTGATCCTTTTAAATGCATTGAAATAAATAATATTTCATTGTAGACATGTCACATAATAGTATGAGTTATGAGGTGTAGATACATGCCTCATGTCAGATCTATCTCATGAACTCCAATTATAAAAAGACAATCATGGCTCAAAATAAAGTGACGCTGAGTGGAAGTGTGTAGCAAAATCACAAGAATTTATAAAAAGTGGACTGATACATTCACCAAGATACATATGAAGAACACACGAAGAATTATAGAATAAAAAATCTGGAATACCACCAATCTGAACTAAGTCATCTGGTAAATACCAACTCCACAAAAACATGAAGTTGGTCTATCTGGAGTCCAGAGCATCAGACTTGTGATACTATGTTGACTCAAGAGGACTCGATCCTTGGATCTACTTCATCCAAGAAGTCCAGAGCTGTATTGAATAATACTCATAGCTCCTGTAACGGTATATCATCATCTCTAATTTTTTGTGTATTATTTTTATCATTTGATTATTTTGTGTGTGTCTGTATTAAAAACACACAATGTATCCTACACTAAACTGAAGGATAAAAGATATCCATCCTCTGATATCTTTTTACACTGGTTTACACCTACAGATAAGCGTGGAAAAATTCCTTGTGTGGCATGATAGTTTTTAGCCATGAAGAACTGTGGAAGGGGTCATGTGACTTGGATAGTCCTATGCACTATTTTTTACCCCGATCAAGGGTGTGGATAATGTTTATTAATATAAACTTCATGGTGGATGGTGATCACCAAGTGAAGTGAATTAGGTCTCGGATTGAGACCAAAAAACTTGTTTTATCTAATTTGTTGTTTAATTTGGTTTTCCCTTGTTTTACAATATAATTCAAAAATAACTAGATTTACATTGATAGTTAATCTTGTATAGAAGTTATAATTGGTTTTTCTTGTTAGAATATATTAAAATGTAATATCAACAACTCATTCTGATATTACTAATAATTAATCATTATTTTGAGAAGTCATTTTAACAGTCAATACTTTATAACTGTATTACCTTGATTGACTATGCTATATTTATTTTTAATAGGGAATATTTTTAAGAAAAAATTTTAACAGAATTTTTTATAGATACTCAATTCACCCCCGATTAATCTACTACGACCAACAACCACCATTGATTTATATCTCTTATGAGGTGATAAACTGCCATGAATTTTTTCACTTTCATGACTCCCCAAGGAATGAAATATTTTATCTATGGAACATGTCCATTACTCAGCAACAAATGGATTTGTATTCCCATTTAATTTTGCTGGTTGTTTCCTCATTAAACATTATAACATTGATCCTCCATGTTTTGGATCAAGGTTCTATATAAGGGTATGGTTATTATTTATAATCTGAGCATATTATCCTAGTATGTTAATAAGAAATTCATCACCTGTTTCAACATAAGCTCCACTATAATTATCTATAGTAGGAGAGAAATCCATATATGGATTACGTGCATTGATATAGTTCTCATTCCTTCCATTAGGTACCAATTAAAAACAGTGGGATATACTAGATTAGATTATGAATCAAAATACATAATTACAAACTAGTAAAATACCAAACATAAATTGAATAGTTTATGCATATAATCCATAATCAAAACAAATGTTTTCTTTGAGGAACTATTTACACATAAATCCATTATAATGGTATGTAATGAAAATATAAATTATCCTATGTATATCCCTCCGGAGTGACGTAACCAAGAGTGCAGCACGACAAATTTCATGTACCAGGATAACTCAGGTCTAGCCTGAAACTCTTTTTGGGAGTTTTCAATCTTATGTACATCTGTGCGGGAGCCACTTCTACCTGCTCGTATCCAGTCAGAGATGTATTTCATTGAAAAATCACAAAATATCTACATTACCAAAATTCTAAGAAGTTATTCTATACTAATTATCAATGTCCATCTGAGAGTAATGTTATATAATCAGAGTTTTTTTAAATCTATTTTCCTATGTTTGTACTAAACATCCTATGATACTAACTATATTGCCCTGATCCTAGTTACGCAGAGTCAGTGCATTATTTCTTATCATTTTCATGATCACAAGAGATCATGTCTCGAAATAACGATTAGTTTATTACCCATGGATGTACTGGATTCACACATATGATTTACATTACATCCTAAAAAACATCTCTGTGTCCCCTTTGAACACACTCATATCCCTAAGCTAATACCTAGAGGCCAATCATAATATACTTCTTCACAACCTCGGAAAAAGAACATATAAAAAATGGGTGAGCTCATATGCTCACTAAGGATAACAATATAGCGTAAACTTTCATAAATAAGAATAAACATTTAATGAACTGTACAAGACTAAAACACTAGCCTTTTAAACATAAAACTCCGAAAAATATGGAAAATATAAATCACATAATTCAATTTACTTATTAACATGGATATCCTCCGAGTCAAATAATCACTTGAAGTATCAATAACTAATTTTATAATGACGGAATGCATAATTCAAGACATCATAACGACATAGTCAAGGTCCTGTGCTATGTATACAAAAAAGATTTTGTTAAGGCCTTGTTCCAAGAAACTTGTTTCTCTCATGAGACTTACTGATGCATCAAGGAGCTATAGCGAGCTCCACCTATCACTTACTAAGTCCAATTCATTACTCATATGAAAAGGTTGATACATAATACAGACATTTGTATTAAAAATATCCTACAAAATGTTAATATTTTAACACTAAACCATGAATCGTATAAAAACAACACATCCACAATCAAAAATATCATAAAAACTTTATTACATAATGGAAGATTTTATCATAATAAATAATCTCTAAACACGTGTGAAAACTATCAAATTATTTTGATGTAGATGAAATCAAATATATTTGAGAGAAATGTCTCGTTCTATTTTGAAATCAATTAAAAGTAACGTAATTATAAATAACATTTATTTTGGAAATATTCCTATAAGATTGTGAGGGAAGATTTGAAGGAGTTATAACAACAAAAAATAGCCACATCCACTATATAAGATAAAAATTCATTCTTACCTTAATTTATTGAAAAGGTCATAACGTAACTTGTTTATAAAACAACAGAATGATTTCATATAAAAAAATTTATATAAAATCAAACAACAGTATAAATGAATTTATCCCATATTCTAGAGAATAGTAAATATGTTTTGAAATAAATTTTTAAGAAAAATGAATGTGGATGATAAATAAGTCCCAGTAGATACTCACGTATAAACAGCCTCAGATATGTAAAGAGAACGTAAAATTAACCCTTACCATATACTTTTCCATAGTAGAGGGTATGTTAACCTCTTATATAATAGTTAAATCATTGTTATTAAGTTATACAAGAACCAGATACTTAAATATGATATCATATATAATCTTCTAATATTATTTTGTTAATAGTATTTTAGTAGTATCATTGTTTCGAGTGCTAATTGATTCATTTTCCTTTATTTGTTTTGTTACATAAGTCAGGTTTGTTATCGATAGAATGTATATTATTCATATCCATTATGATATTAAGTTAATAATAATAATTATAAATTATAAAATAAAAATTATTCTTGAATGGTTATGATGGGGAATGAATTTCACTATGTTCATGGAGACAGTAATCCTTACATACGCAGGAGTTACGCAGGAGTGACGATATCAGTCTATTGATGGTTAAATCGTATGAAATTGGATTGTATATTACATATAAGGAATCAGTAACATTTTATATTTATTAATAACATCAATTATTCTCATTATAATACCCATCCAAATAATGAAGTGTTGAGAAACAAACTACACCTCGACGTGGAGATGTTAAGTCGTACGAACTCATGTATAGTGACTTTGTCATTCATTAGATGGATAAAATAATGAATATGGTTTTACCATATTTACAAAAAAATCACTGAATGTATAAGATACTGGGGTTATTATTTTGGTATTGAAACAACATAGAAAGAGGAAGTGGAAGAAGAAAAGAAATTTAAAGAAGGTGATGAAATTATTACCTCTTCTTCTGGGGTCTCCTTTTGATTTGATCAAAGTGATACTTAGGTTGGAGTTATAATAAATGTATGAACTTGAGCTTATATTAAGGTAATTTGGAATGATATTTGAATAGGGTTAGGCTGAGCCAAATTTATTTGGAGTTGTGATTTTGAGATAGGGGGATGTACCCTTCTATAAGAGAGGTGAGGGTTAAATTAGGAAAATATTGAAATATTTTTTTATTATAAAATAATTTTCGGTTTATAATGCCTTAAAATAGGTTTATTTCGAGGATAAGTTTGGTATGGGTTGAAATCCTCTCAAATAGTATGTTTTATATAAGTTTAGGTCACCATATTATCCTTATATTTTATATTTAACTCTTAGTTAAATAGTTTATCTATTAAAATGTCTTCTTGTATTTTTATATTACATGGATAATGAACATACTGTAAAATGACTAGAGAACCTCAAGTTGTTAATTAATATATATATATATATATATCACTTCACAAGTCCTTTGGACAAAAAATATATTTTTAGAAATATTATTTCATTTAATAATATATTATTTTTTAAAAAACACATTTATGTCAATTTTGACTCTATTTAGTATTTGGTTTTTGTGAAAGTCAAAAAAAACTTGATTACATCTAAAAAAATATATTAAATCAATACCAACATGTAATATTGCCCTATTAAATTATATTAATGCATCAAAAGTATCAATATAAATTTATTTGGATATTTATAATATCAACTACTTTAATCTTTCAGTAATATGGTAATTAATGCATCATCACGGTGAAATAAATAAATTTAATTATTTAATGTATAAAAATTATAAATAAAATACCATGATATAGGAAATAATTTTAGATTTTTAATGAATATTTATAGTCAAATTTATCTTATCTATAACCCTATATTAAAATTGGTTTATTTATTAATCTTTAAAAATTTCACTTTGAACTCATCTTTATATAAAATTATAATAAATGTCCTAATCTAATCCATGTGGATCAAAAAGGATCATATTTTATTCCAATGGTTGATTTTGTTCTAAATACACTTATACAATAGAATTAGAACATGTGTTAGGGTAATTATAATATCATTTTTACGATTAATCAACCTATTTACTTTTAACCGTGGTAAATAAAATTCAAAAGTTCTTATTCACCAAAAAATATTTTTATCCTATTGAACAAAATATTATTTTAAGATTTCAATAACTTCTCTTGGATATTTGAAAATCAATTCACATAAGTGGTAAAATTATGTTTTATGAAAATTTTCTAATGTTCCTAGTAAGTGGGTAATAGACGTTAAAAAGTTCAATAAAATTTTATCAATCTAATATTATTATAAAATGACTCTAATGTATTACATTTAAATGATATAGGTATTATGTATCTATTCTGAAATAAAATAAATTTAACTAAAATCAATAATTGTTTAAATAAAATTTTTGTTTTAAGGAACAACATAGTGTTTTTCACTATTCATCAAAATTTGAATGTTTTCAGAAAATAACAAAAATTAAACATAAGTGAATATTGATATTAAAAATAAAAAAATGAATACCATTTAAAAAAATAAAATTTATAAAATTTTAAAAAGTGGGTATTACTATTCATAACAACTAGTTAGATTGGTCGTGGTGTGCTAGAACTCGATGTTGCGTACAACGCATGCTATAATATTATTCAAAGAGAAGCGTACCTTGAAAGCTTGGGGTGTTACAGATAAAATATTTTCAAAGAATTTTTTATTATAATAAAAAAACTATATTAAAATTATCACCCTATTTTCACTTCTCACAATCTATATGTAACTTTAGAGGCCAGACATGAACTACTCTGGCTACTAAGATGGAACATCATACTCTCCCTCCCCTGTCTCATCCAGGATCCATCCATTCTACTATAAAATATTGAAAATTCAAACCAGCATCCCTCATAGAAAATTATAGATCTAATTAATAATACTCACCAAAAATTCGTCGTAAGAGGCATCCGTCTCCAAATCCACATCTTCATAGCTTATGATAAATGTAAGATCGATAATGTTCCTCCAAATATGCAACACATGGAATATTTTTATGCCCATCTCAATAGAAGCATGGAATATCCAAACAATATTCCATTATCCAAAATCAATTGGTGATAATGAAGGGTCCCAAAAATAGTGGTTCTAACTTTCCTTTCTTTCTCATTAGTCGGTGCCTTAATTTAGTAGTAACACTAAAAATCCTGATCACCCACAACAAAATCCATGGGTATCCTCCTATTTCCTACATAAGATCTATAGATTCTATGAGTGGGGATAATAATATTCTAAATGAGGTGTACTTTATCTGAGGAATCTGAACTAAATAGAGCTCCACAACTGCTACTTGACCTACCCCATGCTAATGAAGTGTTGAATGACATGGGCTCTTGTAAGCTGTCTCATACGGTTCCATCAGGATTAAAACTTGTTAAATATTATTGAATAAAAAACAACCACGTATAGATGATCAAAACATGATCTGGTGAAGTCTAAAAAGCATTATCTAAGAATATGCTCTATTATACATATCACTCGATCAGACTATCCATCTATATGAGGATGATATGCTATTCTCAACCTCAATTGTGTCCCTACTGCCTTCTGCATGCCTTTCCAAAACCATGATATAAATCATGAATCTCTATCTAAAATAATTATCTTGGTAAATCCATATATTTTTATGATCTCATGAATATTGTTATTTCCTAACTCAACCATAGAGTTAGTATCTTTAATTAGTAAGAAGTAAGAAGTGTAACGATCCACACTTTCATTAATGGAAATTCCTCTTGATCTAATTAAATTTCTTATTATGATTATATATAATGTGAACTTCATTGGTATTATGTTTTTGGATTTCAAAATACTGTTATGATTTGTGATTGATGCTAATATAGTGGTTGAACAATGATCACATGATTAGTAAAAATATAATGCTTTAACAAATCAAATTTACTCAGATAAAGGCAGTGATGGCCTCATCCAGTAGACTTTCCCGATACGAAGCCCATTTTTGGAGCTCAGATAGGAGGTGGTGTCATTGGTAATCTCTCTTGACTCAACCAAAGCCAATCTTGAACACTTTAAGCTTCATTAGAACCGACTATGGGAGAAGTGGAATATAATAATGATTACCACCCGAGCGATGTTATCTGAGCCACCCCAATAGTCAGTCACCATTGCACACCTTACCCATCAGTCTTATGTGGGTGTTATAAGGGGTTATATTAAAACACCCTATCACTATGACTATGTACATTATTCTTGTATAGAGAATATACATTATTTTTATTGTTACATTGTAAATATTATTTAAATCACAAGTTGTATTTTTAGTTCATATTCAACTAAGATATCTATTTTGATGATTTAATGGATTTTTGAATTAATAAAATTTTAATAAAATATTATTATTATTATTAAAAAATTAATTTTTATTAAATATAAATTATAATATATGTTTATGAATGCAATTGTAATATTTATTAAGGTTTGAAAGCGGTTTTTTGTCAAAACTGATGAATTTTTGAAAATTTCGGTTTTTATTATAAATGTAAAAAATCACATAATTATAAAAATATTTAGATAAAATGAATATTATTTTTTGGAATCAGGATGTCGACATTATCCAACGGTGAATTGTTCGTAATTTTCGGGGGTTGTCGAATGTTTGGGTAAAATTTAAATATCGTTTAAATAAATAATTTGTTTTATGAAATCATAATGACCCAATAGTGATGTAATTAGATACTATAAACATTATGTTAGGAAAATATATCTTTTATAATTTAAATAATGTGATTACATATTGGTTTGATTTATTTTACAATGCTTTAGTGGACCCTCCAATACTAATATAACATTTTGTCTTTTTAAATTGTTTTACTAGAGAGTGTGACTCACCACCAAATAAGAAACCCTATTATTTTAAGTTGATTGTCCATTGTTGCTTTCCACTAACCTTTTGAACAATCCATGGGCGAAAACAATTGTATGGTTTGTGGTATTGATTTCTTTCATGTGTGCTGACCCAAACCTAAATAATGAAGATTTCCATCTCCTTTCCAATATAAACCCACCCAAGCTCCCACATACTCTTCACACAATGCCTTTGGAGTTCGTCTAACCATTTTCCATCCTTTCTCTAGAATCCTCTCAATTAAACCCATGTTCTTAATAATCCTTTATCAAGCCTCTCTAAATCTTTTGGTATTGCATTTCCATGTAATGTATTTCTTCCTTTCTAATTGTTGTCCAATTTTTTTTAAAGTTTTTATGACCTTTTTGTTTTTAATTAAACATTTTGGTGTATGTTTTTTTCAATTCCCCCAGAAATCCCTCTTTATTTTTGGATTATGGGAGGCCCCTTTATCTCTCATTAGTTCCTCTAATTTACACATGTTACCAAGCTGAAATTTCATGAGCGATTTCCCTCTCCTCTTTTACATACAAGTAATTCAATTGTATTATGCATCTAAATTCCATTAATTTTGTTGGTACATGTATCTATATTAACCACATATTTTAAATTTAATGTAAATAATATGAGACACCATTTTATATCTCATTAAACAATTTTGTTAATCCTTATGTCACACTGTTATGCTGCCAAAATAGCACCGCGTTTTTTCAAGCCATGATCCTTGTGTAGTAAATACCATACCCATGTCTCTATGAAGGGTATTCAACTTTATGAACATATACATATTGAATGGTACTTTCATGTAGTTATTTCACATTATTAAATCATTTAATTACTTATGATGTTGATTGATTCTATGTTATGTGATCCATGTGGCACACTTACGCATGAAATGAAATCCTTAAGAAGGGTGTGCACTGATAACGCTCCAATGAATAAGGTAAAGTATAATATCTTGATACATCATGGGAAATTGGTGTTTACTCATTATAATTCAAGTACAATGAGTATTTACTCGTGCTTCATGTTAAATTAGGGTTTACTCATGCTCTATGTGCAATGAGCCTTGGCTCCTGCTGATTCCATGTTACGTGTTATTGCCACATTTCCATGTTATGATTATCATGTTTTATCATGCGTTTATGTTTATGTTTCTCTTATGCTCCATTGATATTATTATTGACTAACATGTATTTTATTTCTCATGTTAGTCCATGTATATTCCTTTACAAGGATTTATCAGTCACACTTTTTTTATGCATGTCCTCATTTTATCCAATGCAATGCTAAGTACGAGAGAATGTAGTAGTCATGTAAATCAATTTTTCAAAAAATATGTTGTATTTCATGTTTTATGTTGTTATGTAATGACCCTAATCCCTAAAGACAATAGACCTCTCGATATTACATGTTGTATCAAGTGACATTTATTTAATAAATCAGGTTTAATTGTGTAATAAAGAGAATGGTTATTATAGTTGGTATTAGAGGATTGGTTTAGTTATTTTGGGGATTAAGATTATAAAAACCTACTGAATACTTAGAGACAATAAAAAGTATAATAATAAATACCTATGTATTGGTGAGTATTGAGTTAGTGGTTTATCAAGAAATACATCCCTATTTGGATACAAGAAAGTAGAGGCGGCTCTAGCAAAGTTGTATCCTAAGGGTAAAACCTAAAAACACCGCTTTGAGCTATACTTGAACGGGAACTAGTGCATGAAAATGAGCCTTGTTGCACTCATGGTTACGACACTACCAAGGGATATGCTTTGGTAAATTCAAAAGATTAGTATGAACCCTTATTACGTGAATTAAAAAAACACCCTTAAGAATATATGTTACAAAGTAGATCATGAATAGTGTAGATGGAAGTCAATAAATTCATAAGTTACGGAAATAAAAGTTATTTACAAGTCATCAGTTTTGTATTTTTATTACTCTTTATGTGTTACACCAAAATTTCCTTTTATTGCAGCAAATGGCCAGTAAATGGAGAACTCAGGCTAACAACCACTGTGATGATCAATGTGATTACTGTGCTAATGAGATGCCCAATTCGATGGGAGAGGGAATCACGAACATTGTCACGATTCAATCTCAGTTAAATCAATCTGTGAATAGAAACATGGGTCAAGGGGAACGTTCAACCCCCCCCCCCCCCCCAATAAAGAACAATTCTCTATCGAGTGATTCATGAGATAAATGCCTTCTATATTTAATGGATCATCTGATTCCTCAATAGTTCAAAAATGGATCAAATCCTTTGAAAATATATTCTCTATATTTCAATGTTTAGAAAAAGAGAAGGTTCTACTAGCTGCTTATCGTATGGAGGGTGAAGCCGATCAATGGTGGACGTTGATAAAAAATACAAAGCCTACGGAGGAGATTGAGGTGTTGGAATGGAAGGATTTCCGAAAGATGTTTTTCGATAAATATTTTATGTGCACCCTCCAAATTAAGATGGAAAATATACTTACATTCCCTTAAGAAAAAAAACGATGAATCTATTATAGCGTATGAGGAAAACTTCAAGAGTCTTGCAAGATACACCTCCGGCATTTTTTCAGCCCCAAATGCAATGTTAACCACTTATTTGGTGGGCTGAAATAGAGATCATAGAATATTATGGGTTTCATGGGGGTAAGAAGCATAAGGTGGGATTAAATGATAACAATCTGATGGATAAATCGAATGATGATAAGAAGATCCATCACCCCACATTCCAATGGTGTGGAAAGAATCACCCTAGAAATTGCTTGAAGGGGATGCAGAAATGCTTTAGGTGTAATATAGAAGGGCACCTAGTTGTTAACTACCGATAAGAAAAACTCCAAGCAGCAGCAGAGGAGAGGAATGATCCATTTTAACCTCAGCATATTGTTCATTACTACAACTGCAAAGAACCAGGGCATCTGGGAAATCAATTCTCTATGCCAAGGGGTTTTGGAGGCACCCAACAACCTCCAATGTAGCTAGGGAGAGCTTTTTACATCACTACTACCGAAGTAAACTCTGACAATGAAGTGTTGATAGGTATGCTTGTTAGTCGTTCAAGAATAGAAACCATACTTTTTGATTCATGTTTTACACATTCTTTTATATCCCAAAAGTTTAGAAGAACAATCCCCGCACCACCACAAATCATGGAAGTAAAGATGTAGGTGAGTACGAAAAATGGGGAAATCATTGCATCCCATGAATATAACTCTTCCCCTGCCATAATATATGGATTGAACTTCCCGAATATCATCATAATACACCCTCAGGTAGAATTTGATTCAATTCTTGGCATGGATTGGCATTCCTTATATAAGGCCAACACAAAATGTCGTGAGAAGAAAATCACTCTCCATGTGGAGAATCGACCCCAATTCTATAAAAGTGCAAGGATGATGATGAACCTTCTTTAGCTCCATCATCTCATGTGTGAATATTACTACCCATAGATCATGTGTATCTGGCTCAGATGAATGAGTATATGGAGGAAAACATCCTTGAAGACATGCTTATAGTGAGAGAATTCACTGAAGTGTTCCCTGAGGAATTGTACGGTCTTCCTCCAAGAAGAGATGTTGAATTATGAATTGATCTTATACCTGGGTCTTTTCCAATATCAAACACTCTATATAGAATGGCTATTTAGGATCTTGAGTAGCTGATGAAACAACTACAGGAGAAACAAGATAAAGGCTCTATATGCCCAAGTGCATCACCTTGGGGTGCACCAGTTCTCTTCATCAAGAAGAAAGATGGGTCAACACACCTATTCACTGATTGTCATTAGCTTAACAAAATCATGATAAAGAACAAGTATCCTCTCCCATGAATTGATTAATATTTCAATCAGCTGCATGAAGCACAATACTTCTCCAAGGAAGATTTTCGGTCGGGATATTATCATGTAAGGGTGAAGAAGGAAGATATCCCCAAGATTACTTTTTGTAAAAGATACGAGCACTCTGAATTCATAGTAATTCCTTTGAGAATCACTAATGATCTATAAATCTTCATAAACATGATGAATATAGTCATTAGAGATTACCTCTAAAAATTTGTGGTAGTATTTATAGATGATATTCTAATATACTCAAAAACTATGGAGAATCATGATGAGCATCTAAGAACTGTACTAGAGACCTTGCAAAAGGGGATTCTCTCTGAAAGGTACAAAAAGTGTAAGTTCTTGTTGAAGAAGGTCTCATTATTGGATCATATCATCACAAGTAATGGGATATCTGTGGATCCCTCAAAGATAGCTGCAATAGAGGGATGGTGGAGGCCATCATTGGTGAAAGATATCTGTATCATCTTGGGTTTAGCTAGATATTATCAAAAATTTGGAATTTTTTTTTACAATTTTCCAACCCACTTACCAAGCTAACTTGGAGGGGAGTAAAGTTTTATTGGAGTGATGAATGTGAAGAAATACTCAAGGAGTTGAAATGGAGGCTTTTAACAACACTGATGCTCACAAAACCAACAAGTGGAGAACCTTTTTCTGGTATTCAGTGATGCTTTGAAGAAGGCCCTAGGCTATGTTTTGATGAAAAAAGACAAAGTCATTTCCTATGCTTCAAGGAAATTCAAATTTCATGAGTAGAATTATCCAACACATGTTTCGGAGTAGGCTGTAGTGATATTTGCTTAAAAAATTTGGATGTATTATCTTTTTAGGGAGAAGTGTGAAATATATACAGACCAAAAAAGTATCAACTGTATTTTTACACAGAAAGAGTTGAACATGCGCCAACGAATATGGATAGAGCTAATCAAGGACTATGATTTCTCAATCCATTACCACCTTGGGAATGTGAACAAGGTGAGAGATACTCTAAGTAGAAAGGACCCACCGATTCTATCATTGATGAGAATTGGGATGGATCCAATCTTCTTAGACTTGGTTAAGATAGACTTGAGAATCATAAAGAAAGAAACATCATCAATCATTTCGCAAATGATTGCTTAACCATCACTTTTGGAATGGTCAAATGATGCTCAAAAGGACGATGTGGGAATTCAGAAGAAAGTGGAAGCTGTCATAAAAGGGAAATCCTTGGAGATCAATGTTAATAAAGAATGAATTGTGAAATTTGGGAAAAGACTATGTTTTCCATCATGTCCAGAGCCGAAGAAAGATGTTTTTGATTATGCACATAGTTCAAATTTCTCTATTCACCCAGGAAACACAAAGATGTATCGATATATCTGAGAGCATTATTGTTGGGGTAATATAAAGAAGGAGATCGATGAGTATACATCAAAGTGCCTGGTGTGTCAGAAAGTGAAGGTAGAGGGGAATAAGTCTAAGGGAATGATGCAACCATTGCCTATAACAGTATGGAAATGGGAGAACATCACCATGGAATTTGTCACCGGAATTCCGAAGACATCCAAAGGAAATAATGAAATATGGGTTTTGTGGATCATCTTACAATTTCTACCCACTCAATTACAATTTGGGGGGATTTCTCATTGGATAAAATGGAACATGTATACATCAGGGAAGTGGTAAGGCTGCATGGAGTACCACTATCTATTGTATCCGATTGAGATCCAAGATTCACCTCTATGTTTTGGAAGAGTATTCAACATGCTTTGGATACTAAACTGAAGTTCAGTACGGCCTATCATCCTCAAACTGATTGCCAATGTGTGTGAACATTTCAGACACTAGAAGATATGTTAAGACAATGTTCAATGGAATTTAAAAGAGGATGGGATCAACATCTTCCTTTGGTTGAATTCTCCTATAATAATAGTTTCAACTCGAGCATTACAATGTCACCTTATGAAGCCATGTATGGGAAGAGGTGAAGAACGCCAACATGTTGGGATGAGGTCAGTGAGCGTAAGCTGCTAGGACCAGAAATGGTCGAAGAAATGGTGGAGAATGTGAAAACCATTTAGTAGCATATCAAGGCAGCCCCGAGTCAATAGAGGAGTTATTCAGATAACCATCGACGATAACTTGACATTAAATTTTGAGACAAAGAATATCTACTCATATCTCCATGGAAGAAGGTCATGAGGGTTGGAATGAAAGGGAAGTTAAGTCTTTGGTACATCGACCCCTTCGAGATTCTTGATCCCGTTGGGGTTGTGGCCAATCAACTACAACTTCCACCTACCATTGCCAAAGTACATGATGTCTTTCTTGTATACCTTTTAAGGAAGTACATACTAGACCCTTCACATTTACTCTCTTCAGAGGTAGTACAACTAGAGTATGATATTTATTACGAGGATCAATCAATGAAGATCATAGATCGTAGAGAAAAAGTTCTATGAAATAAGACAACTCCCCTCATCCAGGTGTTTTGGAGAAACCACATGTTTGAAGAAGCAATGTCGGAATCAGAGGAAATGATGAAGCAGAGTTACCCAGATATGTTTTAGTGTGGGAAAAAGAAATTTGGAGGGTGAAATTTTTAAAGGGGGGAAGATTGTAACGACACAAACATTAATTAATGGAAATTCGTCTTGATTTAATTAAATTTATTATTAAGGTTATATAAAATGTGAACTTCATTGGTTTTATGTTTCTGGAATATCAAATACCATAATGAATTGTGACCGTTTCTAATATAGTCGTTGAACAGTGATCAACTGATTAGTATAAATATAAGGCATTAACAAATAAAATTTACTCAGACAATGGAAGTGATGGCCTCATCCATTTTCCCTTTCTATAACAAGACCATTTATTGGAGCTCAAAAAGGATGTGGCATCCTTAAGCTTTGCTCATGAACAACCCCAAGCTGATCTTGAACACGTTAAGCTTGAGAGGAACTGACTAGGGCAGAAGTGGAAGATGATAGAGATTACGACCCAAACGATGTTATCCGAGTCCCCCCAAGAGTCGATCTCCATCGCACACCTTACCCTTCAGTCTTATACGGGTGTTATTAAGGATTATGTAAAGATACTCTAGCACTATAACTATGTACATTATTCTTGTACAGAGAATATACATTCCTTTTATTATTACATAGTAAATTTTTTTAATGCAAAAATAGTATTCTTATTTAATATTCAAATGTGAAATATAATTTGATGAATTAATTTATTTTTTAATTAAATAATATTTTAATAAATTATTATTATTATTAATTACAAATTACTTTCTATTAAATATAAATTATCGTATAATTTTATGAATACAATTGTAAATTTTATTAAGGTTTCAAAGCCGTTTTTGGTCAAAACTGATGAATTTTTTATAAATGTTGGTTTCTATTTTAAAATAAATAATTCACATAATTATAAAATTATTTAGATAAAATGAATATTATTTTTTGGAATCAGGATGTTAAAACTATCCAATGTTGAATTTTTCATAATTTTATGAGACAGTCAAATTTTTGGGTAAAAATTAAATACCGTTTAAATAAATAATGTGATTTATGACATCATAATGACCAAAAAGTGATGTAATAAAATACAATAAACATTATTTTAGGACAATATATGTTTTAGATTTAAAATAATGTGATTCTATATTTGTTTTATTTATTTTACAAAGCATTAGTGGACCCTCCAAGACTTATAAAACATTTTGTCCTTTTAAATTGTTTTCCTTGAGTGTGTGACTCACCTACACATAAGAAACCCAATTATTTTAATAATTTCTGACGTTGGCCTTATAAAATATTTTTTCCACTTCCTTTTGGAAAAAACTACTCGAAAAAACATGGGATTTTTTGTGATATTGTTTAGTTGAATGTGTGGTGACCCAAACCTAAATAATAAATAATTCCCGCTCCTTTCCTATATAAACCCCCCAAGCTCCCACTTCCTCTTCACTCAAAGCCTTTGGAGTTCGTCCAACCTCTTACATGATCTCTCAAGAATCCTACCAATGCCCCCTAAGATTCCAATATTCCCTTGTAAAGCCTCTCCCAAGCTTTTGGGATCGCACATCCATGTAAGAGATTTCTTCCTTTCTCATTTCTGTCCAATTTTCATTAAGTTGTTAAGCCCTTTTTTTCAATTACAAATGTTGGGGGTATGATTTTGAACCTCACACATACTGACATTATTATTTTTGTATTATTTTATACGCCATTATCTCTCATTAATTCCTCCAATGTACACCTGATACCATGTGGAAATTCTGTGAGTGATTTCTCTCTCATCTTTTACATCCAAGTAATTATTTTGTATTATGCATATAAATTCCATTAAATTTTTTGGTATATGTTCCTATATGACCCCCATACATTACATTTCATGTAAGTATTATGATAGACCCTTTTATATCTCATCATCCATTTTCATGAATCCTTATGTCATGTCGTTATGCTGCTGAAATTGCACTACGTTTTTTCAAGCCATGATCATTGTGTAGTGAATACCATACCCATGTCTCTACCAAGGGAATTCACATTTATACACATATACATATTGAATGGTACTTTCATGTATTTATTACACATTAGTTAATAGTAGAATAAATTATGATCTTTATTGATTCAATGTTATATGATCTATGTGGCACACTTATGCATGAAATGAAATGTTAAAAAAGGATGCGCCCTAAGAGAATTTCAATGCATTGGGTAAAGTATAGAATCATGATACATTATGTTCAATGGGTGTTGAAAAAGGATAATTCAATTGAAATGAGGTTTTACTCATGATTCATGTTTAATGAGGTTTTACTCATGCACTATGTGCAATGAGCCTTGGCTCATGCTAATTCAATGTTATGTGTTGTTGCAACATCTTCGTGTTATGTTTATCATGCTTTATTATGCCTTTATGTTTATGTTTATCAGGTGCTATGCTGATATTACTATTTACTAACATGTATTGTATTACTCATTTTATTCCATGTTTATTCCCTTATTGGGCTTTATAGCACACCCTTTTCTTATGTTTGACCTCAGGTTATCTCATTCAATGTTAAGTACGAGGGAATGTTGTGGTCATGTAAAGGATGTTTTCAATAAAGATGTTGTATTTCATGTATTAAGTTGTTATGTAATGATCATAATCCCCAAAGACACTAGAACTCTCGATCTTCATTATTGTATCATGTGAAGTTTATATAATAAATCAGGTTTAAGCGTGTAATAAAGAGAAGGGTTGTTATAAGAAGACTTCATTAGCTGATCGATAATCACCCCAAACGTGTCATATATTATTAGTGTCACTAGTAAACCCAAAAAAAATTCCATTTTGATATACTCACACATACACATGGGTACATGAAATTTCTATAGAAAATGGCATGGTTTCTATTTCTTGACCTTCACCCTTGAATTACTAAGGGGTCAAGAGACAAAACCCTCCATTCCCCTTTTTATCCATAGCCACAAGAACTGATGTTTTAATTTTTTGATTCATGGTCACACCAAGACATTATTCCCATCTAAAATTATGGTAACATATCATCATCTCCTTCATAAGGTATGTGGGGAAAACTAATATCCCATTTACCATGATCAAATCATTGCTTCTATTAGACCACCTATGTATTTGATCACCTCTAATAAATAGTTTCCTCAACATAGGTCACTCTTGGTTGGAGTTCAGACATTTCTCCACATGATCATTTCGATAGTATGTGATTAATAAAGGCAAGAAAATTAAATGCAATTGATCATAGGAATCATCCACATTCCAATCATCAAAAAATCTAATCAAGTGCCACTACTCCTTTGATGCCCGCTGACCAACCTCTTTCTCAGCCAGGGTTTTACACCTGTAAGAATCTATAATGACATTATTCTCCCTAGGCACATAATCCATCTCAAAGGCGAACATCTAAAACTACTCAACCAACATTATTTTTATTCAGTTTTGGTACCATTGTGGGAATATATATTGAAGTAAATTATAGTTCATGTAAAACAATTTCTCAGCGAAGTGATAGTGTCCCCAACATATAAGATCTTGGACCCCAGCAACAAGGTCTAAACCATGTCTAATGTTGTTTAGTTCTTGAGTTCATAGATAATGATACCCATAAGATACTACCTTCTCTATATACACTAATATTTCTTTAATAACATTGAAAATTTCAACATATTTCACTGTATAATATATCCCAAGGCTATAGAGTTTTAGTACTAGAGTTTCCATCAAACTTCTCATCATATCAATGAAATAGTATTCACAATGCTCAGACAATTATAATTTCACTCACGTATTATCCATCACAGTTATTGGTGCTAATATATTAGAGAAATAAAAGGTAAATCACTGGTAATATCCATCTTGGTTTTGTAATATCTTAATCTTAGATAGGTTCTTGGGCTGTAACAAAGACATAACCACCACTACATTCTCCTAGTCAAAGGATACTCCTATCTCAGACACCTCATAAACCAAGAATCTAAAGTCCCTTATCTTTAATTACTGTTGATATCATGGCATAGTGCTAATTAAATCTAACCATAATCTAAACTATCTCAGTGTGTCTATAATTTTTTCTCAGGAGTTAGTGAGTAGTTGAGTATTTAATTAAAGAAAACCGTGGATAATGATTCAAAATATGGATGAACGATTGTTTTCCTAAGACCCTTGAACACTCATGAAACATTTATAATTCTAAATGGAATCATCACATAGAAATAAATCCTAAACCCACAGCGTAATGTCATTCTTAGAATGTCTTCCTCTCTAAATTTCAATTTATGATGACCTAATCGATGACTAATCTTGGAGAACACCTAGCACCCTGTAATCAATTGAAAAGGCAATTGATCCAAGGAAAATGGTAACTATTTTTCATTTTTAGATGGTTCAACATTCCACAATCAATATAGAGTTTAGGAGTGCACATTCACTTTGTGGAAAATAATAGAGGTGCACCCCACAGTGAAGTAATCAGCCAATTGATACCCTTCCCCTCTAAGTCATCTTGGTTAAAATTGAGCCCCTATATCACAGTTGGGACCATAAAATATGTGGGTATCAAAATAGGTTGGGTAAATTGTGTAAGATAAATCTCAAAGAAAATTCATCTATCAGGATTAAGTCAAGTGAAGTTTTCAATAAAGACATCCCAATATATCTACAGGACTATATGATGATTTTAGGGGGTGTTTACAACTCCTCCTAAAAGATCCAAGCCTTACATTTGTGATTTGATTATCTTGAGATGAATCATGTCTTTTCCAACTGTACCCACTCCAAATTCCCAATTGTTTCCATCACATAATTATCTACCTTTATTGAAGTAAAATAAACTCATTTATGATAGAAATCAATGGGAGCAAGGAAATTTGTTAGCATATCCATGTACAAAATCACATAAAAATCCATCACATAAAGAATCATGAATTACCAGATATGTCTATAGTTGGTGATGAATAATGGATAATCTAATAATAATTTAAGAAAGTGTACTCTTATTCTCAAAGTAGTATCAAGGAAGACTAATTCCGAGGACAACATGACTATTAGGTCAACTATAACAACTACTTATGAAGATATGAAATAATTGGAAACACCCATAATGAATAATGAAATTGATAATGTATAGGTGATAAAAAATGTCACTCAAACAAAATATGGATCCTATCGACCATATTTGGGTGTCTAATCAACAAAAAACACATGAATATCGAATATTAAATAGCCCTATCCTTTTGTTTCATGATATTTCTGAGAATACTGCTTATAACCCTATCCAAATTCCAGGTTCCATAACCATCTCTTCCTCGACCAATTGCAAAAGCGTGAACATAGAAAAAATGAATAATTTTTTTAACATGCCCCATATTTTCACATTGTAGACACGTTTTATGTGGTAACATATAGAAACTATGATAGTGCATATACTTTCCAAGGTTGAAACACTGTTAAAAACATCATGAGGGGTATGATGAATCTATTCCCTTTTATATATACATTCTAGTGAATTGTTGAACATCCTTGGTCATCTTATTCCTATATCCATAAGAATATCAATTAGTAATTATAGTAAGGTCATTCAATAGCATTCCCTGTGTGGGGAGTATGCTTTCCACCTTGTCCCCATTTTTTCCTTTCTCAAAAGTTGGGGTCGTGTGAAGAGGTTGTGTTTAGGTCATGAGGTTAAAACCCTAACATGATGTTTGAGCTATAGTTAATGGGCCTTCTCAAAATTCAGGGACTT
Source organism: Viscum album (assembly GCA_963277665.1). NCBI lineage: Eukaryota > Viridiplantae > Streptophyta > Magnoliopsida > Santalales > Viscaceae > Viscum > Viscum album. The sequence continues at coordinate 1,153,224,065 of OY728140.1, forward strand.
TTCCACAACAATAAAAGAAAAAAAGGATAAAATTAATGTATATTCATAAACTAGGTAGAATATTCAGGGAATTTCATGGAACCACATCACAATTTCACAAACTCCTATACATATCCCAACATCATCCTCTCTGGAAAATAATTCTCGGGAAATAACTCCATGAAGGTTTACCAAGTAATAAACTCTCATATCCAAGATTGGATCATGATATTATACCATCTCTTACAGGGTCCCTAGGACATAAAACCTCTAGGATTAATCACCCCACCTTTGGTTTCTAGAGAAACTCAAATATTCTCTCAATAAATTCCTCAAAATTCTCTACATCAAGTGGACCACCCGAACCCTGGAATGTCGATGGGTACTGAAGTTTGAAATATAGAGATAGAATGATCTTAATCCTCTATGTGGCTCCACTATTGAGAAGAACTATCCATAATTTTCGTGGATTAATGGGATATTAAACATGTATTACCTATACTGGTGCAAGTGTGTGTTTAAGTACATACCCCTTATCCATATGTAGTGGTACAAGAGCATATGAGGATGCCAAAACTCAAGGTCCAATTAATCAATTTTTGGAAGGAATCTCTAAATAAAGGAAGACATTATGAACATTATTTGACCATATGTAGTCTATTGGATCACCCATGGTCCTCCTATATGTCTACCTATAGCCATGGTATAACCATCATAGAAATATCCATAGTTTATGTCCCTACACATATATCATATTCTTTATATATAAAAACTAACACAAAAACATGCAATGTTCAACTAATTATTTCCAATTATTGACTATAATAATAGCCTAATAACATAGATATATCACATAAAAATGAACAAAATCCCAAATATAGAGAAAATAATTAGGGAATTTATTTTAATAACTAATATGAAGCACAAAAATATGTATATACATTGAAAGAGAACCTACATTCCTAGTCATAAATCTTGAACACACCCAAAATACCATAAATCACATATAAAAATCATGAGAATTGCCTAAGATTAATTTTAATCCCATGTAAGAAAATAGAACATAATTTCCCCCAAATTATGGAATCTCCGAGTTCCGTTATACTATGATATCCTAACACTGTGATAGTTTCCATTCCTAAGTCCTAACCATCAAATCTCTAGTTTACCCTCTACCAAATAATATAAAATAGGATAAAAGTTTTTGTGAGTCCTCATACAACTGATACCATTTTTTAACATCCTATAAAAAACTATTATGTATGGTCTAGATGATAACAATACTGTATACATTCTTCTTCATATGCAAGAGGCTTCCAATTAAAGAAAATTGTTGAAGTATGTTTGTGGGGAGACTATACCCTATGTATCATGTTATCAGAGAAAATAAAATAATTATAATAGTAATATTGTAAATAATCAAAATACATGCATAGAATAAAACAACGTAATACATTTCACAAAATTACTAAAATGGATTCCAAAGTAGAAATCTGACAATAGTAATTAAATATATAAAAATAAAAAGATTAAAAGATGGGTCCTTTGGAGCCCATTTATGTCCACTACCATCTCCACAATACTCTTCTCTATCGACCACTACTTGACTATTTCCCATCATCGAAGATCTATTCATGAAATCTACAAGAATACTGAAATTCAGTAGTAGGGTGTGAGTTAAAAACATTATAGGACACCACCCATGCATTTTTAACCAGATGTGCTCAAGAATAAAATTGTATTCCATAATAAAAATAAATGTGCATAAGGAATAAAAAACACAATATAAAACTGATCGATCAGGCACTAACCCATCATCCCCAACACCCAATCATACCTACATAAGCTCTATGATAGATGGATAATAATGGTATTATAAGTAATCAATGACTATCCATGATACTAATGAATCATGTTGCTCGAGATCATGTGATTGTGCAGCCCAACTACAATAGGCATCACAAAATTATTTTTCATAAAATCCACTACGCATTAATATCTACTCACCATTAACAAGGGATCAGGTAACATACCCCTATTAATCCACTAGACATTGATTGAATCACAAAACATCCTAATGAAATCATCCTATAATACCCTATGCCTAGATCCACCAGTTTCATCTTCCCAAGTCATGTACACTCCCCCTACGAGGGATAAACATGGCACGATGGTCCACCTACATATGGCTCCATGAAAAATACAAAAAAATCACACATAACATGGTATGATATAAGAAAAAACATATGGATTCATCACATGTAATGTACAACATTAAATACATGTGATCAACATGAGACTTGTATTACAAGTTACAAAATACTCATAGAATGAAATTTCACATAAATCTTCTTTGGATAAATAAACACCCACATGTGATCATAATCTAGAATGGGCCTGAAATATGCCTTTCAATAAATAATATTAATGAAATATGTGTATGAAAATCCCAAGAGGTACGTAACATCATACCTCAAATTATTTGATACAAATTACATGTATAAACCACAACATTGGGTTCAGAAATTCCTGTGGAAGCCTTGAGAGTAAAGAACAAGATTTCTAGATCCTTATTATAATATTCATTGTCAAGAAAATTATCACGGTTTTATAAAGGATTATTATAAACAAAACCAAATTATCTGAATTCAAAATGATATAATATATCGCATGCGATGATACATTGTCCTTATAGGATAGTTTCAAAATAATCATGTAAAGACCTGAATTTTTCAATGTAATTTTCTTTATTTATATGGAATATTACGAGTCTGTGAGGATTGATGGAACATGATTCTAAGTCTTGGTGTGTGTGAAATGAATTTCTGAACTTATGTTGGGTATGTTCAGTAAACGCATGAGCGGCATATTGTATCTTTTGAATATGTTCTTGGAATTTAAATCTGAGGGCACCATTGAACTCGCAGTGCCGATATACACTTAAGGAGACCTTCACCTCAAATGCAGTAGGTCGAGGGTGGAAACTAGGTTTCAGAATTTTTTGTTGAGAAAATTAAATAAACATGATTTAATTTATTTTTAAGATTGAAACCTCCTATTTTGAATTTGGTGGTGAGGACCACCCGAACAACTCTTAATATGAAGTTAACTCATGGATTTCCCCTTAGTTAATGTTCCAACATCAATTCAATTAATGTGCCTACTCTTTTTTAATTAATAAACCTAATCTTATTAATTTGGCACCACACCTTTTGTGGGAGAAATCATTTGCATAATAAAGGAGAGTTGTGAGTTCAATGGTTTACATGGTGTACATGTGTGGTACTATATCTTCATGGTGTTACCTCTTCAGTACTTATACCTCCATGGTGCTCCATATGTGGTACTTCTACCTTTGTGGCATTACCTTTGTGGTACTCTCCCCTCCTATTTGAAATGAGTATTTATTGATAAATTCGGTATATCTATGGGCATATAACTAAATAGGTTTGACTGTTGTTTTCATGTTTTGTTGTTTGAGATACCTTCGGGGGTCTCAGAGTCCCTTCATAGAATTGTTATACTCACCCCTGCACGGGTTACGCCCACACCTTGTTGTGTCTTGTGAATACAATGGACAACACTGACTAAGGGTGAGGGTACCAGGACTGGAGACTACTCAGAGGTGGACCTTAGACGAGGCATACCACAAATAAAGATGTTTGAGAGCTGTAATTACCCTTCTAGTATGATCCTTTGAGGGTGTTCATAGGGGATGTTTTCAGTTTTACATGTACTTTCCAGTCGGTCTTGTATTCCAGCCCCTTTAATTTTTGTACACACCCTGTTTTCTATATAGTTTACTTTGTGCTTGTATCTTTTGTGTGCATGGTTTGTGTAATTTTACAACTTATAAAGGAAATGACTTCCCGTTTTATGGAATACACCTTACAATTCTTATTTCCAGCCCCTGTCCTATGGAAGGTGGGCTTGGGGTTGTCACGGCATGAGCCCCGAGGGACTGGTTGTGACAAATTGGTATCAGAGGTGGGCATAGTTCTACCCATGAACATGGACACAGATATTTTCTGTGTGGCTATAGTATTATTTGTGATGACTGTGGTTTTTTTGTTTGGGGAATCCAATGCTGGTGTGGTGGTTGATGTATCCATACACCAGGACCTCGAATTCTAATTTCTGACTTAGTGCTTGAAAACAATGATTTTGTATGTGTTTTTGAAAAGTTTTATCTATGATCTCTTTGATTCATATCATCACGTATAACTTAATGACAGTGGTCCAATTGTTTCTATCCAGGATTCCAGCACATAGACATCCATCCAGGGTTCCATTTATTGTTCGTGATGATAGCCCACCGAGTGACGAGGCTTCGGTGCAGGGTCCCCTTATGGTAGTCGTACCACTGGGTGGTGTGCCAGCAGCACCACTACCCATTGGGCAGCCGATGCGACCAGACCCTATAGTATAGGGTGATCACTACATGAGCATGTTGCATGAGTTCCAGCGCCAGAGGCCACCGAGGTTCTAGGGAAAGACGGATCCACAGGTGTTTGAGGACTGGCTGGAGGACATGGTTAGATTTTTCCGACTGGTAGGGACACCAGCTGATCTCATGGTGAACCTTGCCTCAAGTATTCTTCAGAAAGAAATGGGCAGATGGTAGATCTTGAAGCATTAGGTTCACAACAAGGTGACTCTAATCTTGGCAGACATAGAGATACATTTTAGGGTAGAGTTTGTCCCAGCGACCTTATGCTCAGTGCGTATATAGGAGCTTTGCCACATACAATAGGGTAGTATCACCGTGGGTCAGTATTTAGTGAGTTTCACCAACCTCTTTCACTACTTCATTGACATGGTGTGGGACCCTTTATTTAGGGCTTATACCTTCACGTAGGGGATCATATGGGAGAATTGAGCTTCGATTGTTTCCCTCAACATCCTGATGTAGGCGGGGGTGTTAGAGCGAGCACTCTTAGTGGAGAGATTCCTTGCTGAGCAGTCCCTGGCAGTGGGAACCACCACCGGACGACATGTAGAAGAGTAATCAGCACCTGGAAGCAGACTGATGACACAAAGTTCTATGTGGACTAGAACTATAGGTGGGCGACTACAGTATATATAGTAAGTTGTGAAAGGCTCTTGAGATAGAGGGGGACTGATGAGGAACATGTAGTTTTATTCATGTGGCAGGTTGGGTCACATGGCTCGCAACTGCCAACCCACCATATAAACAACCAGAAGATAGTTGAAGGACTGGCTGAACAGAAGAGATGATTTTATTGAGGTGGTCTGCAAGCAAGAGGCAGACATGGCAGAGGATTAGGTCATGTAGCTGGTGGTGGGTGGCGATTTGAGGTTCTTCAACCACCACAACCAGGTGGTCAACCGCACCATAGGGAGTAGGTGGACAGGGGCGAGCTCAGCTCCAGGCAGCTGTGGCCTATGACCATGGATCTCTAGAGATGATATGAGGTATGATCTGTGTATACTCCACCCAAGTCGTAGTACATATAGACACATGTTTCAGTTACTCTTTCATTTCCATGACCCTCGTTCAGAGCTCGGAGATTCCGATAGATTTTTTGGCTTTATCGTTATATATAGAGACTCTTATGAGAGTAGATTTGATAATTACACACTAGTGCTGGCAGTGTGAGATTACTCTAGGAGGAAAAAGTTTCGGCTGAGATCTCTTAGTAGTGGCATCGAGGCATTATGATGTCATCTTGGGTATGGACTGGTTATCCATAGTGCATTCTTAGATTGACAGTATTAGGATCAAAATTCGGTGTGTCTGCATGGATGGGACTGGGGTTTCCTTCATCGGTGAGAAGGTAAACTTTGCAGCACAGGATGGACATTCCCAGGGGAGGGTGAAGCCTATCACAAATTAGTTGGCTAGCCTTATCATCTGAGTGGTTGATGTAAAGAGTATAAGATATCCTATAGTGGTGGACCAGTACACTGATGCTTTTTTAAATGATGTTCTGGATTTACCTCTTCTATAGAGGCCGACTTGAACATCAACTTGTACCCCAGGACGACACCAATATCTACACCAACATATTAGATGGCTCTTTCAGAGCATCAAGAGCTGTGGGCACAACTAGAGGACTTGCAGAGAAAGGTGTTCATTAGCTCCTATGTTTCTCCTCGGGAATCCCCAATTTTGTTCACCCAGAAGGAAGATGGGAGTATGACACTCTATGTGGACTATCGGTGCCCAAACTAGGTGATCGTGAAGAAAAACTACCCACTATCGAGTATTGATGACCTCTTGGATAAGATGAAGGGAGCATGATGGTTTTAGATGATAAACCATAGATCAGGCTATCCCCAGCATAGAGTATGAGATGAGGATATGCAGAAGACGACCTTTAGATGTCTGTATAGCCATTATGAGTTCTTGGTTATGCCTTTCGGCATGACCAATGCCCCAGTAGTGTTTATAGGACTCATGATCGGGATCTTCAAGCCATACCTTGGTCACTTTGTGGTATTCTTCATCGATGACATCCTGATATACTTAGTGACGGAGGAGAAGCATGCCTGTCATCTGCAGATTGTTCTAGGCACACTCTGAGACCAATATTTTTATGGTAAGCTTTCAAAATTGTAGTTATGGATCCGAGTGGTTCACTTTCAGGTACACGTCATCTCAGAGGATGGATTTTTAGTTGATCCTTCAAATATTGAGGTAGTACTTTCTTGGGAGCCACCCAAGAGTGTGACGGAAGTGTAGAGTTTCATGGGATTGGACGGTTTCTACTAGGGGTTTGTGCTTGACTTTTCTTGGGTTGTGGAACCCTTATCAGCATTGATAAAGAAGGGGAAACCCTTTGTGTGGTTGTAGAGATGCCAGTTGAGTTTCCATTAGTTGAGGAAAAGACTAAAAAGTGACCCCATCTTGAGGATACCGAAGGAGGTCATTGGGTACATAGTCTACTATGATGCATATGGGACTGGTCTTTGTTGTGTCCTAATTCAAGAGTGAGAATTTATTGTGCATGGCTCTCAATAGCTAAGACAACATGAGTAGAACTATGCAACCCATGACCTGGAGTTAGAAGCAGTGGTCTTCTCCTTGGGTATGTGGAAACATTACATGATGTGTGAATGTTTTACTCTATACTCTGATAATAAGATTCTGTGGTATATCTTCTATCAGAAGGAACCGAACCTGAGACATGGTCATTGGTTTGAGAACCTCCAGGACTATGACTTCAAGACAGTTTATAAATTAGGTAATGGAAAAATAGTTGTAGATTCAATTATAATGTGATCTTTTATAAATTTGCTGAGTGAGGCAATGGAGGATCTAGTAACTTTGTAGATATCCTACATGGATCGAGATGGGGTAGCTTGTCTTCAATCCCTGATAGTCACTCCCCCACTTCTTCTGCAATTCAGGGAGGCACATCTTGGGGACATAGACTGTGAGGCTTGACTTGCTAAGATATACAAAGGATAGGCACCTGATGGATTTTCTAAACATGGGGTGCATGTCATCGTCTTCAGAGGATGTACTATGGTACCAGTGGCTCTATGAGATAATTGTTGAGGGAGTTCCATACATCCCCTCTAGAAATAAATCTAGGAGTGGTGAATATGTACCCAGACCATCGGCGTTAGCACTGGTGGCCAGAAATGAAGAAAGAAGTGACAGGGATTGTTTCACGGTGCCTCACTTGTCAGCAAGTGAAGGTAATGCATCAGGTTCTAGTGGGATTAGTTCATCCACTAGAGGTGCCAGAGAGGAAGTGGGATGGAATTTCAATTGAATTATTGACCAGGATTCCATGCACATCCAGGGGTCATGATTCTATATGGGTGATCGTTGACTAACTCGTCATGTTTGACCACTTCCTACCTATCAGAGAGAAGGAGCTTGGGATGCCTCTATGTGCAAGAGACTGTACGACATCATGGAGTGAAATCTACGATTGTCTCTAATCGTGATGCATGTTTTACGTCCTAGATATATAAGGGGATGCAGGAGGATTTTGTAATGAAACTTTGGTTGAGCACCTCCTTCCATTCTCATTAGGATAGTCAAACAGAGTGAACCATTCAGACCCTTGAGGACATGCTACGTGCATTCATCCTTGATTTTGGCCATAGTAGGGAGGATCACTTTCCTTTGGTGGAGTTTTCATACAACTACAACTATCACTCCATTGTTGGTGTGGAACCATTTAAGGCATTGTACGAATGACCTTGTAGATCACCTCTATACTAGATTGACCCAGGGAGTCAGCTGTTATGGGAGGTGAGATGGTACAAGCTACCACAGAAAAGGTGATGATCATTCCGGAGAAGATGAAGACTGCACAGAGTAGACAAAATTCTTATACTGACAGGAGACAAAGACCTCTTGATTTTTTGGATGGTGACTTTGTATTTCTATGGGTCTCACCTCAACAAGGTTTGTGGAGATTTGGCCGAGGCGGTATGTTATCTCTAAGATTTATCAGACCCTTTCAGGTCCTCAGTATAGTTGGAAAGGTGGCTTACCGCTTAGCTCTTCCACCTCAGTTGCACCAAGTGAATGACATTTTTCATGTATCCCAACTAAGGATGTATGTACATGATCATTGGAACATCATTGATTGGGGAGATCTAGACATTGATGATGGGTAGACATTTTTGGAGGTTCTAGTAGAGATTAAGGATCGACAAGAGAGAGTTTGTCAGGGGTAGTCTATACCTCGGGTACCTGTTCATTGGTAGCACGGAAACATCTCGGAGATCACATGGGTGTGGGAGGCTCAGATTCTTGCTTAATACCTCCACTTGTCTCCCTATTTTGTTTTGTGTCTTTCGGGGACGCAAAGCCCGAAGGTGGGTAGAATGTAAAGTACTGAATTTTTTCATGTAATTTTTTATTTATATGGAATATTACTAGTCCTCAAGAATTGAACGCACATGATTCCTAGCCCCGATGTGCCCAGAATTAATTTCTGCGCATTTTTTATTGTATTTTCTATAAATGTGCGACTGACGTTTTGTATCATTTGAATCGTTTCATGGAATTGAAATCTAAGGGCACCATAGAACACACATCGCCAATATTCTCATAATGAGACCATTACCTTGACCATAGTATGTTGAGGGTAGAGATTACTTTTTGAACATTTAATGGGAGAAAATAAAATAATCATGATTTATCTTATTTTTGATATTGAAACCTCCAATTTTGAATTTGTTGGTGAGGGCTACCTGAACCCCTCTTAATATGAAGTTAACCCTTGGAATTCCCCCTAGTTATTATGCCAACATCAATTAAATTAATGTTACAACTATTTTTTTTAATTAATAAACATAATCTTATTAATTAAGAACCACACCATTGAATGGAGAAATTGTTGTCAAAGGAATGCAGAGCATAGGGAGATCCTTTGCAGAAATATCATTCGATGAAGAACGAATTCTGAATGAAGAATGAGGAATTGACTTCGGAAGCATCTTGTGGGAGAAAAGGACGGCGACAACTTCATCCTTTTCATCTCCTTCCTCACATCATCTCAAATGAGAAACAACCTAGGGGATTAATTTTTATTTATGATTGAATTTATTTGATAATTCAACATATTTTAGATTCACAACGACAATTTCCAAACTAACATGGACATCATCCTGCACATATACCTTTCCCCTTTATCATTTGTTCATTGCATGTTCTTCTTGCATTCTTTGAACCCAAATAACTAATGATTCTAGAAACACAAAGTTTTATTGAGCGCGACATATGGATGTGGATCCCTTGACCCGAGGATCGTGATTATGTGATCGATAATTTTTTTAGCCTTAGAAGAGTTAAGGTGGCCCAAATCCCTGCCATCGGATGAGCATAAGGTCGCGGCCCATCGGCTGCGGCGGAGTTGGTTCGTGGTTAGCACGCCGGCCGGCCATGTAGAAGAGTGGCAGTGCGCATCCGCGATGCCAGTGGAGTAGGAGGTCACCACCTCTTGGATGCGAAAGAGGACAAAGGGATGCAGACACCCAGCTGACCGCAGAGGACCACAACACCGTTGCAACGCTTGGAGGAGGAGGACTGGTTGGCGAACCGACCGACCATGGCACGCCAAGCAGGATCCACTCCGCCCGGTCTCGCTTAAAAAAACTGAATGGCTCTTTGTCCATTGGGGTGACTTGGGGGCACCTCCCTCCCGAGGGTCAGTTAAGGAAGACCCCGCCATGACAGTCCACCCGACCACAAGCCGCATCACAGACCATGAAACTAGGCCACGCCCATCGGGCCGCATCAACGGGCATTGTCTAGAAAGCTGTTCCTAGAGGGCCAGGAAAGGCCATCCACCATCGTGGGCCATGCCAGACCACATCCTAGTGGGTTAGGCACATCACAGCCTAGGATAGATGGGCCAAACACAGGTTGATCCGGGTCAACCTGAACAGGGTGGAATCGGCTGAGGTGGGGTCGAGTCATGTCGGTCTGACCGAGTCGGGCTGGAACCTGGACCTTCTAGACCCAGATACGCCCTTGTGGCCATATCTTTAGAACCGGGTGTCCGTTTGATGAACCTATTGCAAAACTAGAATCATGGGATCGAGATGGTCCTTTCCGTATACTCCACTTGAGTTTTGGATAATGTTGGAGCATGACCGTGTTGGATCTAACCCTGAATCCAATTGGGCCCTCTGAGTGAAAACACTAATAACATTCAGACCGGGCGTCCGATTGACGTGTTGTGTGTTGCAATGGGTCCCTTATGACATGGAATACCTTTGGGATACGTATACATGGGAATTCTTGGTAGTATAGGTTTGAAACATATTTCGAGGGATTGATTCTATGGAACTCAAGAACACCATGTGTGAGGAATCTAGTGGTTGGCAGCGAGGTGGGGTTGGAGATGGATAAGACCGAGGTTAGTTTCCTATAGAATATAGGTGGGTCAGATCCTATGTAGGTTGTTGTGGGTGTTATTACCTATCGATCTGGTGTGGGTTAGTGCTTAGTGATACTGTGTGGGTTAGCGCATACTGATTCTGTGTGGGTCAGATCCTATGTTGGTCAACGCTCTACAATCCTGTGTGGGTCATCTTATACCAATACTGTGTGGGGCAGGGCTCAATGATCCTATGTGGGTCAGCTTATAACAATCATGTGTGGGTCAGATCCTATGTGGGTTATTGCAGGGGTTAATACCTATCGATCCTTTATGGGTCAGACTCCTTATAATCAGCAGTAGTGCCTCTTGACAGAATAAGATGATATAACTTCGCAATTAATCATATGTACTTATATACTTCACTTATACCTATGTGAGATGAGTGTTATATCTTCCTGGTTTAACTATGTGGTAATATATATTCGTTCTGTTACCTGTGTGGTACTCTTACCTTCGTGGTGTAACCTGTGTGGTACTCCTACCTTCAGGGTTTTACCATTGTGGTACTCTCCCTTCTCGTGTGAGATGAGTATATCTTGATAACATAGTTATATGTATGGGAATATACCTAAGTAGGGTTGACTATTGTTTTCATGTTTTGTGGATTCAGAGAACTTTGGGGGTATGGGAGTCCCTACTGAGTATTGTTGTACTCACCCCTACATGGGCTATGCCCACACCTTGTTGTGTCTTGTGCAGATGACATACAACGCTGACTGAGGATTAGGTTACCAGGATTGGAGACTGCCCAGTGGTGGACATTAGATGAGGCATAACATTGAGACAACTGTTTGAGAGTTTTACCTACCCTTCAGGTAGGATCCTTGGTGAGTGTTCATAGTAGATGTTTTTAAATTTACTTGTGCTTTCTAGTTTTACTTGTACATTCCAGTTGGGATTGTATTCCTGCCCATTTACATTCTGTACACACCCAGTTTTATATATAGTTTAATTTGTGCTTGTATCTTACTATGTGCTTGTTTTGTGAGAGTTTATAGCTTATAAAGGCAATTACTTCCCGTTTTAGGGAATACTCTTTACGGAGCTTATCACAAGCCCTTGGACAATGGAAGGCGGGCTTGGGGTACTCACGGCACGGGCCCCGAGGGACGGGTCGTGACAAATCATTTTATTTCAACACATTTTTTCACAATAATCCTCTCAAGAATAATTAATAACCATGTTTAATAGCATTTAACCCTATTTAGATTAATCTGAGATTATGTGTACTTATCCCTTAATAATTATTCCCTGATAAACCAAATACTTATTCTATGTAATTTCTTCTCAATTATCCATTGATAATTATTCAAAAATTAACATTTGATAAATTTAATAATTGTTTTTTGAAAATTCAATGAAATTATCATTTTAAAATTTTAAAAAATTATTCCTCAAAAAAGTACATGCGATTATACATTGACAATTTAGGTTTGTCTGTAATAATTATTTATGTTAGTTATAATAAGGAAATTTCAAAAAATTATCCCTTCATAGTTCCATGAGACTATCCTTTTAAAAGTTATCTTTTTATTATTTTTTATATATTATATCCATTGAATAAATTGGTGTCATTAACATGTGATAATGAGTTACAATTATCTCTAATATTTTTATGTAATTATATATTTGAAATCCTTTTAAAATATCAATGATAAAAATATTTAAATAATTATTTACCCATATTTCAATAACTTTTAAATTATAGATTAATAATTTCATAAAAACATATTTCCAAATTTAGTAAAATTACAAATTTTTAATTTTTAAAATTATCGCCAAGATAATTTTGGTTTTACCATTCCATATATTAAACATATTTCCTAGAATCAGGGATAATAAATATAGATAAGTATGATCAAAATAAAAAAATAAGTATAACTATTGAATATTGGGTAGATGATAGTTCATAGGGAAGAACTTGGGGGGGGGGGAGAATGTAAACCCTATTTTGGGAGAAACATACTTAGATTGATCATCAATGACTTCTATGATCATACAATATGCAATCATCGGTTACACAAACTTTCTAGGATCAATAGAGACTAAGATAAACCATACAGATATATCAAATACCCATATTACATACATCTTGTCCCAAATTTAGGAACATCATTTAAAACTGTGTTTAATCCCATGTAGTCTATTTTAAATCACCACATCAATTAAATTTTTTCTGTAATAAAAAAAAAAGTTGATTTAGGATTTATTAGATTCAACTGTGTGAATCATTGAAGATGTTACAATTCTTAAAAAATGAGAATATGATGGCATAATAAATTAAAAAGAATCTGATAATTAAATTAATAATAATATATTAAAAAATATATTAAAAAATTTCCTCACGTAAAATGATAACAAATACCAAATTCACAAAAAAGTTATTTCATGCCAAAAGTAAACCCCACATCCCAATATGCTGATGTTCTCAGATTTATCATTCTACATACCATTTGGAAGATACTATATTTTTGAAAAAAAATATATTAAAAATATTAAATAAATTATCTTCACAATAGATGTTACCGTTCAATAAACCATTAAAAATATAATCAATTTTTTTATAATAAATATATTAAGAATATCAAATAAATTACCCTCATATGTGATGTTACTAATCATTTGACATGATTAAAACATATTTCATTCCTATGGTAGAGATCACATCTCAGACCTAACATTGATCTCAGATTTCTCATATGAGACACTGATAAGGCGATATTTCATTACATGGGGAAATTTTCATGCACCTGACATAATATATTTAATATTTTTATTCTATCATTGCTAATGATCTAAAGTCCCAAGAATCCCATTATAACATAATGTATAACTCTAAAAATAATCCATGGATTATTATAAAGTATTAATGTGTATTTTCCCATACAAAAATAATTTAAATCATTTATTAAGGTATATTTTTTAAAAATTATGTTTTTAATATTTTTTATCAATTTTCATTTTATTATCTTAATCAATTAGAATATTATAGTTAATCTAACTACATTATTCAAATTAATTATTTTTCATTTTGGGGGAATTATACTATTTATAAATATACTAAACCTACACTATATATTCAAACATGTGATGTGTCTTATATCTATTATATAAAATTTAACAGTGATATTGGTCAAGCTGGTGTTGGTGGAGTTTAGTGGTAACATGTGATGACGTGTTTAGGTGGTTGAAAAGTTTTGTGTTTATGAGTGGGATTCTTCCTCCAAATCCAATTCTAGGTTGGGAATCCCATTATTTTTTGGTTGGGTGTTTATTTTTCCCCTTCATACATTGGATTTTTATGTATTACTATACTATATTTATTCATGGAGGTTATAACATGAATTATTTCTTCTTAGGTTGGTAGATTTTTATTTATCCAAAATGGTTGTGATATAAATGGATGTGTGTGTGTACATATTCATTAGGATAAAGAGTCACATTTGTGTCATTTTCTTACATGAAACTAATTTACAACCCCTAAACCATTGGAGGCATGTTTGGGGTGTCACTCTTTTATTACTATTAGTTTAGGTGGGCCCCTAGTGGTTTAGGTTGTGATAGAGTGGTATCATAGTGGTTTGAACCAGGGACATTATTTTGAGATAAATGTATTGGGAGGATTTTCTTTTGATATCATATAGAAATAGTGATAAGGTATTGTGAGTTTGGATATCATTTATGGGAACATAGTGAGGTTGCAACAATTTATTTATCCATACACATTTTCTCTAATTACTTGCTTATTGATGAGGAATACCAAGACATCAGTAATGTGGAATCCAACAGTACATGAATCCTATAATAATGAGTCATTAACTTCCTTTTACATCTTAAATGAGATACCATCATATACTCATCAAAACATGTGATGTATTTTAAAATTTCATGATTTTTCCCTGATGATAAAAATATATGATATCGATATTTTTTCACGATGATGACCAGTTCAGTTATAATGCTTTATTTTAGGGGTTATTTCATGAGGTGTTCCATCCATGTGAGTAGATAGTAGTGATTTAACTTGTTTAATGACTCAAAATGCATACCATATAAGTTATGATTATTTTAACCTATTTTCATTTTATATGGTTTGTTCGAATGTAAAAAAATGATGATATATGTAGGTGGAGCACACTTTCATGATTTAAAGAATCAAATACTAACATGGTTTTATAGTGGAATAGAACCTCAGAAGTATAGTATTTTCCTGAGTTTATTGTTTAACTATTTTATATCATGGAATCATTGACTATTCCAATGGTTACGCACATAATGTGGATAATAAATAGAGAAATAGGGAATTGGTGGATTCTGTCCTACTAAGCCCATAATGTGATAAAATTCTCTTTGATAGAGATTCAACAATTGTTCAATTATTAGTACCCTCGTTAAAAATTATTATATATGTGAGTTTTGTAAAATAAATAGTATTATTATCTTGATATCACTATATGGAAGTATATAGTGAGGTGTACTGATATCACACACTACTCTCTCAATATAGTGTGAGATGAATACATGCTGGTGTGGATGTTCGAGTAAGGTCTCTATTGAGAAATTAGAGATATAATGGTCAATGAATGAATTCACACCTGTGAAAAAGTGTCATAGTTGTAATTTTTTTAGAGATATTATTACTAGAGTATAATGAGTCAACTTGAGATGAAATTGGAAATTGTGAACCAGAGTTTTCTTATAGAGACCCTTCATTCTTCATACAGTACTGTTACATAATTTTAAATATTAAAAAAATAATAGTGCTACAAATATAGGATCCCAATAATTAATGTCAAGGAGAAATTAGTACCACACATAACTTTTACATAAAAAAACATAATAATATATTTCATTCCTTCTTATCGGGCTTCTTATTGGACCTCATATTCTCGTTAGTACAAGTATTCACTAGAGGATATGCATAAAATAGGGTTAAGATAAAATCCTTATATGAGGATGAATAAGAGACATGAAACATTGGTAAAAATAATCATCATTTCCATAATATATGAAAATGACCCTAACCATAATAATGGGAGGAAACATTTGATAAATGTATTGAATGTCGAAATGAATAAAAATAAAGCAACATGTCTTAGTTGTAAAATACCATACATAGTTGTGAACCAATATAGAATCATGTTCACACATATAAAAATTTATCTCATGAGATTCATCAGATTAGCAAATTCATTGAATAACTATATAATTCTGGTCACACCCATCACATCATTATATTTACTTATGCAATATAATTCTACACAAACCCATTACAACATAAAATTTAAATTATCATGCATGCCACAATTAATGTATATCAATCATGGAAATAATATAACCCATGGAATTCATAAATTTAAATAATAATAAATTCATAAAATTTATAGTTCCCAAGATAAAAATGGGGTAATATCTTTAGTATCATTATTAATTGAAGAAGTTACAATTTCAAGATAAGTAAAATATGAGATTTTTAAAGAAGATTAATTTTTGAAAAATATTTTCAATTTTCCTAAAACTGTATTTGAAACATGTATATAATATAAAGGAACAAATTAAGAAAATGAAATTAAATTTATTAAATGATAAAGGAACATCCAATCTAATAATGGTGTGGGAGAGGAAAAAGCACACAAAATAATTTTGGGTTCCAGAAACCCCTTACCATATGTCCGAATTATTTATAACAATTAATATTTTAGATAATAAAATTAAATTAACTAATTAACAAAAAAATATCCATTTAAAAATTCATTTGACTAATTATGTTTTTGCTAAAATTATTTATGGTATTTTTCAATGAGTTATAGATTTTAATTTTACCATTCCGGAGTGCTTGTTTTCTTCATTTTAATTATCAGGTGGCTTCTATATAAGTTTGGATGTTCATGTATAACTGGAATAATACTCCATAAATTAATTAATATGTGATAATTGATCATCCATAATATAAATGGTTATATATATAATTTGTTATATGGTATGAGGTTGAATCGTTAGATAAGAAATTAGTGATATCGTTTAGATTATTATTGCGATTCATGTTCACAATGAACTCATTTTTTTGTCAATTAGTATTATGTAAATTTTTTACATCTAAATATTAAAAATGTTTATAAAATAAAATTTAAAATATATTTTAATCCTTAAAATGGTTTTATGATAATACTTAATGGTGGTAAGGTAAAATGAAAACATGTTGTCCTTAATGGCGATAAATCAACACCTCACGAATGATTCTTTCATTTTTAGAATAAATGGGAGTGGAGAAGGGGGTTGAGGAAGGATTATTCTATTAAAATAATAATATTACATTTTTTTAAGGTATTGTAGTTATCATTACATTTTCATGGGGGAGTTGACGATAGAATAAGAAAATAAAAGGATATTGAAATAAACTAATGGTAAAGGAAGAGGATTTTTCCTCTTGTATCCTTCACCCTGCAAACCTCGATTGGGAAGTGGGTTTTTCTTTATAATGATACCAAGAGATCCTAGTCATGGGGGAGGTTCTTGAGAAGATTATTTTTATAAATTTGGGCAAGTGAAAAATATTTTACAGTGTGAGGAGTATTGGCGGTGAGGTGTGGTATTTATATGGGAGCAGAGGGGTATTTTATCATTTTTTTATTCTGTAGTTTACTATTGTAGCTCAAAAAATGAATAGTATGATAATTATCAATTAATATATTAAAATAATTTATGTAATATAATGATTTTGGTGCTTAAATTAGTGTTGAGTCAAGTAATATTGTATTTAACCTATAATGTATATGTACTACAAAATTACTATTTTTTACAAGTAACAAAAAATTCAAGTAATTCATAAAAATACCAAATATCAATGCTATCAATTTTTCAATCTATATAATTAATAATTTAACTATATTTTATTAAATTAAGTTTTTATTTTTGATATTTTTTTAATTAAAATAATAATTTACTATGAAAATACTGATATTAAAATTCTAACTGATTTTAATACACATGAAAAATTAATTACACTCTCATAAAACTATATTAAATTCATATGAAAAATATATATTTATTTATCAACATATCTCATGAAAACAACATTCTTTTAAATAATAATATTAATAATAAAATCTGAAATAAGAATTTATATTTTATACAATTACTAACACTTAATTATTAATTTAAAACATATATTTACTTCTACTATGATATAATTTTAAAATATTTTCATTTATGAGAGGCCAATTTTTTTTCACTTTCATAGATCGGGTTATTATTCCATTTTTAAAATTACTACTCATAATGGCCACAATATTATTCCAAAGGTAATGTTAATATTCAATCGGTATAGGATCCTTAACTTATAGAAATACCTTTTATTTAATTAATTCTTCATTTCTAATTATTAAATTCTTTTCTCAAGGTGATTTAGTTGGTTAATACTATATGAATTAATTAAAATAAGGGACTGTCCCCTGATAAAATTTTGGTAAGTTTCATTTTCTTTCTTATGAAATTTCACCATTGAAATTTCATTTTAAATACTATTGTAAAAATAGGTGAGGGTACTTCTCTTTAATCACTTCCTATGGTTCCCATTATTCCTCACTATACATATGGTTCCACCATTGTACATTGACCACGTGAATATTCTTATTTTATATAACATTGTCTTTATGATAAAAGATCTTCAATAGCTTCTCCTTATAAGAGATATCATTTGTCAGCTGTACCACCTTTCAATTAAGTATATGTGATAGATCTAGTATGTACTTCCTTGAGAGAGACATATGGAATATATCGTTTACTTTAAAGATGGTTAGTAAAAGTGACAGTCGATTGGACACAACTCTGAATCCATGCAGAATCTCGAAGGGGCTTATGTACATGGGAATCATCTTTCATTTATTCCTAGAACTCATGATCCTATTCCATGGAGATATGTAGGGGAATACCATGTCTTTAACTTTAAACTATAAGTATAATGAAAAATAATCTGCTTATCTCTTCTATCAAATTTGTGCTTCATTGATATGTTGATGAATGGTTTTCACCTTTTCCACCATGTTTTGACAATTTTTCATCCTAGAAGCTTATGCTCAAAATCATCATCTCAACATACCATTTTTTTGAACCTTTACCAATAAAGGGATGTTTATAGAGCCATTTAGATGATCGAGTGGAAACATTTGTTTTATGAGAACTCAACGAGAGGAATATGAAGGTAACATTCTCTTTTGAACTCCATAGAACATTCCCTCAACATGTCTTCCAATTTCAAAGTATTTTATTTTGACGGTCCATTAGTTTAATCTTGATAATCCATACTGATAGTTCACCCAGTTATTATAGAATGTTGTATAATTTTCCAAAACATGGAGGTGAATCTCAGATCTAGATCAGATAGAATCGGTAGTGGTACTCCATTAAACCTTACCACTTTATTGATGTATATCATTTCAAGTTTATCCAGTTATAATTCATCTTTAATTGTGATAAAGTAACATTTATTTGTAATATAATCCATAGAAATGCCTGAAAAACTATTTCTTGTTGATGCCTTTCGAATGTATAGTGAAACATTCAATGGTTATTTTTTCCCATTTCCATGTTGGTAAGGGTAGTGGCTTCATCATCCCCTAAGACTTTTTTCTTTAAAATATAAATTACTAACATACCATGAACCATGGTGTATATTCCAAAATCCCTTTCATCATATTGTCCCACCAAAGGTTCTCTCAGAGATATCGATACATAATTATATTGCATGGGTGAATAGTGATGGTTGATCTATATGTGTCATTTAGAAGATTCTTCTTTATCATTGGATCAGATTGTACACATAAACATGACCCAAGTCTCACAGCTCCATCAATATCAATTTTAATCATTGAGGATTTCCCCTTTCTCATAGTTTCCTCCTTATTTTGTATTTATACATCATTTCATTGAGAATCCTTTATTTTCCCCAAAAGGGAAGGTTGATAAATCATTTTAGAAAGAACTGATGATATTCCTTCTTTATTTATTTTCTTGTCAATCCTTTTAAAATCTGTAAAGATTTTATCATTCCCTATTCTCATCATTGATAATTTTGCATGATAATTTATACATAGAGCATTCAGCACATTTTTCACCATAGCAAGATGGTAGTGGATTGAGGATTTATAATCATTGATGACCAGTAGACCTCTTCATTGGATCATATTAATTTCCTTTTCTCTGAATATATATTTGAGTATATTATAAACATTATATATTTCACACTCCTCCCCATAGAGATAATGCTTCCATATTTTCAATTTAGAGATCACAGTTCCCAACTCCCAATCATGTGTAGGATAGTTTTTCTTATAAATTTTCATCTTCCCTGAGTCATAGGATATTAATTTATTATTTTTCAGTAGTACAATTCCTATGTCATTTTATAAAAAATCTATGTATACTATAAATATTTTCCAACTTGTCAGAAGTTTGAGAACTGGCATAGTGATAAGCCTCCTTTTTTAACTCTTTAATTTAGTCTTCACCTTCACTTGTATAGAAAATTGTTTCTCCCTTCCATGTCATATTGGTTAGTGTATTATAATATCCTAATATTTTATACACAAATTGCTGATAATACCCCGATAAACCACGAAAACATTGTAGCTGTATTACAGATTTTGGCCTAGGCCACTCCCTAATTTCCCTTGTCTTGGAAGGGACCACATATATTCCTTTACTAGTGATAACAACCACAATAATGATACTTCCTCAATACATAACTCACGTTTCCTGAACATTAGATAATGATTCTCCCTTCATAATGTCTTTAATACATTACTCAAATGCTCCTCATGTTCATCCTTTCTCTAGCATTATATTCTAATTTCATAAATAAAGACAACCACAAATTTATATAGATAATATCTAAACAATCTATTCGTTATTTCTATGATTATTTTTATAACATTAGTGATTCCAAAGGACATAACTATGAACTTATAATGCCAATACCTCATTAATGATGTAGTCTTGTGAATATCATCCTTCCTCACCAGTAATTGGTGATATCCTGACCGAATTTCACACTTATATAAATAATTTACCCTAAATTTTTTATTGAACAAGCCATGTCTTTTTGGAAGGGATACTAGTTATTTATCATGATTTATTTGATATAAAAATAATCAATGCAGAGGTGCACTTCTATATCCTTATTCATGATAAATAGGACTAGTGCACCGCATGTTGAAACACATGGGTGTAGAAAACCCATATTTAAATTCCCTTGTAACGCCTTATTCAGTTATTCAAACTCAATTATGGGAATTATATATGATTTATTTGATATAGGTAGAGATCTAAGAATAATTTCAATTGATAACTCAACCACTTGGTCAGGAGGAAGACCATGAAATTATTTGGGGAACACATCAGTGTAGTCCCTCACAGTGGGAAGGCTTTCAATACTGATTCTATCATTTTTCTTATTCATTTGGGAATAATATTATTTCTCATAAGTCAATAATAACATACATAGGATAATTTATTCAAATATTTTACATCCTTCTCTTTATAATTGTATAGAATTGGTGGATGCTTTGAGATGTTATGACTGATCTCTATTTCCCAATAGTAGATGTTGGATCTGCATAAAGAGACAATCCATGCCCAAAAATAGATCCAAACACTACCAAAGGAAGTAATACCATATTTTCATGGATGTTCAGTCCCCAAATAGTAATTGGGTAAGAGTTAAATACTTTGGATACAATAATTTCCCAATTTTCTATTATCACTGATAAATGAACCTCAATATTTTGAGGTGGTGTTTGAATATTTCTACTAAATTTTCAAGATAGAAAAGAATTAATAGATCTAGAATCAAATAGTACATTCACCATTATTGAATGAATAACAAGAATACCTGTCACCGCATCATTGATAATCACCACCTCAGAAGTAGTTATGGCGTAAGCCTTACATTTCCCCTTGGGCTTTAGGGGCTGATGATGCTGATTCCTGTCAAGGACATGGGGTTTATTGCACTAGCTTCTAGAGTTCCCTTACTCCATATAGATAATTAATTAATCCCTTGGTGGTTCTATCCTTTCATCAAACACATTTTCTTACTTTATAATATCTCTCTTACATTTATGAGCTTTGTGGTCTTCTCTCCCACACTTATAGAATTTCTCCATCCCTTTGATGAAATTATAATGATGAATGTTACAAAATTTTTTACATGTGGGTGGTTGAGTTTTCTTTCAACCATTCTCATTAGATACAATAGTTAAAAAATCTATATTTTGTTTCATATCACCATAGCCATGGAACCATTAATTAAACTCCATAACTATTTGGAGATCACATCCAACAACTTCGTGATTACTCCCAATGTCTCAAATTACTATTGGATTTTGAAGGTGTGGGTTAAACAAATAAATAATATATCAATATTTTTATCTTTATTTATAATAAAACATGAATCATACCTTTCAAGACATGTGAAATTTGATTCATAGTTTGTGATAGATTCACCTTAATTTTTTTAGCTCTATGAACTCTCTATTCATCTTTTGAATAAACGTTTTTGGGGGAATACTTGTTAATAAGAATTATCCTAATGTATTCCCAATATATATATTTAATTTCATCATTTTGATTTATTTTTATTAATTAAATCCCACTATTTTTTGGCCTCTCCGTATAGTAGATATACTAACAGAGTCACCTTTTCTATCTCAGAACAACAAAGTATAGAAAATATCTTCTCTACTGAGTTGACCCACTATTCCCAACCAATTGATCGAAAGATCTACTAACCGTTGTAGTTCATTTCAACATAAAAGATTCAATATCCAGTTTCGTCATTTTAGGTGAAGGATTTTGTTCCAGGTTATTTAGGATATTTGTCATTTCCTGAGACAGATGGGTAAGAATTACCATAATTATTTTTACTCCACTTACCAAAGCATTGAGGATAAAATTTTGTAAATAGATGCATTGTCCCCAACATGGGTTTTTTGTTTGGTTTCTCCTAGTTGCCAAAATTTTCTATAGTAAAAAAGGTTACAAAAAAAATAAGTCAACAAGTCATGAATTTATATTTTATTTCTTTACAAAATTATGTCTAATGTAATATCTTGTGGGATCCATATGTTTATCATTTTTCTCTAACAATGATTCTTGGGTACTTACATTGTCCCATAAAGAGGTTTTTCAATTTTTTTCTCTAATATTAATTTTCAAATTAACTAAACAATGCTCTAAAACAAACTATAGAGAAATTTTTTTCACAAATTACTATTGAATTATTTTAAAAGATAAAGAACATATTAGCGACAAAAATACAGGATCCAAATTTTTAATGTCATTTGAAAATTAGGACAATAAATTACATTTACATATTAAAATAGAGTCATTTATTTAATTTCTTTTTTCTAGATTTTTATATTCCCTCGTGTTCTAGTTAGTACAAGTATTCACCTATGGAGAAATAAAATATAGGGGGATCTAAAATCCAATTAAGAGATTGAATAAGAGACATGAAACATGTGTTTGAATAATCATCAACATCATAGTATAATAATAGTATCATAACTATAATAATGGTAGGAAACATTAGATAGAGTCATGGAATTTAGAAATTCCTAAAAATGAAACATCATGACTTTATTGTAAAATACAATACATAGTTGTGGATAAAGATATCATCATGTCCAAGAATATTTAAATTTTTCTCATGGCATTAACCAAATTACCTAATGTATCTTAGCACTGTAAAATTATCATCACACACATAAACACATAACATTTACTTCTGATATATAATTCTAGGTCACCCATCACATCATAACACTTATATTGCCATGCAGTCCACATAGAATGTATATCAATCGTAGATATAAAATAACCCACATAAAGAAATGGGTTAAATTTAATAAATAATAAATTCATAAAATTTCTAGTTCACATGATATAAATGGGTTAAGATGCTTGGTATCAATCCTGATTGATGAAGAAACAACCTCATAAGAAGTGAAGGATTTTTTTTAAAGAATTTTTCATTTGGAAAATTGATTTAATTTTTCATAAAAACTGACTGGAAACATGAATATCCCAGAAAAGAATATAAAGGATAATGAATTGGTTTTTTTTAAATAATGGGACACCCATACTAAAAAATTTAGTAAATGATGGAAACAAAAATAATGAGAGTTGGTTTCGATAATCCTGATAACTTATATCTTAATGATTTCTTCAAATTAATATGTTATATAATCAAATTAAATTAAATCATTATAAAGTAAATTATATTCTATATTTTAATTTCTTATATTATATATTTTTTATGTTCATTTATTTGGTTTTATATGACTTATAGGGTTTAAATTCATTGTTCTGTAGTGTTTGTTTTCTGGGTTTTCATGATCAATCCATTTGTATATAAGTATGTAAGATCATATACAATTGGAATAATTATCCCAAATTGAAATTATAGGTTATAAATGATCATACATAGATTTAAATGGTTATATATATCAATTGGTTATTTTTTATGGGGATGATTCATTAGATAATACATTAATGATAATCATTGGGATTATTATGATTGTTTTCAATCACAATGAATTATATTTGATTTTTCATTTAGTATAATGTAAATATTTTTCTTCCAAAACACAAAAATTGTTATAAAAAAACGTTAAAATATATTTTTAACATTAAATTTGGTTTATGACTGGCCTGAAATATGGTAATGGAAAATTAAAACATCTTATCCTTGATAGTGAAAAATCAACACCTCATGGGTGATGATTTCATTTTAATAATAAAAGGGAGAGGAGATAGGTTTTGATGATGGAATGTTACATTATTATAATAAAATTATAGTATATGTATAGATCCTGATTTATCATTACATTTGGATGAGGGGAGGTTATAAGAGAATAATATAATAAAATAACATGAAAATAAATTAAAATAAAAGAAAAAGGGTTTTACTTCTTCAATATTTCTCCTTGAGAACCTCCTTAGGGGAAAGGGTTTGGTATAATGATGTTTCCAATATATCATGGATGTGGTTGATGGGATTCAAAATAATATATTGAACATTTTTTTCATGGAATAATTCTTGGAAGGTGTGAGGATAAGAGGTGGTGAGGGGTGGTATTTTTACGGGAGGATTTTGGGTTTTTCCAAAAAAAAATTTCATTAGATTATTATTTTGGATCCATACTATGAATTGTTTGAGAATTTTCCCTACAAATAAGACAATAATAAAGTTAGAGTTTGATTTTATGGAAACTAAAACAGTGATAACTCAATTAATAGTTTATTTAGCGTGTAATGTATATATACCGTAAATTACCATAATTTACTCTTCACAGAAAATTCATGCATTTCAGAAAAATCCTAAAAATTCAACATACCCATTTTTCATCATATAGAATTAAAAAATGATCATTTTTAAAAAAATAATTTTATATGAATGAGAAACATGATTTCTAATCAAATTCACCATTTACTCAAAAAATACAGATTTTAAAAATAGAACTAATTATATTGAAATTTAAAAAAATTAAATAACGTCTCATTAAATTATCTTATAATCATACAATAACTGAATATTAATCTATGAATCAATATAATGAATTTATTATTATTATTAATTAATTATATTAATTATAAAATTATAAATATTCATTTAAGTTTTATAAAAATATAAACACAAAATTAATAATTTAAAATAATTTTTTACATATTCATTGATATAATTATATCCTATTTTCATTTATGAGATTAAATTATTTTTCACACATTCATAGATGAATTTAAAATTATATTGGATGATTTTATATTCATAATGGTCACATTACCATTCAAATGGTGAAGTTACTATTCCATCAGGATATATTCCATAAACTCATGAAATACAACTTATTTCATTCATTCTTTATTTATAATGTTTGTATAGTGTTATCAATGAGATTTTATGTGGTTCATAATATATTTAATATTTTATGAAGGGAATTTATATTGATAAAATTTTGCATCATTACATGTCAAATATAGGTGGATGGTGTTACACTTTGGATTCCTGGCATAAGAGTTCTATGTGTATGCATACTCAATATTGGGAATAATTATTATATGTATCTTGGAAAGGATCTAATCATCCTAGATATGGATGGTTGTATGCTTGTGAAGGTTAGAGTCATGTAGATCTTGATATCCTAACATGGTGTACTACATATGGTGGAAGGATATTATATATACCATTGTATTAGAGGCAGCATTGTGAACTGGGTTCTCATAGGGGTGGACAGGGATGACCCATGGAGTCGGTGATAATAGTGAGTTTGGGGGATCCCTAGGAGAAGAATATACATGTGGTGAAAATGTTATAATATACTTCCACAAAAAATCCTAGGTAGTACATTATAGGTTTAGAGGGCTGGTGGATGAGGGTGTGGTCACCTATAGGTTCCGTAGACATAAGATTAGGCTACAAATGAGATGATTCAAGTTTTGATATATGCCTTCTCTACATGAGAATCACTACTAATAGACACTAGAAAAAGTAATTCTATCATTTTATCCCTTTCTTAAGAGATTTAAATTCCAATGGATACTTTCCCTAATAAATTTTTGACGAATATTTATACTATAAGTTATTACACCATTTTTTACATTATATAATAGTGCAAGTTGATGAGCAGTTGGGAGTGTTTCACGTAGAACCTCTTGGATGTCCTGATGAAGTTTTATGAAATTATTAAATGTATGGACTGTCTAACCATGGTATGTTCCCAGATATACTATCATTTTATGATAGTTATGTTCCTATAGGGGGATGGGATGACATTCCCCTTTAACGGTGAAAATGACCTACTACTAGAATGGGCGAGGTTCATTAGAAGGATGTTGAAATCAATCTAATATTGGTTTGAATATTTTCCCTTGGTTAGTTGGATCTTCAGAAACCTATCATATAGTGGTATTATAGGAATACATTTTTGTATTTCTTGAATATGTTTTAGTAATACCTCCATAGAGAAAGAATAACTTCTATATTGACTTTAAACCTTCGACTAGAATGATATATTCTATGGAATATCGAATGACCCTTGTTGAGATTTAAGTGATGAGGGTGTTGTTGGATGACCTTTAAGTGTAATTTTTTATATGATATGGTGTATTCTCAAATATAGATCTAGTTTTGTTATCTATTATGGTAAAAGAGATATTGAAGGTATTTATTTATTATCCCTGCCAGATCAAATTGATGATTAATAATAAGTATATTATTCAATGATTTATGACCTATGGAACCAACTATAGGGTGAAAGAGGGTTCTAGAAGATTTATCATAGGTCTAGATACCACTAGTTGCATGTAATTAAGGAATACATTCCAATGATGAAATACCGATTTCTATATGGTCATTATGAGTTCATAATGATTCACTTTGGTTTCATGAATTCCCCCTACTATCTTCATGAGACTTATAAACTGAATAACTTTTCCTTTTTTGGATTTGTTCTTGGTTTTCCCTTGAAAATATTCTCATTTAATATCTACCATAAGAGGATCATGTTGATCAATTGAGGATGGTCCTACCATTACTATTGGAGAACTAGTGATATGGTAATCTCATAAAGTGTCAATTCATTATTATAGAGGTATAAAGTCTTTATAATTTCATCTGTTAACATGTAGTTGATATGAAACCATAAAAAATAGATGTGTGTTATCGTGGGACCCCCTAAGAGTTTTTTTGTTGTATGAATGTTTCTTGGTTTGGTTGTCTTATAACAGTGGTTTTTCATAGAATTTACAACCATCACATCTCCTTTGCCTACAATGGAATGGAAAGGGAACCCGTTCACTTAAAAAATTATCATTAGAAATACTATTATGAGATGACATAGTGGATGAATGGTTCTCTTATTTTGAATCTTCTATTGTAATGTGTCAGTTATTTTGTGTTTTTATTATGTCTCTAGAGTTGGGATCAGGTGTCTATTGATATAGAGGAAAAAATGATAGCTTACGACCCTTGTTACTTGATACCTCATAATCATAATTGTAAAATCTGAGACATGATGTTGGATAATGTAGTCGTATTGCTGGTAATGTAGGGATATTATCTTCATGGAATGTGGGTTTTTTGTTTACTATGACTAAAAATGTCTCAACTAAATATTTTCATCGAGAGAGATCAACTTTATACAAAGGTGTCAGACAGTGTTCTTATAGGACTATGACTTTGAAATGTTCTTCTCTCTAGGTAAGGAAATTGTGATGGCATATATACATAAACATGAAATAACATTATTTTTTGGTGGGACACAGAGCATAGATTTTAACCACTTTATAACTAACCTTGGTGGATGAGTGAGGGGGAAATATCTGATACTGATGGTAATGATTCTTCCACTCCAATAGTGTGCAAGTGAGTCTCGGTTGGGTGACATTTATTATAAGATTTTGAATGACTAGATATCATAAAGAGAAAATTTATATAAATTTTCATAATATGGGGTGCATATTATCCTTTTATAAGAAAGGTAATTGGTTCTAATCATGTTTAAATAGGAGGTGATGAAGTATTTTCATATCACTAATTGGTTTTACATCCTATAGTGATGGAGATATATGGGAAAATTTGGTGGTAGTTTTTTGGTAATGTACAATGAATGGTATTTTTGAGTTTATTTATTGATTCCTCACCTTGAAATAGATAATTGTTGAGAATAATGTTTTGGTAGATTTAACTCAATATATTTAGATCCTTGAGTATAATTTAGGTATTTCTATATGTGTATGATCACATATCCTTAGTGAATACCACGGATAATTACATTCGACCACGATCTATAGTTGATATAATGGATTCAAAGTGGTTTTTAGGAGTCATTTGAGACTCCACTATTGATTAGAATGATGATACACCCCTAGATATATAACGACCCATACTTTACATACATTGTTATTACATCAGAATTGAAGCACACTTATTACAACATATAACAAAACCAAGAAAGGACCGTATAGGTATAGTGTCTTTAGAAACTGGGAAACATAAACAACTGGTTCATAAAGCATCTACTTTGCCTCCCATTTATTTCATCATATCTAGAGTCCCTTTTTTCATATTCTACTTAATAACATTCTTCCTGACCTGGGGAAATAAAACATACAAAAGGGTGGGCTCAAATGCTCAGTAAGGTTAAACAAATGAAATATCAATCACATTATATACATAAGCACATATCTTTTGGAAATCTTAACCTGCAAAAGAGATCATAATTTTATAACATGGGATAAATCATAGTAGTGAAATGTAATCCCAATAATCATAACTTAAAACATTAAACTTTGTGGAATACACACATAACCATATAGAATCATTTTTTTATTATTCAAGACTGATTTCCAAGACTATCTTAGTGGAAAAAGCCCATTTCTGAACCGAGTTCAGTCCTCGTTTCAGTCCTGTTTCAGTGAACCGGTATAATATACCGTTCCAACCATGTCCATATCATGAGATATAAAATCTTTACCCAATGCATTGGAGGGAGATATAGGTCCCACCCATCTCATAATGATACCATTCTTATGTGTGCCACAAAATCATAAATCATACATCATTGCACAACCCATGTAGTAAAAATGGGATTCTTAAACAACATGACATCATAAAAAAATTCATATAAGATAAATGAATTCATAAAAATACTTCCATCACAACATAATCAAATCCATGTAATAATAGGGATAGAAACATATCCCTATATTATCTTATATGGAAAATAATCTTGATAAAACACTTGAACTCCATTTTTGAGGAAAATATCCTTTCTACTTCAAAAACACTTTTCCTTTATTAACCATTCATACAATTATAAACTAAAAGAAGTTGATTAAAAATAAACATTAAAACATGTAATGAAAGATTCTTGTAATTTTTTTTTAAAAAATCCATTCATTCCATACAAGTTAAAAAAACATTCTTCTCATACTTTTGTCGGAAAAGTCAAAAAGTACCTCATATGAAAAACGACAATAGATTCCTTTCATATATTTTACTAAAAACTCACCGAAGGGTAAAATAGGATTTAAAAAACTGTAGGTGAATGGAAATAATATTACATATTGAGGAAACATGGAAGTGGATGATAAAATACACCCCAGTAAATGCCAACGTATAAACAATCTCGGATAAAAATGAGATTGTGATATTTCCCTTACCTTTGGTCCGATATGATTTGTACATGTCCGAACCTCATGTATAGTGATTCAAATAATGTTATTGAATTATTCCAGAATCATACTTGTTTTTATGATATCATATATGGTCTTATTCTTAGCTTCTTAGTAGTAATATTTCATTGTTACTTGTTATTCTGGTGTTTATAAATTTTTGTTCTTATGTGTGTTTTGTCGAATAAATTGTTATTCTTCTCTTTAGGTTATAGATACCTCATTTCCAGAATGTTATTAATGTAATATATATCATATTCATTCATTCAATTCATTTATATAATCATTGTGAAATTAAGATCATGTAGAACGAGTCACATCACATCGAGGAGACGGTATTCCGTACGTACACACGAGTGATTATATCGTTCCTATTATCATGGAATTTTATTTGAGTGTATGTATACTATTTCAGAATCAGTATCACTTTATAATAGTCATATATAGTCATTAATTACACCATAATACCCATCCAAGTAAGGTGGTGGTGGAAAATAGATTACACCACAGCGTGGAGACGGTATTCCGTACGTACACACGCGCGATGATTTCTTTTTCTATAGGATGGATAGATTGTGAAATAGGGTTGTTTCATACATATAATAACATATCAGTATATTAGTGATACTGATGTTATTACTTCATAGTGAAACAAATAAAGAAGAATAAGTGGAAGAAGAAATAAAGATGAAAGAATCGGTAACAGACATCACCTCTTCTTTGAAGTTCTTCTTTGAGACCTCCTTTTAGGGCACTAAAATGGGTCTTTGAAAAAGACCAGAACCTCTAGGATGTCTCTAGAGAAGTGGATAGAAGAAATTGTCAGGGTTTGTCCGAGCTTGAAGGCTCAATGTGGTGTGAGGAAGAGGGGAAGGAGGTGCCCTTTTATAAGGGAGGAGAGGGGCTCCTTTGGAAAAACTAAAAATATTATTTTATTATAAAGTCATGTTCGGTTTTAAATAACTCCAAATTGATTTATTTCGAAGCTAAGGTGGGGATGGGTCGAAATCCTCTTGTCCAATAGAATTTAGACAAGTTTAGGTTCGTATTTTTACCGTATCATTTAGATTTGACATTAAGTTAAATAATTTTACTTTTACTGTTTCTTCTTGTGTTCTTATAATATAAAGTTAATAAACATACTGTAAGCAGCCAAACGAACCCCAAGTTGTTTATTATTAATATATATAACCTTATATAAGTCATTTGGCCGAACCTTAGATTTTTAGGAATAAAATAACAATTACTAATAAAAAATTTGTTTTAAAAACTATTTTATGCCAATTTTGACACTATTTAGTAATTAATTTTTTTGAAAATTAAAACAGAATGATTAGTTAGAAAAAAGTTAATTACATCAATACTAACATTTAATATTAATCTAGAAAATTAGTTTAATTCATAAAAAGTCTCATATTACATTTATTTTGGTGTTTATAAAATCAATTATTTCAATATTTCATTAATAAGATAATTACTGCATCATCTTTGTGTCATAAATAAATTAAATTATTTTATGTCTAAAAATTACAAATAAAATACCATTATGTAATACATCTTTCTATATTTCTAAAGAATATTTATAGTAGAATTTATCTTATGTATACCCCCATATTAAAAATTATTTACTTATTAAACGTTTATTTTAACTATTTTAACCCTTCTTTAAATAAATTAATAATAAATGTCCTAATCTAATCCATGTGGGCCTAAATGGTCATATTTTATTACTAAGGTTGTTTTTGGTCGAATTACACTTGTACAATAGTATAAGGACATGTGTTAGGGTAATAATAATATCATTTTTATCCTTAATTACCCTATTTACTTTTAACCGTGGTAAAAAAAGTTAAAAAAGATACTATTCACCAAAAAAATATGTTCATCTCATTGAACCAAATTTTGCTCAACGACATCAACCGTGTCTCTCAGATTTTCGAAATTCCACTCATAGAAGTGGTAAAATTATGTTTTATGAAAAATTCAGTTTTTTAACTACAACTTAGTGGTTTCACTGTTCATCAAAAATTGAATGTTTTCAGAAAAATACCAAAACTTCACCCTTGGCTAATTTTGATATTCTGAATCCAAAATTGATGTCCATTTTGAAAAATAA
This sequence comes from Viscum album, assembly GCA_963277665.1. Taxonomy (NCBI): domain Eukaryota; kingdom Viridiplantae; phylum Streptophyta; class Magnoliopsida; order Santalales; family Viscaceae; genus Viscum; species Viscum album. The sequence goes on from OY728140.1 coordinate 1,153,256,270, forward strand.
AATTTCAAAAAGTGGTTATTACTATTCATAATGGCTAGTTTTAGTAATATTTTAATAGCATATCATTGTTTAGTGAAACTCGGTATTGCGTACGACGCAAGCTATCAAGGAAGGTCGCGATTTCGTGTAAAGCAAGCCAATCAAGTGTTGTGTAGAAAAAGATTCCTTTGATGATTTATATAACATAAAAGTCTCGGGTGGTACATTCTACCCACCTTAAAATGAATTTCGCCCTCGAAATTCATCACTTTGTAAGAAATAGATGAGGATACCTCTCCCTCATCATATCCTCAAGCTCCCATGTAGCTTCTTCTAATTGGTGGTTCCTCCATAAAACTTTCACCAATCGAGTGGTCTTGTTTCATAGGAATTTTTCGCTACGATCCTGAATCTCTATTGGTTGTTCTTCATAAGAAATATCTTGCTCCAGTGGTACAACTTCTGAGTTGAGTACATGTGAAGGATCAGGTATGTACTTTCTCAGGAGAGATACATGGAACACATTTTGAACTTGAGAGAGATTCGGTGGAAGCGCCAATCAGTAAGCTACCTTCCCAAAATGATCCAGTATTTCGAAAGTACCAATATATCTAGAGCTCAACATCCCCTTCATTCCAAATCTCATAACGCTCTTCCAGGGAGATATTCGTAAGAACACTTTTTCACCCACTTCAAACTCTAGGTATTTTCTTCGGTTGTCGGCATAACTTTTCTGTCGACTCTGAGCTGCTCTTATGTGTTGTTGAAGATATCTGACATTTTCTGCCATTTCATCAATGAGATCAGGTCCTAATAGAATTCATTCCCCAACTTCATCCCAACAAGTTAGAGTCCTGCATTTCTTTCCATAGAGAGCTTCATAAGGATCCATCTGAATACTGGAGTCAAAGTTATTATTATAAGAAAATTCCACCAAAGGTAGGTGTTGATCCCAACCACCTTTGAAATCCAAAAAGCAAGCTCTCAACATATCTTCTAGAGTTTGAATTGTTCTCTCAGACTGACCGTCTGTCTGAGGATGATAAGCAGTGCTGAAACTCAACTCTGTATCCAGAGTATGCGGAAGAATTCGCCAAAACTTCGAGGTAAATCTCGGATCCCGATCAGATATAATAGAAAGTTGTACTCCATGCAATCTTACCACTTCCTTTACGTATATCCTGGCAAGCTGATCCAGAGAGAAATCCTCTCTAATAGCAATGAAGTGTGAATAATTTGTAAGATGATCAACTATGACCTAGATAGAATTATTGCATTTGGATGTTTTAGGAAGTCCTGTGACAAAGTCCATAGTGATGTTTTCCCATTTTCATTCAGGTATGGGTAATGGTTGTAACATCCCCTTAGACTTCTGTCTCTCAGCTTTAACTTGCAGACAAACCAAGCATCAAGAGACATATTCAACAATATCTCTTTTCATGTCATCCCACCAGAAGTACTCTTTTAGGTCCATATACATCTTCATGCTTCCAGGATGAATAGAGAATGAGGAACTATGAGCCTCATCCAGTAGCACCTTCTTTAATTCGGGGATGGGAGGAACACAAACCTGATTCCTGAACATTATTATCCCATCACAATCAAGGTTGAATTCAGAAACATTTCTCACCTTCTTTTGTAACTCGACATCTTCATTATGTGCCTCTTTAATCTTCACAAGTATAGATGGTTGGACATTCATTTGAGAAAGTTACGATTTTTCCCCTTTCATTATAATTCCAAGATCCATCCTTTGTAAATCCATAAATATTGGATCTTTTGTGATCCTCATCATGGATAACTAGCATTGTCTTGTCAACTTAATGCATCTGCCACCTTGTTTGATTTCCTAGGGTGGTAATGGATTGAGAAGTCATAATCGTTAATCAGCTCCAACCATCTTCTTTGGCGCATATTCAGCTCCTTTTGTGTGAAAATATACTTTAAACTTTTACGATCAGTATAAATATCACACCTTTCACCATAAAGGTAATGCCTCCAAATCTTTAATGCAAAGATTACCGCAGCTAACTCCAAATCATGAGTTGGGTAATTTTGCTCATGTATTTTCAACTATTGTGGGGCATAAGCTATCACCATATCATTTTGCATAAGAACACACCCCAATCCCTATTTGGATTCATCACGGTAGATCACAAACCTTTCTCCACTACAAGGCAGTGTGAGCACAGGTGCAATGGATAACCATCTTTTCAACTACTTGAAATTCTCTTCACATTCCTCCGTCCAAACAAACTTAACTCCTTTCCGAGTCAACATGGTAAGTGGATTTGATAATCGTGAAAACTCTTTCACAAAACATCGATAATATCCAGTCAAACAAAGAAAACTTCGGATCTCGGTTACTATTGTTGGTCTCGACCATCTTTCGATAACCTTTATTTTTGCTGGATCCACAGATATCCCCTCTTTGGAGATTATGTGACCCAAAAATGAAACTTTTTGAAGCCAAAATTCACACTTGCTAAATTTGGCATAAAGATTCTCCTTTCTCAGGGTCTTCAATATAATTCTCAAGTGATCTTCATGTTCTTCCTTGCACTTTGAATAGTCAAGAAAATATTCTATAAAGACTACCACAAACTGATCAAGATAGTCTCTAAAGACTCTATTCATTAGATCCATCAAGATAGTAGGGGCATTAGTAAAACCAAATGGCATCACTCTAAATTCATAGTGTCCATACCTTTTACGGAAATCCGTCTTTGGTATATCCTCCCTTTTGACCCTTAATTGATGATACTCGGAACGATGATCAATCTTGGAAAAGTATTGAGCTCCACGTAGTTGGTTAAATAAGTCATCAATGCCTGGGAGAGGATATTTGTTCTCGATAGTGATCTTGTTAAGTTCTCAATAATAAATGAAGAGTCTCATTGATCCATATTTCTTCTTAATAAATAGAACTGGTGCTCCCCATGGTGACGCACTAGGGCGTATGAACCCCTTATCAAGATTCTTTTGGAGTTGCTTCTTTAATTCCTGTAACTCAATTGGGGACATTCTATAAGGTGTCTTTGAAATAGGCAAAGCACCCAGTACGAGTTCTATTGAAAACTCAACTTCACGATTCGGTGGAGGACCCGGTAATTCCTCCGAAAATACATCATCAAACTCCCGTACAACGGGCATATTCTTAATCGTGAGTTTCTCACCAACCATTTGAGATAAATAACCTTCATTTAGTGGAATCAATACCCATAAAATGGAGGAAATTTCCCCTAGAAGGTTGTGTTCATCCTTGCATTGATAGACGATCAAATATTGATCTAGAATATGAAATGTGACTTCCCTTCATTGGCAATTGATATGAGCTCCATGTAGAGAAAGCCAATCCATGACAAGAATCACATCAAATTACACTATAGGAAGGATCACAAGATTTGCAGGAAGCACTTTCCCACAAACATTAATTGGAGAAGAATTATAAACTTTTGATGCCACTATAGTGCCATTAGGTGTTTTCACAGCTAACTCAACATCTAATTGTTGAGGTAATACGTTGATACCCTCAGAAAATTCTTCAGAAATAAAGGAGTGGGTGGATCTAGAATCAAATAAAATATTTGCTACTTTAGAGTGGATGGTAAGTGTACCTTTCACAACATATTTATCGTACTCCACATCGCTGATAGAAATTTCCTGTGACTTTCCTTTGTCTTTAGACTTAAGAGTTTGTTGACATCGACCATCATCATAAACCCTTGGATTTGGGAATTTATTTTCATAATGTCCCATATCCTTTCACATGAAACATTGAAGTGTAGTCGGGTCATTCTGTGTATCCCTTACTTTTTTTCATCATTAGACATCTTCTTCCCATCATCGCGGCATTCAAATGCCCAATGACCTTCCTTTCCACATTAGAAACATTTACTTTTCCCTTTAAGACAACTCCCTCCATGTTTTTTTCCACACTTTCAGCATAAGGGAAAGCTCATCTTCTTTTCAGTGTGCTCTTGGGATTCTCCTTTGAATTCCATTTTCCTCTTCTTATCAAACCCATATGACTCATGGGTTACTCCAATCGACATCTCAACTTTGAGAGCACATCGAACGATTTCCTCGTAGCTATTTAATTCCCTTATGGCTAAGGCCCTTCGAAGACTTGGTTTTAAGCCACTAAAGAATCGATCGATCTTACTCTCAGGTTGGATAATAATACCAGAAGCGTACCTTGCATGTTTTGTAAAATTTGCTTCATAGGTACCAACAGATTCATCATCCTTTTGCTTCAGTTCAAGAAACTCTTTCTCCATCATTGTTCGGAGAATATGAGGGAAGTACTTATTGAAAAATAAGTACTTGAACTCGTCCCATTCCATGGACTCAATTTCATCGCTTTGCCTCGTATTCTTAATATGATTCCACCATTGATCAACATCACCTTCCAAACGATACACTGCCAAGATGTCTTTATCATGATCAGAACATTGAAGAACTGAAAATATATTTTCAGTAGTACTAATCCATTATTCAGCAACTAATGGATCAGTATACCCGCTGAATGAAGGTGGACGCTGTCTCATGAAGGATTCAACAGAAAGTTGATGCTTCCTTTGCTTGTTTGGAAGTCCTGCATGATTCATAGCTTGAGAAAGTTGTGTGAGCATGGCTACAAGATTTTTCATTCCAGCTCCAATAATGTTTGGTTTCTCAGGGGGACAATCATTGCTTTGCCCGTCGCATTCCGCATTAACACGGTTCCTTCGGGTTCAAGCCATTGACTAAAACCAAGAAGAATACTGTGAGAAACACTAATTATAATAGTAAAACCACATAATCAAGAATAAAATTTCACACTTAAGGTCTTATCCTAGGTTATTCATGGCCATTTCTAAAACACTAAGATTGTGTTCTATGCTTATAATTATCCTTAGGGTTCTTACTAAGGATTTCACATCCTAGTTTCCAAAGGTTGACAATACCTTTCCTCTAATACCAACTATAACGACTCATACTTTACATACATTTTTATTACATCAGAATTGAAGAACACTTATTACAACATATAACCAAACCAAGAAAAGACCGTATAGGTATAGTGTCTTTAGAAACTGGGAAACATAAACAACTGGTTCGTAAAGAATCTACTTTGCCTCCAATTTATTTCATCATATCTAGATTCCCTTTTTGGCATATTCTACTTAATAAACTTCTTCCTGACCTGGGGAAATAAAACATACAAAAGGGTGAGCTCAAATGCTCAGTAATGGTAAACAAAAGAAATATCAATCACATCATATACATAAGCACATATCTTTTGGAAATCTTAACCTGTAAAAGAGATCATAATTTCATAACATGGGATAAATCATTATAGTGAAATGTAATCCCAATAATCATAACATAAAACATGAAACTTTGTGGCATACCCACATAATCATAGAGAATTATTTTTTATTAGTCAAGACTCATTTCCAAGACTATCTTAGTGGAAAAATTCCATTTCTGAACCTAGTTCACTCCTTGTTTCAGTCCTGTTTCACTGAACCGGTATAACCTACCATTCCAGCCATGTCTATCTAATGAGATATAAAATCTTTACCCAATGCATTGGAGGGAGATATAGGTCCCACACATCTCATAATTATACCATTCTTATGTGTGCCACAAAATTATAAATCATACATCATTGCATAACCCATGTAGTAAAAATGGGATTCTTAAACAACATAACATCATAAAAAATTCATATAAGATAAAGGAATTCATAAAAATATTTCCATCACAACATAATCAAATCCATGTAATAATAGGGATAGAAAAAGATCCCTATATTATCTTAGATGGAAAATAATTTTGATAAAACACTTGAACTCCATTCTTGAGGAAAATATCCTTTCTACTTCAAAAAAACAATTCCTTTATTAACATTTCATAGAATTATAAACTAAAAGAATTTGATTACAAATAAACTTTAAAACTTGTAAAGGAAGATTCTTGGAAATTTTGTTTTAAAAATCCATTCATTCCATATAATTTAAAAAAACATTCTTCTCGTACTTTTGTCGGAAAAGTCAAAAAGTACCTCGTATGAAAAACGACCAAAGATTCCTTTCATATCTTTTACTAAAAACTCACGGAAGGGTAAAATAGGATTTAAAAAATTGTAGGTGAATGGAAATAATATTACATATTGAGGAAACATGGATGTGGATGATAAAATACACCCCAGTAAATGCCAAAGTATAAACAATCTCGGATAAAAATGAGATTGTGATATTTCCCTTACCTTAGGTCTGATATGCTTTGTACATGTCCAAACCTCCTGTATAATGATTTAAATAATGTTATTGACTTATTCCAGAATCATACTTATTTTTATGATATCATATATGGTCATATTCTTAGCTTCATAGTAGTAATATTTCATTGCTACATGTTATTCAGGTGTTTATAACATTTTGTTCTTATGCATGTTTTGTTGAATAAATTCTTATTCTTCTATTTAGGTTATATATACCTCATTTCCAGAATGGTATTAGTGTAACATATATATTATTCATTCATTCAATTCATTTATATAATCATTATTAAATGAAGATCATGTAGAACGAGTCGCATCACATCGTGGAGACGGTATTCCGTACGTACACACGAGTGATGATATATTTCCTATGATTGTGGAATTGTATTGGAGTGTATGTATACTATTTAAGAATCAGTATAACTTTATAATAGTCATATATAGTCATTATTTACACCATTATACCCATCCAAGTAAGGTGGTGGTGGAAAATAGATTACACCACGGCGTGGAGACAGTATTCCGTACGTACGCACGCACGGTGATTTCTTTTTCCGTAGGATGGATAGATGGTGAAATAGGGTTGTTTAATACTTATAATAACATATCAGTATATGAGTGATACTTATGTTATTACATCATAATGAAACAACTAAATAAGAAGAAGTGTAAGAAGAAATAAAGATGAAAGAATCGGTAACAGACATTACCTCTTCTTTGAAGTTATTCTTTGAAACCTCCTTTTAGGGCACGAAAATGGGTCTTTGAAGAAGAAAAGAACCTCTATGATGTTTCTAGGGAAGTGGAGAGAAGAAATTGTCAGGGTTTGGCCGAGCTTGAATGCTCAAAGTGGTGTGAGGAAGAGGGGGAGTAGGTGCCCTTTTATAATGGAGGAGCGGGGCTCCTTTGGAAAAACTAAACATATTATTTTATTATAAAGTCAAGTTCGGTTTTAAATAGCTCCAAATTGATTTATTTAGAAGATAATGTGGGGATGGGTCGAAATCCTCTCATCCAATATCATTTAGACTTGTTTAGGTTCATATTTTATAATTATCATTTAGATTTAACATTAAGTTAAATAATTTTACTTTTACATTGTCTTCTTGTGTTCTTATATTATAAGGTTAATACACATACTATAAGTTGACAAACAAACCCCAAGTTGTTTATTATTAATATATATAACCTTATCTAAGTCATTTGGCCTATCCTTAGATTTTTAGGAATAAAATAAAAATTACTAATATAATATTTGTTTTAAAAACTATTTTATGTCAATTTTGACACTATTTAGTAATTAATTTTTGTGAAAATCATAACAGAATGATTAGTTCGAACAAATTTAATTAAATCAATAATAACATGTCATATTAATCTAAAAAATTAGTTATCTTCCTAAAAAGTCTAATATTACATTTATTTTTGTGTTTATAACATCAATTATGTCAATATTTCATTAATAAGATAATTACTGCATCATCTTTGTATCATAAATAAATTAAAATATTTAATGTATAAAAATTACAAATAAAATACCATTATGTAGTAAATATTATAATATTTCTAATGAATATTTATAGTCGAATTTATCTAATGTATAACCCCATATTAAAAATAATTTAGTTATTAAACTTTGATTTTAACTATTTTAACCCTTCTTTAAATAAATTAATAATAGATGTCCTAATCTAATACAAGTTGGCCTAAATGGTCATATTTTATTCATAAGGTTGTTTTGGTCGAATTAAACATGTCCAATAGAATTAGGACATGTGTTATGGTAATAATAATATCATTTTTGTCCTTAATTACCCTATTTACTTTTAACCGTGGTAAAAAAGGTAAAAAGTTACTATTCACCAAAAAATTATTTTATTCTCATTGAACCACATTTTACTTACTGACATCAACCATGTCTCTAGGATTTTCAAAATTACACTCACAGAAGTGGTAAAATTAAGTTGTATAAAAATTCAGTTTTTTAACTACCACTTAGTGGTTTCACAGTTCATCAAAAATTGAAAGTTTTCAGAAAAATACCAAAATTTCACCCTAGGCTAATTTCGATATTCCGAATCCAAAAATGAAGTCTATTTTGAAAAATAAAATTTCAAAAAGTGGTTATTACTCTTCATAACGGCTAGTTTTAATAATATTTTAATAGCATATCATTGTTTAGTTAAACTCGGTATTGCGTACGACGCAAGCTATCGAGGAAGGTCGCAATTTCGTGTAAAGAAAGCCAAGAAAGTGTTGTGTAGAAAAATATTCCTTTGATGATTTATATAACATAAAAGTCTCAGGTGTTAAAAGATAGATGCCCAAAATGAATGAACCATTCTTTTTATAGAGTATATACAAAGATATTGGGTGTTATACTTTGTTGACATTTTTGAGGACCAACCACCATTGACATATTTATTATAGAATAATGAATTTCACTACATTATCAACATGGGTCATTTTGATGGCCTATATAGTGTACCCTTCAGGTCCCCTTTTTTAAGGATGAATATAATAAAGTGAATTATTATAAGACCAGAGTTATTTTCATAAATAGTGACAGAGGTTTGGGTGATTCATGGGCGAATGAAAAATGATCACATACACTAAAAATTTTACATTGAATGATGTCATATACAATTGGTTTTTGTGTATGGATACCATGTGTTCTTGATAGTCTCTCCAAAATGGTGATTACAAAGGTTTGGTTGGTGAAACAAGTCATCTCAAAAAATTCATTATGTTTTTCTAGATACTGTATAACATGGGTGGTGTTACATATTTCTTAGATCTATCCCAAAATTTAGAACACGTTCATGATGTATTCCATGTGACACATATAATTAGATGTATTCATGAATAATTATAATTTATTGAATGGGGTGTACTGGACGTCAAGGTTGGAGCTTGATTTTTAAGATAACATGGTTGCAATCTATGATTTAAAAGGATTGATCCATTTATGGGTGATCTATTCAACTGGTTTTGGTTCTTTAGAAGTATGTAAACCTCCCGGAGATATTATGAGTGGAAGGTGTTAAGAATGAATTTATCCAAAAATATTCATCAAATGATTTTGGATTTTGTTGCTCATAAAGAGCCAAATATGTTTTATTAATGAAGTTACTTTATGTGAGTTTTAGTATAATGATTACTGGAATAATTATGTTATTCTATAAATAGTTTTAGAATTCAATATTGTTTTTTTATTTGATTTCATAATATTTATAGTAATTTTAATGGATTTAGGAAACACTATTTATGCCCATTTTTTAAGAAGAATGTATGTTTTTAACCCTAATTTTGGTAAGGAACAATACTTTCATAACCTATCTTTAGAGTGGACATATAGATGAAAAACCTTACTCTAGAAGCAATCCTAAATTTGAAGAAAAAACATATGGTTAATATTCCCAACCATTGAAATCAATTGTATTATTTAAAGCATACTTTTGATGTTTATTACTACATAGAGAAACCCTATTCTTAACACGGTCAAACAACATGTATTGAATAATGTATTATTTCTTATTTTATAAAATATTCTCAATAGACATTAATTTCTCTTTTAATGATTTTTGAAGGAAAATTCAAAAGCGCTTTTTCATTATATTAATTCATTACTATTTACTTATAGGGCTACAAATTTCTTTTAAATTGTATAAATTTAATAGAAATAATTTACAGTGTGATATTTCTTGATCTGTTTGACAGGAAGAAATTATATCTTCTTTTTTAAATACAATGAGTTTTTTATTTGAATAATAGAGATATGTATATGAAAAAAAATTATCGTGTCGTCATCTCTAAAGCTACACATTAGATACAAACATGTTCTGATTTTTTTATTGATCAAATAATTTTTCTTATTCTGAATTTCTTTATTAATATTTTTATATAACTTGACAAATAATATATCTTAGCTACACTTTAGAGACCTACATGTTTGATCATATTTATATTTCTTTCTATAACACCGTTTAGAATTTTTTATTTTTTATTTATGATTATTTTGTTGATGTTATGCTTTATTTTAGATTATTTACTTTTATCTATTGTAACTGCAAGTTTGACTTGAACCAGTATCCAACCTCATCATCTAATCTATATATTATTGATGTATCGACTTCTTGTACTCTATTGTGGTGGAGTCTCAACTTCTTATACAATTCCTTATAAAATAACCAAAACGTCCTATAAAATCCTTTTTGTAAAAGTGTCGCCTACCATCAACCAGTGGTATTGGTATGAAAATAAGATGAAATAAAAGAGATAATCACCAAGATTTGGGAGAGAGTGTTGGAGGAATGGACTAGGGTTTTTCTATTCCTAAACCCACTATACATCAATGTGTTTAATTATTTTATTTTCTTGTTTTCAGATTCTCACTCATATTTAATAGATAAGACAAGAATTATTTTAAAGTCAATAAGGGATTATTATTTATTTCATCAATTTAAAGGAAGATGATTCCTTTCCTCTTGTCTCATTTTGAATTCTGTTATGACACAAAAATTGGTATCAATCGATGTTCACTATTACTATATTTCTCTTTCTGTAAATACTTAATGATTATTCCTTGTATCCCTAATAATAAAAATGTGTATTTAATAGTTAGACTCAATTTGTTTTATTTCATTTGTCCCTAAAAAATATTGAGTTAAATACCTAGAAGAAGATAAATCACAAATGTATTATCTTAGAGAAGGTATGTTGATGATTCGTGAACCTTATTTTAAGGGTGATAATTATGGATTCTGGAAATCACATGATATTATCTATCTAAAAAAAATAACCATAATAGTTTATATTAATGTATTTAGGACCAATAATGTTTGTAAAAGATATTTAGATAACTGTAATTGTACTTGAATGAAATAATATGTACCTAATTATAGCACAATGAGTGAAACAAATTTTAGATTATAATCTGATGAATTTAATAATTTTTCGTAATCTAAAACTGTATAGAAGATTTGAAATAATATATATATTTCCCATGAAGGAACTTATAATGTCACAAATGTAATGTATAACAATAAAAATTATATATATATATATTCAATAGAATGAATATAAAATCATAACTCAGATGAAAGAAATATTTGAAAAAGTTTTCAATAATATTACTTCCATTGGCTAACCTATTATGAAACCATATCATTCATTAAATGTTATTATAATACTACCTTTTAAGTGGAATGAATTATATACTTTTATTCATCAATATAAACAATATAGAGAATTTATGTTGAAGAACTGATTCACACCTTGGGGATTTATGAAGTTGAGATTGAAGAAGAAGGTGAAAATCTTATCTTTATCAAAAATAAAGATGTTGCACTAAAAATTACTATGGAATAATATTCCTATTTATGTAATTCTGAATAAAGTAATATCTATAGGATCTTGCAATTTTTTGTGTGGAAAACTATACAACAGAAGAAAAAACAAATTAAAAGGAATAAATAATTCAAATATGAAAATAAGGAGAAAGGTCATGTAGAGGCTAATTGTCTTATGATTAAATATCAAAGGAAAGATAATTATTAAATTAAATGTATGAAATTCATGAATTTTAAATTCAGTTCATTTAATGATTCTAGTGATGAATCCACTACTAACTCAAAATCTAATCATGATGATAAAATGTTAAATCAATGTCTTATGGCCCATGCCGATGGGGTAAAAACTTCTTACTATCATATATATATTTAAAAAACTTATTATGAATTAAAAAATAATATTTTATTATCCATGAATAATTTAAAATTTGAAATAATTAGAAATAAGAAAATAAATATAATGATAATACATTTATGGATAGAGAAAGTGCATCAAAATAAATTTCATATTTTTGATCCAATTATTCAACAATATCTTCATAGTTTGCATGAAATTGAAATATCATAACTATTATATGAATTTGATGCATTAAAATAAGCATCTAAAATTTTTATCAAGGGAGAAAACTATTTGAATCAAATTCGTGGTAAAAATAATTCTAATAATATGTGTAAGATAAGGATTGGATGTAATGGAGAAAAGACGGAATTATACAAGAAACATTTTTCTTAGATTAAAATGAATGATCATATCTATTATTAAATGTTTTCATTATAGAATAAGAATACATTATTTTAATGAATTCCTTTTTTTTTACAAAACCTCAAATTTTTTGTGTCAAAAAATTCCTTTATTTTAAAGCATTGTCTATCTTTAGTTATGATGTGTGTTCCCAGAAAAAACATATTTGGTTACCTAAATCATTAGTTAGTAACATTTCTAGACCAAAAATAAAGTAGTTACTAAAAGGTAAATGTGATTTGTATTCTGAAAACATGCGGAATTGAAATTCATTGTTATATTTATGATAATATTTTTATAAAATTAATAATCCATTTATTCTTGATCAAATATGAAGATGTTTTTTCTTTAAAAGAAAATATATTTAAATTTGGAGCTAATAACATTAATGTATTATTTCATTTTATGCATAAACTATTAAATATTTTCACACAATTTTATTTAATGTGATGAATTAATCTAGGACTCTATTTTAACAACATCATTAATACTCATCAAATATTTTAACAAAACCGAATAATTTAATTACATATTAAAATTCTTAATTAAATAATAAAATATTCTAATATGTATAAAAATTTAATTATTTGAAATTTTTGTTTAATTTCATTATTTTTTTTAATATATCATATCTTGAATAATTTATTAAGAGAAGATATAATTCAGGGGAAGCATGTAATATTTCTTTTATTATTTTTAATCATATAAGGAAATATAGATTTATTTAATTTCAATGAAAAACTATATTCTTAATTAAAATTTTATTTCATAAAACATATTTGATTGTAGAAATTAGTTTTCTTAAAAATGTTATTCAATTTTTTAAATTTATTATTATTAAATAATTTTCGAAATTAAAACATTCTTTTCAACTATTTATGTTTAAATGAATAAACATCTTTTTTGTCCCAAGAATCTAAAGAATCACTAGAAAAAAATTATAATGAAATCATTCTTCTTTCTACATTGTTTAAAAAATAATTTGATCTCAAACCCTCTAAAACAAATTTTCATTTTTCAATGAATTAGTAAATAGAAATAATTATGATAAATTCAATCTGAGTTTCATGTATAGAACTAGTAATACAATCTCATTAAAATTTTATTTTAAAATGAATACCATTTATGTTTTGGATTAGATTATTCATTTTAGTTGTTAAAAATATGTTGATAAGATATGGATAAAATAATTCTACAGGAAAGGTAATTAATTTCATAATGATTTTAAAAATATATTTTGACATTAGTCATTTTTTGAGAATTAAAAAATAAAATATTCTATATATGGTATATAAATACTTGGTTTTGAAGAACCAGAAGATCAATTTTCTCAAATAGTTGAATGTTGAATAACCTATATGGAGTGGGTGTCTACGATTATCATTTTTATTACTGAATTATTGAAGATACATGAAGATTTAAAATTTTATAGAAAATATTACAATGAGATGAAAATGTCATCTTCTTGAAAATAATTTTTTTCACTTTGAAGGTGGTATGAAAGACTATAGGAAATATTAATTTCAATAGAATATTTTTGATTCATTTACAATGGAAAGGGTAAATAAAATGGGGCAGATAATCTGTGAACATTTTTCTAAATTAGATCGTAATGTGATAAAACATTTTTTAGTCAAAAAAACTCATATTCATCAATAGATCTAATATATATGGATACACAATGAAGAATATAACTGTTGTCAAAAGATTTAGCTGATGTGAGTAAAATATTGAGTGTTTGGAGTATAAAGATGAGAAGTTAATCATTTTGAACGATCTTCATTACTTTCATCCACCATAAAAAATATAAATTAAAAGGCAAAATATGTTTCCAAAATATAAATGTCATGAAATATAAATTCTTTTTCTATTAACTATTTTCTCCATTTTTTATAATTTTTCAATATATTTTAATGTTAATTGTGTATTAATCTATTTCCTAATTTATTTTTTGAATCACAAAAAATATGAGAAATATATGGGGAGAGATTAAAAAATCAGAGAAATATGTAATAAATAAATATTAGAAATTCATTTAATTAAATATAAAAATAATAGAAGAAAATATATAGGAGAAATTTAATCGAAAAAAATTACTTAATGAGGGAGAAAATTTCTTGAAATTTTTTTTTCATGTTTATAACATTTCATTTATTTTTTTCTAAATTTGGATAAAACTGTAATTTATATATTTGTGTCATTAATTATCCCATTAAGTATTATATTTTAAGTTTAATGTCATATTTGTTTTTATGGGTTGTTTGATCATTAAAATTTGGGTGATTGTTTGGAATGTGTCGATCTAATAATTTCACTAATTTGTTTTTTATATTTTTTTCTAAAAAACACCATAATTAGGGTTACTAATGTAGTTACTTTAATTAAATTCCAGTATAATGATTTTTAGAAAAATTATTTTATTATGGAATAATTTCCAAAATATAATACTACGAGTTATCATTTTATTACTTAAGAATTTTAGTCATTTAAAAGTTTTTTTATAAGATTGTTTATATCCAACATTTTAATATGAATGTATGGATTGTGAATTATAATTTAGTTAAGTAACTAATCTTTTGTGACCTATATTTGGAGTGAACATATAGAGTAGGAACCATACGTCGGAAACATCTAAAAATTTCCTGAAAAATAATACAGCTAATCATCCCTACTTTTTTAATCTACCAAACATTATCAACTGTAGTATTTTTGTTTATCTATATGCAATGAAATCCCACATTTGAATTGGTCAAACTATTTGTTTATAATTACTGATTATTTATTAATTTCCTAAAATTTTCACATTGAAATTAAATGACTATTTCATAGAGGTTTAAAGACTGATTCCAAGGATTTTGTTTAACAGTATAAATTGTTCATATTTCAATCAAAAGTTAAGACTTTCCTTTATCATTTTTATATAAATAATATCAAGTTATCATGACATATTTATAGAGTTTTATTGACCTGAAGAAACATTACCATGTTGTTAAATTAAAAGTAATTATTCATATAATAATACAGGGATGTGTGTTCTTAAGTATTATTATGTCCCTGTCTTTAGAGATACACTTTAAAGACCTACATTTTTTTATTATTATCTAATTATCTACATGAATTTTCTTATTATCTATTTCTTTGTTAGTATTTTTCTATAGATTGACAAATAATGTACTAGATATGAACTTTGCAGACATAAATGTTTAATCATATGCCTAGTTTTTCTCAAAAAAATTTAAATAATGAGTATTTACTGTTGAAAATTGTTTTTATAATGTCATACTTTATTAAATACCATTTACATATTCCCATTTCTGCTACAACTGTGAGATGAACCATAATTCAAAAAATTCATCTAAAATATTTTATTATAAAGTGTTAACTTCTTGTACTCAATTATGGTTTAGTATCAGAACCTCATACCATGATATGGATATTATGGTTCCTTTTAAAAGAATGGGAATTCTATATAAACTACGTGTTGTTATGATTTCAACCTCTTTCACTAAGTTGTAGAGGTCTCAAGATTTGAGGAACTAATAGTGAAAATCACCAAACACATGGATAGACCATTTGTGGAGTCGAGTAACGGACTTCTATTCCCCAAAACACAATATATTTTTGTGTGATATAATTATTATTTATTTATTTTTCACTATACACTCATTTATAGTAGATAATTAAAGAATCACTTTAAAAGCAGCAAGGAAATATTATTTATGTAAAAATTTTAAACTGTGAAAAATTTACCCCAATCACATGTATTCATTTTTATTGTTCTAAACCAACACATGGAAGAGAGTGTCTTGCTCAATAAACTAACATTTTTGAGTAGTTTGTTTTGGGAAAAAATTATTTCAGGCATGGAGGGAATATAATGAAATTGGTTTTCATTTGTGAACTCTATAGGTTTTTTATATTACACTCTAGGATTTTTTTGTAGTTGTCCCAACATTATGGGTGTTTACATATATCAAAATTAATGTATTAAAAAAATAAATTTATAAATAGGGCATTAACAGAAATTTAGAAAAATTGAAATTCTTTTAGAATGGCGTATTAGATGGTGATATCGTGGATGCTGTTGAATCTAGAATAGAATTTTAACCCTTGGAGTAAAATATTTTTATTTGATTCAAGTCTTGAAAATGTTCACCATCATGGGTGAATTCAAAAGAATTAAATTTTAGAATTGATTAATTAATTAAATTTATATAACATAATTCTATCCTTTATTTAATCCCTCATATGGTAATTCACTTGGGATAGCTAAATAATCATTGGGATTGAGAGAGATAGAGTGTTATCATGGGATATTATCCTTTATGGGAATTTTTAATTTCATGGTTTTACTATAAAATTGAATTAAACCCATCATTATTATGGATGCATAATTATTTTTTATTAATGATAAATTAAATATTTATATAGGGATATTTATTTTTTGGATTTTTTAAATTTTATTTTTCTAATCACAGATTGAAGATATAATATCAATTTTTACTTCTAAACATTTATTAGTTGGTAATATTAATTTAATATTTTCCTATGACCTTTGAATTAAATCTTTATGATAATACTTTCTATATTCATTTTTATTCTTATGTTTGGGATTAATGATTTAGTTCACAATTACTATCGACGATCTATCATTGTTTTTTGTGTTTTCCACTCATTATTAACATTTCCATCATTAGAATATGGTATGATAATGACTCCACTATAAATTCAGTCTAAGACACCATCAAACCTAAATTAATACTCTTTTGTGTGATCAATGGTAAAGATGATGTTTTTTGAAAATGATGAGGATCTATGGTGGATTAAAAATGGAAGAAGTAAGGATGAAACCATCAAATGAGGAAGAAGGAATTTATATCTTCATGTGGAAAAATTTTTATCCTCACTTACATAAACTAGAGGATGGGGATCGATGACTAGAGAATTTTATATCATAATTTGGTTCTTGGATGCAATATCAGGTGATATTAGCAAAAAAAATTGTGGATGAAAAAAGATTAATGAAGTGGAATTTATTTTCTTTGAGAAACAAAATGAAACAATCCTTATTCAATAATAACAGACATCATGTTTTTTATAGTGGATAGGGTTTCTAGATGGGTAAAATATAATAAGGCTATATGGACGGGTACAAATCTATATGAATCATCTTATCCATCCAAGAAATATGCCCATGGGACTCTATGTGGTCCCACATTTACTTTTCTCATGGGAGAAATGTCATGTATATGGATTTTCATATTCTGTGTTTGGTAGTGGGACATTACCATGGATTGACATGGGAGTACATCCAATGTACCTAAGGTTAATTTTTGATTACATTTATAGGAATGTTCTACCTCTCATATCTCCTTCTGTGGGATTAGAATTATACCTATGGGTATTCCTTCCTTAGTATACATCTATATAAACTGTGATGGTGGAATTTTAATTGAAATCATAGATATTACATGATGATTAATGATCATATTACTCTATCTAGAATGGTTAGATGATGTTAAGGATTGATTTTCATCTCTAGATTGGAATCCGAGTTGTAAACCCCCTAAAAGAATTAATATTTTAGTGTGTGGGTCCCCCAATTCCTTGATTCACATAGGGTCTATTAAGCCATAACCACATGGGTAATGGGTCTTCAATCAATTTAGTGGAACGACCTCACCTTCATGATATAGAATGTAATGTGTCCCCCACCCTCTTCTGGATATTACCCCTTCAGATGTGACCTACCATCATTGACATGTGGGGCCTGTATAGCTGATGTGTTGCAGATTACATTTGGTTACATGCATCATTTTGCACTGATACATAATAATATGTAAAGACTCATCATCCTTATCATACTATGAAAACTAATCACTCAATCACTTTTTCTTTGACATGGTTTCTCATATATCTTATCTCCTTCCAGGGGTTTTTACTACACTCCTTGTCTCATGGGTCTAGTTGAATACATTATTATATAATATATCTTTTTGTTTTAAGGGTGTCCTACTAGGTATGGATATAATCACCCATGCATTATATTTTATTATATAGGGTATTTCAAATAAATATGAAAAATATTTAGATGAGGCCTTTTGATGGTCATTTGTTTGAGGAGATTAGCGGTACCAGGTAATAGCGAGCTCTGTTGGTGGAAATGATTGGTGTTTATGAGTGGGATTATTCGTCCTCATCATCATTTAGATCATGAATACCATTATTTATCGATGTACATGTATATTTACCCTATCATACATTTGATATATTTATATTTATACAATCTAGTTTTTTTATAGGTCTTCACATGCATTGTTTCCAATTGGGTTGGTATAGTTGTTTTTTAAGAATCATGTGTTTGATATACACGGAGGTGTGTATCTGTGTAGGATTATTATCAAAATTACTTATATTTGTGTAATAGACCCACTAAATAAATGTCACTAGCCCCTATCTAATTGGATTCAGGCTTGGGGTTTCACACATAGATTAAAATTGGTCCAGCTGGGGCCATGGTGGGTCTAATAATGAAATATTATCTTCATTTAGGTAATTAAGTATAGTTTATACATATTAAATTTTAGATTTAAAATGAATTTTATTCCAATACAGGCATGCTATTTCTGATTAGAAGTCAATTAGTTCATACTTCCTAATAATATGGAGACTTATTCCTTATTATAGAAATGTGTGTGTCAACTATTTGTGGCTCTAGTGTTATTCATGCAAGGATCGATGATTTCATATAACTCTATCTATTTATATGAAAATTTCAAACAACTCAGGCATAAGATGCATTTTAATATGTGTAGATACATTTGAAATATGTTTCTAAATGAGTAACATAAAATAGGAGTTTTGTAAAAAGGTGAAATAGATATTGTCATCACATATTGATTTTGTGGTAGGAATGAGATTCTAAACCAAGTCACATAAATTATGCATACATAAAAGAAATAACCTGATAAAATATGCTGATAATAAAACCCCTTTAAAATAGTAAGTGTTTGATCACTTCTAATGAGGCACATGTCAAGACCTTGATCATTCAACAAGGTAGTTTCTTCAATAGTAGGGTGTTCATATATTATCTTATGTAATGCATGGTGGGAATGAGAAACCATATGAGTTTGGTAATAAAACCCATTATTTTATTTGGGATACATCTGGTTAGAAAACCTTATGATTTATGATAAAAAAATAGAGTCAATTTTATCATTATGCATTACTGTAATAATGTTTTTCGACTAATGTTCGGTCCACTAGGTGCATACCCAGAGGGGGGTGAACAAGGGTTTGAAAGATTAATGCTACTACCAATTTGGATCTTATTTAATTATTAAAGAATACAGAATTCCTTATTTATCTAGTTGTGATGTATGAACACAAAATAAATCATTCACATGACACAAAAATTTTACTTGGTCCACCATTACTGAGATACATCAAAGGTGAATACAATGATGACATGTTGATATAAAAAACCCACTAAATCTAAAATATAATTACGATGTTTGGGATATGGAATTTCAATACACAGGCTGACTACCATTATAATTTTTTGGGTCAGCTGCCTGTATTCCCAAGGTTCACTCCCTATGTCTCTTTCTCTGGATCACTGTCCGTGGAATAGATCACCACCTTCCTCTTCCTATTCTCACTGCTATTAAAAGGAATACACTCACAGTTTATGGAACCTTATGTCCCTTAATTATATTTAATGAATTAATCATCCACAATATGTATATGATTTCTTGAAGTCTTACTTTGATCCATTAATGAATATCGCTTTACAACAAATGTACAGAAAAACTAAAAACATAATCACAACTCTTAGGTGTATTACGCATTAAATTAATGCTTTGTTATCAACATGTACCTTACTCATGAAAAAATATTTTCTACCCCTTTTTAAATACATGTAAATATTACTCACCACTCAATAATTTCATTCCACTCACTTCTTATGATAAACATAATACTTGCTCTTAACTTCTATGTTGCCCGCAACACCCTACTTGTGCAACAACTCACTACTTGTGTGGAACTCACTACATGGAAGATCCAAATAATGAGTTATCTCCATGTTTTATTCATACATAAATAAGTGGTAGCCACCTATTAATACGAATTTTTCTAAACATGTTAACAACTCGCGTAACTTTTCCCAGAGTGCTCCTGTCCATTCGTGCAAGTCTCTTTCATGAAAACTCAACCTTCATGGAAAATCCATAATATAAACACTATACATTAATTTTACACATTTTATATAATTATCTTGAAAAATGGATGGCATCAAACATTTAAAACATCATATCCACTTTTTCATGACTTCCATTGCAGAAAACACTTTTCCCCATTCTCCAATTTTTGGACCCAATTTTCTTTTCAAACATTGGGAAATGATTCCACCGTAAATATGATCAATTTTACCACCTACAAACCATAAATTCTTTTTTCATGGATCCTTTTCAATATAGTTTGTCATCATTATATCTAGATCTTTACAACTGACCATGGAATCTTGATTTTTCAACGAAAAAAATAAACCAAAAAATGCATCAGTGCTACCTTGAAGGAATCTTTCCCAACAATCTCCCCCTTTGAATTTGTTGAAAACTATTCACACATTGATACCATGTGAAATATTATTCCATATTATACCAATATTAGATTCATAAAATTCAT
This sequence comes from Viscum album, assembly GCA_963277665.1. Classification (NCBI taxonomy): domain Eukaryota; kingdom Viridiplantae; phylum Streptophyta; class Magnoliopsida; order Santalales; family Viscaceae; genus Viscum; species Viscum album. The sequence goes on from OY728140.1 coordinate 1,153,277,304, forward strand.
ATAGAAATCAATTATTTACTAAACACAATCTCTAAACCCACATTTTCCATGCTCGGTGTGAGAAACTATATTACAATGAAGTGTTCATCATTGAATAAATATATTCCATTCCATAACCACTGTTCTTTTTTCATCTTGAACCTTATTAATATTTCTACATGAACTTTGATTGACCACATTTAGGATTGTTAGATTTAAAACTCCCCTTATCTCATTTCTCCCCCTATCACACTACTCTACCTATCTGCATCTCCCCATGACTTAACTAAGAAATTGTATCCCTTATTAACCATAATCTGTACCCGTTTTCCAATGAACCTAGAGGTCACTTTATCAAAGAACCCAAAGGTCATTTAAGTATAGTATATAATAGGTTAATGAACACATATCCATGCATTATAAAAAAGCCACACCATGGCTTAGGGAGATTGGGATCCCACGTCTATAATTTTTCAAGTGATGAGAGTCAAATAAACTCTGATATCCAGTTGATGACTCTATAATAATTCTTTGGGTAAGGCCTTTATCCAAATTTCTACACCCTATAATTTTCTAGGCACATACTCTAACCTCAGAAGCTATTTTTGTACACTCTCAATTATAAAATAATTCTTGATTTCATTTTTCATTTTTCCTTGAGTGATGGAATGGATTTTTGATATGATTTATAGAACTTGAATTATTGCAATGGATTTCAATATGATACTTCCATTCAACTCCCATGTCATTAAGATGATTATTTATGTACAATAACTATGTGCAAGCTTGAGTGGCCATAATATATTCAGCTTCTACAATGCTCAATGAAATGCAATCCAGTTTATTTATTAGCTAGGAAATACAGAAACCATCCTGATATAATGCCCCACCTTGTATTGGTTTTCTATTATGTTCATGCTGAACTAGACCGATCTACATTTTTATATCCCATTAACTTATGTTGATATTTTCTACTATACATAAAACTAAAATCCACTATTCACTTGATATAAAAATGTATTCTTTTCACTAACATCGTGTGGCTTTACTTGGGATTACACTGATTCCATGAATCTTGGAATATAGAAAAATATATTATTAGGTATTGTCACTATCAAGTGTAGTAGACTACCAATTATTTGCATGTATTCTAAAACATTAATGTCAATTCCATCATCATCCCTATATAGTTTCATCTAAGTGGCCACTGTATTCGTCGACTACTTTAAATTATCCATTAAAAATCTTCCTAAAAGTACCTTGAATATTTAAATTAAGAAATGAATATTACATTCTTTACTTTTATTACATACTAACTAATGAAAAGCACCAGTTCACAAATCCTTGAAATTTTGAACTCACTTTTCATGAATTCATTAACTTGTTTGCACTATGATTCATCTAATCCTCTAATGATTATGTCATTGACATATACCAACACCGCCATCCTTTGTTTACTATCATGGGTTAAATATAGATTATAATCTACTCCACCACATTAAAAATTATGCCTTTTTATAAACTAATCTAGACTTGAATACCATGTTCTTGGTGCTTCCATCAAACCATATAAAGCCTTATTCATCCAAAAATACTATATACTCATCTTCATGAATGAGAAAACAATATTCCCACTCAATATACACTTCTTCTTCTAGAACCCCATTCAATAATTTAGAATTGACGTCCATCTTGAAAACCTTGATCACTATTTGAACTTCTATGGCAATGAATGATCGAATTTCATCTAGCGTTGATGCAGATTAAAATGTTTAATCAACATCAATACAATTTTTTAGGGAGTACACTTTGAAAACATTTCATGATTTGTTTTCAAATTACCCCACTAACTTCATTAATTTTTAGGCAACAGACCAATTTAGTCCCAATGAAATTCATATCTGTTGACCTTGGAACATACTCCCATATCAGATTTTTCTCAATTTGGTCAAAATATTCAGTCATAATTATCAAAAATATTGTCTCTGCCTATGAAAATTATGATTCTAGTGTGGAGTCTTAATCCTCCTTATCTTCACTGAAACTATCTGACCACCAATTATTATTTTTCTATAAATTCTAGCTCTTCTCACTGGTTTCTATGCATATATTAATTTATTATCATAATTCTCATTAATAGAGTCTTCTTCTGAATCAGGCTTTGGAGCAGAATCATCCCATGATCTACTTACCTCTTAATCACTATGCCCCTGAGTATGATCTTGTATTTGTTGAATATTCAACTAATTATCTAAAATAGTTAAATCATTGCTTTAAACACACTTTCCCATATGCTTACTGAAGCATTTATATTCTTTTATTTTCTTCGATTTTTGCAGAAATTTCCCTTTGTCTACTAAAGATTCAGGATTCATGTGTTTCTCTTTATTGGGAATGAAACACTTACTTCTTTGGACTTAAGTACATCAATATTTTATTCCTTCCATACTAAATCTCAAATGGATTCTTTTCCTTTTTTGGAAAAAATAATGATCTATTTAATATGTATGTAGATCTTAGGAATACTTCTTTCCAAAAAAACATCTAGGATGTCTTTTCCAATGACCATTGTTATATCCATACTATTGATAATCTGAGTATTTTTCTCAACTACTCCATTCTGCAATAGAGTTCTTACAGTTGAAACATGGTGCCTTATCCGATGTTTCTTGGGATAAACCTCTACTTGGAAATTTTTTAACTTAATTTCATTTTCAATTTGAATCATATAGATTGTTTTACCAAACAACTTCTAAACATATCCTCAATAAGTTTTTATGAAACTGAACACCTCATATTTGTGGTGATGATATAAACACATGACATTATGCTAAAATAATCAATTAAGAAAACATAATATCTTCTCCCATAAAAATCTATTGGTTAAATAGGTCTGCACACATCAATATGCACAAGATGAAGATCTTTGGTTAACCTTTTCTCTTTTTCCTTATATATAGTTCTAATGATCTTCCCTTGTAGACATGAATCAATAGTATGAGAACAATCCTGTGATAGTGTTGGGAGGTCTCCAAGAACATAATATTTCCCTAGATATTCTAATAATTTTTGGCTCATGTGGTCAAGGTGTTTATGCCATAATCTTTAGGAAGAATTCACATATATTATTAAACATTAACATGGTAAATATTTCCCTTTGTACACTATCCCTGAAAAACAAATACCCCACCATTTTTCAAAATGATACATGAATTCATGGAAGAACATATGGCATGTCCCGACTCATATATTTGATGAAAAATTAGTAAGTTGTGACTAAAACATTAATAACCATGAAATCTCAACATATCATGTTTTCCCCCAAAAGTGGGTTTCACCAAGACAATAATAATCCGGACATTATCATTACCAAATCATACAATTCCATCCTTTTCATTTTTAATTCTGGTTACCAAATCATTCTTTCTTGTCATATGTGAATTAAATCCATGATTAATAATCCATATTTCAATGTGATATGATGTTTAAATATCAATCTACGAAACCATTGCCATATCACCTATTTTAATCTTGTTCTATATTTATAATTTCATTCCTGTTATGTATAGATAATATTTTTCTTCATCAATATATGATGGACCTACTTCATCTTGCAACACTAAAAAATGATTTTTTATTTTCAACATTCCTTATGTTTCACTGAATTGAAACTTGTGACCAATTTTGATTTTCATTGGAACATTCCTATGTATGGTTGATGTACATTATATTTCCATGTGTCCAAATCCGCCACTCAAGAAACAATTACACTTGAATGATAATATAGAACATGACACCCTATTTGGCTTCCATTGTTGTTCTTGTGCACTTTGATATATCTTGGCTATTGAATACATATTTTTTGAGTGTCCCTTCTTTATGAAGCAATAAAAACTTATAAAAGGTCTATTCATATGTTCCACATATACACCACTAGTTTTCCTTTCAATTTTATGAAAATTATATCTCTACATTATACACAAATACATATTCACCTATGGAGTGGGTTCTTGTAGTCTGACATTAGACATCATATATATTTTTCTTATCAACCCTCTTACCATACTTATTGTTTGTATTTTACTATTGGTTTCATTCGATGTGACCTCTATGCTCCACCTGGATATTCGTTGTTTCCTAAAATATCTCCTTTGCCTATGTAAAACTGAGAGTTAAGAGTTTTTCCTGATACATAACACTTATTTGAAGACTGAAAACATCATCTTCATTCCCATCTATATGCCTTATTTGATATTTTCCATTGTTAATAAAACTATCTATTTCTCTTTTCTTTTATTGAATCTTTACCTAGATCTCAAAAACCATTTCTAAGCTCTCTAGCATGGATGAATTCAGTTTTTAAATTTTTTCATTCAAATAAAAATTCTATTCTTTCTACTACTTCATGTAAAGTTTTTCATTATGAACCACTTTGTTGGATTTCGTCATTTCGGATCTCCAAACAATTATATCTTTAACATAATATTCTTAATGAACCTAAAGGTCAAATCTTACTTAGAATTCCAATTCTTCATTTTAAATTTCTTCGATTATTGGGAATTACTATGAATGAAAACCCTTGAATTTTTCTTATGATCCTTTATATCCTCATGTTTTCCTACCTTATATTCTCTTGAAATGCTATTTTTTTCAAAATTATACTATTCTTTTTTATGGAGTTTTTCTTATTTTTTTACTTCCCTTCACAAAAGTTGAAGACTACATCACAATGATTTCAATTTTTTCATCTTAGTCTTCTCAAAACTTCTTGGGGGACCTTACTACTATATTTACAACCTTTCCACATCAAAATCATTCAATAGGTAGTTTTTACTTAAACATTACTTTTCTTATTTGGAGACTTGAGGGAAGGAATGACATAACCTCATCCATCATTCTTCTTCCTAACTATATGCAATGGTTATATTACTCATGGTGTTGAACACCACTTCTTTCGACAGCCCTTTCTCCATAGACTCATTATCATCATTTATCATATCATAAGAAACAAGAGTAAAATGCAGGCTATCTAGTGTAAGCTACTTTTGATCATTATCTTCTAAAATAGAAACATTTGGATTCAACTGAGGTGGATGTTTTCTAAGGATGCACTTATGTATTCAATAATTTCATTGATACCACACATGAATTCCCCAACTATATTTACACAATAAAATAATGTATCAACAAAATCAGGTGGGGTTATTCATAGATCCTCATATTTTTTCCAAAGAACATTCATTTTAGCATCTCTAACTTTTGAGTCACCCTCTTAAATATTTATCATCATTCCCCACATATCAGGTGATGACTTACATGACATCACCATTGTATATATTTTATTCAATAGGGATCCCCCTAAAGCATTGATTCCTTAGAATTGGCATCCAATTATTTTTGGTCAACATCTAATAGAGAACCACTATCAATATTAGCTAATATTACATTCATATCTACTGTAATGAAATCCATTCCAAATGATAAAAAGTAGTGCTGAATCAGATTCTTCCATTGTTGAAATTTTTGTCCCCCAATGATCAACATCCCTTGGTGATTGAATGCCTCTATTTCTTCTACTAAGAGTGATTTACTGACATTTAACCATTCCATATGAAACAAATTGTTAGATCCACAAGGTTAAATAACCTTAGAGGAGGTGAATCATGGTATGATAGATAAATGAAACTTTACATTTGGATGTTGTTTCATTATAGAAAAACATATCTCTTTTTTACAATAGTAATGTCGGAACAAAAATTAAATCTGGCATAGGAAACAAAAATTTTACTTGGTTTAACCTCACTAGGCTATATCCGAGAAGCATACATAAACGATGTGCAGATGTCCGAAATCCACTAATGATAACATTCAATTTCAAGGTTCAGGATAGTTCACATATATGGCTAGTCTTAGTGCATTTACAATGTTTAGGGTCTTCTCACTGCATTATTACGGTTCACATGCTATGTCTCTTTACCTTGTTTACTACCAGTGGAATGTATCACCTTCTTCCGCTTCCATTGATCCCTAATCTTAGAAAGGACCCACTCAATGTTTATATATCTATAGGTCACATAATTATCTATAATGAACATACCCCCACTATATTTATATTATCTTTAGAAGTACCACTTTTATCCATTAATGAATATTTCTTTACTATAAATTTACTAGGCCACTACAAACTATCGCAAAAATCAGGGGTGTCTTGTATGTTGCTTTAATACCTTGCATGCAAGATTTTCCTTTTCCTAGAAAACATCATGAGAACCACTTCGTACATGAACACAACTCTTAATAGAAACTCAATACTTGTGATGAACTCAGTTCTTATGTGCAACCCACTACTTGAACTAAACTACCATCTTACGCACAACTCCATACTTACGTATAAACACACTACTTTTTCAAAACTCACTACATTCATGATCCAGACCTTGAATTATCTCTATGTTATTGGCTTAATTATATGTGGGGGGTAGCCACCTATCGTATGAATTTTTTTGAACTTTCACACGGCTCCCACAACTTTTTCTCAAGTATGCAAGTCTATTTTCTCATGTCTCTTTCACACAAACACACCTTTCAAGACAAATCCATAACATGCATCCACTTTTTTACTTTATTGTTTTTTGAAGTTATAATCTAGAAAAATCGATATTATGAAAATTCTAAAACATCCTCAATACTTGTGCAAAACATACTCTTCCGAAAAAAACTTTTCTCCATTCTACATTTATTGGATCCAAAATTTTAGCAAACACTTGGAAACAATATCACAATAAATAAAATATTTTTGTACCACCTCCAGATCATCAATTCCTTTAACATGGATCCCATTAAACATAGTTTGTCATAAATCATTCTATAACTCCACATATGACCATGAAAACTTTCTTTGTCAACACACACAATCAACCCAATAATGAATAAATGTTACCTTGAGGGATTTTTTCCTAAGAGCTAAACAATAAAAGATTCATATATGATATTATTAGGATAATTACCTGCCTAAATTGATGTGTGGGTATAGGAAGGACATATAGAATAATTTCATAATTAAATAGGGATCATAAACCCCTAATATATTTTATGGATTTTTACAGGATTTATTATTTTACCTTTATTCTATTTAATAAAATTATTTATTAAATTTTTATAAAACATACTAATATTCATGTAAACTATTCTCATTATAGATAAGTATTATCATCATAATAAAAAAAATACATTTAAGATCAATCCTATGAGAAATATAATCATAATATAAGACACCCATTAAAAATAATCTATTGTTGAAGTTATTCAACACATGAAACTAAATTATAGTGAGATGTAAAAAATACTCAATTACGGTTTTGAAAATCATTAGTTGAAAAAATAATAATAAATATAGTCTCATTTAAACAATTTGATTATGTATTATAATAACTTGGTGATACTATTGGTTTCCATAAGGCTTATTATTATAATAGAATTTAATATTTTTCATCAATATAACTATTTTATCAATATTAATGAATTAAATAAATTTTTACCTTATAATTCTCATAATGTTTAGGATAGGTGAACTAGGAATATTATGTGATTGTTTTGGTGGTATGCGGATTGAAAATGTAGGTAATATTTCAAATAAAAATAATAAAAGTCAATTTGTGAGTCCTAAATTGTTACTTCGAGTAGCTAGTTAAGGTTATTGAAACCTAATAGTGTTATCGGAAAAGAGTATTGATTCTATAAGATGAATTTTTCATTATGACAGAAAGAGGATTGTGAAAATATATGGAATACCAATGCAAGGTATTAGTTTTATTGAAATTTATTCATTGGTTTTGAATTGTGTATGAAATCAAATGAGTAATTTATAGGTGTTTTAAATATGAATATGATCAACATAAATAGAAGAATTGATAGAACTAATATTTTGAATTCTAGTGGTAAATAAAAGAGTATTTAGATCAGTGATTAAAGTGTAAAAGTGATTATCAATATCATATAAATTTTATTAAATGATGTGTGTAGTGATCTCATTTATACAATATGTTAATGAAATTAATTTATTATGAAATTTATATTAACAAAATTGTGAGGCAAAAAAATAAAAACTTATAGTTTAAGATTAATTTGATTCTATAACATGTTTGTAGGTAATGAAAAGGTTAAAAATGTTTTATATAGTATGAATGTTTTATCTGTGTATTTGTTAAAATATGAGGAAAGGTGGTATTTCCACCCATTAATGGTATATTTTAATGAGTACACTTAATTTTTTAGTAAAATTCTCCAAAAACATTGATTAACATATATGATATGAAAATAATAGATTACTCGTTAAATATTACTACGAAAAGGAAATAATAGTTATTTTTAATACAATGTTTTTTCATATCTACACAAGATATTATGAAGTGACGTTGTTTATAAGAGGATAGTGGGTGTATGTTCAAACATATACAAGTTTAATTTCTACAAATAAATTATTATTGAAATATAAAATTAATGTGATTTTTCATTTAATATCCCAAACAGCTCAGGATATGTAATTATTAAGGGAAATATAAAAGTTATATTTAATTACCATTATAAACATAATATCATTATTTCCTAAATTATTATGAGAGTAATCATAGTTTAATTGGATGGTTTTATCAAATGGTCATATATAATGGTGGAAAAAATTATAAATAGATGAAATATAGAGACCCATGATTCCCATACATGGATATTAGAACTTTTTAGATGAATATTCCTTACATTACATCAGCAAAAACATTTGAACCATAAATATTTAGTAAACTTGTAAAATTTGAACACAATATTCTATGTTCACGAAATATCTTCAACGTATCCCATAAATATTTTCCCTTTAATTAATGCAATATAATAACCTTTCTTTTAAACATGTGAAATTAAAACATAAGAAAAGTCCATGTTATATTTTATGTATGATTAAATAAGAGATATATGTAATCATTTTGTGAGAATCTGAGTATGATAACATGGGAAAAATATTTAGAGACCATAATCTATATATCAATTATCATAATCTGGAGTCACATCATAGATATTAGAAGTTCATAAAAATGAATCATATGAGAATCAAAGAACATAATCCATGAGAGCATAAGATTAATATAAGAAATAGTGTTGTAGAATAAACATGATCATAGAGAATATTTTTCAATGGAAAACCACTGAGACATTTATGACATATTAGGATTGGCCTATCCAGCAGTATACCCTCTTGTTTTGATACAGTGATAACCACTCATGTACCCTTTAGATCATATAATATTAATAAATACTGAATAAATTAAGGGGAGATATATGTCCCAACCTTCACATAATATACAAATTTATGTTCCACAAGATCATAGAACATAAATCATATCATAACCCATGAAAAACGGTGTTTCATAAAACATGTCATCACATCATAACTCATGGAAAAGAAACATGTTTTTTAATCATTTCATCATATCATTGTAATATAATCCATAAAAAAGAAATGGGTTTTATAAACATATTTTCAGAAAAAACCTAAACCATTTATGAGAAATAAAAAGTTTGGTATAATAGTTTTATATCTATTATATGGAATAAGTAACATGAAAGTATTTAATCTTAGATGGAAAATGATTTTGAATAAAAACAAGATGGAATTTTTCCTGAGAAAAATAGCCTTTTCATGTCGATATTTTTTTCAAGCATAAAATATTTTTAAAAAATTTAATTAAAAAAATTCAAACATATAAATAATATTTAAAAAAAATGAGCCTTCAAGATAGTGGGAAATATTGTTTATACCGTACAAGTTAATATAAGGATTACTTTTATATTTTTAGTAAACGTTGAAAGAGTATTGTTTTTTAAGACAAAATGAAGAATAATTTGAAATTTTCTAATAAAAATTTAATTTTTAATAGTTAATTTAATAAAAACAGTTAATAATATTTAAAATAGTCTTGTAAACAATTTTAGAAAACAATGAGTTTTTCAGAAAATGGTTTTTGATGGAATAAATTTTTTTATTAAATAAACTATTTTAAAATCTTAACGACATAAAGAGAAGAAATTAAAATGAAAAACTGGGTTATAATGACATAAAAATATGAGAATAAAATTAATTAGTTTCTTGAGATATATGGAATAAGAGTTGATCATTTTATGTCTAATCATAAACAATCCGAATAATTGAAGTGATTATAATACAAAATACTTCCCACATTGGAATTGAATGAAAACAAATTAAGTGAGAGATATAATGTAATAAATTTAAGGATTATAACTATATATAATGTCAAAGTGGATGTTTATAGACCTTATAGATGATTATTGAAGCATAAATTAACTTTTTTCCCGAAGAAGGGAAACTGTGGCAAAAACCTATAACCGATTTGTTAACATTTGAAAAATAAACACCATGAATGGGAGATCATAAAATGTATATTTAAATTACCATAATTTTAACGATAAAAATCATATAATTCATTATTTGGTATTATATACCTCTATATATAAATAAATGGTGAATATGGTATGTGTATCATAGAACTAAAAAGTGAGTTAAAATCCCTTACCGACATGATAACTTATGAAATGTGATACCCAAGAAAAAGAGATCCTTAAATAGATATGCGAGTCCAAATTATTTTATGTATAATAATAATAAAATAACGTCATGGGTATTATATTTATTACATAAATTAAATAACTAGTGAATATGGCATGCGTCTCACAGACGAAAAAAAGTAGGACGAAAATCCCATACAGATTTGTTTAATTTTAAACCATACAACCCTGGAAGGATTCATCCAAAAATTGATATATAAATACACATTATTTAATTTATATTAATAAGAAAATAAATTAATTGTTAGTATATAAACCACATAAATGAAATAGTTGTTGAATGTGGTGTGTGTCTCACCGAAGCAAAACATGAGATGAAAATATCTTATCGATTTTTTAAATTTTGAACCATAAAAACCACGAAATAGTGATCACTAAATTTATTTTTAAATCAACATAATTTTAAATATACTATTTAAAAAATAAATTCTTTTTTATTCTATAATAAATTGATGGACAATATGGCATGTGTCTCATAGAAGTAAAAAGTGTGACAAAAATCCATTACTGATTTGTTAACTATTGAAATATAAACCCCAAAAAATATAGATAATAAAATGTATATGTAAGTACCTATAATTTTAATTATGATAATAATAAAATATATTCATGGGATGTGTATACCCCATATAAAATAAGTAGGCGGTGAATTTAGCATGTGTATCATACAAGTAAAAAGTGAGATGAAAATGCCTTAGTAAGTCCAAACTTCATTCATAATCATTTGTACCTCAAGTATAATAAATAAATATATGTTTATTTAATATATATTAAATAACCATAATATTATATATATATATTAGAAAATATATTATTTAATAATTTCAATTTATTACCATTTATTATTAATTTCATATTAAAGTTATGTTTCACGTAACATCCTATTTGTTTTTGATAGGTAATTTTATTTTTTTATTTTCAGTACTCCTTTTTATCATGGTTACATAATATACAAAATAATAATAATGAAATAATTATCATATTTTTATGCCAATTATATCTTCAATAATAATCAATAATGTTGGTTTTGAGAAATGAAGTATGTTACGACCATGGTGACGGTAGGTCGTGTGTACACATTTGTAATGCTTCCATTTTTCACTGATCAATATTGAGAGGAGGTAAGTAATATATTATCATTAATAAATGATAATAATTCCATAAATAAAATATTAATTCTTTAAATAAACTTATACATATCATCCATGTTGTGTGGTGATTAATAGAGAGAGTCACATCACTTTGTGAATACCTTCATCCCCACATACACGAACTACATTATCATCTTTCAGTTGATGAAAAAGTAAAAAATATAATTATATATAATCATTTATGAATTATTAATATGACATAATTTAATTATTATTTAATTTATTTGGCATATATTCATTAATTTTATCTTTATAATCCTACATGTAAAGTTTTAATAAAAAATGAATAACATAACTTTGTGAGGAAGTAGTCCGTCATACACACGAGGGACATTATCATATCCACTACATAATGTAAATAAAAGAGTAATATTTTATATAATTACATAATATGTATAATTCTTTTAGAAATATAATATATATACTTTATATCCATTTTCATTCCCAACTATAAGAGGTGGTAATGGAAAAATGAATGTCATCAGATCGTGATGCAATAGTTTTTCGTACACCTGAATGATGATTTCATAAACCATTTTATGGAAGATGGGATATCATTGGTCAATTAACATAACATAAAAAAATTATTTTTATGTAATATACTGAATTATTATATAATTATGATTTAATAATAATTGAAGAAGGTGTAAGGAGAAATTTACTAAAAATGAACGTTAAAGTAGGTTGCATCTTTTTCGGGTAACCTCCTTTGGATTGCACCAAAATTCATTCAAGATTAAATTTATGACCAAAATAGGGATCCCTAGATAAAATTAGAGATCATTTTATGTAATAAGGGCATATATTGGAAAAAAAATAAAGGTGTGAATATGAGAGGATAGGGGGTGTCCATTTATAAGTGAGGTGAGTGGTACACTTGTAATTTTTGAAATTTAAATAGTGTACCAATATTTTTCACAATCCAAAAGGGTCAAAAATAGATTATTAGAAATTACTAGACATTATATAGTCAATATATGTTCATAAAACATTTTTTATACAATATTTGAGGTCACTTTATTACTTTTCTTTTTATTTTTCCCCTCGATAAACCCATTTTATTTTAACCGAGGTAACTACTTTTTACTTCTTTTGCTGTTAATTTTGTGGAAAAAAATGTAGAAATTATTAGATAATAAAATATATTTTAATTAAAAATATTTAATACATTTAATCCAATTAAATTATAGATTTTTCAAAATTTATTTAAAACGTAATCCAACATATGCAATGAAAAATAGAGTTTTCATAGAGACAATGTTGAAATGATCTCAAGGTTTTTATACCCAAATTAAATTATAATTTTATTAAAATAACCTAAATTATATTAATATAAATATAATTGAAATAATTATACATTAATAAAAATTTAATTTATAATGTAAATTTATAAACAATTTATTAGAAACTGGATTTTTTGATTGAAATTTTGTATTTCTCATTATTCAAGAAAACAATAATCATTTTATAAAATTCTGTGTAATTCAGCTTATATAATTGTAAAATTATTATTTAAAAAATGATCATTATATTTTCTAAATAAATTTACATAAATTTTTATAAATATTTATCAATGATAGTGTTCAATAGGCGACACAACTACTTTCTAAAAAAGGAATTTCTCTACATAATATAGGAATGATTATTATTTATTATATAGAAAACAATAAATATGAATTTTAACTTTTTAATTGAATATATAATATATATATTTCATTAGAAAAATTCAAAAATATTGGTTTTGTTTAATTAATTTTGGTAAAAAAATTCAATTTTTTTAGGAAGAGGTTTCTATAAGTTTCAAATAGTTTTTTTCATTTTAAATTAATTTGTCCAAAAATAATTGATTTTATATACATGTGTAAAAAATATATTTTTATAATTATTTTAATCTTATCCATACCATCCATTCTAATGACTCGGTGATAACTAATAAATAATTATATTATAATATTATGTAATATTTTTTAAGACTATTTTTTTTGTGTAATTTAAAAATCTATGTGTTATGTGTAACATAAAAAATTTAAAAGATTATATTAATTTGCAAAAAAATATTTCACAAAATCTAAATTTGTTACATTATACACCCTTAAAATAATAATTTCCTGCAAAATTCATCACATTGGTACCAAAAGAGAAAGAAACCTTTTCCTCATTATGTTCTCAGGTGCCCACATTACTTCATCAAGCTGGTAGTTTCACGAAAAAACATTAACAAAGTATGTGGTTTTTTATATTAAAAATTCCATTATATTAACCAAAATATCTATTGTTTAGTATTCATAAGTAATATATTTCTCCAACATTACATCTATTATGTTGAGTACATATGATTGATTAGGTATGTACATACTCGTGAGAGATATATCAAACACAACTTGAGATTGAGATAGGTTCAGTGGAGGCACCAATTGATAGGCTACGACCCAGATATGATGGAGAAATTCAAAGGGATGTATATAATTAGAGATTATATTTCCTTTGTATCATAAGAACAATTTAATCCATTGGTTATTATTCAATCAATTTTAACTGTATCTCTAACTCAAAAAAATCAAGATGATGTTTTTTATGTCTAAATGACTAATTGTTCACAAGATCCATAATTGAATGATAAGTCAGTCCTTCTATATATAGATAACAAAATATAGCATGGGTTATAAAATTTGGATAAATATTCATAAGGTGAAGTAATATGTTAATCTCTTAAACCACATCGAAATTATAACTTAAAGCATTGCATAAATGGATAAACTTATTACCCATACAAATTTAATTTTTTTTAGTAGGTTGCTCAATATCACAAAATAAATATAACATTAATCCCATATATATAATAAATTATATATTTATTTTCAAATACTAAACATGTGAATAATTTCATCATGTATTCTCTTAAAACATGTTAATAACTAGAATTACCATAAATCCTTATCGAAAACATACATGATTTCGTATTCCTAAAATAAATCTGAGATTATTGGATATATTCCTAAAATCTGATAAATGATGTTAAATAAATCAATGATAACATACACCACCTTGTGAAAATTCAATAATTAGTTCCAAGGTCATTAATATTATTAAATTTACCTTATTTAAATCCATGATAAAATTTTCCAAACATCATTATCTCTACATCAGGAACATTTTAAAGGTTATGCTCGCTGAAACATGTGGTTTTCCATAAATTTCATATTAATAATTAATAACTTTTATTTTTCATCATTACCATTAATTATATTCTTAAAAATCCATAGTGAAAATATTCAAAAAATATAATTATTTATTTTTTTCATGATTGATATAACATAATTCTTGAATTCCAATGTATAGACAATTCAATAATTCTAATTAATTCTTAGAACATTAATTAGGTTTCATCATTTCATTCCTCAATACATATTTATTTTAATATGAAATATGAGTCATGTATTAATATTCCCCAACCTCATTTTAATCATAATAATTATGTTTAATATAATCAATAATATTAAATCCACCAACACATTTCACATATCCTTCATTGTCTACTCATCATTAATAGTAAAACCATTAATCATACTACGTTGATAATTAAGTTGATGAGTATTCCCCCCACGACCTCTTTTTTCATAATTTTTATACTCTAGAAATTTATAACACACATATATTTATAATATCATATTCTTATGAATATTCCATTCTTTTGTGTTGAAAGAACTTTTCCTTTTTAATTAATAATTACATATTATGTTCTCTTATTCTCCCTACGCAAAACATCTTTTCCACCCTCTAAGACATACCCTTATGTTATTCTTCCCACATTCTTGACATATAGAGAACTGAATATTCTTTCTTATAAGGTCACCATTAGCCACACTCTCAGTGAACTCTATCTATCTCTTTTTTTGAGTTCGAGAGTTGGTTATTCGCCACCTTTTTAATTGTATGAACTCAATATCTCTTTAAGGTATAAAGTCTTTAGTTATCAATTCAAATATTTAATTTAATATTAATGGAATTTCTAATGAGGTTAAGTAAGAAACAAGGCTATCTTGGGCTTGTTCGATTACCATAGGCTCATGTTTTTGAGGAAAATAACTAGGATGAATGGTTAATAGAAATCATGTTGCCTAGTCCACATGGTTAGAAAAAAACATATGGTGAGATTTTGTGCACAGAAGATGGTCATATAGTCTGACATAACCATGAAACATAGACAACACATCCATGCATGGGTTAGAGGTCTCGTTCCATAGTATTTTTTATGGGATACATGTATTTAGTCTAAACATGCATCTATCTCGTGCAAGGGGTGTCCTGGGATAGTGTTGGGAACACTGTTGGAGCACTATTTGACCGAAAGTGGGGCCAAACTATGTGACTCTTTAATTTTTTCCTGAAAAGACCATTTTTTCCTCATTCCAATAAAAAGGATAAACCCCTTTGTTCCTCTTTTATTTCTAGTGGAAAAAAGAACTCATCCTTCCCTTTCAAGCTCTCCTCCATTCCTAATGCATGGACATGAGAGATCTTCTCTACATGACTTCTAATTCATGAATAGTCTCTATCATTTGATTTACACTAGTAAGATCTCCATTCCAATAGTTGTTGTCTCTATTATTATTCCAGATGATGGAGTTATTTTGGTGAGAGATCATATTCCATATTTTCG
The DNA here is from genome assembly GCA_963277665.1 of Viscum album. Taxonomy (NCBI): domain Eukaryota; kingdom Viridiplantae; phylum Streptophyta; class Magnoliopsida; order Santalales; family Viscaceae; genus Viscum; species Viscum album. The sequence continues at coordinate 1,153,293,726 of OY728140.1, forward strand.
TGGTGTTTTTTTCTTCCATTTTCTGTTGATATGCAGAAAACCAATAACATATACTGTATGATTGTTCCTCTACAAGAATATGGTTTGTGTTGTTTGACTTATGCATCAAATTCTCACTATTTATACACTTTTTCCATTTTGTGCATTCTGATTTCACAAGGAGTAACCTATTAAACTCATATTCCTCAAAATTAATCATCTAAATTTAAAAATAAGGCCTTCAAGATACAATTTGATATAGTTAGAGATTGAGGTCCCAAATATAATCTACCAATTAGAGTGAATACCTTAATATTAATTTACTGATGAATATTGTGATGACCTAAAACACCATTTTAGTGTTTATGTGTGAAATATATTATGTTAATTCCTTATTTTAATGAAATGAATTTTAAACCACTAAATAGATTTTATTTTTATATACATTTAATCATATACCTTGGCTTGTTTTAATGTATTTAAATTGTAAATTGGTGGACTATCATCTTTTACTTTTCCAATTATGATAAAATGTGTTTCAATGGACTTAAGTAAGTTATTAATGAAATATGTATTTCAAGTTGTATGATAAATTATGATTATATATGAAATGAATATACCTTACCTTTTTCATATGGACTATTTTCACCCTTATAGGGATGGTATGAATTGATACAGCAGTAGATTCCTATGATAATTCATTAAGTACTCTGAGGATAAAATTATGATTTATCAAGACGGCTCCGAAGGGAAAAAACCACATTGGATCAGGTTTTTTCTCTGTTATTGGATGCCAGATATAACACCCAAGGATCCATATCATCCTATGTAAAATTATATTTCCTTTGATACACTCTATATAGTCTCTGAACCATACCATGGTGGGCCCTCCCTGCTAGTTAGTAGTCTCTTATGCAAACGGAGGAGCGATTGACGCCTTATGGAGAAACAGTATGGCTACTATTAATGGGTGATATGGGCCAGGACATCACAATTTGGTATCATAGACTTTATTATCTTTCCTTATTATTATTTTATGGTAAATTAAGACTAATATGTGTTGGAATTTTTTAATTAGCATGTTCTTAGGATTAGTTATCCCACATATTGGGAAAAAAAATTATTGGGATGAGACATGATGTAATTGATTATGCCTATTACAGTTGCAATAATTTCAAAGTTGGGTAATGCGCATTAGGTATGGTGTTTATTAGTCTATTATTGGTTTTACTTATTATTTGGCCTGATATGGAATGGAATAATTGATCATGAATCATTCTTGGATTATATAAGTATTAAAATATCATGCATTATTCCATTCAATATAGGTTTTATTTATTGATATCTTGATACTTTTTTTATATGCCATGAGTGATATTTATGTTATAAAACTAACATTTTTCTAGATAAATAAGTTTTTATAGTAGTATATTAATGTTTATTCATAAATGAAAATTGTTTTTTCTGATATAGATATATAACTCCACCTTAATTAATTCATTATCAAATGTTTTAGATATATAACTGAGGCTACATGGACTGAAACATTTATTGATTTTAAATATATGGATGTCATTTTAATTTAAAGATTGAATATACATTTATAAACTGGTATTGATGAAAAATTTATTGAAAAAATATTATACTACCTGTAACATTATGATATCAAATTTAAAGGCCGGGATACTATTAAATGAACTACAAATTTATATTTATAATGAATTCACTTTTATAAATTGGAAATGATACTTCAGTTAACTAGTTAGTAATGTAAATTAAATACTTGCTAAATATTTAATTTATATATTGTTGGAATTAATTAGTGTTTCCAATTGAAATTTAAAAATATTTTTTCTTCTATACTATTCAATTGAAACAATATAACCAGAACCCCAATATAAAATAGACAACTTAACTAAGATCTGATTTTAGTAGTGGGAAGTAGGTTGTATCTATACTCATTTTTCTTAGTCATATACAATTCCAAAAACAACGCTTTTTGAACAGTAATAGGGTTGTGATTCATATATAGGAAGTCTTATACCTCACCAATTCTTACGTCTTTGATTTAATAAAGTTAAATATTTTTTGATTTATATACATGGAATTTTTGAGATATTCCACCATGATTTCCTCAACGTCTATGCTAAAGGGTGGTGACAACCATGCTATAATTATGGTTTGTCCTAAGCCACCTATGTAATGTCTTATAGTTCCACCTATGAAACATTCCTCTATTCCCAATGTAAGAAATGATACCCAGCTACAAGATAGATTTTTACATCTATGAAGAATTTTAAGAGAGATCTTTGACCATCTTCTTCTATGGCCATGTTGACCCAAGAGGATCATCAGTAACATCTGTATGTGTTTTAGAGGAATATATGTCCTCATTATATGGATTCATGAATGGATTATATGTTATCAATATTTTATAACCATGAGATACCTCTTAAGAGGACACTAAAGCTCACTTCTCACATGCTTCTTAATTCCACAAAACATTGGACGGATTTATTAAACTAGGTTGATGAGCATAAGGGTATGACTTTTGGGAATTTTTACACTAGTTTCAATTTATTATTCTATTATGAGATGTTTTAAGAAAATAGGGAAAAATATTTCATGCACCTATTTAAGTGGTAGCCATAGTATCCCCAATAAAGTCTCATTATTGTTCCACCACTATAGGAAGAAAGGACATTTGAAGCCTTTGTTTGACAAGAATCTAGATGAGTTTAGAGCCTATGACGGAATGCTCCATCCATAGAGATTCTTATAGACCCTCTAATATTTCAAATGGGATTGGATCCATAAAAACACAACTTTATAGAGTAGTAGTAGTAGATTTATGTTATACAAGGATATCGAGTAGCACTAGCTAGTCATGCTAAGAAGGAGTTCATGTAAATGGTAGATAAATGACTATTTTTCATCATCAACAGAGCAGACCAACATAGGGTAATATAGCTATAGCTTGGGGGAATTAATTAGGCCAATTTCATACAGTGTAGTCAATACCCAAGGAGTATACTATAATGATGTCTGTAGTATGTTATACTAATTTAGTAGCATCTAAAATAATATATTATTTATTCTATATAGGTTCTTCACACTCTTTTATTAATGTATTTATCATGTAAAGTATTGGGATTAAAATTCAAAACTAGTGTGATAAAATTTGATACTCCATTGGGAATTTGATTAGAGAGTATACAAAATTGTAAATAATTACCCCACGAGGTAGGTAGTTATCGTTTCTATGGGACATTATCATCCATGAGTTTATGGGATTCGATTTCCTTTATAGTATGGACTAATTAGTCCCTTACCATTCTTATATGTATTATTATCGTCGTAGGGTATTATTAACATCACAATCGTGTGATAGTTATCATCACAAGGGTGAATGGGATGTTTTGGAAATTAGATATGTAGTAGATCATCATGGGCTATGTCAAGTGATAAACCAAAGGATAACCATTATATGGGGGATTAGGGAATGTGGAAGACTAATTATCCTCCTATAGTAGATCATTTCTAGGATGTATTACCTCATGAATTTTTGTGTAACCTTTTAAGATATACGTGTAGTTCTCTATCAAGATAGATCATATATCAGAATTAGTATCCATTTCTCATTATTGGAATCCTACAACTGAGTTATAAGAGCTCAAGAGGTAGCTAGAAGACTTGGAAACTAAGGGTTTTATAAAAAAAAGTACAACATATTGGGGTTCACCTGTTCTTATGTACAAGGTGTTGGATGTGATCTTTAGTAAATTCATAGATTTTTATGGTTGAACCAACATATTTTTATAAATCGATATCCCTTTCCTCATTTAGATGATCATTTCGATAAGATATTAAGAGATAGAGTATTTTCGATGATTTATCTAAGGCCAGTTTATCATCAGGTGTGTATTAGACCATCTGATAAACCACATACAACATTTTTTAGTAGATATGGATTTTATTAGTATTTTTCGATTACATTCGATCTCATGAATCCCCTATATTTTTCTTGAAAATAAGAATTAGTTTTCTCACTCATACCTATATTCTTTAGTTGTGGTGTCCATGAAAGACATATTGGTGTTCTCATAGACATGACGTGATCATGAAAAACAAATTGATATCATTTTGATTACATTGAGAGGGAATAATTTGTATGCCAGACTTACCAGATTACACTTTTGGATTGACAAGTTTCACTTACTGGGTCATATCATATTAGAATCATGATTATTAGCTATCCCAAAGAATGTGAGGGATACCGTTTCTTCGGAGTAACCCAAGAAGAATGTTGGTATATAGAGTTTATTGGGGATGTATGTATATTATATGTTATTTATAAAATAATTTCATGGCCTTAAATCTTTTATTTCCAATTTGAATATAAAGGATGAGAGGATCACTTATTTTGATGCCTATTAGATGTCTTTTCTAGTGATGAAAGGGTGATTGACTTTATAAATGGTCACGATTCTACCTGATCCTAGTAGAGGTTTTATCTTTTCCTTTCATTCAATAAGTATCAATCTAGGTTCATTTCTAATTTTTTAAGAGATAGTGTTTTCATATGCATATTTTTTGTTATGCCTTCTTGAGAAAAACTGTGTGATGCATGATCTCAAGCTTATAAAAATATTCCATGTCTTTTGTTGCTAGAGACACTATTTGGTGGGAGATGGATTTGGGGTGTATACATAGAAAAAAATATGCTATTATATCTTCAACTAAAAGGAATTGAGCATCAAAAATTAATATAGTAATAATACCTACCACATATTTACTTTTATCATACCAATTTGTCTTGTTTTGGGAATGCAATTGTTGTTTCTTGGTTCATGATGACTCATATGCAAGCTATTCAAAAAGCATGTGGTGACTGGATGCTGATAGATCTTATTTATAAGATTAATCTAAAGTTTTAAATGATTTTATAGTCTCATTATCATACATCCTTTGAGATATCCTCATAATTATTGATAGATTGAAGGTTTGAGGGAGTGTACATCATGTATATATCCAATTATGTACTGGTAATTTGATGGAGAGGACATCCTGAATATACATGGTTGTATCTGGGTCGCTAATGTTATGAGAGATGAACTATTGAGAGAATCCCAGGATTCACAATGGGCAAGGAACCATGTGATTTGGAAGAGTCATTGCAATATGCACGACCAGAACTGGTATCCTGATATGAAACATCAGATTGTAGGTATTATCATTAGGTGTTCTATATGACCACTTGTGATTTTTGGAGAACCAATGTAATAATATATTTTTATATTCATTGAAAACTATTAAGTGCAAATGGTATGATTTCATAATGGATTTTACGGCTAGTTTACTGAGGTCACCATGATGTAGAGATACATTTTGGGTAGTCTTTCATAGACTGAAAAATGTATCCCATATCATTTCAATCTGAGAGACCATATTAGTGGATGAGCTCAGAATAATATATTTACATGAGATTATATTACTATCTGAGGTCCTTTGTAATATCATTTTTTTTGGGATTCTCATTTTTCATCGAGGTTCTAGATGGTGTAGCCAATAACACTAGGTACATAAATACTTCTGAGTATGTCTTACAACCCGCTGACAGGTGGATAATTAGAATAGAAAATACATGTTCTAGAGATTATGTTTAAAGAATGTGTACTTGATTTAATGGTTTCCTAGGAAAATATTATTCATTTTGTAGTGTTTTCATACAATAATATATATCATTAAACCATATAGATTCCTCCTTATGAGGCCCTATATGGTTGGTCATCACTTTCACCTCTACGATGGTTATCGACAGGAGAGGTTGATCGAATAGGTCATTATGTCATATATAAGACCTCAGAGTAGGCGAACCTCATCTGAAAGATGATTGTTACAATTTAGTATAGAGAATATCTTATGCCAATCATCCCCGTAAACTACTAGAGTTATGGTGGGGAGTAAAATTTTCTACTGTGTTGTACCTAGATCATCAGATTGATGAATTAGATGGTAAGGGAATATAACTCCTATGTTCATCAGAAATCTCAAGATATTAAAGATAGTATGGTTGGTTGCATATCTTATTTTTTTTATAAAAGGCACAAATCCATGGATGATTTCATCCATATATCACATCATCAGTGATATTATGATGATCTTTCTCATAATTTTTATACCAAGGATGTCAAGTTGGTGTTTCATGCTTCATTTTAATAGTATCTTATTTGAATAATTGATTAGATCATCTAGTATCACCAAGGATAGTTAGTCCATTCAGTATGGGTTCTGTGGAAGCATGATAGTGTGCATGATGAGACTTGGGAGAGAAAGACCATCGTATGTGCTCATTGGATAGAGTTATTACCAAATGAAGCATTACCACCCTTGGAAGGGAAACATGGGGATATTTTAAATAAGTGGGGAAGTTAGTAAGAAATTAAATATTATTCAATCTATAAAACTAATATATTAATTTTTAATTTGATAATTTTATTTTAATGAAATATCTTAATGAGATTATGGAGGAAACGTGGGTGTCTGGGGCTTGATAAGAGTTTGGAATTAAATTTATGGAAAAAACTGGTGGGCCACATTGTTAGTAGAAATTTTTCATCATAATAATTGTGGTAAGAAAAAACTATACGGGGTAATTCAGTGCAATGAAGAGGGAGACACGGTCTGACATTACCGTGTTGTCTATGATAGATGACAGCACAAATATTGATCTTCCAATTTTCATGTTGTATTTTCATTGGATATTTATTTTCAGTATAAACATTTTCCTATCCTGTGTAAGGAGTGTCTTAAGATCCATTTTGGCTTATAATTAGTTTTTGGTTTTTCCAACCATGTGGGCAAAACATGTGAACCCTTAAATATTGCGTGGAAATGCAATTTTCCCTCTAGCCTTTTAAAATCTTAAACCATGTTCTTATTGATTTATTTATTGTGGATTGTAATCTCTCCTCCTCACTATTGAAACCATCCTCTAGGCATAAATGTAGGCACTTTGAGATCTTCACCACCCTAAATTTGAATAAGGATATGTATGTTGCATTCGATAGACACTACTAATATCCCCATTGAATTATCTCATTTATTTGTTCTTATTCAAATCGAGGGAGTTATTTTCATGTGTTCTTATAAGAACTATTTTCATAGAATTTTCCCTAGTCTAACACATTCTTCTGATCTAGAATAAAAAAAAGGTGAATATGGGATGAGTGTTCTTCTAGTGACATAAGGGAGGTAGTCTATGAATTATCCCTCAAAGTATCCATTTTTATAAATTATTTTCATTATTTGAACTCTTATCCTTAAATTCATATTCCATAAATTAAATCACATAAATTTAGAATTATTTCCCTAAATAGGCAATTTTTTATATTTTACTGTTGATACCTCTATGACAACCACCAATCTGGGTGCGTCCCTCGATATTCATATAGTGACCAATATTATGATTACCCAAAACATCATGTGGGTGTAGTCATTATACCTATATAATGATAAGTTCTTATTTTAATTAAATTAATTATAATTCATTAAATGCGAAGTATTTAAATGTATATATAAACAATATCACCTGGCCTTGTTCAAATATAATTAAATTGTAAAAAGGTTTCATGTTCTCTTTGACCTTGTCAGTTGTGAGGAATGGTATTGGAAATAACCTATTTAAATTATAAATGGCATGTGTATTATAGAGATTATGATCAATTATTCATTTATATATATATCTGTGAAATTAATAAATGGTTTCTTTTTCATATGGTCCATTTTCATCATTATAGAGAAGATCTTACATGAGCTCGCTTTGTATTACTGATAGAATGCCTTGAGAAATCAAAGGATGGAATTCTGATTAATTGAGATGGTTCCCTAGAGAGATACCCACCATGTAATATGTTATTATTCTATTATTTAATTCCTAAAATGAAACTTTATAATCCTTATCTCCCTATAGAATATTAGAATTCCATGGGTGGACTCCCTTGATTTAGTGTGATGTATTAGGACATGTGACACCATGGATTATTCTCCTTGGTCTCCAGTAATTATTATTCTAATATTTATAATTGGACTTGATCCGTGAACTCAATTATAAATAATTCTAGTTTTCTGTGCTGAGTATATCTCTTGGATTACACTTGGACCCATATTTCTAGAATTGGGTTTATTTTTGTACTATGAGCTATCCCAGCATTCTAAGGCTAGGGATTCCTTGTTACCTCCTTAGATCCTTTCTAATTTTTACTATTATTAATATTACAAGATAACTATTAATTTATTCCCAATGCATTAAATTAAATGATTAAATTAATAATCATTGAAACATTTAGCAGAGACTGAATCAGGTATGGTCAGCCAAGTGTCCCACAAGGAACCATTACTCAACATGGGTCATATTTATTTTCCTAATTTACATCAATATACCTACACATTGTTATAGTAAATATTTTAATGATGGATTTGAAGAGACATTGTTTGTGGTGCCCTACCATGTTTTCCACACACACTTTATTGGATTCTGAGGATTTTGAGGAATATTATATGATTTTATTTGTAGATAAGGGGAAGCAACTAGTTATGGGTTCATGACTTGTTGTATTAGTGTGAAATATTAGTAGAAGGTCAATAAGATAGTGGTCATGAGTCTTGGATTCCTTTTGGTCTTTTTGACAATTTTTTATTTTCATTCAATAATGTATGCTTTATTCTTTAAGAAGAGACATGACTTAATTATTTTATATTCTACTATTCCTTTTTAGTTGATTATTTTTGTAACATATGTTTAGAAACATTATTCTATATTTTCATTATATTTTATTCCTTTCAATATTTAAACATCATATATTATTGTGTTCCACTTTGACCATGAGGGTATAGCTTCAAAATCATACCCCATTGGACACTTAATACTAGTTAGAAGCCTCTGGAATATGGGTTTGCATGATTGAGGTTATATATCCAGCTGGTATGGCTATAATTACTGAGTGATCCATGAAATGATGAAACATTAATAAGGTTTTGTGATAACTGATTTGGTACAACCATACTTTCTTCCACTCCAATCAACATACCATTTTTCTTATCATTAGAAAAGTTTTCATCATAATCAATTTTATTCTAGTTCCTTATGGTTTTTACAATGAAAAAAACCAAAAAATCATTTTTGTAAGCCATAATAATCATAATGAGGATCCACATAATCATGAAAAATCACTTATGGGTTGTTTAAATTATGACACCTTCTTTTAATTATTTGAATCAATTAGTTTATCAATGTTCATTCATAATCATCATCTATTTAAATACTACATGATGGTTCGTAAAGGTTTTGTGAACTTCCATAGAATGTCCCTAAGAGTTTCAACCAGGTTTGCGGCGAGTATTTTTTCATGTAGTAGGTGATGATCAAGTATAACTTAATGTTTCCTTTTAGGAGTTAATACGGCTAGGTTCCACTATTCTAGAGCAACATCCAATTGTTTTATCTAGATATGGATGAAATTTCTTGTAAACCAATTTTTCTATCCTTTAAAAATATCAATAAAATATTCCTATACATTAAACTCATAGTTAGACTTATCCTAAAACATGTATGTAGGGCTATTATTAATGTCATCTCAAACTATTTTATAAAGGATAATTAAACCTATACTCTGATACAAACTATTGATAACTAGGTTTCTAATATATGGATATCACATCTTTTTGGACGAATATTAATTATATTACACAAACACATTCCCAAGGACCATAATAGTTTATTTTCATTTGATATATAGAACATAGTCGTCTTAATTCATGAAATATCATTAATGTATCACATAAAGATCTTACCCAATTAGAAATCCTACTAATAAATCATTATACCTGACACGAGAAAAAGAAACATAATAATGGGTGAGAATAGATGCTCTATAAGGGTAAAAAGGGAGATATTTAAGAATAGCATGGGAATCATGGTATGAGAGGGTGATCATAAAATTTAGATATAACACCATGCATACCAAAGATCATAATCATGAGTTACAACATAGAGAGTTTCTATTTTTTAGACATGTATAATAAGGGAATCATAGAAAATGAGTTATAAGGGTATAACATTGACATAAGATATATAATCATGTCACACACATATGAATATAAAATATTATGATCATGCTACCCACCGAATCATTAATTATATGTAAGGATCGGAATGAAAACCCATTTATCTATTTTGGACCTGATATAACCTCATATGTAGCCTCTTATTTTGGGATCGGGATAAACTCCAGTATACACATTGAGATAATATATTAATAATCATTACCCAATGGATTATAGGGAGATTTAGCTCCCACCCATCAAATAATCCATACATTTATATGCCAAAATAAGATATAAAATTCATCATATCATAATCCATGAAACAAAATGGATTTCATAAAAAATTTCATCATGTCATAACCAAGGGAACCGAAACATGTTTCATAATCATTTCATAAATTCATCACAACATAATCCATGGAAAATATACAGTTTTCATAAAAATATTTTCATCATAATTATTAACCATTATGGGAATTAAAAATAATGTAATGCATGGATCATATCCACAATGAAGCATAATTAACATAGAAGAATGTAATCATAGTTGGGAAGTTAATTTAAAAAAAAACCCCACTAATAACATTTCTTGAGGAAAAATATCCTTTACATTTTAAAAACACATTTTCAAACAAAAAATATTAAAAATATTTTTTTAATATAATATTTAAAAATCAAAAATTAATACTGTGAACATCGGTCCATTATAATGGTGGGAAATATCATTCTTTTTTAGATAAAATAAACATACCTTTCACATTTTTGGTAAAACCCAATATAGAATTTTTTTTGAAATTAGAATATTGATTTTTTAATAAAAAATTAAAATTTAAATAATGGTAATAAATTTGTTAATAATTTTAATTAATAATTTAAATAAAATTAAGTTTTGTAGAAATCATTGTTTTGGAGAAAAAATGGTTCTTGACCAAAATGTGATTTGTTTTAAAATCATTATTTTTAACTCATGAGTGCAAAAAGGGAGGATAATGATAGGAAAACATTTATTTTCAAAAAATAAACTTTGTATATGGAAATTCACATGTTTCTTGAGATATTTATTATATTATTTCGTCATTTTAATCCTAATCATAAAGAATTCCAATAATCGATGAGATTATAACATAAACCCCTTCCCACATTGGTAATTTTGAATTAAAATCCTCATAAAAGAATATCATTAAATTAAATGTGAAATATAGTTAAATAAATTATTTTAATGATATGAATTTAAAATGGTAAATATATACACCTCATATAAGAATAAAGGTTCAAAACATAACTTATGCTACAAAGAAGGATAATTTAGACAATAATTCCATTTTGATTTGTTAACTTTTGAATAGTAAACCACATGAAAGAGAGATAATCAAATGGATATATAAATCACTATAAATTGTTGTTTACAAATCATAAAAATCATTTATGTTAAGTATATACACCACATAAATTAAATAGGTGGATAATATTGAATGTGACTTTTAAAAGTAAAAAGTGATATGAAAAACCCGTAATGATTTGATAATTATTTATTCTTAAACCCCATAAATTATATATAAAAAATGAATATTTAAATAACAATATTTTTAATTATAATAATCATAATATGAATTAATGGTAATTATATAAACTGGATAAAATAAATACTTGGTGAATATGGAATGTATCACACATAAGTAAAACGTGAGACAAAATCCCTTACCGATTAATTAATATATGAACTAAAAAACCAATGGAAGAAAGATACTCAAATGAATATGTAATAAAAATAATATTAAGGATAAAAATCATAAAATAAATTCATTTATAGTATATAAACTAAAAAATATAAATAAGTCGTGAATATGGAATGTATCTCATAGAAGTAAAAAGTGAGTTGAAAATCCCTTACCGATTTGTTAACTTTTGAACGGTAAACCACATGATTGACAGATCATAAAATAAATATGTAAATAATAATATTTTTATAGATAATAATAAAAAAATAAAATCTTAGGATTTATATATACTACATTAAATAAATAGGTAGTGAATATGGCACGTTTCTCAAAGATGTAAAATATGAGAGGAAAATCCATTACTGATTTGTTATCTTCTGAACCGTAAACCACATAAAATAGAGATAATAAAATAGATATGTAAATAACTATAATTTTAATGATAATATTGATAAAATAAAATCATTTTAATTTAATAAATAACATAAAATAAATAAGTGGTGAATATGACATGTGTATCACATAAGTAAAAAGTGAAACCAAAATCCCAAACCATAAGTCTAAATATCCTTCAAACAAGACCAATCATCCTATATAATAAATTAGAATTTATTATAAAAATATTAAATAACCATAACTATATATAAAATACCATATAAGATTTATTCATCTTCTTTTATAATCCTTCTAATAGAAATTTCATGTTAATGTCACATTTCATTTAAAACGCTTTGTTTTTCATATATACTTTGACTTGTTATCTTCGTTCCTCTTACATTATTCATGGCACCATTATGTAAAGAATAATTATAATGAAATAATTATCAATTTTATAAATCAATTATACTTTTCATATCAATCATTAAGGATATTTTTTAAAAATGAATTATGTTATGATCATGCAGACGGTAGGCCACATGTACGAATGAGTAACATTTCCATTTATCAGTGATCTTTATGTAAAGTGATGTAAGTAATATTTTATATTTATAGTGTTATTGTAATATCATAAATAAAATATTATTTCTATAAATATAAATATACATATCATCTATATCATGAGACTATGAAAAGAGAGAGTCACATCACATTATGACGGTAGTAGTCCACATGTACATGAACAACATTATCATCCTTCAGTGATTCGTGAGGTAAGAAATAAAATTATATATAATAATTTAATAGTGACAAAAATTTCATAAATATAATAATTTTTTCATTTATATGATATATATTCATTAATTGTTTCCTTATTATCTTCCATGAAAATCATTAGTGACAAAAAATCACATTGCTTTACGAGGTGGTCGTCCACCATACACATGATCAACACTATCAAATCACCAAAAGAATGAATATAAAATATTTATATACTATATATTGATTAAATAGGTATAATAATGTTATAAATATCATATATATACAATATATCCATCATCTTACCCAATCGTGAGATGTGATAATGTAAAAATGAATGACATCATTTAGAGAGGCTCTAGTCCACCGTACATACCAATGAGGATTTATTTACCCATTTTATGGAAGTGTGGAAGGTTGAAAGTGACTAACTTATCATAATAAAGTCTGTGTAAATGTAATATAATTGTTTTATTATATAATCATATTTTTGTAATAATTTATGGATGTGGGGGAAGAAATAAAATAAAAACCCTCATTGAAGTAAGGTACCATTTATTAGAGTAACCTCCCTTGGTTTGAACAAAACTCCTTCCAAGGTTGGATTTATGACCCTAATAAGTCATATACGAAGAGATAATGGATTTTGGGATGTTATTTGTGTATATAATGTTCATTTAAAAAGGGATTTAACTTGTGCAGAAGGGAGGAGAGGTGTTCACCTTTTATATGTGAGGTGAGTGGCATAGTTGAAATTTTGGAAAAGAAAAATGGTGTACCCACTTTTTTCACATCATATAAGGGTAAAAAATAGAGTATTATAGAATGATAGATAGGATTAGTTATAAATATATATATATATATATATATAAATATATATATATATATAATAATTTTTATAAATTTTTTTAGTTTAATTTAACCCTTATTTATTTTTTTAACCCCTCAGTAAAACAATTTTTATATTAATAGTGGCAATTAATTTTAATTGTTTTCTCTATTAATTTTCATAAAAAAGTAAGATAAACTTATTTTATAATATAAATTATACTTAATAAAAATATATAATAAATTTTTAATAGATAAATTTCAATTAATTGTAAAAAACTAATTTAAAACCAATCCTACAAGCGAGATGAGAAACCTAGCTTTCAAAGAGAAAGTGTTCCACAATTTACTAACTTTTCAAAACCAATTTCAACATGAAATTGATTAAAATTACAGAAATTATATTAATATAAATGTAATTGAACTAATATTACTTTCAAAAAAACATAAAATGTAATTTAAAATTATAAATTATTGAATTGAAAAGGCAATTTTCATTTGACATATAATATTTTTCAATATGCATCAAAAAATTATTATTTTCAAGAAATTTATAAACAATTCACTCTAGGATAATTTAAAAATTATTATTTCAAAAATGGAATTTATATTTAAAATAAATTTTATAAATTATTTAAACATTTATTTTAAAATAAGAGCGCAAAATATGGCAAATATTCAATTTATAAAAATATAGTTCTAAGAATAAAATCAGAATTATTATTATCCCTTAACTGGAAAAAAATAATTTGAATTTTAAAAATATTATTGATATATAATATATATATTTAACTAGAATATTTTACCAAATGTGGGTTGTTTAATTTATTGAGGTAAAACATGTTTGTTGGGATAAAAATAGTTATTCATAAAAAATATTTCCGGACTTATAATATTGTTTTTAATTCCATTTCTAATTAATTGGTCACCCATGAATTCATTTTATATAAATTTAAAAACCATATCATTTTATATTTTATTTAATCATATGAAAACCTATGATTCTAACAACTAAGTGATTACAATCATATTATAATATTATAACAATAAGACATGTTTTGTTTAAATATAGTGTTGAATTTAGCATTAGTTAAACTCTAGATCATTTGTAATTAAAAAATATAAAAAAGATTAAATTCATTTGAAAAGAATACATCACAAATTATAGGGTTGTTACATGTAATAAGTTATTGATACCCCAAAAAGTAATCAAAATACATGTACTATATGTAAAAATATAATCTATTATATGATTGATAAATGATTATATAGGTATTTGTTATGTATTCTTAACATAGTTTTATGAATAAAAATTATATCATATAAATGGAAATCTATTTTTAATAATTCATTCATATTGGATTCATAATTATAGAAATTAATATAATTTTTTGAAATTTGATGATAATTGGCCTCTGAAATTTTGATTTTGAGTTATCCATAACTAATGTTTTTCATAATGTATTATATGTTATAAAGAAATAGAAAGGTTAATATGATTAATATTTTTTTATTTAGATAAAAAATATTTTTATGTGGCATAAAATTTGTTTT
Organism: Viscum album; assembly: GCA_963277665.1. Lineage (NCBI taxonomy): Eukaryota > Viridiplantae > Streptophyta > Magnoliopsida > Santalales > Viscaceae > Viscum > Viscum album. Next base: position 1,153,309,046 of record OY728140.1, read on the forward strand.
CTTAGTGGATTCCCCATAAAGTATACTGTATTTAATGTCATACACTATATCATTAGTATAATTTAGGTGGATATATCATATTGGTGTCGCTCATAACTGTGGTGGGAGGGATACCTAGCTTCAGGATCTCCATACATTGATACCATTCATATGAAATCCTTGATAATTGGATAAACATGGGTGGTTGGGTTTGTTACTGATTATGTCATCAGTTAGGGATTTACCAAGATGTTATTTTATATCTTGTACGATGAGTATGGAATATGTTTCCTTGATTGAGAAATGTTGAGGTGTTTGTGGCTAGAAATAAATATTAAAAATGATTTAAATTTATATTTGGATGAGGGTAATTTTGTTTGACAATACATAAATTAAAATAATATGAGATGTATTCATCAAATTGGACTGTATTTACTTGGATATTTGAGAATGTTTGAGTTGTTTATATGATATTGACATACTCGTTTTCCAATGGTCTCTCAATTTCATTGAAAAGGGGAAATTTTTAATGTTCAAACAATATTTTAATGTTTCAAGTGGACACAATTATATAGATTCATGTGTTTGATAGGGATTTCTACAAATCCCTTTTTAGTTTAATCTTCATTGATGATTTGATAGATGTTTATATTTGTTTACATTTATAGATGTGAATATTGGTATTTATTCAATGTTATGAAGGCCTATAGGATCACACTTTATAGTTAAATGAATTGGTATTGAGTTTTTCTTATAGTGGAGATCTAAAATTTCATTATAGTTAATCCAAATGATTTTGTATTGGTGTTCAAAAGTAATTTTTTATGATTTTACACATGGGTAAATTAATGAAATATTTTGAAAATGCATTGAGAGATATCGAAAAAAATATTTCGGATATGATTTCTTTTGTTATTATATATGATACAGTATATTATTAAATCTATGAATGTATTATCAGTTATAGTGAAATTGAGATATTTTACGAGATGATATACACAAAATCCTTTTTATTGTGATAAAATCAGTATAGTCATATTATATGATATAAGGAATTTTTAAAAAATTGAATGAAGGAAATTATTACTTTTCAAATTTTTTATAAAATATAGCTATATCATATGGCCAAAATATATGCTAGATGTAGTTTATGACTGGTCAGATCATATATAATTTTTCATTGATAGATTATTGTGTTCTAATGTTATGATTTTTCTTTCATGTGATTTTCCAGAGTTACATATCATTTATGAAATATTATATAATATTTATCTCTTATTATTTAGATAAATTTATGTATGATATTCATAAAACACATGATTTATAAATAATTATAAAATATATTAGCCACATTATGTATATCTTGAAAGAATTAATCTAATTCCCAATAATTATATGTTATGTAACAATTCATAAATGATATCCAATGGGGTGAAATCACATGAACAATATCTTTTAGTTTTCTCCCACCATAATATATCAAATAAAGAGTTAATATTATTTTAAAATTCATAAAATATAAATAGAACATAAAATGACCATATTTCATGATTCTATTGTATGATATTATTGTAGAGGAATAATTTCACGATTTCATAGTTTAAATAAATAATGATTTATTATAAAATGAATATGCCAATTACATTGTATATAAAAGTCTTTAAGAAATATCATCTCTTTAATCACATCAACATGGCTCATGAAAATTTAAATCCTTTTTAATTCAAAGACATGTAATGACAATTTATAATAAATGGACCATCAACAAGTTAGTTGAGTTATTTATCCTCTTTATGAGTTCTTGATTAATACATATTACGAATCTAAAAATATTTATATAAGTCAATGAATGAATGGGTGAAAAAATAAACCATATATAAATTATAAAAATAATATTCCATTTATATATAAAAATATGAGTCTTAATCCCCACGTGAAATGTGTTGAAATGATGTTGTTAGATTTTACGATCAATGCAATGGGGACGTTCTCATTTTTATAGACTGGTGTGCATCATAAATTGAAAAATAATAAAATATAAGTAATTCATTAAATATATATATTCAATACATAATTGGTTGATCATAAACATTTCAATATAAATAAAATAACTAGTGAAATATTTAGAAACACTTATTTATGAGATTGAACTAAATCATCATGGTTTTCACCATACATTGATCCTTATTTGACTTGGGATTCATCAATCCTTTATAGATTATTTAATTTTATTTCCACCTAGTAATAAATGCACAAAAATACTAGTGCATTTGTCTATAGAATAACACATGAAAATAAATTCTTCTAAATGAACTCTATTTTATACATACCATTTAAATGTACTCTTGTAAAAAATCCATTATATACATCCAACTAAATTTCAAGGGATAAAAAATAATGTATTCAATAGTGAAATGTAAAATCAAGTGGACCATGGAATCACAAAAATTAAATAGGTTCTCTATGTGATATAGTGTGAGAAAAATCATGTCCTATAGTTTTTTTAAATGACATATATTATGATTTATTGTATATAGTTATCTTAAAATATTAGAAACTCCAATTGAAAACATAACAATATGGCTAAAAATTAATATTGATTTATAATTGGTGTTAATTATTGAAGTAGAAAAATATTTTTTTTATATTTTATCCCCTATAATTTCATTCTCTATATATATAATATAATGTCCTAGACATTGCCATTATATTTCATTGTATATTTTTGTTGTTGGAGGTGTTAGTAGAAGGACAGAGGAGTAAATATGGGTTTTAGTTGAGATTTTAGTTTTGAGGAGTGTCCCATTGAGTGGCCCTGGGTGTAGGTGTGTGAAGAGGTTAATTTTATTTGAATATGGTTCTATAGATTTGTGTGTCATGTTATGATTTTTTTATTCATGTTGTGAAGAAATTTCAAGAAAATTTTCGTAAGTTTAAGTCCTTACATTTTTCTAAGATGTTTTTTATGGTTTTATTTACAATTATATTTACCTTTTAAATTTTTTGTTCATGACATGGTGTGCTTGGTCAAGATAAAAAATGCTTCTTAATAGTTTATTGAATTATTATTTGTGTATATATCCTATTATTACAACCCTTACCATGGAGTAGTATGTTGAGTCCATGTTTAACAGGTTTTATATTTTGGGGCCTATTATGTTGTGGGGGTTTTGTTTTTCCTTGTCATAGTTCGAGGAGACGATATTCCATTCTAGTGTTATTGTAATACTAAGTGACCACTTTGTTCATTGATTGAACACCATCAATTATGTAAAAGTATGTTGGGTTAAATGATCTTTTAATAGTACATATATGGGGAATACATGGTTTGATTTTGAGATATTAATTTAACTAAGCTCTTCACTTTATGTCGAGGTCTATAACACATTTTATTAAAATCTCCAACACATATACAAATTTAGAAGAACATCAAAATTTTTCTAATTTGATTAATTACCCCTCAAACCATTGGAATTTAGATGTGTTTCCTTAGATTCCTTGGAGTGCCCTAGATTGGGTTTATCCCTTGGCTTTTATTGATAGATTGCTTTTGATATGAGGGGATTCTCTCATCACATTTTCTTATATTACTCTATGTTTTTTATTATTCAGAGTCCATGGAAATGGTGGTAGTCTGTTTTTGGTGATGTTGGGTTATAGATTGATGGGTTTATAATATGATCATAGTTGTTAAGAATTATCACTTATGTGATTTGGCCATCCAATAATCCCTTTCCCCTGGTCTATGTGTACTAGCTATTGAAGCTCCATTTGTGGTTGAGTATTAGAGTAAACACAATTTATGGATAAATTTTGTATGTTTAAGGTTTTTTTCCTTGGAATAATTATAGTAATTATCCTAAAGAAGATAATTAATTAGACTAGAAGCAAATTTCAGGACAACGATGACTATCGTTTGTTTTACATGAATTTGGATGCCAAAAGAATTTAATTTTCTATTAAGTTATATGGATATAAATTCATTATTATTTTGATATATATATATATATATGATTGTGTGTTTGATTATATGAATAGTTTTATGGAATCACTTATTATAAAAGGTTAATAATATAAAGAATAAAATTATCCAATTTTTTAGAAATTTAATTGAAATAATGTTTCTTGAGTAAGAGTGATTTAATCAATGTGAAAGGCTCATTTGAAAAAGAAAATGTGTAAGTTATTATTATTGACACTCTTTATTATATTTTTTGGTGTTATTTTTAGTATTTATATGAATTGTGTGGTTATAGTAATGGATTATTGGGTATGTTTTGGGTGTTAGCATGTGTTGTGAAGACAGTTTTGTAGGATCCATGCCACAGTTTCCATGTCGAGATGTGTTTATGGATATAAAATAATGGAATGTCATGTTTTATGGGAGGGAATGAGTTTTATTTATTTTTTGTAAAGGTATGTTGGATTATATTTTTGATATATTATTCAATAGTAGATTAGTTTTTGTCTGGATGTGTTATTGTTTCCAAGTGGAAATGGAATATTTTTAGTATTATAGACATTAGTAATGAGTGTGGATTGGAATTGAATAATATATTTGTCATTAATGAAATTCTATTTGATAAAAAATATTGTAAGATGGGTGTAAATAAATATGGTTAATGGATAATGAATTATTAATCAATAAATATAAAAAATAATGGGATTATAAGTGTTAAATGGATGGTAAATGGAGAATTTAGAAATATTTAAATGACAAGATTAAAAGGAAAAATTATAAATTTTTTGAGGATGGCTCACATTCTAATGTAGGATGGTTTTAATTTTCAATATGATTGTAATTGGTAGTGATTGGTGTTATTGGGGAGAGGGGGATATTGTTATGAAAAATGATATATATTCCATGGTATTAAACCCAAAAGTTTTTTTATTTTTGGATTTATTTTTATTTTTATTTTCTTATGATTTTAAACACACCCCACCTGATTTGTATTACCTCACCAAAGGCCAAATGTTTAATTTTATGGGTGTTTTCCCCTAAAATTTTAATTTTTGAAGGAATGAATGATTGAATACTCCATCTACAATATTCATCCTTTTAGGTGTAACATGGGATATGATAGATAATGGTATTTATAATAAAATGGGATGTAATTTCGTAATTTTAGGGTGGGGGATCTATGAGTTGACTTGATTAGGTATTTAAGATGATGATATATGGTGGGTAATATGTATGGTTTGATTATGGAGTATTATTGATGAATTTAATGTTTATGACACCCTACTGTAATTGATACGTGACTCTGATATGTGGTGGTGGATATTTGAGGATGATGATGATGTGGCAATGACACTAATTATGAGGTTCTGAAATGTTAAATGACTGTAACATGAGATATGATGAGATATAACATAGACATCTAATGGATTTAGAACACCATTACATTTTCCATTAGGATGTGAGAGTGAAAAAATAGTGGGGGAATGGTTGTAGGGCGCCACATTGATATATTCATATTTTATTTTGTTATTATACATGGATTTGATATTGGGTGAGAGAGACTTAGTGAGGTTATATGATAATAAACCTGGAAAGTGGTTGTTGGTTTACTTATATATTCAATTATGTATTAGTATGATTTTAACACATTTTCAAAAATGTATCGAGGAGGATCTTACGATGTATACATGTATGACCACCCCTATATATATAAACTTGTTTTAAAGGTTTCCAATAAGAATTTGGTGGCTGAGTTGGATATTACTGGAATAGATATCAGGTATTGATAATTTTTTTCTTCCATAAGACATTAATTTTTGTATTTATTTCAAGATACATGTATTGTATGACCGTACTTGGATCCTATTATATTAGGTTTTTATTTTTTATTATGGAGTTTTCTGGTTTTTCTATTTCTATGATCTTAGGAATATATGGGTATTTCTTCCAATTTATGTGATTTATACTCTCTATTCTCTTCACCACCCATTGTAATATTGGATGTGGGATTAGGGGGTTACCCCATTATAAATACTGGCCTAAGATAGGTTTCAACTAGTTTCAAGTTATGAAAATGTTATACCAGATCATTGGTTAAGGGTTAGGATGTAGACTAGATTTTGTAACTGGTAATGATTGCATGGGTTTGGTTTTCTAATAGTGTTTGTGTAACATAGTGTATGATTTATAAAGTATAAATGACTAGGATACATGTAATTAGTCCCCCTATAATCTAACACAAGTAATTTAAATGTATATTACACTCTATGAATAACATAACTAATTTTTTTTGATACATAGGTAAGGTACCTTCACCATACTTGTTTTCTCATATGTAAAAATTAGGGTGATTATTATGAAAAGTTTTTTTAAAAAATATAATATGATGTACCTTAATTGAAAAAATATCACTAGTATTAGGTTTTTGTTTTTATTCTTATAGATATGCATATTTTTCATTTTTTAAAAGCTGATCTGGTAGGTGAGGTGTTGCTGAATGATATGGATGAGTGTAGGACGATTGAAAAATTTGGGAAATATGAGTCATGGGTATAGATGTTATTTGAGATCTAGTTCTAGGTCTGGAAAACTTATAAGGGGTATTTCTTCAATGAATAGATAGAGTACTGGTTGGTGGATCTCAAGAATAATTCCATTTTTTTAATTATAGGATTGATTCTCAATTCCTAAAAGTTATTAGTCAAATGAGAGGATCTAATAATCATTGAACAATTCTATTCCTTATAGAGAACAATGGGGGAGGGTTTTATGGAATTAAATTTTGTGATAGTGTGTAATGAGTTTATTTATTGATGATGAGTGAATTTAAGAGGGTGAAGTGTTTATAGCTTTTGAATGGGATCTTACAAAGGATATATCATGGAATTTTCATTAAGGACCTTCTTTCCACCACCGTTAATTTTTTTTCTAGATGTGGAGTAATGGGATGGGATAATCGAGGAGTTTATATTTCATATCATTTTCTTTGTGGTTACCCCAATTACCATTGTTATATCTCTATAGGGGTAGAGAGAGTTTGAGGTGATTGGGATGATGAATTCTTAGTCTAGATTCTATCAGGAGGGGATTTATTTGGCATTCCAAATGGTCATATCCATTGAATAAATTTCTTGGATATTGGGAGGTTTTGATAGGAATGGAGTAGTCCTCAACTGTCTTCCCCATTCTTCATTGTATCTAATAGTTTCTATATACCTACTAGTTGATTATTACTAATTGTTTTCTTCCAATGGAGGTCTTGGACATCAATGATTTCAATTCTTGACCATATTATGGTATTTTCATGGCTTGGTAGGTTAGTTTTCAGTCTATACATAGATGATAATTCCTTAGAGGCCATGTTAATAGAAATGATAACCCGATTTTCCAATTGAGGATGATAAATAGAGTTAATCATGGATATGAAGTTGGTATTCTTTATAGCCAGTGAGGTATATGAGATAGACATGGATAGTTTTATGCCAGGGAGATCATGTTCCCAAAGATCTAGAAATTATATTAGGTAACATCAGAATATAATATACCATTTTATTTATTTCATTTGATTATGTATCATCACATTCCTTTATTTCGCCCTACTTTGTCTATGTATTATGACACAATGTGGGGAGTCTTCTAGTGCCCAGTGTATTGAAAATTCCAGTTGTATACCTATCTATATTGTTAGATATTATCAAGGGTTTTGAGATAATAATGGGTAAATATCAATCATTAAGGAATCCATTATTACTATAGATATAACTCGATAATGTAATTATTGGTATCGACATGTTGTATTCCATGCATGGAATTATTGATTTATTCTAGATGATGATTTTATTTTTGGATGTGGAGGGATAGTGAGAGGTAATAATTTGTGAGTATGATTATCGGTAGGTTTTATTCCATTATTTTACAAATTTTCTGTTTTGTCTTTGGATTTACTTAAGGTGTATTTTCAGAATGTAATTAAACTTGTTGAATAGTTTCTTGTTTTTTATTCCAAAATGGGATTTTACCCAACCCCAACTATGTGATATCATGTTAATTATAAATTTACATCCATGTTCCTATTTGATATTGATTTATTCCTATTAGATTACTCTTTACTATTAAAAGGGTTTATGAATCAAATTGATGACTTTATGTAGAAATAATTATTCTAATGCATTTTTTCATTGTGTGGTGATTAAGTATTATTTACTAAGAAGTGGAATGGTAGTATGTGGTTGTTAATTGACTACCAATAGTTTAATTTGATTATTGTTAAGACACATTTTCTTTGTTTGAGGATAACATATTTATTTGATCAGTTTAAGGGGTCTGGTAGGTTTTTGAAGGTTTTCATTAAATGTGGATATGATCTAACGATGGTGAAGGAGGATTATATCTCAATGATTCATTTGACCTGTCGATATATGAAATTTGTGTTATTGGTTTTTTCATTCCATTTCAATAATTCTCTAGCTATTTTCATGGGACTCATGAAATCAAACATCTAATTGTTTTGGGATCAGTTCATTTCTATGATCATTGATGAAATAATTTTATAATTGAAGATGGATTAGGCACATGATAGGAATAATATGGATTTATTTCATCTAATTAAACACTATTAGATGTATGTAATATTTTTTACTAATATTTTAGAATGCACAAGGTGAAATTTTTATGGTATTTTATGTCTCAATAGGGAGTGTTTGTCAATCCAGATTAGATCAAGGAAGTATTTTCTTTAGAAACACCCAATGATTTTATAGAGGTTTACAGTTTCATTGGTTTTGTTGAATATTTTTAATTTTCCAATTTTGATTTATCTTAGATGTAGGAACCATTAATATCCTTGAAAATGAATGGTTATTACTTTATATGGATTTATTAGAATTAATAATCTACTAACTACCTAATGGAGAGGTTAACAAGAAGTACCATTCATTTATTATCAGATGGGGGAATGGTGTTCAAGGTTTTCTATGATAATTCTCATATTGATTTGTGATAGATCTTGATAAAATATATGGATGTGATCTAATATGGTACTAAGAAGTTTTTTTCCCATTAATTTAACTATTCCACCCCTGATTTGAATTTGTGGGTAGTGGTGTTTTCTTTTAAGAAATGAATGTATTTCCATATTTATGTATGATTGTGATATTTACATATTAAAGGGTAGTATAGTATATTTTATATTATTCTGATCTAAATCTACATGACCACCAGTTGATAGAATTTATATATGACTATTACTTTATGATCCCTCAGTCCCTAGTGAAAGGTAATATAGTTTCTAATTCCATGATAATAATGTTTTGAGGAGATTTTATTCCTAATTTTATAGATACATAGATATTGATGGATGATTTCTTGATGATTCATGTTGTATTGAAGGGGGACGGTGACAGAGGATACCATTAACAAATGATAATTAAATCTACCTAATAATAATAGGTGGAATAGTATTAAAGGGTAGACTCATTGGTAGAGGTTCTGTGATATTAAATCTTATATAGGGATACCCTTAATGGTTGGTTAGAGTATCATCAACATCAAATGTTGGTTCAAGAGATATTTCCTTATTTCATTTACAAAATGTGAGGAGGTTTCTTTTGAGTTTCATAGCTGACCATTGATAGTTCATCCTATTATATCCTAGATTTATCATTATATAATGATTAAATTTTACTATCCATGGATGAAGGTGTTCATGGTGGAGTTTGTGTTGCAGTGTTTGGACCATCAAAATGTTAAGGCAGATATAATATTCAAGGAAATTTGATGAATCCATTTGTTGTCTCTATGTCAAAGATGGAGGATGTTTTGATGGATTATATACCTGTTTTCCAAGATCCCATAGAGTGTATGATTCAATTTGTGTCATTTTGAATTGGTTTTAGAATTATACTCATTTAATAGTGATCAAGGTGTTTGGTGTTGTAGATTTTTTTCCAGGAAATATTTTGATGGGGTATTATTGATTCATAGGGTATTGATGACCATAATATTTTATCAAGATCCTAATTAAACCTCTTGAGTAAAAATGAGTGTTCAATTTTATTTTGGATATGTAATACACCTTATCACTACCTTCTATCCTCAATGGACGGTCAAATGGAGATTACGATTTAAATGATGGTGGATATAATCAATGCTTTTGTACTAGATTTTGGTCAATCATGGGTAAGAAAACAACATTTTCCTGAGTTTTTTTATAATAATAAAAATTATTATTCTATTATCATTTATCTATTTGAGGAATTTTATAGGCTTCCCTGCAAATCTCTAATGTGATGGACAGGGGTTGGAGATTCAGTGTATCTTGGACAAGATATTGTGTAGAGCATGGTCTAGAAGGCTGAGATGATTCATCTATCGATGATGGTTGTGAAGAATAGTGAAAAGTTGTATATTTAGTAGTGGATGATACATATGATGTTTCTATTTGGGGATTATGTGTTCTAGAGGGTTCCTCCTCAACTTGAGAAGTAGATATTTTATTGGGGGAGTATGAGTTCACCCTAGTCTACTAAAATTTTTTAGATATTGGTGTGTGTCGTTGAGGTGGAATATTTTTGGGTACTTCCCCAAAAATTATAATAAATCCAAATTCTTTTCTTTATGTCATACATTTTTTATTATCCTTAAAATGGATCCAAAATTATTAATTGGAAAGAGATTTATTTAGAAGATGATGTTTCGTTCATGGAGAAATAGATAGATATTCAGGATAACTGGGAGAAGGTAAAATATGGGAGATTTATTCATTTAGATAACATTATATTGATTCATAGTGGCTAGGAATACTGTATATGGGAATATGAGTCTTAGATTCACACTCAGCACACCAAGTTATTTAGTGTTGGATTTGGATGGCAATAGCCAACTAACCTTGTCCTTTAGAATACTCATATATTCAAAGACCTAAATACAATGAAATATTTCATCAAATGATGGTTGTTCATCTATGAAACACTGATTTGATAATTTTGTAAAAGTATTTATCACATCAAAATGTTAGAGTATTTATCTACTATAATGAGATCCTTGAGGTGATATACCCATATTCTTAAACATATTTTATATATCTTAGATTCCATATATCTTTTAGGAATGAAATGTGTTTTGACTATCATGTTTTGGAATCATGTAAGGATGCATGGCTTCAAATAAAAAAGTTTCACACTTGGAAATCAAAAGGAAAGGAATTTATGAGGATAAAACTAACAATCAAAATTCAACATGCTATATGTAATTACATATTATTTTCATGAATTTTGGTTTTGGTCTTTATAGATGATATTAATTTGAAAATATATCACTGATCAAATAAGTTTTTGTATCTATGAAAACCGTGATAATATATTTTCATGGTGAAGTAGAATACATTGGGTATGTCATAAGTGATATGAAATTAAAGAATAACCCAATAAATAATTTCACCATTCCACGATTAGTGGATGATATTGTAGACCCTTTTATTGAATTATATCTATCTGATTAAATCCATTGAAATTGTGGATCATTAATGAGTTTATTTGAGATTCAAAAAATTATATTCATGAATATAGGATGATTACATTAGTATACAAATTTCCAGATGAGGCTTTGATAGAAATTTATCACATTACTGAGTAAGCGTTTGTATGAGGTTCTTGTCAATGTGACATTAACATCTTTATCTATGTATATTTTGACAAGTTTCTAGATATTATTTTTCTATTTTTGGCCTAAGCATCTAATGAAACTAAGAAATATACATTGAGGGTTACACACATAGTTTTTCAAAATTATCAATTAAATTTTATTTGAATTTAACCATTAGAATAAATATTATTTTTGAGAATGTGGAATAAAGATTATTCTGGTTTTATTGACTAAATAAATTCAATCACTTGTTTTTCGGTTCAGAATATATAAGAATTTATAATTAATTAATTATTATTATTTAGTTAGAGAATATAATATTTATTTACGTTTTGTTCATTATTCTTAAGGCACTAAATAAATATTTACTCATTTAAATAAATATATATTTAAATGAATAATAAAATAAATATTTTCTCTCTAGTAAGTGACTATAATATTTATTAATATATTTAATGAATAATAAAATAATATATATTTATTAAAATAATTATATATTATTCTATGTTTTATAAATGATTAGTATAATATATGGGTTATGTTAATGGCCTAATCGAAATGATATATTTAATTTAATATCTATAGAATAAATTTTTAATTACTTTTTTAATAAGTGATATTTAAACATTATGTGAGTCTACACACACAATGAGAATATAATAATAATAATATTATTGTGTGGAGTTTAACTAGGATAAGTAATTTAGTAAACGGAATATGTGAAATAAATTATTATCTAATCCTAAGTATATAACCTAACTAATATAATTTTCTAAGGATGTGTGAATTGTTGTTTACAACAAATCTCTCAAGATAATTACTTATTTACTAAGATAACATCCCAAGAACACTCTCATTAATGTGAGATAATACTCCTCTATAGGATCAAAATGATAATAATTTTATTATTGGAATAATGATATAGATTCTCAATAAACAAGTGGGGGTCAATTATATACATTAAAAAATTCCTTTAGATCATTTAGATATGGTACTGTTTAACAAAGTTAAACAAGGTAAATACACAAAACCTCTTAGTTTTACAAACATGCATGATTCTAGAAATGTGGTTCGGGAAATGAAACTTATGAATTGTTTTCGAAGATAATGATTATACATTAAAGCTTATTAAATCTCACTAATAAGGGTACATTTATAAGAATTTATAAGATAGTTATACTTTCCTAAAAAACCAAAATACAAATGAAAACTTTAAACAATACTGGTAACAAGTAGTAAATCATTTAACCCATAGATAAGTGTATCAAACAACATTGGATAATGGTCCCTTGATTTATACTTCCATGAAATTTTGTCTTACCCACACCTGGGTAATCCCTGGATACAAATATCGGTTTCTGTCTTGCTATCCCTACAAGACCTCAAACATCAAGGTAGTCGGCACCTCTGTCTTCCTATCTCTAGAATCCCTCGAATGTACTCAGCAACATTCGTAGTCACATGAAGCAATTCTGAACAAGATTTTCGGTACAAACTAAGCATGATAGTATTTCTCTAGAAATAACATCAAATTGTAATCTCTAGAGATCTCTAACAGTCAAAGTAGTTGTATTGAACTCGTTCAAATGAGATCTTATTTATAGGCACATCTTTAATAGTCATCTCCCTCCTCTAATAGTCATATTTTTCCTTGAATTTAGGAGGGACTTGTACATCTGTCTCTTAAACAATGGTTGGTTAGAAACAAAAAGAACAACATTGTTTTGTAACTCAAACAAGATTAAGATAATATATTTTTTCTTAACTAAAACCATTTTGTCGGAATGTAAGGAAAAATAAAAGCTCGGAGTCCAACCAAAAAACCATTCGGTGTCTATAATTTATGAATATTTAGATTCTATCTTCAAAATAATTCGGTACCAAAATTCAATAGAATTTCAGTGTCTGAACATAAAATGTTTAGAGTCTAAATTCATAAGAATTCGGAATCGTAATTCATTGGATTCAGAGTCTAAAATTAGAAACTATGGAGTCTGAATTTAGAATGTTCGGAGTCTGAATTCATAAGAATTCAGAAACTAAATTCATAGAATCTAGAGTCTGAATTCATAATGTTCAGAGTCTGAATTCAGTGAATTCAAAACCAAAATTCGGATCATGAAAATAGAATGCTCAATTTCTAAGTATTTATAAGATTCCATGGTTTTATATATTTAACCAAGTTTTATTCTTATAAAGAAAATGAGATAGGTTTAGAGAAATAATTCCATGAACAATGAAGACAAGGTAAGGATAAATTTCCTTGGGGAAGGAAAATTTTCTTTTATGTAAGAAAAACTGGGTAATGATAAAATTTTCTTGTCGAAGGAAAATTTCCATCAGGAAGGAAAATTTTCCTTATCACGATAAAACATAGGGGAAATGAAATTTTACTTCAGATATAGTGTTTGTGATTTTCAAAACAATAAGGATTGGAAAAGTCATAAGGAAACCTTATTTACTCACCAATCTCCCCCTTTTTTGAAAGCACAAAAATCCTTACAAAAAAAGAATATAAGGACATAGAAAATATTTTCCTGGGCATTGAAAATAAAACTCATATCCGTTAACCCATGGGAAATGATGAATTCGACTATCTCCCCCTTAGGCTTTGGAAAAAATAAGGATCTAATTCTTGATTTCTAGATTGAGACTTAGCATTTTATTGCATACAAAAATCTTCATGTATAAAAACTCAACCGTAGATAATCTCCTCCTTACATAGGGAATGTTCTTCTTTTACATAGTATTATTTTTTATCATTACATTCTCTCACTTTATGATTTTCAAAAAGGATTAAATGGAATGGAAAACGAAATATTGTACCTGAAATATTAGTACTAAACAACCAGAAATATTAAGAGAAACCCAAAAATTCATTACGATTTGAAAAATTTAAACCAAGAATAAATAGAAAAAAAGGTTATAATTGAACAATAATATAATTCCTTCTCCTTCGACATAAACTTCTTTACTATGGTTTTGAGCATCTTGATTTCCTTGTGATCCTCCTCTGCACGTTTGAGAAGTTGATCCTAATCTTATGTTTTCTTCTCTAAGGCTTGGACTTCTTCATCCTATGCCTTAAGAGATTATGCCTGCCCCTTATGAACATATTTATACATAGAAATTTTTTCCTCAAGTTAGATTCTAATATATCTTTCCCTCTTCCAACTCTGAGAAACTGAATACTACGTCCCATTTATATCTTTCACTTCTTGTATTTGAGAATTCCGTTTTAGAGTTATCTTTTCCTCCAAATTATTTGTGAGATCCTTGATCTTCACAACTTCAGTGACTAATTAATCCTTGACACTTTCTTGGAACTCATCAAGAATTATCATGTCTTATATAGTTTTCATTGACCAGCTGGTCATTTTCTTGAAAACTCTTTTGTGGGATACATAGTTTACGAAAAAGTTTTTGAAATCGGTCGCAAGTTTGATGCAGATATCCATCATCCTGGATACTAAATATGATATCTCATTTAAGGAGTGTTGAAGCATTTGGAATCTTGATTCTATACTGGGAAATATTGTTATAGTCCCAACAAGCTTCT
Source organism: Viscum album (assembly GCA_963277665.1). NCBI lineage: Eukaryota > Viridiplantae > Streptophyta > Magnoliopsida > Santalales > Viscaceae > Viscum > Viscum album. The sequence continues at coordinate 1,153,324,186 of OY728140.1, forward strand.
TCAATGACTGGACTACAAAATCATGTCCAATTGAGGATGATTCCGAATTAGAGATTTTCCATAGTGGGGTTTCTTTTTCTAACATAGCTGCTTTCATCTTTGAAAAATCACCAACATATTTCTTCTTTACCATGACCTTGGTAGGTGTACCAACTAGTACCTGTTATCCCTTATCATCCTTTGGAATAAAATTCTCTTGATTAGGAGATTCATGTTCACTATCTGATAGCGGAACGATTTTGTCTTTATCAAATTCTTCCTTTTCAGATCCTCCCTCAGCATCCTCTAGGTGAATGAAATCTTTATTGATTCTTTCTTCTTTATATGGTTTTCCTACATTGTCTTCATCCTTATCGTCATCATTCCTAGGAGTATCAAGCTTTCATGATTCAGCTTGAGAGGTTCAAAATGAAAATTTTTTATAAGGGCATTCCGTCTCATGAAAATCTTCAACTTACTTTATCAGATCTTCAATGTAACAACCCGAGAAATCTATGTTTTTATTTTTGACAAGTTTTCTTTTCAATGTCACTCGTTAAGTGAACCAACAAACAACTAATAAGGTATTAATAATAAAATGCATCAAATGGGTGAAAAATTCCTTTTATTCAAATACGAATCATTTTGGCTACAACAGCCACTGACCTAACAAGAAGGTAAACTAACCAAAAATCCCAACTAGGAACCCGATTACAATAGTGGGGAGACTGCTTAAAACAACTAAGAGCTCAAGAATGTGATAGGGGTTTCGAGCGTCCATCATAAGGAACATGAGGATGGCTGAAGCCACCGTGACCGTGCTCAGCACCAAGGGGATCACACGAACCATCTTTCCTTTTCTCTTTCGGTCTCCTGGAGTAAGGGACACCTCGAAACTAGACCCTTTTTATAAGCACACTAATCCGACCGTTGAACCTCAAATGGCCACTAATTCGACCGTTGGTTTCCCCAAGAATCCAATGTTTTATTTTGACTGTTGGTTCTTCTTAGCCTCTATGTTTTGTTTTGACCGTTTGAAATAAGATAGTTTACCCCAAAAGGGTTCAGAAAATGAATCATGTAATTTGATTCAAAATGACATCAATGTTCATTTAGTTAATTTATCCCTTGTTTTTCGCGAAATGAGAATTTTATTTTATGATTCAAATAGAGAAAATTGATGTTATTGTTTTTCCTCCTTTATACTTATTAATTTAATCAATGAAACATTTATTTTCTAATTATATTAAACCTAATGGATTTTTATGAGTTATATATATATTGCAACAAATTAGATACATTATTAATTTGATAATTTTACATTTATTAACTATTTTGGAAACCATATTAAATTATGGTTTTATTTACAAATCTCGCATCTTTAAGCTTACACAAATACTTTTATGCAACCTATTTGTTTTCATTTCTTAAAGGAGTAGATCCAAATGTTTGCTTGAAATTTTAAATTAAGGTAATTATTATGTAATTCAGCAAAGGAAAAAAAAATAAATAAATAAACAAATAAATATATATTATTTTGGATAAACCATTGTTTTCTTTAATTGATTAAATGAACTTCTGTTTTTTTTTAAATATAATAATAAAAGATCAATAATTATGTTTTAAAAATAATATACTTAATATAATAAGGTCAATAAAATTTATGGGTATTTTAAAAATAGAATAGATATATATACATATATTTATATAATAAGATGTTTTGATTAAATCAATTTATAATTATTTATTTGAGAAATGATTTTTATTAAAATAATAATAGTCAGTATAATAATTTAAGTTTTCTTTAATAAAAACAATGACTTAATAAAGGAAAATATTTATAAAACAACATAAAAAAAGTACCGACTGAAACCATGTTTTTAAACCCGCGGCGAACCCTGGACCGTCCAATCCATCCTCCCTTGATCACGGCCATCCATCCTGTTTTAAAGCCACATGATTCCTGGCCATCCGATCCCTCCCACTTTTAATCCCCTCCATCCGTCATTTTCCAACCATCTTCCTCCTCACGCCCGCGGTTCTTCTCCTTCCTCACGTCTGCAGACTAGTAGATCGTTGGGGCTCCATTTTTCTCCTCTAGGCCGGTGAGTAGCCCGGCTGTTTCTTGCCTACATCAAGTCGACACCGACCCATTGCCTCAGATCTCGGGCCGACGACCTCCCCCGAAGTCCTCTTCTCCTTCTTCTGTTTTTTTTAAATTCCTTGTTGAACCGAAGGTCGAAGGGCTTGCTTCCGGCTCCCATGATCTCTTCGGCTTCTGGACCTCAGTTGCTGCATCATCTCCTCTCCTCCTCCTCGTCGAACAGGTAAGTGTGTGTCTCTTTTTTTTCTAAGTTTGTTTAAACACCAGGTTTAATATATATTTATATATATGTATATACATGTGATAAGTATATATGTACACCTTCTGCCTTTTTTTCATGCGGATCCTCCCGCCTTGACAACTCCTCCTCTCCGTTCTGGAAAGGGTCGAACTATGTCTCTGAAGCTTTGTCTTAGAATTCGGTTTTCATATATACATATATAAGTATATTCGGGTTATATATATATATATATATGTGTGTATAAAATCTATGTTTATACCTTCGGTTCCTCCGGCCTCAGTTACTTCCCCTCTCCAAGCAAGGAAAGAATCATGTTTTGATATCGGTTGGGTTTTGACAAGATTCAGTTTTGTATAAATATGTATATATTTATGTATACATGATATATATATACGTATCTGGTATGTTTGAACCTGGTGCGAACCTAGAATTTGAGATCTCCTTCTCGTCTTGAAGAACCGAATAGTGGGTAAAGGGGAAAATCCCTCCTTCTATTTCGTTGTCTCCGTCTTTGTTACACTATATTTTATATACACCTTACATAAATATATATGTGTATATAAATTTACATCAAGGCATTGAGAACCGGTTACCACTGTTTTCGTCATCCAGAATTCGACCAGGTTATGGGCAGTTTTCTTTTGGGGTTTATTTTAACTCGCTTTTAATGTTATACACATTGTGTATATATATGTATATATATATATATAAATTTATATACACATAAGTATAAGATGATATATGCAAATATACAGTTCTTCTCTTGTGTTTATAACCTTGATTTTTATTTCACCTATAAACATGGATATTTCGGGTAATTGTACGAACATGTAAAATCATGCAAGTATATGAAGTATATTGATATATATATACATGCGATTATATCAATGTGTATGTACACCAATTTGAACTTGGTTCTCTTATTTTATAATTTTTTATAATATAGCATGATGAAATTTATGGGAGGGTTTGATTTCAAAATTATTCTTGCAATTGAGAATTTTCATTTATCATTGCTTTGGATAAATCAGGATTTTTGCTTGGTGAAAATGGTTAGTTTGGACTCCTTGAACTTTTATAAATGTATACATGTATTCATAGGTATGTAATCATGTTTATTTAATGTTCTAATAAAAGAGTTTACACAATTATATACAAAACTTCCCCAAGATGGACTTGATCATCCACATTGTAACCTCAACTGCCTGTTTTAAACGCCTATGATATCCATTTATCATCATATGTGTAAGTTATGAACGACCATGCATTAAGTGGGTATTATGATGTATGGAATGTTAAGTGTTATGGTTACTTTCTTAAAACCCATGTTTTCTAATGTTAAGATTACTTTTTATGAGCATGAAGCTTTAGCATGCATGTCATAATGTTTTTAATGATTAAACTGTTTTCATGTTATGAACACTTATGTGAAAATGGGGTTTAATTAAGAATGTATGAAACCCCATGAATGAATGACCATGTCATGATATGTGAGGGATGTGTAGGACTTACATGTGATGGGTGCGCCCGGAATTATATAGCACAACAAAAATAATGTGACGGGTGCGCCCGAAATTATATAACGCTCCAATGCATTGGGTAAAGCAGGAGTCTCATGAGACGAACATGTGCGACGGTCTTGGCAGTTATCCTTGACATGAGCTAAGGAAATTGGTTAGGCAGTGATCCTTGACCCGTTAAGTATGTTATACGGAATTGATGAAAAGTCTTGACAAAGTCCAGGATTATAAATTCCCTCTGCATGTAATGATAAAGGTTAATAAGGGGTCAGTTCAACTAACAGGACAACCCCTAGTTGAAAGCTACCAAGATCATGAAAATGTACTTTATGTGACAAGAACTGTTTTTCATATAGTAAACTGTTAGATGATCTGCATTGTACTCATGAACCATGATATTCATGTTTTTCCCTGCTTAGCCATAAAATTCTTTTAGAATTAACGTAACCTTGTTTTAACATTATGCACTATTTATTTTTCTTATATTGCGCACTCTGATCATGTTTACATTAAAGCTCATTTCAAGTATGTGCTTCTTTGTGCAAGTGGTTTTCAAAGAAAGATGAATTTCATGTTTTAAGAAAAGATAATGTTTTGTTTTAGAAATTTTTTTTATTCTTTTCAAAAGAACTTCTTTGAGAAAGGATTTTCTAAAAATGTTTTAAAACCCCTTACTGGGCATTTTTGCTCACCCTACGTTTTGTTAAAATTTTTCAGGCATGGTTGATACCTATGAAGTTAATAGGAAGCAGCTGGTTTCCCCGAATCATGAGCCTTGCGATCTTCTGTAGTAATGAGATATCATATTTTTAATGATGTAATGTTAAGTATATCATGTCTCATTAAGCACCCTGGGTTTGGGGGTCGCTACAGTTGGTATCAGAGGATGGGTTCATGAAACTCTGGAAAACCAGGTGATATAAATATATTTCTAAGACTAACTATGTAAAAATTTTATAACTTTCAGATGGCTGATGTACCTACCAACCTTTTTTCACTTCCCACTGAGGCTCTAGGGAACATTATATCTCTATCTAGTCGCGAGAACTTTCTAAAGTATGCCCAAATTCGCCTGACGTGTAAGCACCTGTACGATGTGTCAAACTCATCTAGGGTGCTTAGTCTCCACTGGGGATTGGGGATGGATTATCTCCTAATGATGATGACACAATTTCCCTCTTATGCACGTCGGGGAAGGTATCATGAAGGACTCTTCCAAGTGTTTACAACTGGCGAGGAATTTGGCACAATGCTTGATAACCCTTTTCGACAAGCTGCTGCTGCCGGAGACCTCCGAGCGGCATACATGTGCCAAATTTTGCACTACGGCTTCTGGGGCCAGGTAGTGGACTTTGGAGCGTTGGAAAATGAGTCCACCCGTGTGTCTCTTAGGCAAGAAGTGTACACCTATGTTTCTCAACTCCACACCCCTCACGGTAAACTCAGGAGGCGTTATAAATGTTCCCATGATTTTAGTCCTGTCTGTTCATCCTGTGTGTGGTTTGAAGAGTTAAGAAGTTTTGCTACACTTTGTGGTGTACATCTTGTAAACTCATACTTTTCCGTGTAAACCTTTTCATAAATGGAAGTTTCTTATTTACTTTCATGTCTTCACCATATCTATGTTGTACATAGTTTCCCTTCGATGTTTGTTTTCAGATGGCTGGTCAAATTAACATCTCATCCCTACCCGATGAGCTAGTAGAAGTCATCTTGATCAAGGAATGCATGGTGGATTATCCATCCTTCCTCCACCTGCGAGGGTCCTGCCAGCGTTTGCTCGATCTAGCAAACGGTCCAGAGATCCTTCGTCTATGTAAAGAGGATGATCGCGTCTTTCACCTCATCACCGCTGCTCAACTCCCCTGCTATAGGTGAAGGGGAATGTACTTTGAGGGCATGTTCTAGTGTTTCACTTTGGCACAAAACTTTTCTGCCAGAGCATGTTTCCTCGTGGCCGCTCAGGATGGCTAGCTCAGTGCAACCTACATGTTCCAAGTCTTGAACCTCAGTCTCCTCAACCGCATCATCCCTCTCGACTACCCCAAGCATGATGTGGCCAAAAGAGTCATCACGGATTTTATCTACTCGAATGTTTCTGAGCTTTGCATCGGATGAGCCTCCCATTGGAAGCTCGTGTGCAGTACACACGAACAGGAGTTCAAGGGGCACTATTCGAGGTGCATCTAGACTAGGGAAATGGAAGAGCTGTGTGCAAACTTTGGTGTTCCTTTAACCGAGCCAGATACACTGTTTCGGTAGTGTTCTATGTGTGGGTTTTCAGTTTTTTCTTTTTTTATGATAGAATTGCGAGGGCACAATTCTTTGAAGGGGGAAGTAATTTAACAACCCAAGAAATCTATGTTTTGATTTTTTACAAGTTTTCTTTTCAATGTCACTCGTTATGTGAACCTACAAACAACTAATAAGGTATTAATAATAAAATGCATCAAATGGATGAAAAATTCCTTTTATTCAAATAAGCAACATTTTGGCTACAACAGCCACTGACCGAACAAGATGGTAAACTAACCGAAAATCCCAACTAAGAACCCGATTACAATAGTGGGGAGACTGCATAAAATGACTAAGTTCCCGAGAATGCAATAGGGGTTTTCAGCGTCCATCATAAGGAACATGAGTATGGTTGAAGCCACCGCGACTGTCCTCAACACCAAGGGGATCACACGAACCATCTTTCCTTTTCTCTTTCAATTGCTTGGAGTAAGGGACACCCCGAAACTAGACCCTTTTTATAAGAACCCTAATCTGACTGTTGAACCTCAAACGGCCACTAATTCGACCGTTGGTTTCCCCAAGAATCCAATGTTTTATTTTGACCGTTGTTTCTTCTTACCCTCTATGTTTTGTTTTGACCGTTGGAAATAATATTGTTTACCCCAAAAGGGTTCGGAAAATGAATCATGTAATTTGATTCAAAATGACATCAATGTTAATTTATTTAATTTATCCCTTGTTTTTCCCGAAATAAGAATTTTATTTTATGCTCCGAATGGAGAAAATTGATGTTATTGTTTTTCCTCCTTTATACATATTAATTTAAACAATGAAACGTTTATTTTCTAATTATATTAAACCTAATGGATTTTTATGAGTTATATATATATTCCAACAAATTAGAAACATTATTACTTTAATAATTTCACCTTAATTAACTATTTTGGAAACCATATTAAATTATGGTTTTATTTACAAATCTCGCATCTTTATGCTTACACAAATACTTTTATGCAACCTATTTCTTTTTCGTTTTTTAAAGGAGTAGATCCAAATGATTGATTGAAATTATAAATTAAGGTAATTATTATGTAGTTCAGAAAAGGAAAAATAAATAAATATATAAACAAATTAATATATATTATGTTGGATAAACCAATATTTTCTTTAATCGATTAAATGAACTTCTGTTTTTTCCAAATATAATAATAAAAGATCATTAATTATGGTTTAAAAATAATATACTTAATATAATAAGTTCAATAAAATTTATTGGTATTTTAAAAATAGAGTGTATATATATATATACATATATTTATATAATAAGATGTTTTGATTAAATCAATTTACAATTATTTATTTGAAAAATGATTTTTATTAAAATAATAAAAGTCAGTTTAATAATTGACATTTTCTTTAATAAAAACAATGACTTAATAAAGGAAAATATTAATAAAACAATATAAAAAAAGTACCAGATGAAACTGCATTTTTAAACCCACGGCGAACCCTGGACCGTCCGATCCAGCCTCCCTTGATCGCGGTCATCCATCATGTTTTAAAGCTGCATGATTCCTGGCCATCCAATCTCTCCCTCTTTTAATCCCCGTCGTCCGTCGTTTTCCTACCATCTTCCTCCTCGCGCCCCCAGTTCTTGTCCTTCCTCACGTCGCCAGACCAGTAGATTGTTGGGGCTCCATTTTTCTCTTCTAGGCCGGTGAGTAGCCCGACTATTTCTTGCCTTCTTCATGTTGACACCGACCCATCGCCTCGGATCTCAGGCCAACGACCTCCGCCGAAGTCCTCTTCTCCTTCTTCTGTTTTTTTTAAATTCCCTGTTGCACCGAAGGCCGAAGGGATTGCTTTCGGATCCCCTGATCTCTTCGGCTTCTGGACCTCGTTTGCTGCATCATCTCCTCTCCTCCTCCTCGTCGAACAGGTAAGGGTGTGTCTCTTTTTTTCTATGTTTGTGTAAACACCAGGTTTTATATATAGTTATATATATGTATATACATGTGATAAGTATATATGTACACCTTCTGCCTTTTTTTCATGCGGATCCTCCCGCCTTGACAACTCCTCCTCTCCGTTCTGGTAAGGGTCGAACAATGTCTCTGAAGCTTTTTCTTAGACTTCAGTTTTCATATATACATATATAAGTATATTCAGGATATATATATATTTATATGTGTATAAAATCTATGTTTATACCTTCGGTTCCTCCGGCCTCGGTTACTTCCCCTCTCCAAGCAAGGAAAGAATCATGTTTTAATATCAGTTGGGTTTTGACAAGATTCGGTTTTATATAAATATGTATATATTTATGTATACATGATATATATATACGTTTCTAGTATGTTTGAACCTGGTGCGAACCTAGAATTTGAGATCTCCTTCTCGGCTTGAAGAACTGAATAGTGGGTAAAGGGGAAAATCCCTCCTTCTGTTTCATTTTCTCCAGCATTGGTACACTATATTTTATATACACCTTACATAAATATATATGTGTATATAAATTTACATCAAGGAATTAAGAACCGGTTACCACTGTTTTCATCATCCAGAATTCGACCAGGTTAAGGGCAGTTTTCTTTTGGGGTTTATTTTAACTCTGTTTTAATGTTATAAACATTCTGTATATATATGTATATATATATATACATTTATATACACATAAGTATAATATGATATATTCAAATATACAGTTCTTCTCTTGTGTTTATTACCTTGATTTTTATTTTGCCTATAAACATGGAGATTTCGGGTAATTGTACAAACATGTAAAATCATGCAATTATATGAAGTATATTGATATATATATATACATGCGATTATATCGATGTGTATGTACACCAATGTGAACTTGGTTCTCTTATTTTTGTAATTTTTTACAATATAGCATGATGAAATTTATGGGAGGGTTTGATTTCAAAATTATTCTTGCAATTGATAATTTTCATTTATCACTACTTGGGATAAATCAGGATTTTTGCTTCGTGAAGATGGTTAGTTTAGACTCCTTGAACTTTTATAAATGTATAAATGTATTCATAGGTATGTACTCATGTTTATTTAAAGTGCTAATAAAAGATTTTACACAATTATATACAAAATTTCCCCAAGATGGACTTGATCATCCACATTGTAACCTCAACTGCCTGTTTTAAACGCCTATGATATCCATTTATCATCATATGTGTATGTTATGAACGAAAATGCATTAAGTGGGTATTATGATGTATGGAATGTTAAGTGTTATGGTTACTTTCTTAAAACCAATGTTTTCTAATGTTAAGATAACTTTTTATGAGCACGAAGCTTTAGCATGCATGTCATAATGTTTTTAATGATTAAACTGTTTTCATGTTATGAACACATATGTGAAAATCAGGTTTAATTAAGAATGTATGAAACCCCATGAATAAATGACCATGTCAAGATATGTGAGGGATGTATAGGACTTACATGTGAAGGGTGCGCCCAGAATTATATAGCACAACAAGAATGATGTGACGGGTGCGCCTGGAATTATACAGCGCTCCAATGCATTGGGTAAAGTAGGAGTCTCATGAGATGAACATGTGCCTTGACTTGAGCTAAGGAAATGGGGTGGGCAGTGATCCTTGACCCGTTAAGTATGTTATACGGTCTTGATGAAATGTCTTGACAATTTCTAGGATTATACATTCCCTCTGCGTGTAATGATAAAGGTTAATCAGGGGTCAGTTCAACTAACAGGACAACCCCTAGTTGAAAGCTCACAAGATCATGAAAATGTACTTTATGTGACAAGAACTGTTTTTCAAATGGTAAACTTTTAGATGATCTTCATTGTACTCATGAACCATGATAAGCATGTTTTTCCCTTCATAGCCATAGAATTCTTTTAGAAATAAAGTAACCTTGTTTTAACATTATGCACTGTTTATTTTTCTTATATTGCGCACTCTGATCATGTTTACATTAAATCTCATTTCAAGTACGTGCTTCTGTGTGCAAGTGGTTTTCAAAGAAAGATGAATTTCATGTTTTAAGAAAAGATAATGTTTTTTTAGCAAATTGTTTTATTCTCTTCAAAATAACTTCTTTGAGAAAGGATTTTCAAAAAATGTTTTAAAACCCCTTACTAGGCAATTTTGCTCACCCTACGTTCTGTTAAAATTTTTCAGGCATGGTTGATACCTATGAAGTTAATCGGAAGCAGTGGGTTTCCCCAAATCCCGAGCCTTGTGATATTCTGTATTAATGAGATATGATATTTTTAATGATGTAATGTTAAGTATATCATTTCTCATTAAGCACCCTTGTTTTTGGGGTCGCTACATTCAATATCACTGCTACCTTCTTCTTCTTCTTCCACTAGTTTTTCATGGACTTTTTCCAGAGTAACAAACATCTTTCTCGAAGTCTCTGGTAATGATCCTATCAAGAAGGATTCTGGTACTCGAATAATCTTGGATTCTATCTCAGCAGCCTTCATAAAGGATTTTACTATTTCAACCTCAGACAACTTCTTGTTTTTCTTCTTTACTTTCTCTTTCTTATCAAGCTCTTCAGATGCCTTTTCTTTCAATGATTTTGCTTCAGCAGGGTCCAAGACAAACATAGGCTCCCCTTCTTTCTTATTTCTCTTGTCTTCTCTTCGTTTAGCCACAACCTCGTCAGGATAGGATTTTTGCTTCTTTGGCTTCGGTGGTGCAGATTGGGTTTCCTTAGCCATTGGGGTTCTTGACTTCTCTTCCACATCCTTCAACTTCTTCTTCCTCCCATACTTTTTAGTGTTTTTATCCACCTCTTGTTTCTTCGAAATAGATTCAACTTCCTCCTCAGTCTAGTCATAGAATTTTTCGGATTCTATATAAATGCCAACATTCATTCTTCTCAAAGTGTCATCTGTTAATAACATAACTTTGAAATTCCTCGACTTAGATCTTCAAGGAATTTTTAAGGATTCTGGACACCGAACAATCATCTTTAAGAGAATAGTTGGATACATAATAATCTAAGCCTTCATATTTCCATAATTTATGTTCTTAATCCTAACCATGATATGCATAACTATGTTTATCTTCATTAGATTTACCATGAAATCCAGAATGTACATATAACTTTTATTCAAAGTATACTTGTCTTCTTTTATCGGTGTGATGAATCCTTGAACCCACAATTCATGAATCTGATAATTTGTAGTCAGGTGAAAAATCTCAGTGTAATTACTTCTGAGAGACCATGGAAATCCATTGACTTCACCTTATTAAAACTTCCTTGAACATCCGACAGCTTATGAGAACAAAACTCAGCTTCCCCTTCATAAGGAATACCAACCAAGCTTTCATCCTTGGTGCGAGAAAGACAATATGACATTCCATAACACTTGAAATAAAACATACTCCTCCCTTATACCATTAATAAAATTACTAACTCATAGAATTCTATTAACAAATATGGATATACAAAATCCTGAGCTTTTGGTTATTAAAGGAAAACACTTTGTTTACGACGCATTCACGGGGCCGAACAAACATCCGTCTGTAGAGGATGCATTATTTTTTCCCCACATTCCCGCTATCCAAAGGTGGGTGGCATCCACTTCATATTCAGGGACTTATGCTCCTTGATCGAAACAGGATGATGGGATGTCGGTTCTTCCTTCTGGGCATTCCTCCTTTGAACTCATTACATAGTCCGGGTTTCCCTTATAGATTTAAAACATTGTTCGTAAAAATATTCCTAGTGCCATATCTTCATGGACACGAGTTAATTACACTGCTTCTATCAGAACATTACAAGGGGTTCGGTTAGGGCATCAACCTTTAGTCAGGGGAGTAGTCATGTTGGGCATCACTGGAATGTCTAGGCACTAGGATACATGCATATCTGTCTTCTGTCCATTATTATAGGTCTTATTGAGGGCATGGAATCCTGAGGCATTCCACATCAATCACAGGAAATCATATTCCATGGGCATGTATCTGAGGGTTTCATTAGCTTCCCATGTTTAACACAGGATATGTCGTAAGTTTAACATCCAACGGGGATTGATCGAATTGATCAAATCACTGACAAGAGCAGATCAGATGGGTCACACCCTTGGGAGAAACATGATGTTGGGTCCAACGCATGGTTCGCCACCCATTTACTATTGAGGGAAATGGGGTATGAGGTTGCATCATCCAACCGGGATGTGGCGGAATAGGTAAGAATCAAGATGGTTGATGGATTGATTGAATGAAGTGGATTGTGAATGGGATGGAACTACCATGAGGATGATTAATGTTTTGGCCTTCATCCTTGAAGAGGCTTCCTATGTATCCCCAGGACAGGGAATCAAATTCTAGGTAGTTAATATGATAACAACTTATCATGGATCAGGGTTCCAACGTCTTAGCGCTAAATAGAGTGATAATGACATACTGTTGAAAGGGACATGAAATGGATTACCGATGAATGTAGTGACAATGTCTTACCACTGAAAGATGTTTACAATTTAATGTCATGTGGGATGGGGGTGAACCGACATGAAGGGGTTCAGAGCGACCAATGGTTGGTGGGATTGAACCTCGTGGAGGCTTCCTGTGTACCCTACCTAAGAAAGGATCAAAGGCCACGTAGTTCTAGTGGTGGAGGATTGGTTCACTATCATGAATATGGTCAGGACCAATGGACGGTGGTGGGATTTTACCTCAGGGAGGTTTCCTACGCACCTAGCCATAGAAAAGATCAAAATCCTCGTAGTTCAGATGGTGTGGGTCTTATACTCTAGAATGCCCAGTGTATTGGTGAACCGACGTGAAGGAGGACCTGGGGCCCAACGACTGGTGGGCTTGATCCTCCAGGAGGATTCCTACGTACCTTGCCTTGGCATAGATAAAATTTCATGTAGTTCAGGTGGTGTCGGTGAAACGATGTGGAGGAGGACCTGGGGCCCAATGGTTGGTGGACTTGAACCTCAGGGAGGTTTCTTACATACCCTTCTTTAGCATGGATCAAGGTCCATGTAGTTTAGGTATGGTTGATGGGAATGATCCTCACGGAGGCCTCATATGTACCCTGCCTTTTTAAGGATCAAAGACCTCATAGTATAGATGGTTTGGGGCTTATTCTCTAGGCTTCCCAGGGTGTTGGTGAACCAACGTGAAATAGGACCTAGGGCCCAATCGTTTATGGGATGGAACCTCTGGGAGGCTTCCTATATACCCATCCTTTGCAATGATCAATGTCGTCGTAGTTCAGATTCTGTGGGGCTTAAACACTATGCTTCCCAGGGTGTTGGTGAAGTGATGTGAAGGAAGACCTGGGGGCCAATGGTTGGTGGGTTTGAACCTCACAGAGTATTCCTACATACCCTACCTTGTAATGAATCAAATTCCTCATAGTTTGGATGGTGTGGGGATTATTATTTAGGCTTCCCAGTCTGTTGGAAAACTGACGTGAAAGAGGACTTGAGGCCCAATGGTTGGTGAGATTGAACCTTAGGTAGGCTTCCTATGTACCCTTCCATGGAAAAGATCAAAGTCCTCATAGTATTGATGGTGTGGGGCTTATACTCTTGGCTACCTAGGGTGTTGGTGAACCGACATGAAGGAGGTCCTAGGACCCAATGGTTTGTGAGTATGAACCTTAGGGAGGCTTCCTCCATACCCTGACTTGGGAAGGATCAATGTCCATGTAGTTCAGGTGGAATATCTTTGGGGATTACACTCTAGCCTTCCAATGTTGGATGTCATGGTCAGTGCTTACTCTAAGCCCACATGATTCATGCTCAGTGTGAGAAACAAGAGGCCGATGAGACCTAACGATCACATCCCGAAAGGCGTGTCTGTGAGAACTAAAGGAGGACTTACACATGATCGCAGCCCAAAGAGGAAGCATGGGATTATGGGTGGTTAGAAGCCTAAAGAGGTTGGGTCTTACTCCAGGATGGAGGCCTATGGTGACAAAGCCCAGCAGGAGAGGTAATTGGTACTGAAGAAAGGAGGGGTCCACTATCCATTCCAACTAGTCCTTGGGACCAAAGAAGAACGGAGGAGCATGGATGCTTCCTCCTTCATGAAAAGCAAGGTTCCTACACCAAGATGGCCTCCCTTTCCATGCGGACAATCTCCACTCCGATAAGGAGGATATCATCCCTTATGGGAGAAGATCTCGTCATCGTGGAGACCAGTGGGTGAAAATAATGTCCATGTTGTTGGGAACCTCACGTGCGAGGCATGGGGCGAGGTCACAATTTAACGTCATGTGATGAGGATGATGGTTCTTGGTAGTTTAATTTCCTGTATCTCAGACAAGGTGGGTATACACCACACCCCTAGGACATACATATCATGTACCCTCTACTCCTTGGTGAAGAGAGGGGAAAGGCAAAGCCGTGGCTAAGGGGTGTTATGGATCGAACCATTGTGGGGTCCTTATTAGCGTGGATATGAGAAGAAACAATACCCATTAGCATTCTTATGAAATGAAGCATGAAGCGAAGCAATGTAATGGGAAATATCATCCAAGGGACTTTTAAATCACATCGTGCAAACCTGGAGGGTTGCACAGGAAAAGTAATTTCAAAGCATATGGGTTTATAGGTAGGGGCCTTGTGAAACTCAACTCCTCCGCATGGTGGAGGGTACTTGCGAGGGGGTGTTCTTCATGAAGTGGGGCGCCTCATCCTAAGCATAGGGCAGAGGTTAGTAAAAAAAGGTTATTCGCGAAGTGAAAAGGCATTCAGGGAGCACTGCCTAGTGGAGCAATGGTTCCTCAAGATGCAAGGTATCGTGAGGTGATGTGCTTCACGAAGTACAATGAACCTACCTTGGCATGTGAATCATGTGTACATGAAGGGTGTTTCATGAAGCATAAACACTCCACAACAACATGGGTCCCCTTGGGGATCCTCTTCCTTCACGGAGGCCCTTAAGCTCCGTGAAAGGAATCTCTCTCAAAAGAGGGGGTTAAGGCAAGGAAAAGGGGAGGAACTTCGCAGAGAAGAAGTACCCCACACAGCTCATGGTTCATAGAGAAAAATACACTTTATGAATTGAATGTTAGGAAGTTGAAAGGTTGGTTGATCCACCCCCGGGTCTTGGTGGTGGCCGATATTTATAAGGGAGTGGCGTCGGGAAGCAGATTTGCTCGGTGCGAAGACGGAGCTTGCTCCACGTCAGGATCACAAACGTCAAGTGTGGTCACAGAGTGTTACCAACTCCTTGCCCTGTGGTAGCTCACGAACAACATGGGAGGTTGCATAGAATTACCACCTCCTTTCCCTATGGCGGCTCGTGAACGTCAAAGTCAGTCACAGAGCGTTAGCACCTCCTTGCCTGGCGGCAGCTCGCGAACATCAAGGGCGGTCATAGAGTGTTATCGCCACCTTGCCTAGAAGCAGCTCATAAATCTGAAGGCAGTTCCCAGAGCATTACCACCTCCTTTCTCCACATCAGCTCACGAACATCAAGTGAGGTTGTGGAGTGTTACCGCCTCCTTGTTCTGTGGCGGGCGCAGTACGATCAGGGCTATGAAAATGGTCTTCATGAGACATCCCCTTGAGGCCTTATTCTTCTTCATCTGCTTCTCCCATTTTGGTGCCAATAAATGCCCCCCTAAGACTTGTATCTATGGGGAAATCGAGGGTTGAGGTATGAGGGTCAATCACCAATATCCTTGGTCATTCATGAAGGTATATCACAGAGAGTTATTACAAGGTGGATAGTCGACATGTATGCTAAGCGCTCCGCAAAGCTCAATGTGAAATAGATGTGCCACGATGATCTAAAGGTCATCGAATATATAAATGGGAGATGACCTCTCTTTTTTCCTTTTCTCATCCCATGAAATTGCCTTTTTTCACTATCAATTTGTGAAGCACCATGTACTATATGATTTCTCTTTGCGAATCTGATCTTTGTTTCGCAGTGCACAACGAGTTTTCGACTCCGCATCAGCGCTTCGCAATCTTGTGCTTAAAGGCATAGGTAGGACTCTTCAAACAGGCTTCACGAATGACCTCCAAGAAAGATCTTCGAAATAAAACTTGGAAATCATCAATTTTCAAAACTAAATGTCTACTCAAGAAGCGGCTGAGGGGGTTCTTGAGGGTATCGCCCGGAGGGATGAGACGGTGAACCGTTTGGGTCTAGGAGAATTGGTCTGGTGCCACTATGACCATGATTCATTAGTGGCACTTCTGTTAGAGATCTAGAAGAACTACCCACTTTATAAGAGGCTTCCATTATATGGCTTCAGGCCAAGGGATTCCCTCTTTACCCCTGAAGCAAGTAGGGATGAACCAGCTTACTAGTTCAGGAGTACATTGTGCCAGCACCGATGGTTCAGGGGGGTTGATGCCATGCCGAGGAAGACTTCACACCCGTGTTTGCTGACTGCATATAAAACCACCTGAATAACATTGACAGGAAGATGTTGAAGCCAGAGACGTTTCATCCTATGTACCACACGATACTAGAGGTAGCTTTGTGGAACCAAAGTAAGGGGTTGTCAGAGGAATGGGACCTGTGCCAGGGCGGCAACTTCACAGATGATTAGGCCTGGGCCTACTGGGTAGGTGACTTGTGTGAGGAGTTTAGGGCTGATCTGAGGAGAGTGGGTTTTTATAAGGCGTATTGGGCCTCCCAATTCCTCATATATCGACTGAAACAGCTAATTCTGGAGGTATTGAGTAGGTGGTCGTTGAGGACCAATACCCTCTATATACACCACGGGGAGGTTGGTATTAGTTTGTGGGATGTCGACAAAATTTTGGGGGTCCCGATACTGGGGACTATGTACGATGAATTCCTCCATGTCATGAGCATGTAGGAGGATCCGGAGAAGATGTTGTGGCCAGCAATGGAATTAATGGAGCTGGTGCCGGAAGATGAAAAAGAAGCAGTGAGAGATGTCTACTTTAAGCAGTGGTTCAAGCAGTACCTGAATTTTCTGGTAGACCGACAACTTCTAGCAAAGGCCTTGGACATCCTAAAAGGGGTCTCAAAGGGGAAAGGAGCACTCGTACTTGTGGATTTTAGAGGACTATTATTGGAATACCTCGAGGTTTAGCGTTAGCACTGAGCAGTAGCCAATAGTAAGGTTGGTGGCATTTATCATGGTTCCTATCTGTTGTTAGATCCTTCCAGTCAGAGATACCGACATGGGAGTATGCCCAAGCACATTTATCATGTCATCCACATTGGAAATAAGAGGTCGGGTCAACCTAGTAATCCCGATGCTCACTAAACTATATAAAATGCTGCGGCATATCAATAAGGGTTAGAGGCCGCAGAGGGTATGTGGGACATTCCACCTCCTGTATGGGTGGATAACGGAACATATCAGGGGGTATTACAAATAACCGAACCTTATCTCCCCTATGTTCTCGATGTTCATCCCATCAATACTGAATGCCATAGGTTTCTTTCCAGCCAAGTTGACCACACTGTTTATAATGAACCGGGTGTTGAAGGGGGAAAAGTTAAATTGTCACCCATTTCCATTGTCGATGGGGTATTTATCGATGATGGCCAAGGAACTGAAGAGCACCAGGCATATCTCCTGGCCTTCCGAGGTGGAGTCTTGATGGAAAGGGTGTACTGTGAGCCCCTATATGAGCAGTACTCCCAACACCGGTTGGCAAGGCAATTCTGGTGCATGCAGCAACTGACCCCATGAGTCTATTTGAAGGTGTTCCATGAGGAACACCCTTGTGGGATGAGAAATATGTGGATCATGTTCATACTGTAATATGGGAAGATGTGGAACAAATTTACACCACCTAGAGCTATCATTGGGTAGGTCAAAGAGTATTCTTTAAGCTGGGAGGAGGCTTATCCAGGGGAGATGCTGAAGCAACCAACCGTTCTAGTCGATGATGGAGAACCTCCTCGACCTCGGGGTCGGGGCCAGAAGGCAGCAAGGGCATACCACGGTGATGGGGTTGTTGTGGCGGTGAGGCCTTCCCCATTTGAGGGTGAGGCATCAGCCTTAGATCATGCAGTGGTAGCAGAACCGGATGTTCCAGAATAAGAGAGCCATCCATAGGGGTGGCCACTGTAAGGATTCCACAGGATACCCACCCAGGCTCTTGGAAAGTGGTTGTGCTATATCAACATGTCGTAGGATGCTATCTTCCTGAAGTCGTGGGACATTTGGGAATTCAGTAGAAAATTCCTTATCCCTACCGAGTTGTGGCAGCACCTGAACCATCTCGGGATGGATTTATTGGGGATAGTCTGTATCTGGGCCGACTTTGTGGGTCCCCATGTGGTAGAGGAGCGATACCTGGAAGAGTTAGAGGACTTTGTGCATTTTTGGGGTGCCCATCATCTGATGATGGATCGGTTCAAGGTGTTTCTCGATAACACCACTCCCCCATAGCGTTTCGCCGCTGATTTAAGAGTGCGCTTCCCTCTGCAAGAAGAATCAGAAGAGTCCTCCTAGGGAGATGTGGCCGGCAGAGGGAGCCCATTAGAGGAGGGCGAAGTTTGAGATCAAGACTCGGATATTGAAGAGTTTGCAGAGGCCCTTGAGGTAAAAAATCTGAAACTCGCTTCTTCGATACTTTCTTTGAGGTCATTCTGGACTCTTTTTTATCATCTAAACCATGCAAGAGAGTCTTATATACAGAACTTGTTCCCATTCCTCGGTGGATGCAGATGTGGGACCTTCATGATATACTCCTATCGCTGCATCTATTGTTGCTTCATGAGGTTCTATGACACATGAGGTGATCCCTCTATAGTTTTCATACCTTTTGACCATATACGGGGGGCCACGCTTTGGGGTCCCGATGACAGCAGCCCAAGAGCGAGACCAGGGATTCAATCTCTGTAATTCCCCTCTTCCAATTTTATTATTTACATCCCTTAACCATGTTTACTGACGTCAATGTCCCTTTTTCGGCACGTATAGTTCTTCAAATGGCATGGGTCACCTTGGCGAGTTTGGTTGGGGATTTTTATGGCGTCATTCCTTGGGGGATGATGATGACCATTGAGGAGATACACCAAACCGACCGAGTGGCAGTGATATCGATCACTGGTAGGACCATAAGTGGTGCTAAACACAATGAATGGAAAGAGATGAATTGGCATGATAAACTTCTGGATGCCACCAGCTAGAGGCTGGGAGAGCTTCTATGAAAATTTGATGAGGTTAACTTACCACTTGGGGGAAACAACCCTCGGTTACTATAATGATAACTAAACCAGAAACTCACCTTCATGCTTTTATTTTTTGATGACATATAATGCATGAGTTCTGTTGTTTACATCGTTTTATTGCATTCTCGTAATATTCATGGAGTGTCTAGCAATCATTACCTAAGCTCACATGGGTAGGTCTCGATGTGAGAAACAAGGGATGACCACCTTATCACCCCATCCAAATGTAGGAGTGAAAACCATGGTTCGGGCATCTGAGATTCGAATAGCCAGCCTAGATTTTCTGGAGGAAATGGGAGAGACCTGAATAGAGAATAAACCTCTCAAGAATAGATGAATTACCATTTTCCAAGTGTGCTCTTGTGCACGAATGGGGTAAAGCCAAGGGCGCTGGAATCAATCTGAATAGAAGGGAATAGAAGGTGTGAATCATGATACCCCGGATTCGGAACACTGTTGGGGTGGTGAGACAACAAAGAATAACTGTTGATTGCATTCAAAACATAGTATCCTTATTTTGTAATTTCGGGATGGGGATAACAAATGAGGACTGACAGCTGGCCATGTTCGAAAAAAAAGGCTTGAATAAAAATGACTTCCATTATTCATCTGGAACGTTGGACAGGACAATAGGTGGGCCATAGGATGATAATTCCTACTATTAGGGGGTTCACTTAGACATGAAAGAGGATGAGGGTCTGAAAAAGGGGCACGCAAAGAGTGGAATATGGAGTGATGGATTGTTTGATCAGAATCCAACACTCTTGAAATTAATCCACCATGGCGGAATCACATTAGATGGGTGCATCGATTTGATCATGGATCATTCCTTATTTTAGACAGGACCTCTCTGGAAAGGGAAATGTCTCTTCCTAATGTCATCGTGGGGCATCCTGAACTTGTTTAAGGCAAAGCTACAGTTACAATGTTCCCCACAAGGGGTCAGAGTAGAGGGCCAAAAATATTGATGAATATGATTTATGATTCTTGGGGCTGGCCCAAGGTGCAATGCCTGGGTGTCTCTATGTATCCCATGAGGATGGGAATCAAGCCATACATAGTTTTGTAAGATGACTTGTAGTTTAACATCTTGTAGCAAGGATTTAGAGTGGACTTAGTTTATGGTCATAGAGCTCTGACCATGGATGGTAGGAAATACAGGAGACACCTGGTGGGTAATTGTAAAACCTGATGTGAATGAGGACCTGGGGTCCAGGATTCCATGTGTTCCTTGGGGGAGTGTTTAGGTCCAGGGACTGAACATGAAGGTTAGGATGGGCCCATGGGGATGTTCTCGAGGGTTCCTACATATCGAATTAGAATGAGAATCAAGTCGTACATAGTTCTAAGGGGTAGCACAGTAGGGTACATGTTCCTGGGATAAATGGGGTGTGCGGGTGAGTCCCTCACACCAAAAGAAGTATTATTTGATGTATCTTGTTTTTCCTTTAAGGTGAATGGTTTTTTATGAACCAACATGCATAGGATAGGAAGTACAGACATCGCCACAATAATCAAACCGTATGAAGGCATTGAAAAATGGTATGGCATGAAACCGATACCAAACATGGTGTCCCCTTGAGTTAGGATATCACAGTGTAGTGTCATTTCTCATCGTGTAGCCAGGATGATAATGTCACAGTTTAGGGTCATGCGATGGGACCAGGTGTGCATTTTAATGTCATGTGGAACAGACATAGTAGAGACGAGGCTAAAGGGAGTATGCGCACATTGTAATAAAACATACCCGACACTAATGAGGACATAATACCATATCACATTATATGCAATTCTGTAAAAGAATCCTCGGGACAAGGGGCCAAAATGGAGGCAAGAGGGTAAGGGGTAGGTGAAACTAACTCCCAGTTGAGATGGACCCGAAAACGAGACGTCTGGGCATTCCTACGTATCCTAAGAGGATGGAAATTAAGCCACAAATAGTTATAGAAGAGATATTTTTTTATGGTCTTAGTGCTCAGACCCTAGAGAAGGGAAATCGGTGTGGAGCCTCGAATGATGCATTTACCATGACATTTTCCTCTGAACATGCAAATGAACACTGAGGGATAGTGTCAGGAGTGTCAATATTCCACTTGTAAAATATGGGGTGGCAGGGATGTGAATCATGTAACCAAAATTCAAGGATTAAATGATGTACAATGACTATTGACGGTGTTCAAAACACAGCATCCATATCGCGTTAGCCTGTAATGAATACAAACAAATGAGAGTCAACGCTGACCATATTCACAATGTGGGACTTGTATCAATCTTTCATCTGAAACATTCAAGGACGCTAGATTTTGATGGTAAGAGGGCCCTTGTGCCAATAATCCATGCCACTAAGGGGTCCCTTTGGGTGTGGAATATTATGAAAGCCCAAATGAAGGGGAACACGAAGCCTGGAAAATGGTAAAAATATGTCCACGTAAAATTAGACACTCCAAACGCTAAACCGGAATACTCTTAAAGAGATTGGTGCATTGACGATGAGGTGTGAGGTGGGTTCTCAACTTGATAGTTACCAATTTGAAGTGATAAGTATAGAATACAGGGATAGTGAACTCCTATCAGAGATTGATATGTGTCATGGTTGTTACAACACCCGACGTGAGTGAGAACATAATCCCATACCAAACCATATACTCTCCTCCCCGGGAAAGGGTAGTCCAATGGGATACGGTGAAAGGGGGATTTTTGAGAGATGGGGCTGGACCTAAAGTCTAGATGTTCATATGGTCCTACGTATCCCATTAGGATGGTAATCAAGCCATATTTAATTCTACGAAGGGGAAATATGAGAAGATCATAGTTTAAGGTCTTAGAATGTACACTATGGAAAATGGACTATTCTAAGTAAAGGAAAACCATAACTGAATCCCTAAGCCAACATGAGTCTAACTCGGTGTAGGAAACATGGCCGGATACGGTATATGAAATACGTGAAATATATTCAAAAGGGGAATCATTGTAGCCCCAAATTATTTCCATACCGCGGATTTTTTCCTCTTAAAGTGAGGATACACACTGAGGAATAGTACCAAGAATTTGAAAGTTATACTTGGACATGATGAGGTGGAGAAGGATGTGGATCATGTAACCAACATTTTGGGCTTAATGGGGTTGGCGTGATGAAGGAGGATAACTGTTGAAAGTGTTCAAAACATAGTATCCATATTGCATTTTCCTGAAATGGGGATACACAAATGAGCATCGACTACTGACCATATTCACAACACGTGACTTGTATCGATTTTTCTTCTGAAACCATCGAGGATGTTGGCCCATAATGGTGGGAGATACCTTGGGCCAATCATCCTTGCCATTCTGGGATCCCTTTGGATATGAAAGGTGATATAAGCCCTAATGAGGGTGAACATGAAGCCTAAGAAATGGGTGAAAGCATGTCTGAGTAGAGTCTGACATTCAAGGTACTAAACTAGAGTACCAATTGGCACATTGGTGAGTCGCCAAAGAGGGCAGAGGGGATTATCTTAAGAGAGGCCAGTTTAAATAGAAGAGAATAGCACAAGGGGATGGAAAACTCTTAGGTGGAGGTAAATGGAATGGTTGTTACAACACATGACATGAGTGATTACATAATCCCATACCACATCGTACAACCCAAAATAAGAACATGGGTCCGGGGCCCAAAAATGGCCAAGGGGCCTGAGGTTGGGCCTCATATGGGAAGGCCCAGTCAATTCGTTTTTTAACATCCTGTAGTGAGGATGAGTAAAGGGGTAAGACGCCCCCAAACAAGGGATGTGTATGGCACAGTGAGTAACCAGACATGAATGATGATATAATCACATACCACACCGTACAACCATAAATAGGAACTTGGGATGGGGGCCTGAAAAAGACCAAGTGGCCAGAGGCTAGGCCTCAAATGGGAAGTCCTGGTCAATTCACAATTTAACTTCTTGCATTGAGGACTACCGCCTCATCGCAACTCCAAAGCCCATGTGAGCAGTGCTCGGTGTGGGAACAAGGAGTTGGACTAAGATTTCCCCTTCATATGGGGGTCTAATAGTTGACATAGTACATGGGTATTTTGTATCTTTGATATACAATGGGGAAGAATGAACCACTACACTTGATGATTGGTACATCTTGGGGTGGCTGTAATGATAATGGATAACTATTGACCATGTTTGAAACACAATGTCCTTACGGTGACCTGGAATGCCAACAACAAATGAGCATTTACAACTGACCATATTCGCAACATGGGACATGTATCAATTTTTTCTCAACATTCTCAAGGGTGTTGGCCCAAAATGGTAGTAGAGCCCTTGGACCTAGCATCCCTACTATTCGGGGTCCCTTCCAGATAGGAAGGACGATGGAGTCCCAATCGAAGGAGTGGGTAAAGCATAGTTTTACCCATTCATTTTAAAATATAGCATGGCAGTGAAAGAGGAAGACACCTTTGGGGAGTGGGACATACGGATTAATATATATGAGCTCTACATGTATTAATGCAAGAACCTTCACCACAACATATTTCTTGACCCGAGGGGAGGTTCTAGCATTTGGTTTGGGCCAATAGACAAAATGTTCATGCATTCCTACATATCCCATAAGGATGGTAATCAAGCTGTATGTAGTTCTTGAAAGCCATGCAGTTTAACATCATGTGGTAAGGATGTGGGTGGATAGAAGAATGGGGAGAGGGTGCATGGTGTGACCGTTATAATCCTAGCCTGAGTGGGGAAAATTAAACATACACCATATCAACCAGGGATCCTCCACGAGAACAATACCCAGTGGGAATAGTCAAAGAGAAGAGTTTGGGGGCTGGGAACAAGGAGAAACACTTGAGTATTCCTACATATCCCATGATGATTGGAATCAAGCCACACATAGCTCTTGAAGATGTAGTTTAACATCATGTAGGATGATGCACAGTTTAATGTCATATAGGACAGGACAGTTTATGTTCATGGTGGACAAGAATGCAGTTTTGGGTTATGTGGGACCGAACGTTTAAGGTCGTGCATGACCAAACGGTTTACAGTCATGCTGGACCATCTTGTAGTTCAGGGTCATGCGAGAATGAAAAGTTTATTGTCGTGCAAGAACAAATAGTTTAGGGCCATGCCAGACCAAGATGTAGTTTAGGGTCCTTTGGGACCAAAAAGTTTAAGGTCGTGTGGGAAAAAAAGTTTAGGGTCATAGCAGACCATCTGGCTTAAGAAACTTATTTCTTGAGAAACATGGCATCGATGGGAAGAGTTATACACTCACCATCCATGGTAACTAAGGATTATGCTCCATTGGGGTAAACCCTGTGAATTATGTAAGGTCCTTCCCATTTGGTCTTCAAATTGGGTGGTTTCCTATTAGGGATCATTGGTGCCGAGAGGGCCAATACCAAGTCACCCTGCAGGAAAGAGCGGAGGCAAATCA
This sequence comes from Viscum album, assembly GCA_963277665.1. Taxonomy (NCBI): domain Eukaryota; kingdom Viridiplantae; phylum Streptophyta; class Magnoliopsida; order Santalales; family Viscaceae; genus Viscum; species Viscum album. The sequence goes on from OY728140.1 coordinate 1,153,348,828, forward strand.
TCTTGGTGAAGGATTTAGTTATCTTGTTCTGATGCCTTTCTAGATTGTTCAATGCACGAATCTTATTCTCATCAAGTGCTTCCAATTCATCCAGACGAATTTCGGCTAAATTATATGGCTCCTTCTGGTCATAGACGACTATGAGAAATGAATGAAGTTGGATCTCGATGGGCAGGATGGTATCAGCATCGTACACCAGTGAATATGGGGTCACCTAGGTGGAATTACGAGTCGTCATCCGATAAGACTAGAGGGAATTGGGGAGCTTTTCTGGCCAACTCTTCTTGTTCTGACCAACCATTTTCTGCAAAATGTTTGAGACGGTTTTGTTGAATGCCTTGATCAGTCCATTTTCCTACGTGTGGTAGTGGGAGGTATGGTTAAAACATATATTTTACTTGGAGTACAACTTCTTCAACACAGATGCACAAATGTTGTTTCTTTTATCGGTGAGGACGACCTGAGGGACTCCAAAATGCTAGATGATATTGGAGCTGAAGAAGTCAATGATAGAATGGGCCCTAAACTCCTTGAGTGGAACTACTTCTTCCCACTTGGAAAAGAAATCCGTGGAGGTCAGGAAGAACCTAAACTGGTGAGCTATCACTGGTGGATATGGTCCCATGACATCGATTCCCCATACTGCAAACATCCAATATTAATTGGTGGAGTGGAGAGGTTCTGGTGGCCAATGAACGAATATAGAATTAATTTTTCAGACATGAAATCTCTTGGAGAACTCAATGCAGCCATGGATCAGGGATGTCCAGAAGTACCATAGTCTCCTGATCTGGTGGGACAACATCAGCCTAGTCTGTTGAGCCCCATAGGAACAAGTGTGAATCTCTTGCATGTCTGGAGAAATCTCAACTCCTTAGATGCAATGGAAGAGAACACAATCAAACCCGCACTTGTAGAGGATCTGCTCAAGAATGGGACCACTCGGGAGGGTAAACTGCAGTGCACGACGTCATATTTTCTCGCGCACAGCCCGATCAACCGGGAGGTAACCATTTTTGGAGATACTCGACAAAGGGGGCTCTCCAGTAAGGGGTTGCTTCATCCACTGCATCTGAGGAACCTGGGGTTCCAGAAATGGAGGATCCGGTGGTAATATGGATTACTCGTAGGTTATCATCCTCATATGGGGTGATGGGAGAAATGACTCTATGATAATCCACATGTATAATCAGATCATCCTGCTTGGGTTCTGCAAGTGATGTAGCCAGGATGGCCAGGGCATTGGCTTGACCATTTTGAGATCGAGGGAGAGGAATAACATCCGGCCGAGATGGAAACCAGGCCATTAGCTGGAGGGTGCGCTCCAAAAATGGTATGAGATCTGGTTTCTTGATGACATAATCACCATTTATTTTCTTAATGACTAGTTTGGATTCCCATTTCACAAGTATATGGGGCACATTGATATCGAGGGCTAGCTCGAGGACAGTGATAAGAGCCTGATACTCTACCTCGTTGATGTTGTAGCCTTCTAACAATATGAATGAATATAGAAGAATGTCTTGTTCTGGGGTAATAAAGACAATACACATTCCTACTATATTGATTCTATGATCATAGAGTCTCCTACTGTTGGGGCTCTGGGAGGCACCATCAAAGTGCATCTGCCAACATGGGATGGCATGATCTACTGAGAGAATTGCCTCGTCAAGAAAATCTAGGTGCAGGGACTAGTCCACAGGGGTTAGATGTTTATCATGGAAGTTTTCCAATGCTAGTCCCTTGATTGATTTCTATATAATGAACCTAATGTTGAACTACTAGTGGATTACCGCCCACCGTGCAAGATGACCAGTCATCATTGAGCAGTTCAGAATGTACTTCAGTAGGTCTACCTGAGACACCATCTATACCTTGTGTTGTTGCAAGTAATGTTAATACTTCTACACTGCAAATACTAGTGCAAGGCAACTCTTTTCTATGAGGGAGTATCTAGTCTCTATATTGAGGATCATGCAGCTGATGTAGTAGAGGTTGTTTTCCGTCACATCATTGATCTTCTAGGTGAGAAGGGCACTGGGAGATCTTTCAAGCGTAGTCATTTATAAGATCTGTTGTTTCCATGAGATGGGTGGTATCAAGACTAGAGGCTAGAGCAGATACATCTTGATTTACTCAAAAACAGTCTAGAACTCTTCATCCCACTCATAGGTGGATCTTTCTTCATGAGTTGAGAAAAGGGCTTACACTTTTCGGCCAGATTCACAAGGAATTGACATATGTAGTATAAGTGGCCTTGGAAATCTCAATGCTCCCGAATATTGGTCAGGGTAGGAATCTGGATGACAGCCTTGATCTTCAATGGGTTGCTCTTGATGCCTCGATACCTAGAAACATATCCAAGAATATTCCTATAGGTGACCCAAAAGGCACACATCAACGGGTTTATTTTCAGGTGGAAGGAACGGAGGAAGACGAACACTTTATCAAGGTCCTTGAGATATTCCTAGCACTGGCGATATTTGACCACCAGATCATCCACATATAATTCCACCAACATCCCAAGGATTAGCTTGAATATGCATTGAATGGCCCACTGATAGGTGGTACCTACATTCTTTAAGCTTAAGGGCATAACTAGGTAATAGAAAGTACGTTGGGGTGCCTTGAAAACTGTGGACTCCTCATCCTCAGGGTCCATTCAAATCTAGTTGTATCCAGAGTAACCATCCATGAAAGAGAGGTACTAGAACCCAGTCATAGTGTCGATCAACAATTCTGTCACCAGAAGGAGAAAGTCATTCTTCAGACAATGACAGTTGAGATCTTGGAAGTCGATGTAGACCTTGGTATGTCTGTTATTCATTCTAACTGGCACAATGATGTCTAGCCACATGGGGTATTGGACCTCCTTGATGAATTCATCTCTGATAAGCTTGTCAACATCATCCTCGACCATGGCATCTTGGGAAGGGTGCATCTTTCAAAGACGCTTCTTGAACCCATGATGACTTGTAGGGAGATCGTGGTGGTGGATGGCTACCTGAGGATCTAGTCCAAGCATATGGTTATAGTTCTAGGAGAATACATCACGATGTTGTTTCAGGAAATCTATGTATTACTGCCACTCCTCAAGGGACATGGAGGCACCGATCAATGTGGGTTTTGGATCTGCCTCACTACCGAGGTTCACCTGTACCAGTTCATCGACCGTAGTAGAGACGCAATCTTCAAAGACGAGAGGTGCATCCTCTAGGTCCTCCTCTTCACTTACCGAGGAGGGATATCTAGTAGGAGGTGCTTCCTCTGGGTTGATGGAACTCGACGTGAGGATGGTACCCGCCTGGGAAGCGGTGGGAAACATATAGGGAGATTCATGTGCTACTGAAACCATAGCAATGAAGGCAGTCCATATGATCTTATCTAGTATTCAGCCCAAGGGGCCACGATTGATGATATCAAATAAGTAGAGGAAAGTCTTCGGGAGTAGGTTAATCCCATCCTGGCAAAACAGACATGTTTGACGTACCGCTTTTGCCAAAGGGAAGATATCTTAATCTTGTATGGGGGTAGGAGGTTTCGAGAACACCTGAGCCTGGTTTGTGTAGGAGTACGAGGTGATTTTACACCGTCACATGGACTTGGGAATATGATTCCCTCTGGTACCAAAGACAACAAAACATTTCCCCATGTTAGGGGTTGTGTTCCTAAATCGATGGATCAGGAAGATTTAGGCGTCATCCAGACCTACGCAGTGGTCAGTTGTGACCATGGAAGGCTCAAACTCAACCGCTCGTATATATTTTTCCTTCCTCTTGAAATAGTCGGCATCCAGTTAGAGGGATTCACAAGAGGCAAATAGAGATGAATCACCTTTTATTATTCTTACTAGACCATTAAGGGAGTACTTGAGGAACTTGTGATATGACAAGGGGACTGCCACATGTAGGTGGACCAATGGTCTGCCCATCAATTCATTGTACGTGGTGTCTTGGGAGAAACCATAAACTCATTACTGGAAACTATGCTGCTGAACAGGATCTTAAAACGGGTCTTACCGAGTAGATCCTGCTCTATCCTGCCATATCCCTAAATTCTTAAATCGGAGGGAGTAAGGTCATCTTCAGATTACCCCATCTTCCACAGTGTCCGCGTCGTGATAAGGTTAATCTCAGATCTGGTTTCAACATTACAGCGGCGAACCTCCACACCATTATGTTGGATGACGATTTATAGTAGGTGTATGTTACCCTTTATGGGAGAGAATTCATCCTATTTAGAGATTGAAATGATGGGCCGACATTCAGTATTCTCGACCTCTTTAGTATGAAATGCATCTGCAGCTGCTACCTCTATCTGAAACATGAGGGGGCTTATTAGAGTCTCAGTGAGGGCCTCACACATATATGATGACAAGAAAACGAACTTTATGATGGAAGGCCTCACTAGGATATTGTAAAGGTGATTGAGGACATAATATTTCCATTCTAGGCATGAAATTCTTCTTACATGATCCTACTCTGTGATAGGAGGCACGACAGGCCCCGCCAGCTTGACCGGTGGCTGGCTGGTGCTAGGCACGTCCCATTGTTCACTAGTCGAAGCAAGGAGAGTAGCTGCCGGATGAGGACTGGATGACTGAGATCATCCTGTAGTAGTGTGAGGTTGGTCGCGGCATGGTCGAGGTAGCTCTGCCTGATCCGGTAGCATAAACGATGGTGGAGGTAGTACTGACGACATCAGATGAAGAGGATGCGTGTGCTGAGTTCTACATTGTGCCTGCTATATGGTCTCAGTGGAATTCACATCCTGGATAATGGTTCCAAATGATGTTCCCCATCAACCCATGTGGTCACGGCTCCGTCTATGTAGGTGTCCGTTGGGGACGTTGGGGAGGTTTGTCGGGCACTCCCCCTTATCGGGAGTCATATAGGGGTTTACCAACTCCATGCTATTAACCGAAGTGTACCCTTGACTATCACATGAAGAGTCATCCACTACTGGACAGATTCTAGGTAAAATCCCCATCTCCAAATTCATGAAGTCACCAAGAGTGTGGGATGAAAATGGAATTGGCGAGGCACATTTCTATCTTTTGCGCCACCAATGCTTGCTCTTCTGGGAAGAGGTCGGCTAAGATGATGATGCAGAGGTGGTGGCCATAGCTTTTGAAGGCTGCAGCTGATTCAAGAATTCCTGAATGATACCACGGGAATGGGAGACCATTTTTTAAGCCATCTGGTCATCATTCTTCTACGACTCATTGTTAGAAACCTGCTACCACTCACCCTCACTGGCGTAGCTGCTGTTTGTCCTTATGAAGACTCATGCCACATGTGGTGGTGATGGGCCGAACCTGTCTTTGTTTTTGTTGACCTGGTCCTGAATCCAGACATCGGTCACATAGACCTACTTTATTGAGTTCCCTATAATCTGATGGTAGGGGCAGTAGTTGGGGCGATCAGTGAGATTCACCTCGTCCGGCCTTCTGCACATAGGCAAGGATACAATCCCATGCACTAAAGCACTACAGAAGTAACTAGGGACCTGATTCTCGTTGAATGAGTAGTTCCAGATCCTCCTGTCCAAGAAGGGGGCCCTTAGATCTTGACCCTGACGAGGAGCTGGAGGAGCCTGTCGAGGGGTCGGACCCTGATTGTCCTGCCTAGGCGGTGGAGATGCATTATGCGGGGGGCATCTGCCAATTTGGTGGTAGACCCTGCTGAGCTGGAGGATGCGACTGAGGTGGAGGGCCTATGTGAGGATGTGAGGCTGGTGCCATTAGTAGCAATTCTAGTGGCATGGGGGATTCTATTTGGGAAACTATGGATGGCTCGGCTCTAAGAGCCCTTCTTGCGGGATTTACAGGGGTCAACAGGCGTGCCTGGCTTACCAATTGCAGAGCTTCTTCCAGGCACTGGACCTTATCGAAGAAGTCTCGGAATCCTCCAGGGTAGTTATGGGTGATCAGAGAAGAAACCAGTTCTATCATTACATTTCCTAGGCACATAATCAGTAATTGATACTTAGTCAGTGGCATGTTAAGGGAGAATGTGAGCCCCTTACACCGGGAGATAAAGTATGTGAGTCTCTAATCAGAACTCTGTTTTCACTTGAAGAGGTCTATGATGCTCTTTTTTCTGAGTGGTAGAGCTGAACTGGTAGAGGAATTGCTTGTGAAGGTCCTCCCAGTTGGTTACAGACCATACGAGGTGCTAGTTATACCAGACGAATGTCGGCCCCAGCAATGTCTGAACAAAACAGTGGAGCTAGGCCGCCTCCTGCTGTGCTGGAGTCCCTAACATAGGCCCAGTCCTTGAGTTGAAGTGGTATAGGTGTTGTGGTGGGTCCCCCATCCCATTAAAGGGGGAGAATGTGGGATTCCCGAAACCTGAAGGTGCATGATTATCATCCACACATGCCGGATATGGCTTTCCATCAGGTGGGATTGCCACCTATCGCGTTTCAAATGCCTCAAGGTAGGATATGAGTTACGCCATTGGATCATCTATGTAGGGTCACTATCGTGATGGGGATCCGTAACTACGAGCATGTTGGTGGGTTCTTCAACCCAGTAAACAGGATTAGTAGATCGTAGAATGGTAGGTGGTGTGACTTACGGGGTAGCTGGGGGACCCCATGCCGGATTCCTTGGATTTCCCTACTGTTCAGGAGGGTTTGCTGAGACATACCACACCCTCATTCAATGAGCTCCAGCTTTATCCCAGTCTGCGGGAGCATCCTGATCAGGGTTTCCTTGGGGCAGCTCACTGAGGGGAAATTGTTCATGCCCCTGCTGAATTGGCCTAGGATTGCCGTAGTCGGGATGTCTCTCTACAGCACATTAAGCAAGGAGTTTGTCGACCAACATCTTCTATTCTGCTAGTTGTTGGCGCAACATGTCCTTCTCAGGGTGCTCCTCCATCTTCTGAACTAAGGTAGATGGGTCAGAGTGCTTGGCAGCCTTGACATGCCCTTTTCCCTTATAAGAATTCCAGCTGAGTTCCATTGACTCAATGCGTAGAGGGACACCAAGAAGGTTCCTCTGCTAATGAGTAATCCTTCTTATTGGGTCCAATAGTGGTTGCATTCCCTCACGGGGTAAGTCTACATTTAGAATTTCAAGCTCGTCCTCCTCGTCCACTATGTCATCCATGTTGACCATGACCCTTCCCGGGGGCATGTCTTCGATGTCACCAAGCATGTGAGGCAGCCTCCAGTTATGACTAAAGAGAATTGAAGCATATTATCCACCAAACATGGATTTTCACATGGGTAGAAGCCTCCTTGATAATTTTGTGGAGTACCTTGATACTCTGAATGCATTTCTAGTGGAGGGCCTCATCGCGACTTGGTGACTAGGGGTATTGGGCCACAGAGAGTGCATCCAAATAGATTAGGCGACATTGCTCACTGATGTCTTCAAAATGTGGTTGGATCCATGGATATACCACTCACTGATGATAAAGAATAAAATGCGTTGCCTAGCGGGTGTTGCAGAAACACTCAACCTAATCTAGGGTGAGGGATTCCGGTATGTAAATTTTTTTTGCTGCTGTGGGCCAAAACTTCTCATAGGAGTGGTCCGCTGTGAGGATGTTACATAAATGCCTCAACTCGGATTTAGGGTTTGAACATTTATTTCCCAACTCGTCAACTGGGGGTGGCTAAGGAATTGACAATGGTACTAAAGCAGACCGTTGGGACACCAGGCTGGCCGGTAGAGAGTATGGTGAACGAGCTGACTAGCAGACGAATCTTAGGATGTCTTCCAAAGAGTGTAGCGACCTGGCCACTACATCATGATAGGATGGTCTGGCAGCCGCAGTTCCCTGCTTAGGGGCTAGGGCTACTGGTGATAGGCTGTGATGATGATCTCCTGCCATTGGTCCCCAAAACAGCTCTCTGTGTTCTCTGGTGGAGGTAGAGAGCACTTCTGGTGACGATGGTGGTAATTGAATGACTATAACCAGCGGGTTCACCATATTTTCATCCTCCCAGATATACATGTGATGGGAGGCGAGAATCTGGTGGACCTCACTTTCTGGGAGCACCAGGCTGATGTGCCTCATCCCTACCTCGACCCATGACATGGAAGGGTGAGAGGAGGGTTCCCGTGCAGAGTCATACTCTACATCAGAGTCTGAGAAGAGGATCAGTTTGATATCCTTCCAAACCTTCCCAGGATTCTTCTTATGGAAGTGATGGCCTGCCTTCTTGCCCCTGTATGGCTCCTCGGGGCAGGGCATGTTTCTGACAAAAGGTCCTTTGGCCGCACTGGTGCTGGGGTGGAAAAGGTTTCAACCTGAGAATGTTAGGGTGCGAGGACCACCATGACAAATGTCAAAGGGTTCATGGGAAGTAACTCCATGGGTAGCACTATAGAGGGAAAGACCTTCTCCATAACTTGCAGAAGCATGGAGAGGTCCTCCACACCTGTTTTCCCATGCGACCTTAGTATGAGGGGGGTACATGTACTAGTCTAGCTAAACACTAGCAGGACCTTAGTGATGGGTGTGGGTGTAGCGAGTCTAGCCCTAACCCCTTTGGATTCTGAGGCGAGGAGGACCATCACCAGCTACTAAGAGGATGTGGGGATGATCCCCACGCTTAAGGGAGATAGGAAGTGAAGTGTCCCTACCCCGGTGGTGTGGGGTAGGAGAAATGACTCCATACCCAGTTTAATGGGCATAGGAGAGGCTTCTGTTCTGAGTATCACTGTCGTGGGGATGTCCCTCATTTGGATTGGGGGAGGGTTGAAGAAAACCTCCATGTTGAGCCTCGATGTGGGGAAGGCCTGTGAATTCTGTGGTAGTGGTATGAGGAGAAACTCCATACTGGGTGGCACTACTACGGGTTGGTTGATGGTGGCCACTTCCTGTGCCAACAACCAAGTGAGTCGACCCAGCCTACCCATGGGGCGGTTGGCACCTTGATCCTGGTCGGGTGTATAAGTGCCCCTAGTCAATGTCTGTAGAGAACTGAGGATATGTGTCGGTAGTGACTCAGGCCATAGTAGCCATCGATGTTGACAACCATTGGCAGGCATCCTCCTCATCTTTCCCCCGAAGATGTCGTCAAGTCATACGAACCAGGGACAGTGGTGTAGGTAAGTATCTTACAGGATTCTCTTCCAGTAGGACTAGGCAGTGTTGATGACGTGGCCAGGTGGGAACCCTCGCTGGGATCCCCTAAAATGGGACTCTGGCCGAGCTGGGCCAGACGTCACCTACCTCATCAGTGTAAGGAAGGGAGTCGTCAAAGCGCTCTGGGGACAGGCTCCTGAAATGGTTGTACATTAGGGTGGGGAGCAATGTCTCCCTATGCGTCCCTCAGGGGCAGCGTCGGCAACGAGGCACAGATGCCTCCAGATCCAGGTGGGCCATATCCCGGGTTGGGATTATGCCCTCATCCTCATAGCGGCACGTGAGTTCATTGATTACCCTCCACTGAATGACCTCAGATGAGGAGAGGGGGTGTGGGAACCCCATGGTCATATATGTAGAGGCCTTCATTGAAGAGGTGAAGCCATGTGAGACGACCATGTGGGCGCTACCCCTAACCCTATGTCATTGGGCAGGCGGTGATCGCGTCCCTGAAGCAGCAACTTGATTCCTGAGAGTAGGGAGATGAACTCATCCGTGCTGAAAGAAAAAGGAATCGATGACAAATACCCCAACACCATCTCAAATTCCACGGCCAGTAAGAGGGATCCACACTGACAACGTCATAGAACAGGATGTCTAATATTCTACTGCCCCAACATCAAGTCAGTTTCATGGAAGGCAAGCTATTTTCTTGGCGGCCCCTAGTACCAGATAACTAGATCTGGTGACATGTCAATCCATTGATTCCTCGAGCACTACTAATCTCCATATCGAGGATAATAAATTTACATAATTTTCACCATATCTTTTTTTGATGCTTTCATCGGGGTGCGCGCACATCTGTTATTGGATGACGTTCAGCTGTTGCCCTACATTCCCGCTTTCCAAAGGTGGGTGGCAACCACTCCTTATTCATGGGCGTCTAATCCGTGATAGAAATGGGATGATGGGATGTCGACTCTTCATTCCATGGAATCTTCCCCAAAACTCGTTACCTAGTCTGAGTTTCCCTTGTAGATTTAATATGTTGTTCATGAAACTCTTCCTAGTTCCATATCTTCATTGACACTAGTTAATTACACTCCTTCTGTCGGGACATTCCAATGTGTCCAGTCAGGGTAGCAACCATAATTCAAGGTATTAGTCACGTTGGGAATCACTAGTGTGTCTGAGAATTGGGAAATTGGTGCGTATGTCTTCTGTTCCATATTATAGGGATTTTCGAGGGTGTAGAAGCCTGAGGCATCCAACATCGATTGCGGGGAATCATATGCCCTGGGCTTGTATCTGAGGTTTTCCTCAGCTTCCCATGTTTGACACCGAGTATGAATCAAGTTTATCATCCAGTAGAGATGAATCAGACTGAGTAGTACACTGACTAGAGTTGATCAGATGGGTGCAACACCTATGCAGAACCCTGATTTTGGGGCCAAAACGTGGTTGACCTCTCAGTTACTATTGTGGGGAATAGGATATGAGGTAGCATGATCGCACTGGGATGGGGTGTCTTGGGTAAGAATCATTATGGATGATGGAGTGGTTGAATGAAGTTGATAGTGAATGGGATGGAACCACTATGATAATGTCAATAGTTTTAGGCTTGGTCCTCGAAAGGCTTCCTACGTATCCCCATGGTAGGGAATCAAAGTATACATAGTACATCAGATGATGGATTACCGCTGATCAGGGTTCCAACGACTTACTTCTAAATAGAGTGACAATGTATTACCACTAAAATGGACTGGAAATGACTTACAGATGAATGGAGTGACAACGTCTTACCACTGACAGAGGTACACAGTTTAACATAATGCGGGATGGGGGAGAACTGATGTTAAGGGGGTCCGAGTGAACAATGGGTGGTAGGATTGATCCTCGAGGAGGCATACTATGTACCATGCCTTAGAAAGGATCAAATGAAACATAGTTCAGGTGGTGGGAGCTTGGTGTACCGACGTGAATATGGTCGGGACCAATGGACGGTGGTGGGATTGATCATTCGAGAGGCTTCCTACGTACCTTTCCATGGCAAAGATCAAATTCCTTAATGTTCAGATGGTGTGGGGAATATACTCTAGGATGCCCAGGGTGTTAGTGAAATTATGTGAAGGAGGACCTGGGGCCCAATGGTTGGTGGGCTTGAAGCTCAGGGAGGCTTCATACATACCCTACCTTGGAATAGATCAAAGTCCACGTAGTTCAGGTGGCGTCGGTGAACAGACATGAAGGAGGACCTGGGGCCCAATGGTTGGTGGGCTTGAAACTCAGGGAGGATTCCTACATACCGGTCCTTGTCAAGGATCAAAGTCCACGTAGTTTAGTTATGGTTGGTGGGCTTGAACCATATGGATGCTTCCAACGTACCCTTCTATGGGAAGGATCAAAGTCCTCATAGTTCAGATGTTGTGGGGCATATACTCTTGGCTGCCCAAGGTGTTGGTGAACCGATGTGAAGGAGGAACTAGGGACTAATGGATGGTGGGATTGAACCTTGTGGAGGCTTCCTACGTACCCTACCTTGGCAAGGATCAATGTCCTCATAGTTCAGATGGTATGGGTCTTATACTCTAGGTTGTACATGGTGTTAGTGAACCGACGTGAAGGAGGACCAGGGGACCAATGGATGGTCGGATTGGACCTCAGGGAGGCTTCCTACGTACCCTGCCTTGTCAAGGATCAGTGTCTTAGTAGTTTAGATGGTGTGGGGATTATACTCTAGGATTCCGTAGGTTTTGGTGAACTGAAGTTAAGTAGGACCTGGGGCCCAATGGTTGGTGGGCTTGAACCTCAGGGAGGCTTATTATGTACCCTGCCTTGGAAAGGATCAAAGTCCATGTAGTTCAGATGGTGTGGGGATTATACTCTAGGCTTCCTAGGGTGTTGGTGAACCGATGTGAAGAATGACCTAGGTCCCAATGGTTGGTGAGCTTGATCCTCAGTGAGACGTCCTACATACCCTACCTTGGGAAAGATCAATGTCCACGTAGTTCAGGTGGCGTATCTTTGGGGATTACAATCTCGGCTGCCCATGGTGGATGTCATGGTTAGTGATTACACTACGCCCACGTGAGTCATGCTTTGTGTGAGAAAAAAGAGGCAATAGAGACCAGAAGATCACATTTTGAAAGGTGAATCCTTGATAAATAAATACGGTCTTACACATGATCATTGCCTGAAGAGGAAACAGGGGCTTATGTGTGGTTAGTAGCCCAAAGAGGTTGGGACTTACTCCAAGATGGAGGCTCATGGTGACAAAGCCCAATAGGAGAGGGACTTAGTACTGACGAAAGGGAGGGTCCAGTGTCCATTCCCCCTATTCCATGGGACCGAAGAAGAAATTAGGGGCATTGATGATGCCTCATTCAAGAAAATATAGGGGATTACACCAAGATAGTCACCCTTTACCAGCAGACAAATGCCACTCCGATAACGAGGATATCATCCCCTGTGAGGGAAGATATCATCCTCGTGGAGACCAGTGGGTAAAGATAATATATAAGGTGGGGGAACTCTGCGTGCGAGGAATGGGGCAAAGTCACAGTTCAACATCATGTGCTGGGGATGATTGTGCATGGAAGATTAACGTCATGCTTCTCAGACGAGGTAGGTTTTCTCCACAACCCCAAGACATACATATCTGGTACCCTCTGCTCCTTGGTGAAGAGAAGGTACATGCAATGTTGTGGCTAGGGGTGTTATGGAGAAAACCATTGAGGGGGTCCAAATTAGTGCAGCTATGCGAAGAAGCAATAGTCGTTAGCATGACTATATGAAGAAGCATGTGGAGTCGCAACACAATGGGCAGTAACATCTAAGAGACATTGATATCACATCATGAAAACCAGGAGGGCCGTAGGGGAAAAGTAATTTCAAAGTAGAGGTGTTCATAGGTAGGGACCTTGTGAAACCCTACTACTTCGTTTGGCGGAGGGTACTTTCGAAGGGGTGTTCTCCATGATGTGGGGTACCTCAGCCTAAGAATATGGAAGAGCAGTGTACATGAGGTGCTTTGCAAAGTGTAAATCCATTCGTAGATCATTTCTTGGTAGAGAAAAGGTGCCTCGCGAAGCAATGTATCATGAGGAGATGTGCTTCATGAAGTACAGTGACCCTGAATTGGCATGTGGATCATGTGTACATGAAGGGTGTTTCTTGTATCATAAACTCTCGGTGATGACCCGGGTCCCCTATAGGATCCCCTTCCTTCATAGAGTCCCTTAGGCTCCTTGAAAGCCATCCCTCTTGAATGAGGGGGTTAAAGAAATACAAAGTGAAAGAACTTCGTAGATTAGAAGTACCTCGCATAGCTTATGGTTTGCAGAGCAGAAGACACTCTGCGATTCGTGATCATGGAATTTGAAAAGTTAGATGACTCGCCCCTAGTCTTGGAGAGAGGCTGGAATTTATAAGGGAGAGGCGTCATGAAGTAGAGCTCGCTCAATGTGAGGATGGAACTTGCTCAGTGGCGGGCTCATGAACTTCAAGTGTAGTCATGGACCATTACCACATCCTTTCCATGTAGCGTCTTTCTATTTTCAAGGGCGGTCGCGGAGCCTTAGAACCTCCTTGCCCTGTGGCATCTCACGAACATCATGGGTGATCACAGACCATTACCGCCTCCTTATGCCGTAGTGGCTCGTGAATGTCAAGGGCGGTTGTAGAGCATTACCGCCTCTTTTCCCCGTGGCGGCTCACGAACATCAAGGGAGGTCATGGAGCATTACCTCCTCCTTTCCCTACAATGGCTCGTGAACATCAAGGGAAGTCACAAAGTGTTACTGCGTCCTTGCTCCATGGCAGCTCGTGAACGTCAAATGGTGTCACAGAGTGTTTCCTCCTCCTTGCACTACGGCGACTCACAAACGTCTAGTACGGTCGCAGAGTGTTACCTTCTATTTGCTCTATAGAAGGCGTGATGTGATCGGGGATCCGTGAATGGTCTTCACAAGGTAGCCCTGTGTGGGTTTCTACTACTTCTTCTTCTTCTCCCATTTTGGCACCAACACACTTTCCCACCCATTCAGCTTTATAATCTTAGAGATAATAGAATCATACTTTTTGAAAATCCTCGGATCAACTATCCTTTCTTTTTATATAAACCATTCAGATACTGGTTTGACAGTTGACATATCTTTTTCAGAAGAGACTTCGGCAGACATTCAGAAGTAATAATGATCTGAGAAGTTTAGAACGAGATTATTTAGGATTGAAGAGATTCAGCACTCAAAGGCTTGAGTTTCGATGTGGAAAAACAATTAGGGGTCCTTTATATAGGAAATTGAGGCAAAAATTCAACATACTTACTCAATCCAATGGTTGAAAAACCTTCTGATCAGATCTGACGGTTGAGATGATAGTTCGATGAAAATTTTCATAGAATCTGAGATTTTGGGGTTTTTCTAGAAAAACATTCAGATTTATGAAATAGTGAATATTAAAATCTAAAAACAGATGAAAATACCAACAAGTAAAATATGTTTAATAAAATTTAAGAAAGGAAACATACCTTTCAGATTTCTTGGAAGATTATTCATAATGAATAAAATTCTTCTTGAATAACTTTAGATACCAAATATTTTGATTACGAATATTTTCAATATGAAAATCTCCATTACGAAAATTTTAAGTACAATAAAATTTTTTATTAACATTTTAAGTAAGAAAATATTCATTACAAAAATTTTAAGACTATGAAAAAATTTTGACTATCAAAAAATTTGGAGACTACGAATAAATATTTTGACTGCGGGAAAAAAATTTACAATGAAAAAAAATTGATTAACTAATAAGAAAATGTACTCCCCTTATGAAAAAGATTTTGTTACTGTAAGGAGATTGGTTTCAACAGGAAGTTAACATGGAAGATTACCATATAGTTATAATTCCTAAAATCTATTTAATGTATTCAAATCTTTCAGTCGGTAAAGATTTTATGAAAATATCTGCGAGTTGATCTTGTGTTCCGATAAATTGAAGAATGATATATCTTTTTTTTGATCCCTAATAAAGTGATACCAAATATCTTTGTGTTTTACATGAGAGTGATGTTCAATGTTTTTACTTAAGATAGTGTCACTAGTATTATCACACTAAATTTGTGTTTTTGTAAAACTCAGACCATATTCTGTGAGTGTGTGTTGCATCCACAACACGTGAGAACTACAACTTCCAGCTACTACATATTTAGCTTTAGTAGTGGAATGTGATACTGAATGTTCCTTTTTTCATTACCATGAAACTAAAGAATATCCTAAGAAATGGAAAGTTTCAGATGTACTTTTCCTATCCATTCTACACCCACCAAAATTAGTATCCAAAAAACATTTTAAGACAAAATCATTTCCAGAAGTGTAAAAGATTCCTAGATCAATGGTTCCCTTTAAGTAGTGAAATATCCTCTTCAATTCCTTTAAATGATATTTCGTAAGACTGTATTGATATCTTGAACATAAGAATACTTAAAACACTAAGTCTAGAAGAGTATCTATTAAGTAAATTAGACTTCCTATCATACCTCTAAACGATGTTTGATCTGCTGGTTTCCTAGATTCTTTAAGATAAATTGATTTTTTGGTAAAAATGGGAGTACTTATACTCCTAGTGTTTTCATATCCATACATTTTAAGAAGATATTCAATATAATTATTTTGGGATATATTTATTCTTAATGGTTTTTGAAAATTTGAAAACCAAGGAAAAATGTTTACTCACCCATCATACTCATTTCAAACTCATATTTTATTAGATCTGCAAAGAAATTAGTTAAATATTACTGAGTTGAGCCAAATATAATGTCATCAACATAAATATTAATAATCAAAACATTTTCTAATCTTTATTTATAAAAAGGGTTGGATCAGAATTTCCTTTAAAATAATTATTTTGAAGCAAAAATCTTCTATGTCTATCATACCAAGCTCGAGGATATTTCTTAAGTCCATACAAATATTTAGTACATTTATAAACATGTTCTTGATGTTTTGAATCATCAAAACTAGGTGGTTTCTCAAGAACAACCTTATCTTGTACAAACCATCAACGAATTCACATTTAACATCCATTTGAAAAAGTTTTTAATTAAAGAATGTTGCAAAGGCAAGTAGAATACAAATAGATTCATGTCTAGATACTAGAGCATAGGTTTCTTCATATTATATTCCTTCTTTTTGATTGTAGTCTTTAGAAACCGATCAAGCTTTATTTGTTACTATGAATCCATTTTCATCACATTTATTTATAAAGACCCTTTTTACTCCAATAATAGAAGTTTCCTTAGTTCTTTCATCCAAGGTCCAAAATTTATTGTTTTTGAATTTATTTAACTCATCTTCCATAGTTTTTATCTAATCATCATCACCTAAAACTTCATAAGTGCTTTTTTGGTTCTAATTGGGAAAGGAATTCTTGATGTTCAAATTCTTTTATTAAGGAACATCTAGTACATACAGGTTGATTTACATCAACAATGATACTATCACTAGGATGATTCCTTAGAAAAAACTGATTTGGGTTTCATAAAACCTGTTCATCATCATAGGGTAGGATGTCTTCTGGGGTAAATTCTTCAGAATTATTATCATGAAAATTTTCCTTATAAGAAGGATATTCAAATAAAGGTTTATAATTAGTTTTTGAAAAACACATCTGAATATGAAGTTTGAGGTTGTTTAAAAACAAAAGGATATGTTTCATCAAATTTGGCATGTACTATTTCTTCAATAGTACAGGTTTTTTTATTGAAAACTCTATAATCCAGAGAAGATTTGGAGTAGCCTATCAAAATTCCTTCATTATATTTTGGTGCAAATTTGGGTGGATTATTTTTAGTATTCAGAATGAATACCTTGAAACCAAAAACCTTAACGTAAGAATGTATAGGTTTTCTACAATTCCTTAAATCATAAAGAATTTAATTAAGAAAAGGTCTAACCAAAACACGATTTATAATATAATAAGCAGTACTTACAGTTTCAACCCAAAAATGTTTGAATATCGAATATTCACTAAACATGGTTCTTGTAATCTCTAAAATAATTCTATTTCTTCTTTCAACAACACCATTTTATTGAGTTGTTCTAGGTGCGGAAAAATAATGAGTAATTCCTTTCATAAAACAACATGTTTCAAAATCACAATTTTGAAATTCTCATCCATGATCATTATGAATAGTTATCAGAAAAAGGTTTTTATCATTTTTAACTTGGGTTCTAAAGGATTTTAAAAAAGAAAATGTTTCAGATTGAAGATAATAGACCCACATAAATCTAGAGTAATCATCAACTAAGACAAATACATAATATTTGCCTCCAATGCTTCCACTTTATTTTGGAACAAAAAGATCCATATGAACTAACTGTAATGCATCAGTGGTTGAGACTTCACCAACTGATTTAAGACTTGATTTATGTTGCTTTCCATATTTACAAGTATCAAAACCTTTTGATGAATCAATTCTATACTCTGGTAGATCCTTAACATGTCTTTTCATAGAGAGTTTGAATATGTTCCTACGGTTATAGTGTCCCAACCTTCTTTGCCTCAACCACGAATGACTTTCCATTGCACTAAGGTAATGTAGATCAGGGAAACTATGTTCTTCTATGTTTAGTGTATATACATTCTCTTTCCTATTGTCGGAAAGAATAAACTCTTTCTTGGAATTGTGTACTAATCACTTTTCATTCGAAAAATTCAAAAGGTAACCTTCATCACATATTTTACTCATGCAAATGAGGATGTGATTAGGACCCTTAACAAATAAAACATTTGAAATCAATGTTTTTTTATGAAGAAAAATGTTACCTATCCCATCAGTTTCTCCCTTAGCATTATCTTCGAATGATACTTTTCCTCTTTTTGTCTTTATAGTATTTTCAGTGATGTTTTTGTTACTAAACATATGCTGGGAACATCCACTATCCATGTACCATGTATTTCTTTTGGTAATTTCTTTGTTTTCCTAAAAATAAGTCTGTTAGACTTTTAAACCCCATGCTTTCTTCGATCTGGAAAATTCTAAAGGAAACTTTTTTGGAATCCACATTTTCGTTGAAAAATAAGATTTATGAAAACCTAATGACTGAGTTTTGATTAAGGAACAATTTTTTCCCCAATTCCCACTACACTGACACTTAGTGGAGAATGGAGTACATTGAGAAAAATAATAATTGTTTCTAAAAATCGATTTTGAATTAGTATTACCAAATCCAGAATTATTCCATAGATGTTGAATTTGGGAATAAATTTTATCAAAATTTTCCTTACCTATGGTAATGTTTGTCAAACACTTACTCAAGGAAAATATTTCTGGCATTAGTCTAAAAACAGAGTTCTTATCATCAAAAACATCTTTTTTAGCAGTAGAGTTAGGTTTGAAAACATTTTTTATAGAAACTAATTTATCTAGATCCATAGAATGTTTATCCTTCTCAGAATTAACTTTCTCAATTTTTTTTGAAATACATTCAAAATTAATGATTTTCTTATCATGATCTTTGGAAAGATCCTATATTTCTTTAGCAAGAATAGAAATCCTAGAATATTCCTTATCAATCTTTTTCATGACTTGAGAATTTTCATTCTCAAGGAGCTTAGAAAACCTAGAAACTTATTCATAGGTAGGTAAAGTATTATCTTCATCAAAAGAAGATTATTCATCCAATGATTCATAGTATTTCCAACCACTATAATTAGTATTTAAGGATAAATTGGTTATGGATTCAGAAATGTGTATCTTAGCCATAAAACAACGATTTTCAATAGGTAGTATGGCTGTTAGACTGAGATTTATTTATACATAAGATTCATTATCTACAGATTCATCAGAAGAATCTCCATCACTGGCAATCCAAGTGTCACTAGCTTTCAAAACATTGTTAGCTCTATAATTGTTGTACATTTTTCTATTCCTCTCATAATTATTTCCCATTCTATCTTTTCTCTTAAGCATAAGACAATCTGGCATTACATGTCTTGCTCTATGGCATTCATAACAAGTGACTTCAGAGTCATTCTAATCCTTTCATTATTACTTTTTGAATCTATACTGAATTTCTTTTTCCCAACTATCTTGTTCATCCATTGAGAAATATCATCGAGTTCATTCTAAGAATCTTCACTTTCACATGATTTAGATAAAATAGTAACCTTTATAGAATTAGATCTTGTAACTATCTCAAGAGTCTTGCCTTCAATATGATTTGAAGTAGTCGTAAAATCAACACCTCCATTCCCACTATTATTCATAACATTATCAGCATCTCTCTTCATTCTAGTCTCATGTTGAAGAAGAGTTCCAAAAATATCATCAAGAGTGATCTATGAGACTTTCATATTATCTTCTATAGCTATTATCTTAGATTCCTACTCATTAGGCATGATGTATATAATCTTGTCTATAAGTGCCTCATCATCCAAACCTTTTACACCAATGGATTATAAGACGTTAAAAATAGTCATAAATCTCTTTTGAACCATATATATAGGTTCTCTATAAGGAAAGAAAAAACCAAGGTACTTACCTCTATGCATAGCTTTTCTAGTTTCAATAAGTGTGGATGTTCCAAAATGAGTGACATTGAATTTCATCCAAATACAATTCGTAGCTTCACAAGATGAAATCTGGCTATATATATTCCCAGTCATGAAACACAAAGAAGTATTGCGTACCATATAGTTTAGTTGATATTTTGACTTCACTTGATTAGTATATGTTTTGACTTCCTTATCATGAATCTTGTAATCACTAGTAAGTGTAACAAAGTATTCCACTCCAGTGTTAATGACAAAAGTCATCATATGATATCTCCAATATTCATAATCATTCCCATAAAAAATAGGTGGTCTAGTAGGATTAAGATTTTCAATTGAACCAAAATTAATTCCTATCATCTCAAATAAAATCTTTCCACACAAACTTGTTAGTAATAAATGATTGTAAACAAGGAAAAAAATATATTAAGCATGGAAAATATAGAATAATGAAAGACTTGAGAAAAAAAAAACATATATGTGAATATAAATATTTTAGAGACCTTCTATGATACCAACTATAGGATTGAAATGATACAGATTGTAGTATCAGAATAATAATGTTGATTCTCAATATACAAGAGGGGGTGAATTGTATACTTTAAAAAAATTCCTTTGGAAATTTTAAATATGGTAATTTTAACCACATTTAACAAGGTAAATTCAAAAATCCCCTTAGTTCTACAGACATGGTTGATTACAAAAATGTGGTTCCAAAAGTGAAACTTAATAAATATTTACAAAGATAAAGATTCTATCTTGAAGCAAATAGATGGTCACTAATTAGAGTAAAAGTATAAGAAAGTATAAGATAGTTATACATTCCTCAACAACCAAAATGCTGCGTAAAACATAAAACAATACAAGTAACAAGTAGTAAATCATTTATCCCAAAGAGAACGATATCCAACAATCTTGGATAAGGTCCACTGATTTATACTTTTAAGAATGTATGTCTTACCCACATAAGGGTAACCCCTAGATTTAAATATTAGATTCTATCTTGCTATCCCCACAAGCCCTCGAACATCAAGTTAGTCAGCACCTTTGTCTTTCTATCCCCAAAAGCCCTCAAATTTACTCAGTAAAATTTGAATTCACATGAATCAATTTCGAAAAAGATTATCAGTACACATTAAGAATTGGCGTCTCTCTCTAGAAATCACTTTGGCGTGTAATATCTAAAGTTCTCGAACAATCTAATTTGGTGAATTGAGCTCATTCAAATGAGCTCCAATTTATAGGAACATCTTCCACTATCATCCCCCTCCTACAATGGTTATATTTTTCCTTGAATATCAGAGGGACCTAAACGTGTTTCATTCAAACAATAGTTGACTAGAAACAGAAACTACGAAATCATTTTATAACTCAAACAAGAGTAAGCAAAAATATGGTTACTTAACACCATTTTTTTGGAATGTAAGGAAAAATAAAAGTTCTGATTCAAAACCAAAAACCATTTAGTGCCTATAATTAATGAATATTTGGATTCTATCTTTAATGTAATTTAGAACCTAAATTCTATAGAATTTCGGAGTTTGAACTTAGAAATTTCGGAGTCTGAACTCCTAATGTTCAAAGTTTGAATTCAGAGAATTCAAAGTCTAAACTCAAAAAGATCAGAGTCTAAATTCATAGAATCCCATGTCTGAATTAAGAATGTTTGGAGTCTGAATTTATAAGAATTCGGAATCTAAATTCACAGAATTCGGAGTTTGAATGAAGAATTTTTAGAGTCTGAATTTAGAAAATTCAGAACCTAAATTCGGATCTAGATAATAGAATGCCATATTTATAAGTATTTATAATATTCTATGGGTTTTGATATGAAACCGAATTTTATTCTTATAAAGGAAATGAGTAAGGTTTAGAGAAATTATTCCATGAACAATGAAATAAAGGTAAGGATAAATTTTATTGGGGAAGGAAAATTTACCTTATGAATGAAAAACTGGGTAAAGATAAAAGTTTCCTGACGAAAGAGAATTTACTAAAGGAGGGAAATTTTCCTTATCATGATAAAACATAGGGAAAAATAAATTTTCCTTGATATAGAGTGTTTGTGATTTCCAAAATAAGAAGTAATGGAAAAGTCATAATGAAACCTTATTGACTCAACATCATCCACCTGCTGAGGACTATGATTATATGAGTTAAAGTTCATCAAACTCATGGTAATTCCTATTATGGTCAACAAAAATGACTTAAAAATAATCATTTCCTCTATTATAGTACTTCATGTTCCATAAAAAATTCTATGATTCTCAGATAATGTCAGAAAACATATTGAGGAATTATAGTTTCAATTATTCACCTCAATAATGATAATATGATAATGGATACCACATTAATAAAAAAAGAATGAATACTTAAGAAGAGACAATCCTTATATTAAATGAATTATAAAATTTATGTGAAATGATTATCTATTTGATTATTTAAAAGTTAAATTTTTTAAATTATGATAATTTATTCAAAAAATCCTATGAAAATAATTATTAGGCATCATTCACAAATACTTAAATAGTAACCTTGATCATTGAATTGGTATTATATCTAACACATATTAATTTATATATATATATATAGATCAATTAAACATTTGATTTTAAGTTTTTCAGTTCATATTTTTTCATTTTTTTATCTTTAAGTCAAGATATTATGATTTTTGAATTTACTATCGACATTTAAAGTCCATGAAAAGATGAATAATTATCAAATATCCCAAATAGTTTTGTAGTAGATTCTGTCTACGTAACATTGATACAAAATGGGAAATGGAAAAGTAAACATTGTGTAAGAATGGATAAACACTTAAAGTTATGTCACACAAATCACAACATGTAGTGTTGGGTTTTAGTAGATGAATTTATTACACACCACATATTGAAAACTATTTGGTATATTACCTTATAAGGGTAAAAAAAATATGGCTGCTGTGAATTCCATGTAACTCTGCACAATTATTTATTATCTATTCTTGGTGGTCAATGTACAAGATATGTAAAAAATCACACCATTTATTTGTTGTTATCTATGAAAAAAGAAATTATCTAAGGTAAATTGTGATTTGTATAATTAACATGCCATGTAACATAGAACTAACTATATTAAATAAACATTAAGTCCAAGGGAGTGTAATGAAATTAGATGGTATTGAATCAAATTGTAAGGACCAGTAAATTTCCAGGAAATTTTTTCTTAAATTCTTTGGGATTTTTCGAGTACGCTGTTTCTGATGGAACCTGATTCTGAGGCCCGGTGTGCCCGGAATCAATTTCCGATGTTTCGCTCCGGTACGTTCAGTGAACGAACGAGCGGGTTTTCCTAACATTTGAACTGGTGCTCCGAATCAAAATATGAGGGCACCGATGAAACCGCAGTGCTAGTAATTGCTTAGGAACACCTTTTCCAAAGGTGCGTTTGCTCAGGAGGATTTGTTAAAAATTTGAAGAATAAAAATATAGTTGTTTTACAATTATATTTTTATTACAGTACTGATGGTTTAAGTGTTATGGGAAAGGAAGTTGTGAAGAAGTTGTGGTGGGGCCCACACGATCACACAACTCCTTCAATTTCAGTAACAACCCCATTAAACGCCCCTCTAGCAATTAAATTTGTAACTCATCCACTCTTCCAAATTAATTGCATGCCAATTAAACACCTAATTAATTTGAAAATAGAAGATAATTAAATTGGTGAAATAAATTTGAATTTTGAAAATTTTTGGCATGAGTAATAAAATAAAAAAAAGCCTTATTTTATTATTTTTGTATCATTGTGTGAATATTTTTTGAGAGGAGCTCTCTAGTCTTGATGAACATCATCTTCCACATTGAAGAACGCGAAGAACGTCGGAGCACCAAGGAGTTACGGCGTGCCAAACTTTACTTTCTCCGCAGCCGGTGTGAGACATCATCCTCTTCTTCGATGCTTGCCAACATCGTCATCGAAACCACCCCCACGTCGTTGTTTTCCCGCGACGATCATCGTTCGACAACTTCTTCGAAGTAAGGGTTTGTTATTATGATTTGTTTCTTATTTGAATTCATCGTTCAATATTTGGCCACCTGTTATCTAATTAACGGGAGGAGGTCGGACTGCACAAACATAGCTGGTCCTCCCCCCCTTTGTTGATGTTCACCATTAGGTTTTGGAATGAAGGCAGCACAGTGTAATGGAACCGCGCGGGAATGAGGAAAAAAAGCTGCGAAGGAGCGCGACACCGTCACACCGTGTTGTTGAGGCCGAAAGAATCCGGAGCCGGAGTCGGGGCCGCGACGTCGTCGAGCCGCACCGGTCGGACGAGGGCCGCGGCCTGTGGCTGCGGTGGTGTAGGGGAGGGTGGTTGAAACCACCGGCTGCCGGCGCTCTGGGGGGCGGGACCAGTTGGTCCCATGTGGCACAACCGGCCCGCCGTAACAGCTGGTCGGATCCGGGAAGACCGGGGGTTTGAACCCCTGGCCAGTGCAGCAGGGTGGACCCCCCGCGGGTCCTCTTTTCGGTTCAAAGGGGGTGGAGTCTTCCCCCCTTCCGCATCTGCTCAACACGCGGGTGCCAAGACCGGGCCGAACCGGCCGGGCCGGGCTGGACCCCCGTGTCGGGCTGGGCCCGACCCCCGCGTTGAACCAGGCCGCACCGAACTGGTCCTGACCCGGACCTGGGTTGGGTCGACCTAGTTCGGGCTGACCCAGGGGGTTATTGGTCCGAGTCGGACTGGGCCCAAACCCATGTTTTCGGAAAGATACATTCAAACGCCCATAACATGGGCTACGGACCTCTGATCGAGACACCGCCAGTTGCATAGAAATCCTTGGATCGAGTAGGTCATTTATGTCTATTAAAATCAATGTTTCAGAGAACTTTGAGTATGGACGGGTTGGTTCGAACATGAAACCAACCGGGCCTTCGGAGGAGAAATGCTTATAACATGAGCTCCGGATGTCCGATTGACATGACGTCGACTTTGTTGGATTCCTCTTACTGAGATGGTTCTTTTTGATTATTCCTCTCAAGATTTGGACGTAGTTGGAGTATGGTCGAGTTGGATTTGATTTAATAACTGACCGGGGCCCTGGGAACAAAAATCCAATAACTCTTAGACCGGGCGTCGTCTGATGCGTTGAGTTCCTTTTGACGAGACAGAACTTTTGGATACATCAACTCTGGAATTTGTGTCAGTTGATGTATCAACCCCCATGGCCCATGGAGAAGACCCTCTCGGAATCGAGCATGATGTGTGTGGGAACCTTAGAGCTGGCCGCGACTGCGATGATGACAATGACTGTAATGGGATCTTCCGTGGGTTTGGCAGCGACGATGACCATACTGAAATCCTCTAAGGGTTCAACGACAATGAATACTATTCCTGTATCCTGTGTGGGTCTGACAGTACTGCTGTTCATGTATCCTATTTGGATCTGGCAGTATTTGAATCTGTACTTGTATCTTATGTGGGTCTGGCAGCGTAGCTGGTCTTGTATCCTTTGTGGGTCCGACAGCATAGCTGGTCTTGTATCCTGTGTGGGTCCGACAACATAGATGAATCAGTGGATATATCTGATAATCTCTATCATCTTATGAAATGTACACCTATGTGAGATGAGTCTTGACTTTCAATATTTATCTTCGTTATGATTGTTTTGATATCCTATGTGGATTGGGTTGTGTTATCCTGTGTGGATTGGTTGTGCTTTCCTGTGTGGACTAGATTGAACATGGGCTCGGATGTTGGATCTGAACTGGAATTGATGACTTAGGTATTTTTATGTTCATATACCTACGTAAAGCTTGTTGTTACTTCTTGATTGTATATTTCCTTTGTCGATTATCCTTTGTGGATTCTGGGAGACCTTCGTGGGTCTCGGGGTCCCTACTGAGTAGCGTATACTCACCCCTACAAGGGCTATGCCCGCACTACGTTGTGTTGGATTAAAACAAAGGACAATGCTGATCGAGGTAGGAGCTCGTGGATTTCGATGGTACTTATAGGTGTATAACTAGATGAGACGTACACGGAGCGGACGGCTGGAGTTTAGGAGCAGAGGAGACTATCTATACCCGCCCTTCTGGTGGGATTTCTAGAGGATAGATCAGGGTTGCTTCGTTACTTTTCTTCCGATGTACTCTCTTTTGAGTTGTACTTTACTTTCAGTTGGGTTTATATTCCATCCCATTTACTTTCCAGTA
Organism: Viscum album; assembly: GCA_963277665.1. NCBI lineage: Eukaryota > Viridiplantae > Streptophyta > Magnoliopsida > Santalales > Viscaceae > Viscum > Viscum album. The sequence goes on from OY728140.1 coordinate 1,153,374,618, forward strand.
CCTGTATTTGTACACTGTTTTCTTAGTGATTACTTCATCTTGTGTACTTTGTGGTGTTTGTTTACTTCCTAAAGGCCACCCCTTCACTCTTATCGGAATTTACACCATTGGTGGTAGTCTCCAGCCCCTGGCCTATGGGAGACAGGCTTGGGGAAGTAATGGAACTAGCCCCGAGGACTGGTTGTGACAAATTGGTATCAGAGGAGTTCGGTTCTACCGTAGAACTCTGATCTTTCTTCTATGTGAAGAAATAGTCTTAAGAGTATTGAGTGTGGTTATCTGTCCAGGGAGTCCATTGTTGGTGCGGAAGCCGACATATCCATACACCAGGACCTTGACTTCTGATTTTCGACTCAATGCACAAAGGCATTGATTGGATGTGTGTTTCAAAAGTTTTCTTTGTGATTACTTTGTGTCATCTCACCAGGTATACTATATTGACCATGGCGCACCTGTCTCTTTTCAGGATGACCCCATGACGGAAGCCAGCTAGGGTTCTGAGCTTTGTGCGAGACGAAAACCCACCGAGTGATGAGGCCTCAGTCCAGGGCCCTATCACAGTAGAGGCACCGGCGGTACCTCTACCCACCAAGCCACTGATGCCACCATTCCCAGTCACTGAGAGTGCACATCACCTTAGTGCACTGCATGATTTTTAGTGTTAGAGACCGCCAAGGTTACGTGGGGAGATATACCCTCGGGCAGCCGAGGATTGGCTGGAGGCTGTTGTATGAGTTTTTAGGTTAGTGGGGACACCTGCTGACCTCATGGTAACCCTACAGCGAGTCTCCTGCATGCGGTAGCAGGAAGATGGTGGAGCCTGATTCTCCAGGTGCACGACGAGGCATCTCTCTTTTGGTCAGACTTCGAGAGCCTCTTTTTCTTGGAGTTCATCCCAGCTACCCTCTGTGCGGCGCACATTCAGGAGCTAATATAGTTGCGACAAGTCAGCATGACAGTAGCCTAGTACTTGGAGAGATTTATCGATATCTCGCGCTATTCCACAGACATGGTACGAGACCCATTCTTCCAGGCCTGGACCTTTGAGTAGGGACTGAGGCATGATATTAGGGAATCGATTCTCTCCCTTAGTATTTTGAAATAGGTAGGAGTACTGGAGCGAGCCCTTCTTGTATAGAGATTTCTTGCTGATCTTACACTAGTAGCGAGACCTACCGCAGGGCAGCACATAGCATAGTCTTCTGCAGGTGGTAGTCTACGGATGTCATAGGGGTCCTGGCAGACCAGACCATCAGGTGGATAACCCTAGGAAACTTGATCAAAGGTGAAGGGCGCACGTAGTAGTGCCAGCCTTTCGAGGGGCAGACATTGCTATGCATGCGGTGGGCAGGGCCACATGGCTGTTGACTACCCTACCCGCTGTGTAGAGGAGCAATCTATAATTGAGGGACCACCCAGAAGAAGTATAGGTTCGACTATGGAGGTCTGCAGGGAGCTGAAGGATGAGGTAGAGGAGCTGGACGAGTAGCAGGTGGTCGGCGATGCTTTGAGGCCCTACCACCACCACCACCAGAAGGTCCACCCCGACCACAGGGAGCTGTCAGACAGAGGAATGATCTGATTCAGGCAACGGAGGCCTACGACTACGGTGCACCAAAGATGATTCGAGTTACTATCTATGTCTACACCACCCTTGATGCATTTCTTATAGACACAGGAGCGAGTCATTCTTTCATTACCGCTACCCTTGTTTGGAGCTTGGAGATTCTGACGGAGCTGTTGGCTCGATTCTTACGGATAAAGACTCTTACGAGAGAAGACTCGATTATTACGCACAGGTGCCGGTAGTGTGAGCTTACATTAGGAGGCGAGAGCTTCGGTTGGGATATTTTTGTAGCTACGTCGAGGCCTTATGACGTTATCATGGTCATTGATTGGTTATCTACAGTCTATGCTTAGATCGACTGTATTAGGCGCAATGTGCGGTGTGTCCACACCGATGGGAGCAGGATCACCTTCACTGGTGAGAAGGGAGACTTTGTAGCATAGGATGGTCTCACGTAGAGGAGAGGACAATGGATCACTCATCAGTTGGCTAGCCTCATCCTATGAGCAGTTGATGTGCGGAGTCTGATCTTTCTAGTAGTGGTGGATTAGTATGAGGATGTTTTTCCTGATGACGTTCCAGGACTACCTCCTCCCAGAGAGGTAGAATTCAATATTTACATGTACCCTAGGACATCCCCGATATCCACTCCAACATATCGGATGGCTCCCGCTGTGCATTGAGAGCTACAAGTATAGCTGGAGGACTTGCAGGGCAAGGGATTCATCCGACCCAGTGTTTCACCCTGGGCTTCCCCGATTTTGTTCACCAAGAAGGCGGGCATGAGCTTCTGACTATGTGTTGACTATCATCGCCTAAACTAGGTGACTGCGAGGAACAAATATCCACTACCAAGGATTGACGACCTCTTCGATCAGATTAAGGGAGCACAATGGTTCTCGAAGATAGACCTCTGGTCTGGCTATCATCAGCTCAGAGTTCGGGAAAGGACAAGAAGAAGATGGACTTTAGATGTCGGTATGGACACTATGAGTTCTTGGTAATGCATTTTGTCATAACCAATGCTCCAGCAGTGTTCATGAGTCTCATGAACAGGATCTTCCAGCCATACCTTGATTGATTTGTCGTGGTCTTCATCGACGACATATTGATTTACTCGACCACTGAGGAGGAGCACGCCTACCACTTGCGGGTTGTTTTGGAAACACTCCAAGATCACTAGATTTATGGTAATATATCAAAGTGTCAGTTCTGGATACGTGAGGTCCACTTCTTGGTACACTTCATCTTTGAGGCGGGAGTAGCGGTGGATCCTGCGAAGCTCGAGGAAGTGTTAGCTTAGGAGACACCCAGGAGCGTGACAGAGGTGCGGAGTTTCTTGGTTCTAGCTAGGTACTACCACAGGTTTGTTCCAGACTTCTACAGAGATGAGGCACCACCTTCATCTTTTAAGAAGAAGGGGAAACCCTTCGTGTGGTCAGATAGATGTCATCAGAGCTTCCAGAAGCTGAGATAGAGATTGACCAGCACACCTATCTTGAGGCAACCCGAGTAAGGAGTAGGGTACATAGTCTATTGGGATGCATCAGAGACTGGACATGGGTGTTTCCTGATGCAAGAGCAGGCATTGATCGCCTATGGATCAAGACAGTTGAGGCAGCATGAGTAGAACTACACTACCCAGGACTTGGAGTTAGTAGCAGTGGTCATCACTCTGAAGATGTGGCGACATTATCTGATGGGAAAACGCTTTACAGTCTATTCTGACCACCAGAGTCACAGGTACATCTTCTCGTAGAAGGACCTGAACCTGAGACAACAACAATGGCTTGATTTCCTCTAGGACTATTACTTTGAGATAGTCTATACTCCTGGAAAGGGGAACGTAGTAGCCGATGCTCTTAGCAAGGGGATGGGAATTCAGCTACTTAGAGAGGTGATGGAGCAGCTAGCCGCTTTGCAGATATCCTTCATGGATAGAGATGTAGCATCCTTTCTTCAGTCGCTCACAGTCACACCTCCACTTCTTCAGCGGGTCATAGAGGCACAGTGTGGGGATGTTGATTGTGAGACACGGCATGCACATATTTCCACAGGACATGCACCTAACGGATTCTATATAGGAGGAGAGCACGGCATCCTTTTCAGAGTACGTAACATGGTACCAGCTGATTTATAGGAGGTGGTGCTGGGAGAGTTTCACACTTCCCCTTTAGCGGTACATCAAGGGGTAGCGAAGATGAACCAGGATCTCAGACGACATCACTGGTGGCCGGGTATTAAGAAGGTTGTGGCAGAGTTCATTTCTTGATGTCTCACTTGCCAGTAGGTGAAGGCGGAGCCCCAGGTACCCGCAGGCTTTTTACAGCCCTTGGAGGTCCCAGAGTGGAAGTGGGACGGTATATCTATGGATTTCATGGCTTGGATTCCACGCACATCCAGAGGTACCAACTGCATTTGGGTGATTGTCGACCAACTCACCAAGTCGGCCCTCTTTCTACCAATCAGTGATCAGGGATCAGTGGAGAGCATGGGATGCCTATATGTTTAGGATATTGTACCGCTTCATGGTGTGACATCATCTATCATCTCTGATCGAGATGCTCGCTTTACTTCCCGGCTTTGGAAGGGGTTGCATGAGGTATTCGGGACACAGCTACATCTGAGCACCACCTTTTACCCTCAGAAGGATTGTCAGACGGAGAGGACCATTCAAACTCTCGAGGACATGCTCTGTGCATGTGTCCTCGACTTAGTTCGTAGTTGGGAGGACCACCTACCATTATTGGAGTTTGCGTACAACAACAGGTACCACTCCACCATCGGGATTTCACCATATGAGGCATTGTACCGCTAACCATGTAGGTCACCTCTATGCTAGACAGACACTGGGGAGTCAGCACATGTGGGACCAGAGATGGTCCATGCCATGACAGAGAAGGTCTAGGGCATCCAGGAGCAGATGGAGAAAGCTCAGAGCTGACAGATGTCTTATGCAGATAGGAGGCGGAGACCACTAGAGTTCGATGATGGTGACCATGTTTTCTTATTGGTCTCACGTCGACGTGGATTACAGAGATTTGGCTGGGGTGGCATGTTATCTTTGCTCTTCATCGGACAATTCCAGGTTCTCATCAGGATAGACGAGGTGGCTTATCGCCGGTCTCTACCACCACTGTTGCATCGAGTGCATTACGCCATCCATTTATCTCAGCTGAGGAGATATGTGCATGACCTGACACATATCATCGACCATGTGGAGCTAGAAATTTATGACGGGGTGACTTTTGTAGAGGTCTCGGTGGAGATCGAGGATCGACAGGAGTGGGTCCTACGTGGGAAGTCGATTCCACTAGTGCATATTAGGTGGCAGCATGGGAACCTCCAAGAGAGCACTTGGGAGTGGGAGGCTCAGATGCATGCTCAATACCCTCATTTGTTCCCCTAGTTTGTGATATATATTTATGGGGACATAAATCCCTAAGGTGGGAGTAATGTAAAGACCTGTAAATTCCAAGGAAATTTTCTTCATAAATTCTTTGGGATTTTACGAGTACGTGGTCTATGACGGCACCTGATTCCGAGACCCGGTGTGCCCGAAATCAATTTCTGAAGATTAGCTTGGGTACATTCACTGAACAAACGAGCAGGTTTTCCTAACTTTTGAACCTGTGCTCGGAATTGAAATATTAGGGTACCGATGAAACCGTAGTGCCAGTAATTGCTTAGGAACACCTTTTCGGAAGGTGCGTTTTCTCAGGAGGATTTGATAAAAATGTAAATAATAAAAATATAGTTGTTTTACAATTATATTTTTATTACACAACTAATGTTTTAAGTATTATGGGAAAGGAAGTTTTGAGGAAGTTGGGGTGCAGCCCACATGAGCCCCCACCTCCTTCAATTTCCCTAACACCCCATTAAACCCCCCTCTAGCAATTAATTTTGTAGCTCATCGACTCTTCCACGTTAATTGAATTCCAATTAAACGGCTAATTAATTTGACAACACAAGTTAATAAATTTGGTGAAATCAATTTGATTTATGAAAAAGGTTGGCATGAGTTATAAAATAATGAAAAGCATTATTATATTATTGTTGTATGGTTGTGTGAAGATTTTTGGAGAGGAGGCTCTAGTATTGATGAACATCTTCTTCTACATTGAAGAACGCGAAGAACGCCGTAGCACCAAGGAGAGACGGCATGCCATTATTTCCTTTCTCCACAGACGGTATGAGACATTATCCTCTTCTTCGACGCTCGCCAACGCCATCAACAAAACCACCCCCACGAAGCCGTTTTCCCGCGATGATCATCATTCGATAACTTCTTCGAGGTAGGGGTCTGTTTTTACGATGTGTTTATTCTTGGCATTCAATGTTCAATATTTGGAAACCTTTTTTCAAATTAATGGCGAGAGGTCAGACCGCACAAACACGGCCATTCATCCTCCCCTTTGTTGATGTTCACCATTGGGTTTTGGAATGAAGGCGGGGCAGTGCAATGACACCGCGCGGGAAAGAGAAAAAAATGCAGTGAAGGAGCACGAAGTCGGCGCGCTACGCTGTTGAGGCCGAAAGATGCCGCAGCCGAAGAACCGCGGAGTGTCGCGGCCAGGGCGGGCTGTGGCAGAGGTGTGCGACGCCATCACACCGAACCGGTCCGAAGAGGGCCGCGGACTATGGCCATGGTGGTGTAGGGGAGGGCGGCCGGAACTGCCATCTTCCGGTGCTCAGGGGGGTGGGACCAGCTGGTCCACACAGCAAAACTGGTCGGCCGTTACGGCCGGACGGATCCGCAAAAACTGGGGGTTTGAACCCCCGGCCAGCACAGCAGGGCGGACCTCCCGTGGGTCTGCCGTTCGGTTTGAAGGGGGCGGCATCTTCCCCCCTTCCACGTCGGCTCAGTACGCGGGCGCCCAGACTGGGCCGAACCGATCTTATCGGGATGGACCCCTGCGCAGGGCCGGGCTGCCCGCACTGGGTCGGACCCCCGCACCGGGCCGTGCTGCCTGTGCTGGGCCGGACACCCACGTCGGGCCGTGCTGCACTGGTTGGTCTAGGTCATGCCCAACAAGGATGGACCCAAAAACGGGTCGGGTTGACCCATGCGGGGGTATTGGGCCAAGTCGGACCGGGCCCAAACCCCATGTTTTCGGACAGATCTGTTCAAACGCCCATAACTTGGGCTACGGACCTCCGATCGATGTATTGTCTATTACATAGAGATCCTTGGATCGATATGGTCTTTTAGGTATGTTACACTCATCGTTTAGGATAACTTTGTGTATTGCTGGGTTGATTCGAACACGAAACCAACCGGGTCATCAGAGCAGAAACCCTTATAACTTGAATTCTGGACGTCCGATTGATGTGCCATTGACTTTGTTAGATTCCTCTTAGTGAGATGCTTCTTTTAGTTTAATCCGCTCATGGTTTTGACACAGGTGGAGTACGTTCGAGTTGGATTTGACTTAAAAAAGAACTGGGCCCCTGGGACGAAAAAACCAATAACTCTCAGACCGGGCGTCTGATTGACACGCTGTCTGACGCGTTGAGTTCCTTTTGACGAGACAGAACTTTTGGATACATCAAATTAGGACATCATATCCGTTGATTTATCGACCCCCTTGTCTTGTGGAGCGGACCCTCCCGGAATCGTGAATGCTATTCGCGGGATACCAAGAGCTAGCTGCGACTGCGACGATGACGACAACTGTACTTCGATCCTCCGTGGGTTCGGCAGCAACGACAACCATACTTAAATCCTCCGTGGGTTTGACGGTGATGACTACTATTCTTGTATCATGTGTGGGTCTGGTAGTACTACTGTTCTTATATCCTCTGTGTGTCCAACAGTATTTGACTCTATACTTGTATCCTATGTGGGTCCGACAGAATAGCTGGTCTTGTATCCTTTGTGGGTCCGACAACTTAGCTGGTCTTGTATCCAGTGTGGGTCCGATATCTTAGATGAATCAGTGTCTACATATGATCATCTCTATCATATTATGATGAAGTATACCTTTGTGAGCTGAGTCTTGACCTTCAATCATTATCTTCATTATGATTGTTTTTCTATCCTGTGTGGATTGGGTTGTGTTCTCCTGTGTGGATTGGTTGTGCTTTCCTGATTGGACTAGACTGATCTCCGGTTCGGATGTTGGAACCAAAATGGAATTGATGACTTAGGTATATGAATGGGAATATACCTAAGTTAAGATGGTTGTTACTTCGTGATTGTATCTTTCCTTTGTGGATTATCCTTCATGGATTCTAGGAGACCTTCGTGGGTCTCGGGGTCCCTACAGAGTAGCGTATACTCACCCCAGCATGGGCTATGCCCGCACTACATTGTGTTGGATGCGGAAGAGGGACTGATCTGATCGAGGTAGGAGCTCATGGAGTTGGACTGTACCTGGAGGTGGATCACTAGATGAGATGTACAAGGAGCGAACAGCTGGAGCCGAGGAGTAAAATTGACTATCTGTACCCACCCTTCAGGTGGGATTTACAGAGGATGGCTCAGTGTTTCTGATTTACTTTTCTACCACTGTACTCTTTTTTGAGTTGTACTTTACTTTCAGTTGGGTTTGTATTTTGGCCAATTTACTTTCCAGCATTCATATGTTTACACTATTTTCTTAATGTTTACTTCATCTTGCATACTCTGTGGTGTTTCTTTACTTCATAATGGCAATGCCTTCCCTCTTATCAGGATTTATGCCTTTGGGGCTAGTCTCCAGCCCCAGGCTAATTGGAGGCGGGCTTGGGGTAGTCACTACACAAGCCCCAAGGACGGGTCATGGCAGAAATTCTATGTGGATGGTTGTACAGATCTTGTAATTAAGACCAACTCATCAAATGAACAAGAAATTACATGCACGATCAAATAAATCCAAATGAAAAATAAATATATTCATTTAAAAAATCTAAAAGATGAATTCCATAGTTAGATATAAACTCTATGAAAAATGGTTTTTCCCAATCTAATTACACACCTAGTATTTTGGTGGGTAATGAGCATAATTAAACTATTAATTAATTAATTTTAATATCATTTTAATGATAAGTTACATTAATTGTTATCACACACATTATGTACTTCATGATAATTTCTAGTGGTACATGCAACATATATTACAGGAATTTTGTATAGTCATAAATTACACATAGATAACATTATCAGACTCTTAATACAACATATCATGAATATTTCCAGATGTTTTGTGGGCATAACATTCACATAATTACACTGTATATGAAAAAAAACATATAAAATGTTAGTAAAATAGTATGTACTGAGTTATAATATTCCATGTAATAGCTATTATGCATAAAAGGGATTATTCTTAAGAATAAGGGTACACACTGTGCCACCTCTCATACACAAAATGAAATTAATTAATTTCAAATTAAAATTAAAATAATTGTTTTGTTTAAAATTATATTGGATACAAATCTCAAGGACCTTTTTGAAGGATAATTAATATAAATTAATAAATTAAATAATTTATAATTATTTTAATAAATAAATATTAATAATGATTGGATTAAACTAGATTATAACTAGTTTAAATGTGTATCCATCACATGTCTAGATGATCATAATAATTACTGACTTATTTATGTGTTGAGTTTATATTTTATTCAATAATTTATTTTATAATTTTTTTGTGAAAATTTTATTATTAAATTAAATATGGTGAAATTTTAATCATATCTTTTTTTCTTATTATATACATTAATGTGTGCCCACTGTTTCTTTTAAAAGACCCCAATCCCAACGTTCTACACACCCATGAGTGACTAGTATTGTTTAAATAAAGTATTTTGATATGAAATGAGATGGTTCCTAAATGAGATTAGGTGAAAACTACAAAAAATTAAAAAAAATTAGGTCGATTGTTGAATCTTGATCCAAGATGAGATCATGAAGTTATCCCCTTAGGGTCTAGTGTTGGTTTATCATACACTTGATAAACCAACATAGAGATAATTATCATGAAAATTCCTTATTATGATTTTATTTTTTTGAATTAATTGTTATATAATTTTATAATGTATGTCAATTATATAAATAAATATGATTACAAAAGGAAATTAATATACAGAGTAAGAAAAATAAAATAAATTTATTTCTCATAATTTAATTTATAATACATTGTTAATTAATAATTTAGATTATTTATAATATTAAAATGATATTATTTAATAAAAAATAGTTATGAATTAGATTAAAATATATCTAGTATATATTATGTTTGAAACATCTTCCATATTTTGTGTTAAGATTCACCCATAGTTAAATTTCTTTTATGCCATATTTGGGAAAAAATTTCAATTATTACGGTCTCATAACAATGATCATGGGTCTACATGACCATATTTATATTTTTTGTATTGTATATGGTATGATCAATAAATTTTTGAGTCCTTTTTTGAGTAAATATTCTTTATGATTTTTATTATTAGGATGTCCACTCAACAGATCATGGAAATTCCTATTAATGCGATTGGAAAGAAAACCTACCAAAATACCTTAATGTAATATTCATGGATATAGTCTATGTTATGAGAATGTAAATATGTATCCTTTTAACTTTAATACCCATGTGTTATGACAATGTCAAACCACTAGAGATTACTTTTTGTATTTAGTAAAATGGTGGGAGATTAATAAAATATTATTTATTATTCCACACTTTTACAATCTAGATATTGTACTATAATATTGTTTTATTTATTATATAAAATTTAAACAATAACATTGGAAAACTTAAATCTTTTTTAGGATTATGCCATATCCTCCCATATTTTCTTCTAATAGTTGTAAAGTCATTAACAAACCACAGTGGTGACTATCATGATAGGTCATCATATGCTTTGTCCTTTGTGGTCTTATCAAGGCTCGATGGTAGTGCATCTATCCCTATGTGGTGGTTATTTTAATTCCTTGCTGCATGGATATGAGGTGCTCTTTTGGGTGTTTTTTTGGTAGAAGGTGTGGGTCTGTTTTCTATGAAACATTGGCGGTTCATGCTTCAATGAAGGTTTGTGGACTCAAATATCTCCATGGAAGAACTATGAGGTTTACATGTAGTCTTCTATGGTCTGAGGGTTTCCTACACAATATCTATAATGGTTATGAGTGTTTTTTATGGATTGATGTGGTCTCGTAGAGTGGGTTTGATGGTGATGACAGGTCTTGCGGGTTTTTCTTGGTTCAAGTTGTGTTGGGGCCTTCATATAGTGTTATTTTTGATAATCAGGAGGTCGGCTATGTGGTGATGGATTCATATCCATGATTTTATGGATTCATGAATTGGTTTTGTCTGTGTATTTTTTGTGTGCTCTTAATATGATGTGTGATTCTGTTCTGGTATGTGGATCTATTTTCATGGTGTGATTTTCAGCATGGCATATGGTCTGTCGTTCAAGGGTCTATGCATCAAAATCGTATTCAGGGGATTCTATAAGTGAGGTTTAGATTTGTGAGTTTAACCTAGACCATTGATATTAATAATTGGATGTTTGAGAGGTTATTGAATATACCATCAATACTAGGCATGCGCATCACTGCTTGGGACAACTATCCACTCATTGATGAGATGATGGAATCCTTAATTAATGTTTTTATGATATGGAGGGGGTTTTCTTTATACATTTGTTCTTGTTTCAACAGATTTTGGACCACAATGGAACTATATTTTTCTTATCTCATTTATTCCATGTGGGGTTCCCACTTTACCCTTAAAAGGTGGTTTATGATAATAAAATATTAATTTTATCTCAGTAAAGTCATTTATAAACTACACTATTATAGGAATATTTATACTAGTTGTTGGAGTCCCCTATTCTCAGTCAACCTTCAAACCGAGTGAGTTTAGTTGGAATGGATTCCTCTATAAAATATATGAATAATGTTTTTATGATTAATTTCATCACAATATTATTTATTTCTAGAGAGATGAATGTGACACCTTGTGATTCTATGAATTATTTTTTAGATTAAATTAAAACTCATTGATGGATTGTATTGTACAATAAAAAATTATATAATTCTTTATACACAACACCAATTTAATTTTCTTCTACACAAAACATTAAATTTATCTTATGGTACACGGAACACTAATTTTTTCAAGTGTTGAATACTATATTGATCTTTACTAAACTACATTATAGTATGAGTATTACTATTTAATATGATTGTAATATCAAAAAAATAGAATGAAAGGAATGAATATGATTAATTAAATTATGAAAATATACTGTTTTAACTTATTTATTAGTTATATGTTGATTATAAAAAAATAAGATTCATTTAAAAAAGAAATATATGTTATCATAAAAATAATATATTTTCTAAGAGAAGAGTTAATCATGCAAGGAAGACATCATATATAATTAAAATTTACCAATTTTAGAAAAAAATATTTTTGAAAATATGAAATTAATTTTTATACAATAATATAAATTTATATGATGGTTATTAGTTTAATTTTCCCAAGAAGTTAAATTTATGATGAATAGTTAAAAATAATGAATTTTCATTTACAACTACTTTTGGTTTAAATAATTTATAATACCAAAATATATTTTAATTGGGTTTGAAGTAAAATTAGTTCATTTAAATATCTATTAATACAATTTATATCATCGAAAGAAATTTTATATTAAACTCGGATATAAAAAATTTATAAACATTTGAACAATTTCACTTCAAAAACTGACTTTCTCATCATGTTCAGAGGATTAATTTTAAGATAATTTTTTCCATTTATGGGAAATAAAATTTTCATAATGGATGATATATTCAGAATAATAATATTTATTAATTTATAATATGGTAAATTAATTTTATTCAGACATTATTAATGAAAAACATTAATTTTTTTTTTTAAAAATTAAGGAAAAATGAGTTTAATCCATGGATAAACATTGAATATAAGATGTAATAATGACCCAAAACATTCCCAAAAACAATTTTATGAGCCTATATCAACCCCTATAGAATTATTATATAATTTTATTACTATTTTGAGATATTGTACATGAATGTGGCATAAATAACAAGGTATGTATAGAAAAAGACAAAAATGAACCTTTGTTCCTTTAAACATCAATAATGTTTGGGTATATGAAAAAAACTACATACATTAGATTGTGAATATTAATTTTTATTTTAATTTTTTTTGTTAACATGAAAATTTATTTTAATTTTTTACAGTTCATATATTTACATTAAAATCTTATGAAACACTAATGCGTTAATTATTCAGTTAATAATAAATAAATCAAATGATACTAAAAACATTAAAAGTGATAAAAATGAATTACTTAATATGTTAAATTAAATATTATATGAATATATCATGTTAAAGAGGTGTAAACATACTTAGTTATATTTTGATGAATATCTTAATTTATTAAATTAAATTAAATGAATAATGTCAAAATTGAAAGTAACATCATTTTATAACAAACCACATTGTTTAATTGATTTGAAATTAATAAAAATATTTTATTCAAAAAATTGATTTATAAAATATTAATAAATATAAACTACAGTATATTAATGAAAAAATTATTCTATTACAATGATTATACATACCATTAAATAGAAAAAACTCTATTAGAATGACTTTAGTTAATGGAGTGTCTTTTTATGTTACATGCCTTTGTTTTTAATTTAATTTAAATCACATGTATGATTTATTATTTATTAATTAAATATCATATTTATAATCACATGTAACAAATTATCTAATAAGTATCACTATTAGTTAGTCTTAAATAAAAAATTACATAGGTTAGAAAACTTGTTAACATAATTAAAAACCAAAATGATAAAGTAAAGAATCATAAGATTTATGGAACCAAATGTTTAGAACATGGGTATAAATTTATTTTGGATGTTTCTATCGACCATACAATCGCTTAAAACCAATAATTATCTTTTTTGAATAAACATTAGGTAATTTTAACATCCCAATAGTGAATACGTATGAGTATTTAAAATAATGCCACTCCTCATCTATAAATGGAACTCACTTCCCACCACTTATTCACATATATCAATCCTTTTTGATGAACCATGATCCCCAAAAATTTGTTCCCAAATTACATAAAATCATCCTAGAAAACCTATTTTTGGTATAAACCCATCCTTCCATGTAATTAGTGAGAACCTAAGGAGGACACCCAAATAAGAGGTAACGATCTTCAAACAAATGTTCTATGTTATTTATTCTTAGACCTACTTCAACTGTATTGATATTATGTTTATATAATAATGTACATATTTTAAATATAATAAGATTTTTTATATTAATGGTATATCCTAAAAACATATTAGCTTTAATAAAATGGTTTTTGAAATCATTGTTTGATTGTATGAGGGACTATCACCTTGCAAACCGATATTGTTTGTTTTTTCCATTACCACCGCTCAAAGATAGTAATAATGCTAAAAATACTATTTATATATTATATCTATGATATTTATGATATTATATTGCATCTAGAATTATTATATTTAACATAACATTATGATTTACCTTGCGAGGGAATATGATAAAGTAATTCATGTGTACGATGGACTACCGCCTCACGAAGTAATGAGATTCCTTCACACATTACATTGAATTTATTAAGGATAGGTAAAAAATATGTGATATATGTGATATAATATTTATAATTTAATTGTAATTCACATATATATATATATATATTTATCATTTATTTTAATTATTTCTCCACTATAAGAAAATTGAGAGAATGTTCATGTGTACTTATGACCTACTGTCTCTATAAATAGTGTATTTCACTTCCTATAATTAAATTTTACTATTGAATATAAATAAATATATAATGAATATATATTATATTTAAATAATATATAAAATTATATAAATTATAAAATAACGATCAAAGATCAGTGATGTGAAATAAAAAGTCAAATTTTATGCGAAAAACAAATCAGTTATTACGCGAAACATAACATTAAAATGGGATTTTAAAAAATAGTTAACATAATATCATAAGAAATTAATTTATGGAAATATATATATCAATATAATTATTTTATATATTTATATTAAACTTTTTTTTATACAGGAGGTCTAAATGCATTTGGGGGAGGTCATGACTAAAGGTAAGGGATTTTCATCTCTCTTTTTTACTTCTTGATTAACATGCAAAATTCACCACCTATTTATTTTTTAACGTGTACATGCATACCAAGAATTAAAATATGATAATTATAATTATAATTATTCATATTTAAATATCCATTTTATGATGACTCCTTAATTTGTTTTATATATCAAATTTATTCCATAGCGGTAAGGTAAATTTATCTCAACTAGCCTTCTTTAAGATGCATGTTATTCTATGCACCTACACTATTTTAAAAGGAGTACATAAAGGCCATTTGAAATTTAACATTAGGAATTTATTTATACTCATGATATTTTATCATTAATTTTATTTATGAAGATTATGATATTATGTTACAAATGTAGTCAAAATGTTATGTTACAATATCATCATTTATTGGGATAGTTTATGATTAAGTCTACAATGAAGAACTCTCATTATCTACCTATTAATATTTCTCATTATTTATCTTATTATCTATTTATTAATGTTATATTCCTTTAATGGAACCATTTTACCCCTATTCGGTACTTAATATACTTATGAAAGTGTTTTTATAGATATCTGATATTATCTCTCTCTTTGGTAAAAAAAGTGTAATTTAAAAAATGTTTTTAAAAAAATGTCTTCAAACATTTTTGATTTATATTTTAATTTGATTTTCAAAAGAATAGATTACAAATATTTTTATGTTTTAAAATGTTTTTTAAATGATCTTAAAAGATTATATTGTATTTTTTGGAATTTATTTTCAATGAAAAGGATTTTAAAGATGTTTAATTTTTTAAGAAGGGTCATTATTTATTTTAAATTAATCCTTAATAAGTTTCAAATGAAATTTTTAAAGGAATTAATTTTTATTTGTATTGTTTTATAAAAGTTTTTCAAATTATTTTTAAATATTACATTATATTTTTATGTAACATATTTAAAGTAATGTATTCCAAAAATATTTATTGATTTAAAAGTGTTTAAAAAATATTTTCAAATATATATTTATATGTTTTCCAGGGTATTTTTCAAGAAATTTGATTTCAATTTTTTTTCTATTTTTCTATTTTATTTTTCGAAGAATAAATTTTTTTCTCTCAAGATTTTTTAGGTAATATTTTACTGTTATTTTACATCCAATATGAAATAATTTGATATAATTTATGATTTATAGGGATATGATCCAAGGAAACCATTATTCTTATTTCATTGAATGGTTTATGTTTGCGATGAGTTTTTGTATATGAAACCAATTTCTATTCCATGAGTTATACAATATAGAAATGTTTATCAACCCCACTTCTTTTTATGGGTAATTTTATAATGAAATAATTATGAACCTCTCTCTATTTAATAGGTTATAATATTATAAAATGTTTATCATACCCATTTAATTTCATGATTTATGATATGATAAATGGTTATTATCTTGTTACACATATAAATATGGTTTTAATTATGTTATATTTGGTACATATGTCTCCCACCAATGCATTGTGTATGGTTTAATATATTATGAGGTATATTTTAATGGAATGGGAAGTGAACTTGGTTTAGTAATACTGAGATAGAAGGGGAATTGAACTCAGATTAGTAATATATGAAATGAATCAAAAGAGAAACTAGAATAGTAATACAAGGCTTGAATTGGGAGTGAACCAAGCTTAGTAAAGTAAATTTTCTTCTATTATTGTCTTTTATGTGAACCATGACTAATATAGAATTGATTTTCTATGATTATGTTTATTCCCAAAAGTCCATGCATTATTTTAATGTTATTCCCTCATGGATGATGTTCTTTGATAATATTATGATTCATGACTTATTAATGTAAAATATTTATTTTATGAATTATTATTATGATTTTTTATATGTAGGTTATGATTTTCAAATGTAATGTTCATGTTATCATACCCTATGTTCATATTATTCTTATGTATGTATTATGTATACCCTTACTGAGAATCTGAGCACACCCTTTCATATGATTCATGTTCCCACTTATGAAGAATGGTTTTAGGCATGGTACATCTATGTATAGTACTAAAATAGATTATTTTTTAATGTTTGGGGTCGAAGCCTTGATTTATTATTAAATAAAAGTCCTCTTTATGTCTGTGTAGTGGGAGACCCATTAGAAAGCCTGAAGGCCCAAGGCCAAGTGGCATGAATAAAAGGCTTGAAAGCCCATTTTTTGTCACAAATGTCCCCTCAATGAACGATAATACTATAATACATGTGCTGCTACAGTACCTACTATAGTACAAATGTTGTTGCTGCTACAGTTCTACTGATGCTACAATACTACTATAGTGCCCTGCTATAGTACTTCTACAGTACCCCAAGAAAATCTTCCCTACCCATATTTGATCCTGGGTCTTTTAGATTACAAGCAGGAGCCTATACCACTTGAGTACAGGCTCTTTGGATACTAAATGGTATTATATTTGTGGGAACCATTTAATATCTTTCACTAGATTATAATATTTTATTTAATATTTCAATGGAACTAAACTATTACAGTCCTTTGGCATTTAGTTTGGTAATGTATTGAATAATATTCTATAAAAATAAACTATCTATGTATGAGAATCCTGGGACTCTATAGTTAGTATAAAAGTAAAGGTTTATTCATTATTTGGAAACTAGGATGATAAAACAATTGTTAAATATCTAGATACATTTCTAAGGAAATTTCAATGATATATATAAGGACAAATCTATGGATGATTTAAAGTATAAAAATATGTACTGGAATTTTGTTAAATGGTACAGTGAGTAGTTTCCCTAAAATTCTTCCTTTTCTGGATACTACATATGGATATGGATATAGAATATATTTACCAAGGGGTAAAAACCATGAATACAAATTACTGAGCAATACTCAATTGGGAACTCGTAAATGGAAACAAGCCATGCAGCACACCTAGCTTGACTCTCATTTGGGATATGCTTTACAAATTCACAGTCATTGCAATCCAAAATGAATTATTTAAATATATGATGACTATGAATGACATGGGATAATTATAATGAGTTATATAATTAAATAAATGTGTTATGATTTAGAAATCCTATGAGTTATTTTTCATCATTATGTGTTTTTCTGCTATGATAAGTGCTTCTCACACAATTCTTTCTAGGTTTTTTCAATGGAAGGAACCACAAGTAACTTTGTTAACACTAAAGGTTAATGAAAATTTAATGATGAGATACCAAATTGAATCATTACTAGTGTAAATGAATATTTGATTATTCCTAATTAAATTTAACATAACATGATTTACATCATGTATGAAAACAAACTCTTAGACTCGCCAACGAAGATAAGGGAATATTTACTTGGGTGTTTTGGACGTAGTGATCATATAAGGACAAAAATTCTGTTTCCTATGTGTCAATTATGTGGGAATAATCATTAATGTGGATTTCAAAGAGGTATATGAAAATTTTTTAAATGTGGAAATAAATTAAACAAAGCTTGTATCATCAAAGGAAAATTAAGAGTTATATTGATGTAATGGATGAGAATATTGGTCACTATAAAGTATTATCAATTAAAGATTTCTTTAAATGTATAAAGTGTGGACATCATGAAATTTAAAGTCCATGGAGAATGTTTTTGAATAGAACTATAAAAGTGGTATGTGTAATTTTTATATTTTTGATGATGAAAAGATTACAAATGGCTTGGGAAAAGAAAGAAGTGTTAAGAAATAAGATAATGAATCCTTGAAAATTTATGAGAAGAAAGTGAGATTAATTATGTATTTATTTATTGAAATTGAATGATTATGTTATAAAACTAATGGATTATTGTCTAAATAAGTTTTTGAGGAAGGATTTTAAAGGATATGATGAATGATGTCGATGGAGTGGAAATGTGAATTAATGGAAATGTGATATTTATGGAAAACATGTGTTAATGAAAATATGAAACTTAATATAATCCTAATATTGAGATAATATTTTTGTGATAAATAGATGATTGATTTGAAGAAATTGAATCGGATAATACTGTTTACCTAGGAACATATTATCGATTTTTTGAAAAAATTGGTTACCCTACTTGTGATGAAGCATATAGATTTTTTGGATTTTAGGAATACTTCTATTAATCTTGTATTTATAATGTGTAAACATTCATGTTTTTAATACGGTTTTATATCAGTTTTCAATATTAACAAGTTTGAAGAGAATACATGATGATGGTATTAACATAATAGTTATGTGAATATAAATAAGTACATTATGATATAAAGGGGAACAATGTGAAGATTATTTTTATAAATTTAGTGACCTTATTAACGAGGTTTTGGATTTCAATATTTTTAAGGGGCTATAAAAAAACATTTATGGAATGATTTATATTTTACATTAGATGAGGTTTTATGGATTAACATATTACATCACCATATAATGATTTATTCGTATTAGATATCCTATGAAAACAATTTTTTTATGATAGAAGTAAGTCTTAACATTTTATTTATGGATTTTGGGATCCATTAGTTTATAAATAATAATATATTTTGCTTTATATAAAGGAATAATTGATGAAGTGGAAATTGATCGCCGCATAACAACCAAGTGAGACCGTGCTTAGGGAATTAAATAAAGTAAATATACATTCTAGTGAAAATTCTTAAAAAATTGGAAAATAGTATTGTAGTCATATGTTTTACTATTATAAAAAAAATCGTGTTATAGATGTAATTTTCCAAGACTCTTTTTTTTATCAATTTATGATCTTTAACATTCATCTGAACATGTTTTCTCTCACTCTCCATCCGTATTTGGGTGTTATTTTGATCCTATATGTCCATTATTTCACTTACAGACAATTTAATATTTTGCTACATGAAACACTGAGTTTATCTTGTAGTACAAACAATAATATATTGGGATTATGTTACACTGATTATTTAGTTTTACAAGAATAAAATATACTAGGAATATTATAATTTAGTATGATTGTAATAAAAAAGTAATTGGAATGGAGGGAATTTATATGATTAACTATATTTAAAAAAAATATATTGTCAATATGTTTACTTTTTATCTATTGACTAGAAATAAAATAAAAGACATTTAAAATTACAACAACTATTTTATGAAAGATACTATCTTTTCTAAAAGACGGGTTTATTGTTCTTGGCATATATATTTTAAAATTAAAATTTACCACTTTTAGAAATTATAAATGAAAAAATTAACATATTTTATTAAATAATAGTATAAAAATTATATTAGGATAAAATTTTCGTATTTTTCGAAGTGATTTCTCTTTGGATGAATAGTAAAAATACCTAATTTTAGTTGAAAACTACCTTTTGGTTTAAATAATTTATAACGTTAAAAAATATATCAGATTAGTTTTAATATATAATTAGATTAATTTTATATCAATTATTAAAATTTAGTTCATTTTAATCAATTTATTATTGAAATTTTATATAAAATCATTACAATCTTTAGTATATTTTCACTTTTAAAACATACTTTTCCTCACATCTACATGATTACTTTTTTAATTTTTGTTTCATATTCATTGAATTGAAATTGGAAAAAGGGATTTGGTAATTAGAATAATAATTATTTATAATTTATAATAATGTCAAATTAATTTTTTACCATATTTATATGTGAAAATAGTTTGAAATAAATTATAGCGATTATGGAAAAAGAGAGTTTACATAGTTGTTAGAAATAGAATATATGGTGAAATAATGGCCAAACACATTCTGAAAACTAATTTTAGTGGCATATTTAGAACCTTAAGACCTGGGTATCTATATTTATAAATTTTGGGAAACGTTTCCACAAAATTGAATCATATAATAACTATGAAATAGAAAAAGAAAAAAACTACATTATTCCTCCATTTAACATCAATAAAGATTTAAAATAGGTAAAACATTCATAATTTTTATAATGAATATTATTTTATAATTTAAATTTGTTTTTTTTATCATGATAAATTATTTTATTTTTCTAGATATGATATAATTTCCTTAAATTCTCCAGAAACACCGACACAAGAAATATTTAGTAGATAACTAAATAAATTAAATTTTATAGAATTTGTTAAAACTAAATTGAATTAATTATTGAGTTAAATTATTTTTATAGATAAATATAAAAATTTAAATACATTTTAAAATAATTAATTTTATGT
This sequence comes from Viscum album, assembly GCA_963277665.1. Taxonomy (NCBI): domain Eukaryota; kingdom Viridiplantae; phylum Streptophyta; class Magnoliopsida; order Santalales; family Viscaceae; genus Viscum; species Viscum album. The sequence goes on from OY728140.1 coordinate 1,153,395,479, forward strand.
ATTCTATTTTCATGATTTTGTTAAATTAAATTAAATGAATAATATCAAAATTTATATTAATGTCATTTTATTAAATAATGATTTTTTATTAATTGATTCAATAATACTAAAAATAATATATTCATTAAAGTAATTTTTAAAAATTAATAAATATCATATATGGTACAATAACGGACAAATTGTTCTATTATAATTATAATATGGACAGTTTAATAGGAAAACCCATTTACTATGGTTTCAGTAAAAGTATTGTTTTTGCGCGTTACATGAGCTTTTATTAAAGTTAATTTCAAATAAAAATATTATTTATAATATATAAGTAAAATAAAATATTATTAATTATTTATTCCAAAATTATCTAACTAAGAGAAATATATCTTAGTATTATATTATAAATTACATATGATTAAAAAACTAGTTAATGTAATGAATACCCAAAATGGGAAAATAAGGAAATATAAGTGTTAATGAAGAAAATGTTTAAAAAATGTGTATAAATATGTGGTGGACATAAATCAAGAAACTATAATGCCACTATAACATTGATAATCTATTTTAGAGATACATTATGTAGGAATGACCACCTAATGCCCAATAATTTTTATTATTTACCAGAACGTCACTCTTCATCAACTAATAAAGGCGCTCAGTTCCCCCCACCAATTCACACTTCTAAATCCATTTTTTATTGATAAAGATATTCCCAAATCAGTTAAAAACATCACTAAAATAATCCTAGAATATTTATATTGCAATAAATCGATACTTTCAATGATTTTGTGAAATCTCAAGGAGGATGCTCGAAGAGGAAGTAACAATATTCAAATGAGTGTTTTATTTTTTATCTTCCTCCACCAATTTAAATTATTTTTATATCACAATTATATAATAACTTAATTATATTAAATATTCTAATATGTTTTTATATTATGTTTAATACCTAAAACCACAAACACCTGCATATGATTGGTTATGAAATCTACATTCGTGTGTATGGAGAACTACCGCCTCACAAATCGATGTCGTTCATTTGTTATATTAACAACACTCATGTTTGGGAATAATGATGGATATAATATTTTTATCTGATTAATATGATTTTACTAAAAAACTTATTCTTATATATCACACATACCTTCTTGATTTCTATTTTTTATGAATATAATAACGTCATTCATGTATACAACAGTCTTTTACCTCACAAAGCGATGAGATTCGACCACACTTTACAAAAAATGTATTAATTATGGGTTAACTAAAAATAGGTTATATATAAGACATAATATTTCTAATGCAATGATATTATATATATATATATATATCATTTAAATTTAATCATTCAATATGATAATAAAATGAAATCATCATTCATGTGTACATACGACCTACAGTCTCCATGAACTGTATATTTTGTTTCCTATCAGTAAATTTTATGGATTAATATATATATATATAATATGAAATTTATTTCACGGTTTATATTCTTCAATTTATTAGATCCTGATCAATATAAGAATTCTTGAAATGACAATTACAAACTTATACGTAAAAATAAATAGGTTATTACCTGAAATGTAAATTTGACATGAGATTGTTAATATGGTTCAGATGTATATATGTTATATTTATTATATAGTATATTTGAATTCATATTATGTAATTCAAGACTAAAGGTAAGGGATTTGTCTCTCAATTTTTACCTCTATGAGACACATTCCATGTTTACCACTCATTTCTTTTTTATGGTGTGTAAAATGATAATGAATATATTATATAATTATATAATTGAAATATCATTGTTTTACATTTCCATTTTATGATCTATATTATATGGGTTTTACAATTCAAATTATACCAAAGGGGTAATGGAATTTTACCTCAATTTGTATTACTTTTGGCTTATGTTATGTTATACACCTATATTCTTTTATGAGGTGTACATAAAGTTCATTTGACATGTAATAGCATGAATTTATTTACCCTCATAGTATTTTAGATTATATTTTATTCTATTCCTTCATGGATCTTATCATTCAATAAGAGAACCTAGATCTTTTATTACACATTAAAATATAATTTCTTACATAAACATCACTTGATACAACATAGAAAATCGAGAGGTCTAGTGTCTTTAGGGATTAGGATCATTACATAACAACATAAAACATGAAATAAAATATCTTTATTGAAAACTTCCATTACATGACCACTAAATTCCCTCGTATGTAGCATTGTATGGGATAACCTGAGGACATGCATAAGAAAAGGGTGAGCTATAAAGCCGAGTAAGGGAATAATCATGGAATAACATGAGGAATACAAAAAATGTTAGACAATAGGAATATCAATAGAGCACAAGAGAAGAATAACCATAAAGGTATGATAAAGCATGATAATCATAACATGGAAATATAGCAATAAAACATGACATGGAATTAGCATGAGCCAAGACTCATTGCACATAGAGCATGAGTAAATCCTCATTTCACATGAAGCATGAGTAAAACCTCGTTTCACTTGAATTAGAATTATTTAAAACCCATTACAAATGATGTATCATGATACAATACTTTACCAAATGCATTTTAGTATTATAAGGGCGCACCCTTCTTAAACATTTCATTTCATGCATAAGTGTGCCACATGGATCATATAACATGGATTTATAACATATTATAATTTATTCCATGATAACGTAATGTGTAATTAATACATGTAACTTTATAATCAATATGAAATTGTACATAAAGGTGAATACCATTGATAGGGAAATGGGAATGGTATTCACTACACAATGACATTGGCTTAAACAATCGATGCAGTTTCGACAGTGTAACAGCGTGACGTAAAAATTCATAAAAATAGTTAATTATAGGGAAAAGGGATTCTAAACATATTTACATGAAATTTAGTGTATGGGGTTCATATACATACATGTCCCAAAAAAGTTAATGGAATTTAGAGTCATTATAGAGAAGCATTACTTAGATGTAAAAGAAGAGAGTGAAATCCTTCATATAATTTCAGCATAGTAACGGGTGTACATGGGTGGAATTTATTGAGAAGGAAAGGGGTATCACATCATACAACAATAAATATGGAAGTATGATAGAGGTTTGAAAACATACCCCAACATTTAAAATTGAAATTAAAATGGCATAACAACATTTTGAAAATTTGTCAAAAATTGGAATGGAAAAAACCCTTACATGGATGTGTGATTCCAAAGGCATCAGAGAGTCTTGAGAGAGGGTTCTTGGGAGATTGGGTAACCATGTGAGGATTCCAGAGAGAGTAGGTAAGTGTTTTTACGAACTCCAAAGGATTTTAGTGGGGAGGAACTGGGGGCTTGGGTGGGGTTATAGAAAAGGTGAGGGAATTCCTTATTATTTAGATTTGGACACCTCATATTAAACTAATCCAACCCACAAACTATACCATGGGTTTACTAAATGGGGAGTCAAAAAAATATTTTGTAAGTCCAAAGTCAAAACTTTTTAAAATAATGGGGTTTCTTATGTGGAGGTGAGTCACACTCCCAAGGAAAACTATTTAAAAAGACAAGATGTTTAATAAGTATTGATGGGTCCATTAATGCTTTGTGAAAAATGCAAAAAAGCCCAAACACACATTATCGTAATTATATAACATATATTGGCCGAGAATATGGCTTATATTATTTTATTACATCCCTATTGGGTCATTATGATGCCATAAAACACATTATATATTTAAACGGTATTTACTTTTTACCCGAAAAATTGATTGTCTTAGAAAATTATGAAAATTTGACCATTGGATAATTTTTATGTCCTGATTCCGGAAATAATATTTATTTTACCTTGATAATTTTCTAAATATATTAATTTTCACTTTTAAAATAAAAAATGAAATTTATCAAAAATTCACGGGTTTTGAAAAAAATGGATTTCAAACATTAATAAAAATTAAAATTGCATTCATAATATTATATGATCATTTAAATTTCATATAAGATAATTCAATAACAATAATAATATTTTATTAAAATATTATTTAATTCAAAAATCAATTAATTCATCAAAATATATTTCTTAGTTGAATATTAACTACAAATAATATTTGTGCTTTAAAAAAACTATTTACAAGGTAAAAATAATAAAATGAAGGATTATTCATTATTATAAAAAAAATAATGTACATAACCATAGTACTAGGGTCTTGTTACATAACCCCATATAACCCCCACATAAGAATGAAGAGTGAGGTGTGTGATGGTGACAGACTCTTGGGGTGGCTTGGATAATAATGCTCGAGTGGTAATCTCTATCAACATTAATTTCTCTCATTGGTGGTCACTCTCGAGCATAACATATTCAATCATGGCTTGGGATTGGTCAAGAGCAAAGCAAAATTATTCCAAATACTTTTCTAGCTCTGGAAAATGGGCTTCGTATGGGGCAAGTCTAGTAGACGAGGCCATCACTTCCTTTGTCTATGTAAATTTGATTTGTTAAAGACCTATATTTATACTAATTAGGTGATCACTATTCAATGAAAATCTTATAAATGGTCACACTTCTTAACATAAATCCCAAGAAGTTGAAATTTTAAATAAACATTTTACTTATAGGTGTATTTAATTAGATCAAGAGGGATTTCCATTAATGAATGTTTGGGTCATTACAATCTTACCCCCTTAAAAAATTTCTCCCTCGAATTTTTCTTTTCCCATACTAAAAATGATGTGGGTAACTTTGAGTTATCATTTCTTCTAATTCCCAAGTTGTATCTACAAACTTGTGGTTTTTCAACAACACCTTGATGAGGGGCATTGTTTTATTTCATATAACTTTTTCTCTATGTTCTAATATCTTCACTGGTTTCTCCTCATAAAAAAGGTCATCCTTTGACTGTACCACCTCTGAAGAGAGTACATGTGAAGGGTACGGTATGTACTTCTATAAGAGGGATTCATGAAATACATCATATACATTGGATATGGTAAATGGAAGTGAAATTCTATTGGCCATAGCCCCAACATGATCAAGAAGCTCTAAGGGGATGATGTACCTTGGACTTAACTTCCATTTCTTTCCAAACCTCATAACCTTCTTCCCCGAAGTTATGCGTAGAAATATCATATCCCCAACATTAAACTCAATGTCTCATCGACGGTTATCTTCATAACTCTTCTGTCAAATCTGGGATTCCTTGATATGCAGAAAAATGGTTTTCACCTTCTCCACCATTTCCTCGACCATTTCTAGTCCAAGTAGCTTATGCTCACTGACCTCATCCCAACACGCCTATGTTCTGCACCTTTTCCCATAAAAGTATTCATATGGTGTCATTTGGATGCTCGAGTGGAAGTTGTTATTATAAGAGAACTCAACCAGAGGAATATGTTGATCACATCCTTCTTTAAAGTCCATTGAGAATGCTCTCAATATGTCCTCATGTGTTAGGATAGTCCGCTCATATTGGCCATCAGTTTGAGGATCATGGGCCGTATTGAGATTTAGTTCAGTATTCAGAGGATGTTGAAGAATCTTCCAAAAAAAAGAGGTGATTCTTGGATCTTGATTGGACACAATAGATAGTGGTACTCCATTAATCCTTTCCAATTCCATGATATATATATGTGCCAACTGATCGAATGAGAAATCATCCTGAATATCAATGAAGTGTGCAGCCATTGTATGATGATCTACAATGACCCAGATTGAATTGTTCCCTTTGGATGTCTTCGATAGTCTGATGACAATGTCCATGTTGATGTTCTCCCATTTCCGTTCTTGTATGGGAAAAGGTTGCATTATCCCCTTAGACTTCTGCCTCTATGCCTGCAATTGCTGACACACTAGGCACGTTGGTGAATATTCAGTGATCTCCTTCTTCATATTATCCCACCAATAATGCTCGTGGATATCTCAATACATCTTTTTGTTTCCTGGGTGAATAGAGAAATTAAAACTTTGTGCATCATCTAAAATTTCTTTCTTCATCTCTAGGCTTGATGGATCACATAGTCCTTTCCCAAATATCACAATTCCTTCTTCATTAACATAAATCTCCAAGGATTTCCCTTTTCCGATAGCTTCAACTTTTTCCTGAATTACCACATCATCCTTTTTAGAATTATTTAACCTTTCCAAATGTGACGTTTGAGTTATCATTTGTGAAATGATTGATGATTTTCCATTTTTTAGGATTCACATGTCCATATTAATCAAATCTAACATGATTGAATCCTATTCAATTCTCATCAATGATAGAATCATTCGGTTCTTCCTACATAGTGCATCCGCCTCTTTGTTCACTTTCCCAAGGTGGTAATGGATTGAGCAGTCATACTCTTTGATCAGCTCTAACCATCTTTGTTGGCGCATGTTCAACTCTTTCTGTGTGAATATATATTTGACGCTTTTTTGGTCCGTATATATTTCCCACTTCTCCCAAAATATATAATGCCGCCAAATTTTCAAAGTGAAAATATCTGCAGCCATCTCGACGTCATGTGTTGGATAGTTCTGTTCATTAACTCTCAATTTCCTTGAAGCATAGGCAATGACATTGTCATTTTTATTAAACACACATCCCAGGCCCTTCTTCGAAGCATCACTAATTACCACAAAAAGTACTCCACTTGTTGGTAAAGGGATCACAGTCGTAGTGATAAGCCTTCTTTTTAACTCCTTTAAGGTTTCTTCACATTCATCACTCCATGAAAACTTTACTCCTTTCTAAGTTATCTTGGTAAGAGGGTTGGAAAATCGTGAGAAATTTCTCAAAAATCAATGACATTATCCACCTAAACCCCAAGAATCTACGGATATCTGTTACTAATGTTGGCATCAACCACCCTCAATTGCATCTATTTTGAAGGGATCCACAAATATCCAATTTCTTGTGATGACATGGCCCAATAATGAGACCTCCTTCAACCATAACTCAACATTCTATACTTTTCATAGAGCTTCTCCTTCCACATGGTCACTTGTACTGTTCTAAGATGCCTCTCATGATCCTCCTTGGTTTTGGAGTATATCAAAATATAAGTTATAAAGAATACCACAAACATGTCGAGGTAATCTCTAAAGACTGTGTTCATCATGTCCATGAAGATTTATAATGCATTAGTGAGTCTGAAAGGCATTACTATGAATTCATAGTGTCCGCATCCTGTATGAAAAGTAGTCTTGGGGATATCATTCTTCTTCACCATTACTTGATAATATCCCGACCGCAAATCCACCTTGGAGAAGTATTGTTCTCCATGAAGATGATCGAACAATTCCTCTATTAGTGGGAGATGATACTTGTTAATTATCATGATATTGTTAATCTCATGATAATCGATGCAAAGATGTATTGACACATCTTTCTTCTTCACGAAAAGGACTGGTTCACCCCATGGTGAAGCACTTGGACATATGAAACCTTTATTCAGATTCTCTTGTAGTTGTTTCTTCAGATCCTCAAGCTCTAAAATAGAAATTATATATGGATTCATGGATATTGGAAATTCCCCATGTATAAAATCAATTTGTATTTCAACATATCTTCTAGGAGGAAGACCAAGGAACTCCTCAAGAAACACATCAGTGAATTATCTCACAATATTAATGTTGTAACACCCCAATATTTTATGAGAAGTATTCTTTTTAATTTATTTGATGTCTTGTGTTGTATGCTACACCAAGATTTTATTTCTCTATAAGGAACACCGTTTTAGCTTGCAGTATATGCAACACTATTCTTGGATCGTGTTACACACAATTTCAAGTTTGTTTGAAGTTATTGTATGCAACATTGAGTGTGTATATATATATATATTCAATGTATAAATACAATATGGTTGGATTATATTATATGCAACAACAATAAAATCTTGTACTACACACATCCCTGACTTGGCTTGCATTACATGCAATCGCGACCATCCCCAATAGCGTGTGTTGTATGCAATATCGAGTTTCACTAAAAACAATATGTTATATAAACTAGCCATTATGAATATTAATACCCAGTTTTTTAAATTTTAATTATCAAAATGGACTTCATTTTTTGATTTGGAATATTGAAATTATCCTAGGGTGAATTTTTGATATTTTTCTAAAAACTTACAATTTTTGATTAATAGTGAAAACACTCGGTTACTATTTACAACCCGACTTTTTATTTAAATAATTATTTATTTTATATAAATTTATTTTAGGTCAAAATTGATACATAATACCTATATAACATCAATTTAATTCATTGGAGTCATTTTATAATAATTTTAGATATATAAATATTTTATTGACCTTTTGACCGTCTTTTACCCACATCCTAGGAGAATTTGCAAATTTACATAAAACATAATTTTACTACTTCTTTGAGTGGAATTTCAAAAATACAAGAGACACGGTTGATATCAGTAAGTAAAATGTGTTTCAATAAGATAAAAATAAATTTTAGTGAATACTAACTTTTTACTTTTATTTACCACAATTAAAAGTAAATAGGTTAATTAATGGTAAAAATTATATTATTATTACCCTAACACATGTACTAATTTTATTTTATAAGTGTAATTAGACCACAAACAACCATAGGGATAAAAAAATTACCCTTTAGGTCCACATGGATTAGATTAGGACATTTATAATTATTTTATTTAAAGAAGAATTAAAATAGTAAAAATCAATGTTTAATAACTACAACATTTTTAATATAGGTTTATACAGAAGATAAATTAAACTATAAATATTCATTAGAAATATAAAAATATTTCCTACATAATGGTGTTTTATTTATAATTTTTAGACATTAAATAATTTAATTTATTTATGACACAATGATGATGAAGTAATTACCTTATTAATGAAATTTTAACATAATTGATGTTATAAATACCCAAATAAATGTAATTTTAGACTTTTTATGAATTAAACAAATTTTATATTTTAATATGACATGTTATTATTGGTTTAATTAACTTTTTTAGAACTAATCATTCTGTTATAACTTTCACAAAAATCAAGTACCAAATAATATATAAATTGACATCAAATAGTTTTTTAAAACAATATTATATTATTAATTGTTATTTTATTCTTAAAAATTTAGGGTTCCGTCAAATTACTTAGATAATGATATATATAGATATAGTTAACCACTTACGGTTTTTTTGGCTTTTTATAGTATGTTTATTAACTATATAGTGTAAGAAAACAAAAAGACACGGTAAAAGTTAAATTATTTAACTTAGAGTTAAATATAAATGATAAGGTGATAATAGTAACCTAAACTTATATAAAACGTATCATATGAGATTATTTCTACCCATACCCATGTTATCTTTGATATAAATCAATTTTTAGCTATTAGAAACCGAATATGGATTTATTATAAAATAATATTTTAGGGTTTTCCTAAGGTGCCCCTCTCCTCCCTTATAAAAGGGCACCCCTTCCCTCTTCTCTTCACAAAATTTTGAGCCTTGAAGCTCGGAAAACCCCTTAAAATTACCCTTCTCAGCCTCTCTAGTAATATCATAGAGGTTATGGTATTCTCAAAATACCAGCTCTAGTGCCCTAAAAAAAGTTTAAAGGAGGTGCGTCCAAGAAGAGGTAATCTCTTCTACCGATTCTTTCAAGTTTCCTTCTTCTTCAACTTCTTCTTATTTAGATATTTTATTATAAAGTAATAACATAATTATTACTTATATTATGATATGTTATTATAAATATGAAACAACCCTATTTCTCCATCTATCCATCCTACAGAAAATGAAATCATCACGCGTGCGTACGTACGGAATACCGTCTCCACGCTGGGGTGTAATCTGTTTTTCCACCACCACCATACATGGATAGGTATAATGGGGTAAATAATTACTATATATGATATTTATACCATCATAAGTATTCTAATATGTTATATCATTCACTACAATTCTGTTCAATAAATATGGAAACAATATAATCGCTCGTGCCTACGTACGGATTACAGTCTCCACGATGCGATGAGATTCATTTTCCATGTTAGAAATTCAAGAATGATTATAAAGTATATATAATAAGTAATCATGAAATATATGACATAATAATTATAATGTATTTATTTATATATATATTTATGTCATCTACTTAATTTCATTCAATTCAATAAGGAAACAAAAACAACATTCATGCGTACGTACGGCATGTCGTCTCCTTGAACAGTGTATTTCTTTCCATTTATTGATATTATATATATATGTATATTATGAATATATATTATATATAAATCATGTTTTATATTATTTAATTATGTAATCATGATCTAACTAATCATATTAATAATTAAAGTCAAAACATATACGATAAATGAAACGATTTTACCCAAAACACTACTTTAACATTAAATTTACAATTGAACGGGTAATATAAAGTCGTAAGTGAATCATATATGACATCATAAATGTTATTATGGTTATGTTACAAGTTAATAATTTGTTTAAACCCACTATACAGGAGTATCAGACACATACACAAGAAATTGGACAGAAGGTAAGGGATAACTTTTCTAATCTCGTTTTTATCTGAGATTGTTTATTTGTAAGTATTTTCTGGGGTTATATTTATCATATATGTCCGTATATTCTAAAAATGGTTTCATGTATGAATAATTTCATGTTTACCCATTTTTTACTTTTACTACAAAGTATGTGAGGAATATTTCTTATGTTTACCATACGAGGTACTTTTTAAGTTTTCTGAAAAAAGTACGAGAAGAATTTTTTTAACTTATACAGCATGAATGTATTTTTACAGTTTAATAACACATTATTTTCATGAAGAGTAGTCTACAATATTTAATTAATATTTTAAACAAAATCCGTTTCTTTTAAAATTTCAAGGCATTTTGTGAAAATAAAATTATTTTGAAGAAGAAAGGATATTTTCATCAAGAATTCATTTTATGTTTATCAAAACCATTTTCCATCTAAGATGACATTATTTAATATGTGTATGTTTCAAGTATAATGTCTCTATAATATACATGGTTTCACTTTTCTTATGATTAAATTATATACATTTGTTTTATATGGATTATGTTATGATGGAATTATGTTTATGAAACCCATTTTATTCGTTGGGTTATTATGAATGGTGTATGTTTATTTTGTGGCGCACGAAAGAATGATTTCATTATGAGATGGTAGGGACCTATATCTCCCTCTAATTAATTGGGTAACAATTTATATCTCATGATATAGACATGGCTAGAATGGTGAGTTAATCTGGTTAAGTGTTATAGGACTAGAATGAGGAGTGAACTCGATTCCGAAAGGGACTTTGTCTACTAGGATGGTCTTGGCAGTAATGCCTTGGCTACAGTAGAAATCATATATTGTGCATAATTTTTTTTCCATAATGACAAGCTTTATTTCCATGCTATTTTATCATGATTAATGTTTTTTTATGATCTATGGCTTATCTACTGCAATATTTTATGTCATTGCTCAAGATTTTGATGTTTATATTTTACGCTCATGATTTTACATTAAAATGTGTATGGATTGTTTTATGTTCTCTATGTTTACCCTTAATGAGAATTTGATCTCACCCTTTATATGTTTTCTTTTCCCCAGGAAATAATGAATGGTTTTAGGTAAGAAAACAAAAGGGGAAGATCTTTATGGGAGATGTTGAAGATCTTTCACCATGATTAGAATATTATGTTCCGAGTTTCCAAAGACACTAAACTATTACGATCCTTGAGTTTTGGATTTTGTTATGTATTAAGTATTCTGAAAAAGTAATGTAATCTCTACGTATGTCAAGATTTGGGTCTCTACAAATGTCTTCTAGGATGGTGGCCTTATTAGACTCAATCATCAAATCTAGATACGCATGATCGTATGGCAGTAATATCCATGCTTCAGAGGATGGAGCTAAATAAGATTCACCTTCCTCCTTGAACTTTTAAAGAATCAGGGTTCGATTCTCCACAGGGGGAATGATTTCCCTCTTATGGAAATTTATGTTGGCTCTATATAACGAATTCCAATCAATTCCAAGAATTGCATCAAATTCTACCAGAAGGAGTATGAAGAGGTTCTCCAGGAAGATTATTCCACAGATTGTGATAGGGGAGGAGTTATATTCATGGGATGCAATCATTTCCCCAACATACATAATCATCAACATCTTCAATTTCATCATTTGTGGTGGTTCTAGGACTGTTCAACTAAAATTTAGAGATATAAAAGAATTCACAGAACCTGAATCAAAAAGTATGTTCACCATTCTTGAATGAATAACTTGCATACCTGTCACTACTTCCTTGTCAAGGTTCACTTTGGATGTAGTGAGGGAAAAAGCTCTCCCTTCCGGCTTTGCTGGATGTTGGTTGCCTTTGAAAACCATTGGCTTAGGGCACTGATTTGAAAGATGCCCTGGTTCTTGTTAGTTGTAGCAATGAACCATGCGTTGAGGATCGAATAGATAATGCCTCTCCTCTATCACAGCCACAGGTCTTTCTTGCCAACAGTTAATATCTAGGTTCCCTTCTCTTCCACAGCTAATGCATTTTCTCATTCCCTTCAAGCAATTTCCAGGGTGCCTATTTTTGCACCATTGGCAAGTGGGGTGATGGATCTTTATAGAATCAGTGGATTTATCCATCAGACCACCAGCATTGAATTCCATTTTATGTTTCATATCCCAATGATATCCCTAAGATTCTCCGATTTAAATTTCAACCTTTAAGGCGCATCAGACAATTTTATCATAGCTGTCGAAGTCACAGATCGCTAACCCTTTCCAGAGGCTAGGTTTCAGCACACCAAAGAAGCGGCCAACCTTGCATTTGGGGGTAACGACTAAGCTGGAAGTGTATCATGAAATCCATGTGAATTTTTACTTGTACGCTCCAACCGATTCATCGTCTTTTTGATTGAGGGTAAATAATTACCTTTCCATCTTAAGCAGGAGGGTGCGCATAAAATATTTATCGAAAAATATCATTCAAAAAACTTTCCATTATAACGCCTCAACCTCATCCTCTAGATTCATATTTTTTATCAACGTCCACCATTGATCAGCTTCACCCTCCATACGAGAAGTATCTAGGAGAACCTTCTCTTGTTCAAAACATTGAGGTATGGAAAAGATCTCTTCAATGGAGTTCATCAATTCTTCAGCAATTTATGGATCAGATGATCTATTAAAAGTAAGATGCCTTTGTCTCATGAAGCTCTTGATAGCAACTTGTTCTTTCTTGGGGGGGGGGTTGAAAATTACTCTTGATCCATTTTTATATTCAAATATTAAGATATTTAGGAGAGAAGTGTGACAAATTTCATGATTCCTGCACCCATTGGATTAGGCATCTCATTAGTACAACAGTCACATTGATCTTCACATCAGTTGTTATCCCAAGTCCTCCTATTATCAACCATTGGCTAGTTTAAATGTAAAGTTAGGGGAAACACATAAAGGTTAGTCCAAGTAAAAAACTGATGACTTATAAATAAATTTTATTTCCTTAACATATACATCTATTGGCTTTAGTCTATGTTATCTATGATCTATTTTCTAACATATATTATCAGGGAATTTTTTGTCCTGTAATAATGGTTCATACAACAATTGTGAATATACCAAAGCATATCTCCCGGGAGTGTCATAACCAAGAGTGCAGCAAGGCCCATTATCATGAACCAGTTCTCATTCGATTCTAGCTCAATGCGGTGTTTTCGGGTTTTACGCATAGGATACATATGTGACAGAGCTGCCTCTACCTGCGCGTATCTAGACAAGGATGTATTTTCTTGATAAACCATTTATTAAATACTAACCAAAACATAAGGATGTTTTCATTATACTTAGTCTTTTCTCTAAGTCTTTACTAGGGCATTCTAATCCTAATCCCAAAAATAACTAATCTTATCCTATGATACCAACTAAGACAACCATGGTCTTTTATTACACATTTAAAAATAATTTTTACATAAAATTAACTTGATAAAACATAGAAGATCGAGATGTCTAGTGGATTTTGGGCTTAGGATCATTACTTAACAACTCAAAACAACATCTTTATTGAAAACATCCTTTACATGACCACTACATTCCCTCGTACATAGCATTGCATTGGATAACCTAAGGACATTCATAAGAAAATGGTGTGATATAGAGCCTAGTAATGGAATAATAAGGGAATAACATGAGGAATACAATAAATTTTTGACAATAGGAATATAAATAGAGAAAAAGATAATCCTAAAAATAAAGGCATGATATAGAATGATAATCATAACATGAAAATGTTGCAACCATACTTAACATGGAATTATCATTGGCCAAGGTTCAGTGCACATGGAGCATGAGTAAATCCTCATTGCACATGAAGCTTGAGTAAAACATTGTTTCACATTAATTATCATGATTAAACACCCATTTAACATTACATATCATGATACTATAATTTATCCAATGCGTTGGATTGCTATAAGGGTGCACCCTTCTTAACATATCATTTCATGCATAAGTGTGCCACATGGATCATATAACATGGATTCATAAAACATAATCATTTTTTCCATGATAAAGGAATATGTAATTAAGACATGGATCATTATAATACATAAGTATATGTGCATAATGTTGAATGCACTTGATTGACAAATGGGATTGGTATTTACTACACAACGACATTGCCTTTAAAAATTTCTGCAATTTCGGAAGCGTAACGACTTGATGTAAGAATTCATAAAAATGGTTGATGTGAGAGAAATGGTAATCTCATAATATGTACATGAAATGGAAGGTAAGGTGGTCATATAGATATATTTCCTATAAATAGTAATGTAATTTAGAGTCATCATACAAAATGATAACTTGGATGTAAAAGAAGAGAGATAAATCCCTCATAGAGTTTCGGCATAGTAATTGATGTACATGGGAGGCATTTATTGAGAGTTAAAGGGGTATACCATCATTAAAACATTTAGTGGGTATTATGGGGGAGGATAGAAACCATACCCCAACATTTATAATTGAAATTAAAAGGGCATAACATCATTAAGAAAATTTGACAAAAATGATAAAGGAAGAAAAGCCCTTACTTGGATGTGTGCTTCGAAAGGCTTGAGAGGGGATTTTTGGGAGATTGGGGAAACATGGGAGGATTATAGAGAGATTAGGTCAGAGGTTGGACGAAATAAAAAGGCTTTCAGTGAGGAGGAAGTGGGAGCTTTAGTGGGTCTATATTGGAAATGCGAGGGAATTCTTTATTATTTCAGTTTGGGACACCTCACATTAATCTAATCCAAACCACAAACCAGACCATGATTTTTTACTATGGTTTTTGGAAAAGGGAAGTGGAAAAAATATTTTATAAGGCCAAAGTCCTAACTTCTTAAAATAATGGGGTTGCTTATGTGGAGGTGAGTCAAACTCCTGAGGAAAACAATTTAAAAAGACAATATGTTAAATTAGTCTTGAAGGGTCCATTAATGCTTTGTAAAATAAGTCAAACAAACCAAAAACCACAATATTATAATGGTAAAACATATATTGGCCGAACTAATGTATTATAGTATTTTATCACATCACTATTGGGCCATTATGATGTCCTAAAATACATTATATATTAAAATAGTATTTAATTTTTACCCAAAAATTTGACTATCTCAGAAAATTCTGAAAAATTTATCGTTGGATAGTTTCGACATCCTACATCAAGAAGTAATATTTATTTTATCTAAATAATTTTCTATATATGTTAATTATCACTTTTAAAACAAAAATGGTCATTTATAAAAAATTCATGGGTTTTTGACAAAGATGGCTTTCAAACCATAATAAAAAATAAAATTGCATTCATCAAATTATACAATCATTTATATTCAATAAAAATTAATTTAATAAGAATAATAATATTTTATTAAAATATTATTTAATTAAAGAATCCATTAATTCATAAAAATATATTTCTTAGTTGAACATTAACTAAAAATACTATTTTTGCTTAAAAAACTATTTACACGGTAACAATAATAAAAATAAAGGATATTCATTATTATATAAATAATAATGTACATAACCCTAGTACTAGGGTATTTTTCACATAACCCCTTATGACACCCTCATAAGATCGAAGTGTAAGGTGTGCAATGGTGAATGACTATTGGGTTGGCTCAGATAACATTGCTCGGGTGGTAATCTCTTTCGACTTCCATTTCTCTCATAGGTAGTCCTCCTCAAGATTAACATATTCAAGATCAGCTTGGGATTGGTCAATAGAGAATCTCAATTAAGCCACCTCCTTTCCGAGTTCTGAAAAATGGGATTGGTATGGGGCACATCTTTTAGATGAGGTCATCACTTCCTTTTTCTGAGTAAATTATATTTGTTAAAGCTCTATATTTATACTAATCAGGTGATCACTATTCAATGAAATTATTAGAAATAGTCACAATTATCATCATAATACCAAAGAAGTTGACATTTTATATAAAAATTTTACATGAAGAGGCATTTTATTAGATCAATAAGGATTTCCATTAATGAATGTTTGTGTCGTTACATTCAATGTTACCAATGTCGTAATGATTTTATGTTACAAAATCATCATTATTTTGGGAATATTTTTTAATAAGTCTCAAATGTAGAAATACCATGATATACCAATTAGTATTTATAATTAATTCAATTATACTATATTAATTAACTATATATTAATGTAATGGTACCATGTTTTAATATTTTGTACTTAATATACTCAAGAATATGTATTTAATAAAATACTACATTATATATATCTTGAGTCAAAACCCCTGTTCTTTCAAAATATTGTTTTCTAAAAGGGTTATCATTTTTTTACATTATATATTATGTTAATTTTAAATGGAATTTATTATAAAAGTTTTTTATGTTTTATAAAGTGTTTTAAAATATTGTCAAGTCTTCCATTATAATAGTGAAATGTTATTTTTAATGTAAAGGATCTCAATGATGTTTTCTACAATAAGAATTTGTTCAAATGATTTTAAAATATTAATTTATAAGATTAAAAATTTATTTTTGAAGGAAAATATTTAGAAAAACTTTTATGTCTAAAACTTATTAAAATTTATTTTCAAAGATTCCTTAATAAGTTTCAAAAGATATTTCCAAATGAAATGATTTAAAAAAATTATTTCTAAAAATCATTTCAAATTATTTTCAATGCTTAAAATATATATTCTCAATGTTAATTTCTAATAAAATGTTTTTAAAATTTTTTATATTATAAATATCATTTTTAATGTATAACTTATATTTTATTAATTGAAATATTTTGAATGATCTCGAAAAATTGTTTTACACATAAGAGGACATCCTTTAATATAATTTATGATTTAATGGGGATATGATCCAAGGAAAACATTCTCATTCATTCATTAAATGGATCATGATTTTGGTAAAATGTTTTATATGAAACTATCTTCCCTTCCACGAGTTATATCATGCACAAATTCTTATGAAACCATATTCATTTGATGGGTAATTCTATAATGAAATAATTACACGGCATGTCTTGTTTTCAAGGGATATGATATGATAAAATGTTTACAAAGCCCATTTAATTTATGGGGTTACAGTATGATTAATTTTTAATATCTTATGAAATGAATAATTATGGTTTTTATTATGTTATTAGTGGGACCTATATCTCTTTCTTTTTCATTTGGTAAAGATTTATATCTCATGATATAGTCATTAATGGAACAAGAAGTAAAATAGGTTCATTAATACAAGGCCAGAATGGGAAGTGAACTGAGTTCATTAATAATGGGATTGAATGGAGAGTGAACCAAGTGTAATAATGTAATTTATCTACTATGATTTTCATGGAATTTATTCTTGACAAAAATGTTAAAGATTTTATAGATTATCTGTATACCAAAAATTACATGTCTTATTCCAATGTTATTCTTTCCTTGATCATGTTCTTTCAGGATCTTATGATTAATGTCATATGATGGGCCAATATGAATTGTAAAAATCTTTACTATGATATTTGATATAAAGGTTATTTTTTAAAATGTTATGATCATTTTCTCATACCCCTATGTTCATGGAATGCTTATGTATCTATAATGTTTACCATTGTTGAGATTATGAACTCACCATTTTTTATGTTTACATTGTACATGTTATGAAGAAATGTTTTATTTATGTTACGTATAGGAATATTACTTATTGAGAATATCATTTTTGGAAACATTGATGATTTTTACCAAGATTAGAATTTTTTTCAAGTTTCCAAAGTAAATAAATGATTATGGACCTCAGACCTGTACTTTTGTAATATATTCGATATTGATATAAAAAGATGAAATATCCGTGTAGGAAACTCCTAGGTCACTATAATGAAGATGGAACATAAATACATGGATTCTTAAACCACAATATCACATCTCTTAACTCTTGAGATGGAGAAAGATAGGATTTATATGAACTAGTTTTTCATTGTATTATAACACTTTAAACGTAGAGATGGGTACCTATCCCATGATCTCAACTTGAAGATAAAGAAATATATTGACCAGATTGAAATGTTGGGCTACCATATATAATAAATTAAATATTAATCTTATATTATAATACTTATCCATGAGATACTCTATATCCTTGTAGAATTACAAGATGAATGGTATAGAAAAAACACTAAATAATATATTTTCTATACTTCTCTAAGAAGATTTGGATTGTCAATACCATTGTTTCTCACTCCTTGTGAAAAAAAAGTTAATGTGAAAGTATAAAATCAAAATAATAGTTAAAATATAATCTGTCTCGTAACACCCCAAGCCTCCATGATATGTTTCTCTTTGAATAATACAATAGCATAAGATGTACGCAACCTTGAGTTGTAGCACACCACGACCAATTAAACTAGACGTTATGAATAGTAATACCCAATTTATGAAATTTTATAAATTTAATATTCCAAATGGATTTCATTTTTAGATTCGGAATATCAAAATTAGCTTTGGGAGAATTTTTGGTATTTTTTTGATACTTTCAATTTCTAATGAATATTGAAAAGCACTCTATTGTTGTTTAAAACTGGATTTTTATTTAAATAATTATTTATTTTATTTATATTTATTTTATGTAAAAAAGAAATATATTATACAAATATAAGTTCAATATAATTATTTGGATATATTTTATAATAAATTTAGATGTAAATTTTTTTATTGAAAATGATATCATCTTTTACCCATATTCTAGGCATGTTAATAAATTTACATAAAACACAATTTTACCACATCTTTGAATTGAATTTAAAAAATCAAAGATACACGGTTGACATCAGTATGTAAAATGTGGTTCAATTGGATGAAAATATATTTTTTTGTGAATATTAATTTTTGGATTTTATTTACCATGGTTAAAAGTAAATAGGGTAATTAAAGGATAAAATGATATTATAATTACCCTAACACATTTCCTAATTCTATTTTATAGGTGTATTTCGACCAAAATAATCTCTGTCAATAAAATATGATCCTCATTCATTAACATGGATTAGATTAGGACATTTAGTATAATTTTATTTAAAGAAGAGTTAAAAGTGTTTAATTCAAATTTTCATAAATTAACCATTTTTAATATTGGATTATACATAAGATAAATTCAACTATAAATATTCATTATAAACATAAAAATATATCCTATATAATGGTATTTCATTTATATATTTTAGTCATTAAATAATAAAATTTATTTCTGATACAATGATGATGCAGTAATTACGTTATTAATGAATGATTAAAATAATTAGTATTTTACATATAAAAATAAATGTATATTTAGAATTTTTATAAATTCCAAAATTTTTATAGGTTAATATGACATGTTAGGTTTGATTTGATAAATATTTATCTATGTGAAAAATTTCATATGATTAACACAAAAAACAAATACCATGTAGTGTCAGAATTTTCATAAATGATTATTTAGAACAAATACTATTTATTATATTATATAATAGTTTTAAAAATATATGGATCAAACAAATGACTTATATAATGATAGATATTTTATTAATGAACCAATTTAGGTTCGATTGGCCTTATATAGTAGGTTTATTAACCATGTATTATAATAACACAAGAAGACATTGTAAAAGTTATACAATTTAACTAAGAGTTAAATCTAAAAGTTAATATTAATTTAGTAACCTAATCATGTCTAAACCATATTATTTGAGGGTATTTAGACTCATACACAACATACACTCTAAATAAATCCATTTAGAGCCATTATTAACTTAAAATAATATTATAATTAAATAATATTTCAAGCTCTTCCTAAAGTGACCCTCTCCTCTATTATGAACAGGCACATCCCCTTCTGTCAATATCACACCTACAATGCCATTTTTCTCAGCCAAATGCTGATCAAATATTTTCTCAACTACCCTCACATCACCCTAGAGGCCTTAATTTAATCATAAATCCCATCTATGGATCCCGTTTGATCAAATCAAATGGAAGAACCTCAAGAAGAGGTAATTATTTATCACCTATTTCAAAGATCTTTTCTTCTTACACTTCCACTTTATTAGTTGTTTCGATACCAAAATATTAATTACAGTACCTTTTAAATACCAATATGTTATTATAAATATTGAATAAACATATTCATTATTCTATCCATCCTATGAATGAGAAAGTCACCATACGTGCGTACATACGGCTTACCATTTACATGTTGTGGTGTAGTTTGTCATTTGACATTTCATTATTTGGATGGGTATAATAATGAGTATAATTAATCTTAATAATATATATAAGAAGTAAATTATTCTGTATATATGATATACCATCCAATTACATATTTTTTCACCATCAATAGAATGGTATTTTCCTCATTCCTAGGTATGGATTACCGTTTCCAAGAACACGATGAGATTCATTCCCCATCGTAACCAATGACGAATATTTTTCATTTTATGAAACAAAATCATTTTTATGGACTTAATATTATTCTTTATATGAATAAAATACATCCTATCCAAAAAAATCTGACTTACTTAAGAAAATATATAATGGAAAATGAATCTATTTACACCCAAAATAATGATACTACTGAAATATTATTAACAAATCAATAAAAGAAGACCATATAAAATATCATATTTATTTATCGTGTTCTTTAATAATTTAATAAAAATTATTTAACTATTATACATGATATTAACTTACCCTCGACCATGGAAAAGTACAAGGAACATTTTAATTTTACAATCACTTTATTTATCAGAGATTGTTTATACGTATGTATCTACTTGGATTTCATTATCACCAACTTCTATGTTTCTTAATAATATATTTCAAAACATTTTTACTATTTACTAGAATACATGTTAAAGTAATTTATACCATTTTTTTACTTTTTATAAATTTTTGTAAAGGAATCTTTTTGTCTTTTTTCTAACAAGGTACTTTATAAACTTTTCAACAAATTAAGGCAAGAATGTTTTTTTAAACTTATACAGCGGTTATAGCTATGTTTTTCGTTATAACTAGTTCAAATATTCCCTTACAAGATTATAATAATATTGTAAAAATAAATGTTTTATTTTTATAATTATTTGACTTTTAAATGATTTCAATTTAAAAAGAGATATTTCTCTCAAATAGTTTTGATTTCATATATATTGACAACCTTTGATGGATTTTACACTTGATTTCAGTTGATTTATTATGATAAAATTTTTCATAATGTATAGAAGGTTTTGTGATACGTTTGACTATGGATGTTTTATTTTTATACCATTCATGGTTTCTAGTTAATGTACTAACAGTTCATATGTCATTTTTAATACAAATGTTCATGTTATGTTTCAATATTTTTATATAAGGAATGCATTGGATATAGTCCGTGACAGGTGGAGCCTGCTATAGATCCTCAATGCATCAATAGGTCTCTTGAGACAAACTAGTGTCATGGAATAAGGCCTTGACAAAATCTTATTTGTAGTCTTGGCATGGGGCCTTAACTATGTGGTTATGATGTCCAGCATTATGCATTACATCATTATAAAATTAGCTATTGATATTACAGTTGATTGTTCGACCACTAGAATATCAATGTGAATTTGTAAATGAAGCTATTTGATTTATATTTTCCATATTATGAGAATGTTTAATTTTATAAACCTTGTGTTTTATCCATATATATTGCTTTCAATGTTAATTCTTATTTATGAAAGTTTCTGCTATATTGTTATCCTTGCAATGAAATTGAGCTCACCCTTTTCTTATGTTTTATTTTCCCTAGAATGTGAATAAGTATACTATGATTGACCTGTAGGGATGGGATATGGGATATGAGTGTGTTCAAAGGAGACAAAATGATGTTTTTTTACTTCGCAATGTAATGTAAAATGTATGTGTATATCTAGTACTTCTAAGTCTACTAAACAGATCGGTCTTTTGAGACATGATCTCATGGGATCATGCCAATGTTATGTAATAATGAACCAACTTTGGGTAACTAGGGTCGGGTCATTACAGTTTGTATCAGATAAGATTAGTAGAAATCTCAGAAACTGGATTTATAAAAACTATGATTAGAGAACATTACCATATGGTAGACATTGAAGATTCGTATTGAAGGAAAACCTTGAATTTTGGTAATATAGAGATTTGGTGTATTTTCCAAACAATACATCCTTGTCTGGATACAAGTTAATAGAGGAAGCTCTTTCACAAATGTACCTAGGAGTGAAAAAACCCCAAAAAGTAGTTTCGGGCATGACTCGGGGTATCCTAGTAAACGAAAACTGTCCATGCCATGCCCTTGGGTATGACACTACCAGGGGATACGGTTAGGATAATTCACATTTTCTTTACAAACCATTATAAATGGTTTATGAGTAAGTAATTCCTTAAAGAAAACATTTTTTATGATTTTATACATAAACTATTCAATTTATCTTAGGTATTTTGCTATTTTAGAATTATGTATTGCCATTCCTAATCATATCTAGTATATTAAATTGTTTATAAATGGTGCCTAGTGGAAGGAATGGAAACATTAAAAACACACATAATCCATGTAGAGATTTCCCTCCTATTAAATATAAGTATAGTGGAGCTGGTGATGCAAAGGATACTAAACAACTTATAACCATACTGGGACAACTCACTCAGGTTATGAATAAAAACCATACCTGTATAAAGCACCCTAATCCACAATGTGGAGGATCAATGATAGACCACTTCATGAGGCAACAACCACAAACATTCAATTGGAATAAATATCCATTTGTAGCTGATCAATTGATAAGATCCTAAGAGAAAATAATTCATGCTTTGGGGTGTAGAGAAAGGGAAAAAGTTGTTATGACAGTTTATCACCTCTCGGGAGATGCATATCAATGGAAGTATTTAATTAAAAACACAAATGAGGATAAAGAAGTGTCAAATATAGAATGGAGGGAGTTTAAAGTGCTTTTCCTAGAAAAATACTTTCACTTTTACTATCGAGTGGGTATGGGAAAAAAATTTCTTAGTCTGAGGAAAAAGGAGGATTAGAATGTCACAATGTATGAGACTAACATTACAAGGTATGCAAGGAATGCAATAGATTATATATGTTACCCAAAGAATAATATTGATCGATTCATTGAGAGATTAAAACCATTTCACCATAAAAAATTAGTCTCACAATCCTTCTCATCATACAAAGATATTGTCTCATTTTCTATCATGACAATAAAAGAATTCTCTATATCTTACGACATTAATGAAAACCAAGATATGAAGAGATCTGATGAACACTCTGGAAATGAAAATAAAGGGACAAAGGGAAATGTTGAATTTCTTTTTGGCAGCAAATGTGGGAAGAGGCACCCAAGTTCCTTATTTAAGGGAATGGGTGTCTGTTACAAGTGTGGTAAAAAATGCCACCAAGCTCATTATTCCAAGGGATAGAAAGAGGTTGTCATTGTTGAATGCCACCCTTGTAGAGAAATGGGGAATTATGAAAATGAATATCCTAAGCTCCAAGAAAACATTCCTCAGAAAGGGACAAGGGAAAAATTCCAAGCTTATGTGATCATTACTGCTGTGGTGGAAACTCTGAATGACGTGGTGGTAGGTAATACAATAGTTTCCACAAATTTATTCAATACATTATTTTATTCTTTATCATCACATTATTTCATATATTCCTAGTTTTCTAAGAAAACGAGATATTTCCTATTTGATTTATCATGGGAGTTATCAGTCAAAACTTCTAATGTTGGTATCATTGCAATAAATTTTTGTGAATTAGTTCCCATTAGGGCATATAAACAAGATTTATATTCTGAACTCATCATCATACCCATAAATAAATTTTAAATAATCCTCAGTATAGATTTTCTCTCAGATTGCAATGAAAAAATTAATTGTCAGAAGAATGAGGTTACAATTATCGATTATGATAATGAATAACATATATTTAGAGCAAAAACATCACCATTTGATTCTTTTCATGATCCACCCACAGTAGCTCTAATAAATTCAATTGTTTGGGAGGAAGATAATAAAATAACTAAGGGTTAGGAAAGGAAATTTCAAATAGTTGATGTACTTATTGTGTAAGAATATTTAGTAGTGTTTCTAGAGGATTTACCTGGACATCATCAATACTGATAATTTCAGTTTTACATTAATTTAATTCTTGGTTTAAGGCCCATATCAAAGACCCCTAATAGATTAGCCACAATGGAATTAGTGGAACTAAAGAAACAACTAGAGGAATTGAATAATAATGGATTTATTAACCCTATTTTTTTATCCATTGTGAGCCCCTATTCTTTTTGCTAATATGAAAGATAGATCTATGAGGTTGTGAATTGACTACATAGAGATCAATGTTATATGAATAAAGAACAAGTATCCCATTCCTCACATTGATGACTTATTTGATCAACTTCATGGAGATCAATATTTTTCAATGATTGATCTTCGATCTGGATATCATTAGGTGTGTGTGAAGAAGGAATACATTTCAAAGACAAAATTTCATACCAGTTATAGGCATTACGAGTTTACAATAATGCCTTTTGGACTGACTAATGAACCCTTTCTATTTATGGATCTAATTAAAAGATTTTTCTAAGAATATCTTGATAAATTTGTAGTGGTATTTGTTGATGATATCTTGGTTTACTCCCAAATCTATTAAGATCATGAAAATCACTTGCGCACTATTCTAAATACTCTTAGAAGAAATGAATTATATGGGATGTTTAGAATGTGTGAATTCTGTCTTTAGGATATTTCTTTTCTTGGACATATTATGTCTAAGGTTATAATCTATGTTGATCCTTCTATGATTGGAGTAATTAATGAATGGACATCATCGATGAGTATAACTGAGGTACATAGTTTTATTGATTTATAAGGTTATTATGGTGATTCATCCAGAATTTTTCCCAATTGGATAACCCATTAATGAAGATCACATGTAAATCAGATAAATTAATTTGGAAAAAAATAGTGTGAGGAATGTTTTGAAGTACCAAAGAGAAGATTGGTCAATGCTCTTATCTGGACTCTACCATTGAGGAATGATGGGTTTGATATTTATAGTGATGCTTCAAAGAAAGGAATTGGTTATGTTCTTATGAAAAATGATAATTTTATTGCCTATGCAACACTACAGCTAGAAATTTATGAAAAAAACTATACCACTCATGATCTTGAATTAGTAGCTGTATTATTTTCTTTGATGATATAGAGACACTATCTCTGTGGTAAAAACTGTGATTTATATACAGATCAAAAGAGTTTGAAGTATATTATCTCATATAAAGAACTCACCATGAGGCAAAGACGATGGCTAGAACTTCTCATGGATTATGATTAAACTATACACTTACACAAGGAGAAGGCATATAAGGTGGAGTGTGCTTTGAGCAGAAAAGATCACTGAGTTTTGAACAAGATGAGTGTTGAAAGGGATCCTATATTCATGGATCTAGTAAATATGGATATGGGAATAACCATGGATGATGAAACATCAATACATTTTCAAATGGTTGTTGAATCATCTTTACTAGAAAATATAAAATATTCTCAGAAAGAAGATGAGGATTTTCAAAAGAAAAATAAAGATTTTAATGATGGGAGTTTGATTGACATCATATATGAAGATGGAATTTTGAAATTTGGGAAGACATGTTGTGTTCCTAACATACCTGATCTAAAAAGGGAATTGTTGGATTATGCTCATAGTTCCAGTTTCTCTATACACCCGAGTATCACTAAGGTTCATAGAGATTTAAAGGAACATATTTTGTGGGACAACATAATGAGGGAGATTGTTGATTATGTGTCAATATTTATGTGTTTTCAACAGGTGAAGGCTGGAAGACGACATACAAGAAGAGTTATGAAACCTCTTCCCATACTTAAAGTTGAAATGGGATGATATTACCGTGGACTTTTCCATTGGGCTACCAAAGACTCATAAATGTAATGGTGTAATATGGGTCATTATTGATGGTATTACTAAGTCTGAACATTTTATTGTTATAAGAGAAGATTTACCATTTGATCATTTAGAAAGACTATATATTAATGAATTTGAAAGACTTCATGGGGTACCTCAATCAATTGTTTCTGATCGTGATCCCCATTTTTTCATCATGATTCTGGAAAATTCTTTAGAAGGCCTAGGATACTGAACTTTGTTTGAGTACTACCTACCACCCTCAAACTAATGGACAATCAAAACAGACTATTCAATCCATAGAAGACATCTTGAGATCCTTCTCACATGAATTTCTAGGTATATGGGATCTATATTTACCTATGGTAGAATTTTCCTTCAATAATAGCTTCCATTCATATATTCAGATGGCACCACACGAAGCGTTATATGGAAAGAGATGTTGCACACTAACTTGTTGGGGTGATGTTGGTGAAAGATATATCGTAGGCCAAGAACTTGTTGAGGAAAAATTGGAAACGGTGAAGATTATCCAAACCCATATCAAACTAGATTAAAGTAAGCAAATGAGCTATGCCAATAACCAAAGGAAGTATTTTTAATTTCAAGTAGAAGATCATGTTTTCTTTATTGTTTCTCCATTGAAAGCTGATACATGAATTGGTATGATTGGTAAATTATGTCCTATATACATTATACCTTTTGAAATACTATAATGAATATGATTTGTATCTTACCGTTTGGAAATGCCTCCAATCCTCTCAAAGTTCATGATGTGTCCCACATGTCACTGTTGAGAAAATACATTCCTGACCCAATTCATGTTCCCACCGATGAAGAAACAAACCAAGAACCCGATGTTATTTATTGTGAATAGCCTATCAGGATTCTTGGTAACAGAGAAAAAATGTTGGGAAACATGACTACTCATCTCGTAAAAGTTCTATGGAGAAACAATATGATAGAAGATGCGACATGGGAACCTGATGATCTTATGATAAAGAACAACCCGAATATTTTTAAGCAGTAATATTATAGAAATTTGGAGGATAAATTTATTTGAAGGAGGGTAGAATGTAACACCCCAAACTTCCACCTTATGTTTCTCTTTGAATAATACAATAGCTTGTCTTAGACGCAACATCGAGTTCTAAAACACCACGACCAATCAAACTAGCCGTTATGAATTGTAATATCCAATTTTTTAAATTTTATAAATATTATTTTTCAAAATGGATATCATATTTGGATTCAGAATCTCAAAATTGGCTTAGAGTGATTTTTTGGTATTTTTCTGAATACTTTCTATTTTTGATGAATATTGAAAAACATTATGTTATTGTTAAAATTCGAATTATTATTTAAATAATTATTTATTTTATTTAATTTTATTTTAATTCAATAATATATACAAAATACTTGTATATGTTAAATTTAATTCATTAGAGTCATTTTATAATAAAATTAGATGTATATAATTTTATTGATTTTTTTAATGTCCTTTACCCACCTTCCAGGAACGTTAGTAATTTTATATAACACCTAATTCTACCTCTTCTGTGATTTTAATTTCCATAATCTAAGAGACACGGTTGACATCATTAAGTAAAATGTGGTTCAATTGGATGAAAATAATTTATGGTGAATAGTAACTTTTGGATTTTATTTACCAAGATTAATAGTAAATAGGGAAATTAAAAATAAAAATGTTATTAAAATTACCTATCACATGTCCTAAATCTATTAGATAGGTTTATTTAGACCCAAATCAACCTTAGTAACAAAATATGATCATGTTTAATCCACTTGGATTAGATTATGACAATTATTATTATTTTATTTAAAAAATAGTCAAAAGTTTTAAATTCAAATTTTAATAATTAATACATTTTTAATATAGAGTTCTACATTATATATATTTGACTATAAATATTAATTAAAATGAAAAAAAAATTCTACATAATGGTATTTTATTTATAATTTTTATAAATTAAATAATCAAATTTTTTTATGACACAATGATGTTGAAGTAATTACCTTCTTAATGAAATATTAAAATAATTGGCATTTTAATTATTATAATAAATTAATAGTGAGACTTTTAACGCCATAAAATAATTTTATAGGTTAATATGACATGTTAGTGTTGATGTGGTAATTTTTTTGAAGTGATAATGTTGTTATTACTTTCACAATAACAAAATACCAAATAGTGATGAAATTGACATAAATGAGTTTTTAAAACAAATACTATTTTATTTAATTATATAATAGACCTAAAAATATAAGTATAATCCAAAGTACTTATATAATGATATAAATGTCATTAATGAACCACTTTAGATTCTCTTGGCATTTTATATTAAGTTTATTAACCATGTATTACAATAATAAAAGAAGAAATTGTAAAAGATAAACTATTTATCTAAGAGTTAAATCTAAAAGATAGGGTTAATATAGTGACCTAAACATGTCTGAAACCTATTGGTTGAGAGTATTTAGACCCATCCCCTCCTTATCCTAGATATTATCCAATTTGGAACTATTATAAACAGAAAATTATTTTATTATAAAATAATATTTCTAGATTTTCTTAAAGTGACCCTCACCTCTCTTATAAAAGGGTACTTCCCCTTATCTCAATATCATATCTAAAAATCCATTTTACAAAATAAATAACTACTCTAATATATTCAAATATAGATTTACTTTACCCTAGAGGACTTAATTTGATTATAAAGCCATCTTAATGAGGCCTTTTGTTCTAATATAAAGGCAGAATACGAAGAAGAGGTAATTATTCCCTCATCTCTATCAAGGTTCATTTCTTCTTCCACTAGCTCTTTCAATTTTTTTATATATGAAAATAATTAATCTAGTAAATTATAAATACATTTATTTTATTATAAATATGGTATAACCATATTTATTATTCTACCCATCATATGAATGAAAAATGTCACCATACATGTATATGTTTGGCTTACCGTCTCCACGACGTGGTGTAGTTTATCATTCAACACTTCATAATTTGGATGGGTATAATAATTAGTATAATTGATGAAATTATTAAATATAACAAGTTAATGACTCCATATAATTGATATAATATACAATTACATACGATTTCACCATCAATAGAATGGTATTGTTGCTCATGCGTAAGTACAGTTTACTGTCTCCACAAACGTGATGAGATTCATTCCCCATCCTAACCATTCAAGAATAATTTTCATTTTATGATTAAAAAAATTTAGAACATAATATCATTATGTATATGAATCAAATACATCTTATACATAATAAACATGACTTACATAACAAAACATATAAAGGAAAACGAATCAGTTTATACATGAAACAATGATACTACTAAAATATTATTAAAAAAACAATATTATAATATCATATGTAATATCCTATTTATGTATATGGTACTTTTATAATTTAATAAAAATCATTTAAATATTATAAATGTGCTTAAAAAAACCTTGACTAAGGTATAGTACAAGGTAAGGGTTAATTTTACAATCTTTTTATTTTTCTCATGTTGATTATACGTATGTTTCTACCTTGACTTCTTTGTCATCCACATATATGTTTCTTAATAATGTATTTAAAAACATTTTTTCTTATTCCTATAATATTGGTTAAATTTATTTATAGCCCTATTTTAATTTTTATAATATTTTTTCAAAGGAATATTTCCATCATTTTCCAAATAAGTTACTTTATGACCTTTTCAACAAATTAAGGTAAGAAATTTTTTTGAAACATATAAGGAGGGTGCGGCTATTTTCCATCATTATAACTACTTAAAATCTTCACATAATGTCTTATAATAATATTTTCAAAACAAATTCTATCTTTTATTATTTTGTGACCTTAAATTATTTCAAAATAGAAAGAGATATTTCTCTCAAATAGTTTTGATTTCATCTATGTCAACATCCTTTGATGAATTTTACACTTTATTGATGATGATTTATTATGATAAAATCAGCCATATTATATTGAATGTTTTTTGATATATTTTACTGTGGATGTATTTTTTTATACCTCATTTTTATGGTTGAAGTATTAACATTTCATATGACAGTTTTTATATGAATGTTAAGGTTATGTTTCATCATTTTAATATAAGAAATTCATTATACATAGTAGGTGACTGGTGGATCCTTCTATATCTCCTTGATGCGTTGGTAGGTCTTAGGAAAAAATAGGTGTATTTGCATAATTCCTTGACAAAAACTTATTTGTTGTCTTGGAATATGGCCTTGACTCTATGGTTATTATGTCAGGCATTATTCATTCCGTCATTATGAAATTAGTTTTTGATATTACATGTTATTATTTGACTAGTAGAATATCCATATGAATAAGTAAATGTAATTATTTTATTTAACATCACCATATTATACTGATGTTTAATTTTAAAATGCATTAGTTTTAGTCTTATACATTGTCTTCAATGTTTATGCTTATGTATGAATGTTTCGGCTATATTTTTATCCTTACTAAGCATCTGATCTCACCCCTTTCTTATGTTTTATTTTTCCTAGGATGTGATGAAGTATATTCTTATTGATCTGTAGGGACATGATATGGGATATGAGCGTGTTAAAATAAGACACAATAATTTTTCATACTTCATAATGTAATGTAAAAATTGTGTATGTATCTTGTAATTTTAAGGATACTAAACTAATAGCTCATTTGAGACATGATCTCTTGTGATCAGGCCAATGTTATGTAACAATTCACCAACTCTGGGTAATAAGGTCTAGGTTATTACATTTCCTTTATAATTTCCATCAGAGGGATAAAATATTTAAATTTAGTAAAGGTAGCAAAAACAATCCACTAATCATTTAGGGATAAAGGTCATTGTATATGAAACTGAAGTTAAAAGAATAATAATCTAGTAGAACCATTTATTTTAGATATATTAACCATTAAAAGTAATAATTCTATATTTCATATTGGGTAGGAAATAAAATATGTATTTAATAATATTTTTATTCAAATACAAGAACCTTGTATGTTAGAAGACAATAAAATAAAGTAAGGTGAACAATATAATTTATATAGAATGGGTTATTTCTATATTTCCCAATAGTGGGGAAAAATTTGAGTGTCAAATGGATTGATTCTCATTAAACTATTATTCTGAATTTTTCTACACTAAAAAATTTATTTATATTTATAGTTATATACAATGATAAATTATATCAAGTTTAGAATGAATGTTTTTTTAGTGTTTTGTACATAACTAATATTTCAGTATTACTAGAATCACACACACATAATATCAACAATGAAGGATTAATATAAATTTAAGACTCATGCCCATTTTTGGAAGGATATTTCTTAGAAATATAAATCTAAAAATAGTTTTAATGGATATAACATGATTATGATAAAACTATTTGGTATGATACATACATTATTATCATGTTTTAGATAAAGTACCCTTTATATATAACGGTACAACCACAAAACCTTAAATAGTCAATTTATAGTGATTGTAAGATATATTCTAATAGGAATATAGAGGTAAAATCATATAATACACGATATTCTATAAAGAAAACTTAGGAATTATTAATAAATAATGGAATAAATTTAGTAAAAATTATATTTGATATTCCAACATAAATTTTTAGATAATTTATAAATCATGTATTCATCGATCATTAAATGATGAGTGGAACTTATCCTATATAAAAATTACCTTATAGAAATAAAAAACCTAGAGATAATACAAGGTTGATCATTGAAGAGTCTTATACATATTTTTGGACTTTCATAATTTATTTATATACAATTTACACAAATAAATGTTTAATAATTAATAGTATATCAAGTACATTAAATGATGGTAACATAAAATACTTTTTATGAATGAAATAAATAATGTCATAGATTCATGTGTTTTTATTATAACTATTTGTTAAATATGAATTTACATATAAATTTTCATGTAGAAAAGCACTATGTCAATCTCAGTTAATTTTCCTATACCTATGTAGGATATTAACATCCCCAATATAGAAAGGTATCAATATGTACAAATAATTATTCTATAAGATAAAAGCATTTCTCTTTTGATATAATAGGAGAAGTCTTGACTTCATTGTGGTTATAGATATGGTTGTTCATGAGTAGGCATAATAACAATAAATATCATAGGACATACAAATATTTAATCCAAAGATACATTCCACATGAGAATTCTAAAATAAAGGTTGATTTATATTCACTAGGATCAGTTGTATATTATTAGATATGATTAATGAATCCTATAAGAAAGTAGTAATTGGAAAAATGATATTATTATAAATATCAGTTGGATTTTTAGATAGTGTACATGTATTAAATACATATCCCATATATTAGTAATTTTTCAAATTAATATAAATCTATAAATGGGTATTCATTTGAAAATTAATATGGATGGTACAAGGCTATACCAACAAGGCTTGATTATTTACTGAATGTTTCAAGAATCATCTGGACATAGTTTATGGAAAAACCCTACAATAGTATTCATTATAAGAACTATTAATATTATTCTTTTCATATTTAATTTCTAGGATTATACATTATTGTTTTAGTGATACATCCAAATAGTGTGTTTTATTCCTGGATAAAACAGATTCATGTGTCTATAAGAGATTTTTGGGTGTGTTATAGTTTTCCAAAATAGATATTTTAATAACATATAGAAAACATATGTTATGTGTCATATTTTATTAATCCTATGGAATATTTATCCTATAATGACATAAAATTAAAACCCATGTTCTAGGAAAAATATTGGTAGATACATATCTACGGGGGTTACTTAAATAAAGTCATATATGTATAAAATGTTTTCAAAATAAAAGATAATTTATTCAACACTACATTTTTCCCATATCATAGGGTATAGAATACCTCCTAGTTTATGTGTGAAAAATTAATAGGATATTTATGTGATAAATAGAAAAACATTTGCCTCAAAGTAATTTGGAATATATCTCACATACAATGATATTCAATGTGGTTTTATATTGGTTATGCATAAATTGTAGAAAAAAGAATATTAAACAAAACATGGAGAGCTACATAGAATTACAGCTGGAAATATCTAATAGTACTCGATAAAGATGAAATGGATGATATCCTAGTTATTGTAGAAGTGAGAATAACTGTCATCAAGGGGATGAAAAAACTGTATACCTTAAGAAAATAATATATAGTATCGTATTGAGGCTAATGAAATATAAATGAAGAATTATTACATATATTTGTTTCTATATCTATAGAGACCAAGTATGTTTGAACTTCTGATTCAATTTATGAAGTGGTTTAATATTTTTTTGTTCATATATATGGTTCTATCTATGATATCACAAATTTTATAGATGTAAAAATCTAAATACTATGTGATATCACATATTAAGTGAATTTCTCAAATAGGTGAATTAATAATTAGTATAAAACCCACTATAACATGTTATTACCATAAGAAATTACCATACAAAAGTGGAAACATGTTTATCACGTGTGTCTGACGAGTAAGTCGGAAGTTGGATCAATTGTACGTTGGGGTTTATTGGTGTAGTATACATGGAACCAACTAATGTTATGTTTTTTATAATCTATATAATAAATTTCTTGAATATTAATCAACTTCATATGATATGTGGATTTTTATTCTACATAATATTGAAGGGATAATGAGGTAATTGTATTTGTCACATTGAATGATTATAGGATTCCTACACTAAAAAGAGTTCCAATATGTTTTATGACAATATTATAAAAAAAATATCATATGGTCTAAGTGAAATATTTCTAAAAAGGAACATGTTATGTTTTGAATATCATTATATGGATTCTTTTATGTGGTTTAGGATTCAACTCATGATGTCTCACACTTGGTAATCTCTATGAAAAGAGGTTATAGGGACATATAGATGAAAATAATTTCCACATGCTATGTGTCAGTGGATATTCTTATTTAAGGACATGTGTATAGGTTTTAAAAATTATTATATTATAAATTTATCTAATAAATTTCATAATATAACGTATAATAAAAACTGTAATGATGTAGTATCATGGTGATGTAACATACATTGGATGTTTCATAAGTGATATGACATTAAAAAACATCAAGAATGGATTTATCCAATCTATGAATGAAATAAGATATCATAGGCCCATTTATGCGAATGGAATTTTCTTGTTGAATCCATAGCCATAGTAGTTCATCAACAAGTTTATTTCAAAAACTAAAATAATTATATTCAATCATGAAGGTTACTAACCCCAATTGAGAACCTTTTTATGGAGATATATAGATAAATGGATTATATTACATAATAAGAGTTTGTATGAGGTTGTTGTCGTTATGATATTAACATCTTTTTATATGGGTACCTAAATATGTTTACAGACACTAAACATTGACGTTATGTTATCTCACATAATTCCATATTCAAAAAAACCTAAATGGTCATAAAATATGTATATTTAGAATCACTGGTACATTAAATTTGAATTTAATAGTCTGAATACATCTTATTCTCATGAGTAACATGTAATTATTATTCTATATTTGTTGATTACATAAATTCAATCATTATTTATTTAGTTTAAAATATATGTTACTTGAATATTAAATAAATATTATTTTCTAGTTAATGAATAAAATATATATTTGTCCCCATTCATTATATAGAATGAAATAAATAATTATATATTCATTTGAATAAATATTTAGTAATGTGAATATTATATTAAAATTTCATATTCTAGTTATTGAATATATTACATATTTATTTATTTATAGAATAAAAAACAATTTTTTTAAAACAAATATTCATTATTAATGGATTTTTTAATTCCATAGTGGATTGATACGTTTAGTTGAGGGTCTAGTAGAAATGATAAAACTTATTTAATATCATTTGAATAAATATTGATTGGTGTATTTAATAAATGATACTTAAAAATTCTTGAGTGAGTGAACATCATGAGAATATATTAATAATATTATTATTATTTAACACGATTCTTAATGAGTATAAGTAATTATGTAAAGGGATTATTATGATTAAATAATGTACAAACCTATGTATATAGAATAACTGATGATATTTTCAAAGGTTATGTTATTATTTGTGCCCAAAAAATATCCTAAGATTAATCTCTATAGACCAATAGAATCTCTCAATAATAGTCCCATGAATGGGAAGAAATCATCCTCCTCCCTATCATGACAAATAGAATATGATAATGTGATCTAGAAACCCAATGTAATTCTTGTTGAGATCAATGATGAATGATGAAAGAATATGGTTACCTTAAACCTAGCCTATGAAGTTCCACCTCTGATATTTTGAGATTCAAGGAGACTTCATGGATAAAAGTAACAGAATTTTATTAGGAATGAGAAATAGTTAACCATCTTAAGAAAATAACTTAACACTAAATATTGTTAGACATAGATATAGTAACATCAATGACTAGATAATCCTACATAGCCTCATCAACTAAAAATAATAATATTTGAAAACTAGTAAACGCATCGAGTCTCCCTTTTTTAGTTTTAGATCTCTCTGCTGGTTCAAATTTATGACCATCCTCATAGACAATGGAAATGAAAACAAACATGTGATAAGGGAATGCCATGAAAGGATAAGGACACAAAACGATTACATTTTTTAGGAAGTATGTACTATATCCATCAAGCTATAATGAAAATACCACATCCTATATATATTTATAGGAAATAACCACCTATGCTTTCCATGTGAAGCATATTCCACTACTAATCTCACTATGATGACCCAAGGGTGAGGGTATGTGATCCATATGGATTTTATATATTATATTACCTCTATTTCTAATTTACATATAGTCTTGCATGACACAACTACCATCCTTCCATATTATGTTCTCTTGGCCATGGATTATTTAATTCTAACCTTACCATTTGGTGCACAATTCTTATTAGAGATTAATGTAGTTGTAGTGTAACCATTCCAAATATATAAAGTCAAAGGAGATTATCTATTTCTACAGACATCCGAATTTCACGGTAGACCCAATGTTGACTCTAGAATCCTTTTTTTTCTATAACATCCACTTCCTTGACCAGTAATGTCATATAAATAGTGTAAATCACCTTATGTTCCACACTAATGACTAAAAAAACCATTTTATTTACAACTAGTCTATGGGTAAAGTGTTCCAGATTTCATCACTAATGACTTCTCATAAACCAAGACTACCACATTAACATATCCTCCTCTAGAACCCTATAACACACATGGATGCTTCACCTTCCATATACATCATTCCAAACTCTAGAAGCATGAACTATAAAAAAGTTCATTCATCTACATGATCCAATATCTACACTCCTAAAATCAGACTCCACAATGTTGTTATATTCATTGAGCCATCATTTACACAACCACACACATTGAAAATTGTCTGTTCAAATAGATCGGTTTCATGCTTTAAACATGTGTAATTTAGATGTGTTTGGTGATGTCTTATGTTCGCCTGAATATAAACATACATAGGTAAACATGTTATATCTCCTCTGAATATGGCATCCTTTGATGATACATACGGCATACTATGGATATGATCCAAGAATACCATTATAATTCATTCTCTATATTATGTATCTGTATGAATAAATTTTTTTTATGAAACCCATTTCTCTTCCATTATTTATAAAATGATAAAATTATTTTAAAATATTTTGATTTGACGTGTTTTTCATGATAACATGATTATGTGATTATGAAATCTGTCTCTTTTCCATAGGTTATGATGTGATGATATGTTTATGAAACACATTTTATTTCATTGGTTATGATATTATGAATTCATTATGATCTTGTGTTACCCATTATTATAATTGTCATTATATCATGGGTTGGACCTATATATCTCCCAAGTTAGTTGGGTAATGATTTATATCTAAAGAAATATATAGGACTGGAATAGGTAGGGGACCTGGTTTAGTATGTAAATTTTCCCCCTATAATTATCTTTATAGAAAACCTTGATAACTATGATTGTTTTGGGTGAACCCATTCCACATTTATATCCATTATAATGGGCATTGAATACTATGGAAATTATTTTCTATTCTCATATATGTGACACAATTATCTGTCATATGATAATGTTATTCTCTCATGTTTCATGTTCTCTGAATTCCTTGTTATTTATGTTTTATGATCAGCCAATATTTATTCCATGATATATGATTCTTATCTATGATAATGAGGTTCTGTTTTTCATATGTTATGTTCATGTTCTCAAACCCTAATGCTTATGTTATGTGTATGTATCTCCCTTGTGTACCCTCTCTGAGTATCTAAGTGCACCTTTTATTTTGGTTCATTTCCTTAGGTTTTAATGGAATATATTAATTATGATAATATTAATATGGGTGCTAGATATGAATAATATATTGGTAGATGATCTAGTGCACTAATAAACACGTTTATAATGTTTCCATGATCCCAAAGGAATTATATCATTACAATACTCACTCACTATTTATGTAAGGTAATAGATATTAATAAAAAATAATCTAATAAATATGTATGAAAACCATCGATGAATATAGTTGGAATCAAAGGATTTATTTAGATAACATTTGGAAAGTATTATAATAAATTTTTGGTGATATCCCTATAGACATGTCTAGGAATAAGTTTACAGATGAGGAAATGTACAAATTTTTTTTGTTAAATTCTAGAAAAATATTTAGCGAGTTTTTTATAGGAAATTACATAAATTTTTTAATAATATAAGTAGATGTGTCACTCTAATAGTTTTTTGTAGTGGTAATAAATCAGAAAAGGATGTATTGAGTTGGACTCGATTTTCATTTGGGGCATGTAAACTAGTATTGTTACACAAATGGTTTGACATTATTGGTGGATATTATTTAGAAATTCACATACTCATTATTAATAATAATTAAATATTTAAATATATTCTAACTATGAATGACCTTTGATAAACCAATGGTTTCATATATTAATATGAAGGTTTTATTATTTAGAATATCTATGTGTAATATTTCATGATTATGTGGTTCCCAATAATAAATATTATTTCATATAGTATTATTACTAGTTGTATTAAATTACTAGAAACTTAAGGAACATTGAGAATGTAGAGTGAGAGAGAAAATACCATGAATTTCTTTATAAAACTCTAACAATTATAGGATATAGAATGAAAAATATTTTTTATTATCTCACATTACTTTTTCAAGTTGTGAATCGTACTCAACTAACAAAAGAGTAATACAGGGTAAAACATCATGTTGATTCCTTTATGAGTCAATGTATAAATTATTTCAGTTGGACTTATAATCATTTTAAATACTAAGTAATGGATAAGTACCCT
This sequence comes from Viscum album, assembly GCA_963277665.1. NCBI lineage: Eukaryota > Viridiplantae > Streptophyta > Magnoliopsida > Santalales > Viscaceae > Viscum > Viscum album. The sequence continues at coordinate 1,153,434,385 of OY728140.1, forward strand.
TGAAATTATAATCTTCAATGTTTAGAAAATGATAATGTCATTTTGGATATTGATCATTTGGAAGGAGAAGCAGATGGATGGTGGACTCTCATAAAAAAATAAAAGGGAACATGATGATATTGGCAATATGGATTGGGATGAGTTCAAGAACATATTTTTGAATGAGTAAATTAATCATATTGTGGGTACAATGTTGTAGAATTAGTTCTTTGTGCTGAAGAAAAAGGATTCTAAATATATTAATACCTATAAAAGAAATTTATAGGTGACCTCTAAGGTATATATATGATGCTGTCATCCATCATAAAGGTAATGTTGATTGATCCTTCAATGTACTGAAACCATGCTTTTTAAGGGTGTTAACCATAAGATACATCAATATATATGATGACATTTTTTAATGTGACATCACAATGGAAATTAATGTTAGTGTTACATATCAATATTAGGGTTTTGATAAGAAGAGAAAAATGGAATTTGAAGGAAAATTTAAAAACAATGGAGAATAGAATATGATATTTCTTTTATGATCAATGTATGGGAAAAAATGGAGTAAATTGTCTTAAGGTGACTAGTAAATAATTGAACTATATAAGGGAAGGTCACCAATAAATAAAAATTTGGATGTGATTGTAATTTGTTAGATAATGATGTAAATAGAGAGATATCTCCACAAAATACACCACTCACACACCAATCTTTCAAATAAAACGAGTATGGGAACTATTATAACTACTGCCTAGATATTATAGTTAATGAAAAATATAGACATAAAAAACCTCTTAACCTCATAGGATTAGGTAAATATCATTCAATAAATGATTTTGATGTGGGGTCTGATAACGATGTAGTGAAAGGAATACATACCATCCACTCTAGAGTAGTTAATGTCTTATTAAACTTTGTAAATAACCATTTTCTAATATATGATGAATTTTTTAAGGGTATTAAGATGAAAAAAATTATTAGATATATAATTAGAAATGAAAACCACAAATGGGATGATGATTTTATCCTAGGTCTATGATTCTTTTCATGTTGACTATTTTGATAATGTGCTTCTAGAAAGTCGGGTCATTCTTCATTTGGTATAATTTGAGGAAATCATACACAAAGATTGAATTAATTTTCATAAATCCCAAATATTTAACTATATAAGGAATGTTATATATTATATTTTAAAAATACCTATGATCATCTATCCATGTTATTATAAAAATTAACTTCTAATAGAAATTACTTCTATTGTATGGGATTTGATTCTTATTCACGATGATAATTTATCTCATATGGTTGGGGGATAAACTCAAAATTGATGATATTAATATTGTGTGAGAGTTTTATTAGGTGTTTCTAAAAAATATTTCATGAATTAAATAAAAATGTTATGTTTTGTTCTCAGAAACACTAATACCTAGTTCCATACCAATTTCAATGTCTCCCTATAGAATAGACTGGATTGAGTTGAACAGATTGAAAATGCAGCTCTAAGAGAACTATGAAAGGTTATTCATTCTGTATCGTGTTTCATCATAGGGTAAAAATTTTATTTTTGTTAAAAATAATGATATAATTATGAGACAATACATTGGTTATCAAGATTTGATCAAGATAAAGAACAAGAATAATGCCCTATACCCTATATTTATGACCTATTTGATCAACTGTGTGGAGATAAATACTTTTCAAAGATTGGAATAAATTTTAGATATCATAAATTGTGGCTCCTGAAGGAGGATGTACCCAAGATGATATTTTTTATATGGTATAGACACTATGAATATAAATGTTGTCATTCAGTCATACTAATTTCCCCAATATCTTTATAGATTTGATGATTTGATTGTTTAGAGATTGCATTGATTAGTTTGTGTTAGTCATTATATATTATATTATTTTATATTAAATGTGTATGTATGATCATGAAAATTACTTGAGAATTGTACTAAATACCCTAAAGAATGAGGGACTATATGAAAATTATCGAAGTGTGGATTTTGGTTGAAATATTGTATCATTTTTGGGTCAAATAATCTCAGGAGAGGAAATATTGATATATCCATCAATGGAAAAAGATATTAAGTGTTGGACCAGGACAACCACTTTTATTTGGATCAGTATTTTTCATGGTTTTCATAGATATTATTGATTTTTGGTGGATAATTTCAAATGGCTGTCTAGTACAATCAACATGTTAAATTTGAAGTGATCTGAGTTCCTCTAGACTGGTGAATATTAGAAAAATATCAAAGAACTAGAGGGATAGTTTGTTAGTTCCTCCAATGGACCGAAGGCCTACATTTTTTTATTGATTTTGATAATACACCATACAAGGGGTGAGGTGGAACCTTGGCCCATAGGCGTAAGTATTACATAGCCCATAGACCTTAGAGGAATCCATTTCTCATAGGCTTCAAACATTACATATCACCCAGAATAACTACTTGGAACTACTCCTCCTGAACACCTTCATCATGAAATCATCTCTCCACCTTCGCATGACTATTCTGCTAGGCTATCCCATGCATGCACAGGCTTTTCCCGATGGTAGGTTCCATACCCTCTCATTCTTGCAATCTGCTTAGCTTTTTCTATGGTGAAAGCTCCTTACTCCTCCTCCATATAAAGTTAGTTCCTTTTTTAGTAGTCTGGTTTGCATCTACACTTAAGGTGGCCCTAAGTCCATGATGAGGCCCAAAGGCCTTACTAACCCAAAGTATTCAGTGGAAAAAAGGCCTTAAAGGACTCTGGGACCAAATCGGTGGCCCGAACGTCTAAACGGGGGAATGTTCGCGACTGCTACAATGCCGAATAGTGCCTGATACAGTTCATGCTACAGTACCAGCTACAGTTCTGCATATTTCATGCTACAACACTGCTATAGTTCTACTTAAGTACCCCCATAAATTATCCTCTTTGTGGATTTGGTCCTAGGTCTCCTAGATGCACTTAATGAGTCCTCACCAACTAGGTTGAGGCTCAAGTGCAGTTCACCAATAATTATATAACCCTATAGTGGATAGTGTTTTATACTATATAGTGGTGTCTACTTGAAGTTATTGGGATGTGTTATTATGAATAATGACATGGTTATATACTAGGCCTCATGAAAATTGATGGTACACAATAAAAATCACCAAACTATTGAATTGGAGTTAGGTGTGGTTCTTATGTTAATTAAAGATATAAAAGAATTATATTTATGTTGACAAGTGTTATATATGTTACTTTTAAAAAAATTAATGTATATATTCACACAAAGGAGTTGAATATGGGTTACATAAATAGTTATTGTTGATTAATGATTAATAATTCTCAATACAGTACTGCCCCATAAAAGTGACAAATGTAGACAATGCTTTGAGTCGAAATAATAAATGTATATTATCCATGATGAGGATCATTAAAGATAATATATTTATATATATTGAGAGAATATATTTTTAAATCTATAAGTACGGGGATTAATATTATATTTTTCAATTTAATGTTCAACCTTAAATCTAATTAAAAAATAATAACCCCTAGAAGGAAGTTTAAGAGCTATAAAAGGAGAATAGAAATATTATTGATTTTAACCCTGATCATGATGGATGGATAAACACAAATTACTAGGTAGGTGTTCCATCCATATATGATTTCAATAAGGTGTTTTGATAGTAATCTCAAAGTTTTTAATTCTCTATTAATCTTGAAATAATGAAAAAATATAGTGATTTGAAAGTGTGTATCTAGTGAGATGACATAGAGAGACATATCATAATGTTTTTATGTCATTGTATGGTATGTTAGCATGTTAAAAATGTGATACAATTGTCCAATATTATTTTATATTCATTATCTATACCAAAATGGAAATGGGAAAATGTCATAATAGATTTTATACATCAAACTCAACAAAAATTCAAAATGAAATAATTCTCTATGGGTGGTAGTAAATCCCCTTGAAAAGTTGGAAAATATCATCACTATAAAAATATAATTCACTCATGAACAGATTTAAAAAATAAACATTAAATAACTAGTAATGTTATTTGGAGTAATACATTCCATTATATTTGATCGGGAGATGAAGTTTACCTCGTTATTCTACTATTGTCATCAATAGGCTCTCGATACAATGTTATGTTTTAGTACATCAAATCATCCATATAAATATGGACTACCTGATATAGCTATTCAATCCCTAGAGGATATGTTGAGATCATGATATATGGATTGAAAAGTTGGTTGATAATAAAACCTTCCACTCTTTGGGTTTTCATATAATATTAGTGTCCACACAAGTATTTTGAAGGCTACTTATAAATATCTACACGGAAATAAGTGTAAAGATCAAACGTGTCAGAATAATGTTATAGAAACATATATATTTAGACCTGATATAGATGATGAAATGGTAGATAAGGATAGAACCATTCAATAACCCAAAATGCAATCTTAGAGGCGACTAAAAATTTATGATGACAATCACTAACGTGATCTAGAAATTGAAATTGGTGATATGTTTTATCTATGAATTTATCCATGGAAGAAGGTAATGATATTTTCATGTAAGGGAAAACAAAGCCTTGGGTATATCAGTAAATTTTTAAATTCTTTATCATATTAGGATTTTAGCCTATCAGTTGGTGCTTCGACCAAACCTCTCTCATGTTCATGATATGTTACATGTATCTCTCCTGAGGAAGTGTTTACCTATTCCTTCAAATTTACTAAACTCAAAGACTACACCACTTGTTCATTATCTTTATTATGAGGAATAACTAGTGGATATTCCTGAATATATAGATAATTCTTTAAAAAACATGTGTACACTCCAGGTCCATGTCTATTGGTGAAACCACCCATTTGAAGAAGCTACATGGAAACCTAGAGAAATGATAAGGTATAAGTACCAACATTTTTTTACATCATAGTAAAAAATTTAAAGGGTGAAAATCACTTAATGTGGGGTATAATGTAAGGCATATGTTTTGTATGAATTTTTTTCATTAAGGAAAAAATAAATTTCTTAGAAAATTTATGTTACGAGCAACACTATGTTCTAATAAACCCAAAAAAAATATTAATATTATTATTAAAATAAGGCTTATTTAACCCTATTTATACACAAATTAATATTAATAATGATAAATAATTTATATATGTAAATTATAAAAATTCTATAAAAGTAAAACATATTTATAAAGAAGTAATTATTTTTTAGAAAATTCATCTGATGTTTTAATAATAATATATTCTCAAAACAATGTTTTTAATTTTTGATCATGAATAATAATAATAATAATTTTTACAAAATTAGAAATTTACATTTATAAAAATAAAAATAATAAAAATAATATTCTTAATGTTATCCTATGGTTATTTTTTGTAATTTTTCTAAAAAGATAAACCTTTTTGCAAAGAGTGAAAAATAATGGGGTTTATTGAAGTCTTCATTTTAATTTATGGGATTTTTAAAAAAATTATTATTTAAAAATGCATTAAATGTAATATTAGTTCAATTTTACAACAATTAATAAATTTTATTTTATTGGAATCATTTTCATAAAGAATTTTTATATAAAAATTTTTTGAACTAGAGAACATTTTCTCTTTATAAAATTGCTTTCTCGGCATGTCAGTGAGTTAATATTTTAATTAAAATTTTATAATTATGTTAACATAATTTTTGAAAATGGAATCCATATTTTTAATTACAAAAAATTATATTATAAAAAATTTCATCTTATAATTTGACCTCAATGAATAGTAAAAATAGTTAAAATTATTTACCATGATTAGGTTAAAAATAGGTTTACTAGAGAGTTAATCCAAAAATAAACACTAAAAAAAGTAATTAAACTTGTTCAAAATAAATTTTTTGGAAATATTTATTCTTTATATCCTATATAATCTAGACTTTTACATTTGGAACAATTATTACATGTTAAATCAGTGGTACACCTTTTTCTTATCAAAAAAATATAAGTGAGATAGTCATATCACTAATAAAAGACCATCCCATCACCTATCATCTAGACACAAAAAAAAATTGGTTTAGAAAATAAAATCCCTAATAACCTCCATAATTTCCCAAAAACCATTATAGAAGCCCTATTTTTACCCTGAATCCATCATATGAATATTTTTTTAAAACATTTTTTTTTCAAATAATAGGTAACACACCAAACCGAGCATTTTATTTTCTAGCATCCTACAAATCCTTGAACTGTTATTAAACCATGATGATATAATAACATAATAATATTAAATATAGTAATTTTTATTATTTTATTGAAATTACATACAACCATCTTCTCTTAGATCAAATGGGATACATTATCATCATTCATGTGTACGGTGGACTACCACATTATGAACATATGTTCTTCATTTTCCCTTACCATCTCTAATAGATAGATATAATGATTAATTAAATGTTTATATATGATATTTATGATGTTATTAAACATTTTTATTTATCTTTTTTCATATACCTCTATACATTCCATTTTTTATGAGTATGATAACATCACTCATTTGTACGACGAACTACTACCTCACGAAGCGATGTAAGTCGTTCACAGATACATGGAAAGTAATATGGATGAGACTAATAAAAATATTTTATTTAAATGAAATAAAAATGCTTCTATAATTTTAATTTATTATTTATCTTTATTTATTTCAATCCATTAAAAAATGAAAACATCATTATTGCTTGCATAAGGCATATCATCTCCATGAATAGTGTATTTAATTTTTGATCTATAAATATTATTGTTTACTATTAAAAAATATATGAAGATTAGGTGTTATATATATATCATGGTTGATCTTATTTAGATTTTTTAACCACAATAAATGTTTTAGGATAAAAATATATAAATCAAAATATATCTAAAAAACAACGTAGTTTCTGCTCAAAACATGACTTCAAAATGTAATTTTTAATAAATGGGGAATAAAATGGAATAAAAAACTTAATATTTGATATGTATAGCAATTTAGGGTTTTTAGGATATTTATAATAAAATTGTATTTATAATACATAATATTTAAGCGTGCATAAGTAAAATTGATACTTAATGTAAGGTATTGTCATCTCAATTTTCATTTATGGGAGACAAAGGTCATATTCACCACATATTTCATTTATATGGTGCATACAATCTCCATTACTATATTTTATGATTTCTATTGTTGAAATTATATGGATATATATATATATATCTTAGTATCTCATTTTCATAGGGTTTATGGTTTAATATTTACGAAAGTGATAAGGGATTTTTCTCTCAATTTTATTTTCATTAAATAAATTTAATATTAATGAAATGAATTTTTATTTTTATTGGTATATGATTCTCATTTTACATATAATATCTTGAATTTATCTATTTTAATGATATTTTAATTTTTAGATAACATTACTCATTCATGGGGATTATGACTCAGATTTTCTAAAGTGCTAATTATTTTATGTCACAATGTCATCACATATAAAAATTGTTTATGATTATGATTCCAATGATAAAATATTACAATCCATGTCTGAATAAAATCATTATTTTCATTATTTTATTAATTATTTCATTTGAATACATTTTTTCCGTCATTTTTCACACATTATGTACTCAAAATTTAAAAATAAGGTTTTTTAGAAAAACAAAATTTATTTATATCTTCAAATAGTGAACATGATTTTACCCAAAAAACATATTTAATAAAAGCATTTTAAATTTTTTAATCATTATACAAATGAATTATTAAATAAATTTTGACAGATATTTTACTTATTTATTTTTTTTAAAAGAATATTCTTGTCCTTTTCTAAACTATTCCCATTTGGATTTTACAATATATGAGAAATGAATATTATAATTATCATGTATGACATGAATTGAATTCTATTTTATAATGACAGATAATTTTGTTAAAGATTCATTTATAATAAATACATTTATTTTTAAATGAAAAACTTATTCGAAATGTTTTATGTTTTAATAATTGAATATCAATGCTGTAAGTTATCTTGCTCAAAAAAAATTCAAGGTAATCATTCATAATATTTTTTATCTATAATATTAAATCCGTTGATTTTAATAATGCTTTATTAGGGATATTATACAAGGATACCATTATTTTTCATTTTATGGAAATTTTATGTTTATAATTAAATGATGCTTATAGAACCCATTTCTCATCCAAAGGTTATAAATAGATAAAATACTTATGAAACCCACTTTATATCTTGATTAATAAAATGAAGAAATGATAAAATTATTATGAAACCTTTCTATTTTGTATTTGTTATGATATTTTTAAATTCTTATGACACCCATTTCATTTCATGTGTTATGATTTGATTAATTTTTTATGATCTTGGGGAACAAATAAATATAAGTTTTATTATGTTATGGGTGGATCCTATATATAATTCCAATTAATTGGTTAATGATTTATTTATCATGAGATATATAGGACTGTAATGGTGGAGTGAACCTGTTTCTATAATAAACATTTCCCTATATGATGTCCTTATGAGTAATCCTTGAAAATAATGATAGTTTGTGGTGAACCCATTCTACTATTGTAGCCTATGTAGTGATTCTTGACCCCCATGAAAATTATTTTCTTTTCATATGTATATACAAATATTTTATGTATTATAAAAATGTTATTCATTAAGGGGTTATGTTCTTTGATTTCAATATGATTCATATCTTATGAACTACATATATTTATTCCCTAACTCAAGATTTTTATTTTTGATAAGCGTGGTATAGTTTTCATATGTTATACTCATATTCTCATACTATTATTCACATGTTATTCATATATATCTCCCCTGATTACTTCTACTGAGATAATATGATCACCCTTACTTTTGCTTCATTTACGCAGGTTATGAAGAAATATATTTTTATGATACGTTTAAGAAGGGTGAAATAATAAATGAAAATAGTGGGAGATGATATAGTTCACATATAAATGAGTTGTTTATGTTTTTTGGATTAAAAGGAACTATAACATTACAATCATTATATGTGTTTTTGTATAATGTGACAAATGTTCCTTAAAAATATATAAAAACATTTCCTAAAAATATGGGTTCACTATATCATTGTATTTATGAGGGATAACATGATATCTCATTATAAGAATGAGATCAAGAAGGATTTATTACATAATGAACACATGACTTGGTATTTATATATTTTTAGACTATGAAATGTATGAAACCCTCTTAACATAAAAAAGTTCCAATTCATCTACACAAATTTGATATTGTTCATATTCGGATAACTTGTATTATAATTTTTTAAAAAACTATAGAAACTAGACCCTAATATGCAGGAAAAACTTTTTCTTTTATACAAGTGAATATATCATTACTTGTGTTTCTATACAGATCATTTAATGATATTCCCACAAAGCATACGTAATAATTTACATCCATGATTAATTTTATTATACCCCATATTCTAAAAAAATTAGAGAAATCCTTTTTAAATCCTTATATATCCCTTTTATTTAACATGTTATAATGATGAATGTTTTAGCTGGATGTTCTGTTGCATATATAATCTTATCATCATATAATATTATAATTTGGTCACATTTTCCAAAAGTATTCTGTGAGGGACATCAAAATTCAAATAAATTTTTAAATCATTATTTTCATGACTTCTGTCATATTAAACTCTAGTGGGGTATTCCCTCAGCCAATTTTTCGTAAAAAGTATGTGGAATCGAGATTGAATTTGAACTAATAGGCTATATATGGGGGATATGGACCCCTGAAATCCAATCCCCATGTGGAAAATGAGGATGAATATCTATAACTATGTTTAAATTATGGGGGATGATTAACGACACTGGAAAAAACCAACACATGTGTATCTTTTTAATTAATTAAATAATATTTTATTTCATCATTAGATGAATATATTTATTCCTCCCAATGTCATGGTATATCTTAGAACTCGATTGATGGGAATTTTATACACCGATATAAATCTATTACATGAAGAAAAATATTTCAAACTCATTCAATTCATCTAAGAAGAAACCCATCAAAACCCATATTTAATAGACTTTCTATTTATTTGGGTAGTATTAAAGAATGAAATTTTCTACATTGATCCTTATATGCTCTTTCTTCACTCAATATATTGGTAATTTATTTATTTTAAGGTAGTATACTATGGGTTAAATACATTTAGGGGTTTAATCATTGATGAAGACATTAGTTCTTCAGGCTCTAAGGAATCTTTATCTCATTTATTACATCTATATTATACCTTATCACTAGAGAGATAACTATATATCGTGAAATGTGTATGGCTATCACCATAGTTTAAGATTTTATAGGACCAAAAAATTAATTGTATGGAATCAAACTATATATTATGATATATTTGGGCTTGGATTAGTGTAGGATCCCAAGGAATTCTATCATTAGTTTTCAAACATGAAAAAATAAAGGAATCAAATATTCATTCTTAATGTAATATTTTCCCTTAACAATCAAATTAAATGATTTTCTATTATCATGAATGTGTTCTACTAACAGATGAATAAATATATCTAAGATGAATATGATGTATTTTTAGTCTTTATAATTATTAATATATCCTTTTAAAAACCATAAATAATACGGAATTACTACTTGGGATAGATATATGAACATGATTGTAAAAAATGACTGATTATTTTTCTGATCACCTAGTATTTTCCAATTTAGTATCCTTGAAGATCTGACAAAATTCATCTCTCATATTTTGGGGAACAATGAATGAGAAATACTTCTTCCATGGTGAGTTTGTTATATATCACTACATCCTCACCAACTGAATGTTCTGTAAGAAGATATACCAATTTATATACCTAGAGTTCATTCGGGGATATAAACTGTATATATAACTATTATATATGACCAACAAGTTATTCATTCAACCTATTATCTTTTTGAGATAGTGGATATGTTTGAGAAGGTCAACGTGGGACACCAATCATACATCATGGTGTTAAAAATAATTCCTGTGATTTTTATGTGCAAAGATGAACCCATGGAAATTCTTATCAATGTTGGTATATTGGGTCTCAAAATCGATAATTTTACTTGTGTGATAATAAATTATTTTTTTCTTTTCTTATTTTATAATTTTGAGAAAGGATCTTTCCAAGAGGGAACTCATCATTTTCCATAGAGATGATATGTTGTTTTCACACAACATACTACTTTATGAATGAAGGGTGAAAAATATACTACTTGAGTCCATTAAGAGCTTGCTAATGGTCTTCATCCCATTTTTAGGGGATTCACTTATTCATAATTCTTATGAAGGGTAATCACCATTCTGCTAATATTTTAATGAACATCCTGATATATTTGACATTCTACTCTAATGCACTTAAATAAATGTGGTTGCGTAGTCGGGGAATATTGAGAATGACCCATATTTTACTATGATAAATCAATAGACAATAAACACACATTACAATGCTATGAGATTTCCATGATGTTACCCAAATGGTTTATTTAAAAGGGTTCTTTTTTATGTTGTGTTGATGTAGATTTCTGAACACAATTTCAATATCACTTTTGTGGTTAACCCATTAGTGAGACATAACCACTATATCATCAATAGTTTACTAAAAAATGATTCCCAAAGAAGAAAATGAATATATGGTATATAGTTCATTCGTATGTGGTTCCAATTTTTTTCAATTCAAATGGAACTACAAAATTACAGTAAACCCCAGGAGGAAATTTGAATGAACTAGACTCCTTGTCTTCTGGGATTATCAAAATTTTAATATATAATGAGTATCCATCTACGAATTATAGTTCATGGATTCAATAAGTTACATCTATCAATATATTTACAATTGGGACAATGATATATTATTTAATAAAATACACTTTGAGATATATAAAATCATTAATGACCAAGATCTTCTCATTATTTTTATTGATCGAGACAATATTAGCTAGAATATTTTTCTTATAGGAATTCTTAATAATTTTATCCTTATTTAGATGATAAATTTTTTCTTCTATCCAAGATTAAATGGTTTCATTAATTCTATTTTCACTCTTTTTGTATCCATAGTGATCCTTGGGTGGCCTCAAATGATGGGGGTCATCCTTGGGATCCAACCAAATAATCATAGTATAATTCTCACAAAATATTTATCAATTCTATTTTGTAATGGAAATATATTCCCCATATTTATTATGATTGATGGTGGAAAAAATAAATGTTGGCCTCAATTCTTCATTTCTATCAATATTTAATAGACTAAGGTAATCATATGTGGTTGAGACACTTTTCTAAAATAATAGAGTGGTATCACCATGATTATCTTTTTCTTATCATCCCTCTACCTATTAAAATCCTCGAGAGGGTGTCAATGTGGATGTGTTAGAGACATTTTCATCACCCAAGGTATAGTAAATGATAAAATCAAGAGATTCATGGAAAAAACATGTGGCAATTTCTATTGGAATAGTTTCCACTCATGAGGACACTCTTCATGTTTATTCCATGTGATCCCATGGATAATTGGAAATCATTGTTCTTAATGACTATGAAATTATTTTTTTATTCTATTAGAATTAGTGAATCAATTTGCTTAATGGGAAACACATAATAGTCACTAAGCACTCCCAATAAATGGTGTGGAATGGCCTTAAATCCATTAGAACATCCAACCTCATTATCATATTCTAATACCAAATTATTTTCCTCCATTTTATAATATGTTTGATCAATATAGTTATCGTCATACATAATGAATTGTAATTTTTCAACATGTAACACTCTAAATTTAGAATTAGTGGCTTATTTCAAGAACTAATTATATAATTAGGGCACTGTAGTATGCATGTGAAGCCATATTATTCTAAAAGATAATTTAATTTTGTATCTTAGCGAATGACTGTAAATTCAGATTTAGAGAGTAGATACCCAATATTTGTCATAAATGTGATACTTCCAAAGGTATTTTTTCACTTTTATCATCCCATTGAATGGTAAACATGTACAGGAAAAATCTATAATGCCAAAAACCCAATGGTAAACGGGATTCAAGTGGAACATGGTTGATTCCCGATACATTATCCATGATTGATGGATGAAAAAATACCATTATGAATTAAAATTAGGTACATGGATTTTATATTCCCATATATGACATTCATATAGTCTTGTTTCATAATTGAAATGGTTGTGTCACAATCAGCACAATCACTCTATATTCAGAACATCTGTTAAATGAAAACATATACATCAAAATCTTGTTTACTATATAGGAACATGAACATATCATGTCGAAGGAATTTTTAGGGGAATTGAGTATCTATAAATTCTAGATTGGTGGGTACTATAACCAATTGTTTTTGAGTATCATACATCTAGTCTATGGGCCTTCGTTTCTCAGTAGAAATATATTCATTGGTTGATTACTTGAATCCAATGAATTATGTGATGATGAATACGGTACATCACTCAGAGACGTTTCCACTTGCGGGATATACCATTCCAATCTATATGGATCTTGAAGATGATGAGAATATGAAGTTGAATCCCCCTACCTGCCTTCTAATATGAAATTAAATAAATAAAATTTGGATGATTTGGGAGTTGATTTATTCTCATATTTATCTATTTGGATCCCTTATCAATGTGTCTTATGTTTATATATATCTTTTATAAATACTGTGATCACATTATATGTTATTCCATAGTATATTTTCCCACAAACCATATTCATCTACAAACTATGGTCCGTCTTTCCCCTTCATGGGTATATGTAGGGAACTAAAACTCAAATTCATATTATTGGTCTCCATCAATTAATTCATCAATCAAAAAAATGGAATTGACCAATCATATAACCATTCATTATCCGAAGAATTTTTTTTTTATTTTTTGGGGAACATTCTATTGGAAAAATTTGTGGGGTGGGGCATTTAAACCATTATTTGGGGATGTGACCATCCGCCCAATATTGAGGGCATTACATCTTTTAGAGATTCAACTAGATAAGGGATCAGTTGAGTATCCCATTCTACTTATTAGGCATTATCCCACTTCTGTTAAATTTTTTTTATTATAGGTAATTTACTAATTTAACCTAGTGACATTGTTATCACTAAGTTAATTATGGAAAATATTTTGTATTCCATTTTCCCTTGAGTATACCGTTTTATTGATAAATGGGTTTCTATTCCATCCATACAATGTAAATTTGAGTATATTTTCCTAGTACATTCTTTATTGCCCCATCCTCCTTTGTTGGAATATTAGGGACACAAGACACCTTATCATAGGGGTTTCAAAACTCAAATTATCAGGGATAGACTGTATAATGGGTTTTCTACTAAAAAATGGGTCTTGATTATTATTCCCCAACATTAAGCTATAAGGGAAAAAATCACGTTGATCATTAATAAAATACTTCCTCAGTTTTTTGACATCAATAAATCCGTGCATAATTTTTTTCCATGGATGATATAAAATATCCTAGAACATACTCACATATGAATGAATTATTTTTATCCATTATATCAATTAAACATGGATTAACTTTGACTCTCATCTCTTCATGTCATGTATTAAGTTATTTTTGTGGTCTCTTAGGTAGAGTTGGCACATAGTATATGGATATATTTTCTATTTGGTCCAAAACCAAGACTGGTTTGTGAGTGAAAAACAATTTTCTCATAAAAACTCCTTCTTCCAAGATTTATAAAATGGGAAAGATGTTTATATTATAATAATGGATACTATCTTCCAAATTTTGAGTGGTCAAATCCAATTTCCTAAACCCTCTAGGAAATTTTCACGGTATAATGGGTGTTTTTAAATGATCACATATATTTTATAGGTATAAATATACATAAAAACTCTATGTAAGTTTCATATGTAGAGAATATGTTATTTGTTCCACTATAAAATTAGATCTGAGACTCCTTCATTCTTATATTATTTCCAAATTGAAAGGATGGTGATTTTTTCCATCTCCAATATAGAGTTAAATAGAAATTTAAACTAGTGACACATATCCTCCCAATTTTCAAATAACTATATATGTAATCAGTTATAATAAAACCCCACTCCCTATAATTTTTTCAAGAAATAACATTTTTTGAAATCTTCTTACATTTCAATTGTTCCTATTATGGGTCAACAATGGTACAATAAATAAATCAAATGTTGTTATGGACCACCAGTGTTATTAATGTTTGGGAATATGGAACTAATAAATTTTGGTTGATCAATGGTCCCATCAACCCATTGAGGTTAGTGATTTCTCTATAGTGGTACTATACCATATCTCCCATATATGGATTCCATCTTAGTGGAAAAGGACTTGGATGGAATCCAACCACTTCGATAGTATTTCCAACTGAGGGGAATCTTGATTATGATATGTAATTGATTTAGGATGTCTCTTTATTTACAATGATTTTTGGTCTCACCTAATCTTCTTGGTTGAAAAATGGATTAATGATTATTGAGGAAACAGATATGAAAAATACAAATAATCTATATATAATAGAGATAATTATATTTTCTTTTTATATTCATTAATAGGAGGGTGTTTGAATCCATCACTAACTAATGGGTTATGAAATTATTCTTTTGGGAATCCTAGTATAAGAGATAAATGGGTTCTCATAATACTATTGTATTTAGTAGTTGTATTACCTAATATAATCTCATCATTGAGTAATCTCAAATCATCTATCTTGAATTTGTATCACACTAATCAAAAATAAATTGTATTTATAATAAATCCATTAAGAGGAACATAGGAAAATGTTACCAATTTCCCCTTATATCTTGTCAATACATTTTATAGGGGTGAATTCTTAGTATTTAGGCATTTTTTTTTTTGGTTTTCATCTAATTTCATGTATGGAAACCCACCTAAAAAGGTATCTTAAAGATGGTTACATGTTGTACTTTCCCCAATGAAATATTTTTTCTTTGGGATCAGTAATGGATTCTACCATATTGGCATTTATAATATTAATTGAAGAGTATTGGATCTATATGATCATATCATCATCATTATTTGAATAATATAAAAATTAATTATAACATAAACATTCACGGATATATTGTATGAAATATATTCGGGTCATATATTTCTTGAAGGTTTTTTTTATTATGAAACCTCTAGGGATTAATGTTCGCCCCCAAAACGTTCTATAAAGATAGGATTATATAGAGTAACTTTTAAGGAGATATAAAAAAAGTCTATTGTGCATGTTTATAAAAGTGAGGATATGTCAGGAATTGAAATAAATGAGATAGAAAATTATAAAGAGGTTTCTCTCAGTCCAGTTAAGACTGAATTTTGTGACGGGGAAAGTAGTAATGGTAAAAGATCCTCCATCCATATAGGATTGGATTGATATTCCATCTATATAATAATTACATGTATTAAATGTGAATTTGATGACTATTTGGGTGGTTAAATATGTATGAATGTTGAAAATTACCCCACTGATATGGGTTGGGATCATTCATTGCTTTTCATTGAATTTTTTTTCTATAGCGACCTAATTGTTTTTTGTTTTTTCACCCGAGTGAGCTAAATGATGTTAATGTTGAAAGGTAAATTCAAACAAAATTTTTACCTCGGATGAGGGTCCTAAATTTATCAATTGTAAATCCTTTTAATGTTTTCTAGAGTCCTGGTATAGTAATATGATGATTGGTTGTTCAGGGTGAGTATAAATGTTTTGGGATTTAGAAGGACTGCTAGTATATTAATCTAACTAGTCATAATATGCAACTCTTGGACATATGATATAGCATGAGGTAATAAAATTCAAATATTCCTACCTCGACGAGATTTAATTAATCATATGTGGAGTAAAATATAGATCTCCATATTTTCTCAATCATCAAACTTGCACATTAGATGGGGCATTTGAAATCAACTGCTAATGTTTTTTAGACACTCCGGGAAAATGAAATCAAGAATCTAATGTTTATTTTCACATTTTTATTCTCATGATGCCCCCAAAGTATTCGATTCAATATAATGTAAATTCTCAAATAAAAACATAATATGATTAACATATAAATCATATGGTATATGATTCACCCTAATGAAATGGTATGTCATCCACAACATGATGCACTTGTTATATACACACTCTTCTCTCATCTCATGGGGGGGCTCATATTTGGAGGTGTAAATAGGATAAAATGATACTAGAATATCCCCCTAATCTAGTTCCATCTATATATAGATATTATTTTTCCCATTCATAGAATAATATTATTTTCATGATCGGACCAAAAGGGTCATTTTTATGAAGATGGAGAGATTAGATTTGTGGGAGAAATTGACAATTGATTCATTATTGAATCATGTTTAAACCATAGTAGAATATTAATAGTAGTTTATAAGAAATGATATATAGTTAAACCTAATCTTTATAGTACCTATATATATAAAAGTACATTTATAGGGGTATGATATACTTGTATGGGTGTTATATTTATTTATGCAGAGTTTCCATGGTGGATGATAGGGGAAGAGTTCCCATTATCCTTCTCCGTGATTATGTAGGGATGAAATTCAAGGTTGATATTTTATTCTCATTATAATAAGGATTCTGAGTTTCCCAAGGCTAATTTTGACAACCATCATAGAGATTTAATGATAGTTTCATTCATCATGATTAGAATATCAATCTCCACTCTATCTGGATATGGCGTCTGACATCTGTTTTCTTAGACACTATTCCTTGTGATGCTAATATCTTATATGTTTAGTGTGAACCCTTATATACTATTATCTGTTAGGACCACCCCCAATGATTCCATTATAATAATCCCATGAAATCATTAGATATTATTAGGAGTATACTCCCACTGCTTGATGACTACTAGAATATGATATGAATTTCTAGTATTATCAGGAGAATGATCCTACATTAATGTGACTACCATAATGTGCCAATGAATCCCAGTTAGAATGGGAATATGGTATCTATCATTATTTTTAGTCTTCATCAGGATATGTAAAACATGAACTATAATTGGAGAGGAAAAATTCCACCCTATATGTTTAATTTGTGGTTTGTTGTTGTACTCATTCATTGGTGAGAGTTGGAATGAGAGACTAACTCATGTCATACACTAGACTATATTAATGGGCTTTTCCCTTTTATAAAACTAGAATATTCTAGGATATAATTGTGATATGGGAATGGGTGTAGTCCTATCCTTCATTAACCAATGACATATTCCAAAGGATCTATAATGTATTTAGGATATGAATATATTCATTTCCTGAAGTGATTATTAGATTATGATGATGAAATATAGTTAGAATTGTATTATTTTCCTTGTCTAATGCGTCATACTTTACTAGGATGTGATGATGATCCTCATGAGGAAGACAAAGAATATAATCTTACTCTAGATATTATACATGGTTGTGATGATTAACTACTATGGTTGTGGGAGTGGGAATGTGTGCTTATCTTTTTATGGTATTTGGAATATGATGATTGGTTTTCTCAATAGATTTAAAAATATAACCACATTTCTAAAGAATTTCGGAATTAATATGAGTCTTATTTTGTGGTGTTTTTAGAATATAATACAACATATATTCAATTGAAGTGGGAATATACAACCACTTATTTCTTCATTATACTACCAATGTATGCCAAATATCTTGATATAATGGAGTAATGATATACACTTCCCCTTGATATACTACTATATATTTTTAATATTCTTCAATAGGAACAAGAATGTGAGATAGATCCAAGAATTTCATCAAATAATATATATGGGCTTCATTGAAAGGGATTAGAATGTGTATTGACTCCTTGTGTAATGATTTAATATATTGATTGGCCTACATCAAGGGAGCATGAAAACGGACCCACCCTTCATGGGATACAACCATCTTACCATAGTGAGACCCTTGTGGTGTATTAACATGGGTAAACAAAGCAATGGACTAGTGAATAGATTCAGATTTAGGGAACTTATGAGTAGTGGTTTTGTGATCTCATTTATTTTGGACGTTAGGGAGAACCCCTTTCAATACCTCTTAAAGAGTAATGTTTCCCTGATGCTTTTCATGTGTTTTTTTAAAGAAAATAAAAAAAGTTGATGTTTTCTAGAGGAACCATATGTTATGTGGTTTTCAACCGTTTAAAATGATGTTTTATTTATTTTAGATTGAATAGACTATACAGGGTGTCCTCCAGATCTAGGGGTATACCATTATAATAGTAATACTAGACTAAGTTACACTACTATAAAACATATCTATAGCCAATTTTTTTCCATAAACCTTGGCTATATACTACACCAATGTACACTTTTTTTAGAAAAAAATTGATATAGGAAATTAACCATTGCCTATAGATAAGGTTCTATAATACCATGGATATAGATCTTCACTATATCCACTATTTTATTAAACCATGGATATAAGTCCCCTAACAAAGATCAGGGAAACAATCTCATGGGATTGCCATGGGGAAAAACAATAGGCACGATTTTTCAGAAAATCATGTCATTAGTTCATTATCCCTTGGATATTTCCATGGTTATACAAAACTGTGGATATATCTCATACTTATATCAATAGTCCCCTTAAACCATGGATATAGGCCCCATATGATATAATTAGAGCCCCATTTTTTCAAAAACTATGTCTATTGGTCAATATACCATCTCTATAAACATGGTTCTATTGAATTGTGGTTATAGAATATACATATATCCATGGTTACCTAAAATCATTGTTATATGTCCCCCAACCAAGCACATGGGATAAATATTTCAATAGGAAGGTGGTGGGAATAATATTTCCCGGGTTTACCACATATTTCTACAAAATTATAAAATATATATAGCAATATATATATAAAATAATAATTGTCTTTAGAGTAATGGTAATGTTCCAGTATTGACGTTGAGGTGGAAAATGGGTCAAATCCTAATGGTGTGGTTTTATTTTAAATCAATTTCCACAATTTAGTCAGACTATAAATATGGTTGTTCAATGTAGATCAATGGATAACACAGAGTGACATTTACATAGTTTCAAAAACCATAGATATAGATCCCATTTTAATGGTAGAAAACTGTTGAAATATACCATACAATAATGATTATATCTTTTCCATATAGCCTCTCTAATACACACCACAATCCATTATGTTTGTGGATATATTTTATAGCCACAGGTTTTATTCTTATATCCATGGTTTTGACTATGGATATAGGTGAAATTTTTTTTTTCCATTAATAATTTTTTGTTCATGACACTGAATGGGTGAAAATTATCACTGAGTATATGGAACCATGCATTTTCTCAAAACTAGGGTATGAGAGTTGGTGTTCAATGATGCTAACCTAATTTTAGATTGAAGTGATCTCTGAATGGTTACCGAAACAATTTTAATTAAAAAAACCACAAATAAGAATAACTGTCATTACAAAATTATAGATAACTCATAAATAATTTATTACTAATTGAACATAGTGATCCCTTTTTATGATTATAAGATTGATGTTGTGTTAATTTTTTTCCAATGTGTATAGTATCGAAGGGTAGTTAACAGATGTTATGTAATTTTATCAATGAATATCCTCATGACTATATGATTCTTGTTAGGTTCACCATTTTTTTGATGTTTATTTATTTAATTGGTGAAGGTGATGGTAGTGATATTATTTTACCACTAACTAACTTCATGATAAAAAGTCCCACATCAGGTTCACCATTTTTGTTTCGACACATATGGGATTTAATGGCGATACCTATAGTGGTAATTTTATTTTATCACCCACTGTATTAATGATTATGAGATTTAATTTGGGATCACCATTTTTTTTTGAACTCGTAATTTTTCATCAATGATGTTTATTTTCAGTAAATTACTAATTTTTTAAGGCAGGAAGTTAGGAGGAAATACTAGAGACACCATGAATATGGGTCAACCTATAAGAATGGGATATCAGGATCACTAAACCCTTTTCTGGGGATTATATCATACTCTATGTATCATTAATATATTCATTACATGTTCATTAAACTAATGTCATAATGTTAGTAACACTCCTGGTTACCCTTGTGAATGATGACCAATTATCTATTGAATGATATTTTGGGACAAATTCATTATTATCAGGGGACATTTGAATTTTTTGTCATTAAATAAGATAGCTGGTCTCTAGTGTTTATTTTAAGACAATAAAATTGGATTCCATCATATACTTTTTAATTGAATCATATCCTTTATAGTTTATTTCCACTTGACATCACACATCATACCTTTTAAGGACAATTTACAAGGACCAATCCTTGTAAATTAATGCCATGTGACAAGTATGTTTAGGAAAATGTTTTCTAAAAGTAAGGAGTGTTGGTATTTCACAGAAAAGACCATTTAATATATTATTGACGGGATATATTTCCTGACGATGATAGATGGAGTCAAAAGATTGGGATATGGACTACAAATTGGAAGAAAATTGCACTAGGAGGGGACATGGGTCTCTAGATAAAGGGATGATGTGGTAAGGGATATAGATTGAAAAAGGAATGTAATTGTTCTATGAATGTGGCCATATATAGAGACTTATGATGTGATGGATATTCAGGGATATCAGGTCCAGCCCCTGAATAGGAATCATATGTATCCTATTGGATTTAGGAATTAGAGACAATATATTTTGGGTGAAAATGTTTAAGGTCATATACATGGACTATACCATGAATTTTATCATCATCCAGAAAGGATGTTGGACATGTTATTTAAATTCTTATTATAGTGACATTATCCACATAGTTTAAATTTATTATATTGGTACATTGGGCACATTGTTTATCATCATGTTGTCAAGATTTTGGGAATGCCACTAAACATCCTGATATGGGTGTATTAGATACACATATTAAGACCATATTGAGGGGAAAATTTATACACATTTTATATACATGTTATGGTGATGTTGTTTATTCAATTTAGCATCAAACTATGAGTATAGTTTTACCGTGATCATTATGGAAAGAGTGTATAGATCTGAGATTATAATTTGTATAAATCGTAAAGGATATGTTACAGATTACACCTATTCAGAGGACTATATGGGAGAAATTTAATTCATGCTAATGGAATGATCATTATGAGTCTCTAAGCCCATGAAAGTCATGTATAATGTGATAAATAAGAGGTAAAAATATTAACAACATCCATAATAAGATTTGTATTGGGAATATACATGAATTGAAAAAATGAGGTTAAAATTCTTCATCTGATGATTAAATAGGGTGTTGATTTAGAGATTTGGAAGTATATAGAATTTTAGAAGAAATTATACGGGATTACTATTGGAGGGATACCCTAAATGTATTTGATCCTCATCCACTGATGGAAGAGGGTTGGGATATAGAATGGTACCCATTGCGGAAGACATGAAGGTTAATTTGTAAGGGATACCCACTCCCATATTCATTGATATTTCTAAACTGAAAATTGGGGATTATAGATTAATTTATATAAAAAATTGTATGAATGAAGGATACATCACTTCACATTTCAAGAAGCATGCCAGATGTATGCACGAATGTGTAAAGAGACAACACTAAAATGACTACTTCCAATATAGGGGTCCTCATTACTGAAAGAATGCTTGATTTAAAATATAATTCAGAACCTTTCTATTAGGGGGGTTATATGTTTGAAATCATTAACTAAGGGAATGTATAACTAAATGCGGGTATGCTGATGTTCCTTACACATTGATCATGAAATTATTGAACCATATAAGAGGCCTGGATTTTTCTTTTCTCTTGCATTGACCCAAGAGTTTAATGCATACAAGGCTCTCTTAATAACCATGGGTAGTAAGGCTATGTCATGTAAATAGAGTATCTTACCAAACAATACTTAAAAATAAGGGCCATGAATGGGTTGAGGATCATGTTATCATGTGATGCACCCTAGTACTATCTATAGAATGGAAACTGGTTCATGGAAGATGGTTAATGTGGGATGGCTCTCATTATATGATTTCACATACTAAAAATCACAGTTATGAATCAAATGAAAATTTCATATGGGATATTTATTATTATTTTTTGACTTTCTGTTTCTATTTTCCTATGGAATCCTCCCATTTCAACATCAAATATATCTTACTTTCCTCATTTTTATCCTTCTTTTCCCATTCAATAAGGTAGTATTTATAGAAGAACATTGATGACATGGATGATTCAACACATAATGATAATCTATGGAATCATGTGGAGGTTACATCATTCAACCACGAAAATCATGAAACTGTGAAAGACTAGTTTATCACCGAGGAGGACCGAAATCAGGCCAAAGAATGATATTTCCTTCTCATAGTATTGTGATGTATCCATCTTCAAGACACAAAATTATTCATGTTGGAGTAACATGAGGTGGCTTTTTGTAGGATGAATTTTTCATTAATCTTCATAAGGGGAGGTGTCTTTTCTGGTTGTGAGCATAATGATGTGAAACAAAAATTCTCCATGGATTGATTCTTTTGGAGGATGGTTTCCATTGAAAAATTTTATGAAACCTAATTTAAAACTCTACTATTATTTGAATTAATTTTCCCTAAATATAGGGGTAAATAAATGAAATATGAAATTTTAATAAATCCATCAAATCTATGATATAATTCAATATGTGAATCATGTGGAATTTGAATGATTCCCTATATACACTAGGATTTAGATTATTTAACTTATCAAGACCATTCTCGATGTTACCCTTTTTGGTGGTAACTAGAATATCCAGTCATATACAATTACCTTCCTCTATCAACTATTGTTATATCAACACCCATATGAATAATTTTTAATTTAAAATATGGAATATAATATTCTATATGATGGTTTCATTTCTTATTTTTTAAAAACTATTTAGAAATATATATTCTTTCATGATATATATTACAGGGAGATATTTATATTTTCATATTTTCAACATGGAAAAGTAATCAAATAACTTTTAAATTCATTGATGAAATATATTTATTTATTAAAGAGATAAAAATATTCATCCAAAAATTCTATTTATTTGGTCAATATATGTATATATATATATTATCTATTTCTATATCCATATAAACTAATAATTAAAACATCTAGACAATATTTATTTGAACATAAGAAATACTAAAAAATGACATTTTTTTTAATGTTTATAGTGATCATTTATAGTTATTATCAGAAAATACAGATAAATATAGAGAAATTTATTTCAATAGATAATAGCTATCACAAATATTTAAAAGACATATCATATATATACAACAATATGTACCATCCTCACTCCATATTTAAGTACTGTGATTTTATCTCCAACATTTCAGCGGTCTTCAAAGATGTTTTGGTTCATTTTCTCCCATCAAATCCATTTCTTAACGTTGACGTATATAAGATAATTTTTTATGTTTTTAGTAAGATATATTAATTAATGTAAATTTATGTTTATGTTATATTAGATGATTAGTTTATAAATATTATTTACTCAAACTTATATTGGTTCAAAATATAATTTTGTAAAACATTTTATGAATCAATAATATTTATCATAATAAAAAACCAATATATGTAGAAACAATTAAACCAGACATAGGTTTTTCTATATTTTATTTAGTAAATTATAAGCTAAGAAAAATATGTTATGTATAAAAATAAAATGTATTATTGGTTAATATAAATTGTTAAAAAACATATATATAATATTTTCTTATTCATATTTTTGTTTTATATATAATAAAATAGAGGAAATTTAGTCAAAAATAAATTTACAAATAATCATAAAAATTATAAATATAAAAAACATAGTAAATGTTAAAATAATTAATACATGATAGTCGTCATACCATTATTTTAAATTTATTTATAAATAATAATTAAAACATATATTGTGTGATAATAAATTAAAACAGTAAAAATTTAATATATATAACTGTATATTATGAAATGATAATAAATAAACATATAATATATGTATCATCCAAATTTAACTATTATAAATTATAAATACCCATAAAATATCTCTTTTATAAAATAATGAATTAAATAATAAATAAAATGAGAAATTTTATATATAAATCACTATTATATGATAAAAAAGAAAATGAAGAATATAATAAAAAATACATAATAACACGACAAATTATGAAACATTTATTATTGATATAAAAATTATTAAACTAAATAATGAAATAAGAAACACACAAATACGATGGTGGATTTTATAGAGACATAGAAATAAATGTAAATGAAGATAACTAGAGGTTATCATAGAAAAATTACAACAGTATAAGAATATAAGAACAAGTTTGGATTCTTTATTCATAATGAATTTATCCTTATAAAAGAATATCTTATTTTTAGGGATATAAATATAAAAAATTAAAAATAAAAATTGAAAACAAAAATATGTCTTTATATTCATTTTAGTATGTACTTCAAAAGCCTCTGATGCCAAATAGGTCATTTTTAGAACTATTAATTATTCCAATTTCTATCGTTATAGTGAAGGTTTTGATTTATATAAATAATAGAGTTTTGTTTTGTTACATTTCTCCTTAAACATGTTTTTCTTTCATCCTAATAATTTATTTCATCATTTTTTAACATTCTTCACATATCGGGGTGTGTGATCAATATATATCCCCTCCTTTAAATAAACTATATATAAATGTGGACTATGTATCATGTAATGGATCATTAATTTGTGTTATAAAACTATCAAAATCTATAATAAAATTTACTATATCATTAAAACATGATAAAATAGTTTACCTTATTCAATACCATTCATTATTTTGTTTTCTTTGGGGTGGAGTCTCACTTAATATGTTTTAAACTATCCTTTATCATTCCATTTTAGTTTTAAACACCCACATCACTGAAATAATTATTCACATTTATGGGATTTCCATTACGTCCCTTGTTTTGTTATTCTCAATGGAATAGTATTATTCATCCATCTCTTTTCACTACCATTAATTAGTTTTCAATTCTTATAAGTTAATAGGACTAGAGGTAAAAAGAGGACATTCATTTCTAAAAATATTTTATTGGTTATCCGATATAATATATTATTGAAGGACACTAATTTTTTTCTATGATATGTTATAAATTTATTATTCAATACCTTCAAATGTAGAATTATATGGTGATAGTTTCCTGGGTTTTTTAACCCATAGTTTATTCACTAGTATATAATAAATATTTTTTCATGTTCTAAATTTATTTTCTCAAACCTCAAATAATCAAGTTGATTCTATTTTAAACAACAATTTTTGGAAGATATCATATATACTAAATATAATATTCATAGTGATGGAATTATATCGGAGATATCCCGTCACTCATTCACTATATCTATAAAGAACACACATCACTCCTCATTCATTTTTTTAATTTTTCCCCTAGGATCATAACCAAGATAAAAAAACAAAAAATCTATGATGAAATACACTAGGATTGTGAGTAATCCATTATTCATTCGATGAATTTTATTTAAGATTATTTATTGGGAATATAAGAAGAGGATACACCACACACATAGCCAATTTAGCATAAAAAGGCTTGGGAACTCATTTTTATTTGAATATTTTTCCCCATTGAGAATAATTCAATTTATTCCTTTTTTGATAATACATTGAGTAATGGTTTGTAAGACGGAATTAAGTAGTATTTAATTCTATATTGATTGTGACAATTCTATATACATTAGAGGTGTAGTCCACATCTTAATCAAACCAAATTCTTTCTATGGGATTTTACTTTGATTTAAAAATTTATCCTCAAATTATTTTAAGAAATAAAACACTTAGTCTTCATTATGAGATAGGATCTCCATGTTTTCTCACTATAATCGTCTATATATTTTATAAAGTACATTATTTTTTCTATTCGATTTCATATTGAAAGGTTTTTACACATCGATATAGAATAACTTGAGTGGTGTAAATACATTCACAGTTTTTAATAGTGTGGGTTAAATACTTATTTTTTATAAATATATAAAGGAATTCATTTAATAATGTTGGGAGTTAACCCTCACATAACCCAATGTCCAGCAACCCATAGGCATATTACCATTTACCTTCATCACAATGTTTTTTCAATGATTATTTCTTAGGGAAAATCATTCAAATATATGATTTAGATATATAGAGATAGTAATTCCAGTCACATTTGTATTTTAGCCTATTTGTCTCAAACATTAACAATTTAAATGTATGAACCTGAGATTAAATAATAATGTCTTAATCATTAAATAAAATCACCAGACCACATGGAATGCATGGGTGGAACATTACAGAAACATTTTATTCTTCATCATGAGAACTTTTGTGATAGTTTATTATTTTTAATTCATGTGAAATCCTCGAAATTATTGAAATATATTTTTTCCAATAAATTTAATTTCGTTGATAGATTGTGTTTCATGAAACCATTAGTTTTTACGAACCAAAATATACTCTTAACATTATTATTTAAATGTGGTTATTATATCCTTATCGTTAAACTTGATCTTATTCATAGAAATAACCCATATTCGAAAATAATTTAACATGGTTATATATAAATAAGATATATTTATAAAATGTAATTAATTTTCATAATATCTATTATATTCTTCAAAAATACATTTTCAAAATAAATAATTTATTTTTAAGAAAAAATGAAAAAATAAAATTACTCTCATTTTTAAAATTTGTTAAATTAAATAAAATCATTTTTGGAATAAAAAATATTAATTAGATTTGGGTTATTTTTAGATAATATTTTGGAGATATTTTTTTATGAATAATGAAAAATAATAATTTTTATTGAAAATATCATTTTCATTTAATGTATATTAAAATTAAATTTTTGTAATAAAATTGGTTTAAAGTAAAAAATAGTTGTATTATATTATTATAAATTAAGTTAAGTTAAATAAACTAAATTTCTTGTTCACATTTTCTATGAAAACATTTTATATTTATGAAAACATTTCATCAGAAATCTATTTTTCAAAAAATATTTTTCTTTATTTTTAAATATAATTCTAAAAATTATATGAATTTAATTTTTTAAAATTAAATTATTATATGGAAATACAATATTTAAAATTAAATAATATGTTTAATATAATTTTCGAACATATTTAATAGTAAAAAATGTAAAAAAATATTTACCATGTTTAATGTTAAAATAAGTTTACTATGGGGTTAAAATGAAAGTATAATGGTTAAAATTACCAAAACATTGACCAAAATCTTTTTCCGGACAATATTAATACGATTATTATCCTAGGTCAATTTATATATACTTTTTTGACACATTTCTATTAAAGTGACCAATATAATAATTTAAAAACAGACAATGACAAAATGTCAACATATTAGTTTTAAATTTCAATTATGTGATAACAATGGGAAAACATATGTGATTTAATATTCAAGTTCATTAAAAGATAAAGGAAATAATTTCTTTTGGGTGGTTTATTTTTAGTTTTTAGAAATTATATTGATTATTAAAATACATATGTAATGCCAAAAAAATAAATATTTAATTAATGAAAGAATAAAATAAATGATACAAAAATATTAAAAGTTATATAAGTTTAATTAATTATTATATTCAATATTTATTTTTATTTAAAAAAAATTTATATATTATTTAAAACAATATATTCTAATTCCAACTTTTTCATGATTCTTTGAAAGTCAAATTATATGAATAGTCTCAATTTTGACAGTAATGTTTTTTAATTAATAATATTTTGTTAAATAATTTAAAATTCCAAAACATACTATCCTTTACCAAGATATTTTTTATATAATTTTAAATTTTAACCATTTTCAGCACATTTATCCATTTTACTTTTAAAATAATGATATTAACCTTTAAAAAGTAAAAACTTTTTTAACATTGTAATTGGTAAATGGGGTTTTGTGGATTTCATGTTCTTGCACTAATTTTAATTTTCAAACATATTGAATTTTTTATTTTATAAACTAGTTTTCATATTTATAACTATTGTTAACAAAATAACTTATATGTATCATTTTATTTTTTATCTTTAAGGACTAATTACCTAGGGAAAAATAAATGTTATTATTGTGTAAACTAAAATGGTAAAATTAAGTAAACATATATTTTAGGGGATGAATTTTTTAAAACATGTGCTCTTTTGTATTTTGTAGGTTTTAATTGACCATATATTTCATAAATCCAAAATTCATCAATTTTTTGGGCATTTATCTTAAGTGTGATTCCTTTTTTATTGAATAGTATTGAGTATTTAAAATAAATTCCACACCTCCTCAATAAAAAATGCCACTTACTCCAATAACTTATTCAAACCTCTATATCCATTTTTATTGAAAAATACCTAAGAAATATCTCCCAAACATTCTTATCCATGTTATATGGTTTTTTGTCTTCTATAAATATAATGTTTATGCTCTTTAATAATAGATACAAAGGGGTTATTCTAAGAAAAGGTAATTGTATTCAATAAGATATTTATTTTTATTCCTCATATTTAAAAATTCATTAATATATTAATAAATACAATATGATAGAAAAATAATATAAAGTACAATTTGTTTTTATTATGTTGATCTAATAACATATATCAATGTCACCTTCTATCAAATGGGCTAAAAACCCATCATTTGATGGTACGACGGACTACCGCCTCACGAACCCATGCAATTTATTTTCTATCACTAACTCTCCCATCTAAATATAATTATGTAATTAAAGTATGTTAATTATATCTAAGAAATAATAATACTACAAAAATTAGAATACTATATCTACCATATTACCATCCAATCTATTAGAGAATGATTATGACAGTCACGGAGACGTGTGGATTACTATCCCCAAAAAAAGATGCGGTTAATTTTTTGTTTTATTAAATAGAAATAAATAAGGATATTTAATGAATATATATGATATAAAAGAATTAAAAAAATATTCTGTATTGGTGATATATAATTTACCTTGATTTTATTCCATCTGTCGAGAAAATAGAAACAACATCCTTGTGTACATATGACTTGTCGTTTCAATAAATGAGGTAATCCAGTTTTCTATCTGTAACGTTTATAGATAAATATAAATATAAATTTATTGAATATGTGTGACATTTATATAATGATTAAATTTATTTATAATATGGTACTAAGATAAATATTCAAGGATAAAAAATAATAAATTGAACCATACATGAAAATCAAAATAGTTATTTCCCGAAATATTGATTTAAAAAAATATTTTTATTAAATGGGTTATAAAAGATTATGATTAAATAATATATGGTTTGATATATATGACTGTTATTTTATGATATATGTATAAAAATCCAACATATATTATACAGTAGTTTCGAATATGTATGAAGAAAGTCAAAACTCAAGGTAACCGATTTTTAGTCTCTCTTTTATTTCTTGGGGACATATGCCATATTTAGCACTTGTTCATTTTTTGTGTTATATATAATGTTTATTTTATATATTTTATCATAAATATAATTATTTTCACTATATTTAATGTTTAAATTTATTTTATTTTAAATGAGACTTATGATTCATAAGATTATCAAAGTAGTAATGTATTTTAATTTCACTTTAATTTTATTGAGACACATACCATATTCCCCACATGTTGTTTTTTGTGGTATGTATACATTACATTATTTTATTTTATTATCATTATTATGAAATTTATGTTCTTACATTTCCGTATAATTTTTTTCTTTAATGGGATTCCTGATTCAAAATATACTAATCTGGTAAGGGTTTGATGTTAATATCCCATTGATTATCAGCATCATTTATCATTAGCATTTTGATGATAAATTTTAATGTTCTATCTACCAAGAATGTCATGAATTTTATTCATCTATTGAAATTTCATGAAAATAAATGTATCCTGTCATTTTACCCATATTTTTACTCAAGGGTCAAATATAACAGTTTTATGGAAATCTGACATTATTTCACTCTTGATTGAAAACTCATTTTTCTTATATGTCAATGATTCTTAAGAATGTTTTAAAAAAGTAATTATTATTATTTATTGAATTTTTAAATAAATTGTATACCCATTTTTAATTTTTTAAAAATGATTTAAACATAATTTTCTTTCATTTTTATTCTATTCTCTTTGGGATTTTATTATAAAATGTAAATGGAATATTCAGTTTAACATATACGACGTGAAATATATTTTATGTTATCATAATATCACAATTATTTTAAAATATCATTCCAATATTCAATGGTTATTTTAATATAAAATTTATTTATTAATGTTTTTAAATTTTTAGTTTTCCAATAAGTGGTCATAAGATGAATGTAAATTTTCATCATGAAATATTCCAAGTGATATTTCAAAATGAATTTCCATATTACATGTCATACATTGATATTACATAAGATTAAATGGGTAAATGATCCATGGAGTCAATCCTTGTTATTATTTTGGACGGTCTAGGATTATAATGAAAATATGTTTATGAAACTTTTTCCTTTAATATAGGGTATTCTATGATAAATTGATGAAATAATTATGGAACTCATTTATTTTTTATGGGTTATGATATGATGAAATATTTATAAAAGAGAAATCCTTTGATGGGTATTGATATGAATAATGTTTTTTTATCTTTTCCTTGTAAAAATATATGGATTATGTGATGGGTAGGACATATATATCCATATAATTATTTGGTAAATGATTGATATATCCTGAGATAAACTGCATTGGAATAGAGAGTGAGTATAGTTACGTAAGTGAATCAATACACTATGACTATCATGAGAGTAAACAATGATTACTATGATAGATTGTGGAATGAACCTAATCGACAGTGATAATCATTTTAGTGAACCATATAAACTATAATGGTGATGGTATTGACCCCAATACACTATGATAGAACATGTAGTGAAACAATTACTACAATGGAAATGATTTTCAATAATTATGTGTATTCCATATTTCTATATTGAATCTCAATGTTATAATTCAATGAATCATGTACTCTGATTCATTTATGATTAGAGTCTTTTGAAATGAAAAAAAATTATTCAATGAGTCATGTTTATGAGGTATGATTTTCATGGTATTATTTTTAAATTTTATTATCGTATTCCCAAACATTTTTGCTTATGTTATGTTAATATGTTTCTTTTGTCCCCTTACAGAGAATATGATAGAACACTTAATTATATTTCTTTTCCTTATGTAGTGATGAATGGTATCAATTATTATATATCTATGAAGGTTTATAGTTATGAATAACTTAGTAGGAGACAATGAAGTTAACCTATGAACTAGTTTTCTATGTATCAATGTCTCCAAAGGAACAAGACAAATATAATTCTTGCATTGATTATTTTGTTATGTAATGAATATTAATTTATTAATTTGTAATATATATGCATGATAATTTTGGGTCTTTAATGTTTGTATCATAGATTGTTTTAGATAACATTTGGAAACTAGGATGTGAATACATTAGTGAGATCCCTAAGGATATCACTGAGGACAATTACATGGATTAGTCTATGTATAGGAAAATATCTTGGAAGTTTTTGAATGGATAGAGTGAGTGGGTTTCAAGTAAAGAAATCCCTATCTGTTTTGTAAAATTTTATTTGGATCTATAATAGTTTTTCTAAGGGGTAATAACTCCTAAAAGGGTGCATTGGGATTTGACTTGATCATCACACAGAGCATGACAATATGCCTTAAAACATGCCACGTTTGACACTACTAGATGGAATTTTTATGAAATTCACAAAACCATTATGAAAAATCATGATGTATTTTCATATGTTATAAAAATTAATGATCTGTGATAAACCAAAGGTTTCATAGATTTAAAAGAAGGGTTTTTTATTTAGACATATAATTAATATTTTTTCATTATTTTGTGGTTTTACACAATGAATATTGTTTTTTGGGCTATGTTTTTTTGGTTTGGGTCAACCAAGTGAACTACTAAGAACAAGGTAAACCATTAATTTGATGGAAAATTTGTTGATAAGAAACCAAATGGGATTATGGATATAGTATAGGATATTATGATTATGACTAATCGATAATCAGGATATAAGATTAATAACTTCTACCATAGTCATCTCTCAAACATACCAAAGAAGTGAATGATCGAATTTGTTGAGATATCATGTGTTGGAGACTATCCATGAATGGGGATTTAGTTTCCAATATATGGATAATGGGGAAAGAATCACTCAATGGAATGAATCAAAAGAACAAGATAATGTTTTATTTTTGCAGAAGAATGCCACACAGTAATGAAAGTGGAAAAATGATATTTTAGTTAATGAAATGGATGAGAATAACGGTTTCCCTGAGGAATAATACATAGTTATATATTTGAAATGTTATATTTATGGGAATTAAATAAATCAATATTCTAGTTGAAAGACCAATAAAATTATTAACAAGGTTATATAATTAATGGTTTTTTTATTTGAGGATGAAGATAATAAAAATAATGTATAAAAAGAAGTAGGTATTAAGAATAATATGTTGAATCCATGTGAATGGTTTAATTATGAAGTGTAATAATGGATGTGTTTATTTATTAGAACTCAATAAGTTAGTTATATGAATTGATATATATATATATATATATATGAAGTGTTCTATAAATATTTCTCATTAAATATTGTCAAGAATATTTAGATTGTACAAATAAAATTTAGAATGTATTTAATTAAAATCTTATATTTTTCAAAAAAACACAAGAATATGGGAAATAATAACCTTAATATGATCTTGATTATGGGGTAATTTTGTTTAAATGGGAAAAATAGATGATCTATATGCATAATTTTATTTGGATATTATTTATGACCTTGTAACTGATCAATGGTTAGATGAAAACATATATTATGTTTCATAGATGATGTCTATATTATTTTTTATGTAATATATTCAATAATATATGGTTTTTTATGTAATGATGAAAAATGCATGTTTAATTATGTATTTATTATAATTTTGGATATTATAATGTTTTGGGATAATACATGACCATGTTTGTCCCATATTTGGTATGTAACAATTAAGAGATACATTGTGATATTTATGGGATTATTGTTATGTTTATTTTTGAAATATTTTGAAATATTTAAAAACATTGAATATTTTATGGGTCTTATGGATAACCATTAATGGAATGGTTTATCTTGATATTTGGATAAGGTTTTTCAAATTAATATTATATTTTTCATATAGTGATTTACCCATATTCGATAACTCATGAAAAACATGTTGGTTTTAGCAATAAGTAGAGATATAAATAAATATATATCATTATTTTATAGATCTAATGATATATTAGAGGTTAATTTTAGAGATTCGGACATAAAAAATTCATCTTCATTTCTTGGAGTAAGATATATTGGGGAAATTGATAAAAACACAACCAAAGGATATATCATTTTGATAAAATGTCATGAAATAATGTAATTATATTATATCATGTTATGTACTCAACATTAGGTAAATGATCATGAATTTTTTTATAATAAACATCATTTCATAAGAATTAACCGTATTTTTTCCAACTCATTAGTTTATAGTTTTGTGGTCATTATTCATATGAGGATTCAAATTCTTGTGATCAATGATCGATATACATAATTTTTCTTCTATATCAATATTTTAACTTCACAATGATATTCTCATATTTATATTTCTAGATATTTGATATTCTATATGACCATTGTATGTAGTCTTTCCCTATATTCATGATGATTTTTTATTAACCCTTTATATGATGTAATATATCAAGAATATTTTTTTCGATGTAAAACCACTGATTACAAAAATGAATTTTTAATTTTAGTGGTAAAATTTATTTAAGGGCATATGATGTAAAATAAAAAGATATTATTATTTTTAAATAAAATTAATTTACGTGATACCTTTCATTTCACGCAACAGTGAGTTTTAATGAAGAAAAATATACTATAAATATTTTAATTCAAACATGAGTATTATAACATAGTAATTAATCCTAACAGTAATAACTATAATTTAAAAATTATGTTTAATAGTCTTTTTTATAAATTAATTATATTTGTAAAAAATTACTTAATATTTAGTAAATAATTTATATGCTTCCAAAATAATTTTTCTCAAAATAATGGTTTTACTTCTTTTCTTGAATAATTAATAAAATTAATTTTTTAAATTTTTTGAAAATTTATTTGATAAAATTAACTTCATATATGAAATCAAAATATAGAAGTTTGATTATTTTATATTTTTTATAATTTTTTTATGGGAAAAAATTTTCAATGAATATCAAAATATATTGATTTTTATTGAAAACTGCATTTATATTAAAAATATTTAAAAATATAAATTTTATTTGAAAATGGTTTTAAAAGTAATATTTGAAATATTATATTTTGATTAGTAAAATTTAGGTCACCATAATCACTTTCATGTTAAATTTGTATATAATTTTTTTTATATTTAGGAAAAACATTTCTTTAGAAACCCATTTTTTCAATGAATCTAAATGTTTAGTTTTAATATATGATTACCTAGGGATTTACTAAATATATATGTTAAAAAATTACATAAATAATTTTCTAAATTATATTGGTTTTCCATATTTATAATAATATCCCCTTATGATATATTTTTAACCATTATTTAATTTGACTAATATAATAAATTATTTAAACAAAAAGACAAAATGTCACACTCATGATTTTAAATGTCAATTATGTGTTCAAATATGGAAAAAAAATTAATTGATTCAATATAAATGATAAATATGTGAATAATGAAATTAATTTAGTAATGTTAATTTAATTTCAAATTTTATGATTTATATAAATACTTGAAATAGTTACGAAACAACAACACGTTAATTATTTAATTAATTGAGGAATATTGTCAATGACTCTAAAAATATTAAATATAATGTCAATTAAATGAATTATTATATAACTAGAAATTATTAGTTAAATATGAAATTTTATAAAGGTTTGAAAAACATAAATTTTTACTCCACTATTGTCATGATGGTTTAAAAAGTCAAATTAAATTAATAGTGTCAACTTGAAATTCATGTTATTTAATAATAATTAATTTTATATTAAATGATTTAATATTACTAAAAAATCCAAACATCATCCAACTGATTTTCAATAAAATTTAAAATATCAACCATAGTACTTCCATGGATTAGTTTTTCTTTTATTAAAATTTTATTGTCTATTGAATTTTAAAAACATCGTTAAATGATTAATTACCTTGTTAAATAGACTAGTTACCTTATTGAAAACAAAAATGGCATGCACAAGTAAATGTATAGGATAGCGAAATGACATGATTAAATCATGTTTATTTTTTGAGGTTTTTATCAATAATATATTCCCTATAATCCATAATTAATAAATTTTATAGTATTTTGGGTTGTGGGTGATTCCCCATAATTGAATAGTTTCGTTTATTTAAAAAAATACTACTCCTCCTCAGTTATAAAAGGTAGCCTCCTAACCATTGTTTTTTACACATAATATGACATTTATCCCTATTAAACAATAAAAAACAATTCCCCAAAATTTAATAAATTTCCTATGTTTTTTATTATTCCCATAAGACCAACCCTGGGGACCTTAAGATGAGAATCAAAGGATCTTGTTCTATATGATGTTAATTTTCTTCCTTAAGCTCTTTCCATTTAATCCTACTTCAAATAGATTTGTTAGAGTATTAAGAATTACAAAAGCATTAAAATATTCTCAAATATATAATTATATTATATTATTTTTATGTAATAAATTTTATCTCATACTCTTCCCTTAAATGTGAAATTAAACCTTCAGTCATCAGTAAGACAGACTAACAGTTCACGAACAGATGTAATTCGTTATCAATAACCACAACTATCATCAAGATATAATTATTTATTTAACATATATTAATGATATATATGAATAAATTATAAATTTTTAACTATAATATCACCTGTAACTTCTTAACTTTTAATCCGTTCAAAAATGATAACATCGATCGTGCATACGTATGGACTACCACTTCCACTATGAAATGTGATTCATTTTTCAATTTTTTTTGAAATTGATGGTAATAATGATATATATATTTAATATATAAGAAATCTATGACATAATAAAAATTCTATAAAGGTAATAAATTATTTTTGTTTCATGTGTTCCATCTATGTGGAAAATGGAAAGAGCATTCATGCTCACATTTTTCCTACCATCTCCATGACCAATGTAACTCATTTTTCAATCTATATATTTTTTGGATGACTCTAAATATGTATTTAATAAATATATATGATATTTATATAAATATAAATATTATATATATGATGGAATCAGGATAAAATTACAAATACCCAAAGTACCAAATTAGATCATAAATGAAAAACAAAATAATTATTACCCCAAACAGTGATTTTAATAAAAAATTATTAACAATTGAGTTATAAATGGTCATGAGTAAATAATATATGGTATGGTATATATTTTAATTAATATTATTAGATTTATAACAAACTAATATTTATTATAAAGGTTTCCTGACTATTGGTAATGAAATTGAAGAGTTGTAGTAAGAGATTTCTAGTATCCTTCATATTTTTAGGAGACATATTCCATATTAACCACTCATTTATTTTTTCCGGGTATATATTTTAACTTTTATATGTTTTATCATGAATATACTTATTATAATTTTAAATAATTTTAAATTATGTGTTTTTTAATATTGGGAATATAATCTAGAGGATTACCAAAGTGGTAAGGGATTTTCATCTCACTTCTAAAAATGTTAGACATGTTACATATTCACCTCATGTTTATTTTGGGTAGTGTATATAACGAACATGAATATATTTTGTGATTATTTTTATGGATTTTAGGGTTATTTAAATTTATATATATGGGAATTTATTTCATGTGGATTATGATTCAAATTTCATAAATGTGGTAAGGGTTTGATGTTACAATACTATTATTTAATAATACTGTTTACGATTATGTTTTTAATGATGAAATATTAATATTTATCTCAACATAAACTCATGAAGTTTCTTATTTTATGGTAATTTAATGAAAATAAATTATTTCCATGAATTTTACCCTCTATATGCAATAAATGTTCTTCAATTTTTTTCTGGTAAATTTTATTTAATGAATGTTTTAAAAATTAATTAATTAATTTTTAAAAACCGTCTTTATATATGTTTGATTTCTTACCAAATGGTCTAAAAATAATCACCTAGTCATTTTTTGAATATAGCTATTTAGAATTTTGTACAAAAATATGAATGAAATATATTTTTACAATGTGTTAAATGAATGATATTTTATAATTTAATTACCTCTCATTTATTTATATAATAAATTAATTATTACATGTTTATTTTCAATGAAATTTTTTATTTTAGGTATTGTAAATTTTCATATAATAAATTATTATTTTCAAGGTTGAATTGTTATTTTACCAAGAAATGTTCCATGTGATGTTTCAAAATCATGTAACATCTAAGATGACTTCTTTTGATGTTACTTATTATTTAATGGGGTTATAATCCATGATATCATAATTATTATTTTCTCCATATAGTTATTGAATATGATGAAAATATTTATGTGAAATATGTTCATATTCCATGGATTATGTTATGATATATTTATGGAATGATTTAAAAAAATAATTTATTTTCATTGGGTAATTATATGATGAAATTTTTATGGAGCCCATTAACATTCTAAGGATATGATATGATAAATGTTTTGTGATCTGGTGGGAAGGAAATTGGTTTATGTGATGGGTCGGACCTATATCTATCTAAAATGAATTGGGTAAATATTAATACCTCAAGAGACAAGAAGGACTAGATTAATGAGTAAACAATGTTTATTAAGGGAATATATAAACATTAATACTATTGGGTTTTAACCATGACTACTAAAATGGTTTTATGAGTGAATCCAATCTACTATGATAGTCTTGGGTGAGAACCATTACAACAATGATTTTTTGGGGGAGTGAACACAATCAACCATGATAGTCATGGGTGTGAATCCTTGTTTAGAAAGGAAATGATTTTCAATGCTCATGAATATGAAAAAATTCTATAACAAATATAAATTTTATGATTCCATTTCTCTTTTTATTTAATTATTTTATGATTCATCTATCATGAACTACCAATATTTATTCTATGTCTAAATTTTATGATATATTATATATAGCGTGTGGTCCTAGAATGTCGTTATCCTGTTTTCATAAACTTATACTGAGGATTTGATGACATCTCCATACTTTACCCTTAATGACGAACCAATATCAACATTTTTTATATTTCCTTTACCCGGGTTAGGATGAATAGTGATATATAATATATTTTTAATAATAGTGCTAGTATTGAAAACATTTTGGGTGATAATGCAGTTCAATTATGCACCATTATTCAATATATCCTACCTGCCAAAGGTATTAGTTGAGTATAATAGTGGCTATAGTCATTATGTTATATAATGCACTACTGAAAATGTGGTTTTTACCCATGGTTATTTTACAACAGTTTGCTTAAACTGTTTGTAAATAAGGGCTAAGAAACTCATTCCCAACAGTTCCCTAGAACCGTTGGGAAAGGGTACCCCTTTTTTCCAATAGTTTTATGAAACTGTTGGGAAAGGCAACCCCTTTGACAACAGTTCTATTGAACTGTATGGAAAGGTTACCTTGAACACCCCTTTCCCAATAGTTTTTAAAAACTGTTGGTAAATCATTTCCCCAAATGATATCAGGTCGCTTCTCTCCCCCAGTCATGACCGAACCCTAAAATCAATCTGGCACTCGACTCCTCTCTCAAACTTCCCCATCCGAACAGGTGAAAATCCATATGAATCATCTCAAATCAGGTATTTTATTCTTTATACACATATGCTACCTTGTTTTTATTGTTACTGATCTAATATTTTAGTTTTATGTTTTGATTTTGATTTGATTTTTCCCTGAGAAATATGGAAATGAACAAATATTTTTTTAATTAATTACTTTCCCATGGAATATCATTTGTCTTATAATTTCCATGCTAAATAAAGGGGTAATGTAATAGAAGACCTTGAATAAATTGTGGAAGTTGGGGTATGTTGCTTCTATGAGGGGTTTTTTTGTGTTTCATTATATGTTGTAGGCTGTTGTATGGTGATTGAGGTGACTAGTTGGGCTTTGTGATATGTGGGGTTGTAATGTAATGGTTAGTGGGCATGGTTGTGACATGTGATGTTGTGTGATAGTGATGATGTGTGCTTGTGTTGTGCCGTGTGGAGGTGTTGTGTGATGAGGTTGTGGTGTATGAAGTGGTGAGGTGGTTTTGGTTGTGCACTAGTTTATGATATGTAATATTTTTGTTGTGATATGTGGTTGTTTTGGTGAGATGGTTGGCCGATGTAACATGGCGACTATGGTTATTTTGAGATAGTGAGTTGTTGTGTGGTGGTTTTATTAGTTTCCTGGTTATCTATGGAATAAATTATACTGTTAAAAAATGAGATAGTAAATAAATGAGATATAATAGAAATGGATGTGTGGTAGATGGATTTAATTAATTTAACATTAAATGAATGGACAATGTAAATGTGAATGAAGTGGCTTATAAATGAAAATGGGAAATGCAATGTCTCTTGTGTGGTGGTGGTGTGGTGTGTTGCATATATTGGTGAAAGTGGTTGTGATGGATTATGTGTTGTATGGTAGTAGTGAAGTGTGTGATTATGTAGTTAATGTGAACCCATAGGTTGGGTATTTTGTGCTATCTATATATCATGTATTTTATGTTATTTATACACATTCCCAAACAGAGTTGGATAAACATACCAACGATCAGAGGTTTTGAGTGATGGTTATTTTTTCTAATATCTAGGATGGTGGTTTTATGGTTGGATAACTACCATGTATTCCCTAATCTTCCTTCATAATTGATTGACCATGTGTTTTTAGGAAACATGCAATGTGATTGTCCATGTGTCTTCAGGTGAGATGTACTATTATTTCCTAGTGTTTTCAGGTGAGGTGTGATGTGGTAAGGCTATAATAAGATGTGGCATGTGGTAGGGGTCATGTAGGGTAGGAGGATGGCACAAGGTTGATGTTATTCATGTTCATGATACCCTACAAATATGGTTATGGGATGAGGGATGATGTGATGTGATAACACATTATGTTCTTGTTGGTTTTACATTTTTTCAATAACACATTAGTATGTTTTTTTCACATGTGTATTTTATACCTTGATTATTTTCTTCCTTTATCATTTACATAAATGTGTTTTCTATTAAAGATCAATCCTATTAATTTTTTATGACAAAATTACTTATATAAATTATTTTTACATAATGGA
Organism: Viscum album; assembly: GCA_963277665.1. NCBI lineage: Eukaryota > Viridiplantae > Streptophyta > Magnoliopsida > Santalales > Viscaceae > Viscum > Viscum album. The sequence goes on from OY728140.1 coordinate 1,153,475,888, forward strand.
CAGAAGTTGGATGTATGAAACCGATCAGATCTCAAGCGATTTTCCAAACAATTTGGAGAGATTCAGATATTTTTCATATCATAATGCTTCAGATAGTGGTCGCATACACTGCCCATGTTCTAATTATATTGGTAGACCTTGGTTGAGACGTAAAGAAGTCATCTACCATATAACCAAAAATGGTTTTCAATCAAACTACTTTGTGTGGTATCACAATGGCGAGAAAATGAAATCTCAAATTGATGATGATCAAAATGAAAGGATAAGAATAGAGAATTTTTTAGATGATCGGTTTCCGTTTATTCGTCATCATGAAAAAGAAAGTATTTAAACTCAAGAAGACTTCGATATGAGGATAGGTGATACATCTAGTGAAAATGATTATATTGATAGGGTAAAAAAATTGAATGATGCTGCCACGACTCCAGTATATCGACAATGCGATAATATGAAAAAACTGTAATTTTTAATCCAATTGTTTCATGGGAAAACTATGTATGGGATTTCTAATACAGAAATAGATTACATTCTTACCCTCTAGAAGGATTTACTTCCAGATGATGCAAATATTACCTCAAACCACTATATGACATGTAAGTTAGTTGAGGAAATTGGATTTTCAAGAAAAAAATTCATGATTTCCCAAAAGATTACAGTTTATTCTAGGAGGAAACCACTAAATGAAATGATTGTATAAAATGTGGAACATCTCATTGGAAGTCAAATTTCTGATGTAACACCATCCTGCATTCCACGGAAAGTAATGTGGCTCTTTTTGTTGATCCCTAGACTCTAGAATCATTTTATGTTTGATGACATATCAATAAAAATGAGATGGAATGATACCAGGAGAAACAAGACTAATGATGAGTTGGTTCATCCTGCAGATAGATTTTTAAGGCAGATATTTGATTCTCGACATCCTAATTTTGAGGCTGGGTCATTCATATGACGATTTTAATCCGTTTGGGAAGATGCTTACTTCGCACAACACATGGCCAGTTTTTATACACATTTATAATATTCCCCCATGGTTGTGTATGAAAAAACCTTTCACTTTCATGAGTATACTCATATCTGGTTATTATGACCCCGACATTGATATTGATGTATACATGCAACCTTTAATAAAAGAGTTGAATCTTCTTTGGGATGTGGGTGTGCGCACATACAATGCATGTTCAAAAGACTTATTTCATAAGCGTGCTGCCCTTATGTGGACGATCAATGAATTTTCAGCTTATGCAATGATGTCTGGATGGAGCATGAAGGGGAAACTGCCATGTGCAGTTTGTATGAAGAATACAGGATCCAGAAGACTGAAGCATCGATGTAGTTTCAGTTTTATGGGACATCGATGATTCTTGCAAAATGATCATCCATATAGAATGAATCGTAAAAGATTTGATAATACCATAGAGATTGATGATCCACCTCATTGTATGTCTGGAGCTGACATGCTTAATGAATTGAAAATTTTCAGTTTTTTGTTTGGGAAGGGTCAAATGAAATCTGGAAAGAGAAAGAATGTTTCCACTGAAACCTATTACAATTGGAGGAAGTAGAGTATATTTTTTAATTTTCCTTATTGGTCAACCAATTTGTTACATCATTGCTTAGACGTAATGTATATTGAATAGAATGTATGTGAAATGTTGCTTTTAGTTCATCTAAATGTCAAGGGGAATACAAAATATGATTTACGATCTCGGTGTAACTTGGTGGATTGGGGCATCAGACCAGAATTACATCATGTGCGTATCAGTGAAAATAAATGGCAACTTCCATGTGCATATTATGTGATGAAACCTACGAAAAAAACAATTTTTGGAAGTATTAGAGACTATTAGAGTTCTTTATGGCTATTCAAGCAACATATCTAAATGGGTCAATAGAAGAGAGTTGAAGCTAAAATCTTTGAAGACTCATGATTATCACGCTCTACTGCATGAGTTTCTTCTTATATAAATCCATCATCTTTTTTCCAATAATTTAAGGGTGGATTTCATTCGGTTGTTCCATTTTTTATAGATCTTTGTGCTAAGAAGATTTCCAAGTCTTTCTTGCAAAAAAAATGTTTACAGATGCCCCTTTAATTTTGAGTGAGTTGGATAAAAAATTCCCTCCATCATATTTCACATGCATACTGCATCTGACTATCCATATTCCCACTGAAATACTTCTCGGAGGACCTATTTATCTTCTTTGGATGTATCTAACTGAAAGAAATATGTTCACATTAAAGTCTTATATCCTAAACAGAAATCATCCCGAAGGTTCTATCGTGAACGGTTACTTGCCTCAGGAATGTATGGATTTCTGCTCGATATATTTTTTTGATCTTACTAAAAGATTGAACAGACCAATTAGAAATGAATAGGAATAGTATGAGAAAAATGAACCCAGTTTTCCTTCATTTCCTCAAACATGAGGAATTCCTGGATCATATACATTGAATACATTAAGCCATTAAGAGTGGGAGATGGCACATCACAGAGTTTTGTTCAACTGTGATTTGTTCAATGACTATATCAGGTAACTAAATTGATTATGTATATCATAAATATATATCTGTTAAACTATTCATATATTTTATCTATAGGGAACATAAAACAATGATAAATAGTAAGTATCGTTCTTTATCTTTGAGAAGGAAAGAGACTTTGCATAGAAAAGAGTTTTCTGCTTTGTTAAAAATGAAGGTAAAAATATTACTGTTTAAAATAAATAAATCAATATTTAATTAAGTTTAATAGTCATTTATATTGCAGGTATTGAGTTTTTCTGCTGACTTTGTCTCTGAGGAAATAAGAGCATTGGCTTTTGGTCCTAATACCGAGGTTCGTGACTGTAATTCAATTATTATCAATGGGTACAAATTTATTGTCACTGAACGAGCAAAGATCATTAGAACACAACATGATGGTGTTATGGTTACTACCATAATAGATTTTTATGCCAGTGAATCAGATAGTAGACAACTATTTGAAACTGTGGGTTATTATGGAGTTGTTGAGAAAAAATTAATATTGGATTATTACTCTCATGGACGTGTCACAGTGATGAAATGCCATTAGTTTAATTCGATGAAGATACATGGAATATTTATTGATGATTGTGTATTTTGAGTAATTAATATGACTCGCAATCTAGCTATCGAAGAACCATATGTGTTGGCATCAATGGATAAAAATGTTTTTTATGTCAAAGACCAACTTCAACCATAATTTCGTGTCATAGATGAAGTAATTCGAAGACATATTTTTGATGATGGTGACGATGGAATTGACACTGTCCCTAGTGTCATTGGAAGAATCCCTTTAATTTTTTTGATGAATCCAATAGCTCAATTGTCAGATTTGACTGTGAACCTCAAGGTGTGGTTGAAATTATATAGAATCATTCACCAATGTTCTCAATTCTTTTGGTTTACCTCGAGTTGGGTTGTTATGGTTGGTAATATTCAAATTGATTTAGTTTTGATCACAAATATGTTTTAGCCGACTTGATCATTATGTAATTTTTCAATTTTATTGGTTGCAGTTTTATTTGAATTGAATTTCCAAATTTGAAATTGAACTATATTCAATCCTAGTCAAACTATATTTCTAACTTGGTGAACATTACAACTTGTATGATTTATTAAATCCATTCAGGCTCTTCTAAAACAATTGATAGCTAAATTACCAATGAATCCCTCTATTCCCTCCTATATTTAGTTTTTTGGGTTAGAAATTAGTTTCCTTTTTCTAATTAATTACATATTTGTTTTCAAAAGCTGGGAATGCAGCCAATTGAAGAGAGATGAATGAAAAAATGATGGAGAACAATCGTCGAATGGCAGAGTTGGGAATTCCATAATTAGTTCCTCTAGTGAGTATTTTATTTCAAATTGAAATATTTAAATAATATATAATGTCATGTGATTAATTTTTTGTAAACATTTTTGTAGGATCCACCTATACATCGACAGTTATTCAATGAGGATCCTAGTACTGGTCCTATTACATAGGCCGGTTGTACAAGGAGGGTTCGTACCAGAGGTGGACGAGCAGCTGCGTGTACCCGACTAGACCATGACCCTCCCGCTAACATGTAATCCTTCCCAAATTCTGATCCCAGTGTTTCGTTTGGGACACCCAAGATATTTAGGCCTCCCACATTTTTTCTTCCTTCTGCATCTTTTGGCCCATCATTTTCACATTCCATGATGATTCCCACTCCCCAGTCAGAATCAGGGTAGATAGCTATCACATCTTCTTTTCCTTCTAATTCTGTCTCTCTGAGCTTCTATATTCCATCATCATTGACTTCTATACCACCATAGGGTCTTCCATCAGTTTATGTGGATCCAGCGGCGCTCAGCAATTAGACCAGCGCAGGTATATTTATATAACCCTAAAAAATATTTATAGAAATATTTATTTTCATTATAACATGTTCTAATAAAATATTTGTTAATCTTTCATGACAGATACATCTACTGACAGGAGTTGTGGGTGGGGGAGTACACGCATGCGTTCGGTGTGGAACTGCCACACACAGGTTATGGTGGATTATAATGTAGATAACCAAATGATTGAGAAAACAGGGAAACAATGTTGGAGTTTTTTGGTGATGCTTTCCAAATAATCCAACATCATTCTCGTTATCCTGATATCATGGAGACATTTGCCAAATGAGGTCAAGGATAGAGCTTGGGCAGAGATATGTGTAAAAAAATCTGTTTTATTTAATGCCATGAATTTTTATTACATGAATTAATATTTTGATGTCAGCTTCGATTTAATTTTTCCGATTGTGAGGGTGCACGACCGAAACATCTAAAGGATTTAGGCAATATTTGGAGCACTTACAAGATTGAGTTATGTATTGGGTGGGTTGATAGAGTTGGAACTGGGTTAGAGGTGGTACCAGTGGTGGATGATTGTCCTATAGTGCAGTATCATCAGATGATTACTCATTGGACAAGTACCCAGTTTAAGGTATTAATTACTTTTGAGGTATTTAAATAATAACTTTCATGTTTTTCAATAATACTATCTGTTGTATTTTCGAATTTTATTTATGAATCACCTGGAAAAGAAAATAAGAACATTGATTCAAAAAAATACCTCCACACATTGGGACGCACTACGATGCCTGATCATGAGAGGAAGCATGTATGACAATTGTTTATAAATTATCATTATGACTTACACTTTCTTTTTATTCCTCAATTATTTAACAGTTTTATAATGTTTTTATATAACGTTAGTTTTCAATGTCATTTTAGAGGCAAATACAAAATATTGAAGGACGTGTGTCTCGAGAAAAACTATTTTGCTTCAGTAGATGGACAAAGGATGCAAGTGCCATCAACGAAACGACTCAGCAGCAGATTATAAGTTTTAATCTATTTATTTTATAATTTGATATCTATTTTGTAACTTAATGATATATTTATATTTGTAACATGCTTCTTTAGAGGCCCTTGATTCCCAAGAACTAGAAAATTTTGGGCCAATAGTTCACTTACATCAGGTGTTGGGAGAGGATCATCCTGGTAGAGTACGCTGCTGACCTAGGATATCCATGATGAGGAAATGGCCCTCCTCAGGTACGAGTTGTAGTGCCACCGAGCTGCATCATGTTAGGGAATAGGCAGAACAGGCTGTGAAAAGGGCCACAGAGATGGAAGAATAGTTTTCTAGGGAAAACAGTGCGTTTATGAAATATATTGATGTTCTACGTCCAAAACTTCCAGTAGAGGCCATCAAATCTTTTGATTAATATTTTTTGTTGATACGTTCTATATATGGTGAACCAAGTGGAATTTTTAGTGGCTGTTAGGATGATGTCCAGCTTGACAATGATGATGGCGGGGAGTCTGATGCAGAAGAGGAGGGAGAGGAAGAGGGCGAGGCGAGTGGCGAGGGTGAGGAGGAGGGTGAAGAAGATGATGGGGACGAGGGAGAGGTTGATGATGATGGTGATGATGGTGATGTTGGACAAATTTATCCATTTCATTTTTGACTTATATTACTGAGATTTTATATTTAATCTATTCTAGTTGTTGGTTTTATCTAGACACATAGTATATATTATTGGAGTTGAGTTATTTTTATATATTATCTGTTTTTATGGATGTTGTTGTCTTTTAGTGGTTGTGTGTTTGGGAACCCCCTCCTTTCTGGACCCTGGACAACCCCCCACCATCCTCCTTGGACCCCGGACAGCCAATGGACAGCCCCCGATTAGCCCCCAGACAACCCCCAACCCTCCTCCCTGGACCCCAGACAGCCCCCGAACAGCCCCCAGATCGCCCCCCCCCCAAACAGCCCCCCCCCCCCCCCCAGACAGCCCCCCACATATCCCCCACCCCACCTTGGTCCCCGGATAACCCCCTGGACAACCTCTAGACAGCCCCCCAGACAGCGCCTCCGGGCAGCCCCCCACCCTCCTTGATTTCATTTACTAATAGAAAATCTATAATATATATTATATTTATTTTCATCATGATAATCAATGTAAATCACATTTATACATCTAATCAATATCATAGATTCTTGGTATGTTATAAAAGGGATCTATTCATTGGTCATGACATTGTTTTCTCTGAAATATTTCATAGCATGATAAACTAAAATCTATTCCATACTAAGAATGATATAAAAATATTCTATATGAATGACCACAATATTTTATGTAAATACCATTCCATAATAGACACATGAGGATTCTCATAAATCATGTTTACATTAATATTTCTACAAGGATTTTTAGTAAAAGTTTTATCTTCTATTAATTTTCTGATATTCTCATTTTAAATGTAAATTTTGAATAAATAAATTAATTTAAAGACCCATAGTCAAATATTTTATTTGAATAATGTTAATAAACATCTAACATACCATTATAACTATGTCTCTTTTGATTAAAATGCAGAGGATTATAAGTGAAAAGAACAACTGGCATACGGAAAACTGACCAAATGCATTTGGATTCTATTGATAATTTATCACAATGATCCATTGGTCATATGTGATGTGTACGAGCCAACCCAGGCTCAATCCGAGGCACGATGTGGCCGGGATCACTCTAAGTGGCTATCTTTTGTTTAAAATGTACAACATTATAAGTACATACGGAAAACAAACAAAACACATTTGGTTTCTGTGGAAACATTAGAAGAAAAATCCATGGGTCATATGTGATGTGTAAGATTAAACTTAGCCTCAATATGGGATGCGGTGTGGCCGACACCACTCAATGTGTCTGTCTTTTGTTTCAAAAGGACAACATTTTAAGTGAAAAACATCAACTGTCATACCAAAACCGACCAAACGCATTCGGATTGTGTCAATACTTTAGCACAATAGTCCATTGGTCATATGTGACATGTACGAGTCAACCCCTCCTCAATCTGAGGTGTGGTGTGGCTAACACCATTCAATGTGTCTCTCTTTTGTTTAAAATGGACATGATTATAAGTGAAAAGAACAACTGACATACGAAAAACTGACCAAATGCATTAGGATTCTATTGATAATTTATCAAAAATATTCATGGGTCATATGTGATGTATACGAGTCAACCCCGCCTTAATCTGAGGCATGGTGTGGCAGGGATCACTCTATGTGGCTCACATTTGTTTAAAATGGACAACATTTTAAGTACAAACAGAAAACTGACCAAACAGATTCTTATTGTGTTGATACTTTATCACAACATTCCATGGGTCATATGTGACATGTATGAATCAACCCCACCTCAATCGAAGATGCGGTGGGGCCGGAAACACTCAAATTTTCGGTATTTTGTTTCAAAATGACATCATTTTAAGTGAAAAACATCAACTGGCATACGAAAAACCGAACAACGCATTCGGATTTTGTCGATAAATTAGCACAACGATCCAAGGGTCATATGTGGCGTGTAAGAGTCAAACCCGCCTCAATCCACGGAATGGTGTGGCCGAAACCACTCTAACTATGTCTCTTTTGTTTAAAATTGATAGGATTATAAGTGAAAAGAACAACCGGCATACAGAAAACCCACCAAAGGCATTGAGAATCTGTTTATAATTTATCACAATGATCTATGAGTTATATGTGACGTGTATGAGTCAACACCGCCTCAATCTTAGGCCCAGTGTGGCCAGGATCAGTCTATGTGGCTCTCTTTTATTTAAAATGGACAACATTTTAAGTACATACAGAAAAATGACGGAACCGATTCTGATTGTTTTGATACTTTAGCACAACGATCCATGGGTCATATGTGACTTTTACGAGCCAACCCTGGCTCAATTTGAGTTGCGGTGTGGCTAGGATCCGTCTAAGTGTATCTCTTTTGTTTAAAATGGAAAACATTATAAGTATATACGGAAAACTGAACAAATGAATTCGGTTTCCATTGAAACATTAGGAGAACGATCCATGTTTCATATGTGACATGTATGCATCAACCCTGCCTCAATCTGAGATGTGGTGTGGCTGGTACAACTCAATGTTTTTATCTTTTTTTTTCAAAATGACATCATTTTATGTGATAAACATCAACTGGAATATAAATAACTGACCAGACACATTCGGATTTTGTCGATACATTATCCCAACAATCCATGGGTCATATGTGACATGTACGAGTCAACCTCGCCTCAATACGAGACGTGGTGTGGCCGACACCACTCTAATTGTGTCTCTTTTGTTTAAAATGGACAGGATTATAAGTGAAAAGAACAACTGGCATAAGTAAAACTGACCAAACACATTTGAAATGTGTTGATGGTTTAGGAAAATGATCAATGGGCCATATGTGACATGTACGAGTTAACCCCGCCTTAATATGAGGAACGGTGTGGCCGAGATCACTCTATGTGGCTCTCTTTTGTTTAAAATGGACATCATTTTAAGTACATACGGAAAACTAACCAAACGCATTCGGTTTTCGTTGAAACTTTTGGGGAACGATCCATGGGTCATATGGGACGTGTACGAATCAACCCCACCTCAATCTGAGTCATGGTGTGGTCGGCACCACTCAATGTGTCTATCATTTGTTTCAAAAGCACATCATTTTAAGTGAAAACATCAACTAGAATACAAAAAACCAACCAAACGCATTCTGATTGTGTTTATACGTTAGGAAAATGATTCATGAGTCATTTGAGACATGTAAAAGTCATCACCGTTAAAATCTAAGATGTGTTGTGGCCGGAACCACTCTACCTGTGTCTCTTTTGAATAAAATGGACAGGATTATATGTGAAAATAACAACTAGCATATGGAAAACCAACAAAATGCATTCAGAATCTATTGATAATTTATTACAACGATCCATGAGTCATATGTGACATGTATGGGCCAACCTTGTCTCAGTATGAGTTGAGGTGTGGTCGGGATTAGTCTAAGTGTATCTCTTTTGATTAAACTGGACAACATTTTAAGTACACAAGGAAAACTGACCAAACGCATTCAGTTTCCATTGGAACTTTAGGAGGACGAGCCAAGGGTCATATTTTACATGTACGAGTCAACCTTGATTCAATCTGAGGTGCGGTGTGGCCGAAACAACTCAAAGTGTATCTCTTTTGTTTTAAATTGACATTATTTTAAGGGAAAACAACAACTAGCATACAGAAAACCAACCAAACGGATTCTGTTTGTGTCGATACTATAGAACAACGATCCATGGGTCATTAGTGATGTGTATGAGTCAACCCCGCCTCAATCCGAGACGCTGTGTGGCTGAAACCATTCATAGTGTTTCTCTTTTTCTAAAAATGGACATCATTTTAAGTGAAAACTATAACCGACATACAAAAAACTGACCAAATGCATTCAAAATGTGTTAATAGTTTAGGACAACGATCCATGAGTCATATGTGATGTGTACGGGTAAACCCCTCTTTAATATGAGGAAGGTTGTATCCAGGATCACTCTTTGTGGCTCTATTTTGTTTAAAATGGACAACATTTTAAGTACATATAGAAAATTCTCCAAACAGATTCTGATTGTGTTGATACTTTAGCACAACGTTCCATGGGTTATATGTAACGTGTACGAATCAACCCCGCTTCAATATGAGATGCGGTGTGGATGACACCACTCAAATTGTCTATCTTTTGTTTCAAAAGGACATCATTTTAAGTGAAAAAATCAACTGGCATACATAAAATCAATCAAACGCTTTTAGAATATGTTGATACTTTAGGAAAATGACAGATGGGTCATTTGTGACGTATACGAGTTAACCTCAACTCAATCTGAGGCACGGTGTGGTCAGTATCACCCCAGGTGTTGTATTTTGTTTAAAATCGGCGTCATTTCTGGTAAAAATATATGGTATACAAAAAACCAATCAAATTATGCATTGAATTCCGAATTCCACATATAATTGTCGTCTAAATTTTATATTGAATTCTAAATGAATTATGTATGTTTATAATTATGTTAGGAATTCTAATTTAATTATGGATGTTTATAGTTCCAGGATGCATTATATGTTAAATGTGTATGAATTTGTTCTGTATATGTATGTGTTAGTTGGTTATTGCAGGTACAATAATTGTATATGTATGTGTTAGTTTATTTCAGGTACAGTAACTGGATTTCAAATGAATGGGAATGCACAAAATGAGGCCTCCTGTGCAAATTGCAGAGCTGTTATACAAATTGCGGGTTACTGTGAAATTTGCACAGCATATGCTAGGCCACCGGTTTAACCCAATTTTCATAGCACCTCTGATTATTTTTTTACCAATGGTTCAATGAACCATTGGTAAAAAACCATTCCCAACGGGTCAAGCCAAACCGTTGGGAAAAACTATCCCAACGGTTTGGCACATCCATTGGGATAGGTTAATTTTTTCCATCCCTATCCCGACGGTTTATTGTAAACAGTTGGGAAAATCATTCCCAACGACTTACTTCCCTACGGTTTTCAAAACCATTTGTATAACATACAACAACAGTGCTGTAGCCTTTCCCAATGGTTCAGAACCCTTGGGAAAGACTGTATTTCCAATAGTGATGATTATTTATCTATTGATATGTGAAATAAGTGTTTGATAAGTTCTTGTATTTATAGTCATGAATCACTATTGTTTTATTATATTGTCTTGTGTGGATTCCTTTTTCCAATAATCACTCATTACTAATTATGTCTATCTTTAGATTGGTTACATAGTTGACAAAAAAGATGGATACCTGATTTCCTTCTCTTTTCATGATCAAAATACATCATCTAACTATGATATATATTGTTATGAGACCTCCAAATTAAAAATCTCTTTGAACCCCTATATTTTTGTTTATAAACACATTATTGTGGATTTTCAAGGGGTTTTGAGCACTGGAGTCAAGATACCATGTACCTTTATTTTGTATTGATATTTAGATCATTAATACAAGGGAATATCAAATATGGACCCCTTATCCAATGATATTTTATTATTCATTGACATTCTCCATTTTTTACCAACTCGAACATTTACTACTGTAATGTTAATATTTTTTATAGTTAAAGAACAAAACATTCATTTTATTCATTGGATTTTGATTGTTGAAACTTTATATTATTCATAATTCTAATTACCATAGAGAATAATTATGATATCCATGACCTCCACAATTTTTGATACATCTAAAAAGTCCACTTCTTCTTGGATCAATGTTATATCATCAAAATCCTCTAACATTGCTTCTACAAGTTGTGTCCTCTAAACTCATTTATATATTTATTGGGGGTTACATTTGAATTTAGCGTATTATATACTCATTTTTAGCATTAAATAGGTTTATATTTAGTTATTGGGATTATAGTTATTCTATTAGTTGTTCTATAAAAATCATTTTCATTTTATAAGTATCATCTAGGGAAATTACTATAAAATCACATTTTGAATCATTAGATTGTAAAAAAATCACTAACCAGAATGTTGTCAATATTTTCCCTATTTCTTCACAATTGTTTCACAAATATCAATACATGAGTATCACACACAATAATGGTATTTTTATATTTCATAAAAAGTGATTTAAACTCATCTCATAGATATTTAATTCATAATCACTTCACTTTTTCACTACATTTTTATGAATTCATATGAGTTTTTCAAATATGTGATGTTTCTTATGATGCAATTATCTCAGATTTGGATTCATAAAGGCATTAATATATGATATTTTGTACTTTAAAACTATATTCCTTTTAATTTAAGTGTGTTTCCTTTTAAAAATATTCTATAGGGGCATGCCCTTCTTTTAACACTACCTCAACATATTTATCTTTTACAATTTCTTTGATATCATAGTTTATAAGGAGGAATCAAATTTGGATTCCCAAATTTTCATAGTGGTACTTAATAAATATTATAATCAATTCTTGGGTAGTACCATTTTTCATCGAGAATTGATAAAAAATGGTTCATTTATGTGCCTCATTTTTTAGAAAAGAATGGGAAATAAGGTAGAGGAAGATAATATACAAATGATTGTGAATTATTTTTATAATAATATTACAATTTTTTTGGGTTATGCAGAATTATATAGATGAAAAAAAACAAACGGAATTTATTTTTTTAGAATTGGAGAAACAATCATAGAGTCTATAAAAAGGCCAAGGTAAAACAAATTTTTATTGGATACATGGGAGGAAAAAGTAGTTTAGGGTAGAAAAAAAATAATTGTAAAATTTTGAAATGCCCATTTTGTTGATAATTAGTGAATGAAAATGTTTGAGGGGGAATAAATGAGAGTAAAAGAATTACATGATGTTGATTAAATGAATTTAACCTTCTACTAACTTCTTTTGTTATTAACTAAAAATAAATAATATCATATCATATAAACCTCTGTAGACACAACCGGTCACCTCTAAATGAACCGATACCACTGAACATTGAATTTATTTCAAATATAGATCCGTATGAATAAGTATATCCCTAGAGGTGATCACATAAACAATTATAGAAGTATGAAAATATAGGAACTAATTTTATTTCATCAATTTGGATATAATTTATCCACATAAAAGAACAAAATATTAATAGATATACCATCAAATATAAAACATAGAACAAAAAAATGAAAACAAAATTAATTATTCAGTATCATTGTAATGGGTTTCACAGAAGCGTCAAAAGCCAAATAATTTGTGTTTCCAACATTGTTGTTTTCAAGTCTCTATCATTATAGTTAAGTTGTTTCTGTAAAAAAAATTGTTAACAGAATATACCATGAAAAGAAAAAGAATAGATAATAAATACTATATCTTTATTTTATTTATATTTAATTGATAATTAAGAAAACATTAAGGATTAATTTTATCAAACTGATAATAACTATTAATAAATAGAAGAAAAAATACTAAAACCTCATAATATTACAAAAATATTATACAACAAATATTGGAAAAGATTTTTTTCATTTATTATTTGAAACCATTATTTCATATAATGTTTTATATACAAAGAAAAAATTACTAAATAGGTGAATACTTGTGTAAAAAAAATAGGATTAAACATGTGTTATATATAAATTCATGTTTCTTATACGTTTTAATATACCATGTAAAGATTTCACTGTAATATTGGTTTTAATTTATTTAAATAATCTAAAATGTGATAAATGAATAAAAAGAAATATATATGAATAATTTATCAATGAAGGTTGATTCATCTAAAAATTATTGAACATGAATGAAACAGTAATTCTTTATCACATAGGGGAAAATAAATTTTGAATTCATTAAAATTTTTTAGAATTGTGAAAGGGGAAGATATGAGACTATAAATACATGTAATGACACTAGAAAATCATAAGAAAATCCTCAATTGGTTGGAGAAAAAGTAGAGTCTGCCTCCCTAAGATCTCATTCCTTCAATCAAGGGTTGGTGACTAGTACTATGTGGGTATATAGACATAATGGATGAAATTCACTTATATAACCTAAAATTATACAACTCCTAACCTACAGGGTTAAGAATATATATAGTGATAAAATATATGGTGAACTAGAAACAAATTTTCTATCACACACACACACGCACATATATATATATATATGTACCATAACTAACATAAAATAAAAAAACTCAAAACATGTCCAATGATATAAAATAATGAAAAAAATTTAATACCATAATCATAATACAAACATTTATACAATGAAAACCAATATTAAATATATTGACCAAAAAATGAAAACTCCACTTCTAAGACATCACCAATTTTAACCATTAAAAATAATTTTTATTTCAAACACTACCTACATGGTGACAACCATGATCTCTTTAAAAGTATAAATCATTTCATAACTATTATCATGATTCTATACATGTGTTGGTGTAAGAGTGCCAAAAAACTTAGTATGACATCCCATGAGTTGTTAATTTCCATTTCTCAATTCATTTAATGAAAATCATTCACAATGTATAAAATCATAATATATAGTTAGAATCAAGATTCATAATACCATCAAAGGGTAATTAACTTCATGTGATACTATAAGACTACCTCATCCTAAGAGCTTCATAAATCACAATATAACCTTCTAACTAATTTTCATAATCTATTCCCAAGTTTTCAATAAATAACCAATCTATAAATAAGGATGTTTAATAGTATACACACTCAAAAAATGTCTAACCAAACATTTCTTAACTATCTCAGAACTTCATTATACAATTTAAAGATATCATAGTATATAGTCTCACATCTTGTAAAGGGATGTTGTAACACTATTACATATAATAAAACAAGTAAAGGATCACTATAAATTTATGTGTCAATCCATGGAGGAACACATGATTCGAAACATAGTTTAGGAAATAGAATACAATGATTATTTGATGTAGTATCACACTATACAAAGCATAATGTTGGCAATTCAATACCCAAAATCCATGTCATTCTATTCTTTTCAGATATCCACAAGAAATAACATCTCTATATTAGGGCCCTTAATTTAATGTAATACCATAATATTGATATCGAACCTGATAACTAAACCATAATTCCATATAACCTCATGGGAACCTCCCTATATACCAAATTTGATTAACTAATAGTGAACCAAAAAAAACATTTGGGAGATAACATCTTCTATAATTCTCTAAGAATCCATGTTTTAATTTACTAAAAACAAGACATTAACCATCCTTATGTCTGGCATACCAACATATGAATACATAAACAAGGAGAATGAGTAGGAATACCACAATCCAATATATAATATAAAATTAGATCAATATGTTATTCAAACACGCAACACAGAATGAATACAATAAGACACTAAGAAAAATTATCACTGATCTTATAAATTTAAGGTCAGTTATACAGTAAATATCATATAATAATAAACTAAATATCTTTTATCTCTATCCTAACACAACACACAGCCTATTACAATATCATCAACCTCTAAGACATTTTTTATCCCAATCCATAACCTCTCAATCCAATAGTCATACGTAAACCAAAAATAAATGTTTATCCATGATCACCAGAGACAAAACCATGTGTTTTGGTAGAGGGAGTGCACCTCAATCTAGATATATTTCACTAATACTCTAAACTCATGAAGTTATAGTGATCACAATGGATGCATGTGTATTCATGTGTTATGAAACACTCAATCCAATCGTAATTTATAAATAATTTATATGAAATGTAAAAAAAAATTCAATGTTCCATGGAATAAATAATGGAATCTGATAAGACACAACATAATTGAAAAAAAGAACTAATAAATACAAAATGTAAAATGATGGTGTATATAAATTATGTTAAATTGAGAAAGAATATCACAATGTACTAACCTGGACACTTTGACACCTAGCCTTACATTTTTGACTTGTTTGGTAAATTCAGTATAATATAGCCCTCTGGTGTATATCATTTATCTAGGTGATAAATCAATGTCTAATAAGCAACCAATCCTCAAGAACTAAATTCTTACATTCCAGATATCTTCCACAATCCCATGGGATATATGATTTAACATCACCATTGATAACATACCCTCATATAATAATAAATATGGTTAATATCATTAGATATTTTAACATGATTTAGATTTATATATCCAAGGTATATTGATATCATATAATATATGATTTACTTTAGCTAAATATCTCAAAGGGATAATGAAAATTTATATATCACCCTCTTTATTATTTCTATGAATGTAAATGATAAATCTATAACATCCTCTTTCTTATCAACACAAAAGGCATTGATGATAAAGAAGTAACTATATTAGTTATAAAATTTAGATAATAATTCAAAATAAATAAACAATTGTAATTTTTTATCACATATTATCTCAAATAATGCATTAATCCCTTGTAATATATGGTCCCATGATAATATTATAATAAATAAAATGAACACAATATTCCATTATCAATTTGTATTAGATAAAATATAACATGTGAAATTTCAAAATGAAAAATTAACTTTTGTTATATAACACTCTCATGTATTTAAGACTTTTTGGTAATCAATAAGTTATAAATATCAATTAAAGGAGCATATAACTACCATTCATGTAAATTATTCCATATGTGTTGGTTTATGTTCAACACTAGTTCAGTATATAAACATAAACCTATGATTATTTAAAGAATACATGACATCAACAAAAAACATAATGATTTCAACTTATGTATACAAATCAAACCTATCTCAAATCCACTGATAATAGTTAATACATTATAAAAAAATATTTTATTTAAATATAATATCCCATCTTATTAACAATAGAAATAATTCAAATTCCATTCAAATAATAATAAAACCTAATTTTAATAACATTTATTTTAATTCTAGTCATTGTTATTTAATTATTATTATTATTATTATTTTTATTATTATTAACTGCCTTAAAAATTAGCCAAATCCTATATGTTTAAAACTAAATATAAAATACTTTCATTTAATCGAATTCCATTAAATATTACAATCTGTCCAAATCACTATTCAAAAAATAGATATTTTAATTTCCCTAAAAACCAATCAATAATCCATCAAGAATATATAACCCATTTTAATTTAAACCCTTACAATTTAAATAATTTCCCCCCATAAATCAACCATAACAAATTTATATGTTTTGTAAAGACCCTAATTTTCCATGTAATTTTTTTATTTAAATTTAAATATTACAAGTCCGTGAAAATTTACGGCGCATGATTCTGAGGCCCGGTTTGCCAGAAATGAATTTTTGAACTTTTTTTTGAGTACGTTCAGTAAACGTGTGAGCGGTGTTTTGTAACATTTGAATCTTTGCTCGTAATTGAAATTAAAGGACATCGTTGAACTCACAAAACTGATATTCTCATAAGGAGACCTTCACCATGGCCTAAGTAGGTCGAGGGTGAATTTTAGTTTCCTAGATTTTCATGGGAGACTTAAAAGAATAAAAATAAAATAAAAAAACTTTTATTTTATTATTCTTTTGAAATCATCCATTTGAATTCTTGAAGGTGGGGACCACCCGAACCCCCATTTAATGTGGGTCAGCCCTTCGAATCCTCCCAACTTAATGTGCCAACCTTAATTTTATTAAAGTGGATACTTTAATTGAATTAATAACTAAACGTATTAAGATTGGCACCACACTTTTGGTGGAAGAAATGATTTGAAAAGGAAAGGAGAGCATGAGAGAACCTTTGGAGAAATATCTACCAACGACGAACATTCTCCATATCAAGAATGAGGACAACACACGAGCCCAGATCAGAAACATGTTGCAGGAGCGACAAACATCGATTTCCCCTTCACTGACTCCATCTTCTTCCTTACAACATGTCCAACGGATGAACGAGGTAGGGGTTTTTAATTGAATTATGATTAATTATATTTTGTTGATTCTTCATATTCTAGATTCACAATAATGGTTTCCAGAAAACAGGGCCATCTTCCCACACTTATACCTGGCCCCTTTTTCTTTTTTTCATCCCACGTTTTTCATGAAATCATCAATGCCAAATAATTAACCACATTGAAAAAAACATTCTGTTGAGCAAAACGTGTGGGCGCGGATCCCTCAACCCAAGGATCACAAATATGTGGTCGTCATATTTGTCATGCGTAGAACGATGTTTTGGTGACCCACTGAAGAGGAGGGAGGCTGGCACACCGGACAACCACATGGAGATAGAGCGGCACACGTCCACACCTTTGAATGAGTAGGAGGCCGCGACGTAGTTGTCATGGTAGAGCAGGGTCATAGCAGGCACATCGTCCAACCACGTGCTGAAGCAGCGGCGCACATCTACGCCACCAGAGTTAGAGACCACAGCTACTTGGCCATGGCGGAGGCTGAAGGGCGGCCTGTACTTGGCCGACCATGGATGACAGCGGCGCCTTCGCACTACTAGGAGGAGGACTGGCTATGATGCACCGAGCAGGACCCGCTCTGGTGGGACCCGCTTCCAAAAAACCGAGCAGTCTGTTGGACCGTTCGAGTGAACTGAGAGGCACCTCCACTCATGGGAGTTGGCTGGGGCAGACCTCGACACGATGGTCCACCCGACGGCAGGTCGCCCAGCAGGCCGGGCCAGCCCCGCCATGGCCCTGGCCCACCAATGCCTAGCCCCACCATAGCCCAGGCCATCCAGGCTGGACCCGGGTCGGGTCAGGTCAGTATGACCAGGTCGAACCAGACCCTAGCCCTTTCAGAACCTGTTTCACCTCTTTGGCCATAACATGTGATTCAAGCATTCATTTGAAGAACCATCTATGTCACAAGAATCCTTGGACTGAGATGAAAATTTTGGAATTCTCCAATTGTGTTTTGGATAAATTTGGAGTATGATTAGGTCGGATCAAACCTCGAGTCCAACTAGGCCCTCAGAGTTAAAACTATAATAACTTACATACCGGGCATCTAATTGACGTGTCTTATATTTTGTTGGGTCCTTTATGACATGACATACCTTTGGGATACTTCTTCTTGGAACATATTGGTAATGGAGGTATTACCGATGACTTGAGGAGTGGTTCGCCCAAACATGCTATTAGCGGGAATCCAGTGGCTGGCAGTGAGGCGGAGGTTGGAGACAGGTCATATAGAGGTTAATACCGAGCTATCCTATGTGGGACATCACCGATCCTGTGTGGGTAAGATCTTGTGTAGGTTAGCACTCAATGATCCTTTTTGGGTTAGCGTATATCGATCCTATGTGTTTCAGATCATGTGTATGTCAGCACTCATCGATCTAGTGTGGGTCAGTGCATACCAATCCTTTGTCGGTCAGATCCTATGTGGGTCATTATGGGTGTTTGTTACCAATCGATCCACTGTGGGTCAAAGCCTGTCTGGGACATTGTTGGGGTTATATTCCTATTAATCCTATGCGGTTCATACTCCATATGGTCATCAGTAGTGACTCTCTACATAATTTGTTGATCTATCTTTGTGACTGATCATCTGTACTTATATACTTCACAAATACTTCTGTGTGCCGGTACCTCTACCTACGTGGTGTTACCTTTGTGGTAATTCTACCTTCATGGTTTTACCTTTATGGTATTCCTCCCTCTTGTGTGAGATGACTATATATTGATAACTTGGTATATGTATGTGCATATTTCTTAGTAGTGTTGATGACCATATCATCATTCATTGGGATTGAGTTCTTACATTGTGTTTTATCCTTTGTGGATTCTGAGAGACCTTTGGGGGTCTCATGGTCCCTACTTAGTATCATATACTCACCCTTGAACAGGCTTCTCCCGCGCCTTGTTGTGTCATGTGAAGATGAAGAACAATTCTGATGGAGGATGAGGGTACCATGGATGGAGGTTGCTTAGGGTTGGACCTTTGATGAGGAGATTCGCGAAGATGACCATTCGTGAGCTGTACCTACCCTTCAGGTAGGATCCTTGGTGGGTGTTCAAAGGATTTGTTTCCCGTTTTACATGTACTTTCTAGTTGTGATGGTATTCTGTCCCCCTTTACTTACTTTATACACCTTGTTTTCTATATATTTTACCTTTTTCTTGTATCTTGTTGTGTTCTTGGTTTTCCTGAGTTTATAGATTTAGAGGCAGTTCCTTTATAGTTTTTGGGATATTCATTTCCAGTGCTAGTCTCCAGACCCTGACCTATGGAAGGATGGTTTGGGGTGGTAATGGTATGGCCCCTGGGGGACGGGTCATGAAAAATTGTTATCAATGGAGTGAGGTTCTACCAAAGAACTATGACTCCGATCATTTCTATGTGGTAACATTGTTATGTTTTATGAGTGTGGATTTCAATTTGCAGAATCCAGGGTCCATGCGGTGGCCGACGTATCCATACAAAAGGACCCTAACATCTAAATTCTAACCCACTGTACGAAAAAACTGATTGCATATGTGTTTTTGAAAAGTGTTCTTTGTGATCTCTCTGAGTCAGCTCACTTCGAATAACCTATTGACTGTGGCACACCTATTTCATTTTAGGTTGCATCCATGCAGATAGACAGCCAGGGATCTGGTTAGAGTATTTGATTACATCTAACTGAGTGACGAGGATTCATTGTCGGGCCCCCTTATGGCATTAGTCCCACTATGTGGTGTACCAAAAGCACCACTACCCATTGGTCAGCTAATGCCACCAACTTCTGTAGTAGAGGGCACATGAAACTTTAGCACGTTGCATGAGTTTAAATGATAGAGGACACCAAGGATATGTGGATAGACAAATAAACAAGATACTGAGGACTAGTTGAAGGTCGTGGTTATAGTTTTTCGACTGGTAGGGACACCAGTTGATCTTATAGTGATAATTTCATCCAGTGTTCTTCAGGTAGCAGTAGGAAGATGGTGAAGCTTGTTGCTCCAGGTTCACGATGAGAAGAATCTCATCTGGGTGGACATTGAGATCCTTTTTAGGGTAGATTTAATCCTAATGACCCTACGTTTAGTGTGTATATAATATATTTTCTCTTTTCAGGAGGGTAGCATGAATGTGGCTCAGTATTCACCGAGGTTCACTAACCTCTTGAACTATTGCACTAACATTGTCAGAGACCCTTTTTTCAGGGTCTGAACCTTCAAGAAGGGGCTCAAATGTGGTATTAGATCTACAATGGATTCACTCAGAATCCCAATGTAGGTGTTGTTGTTAGAGCGAGCACTCATATTGGTGATCTTCCTTGCTGAGTAGTCACCGACAGCGAGACACACTACCATATAACACATTGCAGATTCATCAACATCTGGCAGTAGATAGATGATGTATAGGTCAAAGAGGACCCGAACTATCGGTGGACGACCATAGGATATAGGGTCGGTGGTGTGGGGTTCTCAAGACAGAGTAGAACATGAAAGGATCAGGCAATGTTACCCATGTGGCGGGCAGGGTCACATGACTCATGACTGCCCGAACCGTCGTACAAACGACCAGCAGACAGTCAAAGGACCGCCTGGGTAGAGGAAAATATTCAATCAATGAGGTATACATGCTAGAGGTGGACGTGGCAGTGGAGAAGGTCGTGCAACATGGGTTAGACAATGATTCATGGTTTTACTGACACCCCCTGCAGGTGGTCCACCCTGACCATAGGGAGGAAGTGGACAGGGACGAGCTTAGCTTCTGGCAGCAGAGGCCTATGACTGTGGTGCTCCGTAGTTGATTCAATGTATGATCTCTGTCTACTACACCATAGCGGTAGTACTTATAGACATAGGTACCAATAATTTTATTATTTCCATAACCCTCATTCAGTGCTCTGAGATACTGGTAGAGCCATTGGTTTGATCCATATATGTATAGACTTCTATTAGAGTGCATTCTATGATTACATAAAAGTGCCAGCAATGTGATCATACTCTAGGAGGCGAGATGTTCTACTGGGATCTCCTAGTAGGGGTGTCCAGGCCTTACGACGTCATCTTAGGTATGGGATGGTTATCCATAGTCCATTCTCAGTTCAATTGTATTTGGAAAAAAGTATTGTGTGTCCACATTTATGATACTGGATTTTCCTTCACCAGTGAAAAGGGAAACCTTTCGGCATTGTATGGACGTTCCGTAAGGAGGGTGTAGCCAATCACACATCAGTTGGCTAGCCTTACCCTCGGAGCAGATGATTTTGAGAGTCTGAGTTATCCTGTAGTGGTGGATCAGTACACTGATATTTTCCCTGATGAAGTTATGGGTCTACCTTCTCACAGAGAGGTGGAATTTTACATCGAATTTTTCTCAGGGATGACACATATATCTACATTATCATGTAGGATGTCTCTCATGGAGCATCGAGAGCTATAGGTACAGTTGTAGGACTTACACGGTAAAGGGTTTTTTAGGCCCAGCGTTTCTCCTTGGGCAACCCCAATTTTGTTCTCCAAGAAGGCAGATGGTAGTTTGAGACTCTGTGTGGACTATCCATGCCTGAATTCGGTGACCATGAAGAATTAATACCCACTCCCAAGGATTTATGATCTCTTTGACCAGCTGAAGGGAGGATAGTGGTTTTCGAAGATAGACCTCAGATCAGGCTATCACAAACTCAGGGTACGAGATGAGGATGTGAAAAAGACGACCTTTAGATGTTGGTATGACCATTATGAGTTTTTGGTTATGTCATTCGGTGTGACTAAAACCCCAACAGTGATCATGGGACTCATGAATATGATCTTCTAGCCATACCTCAATCATTTTGTTGT
This sequence comes from Viscum album, assembly GCA_963277665.1. Lineage (NCBI taxonomy): Eukaryota > Viridiplantae > Streptophyta > Magnoliopsida > Santalales > Viscaceae > Viscum > Viscum album. The sequence goes on from OY728140.1 coordinate 1,153,498,536, forward strand.
AATCATCATCGATAACATCCAGATATATACAATGATGGAGGAGAGGCATACCTATCATCTGTAGATAGTTTTGGAAACACTCTGAGAGAACCAGATTTATGGTAGTATCTAGAAATTCTAGTTCGGGATATGTGTGGTTCACTTCATGGGACATGCCATCTCATAGGCTGGATTTGCAGTGCGTCTAGCGAAGATTGAGGCTTTACATGCTTGGGATCCACCTAAGAGTGTGATGGAAGTGTAGAGTTTCTTGGGATTGTCCGGTTACTATCGGAGTTTTGTGCCTAACTTTTCTAGAGTTGTGGAACCATTATCTGCATTAGCAAAGAAGTGGAAACCCTTTGTGCGGTCAGAGAGATGCCAGTGGAGTTTTTAGGAGCTGAGGTAGAGAGTGATGAGTTCCCCCATCTTGAGGTTAGCAGAGGAGGTTGTTAGGTATGTAGTCTACTACGATGCATCAGAGACCAACCATGGATATTTCCTCATGCAGGAGAGAGAAGTGATCACGTATGGTTCTCAATAGATATTAAATCATGAGAAAAACTGTTCTACCCATGAACTAGATTTAGAATCAGTAGTATTCTCCTTGATGATGTGGTGACATTACTTGATGGGTGAACATTTTATAGTCTAGTCTAATCATATGACTTTCAGATATATCTTCTCTCAGAAGGACTTGAACCGGAGACAACGACATTGGCTTGAGTTCATTCCGGACTTTGACTTCGAGATAGTCTAAACTCCTGGGAAAGATAACATAGTAGAAATGCACTTAGCAGGAGATATGGTATACATTTGATGAGTGTGGTGATGGAGCAGATAGCTTCTTTACAGATATCCTATGTGGATTGAGATGGAGTAGCTTATCATAAGTCTCTGATAGTCACTTCCCTACACCTTCATAGGGTGTACTGTGGTACCGATATTGATATGGGATGAAGTGTTGAGGGAGTTCCATACGTCCCCTCTAAAAGTACATCCAGGTGTGAAAAAGATGTATTGGGACCCTCGGCGTCAGCACTGGTGGCCTGGAATGATGAAAGCAGTGGTTGAGATTGTCTCTCGGTGCCTCACTTGTCTGCAAGTGAAGGTGGAGCATCAGGTTCTAGTAGGATTAGATTGGCCAGTAGATGTGGTAGAGTGGAAGTGGGATGGAATTTCTAGGTACTTTGTGACAGGACATCCACGCATAACCAGGGGTCAGGATTCTATCTGGGTGATAAATGACCGACTCACCAAGTGGGCCCACTTCCTACCTGTCATAGTGAAGGGAAAAATAGAGATCCTGGGATGCCTCTATGTGCAAGAGATTGTATGGATTCACGGAGTTCCATCTAAAATTTTCTCTGATCATGATGCACGTTTCACTTCCCAACTATGGAAGGGGTTGTAGGAGGTGTTCAGGACACATCTTCGGTTGAGAACCCCCTTCCATCCTAAAACAGATGGTCAGGCAGAGTGGATCATTCGGACCCGTGAAGAGAAGTTGCGTGCTTGTGTCCAAGATTTTGGCCGCAGCTGGGAGGATCACTTGCTTTTTGTGGAGTTCGAGTACAATGACATATTTCAATCCACTATAAGCATGGAACCATTTGAGGCATTTTATGGTCGGCCTAGAAGATCACCATTGTGATTGAATGACCTAGGGGAGTCAGCTCTCTTGGGATCAGAGATGGTATAGGCTACCACGGAGAAGGTGCAGATTATCTAGGAGCGGATAAAGACTGCACAGAGAAGACAATAGTCTTATGCTGACTAGAGATGGAGACCTCTGGAGTTCAAGGGTGGTGATCATGTATTTCTATGGGCCTCACCTCAATGAGGTTTGTAGAGATTTGGATAGGGATGCATGGTATCTTCGTGGTTCATTGGACCCTTTCAGGTCCACATAAAATTTGTCGATGTGTCTTACCACTTAGATCTACCACCTCATTTGCACCGAGTGCGCGATGTTTTCCACGTATCCCACCTAAAGATATACATACATGATCTTTCCCACATCATTGATAGGGGCGAGCTGGACATCGATGATGGGGCGACGTTTTCAGAGGTTCCAGTGGAGGTTTTGGTTCAACAAGAGTGGGTCCTTTATGGGATGTCGATAACTCTAGTGTGTGTATGAATGCACCATAGGAACCTCTAGGAAAGCACATGGGTGCGGAGGCTCAGATTCACGCTTAATACCGCCACTTTTTTCTCAAGTTTGTGATGTGTATTTTGAGGATGCAAAGCCCGGAGGTGGGGAGAACGTAAAGACCCTATTTTTTCCATTTAATTTATTTTATTAAATGGAAATATATGTAACCTGCAAAAATTTATGGTGCCTGATTCTAAGGCATGGTGTGACCAGAATGAACTTCAGAACATTTTTTCGAGTACGTTCAGCAAACACAGAAGTGGCATTTTGAAACTTTTGATCCAGTTCATGGAATTGAAATCCAAGGACACTGTTGAACTTGAAATGCTGATAATCCCTTAATGAGACCTTCACCTCTACTGCAGTATGTCATGGGTGGAAGTTAGTTTCCTATATTTTCATGGGAGAGTAAAAAGAATACAAAAACAACTTTTATTTTATTTTTCTTTTGAAACCATCCATTTAAATTCATGATGTTGGGGACCACCCAAACCCCCATTTAATATGGTAAACCATTGGAATCCTTCCAAGATAATGTGAAAAAAATATTTTAATTAAAGTTCCAACATTAATTGAATTAATTTCCATAATGTATTATGATTGGAAAGACACTTTTGGTGGAACAAATTGTTGGAAATGGAAAGGGGATCTTGGGAGAACCTTTGGAGAAATATCCTCCATCGAACAACATTCTTTGGATTAAGAATGAGGATGATGTATGAGATTGGTTTAGAAATGTGTTGTGGGACCGATGAATGTCGGCGTACCCTTCACTAACGTCATCCTTTTCTCCATGACACCTCAAACAGACAAACGAGGTAGGGGTTTTAAATTTAATTATAATTAAATCTATTTTTATTGATTATACATGTTCAAGCTTCATAATGACGATGGAAAAATAAACATGGCCATCATCCTGCACTTATATCTTTCCCCTTTTTCTTTTGATCTTTGCATGTTCATCAATGCCAAATAATTGTACTTGCTGAGGACACAATGTTTTGTTGAACACGACGTTTTAACGCGGAGCCCTCGACCTGTGGATCGAAAATATGAAGACATCATATTTTTCATGATTAAAAAGAAGTTGCGGTGACCCGTGGAAGAGGAGGGCGGCCCACACACTAACCCTCCACATGGAGATAGGGCATTATGCCTACACTGCTGGATTAGCAGGAAGTCATGACCTATTGTCTGGGGTGGAGGAGGGTCGCGGCTAGCACGTCGGCCGGTCGTGTGGCGAAGTGGTGAATCACGTCTGCACTAACGGAGCTAGACACCATGGCCGCTTGTCCGCGGCGGAGGTCGAAGGGTGGCCGACATCCAGCTAGCCATAGAGGACAGTAGCACCGTCGAGCTGCATGGAGGAGTAATAGTCGGAAATCTGGTCGGCCCTGATGCATTGAGCAGAACCTTCTCCAGTAGGCACTCCTTCAAAAAAAACTCATAGTGTTCGTTGGACCATTCGGGTGACCTGGGAGGCGCCTACCCACCAGGGAGTCATCTAGGGTAGACTCCACCAAACTGGTCCAGCAGACCATGGGCCGCCCTGCGGTCAACCTGACTGCGGGCCGCGCCCCACGGGGTTGGCCGTCCTGGACCACAACCCAACGGGCCAAGCCCACTGTGGCCTAGGCCATCCGGGCTAGACCGAGGATGGGCCAGGTCGATCCGAACTAGGTTGGGTCGGCCGAGGCTGGGTTGGGCCAGGTCGGACCAGATGTGGACCCATCTGGACCCAGTTTCGCCTCTTTGTCCATAAATTGTGATCCATGTGTCTATTTTACGAACTATCTATGACCCAAGAATCCTTGAATTGAGACGTATCTTCTGGTATACTCTACTTGAGTTTTGGATGATGTTGGTGTACGAATAGGTTGGATCAATCCCCGAATCCAACAGGGACCTCAGAGCAGAAACACTAATAACTTACAGATCAGGTGTTCGATTGACGTGTAATATTTAGTGTTGGGTCCCTTATGACATGACAAAACTTTTAGATAAATCTTCGTGGAACATCATGGTAACCTAGGTATAGCAAATGAACTGATGAGTGGTTCTTCAAAATATGCTATTAGCGGGAATCCAGTGACAGGCAGTGATGCATAGTTTGGAGACAGATCATACGAAGGTTAGTACCGAGTGATCCTGTGTGGGTCAGCACCAATACTATGTGGGTCAGTTCACGTGTGGGTTAGTGCTCAGTGATCTAGTATGGGTCAATGCATACCGATCCTATTTGGGTCAGATATTGTGTGCGTCAATGCTCAGTGATCCTATGTGGGTTAGCGCATACCGATCCTGTGTGGGTGAAATCCTTTGTGGGTCATTGCAGGGGTTAGTGACCTATTGATCCTATATAGGTCAGACTCTATATGATCAACAGTAGTTCCTTTTGATGGAATATGATGATCTAGATTCGTGATTGATCATCTGTACTTCTATACTTCACTAATACCTGTGTGAGTTGGTACTTCAACCTACATGGTGTTACCTGTGTCACACATCTATCTTCCTGGTGTTACCTTTGTGGTATTCTTCCCTATTGTGTGGGTTGAGTATATATTGATAACATAGGTATATTACTGGGAATATACCTAATTAGTTTTTATATCTATTGCTTCGTAATTTGGGATTGAGGCCTTGCTTTGTGGTTTATCCTTTGTGGATTCTGAGAAACCTTTGGGGGTCTCAAGGTCCCTACTAAGTATTGTATACTCACCCCTGCACAGGATTCACCCACACATTGTTGTGCCATGTGATGATGATGGGCACCGATGATGGAGGATGAGGGTACCAGGGATGAAGGTTGCTTGGGGGTGGACCTTAGATGAGACGATCCATAGAGAAGACCGTTTGTGAGCTATACCTACCCTTCAGGTAGGATCCTAGGCGGGTGTTTGGAGGAGCAATTTCAAGTTATACTTGTACATTCTAGTTGGGCTTGTATTCTGGCCCACATTACTTATTGTACACACCATGTTTACCATATAGTTTACCTTTTTCTTGTATCTTGTTCTGTGATTGGTTTTTGTTAGTTTACAGGTTTAGAGGCAAAGCCTTCCCTATTTTTGGGATAGGCCTTTCTGGTTCTAGTTGCCAGCCCCTGGCATATGGAAGGAGGGAATGGGGTAGTCACAGCATGGGCCCCGAGGGATGGGTCATGACATGTTTTTATTTTATTACATATAAATATACCATATTAAGAAAAATTTAATAACCATTCTAAAACTATAGAAATATTCATCTCAATAAAATTTAGATGGAAATAATTTCCAATAAATGTGATTTCTATTTTAAAATATTTCCTTTTCAACCCCATTTTAAAAAAACTCATGTTTTCTATATATTTTTTATTTATAAATAATCACTTTATTGTTAAGTGGGAACCATAAAAAATAAGTTTGAAACCTCAAAAAGAACAACTAACTAATATTAGATCTCAAAAGGTACCACCAAAATGGTAACCCATAATAATTTGGTCACTTGAGAATTACACAAATTAGGAATTTGGAGTATGTCAAAAACATATATCCTTAGAGGATATAAATCCTGATACATGTCTTATGTTTTAAACCCTCTATAATGACCCACACATTCCATAAAAAGATATTTAATATTAATAGTTGGATATTAATTACATAACATAATGATCCACAGAATAATAATATTTTTCTAGTTCCTATAAAAACAAGAAAGTATAAACTACTATTTTATAGGTGAGGTAAATATTGTCCAACTATTTTTTGTATACCTTGTAACCTTCTTAGTCTTTCCATACCTAATACCATTCATCATAACCTCATGAATAAATCATAGTAAATTGTGACCTTAGATTATTAATAAGAGTAATCATGGGAGATATAAATGATCACATATTAATAACAAAAGAATAAGGGAATGGGAGCATGATAAATGTTTTTGAAAACCATACCCTAAAAATCATAGATTATAAACATGATTTATGTAATCAATCATGATAGTTCATTGGAAATGAATCATAAAATCTTCACACTGCATAATACATGAGAGAATTACATTGGAAAAAGATATATAATTGTGGAATAAAAACAGGCTTACAATATTGTGGTGATTTTTAAAAAGATATATATTCACCCATTATGTTGATGTCATGAAATCTGACCCTCTCAAAAACTTCAAGACATGAAATCATGTCCACACATGAGATTTGTTACATGAAATTAGGTCCATGAATAACCTCATGGAAATAAAATTTGGCCCACAGATAACATTATTTATATGAAATAAGGTACACGAATATCCTTATAGACATATAATCTAGGGCACAAATAAACTTATTTACATGAAAGATAGTCCACATATAACATTGTGAACATGAAAGATAGTTCATCACACCTATCATTAAGGAAAAAAATTAATGACTATCCCACCTCATTGGAAACCGATGATCTATGATTTACATATTCTCTTGTATAGGTTATTTTTATAAGGAGTGTGTGAAAATTATTAGTGTGTATTCCCTCCGGATCTAATATTTCATATCCCCTTAGCTCTTTGTGAACTAATATTTTATTTTTTACCATGATATTTATTTCACTCTATTAAAATAAAAATAATCATTTTTTGGTTGTTTACACATTACATATTTTACCCCTGATTTTTCCTTAAGTAACTCATTAATTAGAGGGATATAAAGGTCCAACCCATCACATTATGAAAATAATATATATGTATATAATAAGATCATAAAAATTTAATTATATTCCAAACCACAAAAATAAATAACATTTATGAAAATTTCATTATATCATAACCAAATGGTAAGGAATGAGTTTGGTAAATATTTTGTAATATTAAACCTGAACGATTAAAATAAATATTAATAATGGTATCCATGGATCATATCACCTATTAATAATAAGATATATTAAATTATTTCATATATAATTGAAAATTAATTTGAAAGATAACATGGATAGTTTCTTGAAAAAAAATAACAATTCCACTTTGAAAATAAATTTTTTGAAAAAAAATATAAAAATACTAAAAATACTTTTATTTGGAAATAATAGGTAAAATTTATAATTTATTCTTTAAAACATTGATTATTCATGATAAAAATAATTTCTATTCATATCATACATGATAAAAAGGATTGTTTTCAAATTTTCAACAAAATCCAAACAAGAATAATTGGGAAAATGAAAGGAAGAATAATTTTATCTTTTTTTTAATAAAACAGGGTTAAAAATAAATTTACACAATAATAGTGGAACATTTTATCATTTCAATAATAATTTTTGAAATCACATATATAGAAGAAAATAGTTTTTTGACCGAAGAAGAAAATAAATTCAATATTCCAAAAGAACATTCTTTTGGAATTATGAGTACATAAGGTGATGATAATGAAAGGAAAATATATTCTAATGAAATAATAAATGGATAGAAAATTTCCTGACTTTATTGAATTTTATATAATAATATGTCCTCATCGAATGTATATCATAAACAATCTTGATAAATATTGAGATTGTAACATTATACTCTTACCACTTTGGTAACTTCTGAATTATAAGCCCCATTAAATTCTTACATAAAATGAAACACTACATAAAATGAATATAATTATATTCATGATATAAAATTAAAAGGGGGTATTGAATAAAACTCATAAAATAAGTTAAATGAATAGAATAACCTATGACTCAACCGTGGAAAATTGAGACAATAATCCTTACATAATTTTTTCACTTTTGTATCATAAGCACCATGAACAAATAACATTAAAAGAAACATTAAATAAATTATAATAAAAATATTATTGATATTAAATTTATAATATTATTTATACGCACCTCATAAAATAATATACATTCATAACATATCATATCTCCAAAAACATACAATTTAATATAAAATCATTCCCTTGTTTTTGTAAGCATTGAGTCACAATACCCAAAATAAAAGTATAATGTTAATGAAACATTAAATATAATTATAATAACTAGGTTAATTAAATTACATGTAAAAGGTTATGTACATACTCCTCATAAAATAATATTGGTATATAATATAATATATTTATCAATGAAGAGAATTTGAGACAAAAGCTTCACATGATTTGTTAACATTTGAATCCTAATCACGATGAATGAGTAACATTATATACAACATTAAATATGGTGAGAATAAATATATTAATGATATAAATTATCAAACATACTATTTTACACCTCATGAAGGGTAATATGTTCATAGCTTAACATATATCCCGAAGAAGATAATTTGAGACAAAATCCCTTACCTTATGTGTCAAATTCAATCACACATGTTTGATCCTCAAGTATAATCATTATATGATTTATATAAATATATTAAATAACTATTACTATATATATCATACAATTTTTTAGTTACTTATGACTTTTTATTACCCTTTAGTTAACAATTCCTTGTTAAAATCCAATTTGAAGTAATAAATGATTAATCTTTCAACATTGTTTTGATTTGGTATTTTCTGTCACTTGAAATTTATCATGTTTAAATCATATTAATAATTTAAAACATGATATAAATAAAATATATATTTGGTATATATGTATATATAGTATCCCAAAAAATTTATAGAGAGAAAATGAAATACAATGTTCATTGAGATGGTAGGTCGTACCTCCACGTGAATATTGTTTCCATTTTCTCAATGGATGAAACTAAATGTAGATAAATAATTATTATCTTTTAAATAGTCATTAAATATATATATATATATAATATTCATTAATTTTTTCTTAATTTCCTTCAATGTAAATCATAAATGAAAAACAAATCATATCGATTTGTGCCATGGTAGTCCATCGCACACACACCGCATTATCTTGTTCCCATAGAATGGAAAGTAAGAATTTATATGTGATATAATAACTAAAATATTAAAATAAAATCTTAAATATTATATATAAATATTTAATCGAACCTTATACCCATTCTTTATTGTTGGTGATGCCCACATAATAAAATGAGTACACGAGGCGGTAGTGAATCATAAAAACACAATAGTTTCATTTACTTTTCGATGGAAGAGGATATGGATATAGGTTATGAAACTAACATAATAACATTTCAAAATATGATATATAATGATTTTATAACATTATCAAATTTTAAAAAGTTTTTGAAAATGTTTTTGGATGAAATTAAACAAAAGGTTAGGTTATATTTATTTACCTCTTCTCCAGATAACTTCTTTAGGTTTATACATAAATCCATCATATGAGTAATTAATAATAATAATAAATAATATAATATGTATTTATGGACATAATGAGGGTGTTTTTTCATTTATTTTCCAAACCGAATGTTTTTTTAAGTCTAAAGTGGAGAGGAATGTGGGTGGCCTTTTATAATTGGTGGAGAGGACACCTATAGAATTTTTGAAAAGTGTAAAATGCACCCATACTTTTCACATTCTATATATCTAAAAAAATTCATCATAAAATCTATGATGTGATAAGATCATTTAATGGTATCAAAATGGTATTTTGAAAAGTTTCTATGTCATTTTACCCCTTATCTTTTTAGTTTAACCCATAGTGATGTTGTTTTAACCTTAACCATGGTTTTTAATTTTTATTTTCTATATTATTAATTATTGAAAAAAGTTAAGTTGAACTTATTAGATAACATTAAATTTTATGATTTAAAATATGGAACTCATTTTAGTTTATTTATTTCAAATAATTATTTTAGTTTTATTTAAAAATAAACCCATATACAGAACATAAAAAAGTGTTTCCAATGAAAAAAAGTTAGAACATTTAACGAATTTTTATATAACAATTTAGTATAATTTTAATTATAAATACCTATACTAGATTAATAAATATATAATTGACCCTGATGTTACATTTAAAATCATTTTAATTTAAAATCTGGTTTTATAAATTCTATAAAATGAAATTATAGTTTTAAATAAAAAGAATTATTTCTCTCTATTCATCATAAAATTAATATTTACAGAAAATACAAAAAAATATCATAATATAATTTTGACATTTTTATTCCAATAATTTATTTATTTTTTAATAAAATTATATTAAAGTAATAAAAAAAATTCTGAAAAAACAATTTCCAATGCTTTTTGAAGACTTTACAAAAAAGTACTTATTTTACAAAAATATTTTATTTATCTAAAACATCCATAATTTTTTAAAAAATTGTATCATTGATTTTAATTATTTGATGTTTAATGCATAAATTATAATTTCAGTGTTTAATTGATAATATTAGTAGTATATCGTGGTTCATTAAATCTCGATGTTCCCTATAACACCAGATATTGAATAAATTTAGTTATTCACAAAAAAATCATAAAAACTAAATAATTTAAAATCTAACCGACCTAAAATGATATTTATCCCTCAAAATTATTCACCTTAAACCACAAAAATGAGGCAAATTCTTCCTCATCGTATCATTAGGTTCACATGTAGATATATCGAATTGTTGGATTCACCGGAAAAAATTGAATTTTTATTGGTATTATTTCATAGAAATTTTTCTCCAAGATCCAAAATCTTCACAAGTTTTCTTCAAAATAAATATCGTTTTCTCATGGTATGATCTATTATTTTAGTACATGTGACTGACCAGGTATGTACTTCATTAGGAGAGATACATGGAATACATCATTTACATGAGAGAGGATCAATGAAAGATCTAATTGATAATCTACAATCTAAATACGATCAATAATTTCACATGGAAGACTATATAGTGATCAAATTTATTTTTTTAATAATCACAGTTTTATATATTTTTTGTTCACTGATAAATTTCCACGTCATCCACAATATTAATATTCATGACTAATTTTTTAGGTATAAAGAAATAAAACCACTATAAGATCAATAATTCATTCTATCAGCCTATAAATACTTACCAAAAACCAAAATTGGTAGTGTATGTTATCTAGTAACATTGAATGTTAAAATAATGACATTCCATGAATATTTGGCCATACAGATCCTCTAGTTATGACAAAAAAATTGAAATCCAATTTTATTTTTTGACAAAAGGCAACTAAATTTCCAAAGTCAAATTATCATTAATCCATAAAATGAAATGAAGTAATTATTAATTTCACATACTATATATTTAAATAAAATGATCATGTATTATCCAAGAATATTATAATATCATGAATTAATATAAAACATTACGGAAAAAATATGTGACCTAATTTTTTTCTATTTCCTCATTTCATAAATAAAATAAACTTTTATTGAATATATATCTTAGATCTAGTAATATTGTAAATATCATCAGAGATAACATGAAAAACATGGGTATAAATTCAATAATAAGTTCAAAGGTAATAATTCATTAAAAGTTACTATATCCATGTCCAAAATAACTTTTAGCAACATCATTATCTCAACATTAGAAACATATTAAGGGATATCTTTCACATAATCATATTTTTTCATAAATTATCATGTCTCTATCAATTAAATTTTATTGTACATCAATAAAATTAATCATATTATTATAAATACTTAATGAAAAAATTAACCATAATTCATTATAAATTTCATAATTAATGAATATTAATACATAAACACTTAAATCACTACACTTTATTCCGAAATCATTAAGGATGATTAATCATCTTACTCCCAAATATCTGATCAATTTCATATTTTAGTGGTATTATCTTTATCATCAACTAAAAAACATTACCGGTAATATCTTATTGATCTTATTTTGAGTATTACACGAAGAAAATTGATTTGAATAGTTATCATAAATTCCTCATTGAAAACATCCAAAAATTGTTGATGTCTTAAGGAAAAAATTATTCTCATCCAATGAGTAAAGTATTGATTTCATTAATCTTTAGTAATTACTAACTATGTGCCCTTGTATTCTTTATATAAAACATCATCTCATTACTTTTAGAAAATACATTAAGTGATTATTACCACAATCCTAATATATAGAAAACTGAATCTTAATTCATCCAAGGTCACCACCACCTAACCTCTCAAAAAAGCCTTCATTCTTCTATTTGGGGAGTCTGAGAGTTGGATACAATCCATTTTGTTAATATTATATCATTATATCTAATTATGAGTAATAACAATATTCATTAGTTAAATTATAATTCAATTGGGTTTCTTATCAACCCAATTTCTATCAGATTTAATAATAACCCATTTTCTTCTGGTTATCACTATTTACAAAATCTAAAAATCATAGTGTGAGAAAAAATATTAATAGTTTAAAGCCGTATAAACATGAAAATTAATTTTTTAGATGACTAAACCATAGAACCATATTTTTTTTCCATGAAACCTCATTTTTTACCAAAACTACTACAAAAACAGGCAAGGGAAGGGCCACCATATATCAGCATTAATGAAAAACCACTAATAAAAAACCCTTTTTCAGTGCTAAAAAATCACTGATAAAAAGACCCTTTATCAGGGCTAGAAAATCTCTAATAAAGGATAACTTTATCAGCACTAAAATGTTAGTGCTGGTAATGGTAGTCTTTATCAGTGCTTTTTTAGCACTGATAAATCTGTAGTCGATTTTTTTATAAAGTCGGTCGCACGGTGCCCTCGTTTCATCATGACCTAAAGATCTCAATGTACTGGAACCTTGTGACTCCCCTCCACTACCCACTGAGCTTAAAATTGTCAGACCTCCACCGCCCTCGAGCTTCTTGTTGCTGGACCTTCACCACCCCCTACGCTTCTTGTGGTCGTACATCCACCGCCCTCGAGGTTCGCTTTGCCAATCCTCCTCTGCCCGCTGAGCTTCGCGTTGTCATACCTCTGCCGCCCTCGAGCTTCGCTTTGTCATTCCTCCACCGCCTGCTGAGCTTCACATGCCGGACCTCCACCGCCCTTCGAGCTTCTCTTTGAATGGTCTGAAAAATATATGAACCTTTTTGTAGTGGTTTATCATAGGATGAATAGTTTATTTTGATTTTGGGATCTTACTATTGATGATTGTAATGAATACATTTCTTTATGTTTTGTTGTTGGTAGATGGGAGACCTTAGATTTGTGTGTAATCAAATGCATTATACATTAGTTAGCTTTTAGGTGATCAGTTGAGTATATTTTTGATGTCCCCAAGAGGACTCATTTATATTGATTGTCTAGTCACATAACCATGTGTTGTTCCGTGAGTGGTTCAATTTCCATTTGAACCTATAGGTCAGATATCATCCTATATTTCTCCAATTAAAATTAGTTTCTTTCCCCAAATTATTATAATGGATTATACTGTGATTATGAATTACTCTCATTTATTACCTTTATTATTTACTTTTTATATAGTTTAGTTTTTATCTAACATTGATTATTTATTATTTTCTTTATCATTACTCCATTATTCTATGATTTTCTATTAGTATAGTTTTTTTTACTATAAATCAAAATGTGGAATCTTTGTGGAATGCTTGAGATGATTTGATTTTATTTGAAAGGGATTTCTTAATAGGTGTGTTTTTCTTTTTATAAAAGTACATTAAGTTAGGAAAATTGAATTCCTTATGAATTTTTTCATTCATAATAAATGAAATATATATTTTAAAAAATGGTTGACCACAATGTTTTGTTTTTTTAATAGATTGAATGTAATTTTTTAATAGATGGAGTGTATCCGTGAGTGAGAGAAAAACATGTTTTCATTTATGGAAGTGTTGAGGTAGTTCAATGAGTGAGCTGAGCCAATGATATATAATTTTCCATTCTGTTGATATCCCATGATATTAAATGGTAATCAATCCTTATTTATTTCTTCAACATGGTGTGATAAGTGATCGACATCAGAAAGAGTGAGCCCTCTTGGTTGAGGGATAAATTCATTTTAAGGTTTTATATCATAAAATAGGGACTTGAACCATGTTTTTAACTTCATGCAATGAGATCATTATAAACACATTTTAATATCTTATGATTAGGATTCTGATAATTTATTTTAAGGTTAAATATATTTTACCAATATGTCGCACGGTTTTATATCATGAAACTGGAACATATAGAGAGGGTGAGGTAAATGTTACATCCATAGAGTCCCTACACCATGTGAAATATGGGTAGAGGATGAAAAAGGTTTAATTTCATGAATCATGGACCAAAGGTGGAGTGTCCCAGAATTTTTGGTGTGTCATGAAAGAATAACGACATGATGTGACAAGGGGCTTGTGGCGGCTCAACACCACACAACACAACATATAATTAAGACATTGGATTTTTAGTTCAAATCCATATATATCAGACTAAAGGGATGGTTTATTCATGTAAAATATCTCTTGAGAAACCTAGTATTGGTGGAATTATTTATATTCTCATCATCAATAGCGATCAATGGGTTTACACTATCAGAGTGAAGTTTATGAAAAATTTATGGTCCTTCACTCTTGGATTCCAGTTTCACTAGATTCCTCCTAGGTATCATTGATTCACATAGATCCAACACCATGTCACCATAAATTAAGTAATGTAGGATAAAATTTTTCTTTAAGGACATCACCACCCAGTTCTGATGCATTTCTAAGTCATCCAATTCTTGAATCCTTTTTTCTTCGAGGGGTTCCCCCCTTCTTTTCTTCATGCTATCTAAGTGAATTTTTCTGGATGTTCACTTGTATGGAATGATTCCCAAACCAACAATATTTATAGCCTTGACACCCCTACCTCAATCTCGGTCCTTCTCCCTCGCTGAGGTGTCTGACTGCTTCTCTATGGTGGCCATGCCCCTTCCTAACAGGGTTTGTTCTATCTCTCTTGGCTCTAAGCCTGTCATCCAGCTCCAAATACTTATTGACCCATAGAGAACACCCTCACTATCCCCCAAGTTTCATTACCCATCCTTCCCCTTCCCCTTTGGATCCTCATCTCACAATCATATGAAGCTTACAGAAAATAATGGATTATGAACATGTTTACAATCAAAGGGCCTCAATGAGAGATCATCCTCCCACTTCAATAAGGCTACTAGCTCTAGATCCAAGGCCAGACCCCTTTCCTACCCATAATTATTATCTTTATATGTAATGCTCATGGTCTTACTGCCCATGTTAATTCAGACCTCCTCACTATAGAAATCAAAAATCATAATGTTATTGTTTTTTTGTCACATAACACAAAAAACCATATAATAATCATAGAATTATTCTGGAAGATTATGTTTCATGGATTTCTACACTCTAACCCCTAAAACATACACAAATAGGTATTTTGGAACAAAAAATATGTTGTTGAGACAGTTCAATATTGTAATAAATTCATCACTACCAAGGTATCCAACAGTGACACCTCCTTCCTTATGACTTTTGTTTGGGATGCTATTACCCTCTTCAAAGGGAATCTATATGGAGTGAACAAAAAAACCATCGATCTCGGCCTCCATCCATTGTTTTTTGTGGGTGAATTTAATTTCATTTCCAACCCAAAGTAAAGGAAAGTTATAAGCCCTTTCTAGAGGAAGGCCATCATGGATTTTGTTCAGTTCCTGGCTGGGAAGGGCCTCATTGATCTCATCTTCTTAGGTGACAATTTCACCTGGTGAAATAACTGTAGGGGTCATCACCTCTTGTGGATTCTATTGGATAGGTGTCTATAAAACATAAAATACACTAACCTATTCTCAAATACCATGTTTTTTCAATCATTCTTGAGGTATTTTGATTCACTCCCCCCTCTTGGTTTCCATTTCATCATGGCATGATCATCAGGAACATTTTCACTTCCACCAGCAGTGGGTTAACATCCTAGGGTACCAGGATAAGGTTTTTGAAATATGGAATGAACCCTTGTAGGTGTATCGGGCCACTATCAACCTCATTGACCAGACCTCAATCCATGATAGGTGCATGTTTTCCCCTTCCTCCTCATGATCCTTCACTACCAGGGACTACTGTCGCATATGGGCTCTTTCATAGTATTTAGATAGATGGAATGATACCTTGGGCTTATTGGATTATTAACACCAGTTTGAGATTTATGTGTGACTATATACTTATTATATTTTCTTATTATTTATTACACATCACCACTTGAGTTGAGTAACCTGATTGAAATCCAAATTGGTACTTTGGTTCTGATGTGAATATGTTTTTTTATGTGTTCGTGACATGTGTATGTGTGGATATATGAGTATTTAGGAATGATGATATTGAATAAAGGGATGAGACCTAGGAGTGGTAGATGTATCATTCTTGATTATTCTTGTGTTTTGTTTGGGGTGATTTTAGGATACTATAATGAATCAAAAGTAATAATATTTAATGAAGATGAATAAAGATTGGATGGATTCTAATCGTTTGAAAATAGAGTACGATAATGGAGTAAATGTGTTCATCATGTTTGCAAAGGATAACGCAAAGGATCCTTCTCAAATCCTTTTTCCATGTTTATGATGTTGTTAATCTAGACTACTTACTCTAGAGGAGTTGGAAGAAAATTTGATATGTCATGGAATAGACCAGACTTCTAAATGTTGGAATAAACACGGAGAAAAATCGAATGTAGCTACTGGCTAGGATAAAATTGCATTTTACAGATCATCATATATGAATACAAATATGGATAATGAAGAAGACCATATGGAGGATGTGATTATAGATGTCAATTATGATGAAGATTGTATTGAGGAAATGACAAATACAATTGCAATTGAACTCTGTGATTGCCCAAAATTGTTTTAGAAATTAAAGAGTAGTGAAAAGACGCCATTGTATGCTGGTTGCACTAAGTATACAACAGTTTCAGCTATACTGAAGTTGTATAAATTGAAAACAGGCAACGAATAAAGTGATGTAAGTTTTACGAAACTTCTTTCTCTCTTGAATGACATGCTCTCAGATGATAATGAGCTCCCAAGCCGAACATATGAAGTTAGACGAATGCTACTCTCAATGGGTATGATTTCTGAAAGAATACGTGCCTAGCCAAAAGATTTTATATTTCGTTGCAAGGAGAAAAAATCACTTACAGAATGCCCAAACTGTGTTGCTTCTCGATACAAGAAAGATAAATCCAATACTATGAAAGTTCTATGGTACTTTCCCATCATTTAAGGTTTAGGCGTCTATATGGAAGTGAAGAAACTGCAAGGCAATTTTCGTGGCATACAGATAAAAGAAATAAATATGGTAAATTTTGTCATTCGGCCGACTATCCTCAATGGAAGAAAATTGATCATGAGTATCCTGAATTTGGAAAAGATCCGGGAAACCTTCTTCTTCCATTATCTACAAATGGAGTGAATCCTTTTGGTTTTCAAACAAGCACTCAAAGTACATGGCCTATTATGTTGGTAAATTATAACTTTCCACCTTGGTTGTGCATGAAGATGAAATTCATAATGTTATCAATGCTTATATCAGGACCAAAACAACCAGGTAAAAATATTAATGTTTATCTAGATCCTTTGATCGAGGAATTGACGTTTTTGTGGGATTCAGGTGTTATATTGTATGATGCTTATAAAAGTGAATACTTATGGTTTAGAGAGGTGTGGTATGGGACAATAAATGATTTCCCTTCTTATGGAGATTTTTCAGGTTATAGAAATAAAGGAACTCAAGGGTGTCCCGTGTGTGAAAAAGATACAAAATCAATTAGGTTGAAACATTAATCGATATCTGTGTTTCTAGGATATCGTAGATTCTTAACTCATCAAAAAAAGTAATGATCTTGGACGGAATCATTCAATGAACGTTTAGAACAATGAAAAACACCATCTCTACTAATAGGTGATCATATTTTTGAGAAAATAAAAGATCTGAACACTGTTTTTGGTAAACAATTTTCGAAAGACCTTACGAAAATCAGTTGGAAAAAGAGATCAGTTTTTTTGAATTACCATAATGGAATTGTTTCTACATCAGACATTTTCATGATGTGTTGCATGTGGAAAATATGTATGTGATAGTGTCATCAGAACGTTGATAAATTTACCTAAAAAAATATGGAATTAAGGCAAGGTTGGACATGGTTGACATGGGAATACAAGAGGTGTTTGCTCGCATGAAGGGTGAAAATCGAATGTTTCTTCTTCCATCAGTTTATACTCTTTCTAGGGAAGAGAGATATTAGTTTTGAAACTTATTCAATGATGTAAAGGTTTCAGTGGGGTATTCATCAAATATCAAGAACATTGTGTCAATGAATGATTTGATGTTAAAAGTTTTTAAATCACATGATTTCCATGTTTTTATGCAAGATCTAATTCGTATAGATTTATGTTGAATTATTCCTTGATCTTCTATAGGAATGATCCAAGGGTCCTATGTGACATGTATGAGTCAACCCCACCACAATCCAAGGCATGGTGTGGCCAGTTCCACTAAAAGGGTCTCTATTTTGTTTAAAATTGGCCCAATTATAGGGGAAAACAAAAACTAACCAACAAAAATCCAACCAACAACATTCATATTGTCTTGATCCTTCATTATAATGATCCACAGGTACTTTGTGACGTGTATGAGTCATCCCCCCTTCAATCTGAGGCATGGTGTGTCTAGTAGCACACAAAGTGTCTCTTTGGTTTAAAACGGACACAATTTTAAGTGAAAACAACAACTGACCTATGGAAATCCGACCAAACGCCTTCGAATTGTATTGATATTTTATAAGAAATATCCATGGGTCCTTTGTGACATGTATATGTCAACCCCGCATCAATATAAGGCACATTGTGGCCGGTACCACTCAAAGGGTCTCTCTTTTGTTTAAAATGGCCACAATTTTAAGTGAAAACAACAACTGACCTATGAAGATCGGACCAAACACATTCGTATTGTGTTGATACTTTAGGAGAACGATCCACGGGTCCTTTGGTATGTGTATAAGTTATCCCCACCTCAATCTGAGACACATCATGGCCGATATCACTCAAAGGGTCTCTCTTTGGTTTAAAATGGACACAATTGTAAGTGAAAACAACAACTGACCTATCGAAATCCGACCAAATGCATTCAGATTGTGTTGATCTTTTATAAGAACGATTCATGGGTCCTTTGAGACGTGTTCGAGTCAACCACGCCAACCCCCTGGACCGCACCCACCCCCCATGGACACCAACCCACCCCCCTGGACACCCCCACCCCTCTGGACACCCCCACCCCATGTAAAGCCCCCCCCCCCGAAACCGTGGACAATAGACCACCCCCCTAGAAAGCCCCCCCCCCCCCCCCAAACACCCCCATCCCCTCGGACACCCCCTACCCCCCTTGTATAGCCACACCAAACCCTTGAAGAGCCCCTAACCCCCTGAATTTTGAATTGAATTCTTTATGTAATTCATTAACTTATGAATTATGTGTTAATGGTGTACGGGTAGACTTGGTCTAATTATCTTGTGATTTTGGTGTTAATTTTGTATTGGTATACTGGATCTCATTAGCTTATTGAGATTCTGAATTTTTTTGCATGTGTTTGGGTGTGCTGCTGCAGATTTGTTCATAGTAGCAGATAGGGCATTTATCAGTTCTTTTTTAGCGCTGATAAATTGAGCTTTCATCAACACTCCTTTAGCACTGATAAAGATTAATTTTATTAGATATTTTTTAGCGCTGATAAAGGCCACCTTTATGAGCGTATTTTTATCAATGATAAAGGGTACCCCCCCCTTTATTAGCACAGAGCTTTACAGTCCTTTTTTAGCGCTGATAAAGCTCATTTTTAACACTGATAAAGACTATTTTTGTAGTAGTACTAGGTCGCCACTGATTATAATATATTCAAATCTATCGTAATGAATAGTAAATAGTATGTGGATTATCCGATGCGTGTCCACTTAGAATAAAAATGTCACATGAACAGTAAGTCTTTTTTTCATATAATTGGTAACAGTCATGTCATGATGCCACCTATATGGCTCAAATTTCTTATTTTCGGAATATAATGAAATTTTAGTAAAAATAAAAAAGGCATGCTCAAAAATGAAGAAAACCACTCCAATAGTTTTGATACATTTATAAATTGATAAATGAGTCATTTGGGACGTTTAAAAATCTTATGATCCTCGATTCAACACATGGTGTGATGGGTATGACCCAAAGTGCCTCATTTTATTCAAAATTGACATTTATTTTAGTGAAAAAGTCACTAACATACTCAAAAATTAGAAAACACATTTGAATTGTTCTGTTACATTACGAAAATGATCCATACATCATTTTTATTTATAAAGGATAGCTGGACCTCAATACAATGCACAGTGTGACCAGTACGACTCCGAGTGTCTTTTATCATTATAAATTTGATATTTGAATATGAAAAAGGGTTACTCATTAAAACTGTCGGAAAATTCTTGGATTATCCTTATAATTTGATAAATTTACTTACAATTTATTTTAAATGTGTATGATTTGGCCATATATCAATCGTTGAAATGATTCCACATATATGGAACAAAGTCTGTGTTTCTAGTTCAAAAGAACATTTTAGTAAAAAACACACATGGATTACCTAAAACCAAAATATAACATTAGGATCTTTTTATTACATTAGTAATATGATCTTGGATTCATTTGGAATGTGTAACAATCACACACACCTCAATCTTATGTAAAGTGTGACTGATATGACTTCAAGCGTGTCTTTATATTAAATATATATATTAATTTTAATGAAACAGCAACAGAAATGATCAAAAATGAGAAATCTAATTTATATTGTTTTAGTGCTTTTGGAGAATGATCCATACAACATTTTTGAAATGTACGGATCCACCCCCACCTCAATCTGATGCACAATGTGACTGGTTTGACTCTAAGTGTTCTTTATCAGTTTATAATTTACATATGAATACAAAAATGTGCCACTCATTGAGAATGTAGAGAACACACTCGAATTTTCTTGATAATTTGGGAAAATGATTCATAATTAATTTTTAATTTTAATTATTTAATATCATGTAACATCAACACATGATTCCACCTGTATGGCTCAAAGTATGTGTTTCCAGTTTAGAATTACATTTCAGTAAATAAACACCTGGCATACTCAAAACTTAGGAAACACAATATGATTATATTGATAGAAAATTAAAATGATTTGAGTGACATATGGTACGTGTGGAAATCATCTTTACAACAATTTTATTCATTGTGTGACTGGTATGACTCCATGTGTGTCATTCTATTCAAAAATAGAATTATTTTTTGTGAAAAAACAACAGACATACTCAAAACTGAGAAAACACAATCGGATTGTTTTGGTAATTTATTAAAATGATCCTTACATCATTTACGATGTATAGGGATCATCCTCACATCAATCGGTCAAAAAATGTGACTAATATGACTATGAGTATTCACTATCAGTTAAAAATTGACATTTTATTACCAAAAAGTGGCCCATAATGAAAACTGAGGAAACATCGTCAGATTATCTTGATAATTTGAGATAATAATTCATAATTAATTTTTGACCTATATGAATCTGTGTCATTTCAAACCCAGAAATGATTCCACCTATATGGATCAATGTATGTGTTTACAGTTTAAAATGATATTTTATTAAAAACACACATGGAATACTCAAAATCAAGGAAACACATTCTGATTTTTTTATGTATGAAAAACAATACATGAGTCATTTAAGACCTCCATAAATCTTCCACATCTCAATCAGATGCACAGTGAGACTGGTATGACTCCATGTTCCTATTGTATATTGAAAATTGAAATTATTTTTAGTTAAAAAACAATAGACATAACAAAAACAGAAAATATGCATTATGATTGTTTTGGTGCATTAATAAAATAGTCCTATTGTCATTTTTGATGTGTGAGGATCATCTAATCCTCAATCTGACACACAGTGTGATCAATATGACTCTAAGTATCTATTTTTAGTTTAAAATCTACATTTTAATAAAAACGTTATCACTCATGGAAAACCAAAAAACACAATTGGATTGCTTTCATAATTTATAAAAATAACTCATAATTCATTTAATATCTTTTTGAATCAGTCTCAAGTCAAACCCACACGTGATTACACATTTAAGGCTCAATGTGAGTGTTTCTAGTTTAAAATGAAATTTTAGTAAAAAACACACATGGTGTACTCAAAACTATGGAAACATTCTCTGATTGTTTTTATATACATTCGATAAATTATCAATGAGTTATTTGGGAAATGTAGAATTCATCCTCACGTCAATTTGGCTCATGATGTGATCAGTATGACTCAGAGTGTGTCTTTTTAATAAAAATTGAAATTAACTTTATTAGAAAACGGACATACTCAAAATTGAGAAAACATATTCATATTATTTTGGAACTGTTGGATAATTATCGATACATCATTTTTGACATGTAGGGATTATCTACCCCTCAATCTGAAGAATGGTGTGGCAATTATGACCCCAAGTGTCTGTTATCAGTTTAAAATTGACATTTCAATACAAAATGTATCACTTAATGAAATTAAAGATAAATATCTCTTATTTTATTGATAATTTTAATAAATGAAGCATAATTAATTAGTGACATGTATTAATTAGTCTTAGGTCAAAAACACACAAGATTCCACATGTAAGGATCAATGTGTTTGTTTCTAATTTTAACTGAAAATTTATTAAAAAAACACATGTGGCATACTCAAAACCAAGGAAACACATTCCAATTGTTTTGAAAAATTAAGAAAATGATACATGATTCATTTGGGTTGTGTAGAAACCATTTCTACTCCTATATGATGCACTATGTGACTGGTTTTACTCCATGTGAATCTCTTTATTCAAAATTGATAACATTTTTTTGTGAAAAAACTGACAAAATCAAATCTGAGTGACTTCATTCGCACTATTTTGGAAATTTAGGAAAATAATCAATATGTCATTTGTGATGTTTATGGATCATACTCTGCTCAATTCGATCCACGGTGTGACCGGTATGAATCCATGTGTTTGTTATCAGTTTAAGATTGACCATTTAATATAAAAAGTGTCACTCTTTAAAAACTGACTATACATACTCATATTGTCTTCATAATTTTTGAAAACCATTCATAATTCATCTTTGAAGTGTATGAATTATCCTTATTCCAAAACCACAAACTATGGAACCTATAACACCCTAATATTTCATAGTATGTTATCTCATTAAAGCGATTTAATAGCATGTGCTACACGTAACACCGAGTTCGATCACATCACAACATAAAAAACTAATCGTTCAAAAAGTAGTTATGAATAATATGAACTGAATTTCGAATATTATATTCCCTATATAATTTTAACATCTATATTATGTGTTTCTTAGACATAATATAAGAACAAATTAATTTTTTTCAGACAAAATAAGTATTTTTAAAAAATGCAATTTTACCGCCTTTTAATGCAGAACCATTTTTAAAACCAATTTTTGACACTTTAATAAATTCAATTTATTGAAATTATTTTTTTTATTTAGTAGTAGGACATGAAAGTTTAGTTTAGATAAATTTTTGGTACTTTTCTGATAACTTTTCTATTTTTAGGAATAGTGAAAAATAGTGTGTTTTAATTGAAAACAACTTTTTTAATCGAAATAATTTATAGTGCAAAAATTATGAATTAGAATCATCTGGAAGTATAATTAGATTGTTTTTTTATCATTTAATACAATGTAGGTCATTGATTGTAATTTAAAATTTAAATTTTACATAAACACATGTCTATCATTTGATTGTTTTTACTGTTTAGAAACCCGCTTTTTGGTTTTGATAATGGGAATTAAATATTAATTAATAAATGCTACTTATATGTTTTGAAATTTGTAAAATAGAATTAATTTTTGAATTCTTAATATCATAATTATCTTAGGGTAAATTTTTGGTTTTTTTCTGAAAAGTTTCAATTTTTAATGAAGAATGAAAAACACTGTTATTATATAAAACTAACTTTTTATTTAAATAATTAGTTATTTTATATTAATATATTTAATGTCAAAATAGATATATAATACCTATATATGTTCAATGTACTTCATTGGGGTCATTTTATAATATGTTTAGATATATAAAAT
Source organism: Viscum album (assembly GCA_963277665.1). Classification (NCBI taxonomy): domain Eukaryota; kingdom Viridiplantae; phylum Streptophyta; class Magnoliopsida; order Santalales; family Viscaceae; genus Viscum; species Viscum album. The sequence goes on from OY728140.1 coordinate 1,153,522,697, forward strand.
TTTATAAAACTTTTTACCATCTTTTACCCACCTCCTAGAAGCATTTTCAATTTTGTGTAAAAAGTAATTTTACCACATTGGTGAGTGGAATTTTAAAAAATATGAGTGACATGTCTAATATCAATAAGTAAGACCTGGTTCAATATGAAAAGAATAATTTTTGGTGAATAGTAACTTTTTACTTTTATTTAATATGGTTTAAAGTAAATAGGGTAATTAAGGGTAAAAATGATAGTATTATTTACCTAACACATGTCCTAATTCTATTGGATAAGTGTAATTCGAGAAAAAAAACCTCAGAAATAAAATATGATTCTTTAGATCCATTTGGATTAGATAAGAACATTTATTATTATTTTATTTAAAGAAGAGTTAAATTCAATGTTAAAAACTAAAGCATTTTTAATATAGGGTTATTCATAGGATAAATTCGACTATAAATATTCATTAGAATTCTAAAACGATTTCCCATATAATGGTATTTTATAAATGATTTTTAGACATTAAACAATTAAATTTATTTATGACACAATGATGATGCAGTAATTACCTTTTTAATGAAAGATTAAAATAATTGATATTATAAATGTCCAAATAAATATAATTTTAGACATTTAATGGATTACACTAATTTTCTAGGTTAATATGAAATGTTAGGGTTGATTAAATGAATTTTTTTAAGTAATAACGCTTTTATGAATTTAACAAAAACAAAATACCACATAGTGTCAAAATTGTAACAACCCGACCCTAGAAAACCAGAGTCGGTGCATTATTAAATAACATTGTCATGATCACAAAAGATCAAGTCTCGAAAGGCCAATTAGTTTAGTTGTCCTGGATCCAATATATACATTCATAATGTTTTCAATACATCATAAAGTAAAAAACTACAATAACATTTCCTCCACAGTCCACACTCATACCCCCTTAGACTATCCCTACAAGTCAGTCATAAAATACTTCTTCACATCTTGGGAAAAATAAAACATAGAAAGGGGTGAGCTCAGATGATTAGTAAGGATAAAAATAGAGCGAAAACATTCATAAATAAGAATGAACATTTAAGGCAATGTTTAACTAAAACAAAATCCCTTTTAAATGTAATCTTCGACATAATATGGAAAAAATAAAATCAAATAATGCCATTTACATACTCACATGGATATTCTACTAGTCGAATAATCACATTCAATATCAATAACAACTTTCATAATGATGGAATACATAATGCCAGACTATCATAACCACAAAGTCAAGGCCTTGTGCCAAGACTACAAATAAGATTTTGTCAAGGCCTTATGCTGAGACACTAGATTGTCTAATGAGACCTACCAATGCATCGAAGAGCTATAGAGGGCTCCACCAATCATTTATTAAGTCTAATGCACTCCTCACATGAACATGTTTAAACATAACATAAACATTCATATTTAAACTAGAATATGAAATGTAAATATTTTCTCCATAAACCATGAATGGTATAATAATAAAACATCCATAATCAAACATATCACAAAACCTTCAATACAATATGGATGTTTTGTATCATAATAAATCAATTTAAAATAAGCTTAAAATTTATCAAAGTATTTTGACATAGATGAAATCAAAACTATTTGAGAGAAATATCTCTTTTTTGAAATCATTTAAAAGTAACCTAATTATAAAAGAAAACATTTACTTTGAAAATATTCATATAATCTTGTTAGGGAAGCTTCTACGATTTTATAACGGCAGAAAATATCCTCACACGCCATATAAGTTAAAAAAGACATTCTTACCTTAATTATGTCGAAAAGGTTAAAAATGACCTTGTTTGGAAAATGACGGAATGATTCCTTTATAAAATTCATATAAAAAGTCAAACAAGGGTATAAATAACATTAACCCATAGTCTTTAAAATAGTAATAATGATTTGAAATACATTTTTAAGAAAGATGGATGTAGATGATAAAGAGGTCCCAGTAGATAATTACGTATATGAAACCTCGGATAATGAAGAGATTTTGAAATAAAAGATTACCTAGTACTTTTCCTTGGTCGAGGGTAGGTTAACCTCCTATATAATGGTGAAATAATAGTTATTAAATTATACAAAATCATATACATTAATATGATATCATAAATGATATTTTAACATTGCTATGTTAATAATATCTTAGTATTATTGTCGATTTCGGTCTTTAACAGATTCATTTTCCTTTATAATCATTGTTATGTGAGTCATATTTTTTTATTAATGGGATGTATCTTATTCTTATCCATAATTATATCATGCCTTTAAACTTTATTTGTAGTTATCAAATGAAAATTATTCTTGATTGGATATGATTGGGATTGAATCTCATCGCATTCGTGGAGACGGTAATATGTACTAATGCACGAGCGATAATATCATTTCTTGATATTAAAATAATAGATAATTGGATGGTATAACTTATATAAATAATCATTATCATGTTATAGATATTATTTACATCAATTACATATCATTATTATACCCATCCAAATAATAATGTATTGAATAACAATTTCACCACGACGTGGAAACGATAGGTCGTAAGTACGCACATATGGTAACATGTCATTCAAAGGATGGATAGAATACTAAATATGGTTGTAAAATATTATTAATAACATCACAGTATATATAATATACTAGAGTTATTATTTTATATTGTAAATAACAAATAAAGAAGAATTTGAAGAAGAAAGGAACGAGAAAGGGGGTGGTGAAATCATTACCTCTTCTTCGGGTTCTTCCTTTTGATTTCATCAAAAGGGCTCCATAAGTTGTATTTATGACTAAAGTAAGGCCTATAGGATGAATTTAGGAAGGTTTAGAGGGTATTTGGGCAGGGTTTGGCTGAGCCAAAGGGTTTTGAAGGTTTGAATTTGTGAGGAGGGGGAGTTCCCTTTTATAAGAGGGGTGAGGGGCACCTTAGAAAAAGCATGAAATATTAATTTATAATAAATTAATATTCGGTTTATAATGGCTCAAAAGTTACTTATTTAAAGGATAAGGTGGGAATATATATGAAACCACTCAACCAACAGGTTTGACATAGGTTTGGGTCTCTTGTTTAACCTTATATTTTAGTTTTAACTCCTAGTTAATCAGTATGACATTTACCATGTCTCTTTGTATTATTATATTATATGGTTAATTAACGTACTATAAAATTCCAATAGAACCCCAAGTGTTTCATTAATAATACACCTATAATTAAATGAGTCTCTTGGACAATCCTTAGATTTTTAGGAAAATAATATCAGTTTATAATATAATATTAGTTTTAATAACTCTTTGATGTCATTTTTGACACTATTTGGTATTTTGTTATTTCAAAATACATAAAATCATTATTAATTCAAAATAAATTCATCTAACAAAACATAATATGTCATAATAACATATAAAATTAGTGAAATTCATAACAAGTATCAATTTACATTTATTTGGGTATTTAAATTATCAATTATTTTAATATTTCATTAATAAGGTAATTACTGCCTAATCATTGTGTCAAAAATAAAATAAATTATATAATGTCTAAAAAATATAAATGAAATATAATTATGTAAGAAATCCTTTTATCATTATAATGAATATATATATTCGAATTTATCTTATGTGTAACGCTGTATTAAAAATGTTTTAGTTATTAAACATTGATTTTAACACTTCTAAGTCTTCTTTGAATTAAATAATAATAAATGTCCTAATTTAATACAATTGGACCAAAGAGGTTCATATTTTATTCCTAAGGTTGATTTTGGTCGAATTATACTTATCCAATTGAATTAAGATGTGTGTTAGGGTAATAATAATATCATTTTTACCCTTAATTACCCTATTTACTTTCAAACGTTGTAAATAAATGTAAAAAAGTTACTATCCACCAAAAAAAATTTAACATATTCAACAACATTTTACATACTGATATCAACCGTGTCTCTCTGATGTTTGAAATTCCATTCACAAAAGTGGTAAAATTAATTTTCATGTGAATTCACAAATTCTCCTAGGAGGTGGATAAAAGATGTTGAAAAGTTCAATAAAGTTTTTATATATCTAAAATTATTATAAACTGACTACAACAAATTAAATTAAACTTTTATTGGTATTATGAATCTATGTTTACCTAAAATAAATTTAAATAAAATAAATTATTATTTAAATAAAAATACTGCTTTAAACTATAACTCTGTGCTTTTCACAAATCATCAAAAATTAAACGTTTTCAGAAAAATACCAAAATTTATCCTAGGCTAATTTTGATATTACGAATCCAAAAATGATGTCTATTTTACCAAATTAAAAACATAGAAGTTTCATTTATTAATTTGAAATTAATTCCAGTTGTCAAAACCCATAGAATCTTTTTAACAAGTAATAACTATCAGAAGATTGACACTTGTTTATGTGCAATTTCTAAGTGAAATTACACCCAATAAAAAATATTTAATTAAATTGTAAAAATATAATCTAATTATACTTTAAAACCACTAAAATTTATAATTTAATGTAACACCCTGACCCTAGTTACCCAGAGTTGGTGCATTATTACATAACATTGGCATGATCACAAGAAAGATCAAATCTCGAAAGACCAATTGGTTTAGTAGCCTTGGAAACACTAGATATATTCATAAGTTTTACATTACATCATAAAACGAAAAACTACTCCAACAACATATTGTCTCCATAATCCACACTCATATCCCCACATAATATCCCTGCAGGTCATTCATAACTTACTTCTTCACTTCCTGGGAAAAATAAAACATAGAAAAGGGGTGAGATCAAATGCCCAGTAAGGATATCAATATAGCGGAAACTTTTATAAATAAGAATAAACATTTAATGAAATGTATAACTAAATCAAAATCCTTTCAAACATGAACTTTCAACATGGTATGGCATAAATAAAATGAAATAATTCCATTTACTTATTCACATGGATATTCTACTAATCGAATAATCACATGAAAAAATCAATAACCACTTTCATAATGTTGGAATGTATAATGCCAGACTATCATAACCACATAGTCAAGGCCTCGTTCCAAGACTACAAATAAGATTTTGTCAAGGCCTTGTGCCAAGACACTAGTTTGTCTCATGAGACCTACCGATGCATCGAGGAGCTATAGCGGGCTCCACCCGTCACATATTAAGTCCAATGCATTCCCATATGAAAAGGTTTAAACATAACATAAACATTCGTATTAAAACTAGCATATGAAATGTCAATACTTTCACCATAAACTATGAATGGTATAAAAATAGCACATCCACAGTCAAACATATCACAAAACCTTCAATACGATATAGAAGTTTTGTATCATAATAAATCAACTTCAAATAATCTTAAAATCCATCAAAGGATGTTGACATAGATGAAATCAAAATTATTTTTAAAGAAATATCTCCTTTTATTTTGAAATCATTTAAGATCCATATAAAATAAAACATTTTCTCTGAAAATATTCTTATAAGCTTGTAAGGAAAGCTTTGAATATTTTATAACGGCGGAAAATAACCGCACCCGCCGTATAAGTTAAAAAAACATTCTTACCTTAATTCTGTCGAAAAGGTTAAAAAGGACCTTGTTTTGAAAACGACAGAAAGATTCCTCTTATAAAAAGTAAAACAAGGGTATAAATGACTTTAACCCATATTCTTGTAAAAATGTTTTGAAATACATTTTTAAGAAACATGGATGTGGATGATAACGAGATCCCAGCTGATTATTACGTATACACAACCTCGGATAATGAAGAGATTGTGAAGTAAACCTTACCTTGTACTTTTCCTTGGTTGGGGTAGGTTAACCTCCTGTATAATGGTGAAATAATTGTTATTAAATTATACAATAATCATATACATTAATATGATATCATATATGATCTTTTAATATTGATTTGATAATAATATCTTAGTATTATCGTTGTTTCGGGTGTTAACTTACATGTTTTCTTTTATATGTTTCGTTACGTAAGACATGTTTGTAAAGGATAGGTTTTATATTATTCATATCCAGAATTATATCAAGTCCTTAAACATCATTTTTTAAATCATCAAATGATAATTATACTTGAATGGATACGATGGAGAATGAATCTCATCGCGTTCGTGGAGACGGTAGTCCGTACGTACGCACGAGCGACAATATCATTCTTTTGATAATAAAATAATATATAATGGATGGTATATCATATATACAGAATCCTTAACATGTTATATTTATTATTTATATGAGTTACACATTATTATTATACCCATCCAACTAATATTATATTGAATAACAATTACACCACGACGTGGAGACGGTAAGCCGTACATACGCACGTATGGTGATATGTTATTCAAAGGGTGGATAGAATACTGAATATGGTTGTAGCATATTTATAATAACATCACAGTATATATCTGATACTGGATTTATTATTTTAGAATGGTAACAACAAAGGAAGAAGAAGTGGAAGAAGAAATGAACTTAGAAAAGGGTGGTGAAATCATTACCTCTTCTTCGGGTTCTTCCTTTTGATTTGATCAAAAGGGCTCCTTAGGATGGCTTTATGATCAAACTAAGGCCTCTAGGTTGTAGTGAGGGATGTTGGGAGAGTATTTGGGCAGAGTTTGGCCGAACCAAAAGGCTTTGAAGGTGTGAAGAAATGGGAAGGAGGAGTGCCCTTTTATAAGAGGGGTGAGGGGAACCTTTGGAAAAGCTAGAAATATTAGTTTATAATAAATTCATATTCGGTTTCCAATGGCTCCAAAGTTTACTATTCAAACTTTAAGGTGGGTATGGGTCTAAAACAACTCAAAAAATAGAATTTATACAGGTTTGGGTACTTATATTAACCTTATCTTTAAGTATTAACTTTAAGTTAATTAGTTTCACTTTTACAATGTCTCTTTGTATTTTTATATAATATGGTTAATAAACTTACTACATACATCCAAGCGACCCCCAAGTGGTCCATTAATGATGAACCTATCATGATATAAGTCTCTTGGCCGAACCATAGATTTTTAGGAATTTAATATCAATTAATAATATAATATTTGTTTTAAGAACTCTTTTATGTCAATTTTGACACTATTCAATAGTTGATTTTTTTGAAACTCATAACAGATTGATTACTTCGAATAAAGTCAATTAAATCAATCCTAATATATCATATTATCTGAGAAAATTATTTTAATTCATTAAAAGTTTCATATTATATTTATTTGGATATTTATAATATCATTTAATTTAATTTTTCACTATTATAGTAATTACTGCATCATCATTGTGTCATAAATAAAATAAATTATTTAATGTCTAAAAATTATAAATAAAATATAATTAAGTATTAAATCTTTTTATCTTTCTAATGAATATTTATAATCTAAAATCCAACATATATAACCCTATGTAACAATTGTTTTTCTAAAAGATATATGCTTGTGTCATTTTTGTATTCATTTTAACTTAATTAAAATAAAGTGTCATTATCACTTACAAGTGGATCCATTGGGTCCCAAAATCGATCCAAAGATGCCCATGGTCGACCATGTATCAAACAATAGGGTACTACACGTTTTAGGGTAATTTATTATTATTATAATATTATTTTTTAACCCTTATTTACCGGATTTACCCTTAACCATGGTAAATAAAATATTTACCGCAGTAATTATTCAAAATGTCTAAAAATAAAAGTTAACTATTTACACAATTTGAACATCCTGATTCCAAATATGGAATCCATTTTCCTAAATTCAAAACACAGAAGTGGCATAAATTAATTTAAAATTAATTCCCGCTGTCAAAACAAAAAGCGTGTTTTTAAGAGATAATAACTATCAAAAGATTGACACTTGTTTACGTTCGGTTTAATTGTAAAATTATGTCCAATGACAAACATTATATTAAATGGTAAAAATATATTCTAAATATACTTTAAAACCACTCAAATTCATAATTTATCAATATTAATTATTTTGATTAAAAAAGTTGTTTTTAATTAAAATTTAATAATTTTCACTATTCATCAAAATATAAAAGTTATCCGAAAAGTACCAAAATTTCAGCCTAGGCTAATTTTAATATTCTGAATCCAAAACTGAAGGCCATTTTGAAATATAAAATATATATGATTTCAAAAAGTAGGTATTACTATTCACAATGGCTAGTTTAATTAGTTGTGGTGTGTGTTAGAACTCGAGGTTGCGTACAACACACGCTATCGCATTATTCGAAGGGAAACGTACCGTGGAAGCTTGAGATGTTACATTCTCCCCTCCTTCAAATAATTGCATCCTAGCAATTTCTAGGGTATTACTGCATAAAAAGACTCGGGTGGTTCTTCATCATAAGTTTCTCGAGTTCCCACATTGCCTCTTCCATCTTATGGTTTCTCCACAGAACCTTTACCAAACGCGTCGTCCGGTTTCTCAACACTTGTTCTCTCGTATCAAGAATCTTGACGGGCTCTTCGTAATAAGACAGATCGGGTTCCAGATCTAATTCCTCATAGGTGAGTACATGCGTTGGGTCAGGCATGTATTTCCTCAACAGAGATACGTGGAACACATCGTGAACTTTGGAGAGACTTGGTAGCATTGCCAATCGGTAAGCTACAACCCCAATTCGTTCTAGAATTTCGAAAGGTCCGATGTACCTGGGACTCAATTTACCTTTCTTACCAAAACGTATGAGTCCCTTCCACGAAGATACCTTCAGAAAAACATGATCACCGACTTGAAATTCCAAATCCTTCCTTCGATTATCGGCATAGCTCTTCTGCCTACTTTGAGCTGCTTTGATGTGATTTTGGATTACTTTCACCTTTTCCACCGATTCCTCCACCAGTTCTGGGCTTACAAGTTTTCTTTCACCAACGTCATCCCAACAGGTTGGTGTACGACATCTCTTTCCGTATAACGCTTCATATGGTGCCATCTGAATACTCGAATGGAAGCTATTGTTATAGGAAAATTCTACCAGAGGTAAATATTGATCCCACATACCCCGAAAGTCAAGTGAGCAAGATCTCAACATGTCTTCTAAGGTTTGAATAGTCCGTTCTGATTGTCCGTCTGTCTGAGGGTGGTAAGCAGTGCTCAAATGTAGTTCAGTATCCAGGGATTTCTGAAGACTTTTCCAGAATCTTGAAGTAAAATGGGGATCACGATCAGAAACAATCGATAGGGGTACTCCATGAAGTCTCACAACTTCATTAATATATAGTCTTGCTAGACGTTCCAGGGGTAGATCTTCTCTTATAGCAAGAAAATGTGCTTACTTGGTAAGACGATCAACAATCACTCATATTGCATCGTTCCTTCTAGGAGTCTTTGGTAGCCCCATGACAAATTCCATCGTAATATTGTCCCATTTCCACTCCAGTATGGGAAGAGGTTTCATGACTCCTCTAGGCTGTTGCCTTCCAGCTTTCACTTGTTGACAAACCATACATCTTGACACAAAATCAGCAATCTCCCTCTTCATGTTGTCCCACCAAAAATGTTCCTTCAAATCTCTATACATTTTGGTGCTCCCAGTGTGTATAGAGAAATTGGAACTATGAGCATCATCCAGCAATTCCCTTTTTAGATCAGGTAAATCGGGAACACAAAGTCTCTTCCCAAATTTCAAAATCCCATCTTCATACACAAAGTCTCTCAATCTCCCATCATTCACAGCTTTAATCTTCTTCTGAAATTCTTCATCATCAGTCTGAGAACTCTTAATCCTTTCTAGTAAAGATGTTTTGGCAACCATTTGAAAAAGCATTGATGTTTCACCTTCCCTGGTTATTCCCTTGTCCATCTTCACTAGATCCATGAAAATTTGATCCCTTTCAATTCTCATACTGTTCAAAACTCCATGGTCTTTTCTACTCAAAGCATCTGCCACCTTGTTTGCCTTCCCCGGGTGGTAGTGTATCGTACAATCATAATCCTTGAGTAATTCAAGCCATCTCCTTTGCCTCATGTTGAGTTCTTTTTGTGAGATAATATACTTCAAACTCTTGTGATCAGTATAAATCTCACATTTTTCACCATAGAGGTACTGCCTCCATATCTTCAAAGCAAAGATCAAAGCTGCTAACTCAAGATCATGAGTAGGATAGTTTTGTTCATGAATTTTCAACTGTCGTGATGCATAGGCAATAACTCTATCATTCTGCATAAGGATACAACCAAGTCCTTTCTTCGATGCATCACTATAAATAACGAACCCATCATTCCCCGATGGTAGAGTCAATATAGGAGCATTGACTAATCTTTTCTTCAGTTCTTCAAAACATTCTTCACACTCTTTTTTCCAAACAAATTTAACCCCTTTACGTGTGAGCTTCGTTAATTGGTTAGCCAATCGGGCAAAATTCTCCATAAAACGTTGATAATAACCTGCCAAACCAATAAAACTACGTACCTCAGTTATACTCATAGGTGCTGGCCATTCTTGGATTGCCTTGGTCTTAGAAGGATCAACAGAGATTCCATCTATAGAGACAATATGGCCAAGAAAAGAAATCTCCTGATGCCAGAATTCACATTTGCTAAACTTCCCATATAATTCATGCCTCCTCAGAGTCTTCAAGATAATGCGCAAGTGATTTTCATGATCTTCATAGGTTTTGGAGTATACCAAGATATCATCAATAAATACCACCACAAATTCATCGAGATACTCCTTGAAAACTCTATTCATCAGATCCATGAATACAGAGGGTGCATTAGTCAATCCAAACGGCATTACGGTAAACTCGTAATGCCCGTACCTGGTTTGAAATGATGTCTTCAGAATGTCTTCCTTCTTCACACACAACTGATGGTATCCAGATCGAAGGTCAATCTTTGAAAAGTATTGAGCTCCATGCAGTTGGTCAAATAAATCATCAATACGAGGTAGGGGATACTTGTTCTTTATCGTTATAGCATTGATCTCCCTGTAGTCGATACATAACCTCATAGATCCATCTTTCTTTTTAACAAAAAGAACATGGGCTCCCCATGGAGAAACACTAGGGCGAATAAATCCCTTATTACTCAATTCCTGTAGTTGTTTCTTTAGTTCGACTAATTCTACAGTGGCCATTCTATAAGGGTTCTTCGATATAGGCCTTGATCCAGGAATCAAATCAATTGAAAACTCAACTTCTCGTTCTGGAGGATGTCCAGGTAAATATTCCGGAAATACATCTATAAATTCTTTCACGACAGGTACATCCTCTATTTGAACATTCCTTTCCTCACCGACAGTTATTTCATTCTCTTCCTCCCCAATAATTGAATTAAGTTGAGCTACTGGGGGTGGATCTAAATAAGAATTAATTGGTGACGATTCTGCTCTAAAAATAAGGTGTTCCTTATCATTATCATCAAGAATCGTTACCTCTTTCTTCTTATAATAAATCATCGCATCATAGTCCGAAATCTAGTCCATACCGAGGATTATATCAAACTCAATCATAGGTATGACGATGAGATCAGCAGATAAAGAAAATTTATGTGCTCTAATGGGGACTGATTCACAAAACATTGTTGCAACGATACTTCCCTTAGGAGTTTTAACTGACAACTCCCTTATTAAATCAAATTGGAAATATCTAATTTTCTTAGAAAACTGGGAAGATATGAAACAATGCGACGATCCAGAGTAAAATAATGCATTTTCTAAACTTGAGGAAACCATTAAATTACCTGCCACCACGTCTTTTGGAGCTTCTACCTCTGCAGTAGTGATAGCATAAGCCTGGCCTTGATCCCTTGGCCTTTTCTGAGGTAAGTTCTCCTGACGCTTAGGACATGAATTTGCATAATGTCCCAACTCCCTGCAATTGTAGCACTGAACGTTGGTAGCTTCCTTCTTCCCCTTGCAATCACGAGCTTGGTGGCCTTTTTCACCACACTTGTAACAGACTCCCATTCCCTTCAAGCAAGTACCAGGGTGTTTCTTCCCGCATTTACCACAGGATGGATATTCAACCTTTCCCTTCTTCCCTTTTTTTCCATTCCCAGATTGATCATCAGGCCTCTTCTTCTCTTTCTTTGCATTAAAGTCATAAGACTTAGAGAATTTTTTTTTCGGTCTTGATAGCACATGAGACAATGTCTTCGTATGACGAAAAGGATTGTGAGACTAATGCTCGACGAAGAAATGGTTTTAACCCATCAAAGAAACGATCAATATTACTTCTTTGGTTATGTATATAATCACCAGCGTACCTTGCTAACCTTGTAAAGTTAGCCTCATACTTTGTGACATTCTCATCCTCCTTTTGTCTCAGACTCAGAAATTGCCTTTCCATATCTTCTCGATGGTCGCGAGGAAAGTATTTTTCTAAAAACAGATATTTGAACTCCCACCACTCTATTTTTGATACTTCATCATCTTCCTTCATATTTTGAATCAATGACCACCATTGATCAGCATCTCGATTGAGGCGGTAAACTGCCATGATAACTTTTTCCCATTCACTAGTCCCCAAAGCCTGAAATATTTTCTCTAGGGAAAATATCCATTGCTCAGCTACTAAGGGATTTGTACTCCCATTGAACATTGGTGGTGGAAGCCTCATGAATCGATCTAACATTGATCCTCCACGCTGCATATCAGGGTGCTCCATACGGGTAAGGTTATTATTCATAACCTGAGTAAGTTGTCCCAGTATGGTGATCAGCTGATCGGCACCAGTTTCATCACCAGCCCCACTATAATTATCTTGAGCAGGAGGGAAATCCCTACATGGAGTGCATGCATTGATACGGTTTCCATTTCTTCCACTAGGCGCCATTTCTAAACAATGGCATAAACTAGATCAGTTTATGAATCAAAATACATAATCTCATACTTATAAAACACTTAACATGAATTGAACTATTTATGGATATAATCCATAATCATAAAAATGTTTTCATTGAGGATGTATATACTCATAAACCCTTCATATTGATTTGTAAAGAAAATGAGAGTTATCCTAAGCATATCCCCCGGGAGTGTCGTAACCAAGAGTGCAGCAAGGCCCGTTGTCGTGCACCAGTTCCCGTTCGAGTCTAGCTCAAAGCGGTGTTTTCGGGTTTTACCCCTAGGTACATCTGTGCCAGAGCCGCCTCTACCTGCTTGTATCCAGACAGGGATGTATTGCTCGGAAAACTCACAAAATCTCTACAATACCAAAATTCTAGGAAGTTCTACTATACTAATCCTCAAAGTTCATCTTAGGTCTACGTGCTCTAATCAGAGTTTATCTAAATCTAGCTTCCAAGGTTTGTACTAAACATCCTTTGATACCAACTGTAACGCCCCGACCCTAGTTACCCAGAGTCGATGCATTATTATATAACATTGGCATGATCACAAGAAAGATCAAATCTCGAATGACCGATTGGTTTAGTAGCCTTGGAAACACTAGATATATTCATAAGTTTTACATTACATCATAAAACGAAAAACTACTACTACAACATATTGTCTCCATAATCCACACTCATATCCCTACATAATATCCCAGCAGGTCATTCATAACTTACTTCTTCACTTCCTGGGAAAAATAAAACATAGAAAAGGGGTGAGCTCAAATGCCCAGAAAGGATATCAATATAGCGGAAACTTTCATAAATAAGAATAAACATTTAAGGCAATGTATAACTAAAACAAAAGCCTTTCAAACATGAACTTTCATCATGGTATGGAATAAATAAAATGAAATAATGCCATTTACTTATTCACATGGATATTCTACTAATCGAATAATCACATGCAAAAATCAATAACCACTTTCATAATGTTGGAATGCATATTGCCAGACTATCATAACCACATAGTCAAGGCCTCGTGCCAAGACTACAAATATGATTTTGTCAAGGCCTTGTTCCAAGACACTAGTTTGTCTCATGAGACCTACCGATGCATCGAGGAGCTATAGCGGGCTCCACCCGTCACATATTAAGTCCAATGCATTCCCATATGAAAAGGTTTAAACATAACATAAACATTCGTATTAAAACAAGCATACGAAATGTCAATACTTTCACCATAAACTATGAATGGTATAAAAATAGCACATCCACAGTCAAACATATCACAAAACCTTCAATACAATATAGAAGTTTTGTATCATAATAAATCAACTTCAAATAATCTTAAAATCCATCAAAGGATGTTGACATAGATGAAATCAAAATTCTTTTTAAAGAAATATCTCCTTTTATTTTGAAATCATTTAAGATCCATATAAAATAAAACATTTTCTCTGAAAATATTATTATAAGCTTGTAAGGAAATCTTTGAATATTTTATAACGACGGAAAATAACCGCACCCGCCGTATAAGTTAAAAAAAACATTCTTACCTTAATTCTGTCGAAAAGGTTAAAAAGGACCTTGTTTTGAAAACAACAGAAAGATTCCTCTTATAAAAAGTAAAACAAGGGTATAAATGACTTTAACCCATATTCTTGTAAAAATGTTTTGAAATACATTTTTAAGAAACATGGATGTGGATGATAACGAGATCCCAGCCGATTATTACGTATACACAACCTCGGATAATGAAGAGATTGTGAAATAAAGCTTACCTTGTACTTTTCCTTGGTTGGGGTAGGTTAACCTCCTGTATAATGGTGAAATAATTGTTATTAAATTATACAATAATCATATACATTAATATTATATCATATATGATCTTTTAATATTTATTTGATAATAATATCTTAGTATTATCATTGTTTCGGGTGTTAACTTACTTGTTTTCTTTTATATGTTTCGTTACGTAAGACATGTTTGTAAAGGATAGGATTTATATTATTCATATCCAGAATGATATCAAGTCCTTAAACATCATTTTTTAAATCATCAAATGATAATTATACTTGAATGGATACGATGGATAATGAATCTCATCGCGTTCGTGGAGACGGTAGTCCGTACGTACGCACGAGCGACAATATCATTCTTTTGATATTAAAATAATATATAATGGATGTTATATCATATATACAGAATCCTTAACATGTTATATTTATTATTTACATGAGTTACACATCATTATTATACCCATCCAAATAATATTGTATTGAATAACAATTACACCACGACGTGGAGACGGTAAGCCCTACGTACGCACGTATGGTGACATGTTATTCAAAGGGTGGATAGAATACTGAATATGGTTGTACCATATTTATAATAACATCACAGTATATATATGATACTGGATTCATTATTTTATAATGGTAACAACAAAGGAAGAAGAAGTGGAAGAAGAAATGAACTTAGAAAAGGGTGGTGAAATCATTACCTCTTCTTCAGGTTCTTCCTTTTGATTTGATCAAAAGGACTCCTTAGGTTGGCTTTCTGATCAAACTAAGGCCTCTGGGTTGTAGTGAGAGATGTTGGGAGAGTATTTGGGCAGAGTTTGGCCGAACCAAAAGGCTTTTAAGGTGTGAAGAAATGGGAAGGAGGAGTGCCCTTTTATAAGAGGGGTGAGGGGCACCTTTGGAAAAGCTAGAAATATTAGTTTATAATAAATTCATATTCGGTTTCCAATTGCTCCAAAGTTGACTATTAAAAGGTTATGGTGGGGATGGGTCGAAAACAACTCAACCAATAGAATTTAGACAGGTTTGGGTACTTATATTAACCTTATCATTAAGTATTAACTTTAAGTTAATTAGTTTCACTTTTACAATGTCTCTTTGTATTTTTATATAATATGGTTAATATACTTAAAACATAGATCAAAGAGACCCCCAAGTGGTCCATTAATGATGAAGATATCATGATATAAGTCTCTTGGAAGAACCTTAGATTTTTAGGAATTTAATATCAATTAATAATATAATATTTGTTTTAAGAACTCTTTTATGTCAATTTTGAAACTATTCAATAGTTGATTTTTGTGAAACTCATAACAGATTGATTACATATAATAAAGTCAATTAAATCAATCATAATATATCATATTATCCTAGAAAATTAGTTTAATTCATTAAAAGTTTCATATTATATTTATTTGGGTATTTATAATATCAATTATTTTAATTTTTCACTATTATAGTAATTACTGCATCATCATTGTGTCATAAATAAAATACATTATTTAATGTCTAAAAATTATAAATAAAATATCATTATGTAGGAAATCGTTTTATCTTTCTAATGAATATTTATAATCTAAAATCCAACATATATAACCCTATGTAACAATTGTTTTTCTAAAAGATATATGCTTGTGTCATTTTTGTATTCATTTTAACTTAATTAAAATAAAGTGTCATTATCACTTACAAGTGGGTCCATGGGGTCCCAAAATCGACCCAAAGATGACCATGGTCGACCATGTATCAACCAATAGGGTTAAGACACGTTTTAGGGTAATTTAGTATTATTATAATATTATTTTGTAACCCTTATTTACCGGATTTACCCTTAACCATTGTAAATAAAATATTTACGGCAGTAATTAATCAAATTGTCTAATAATAAAAGTTACCTATTTACACAATTTGAACATCCTGATTCCAAATATGGAATCCAATTTTCTAAATTCAAAACAAATAAGTGGCAGAAATTAATTTAAAATTAATTCCCGCTGTCAAAACAAAAAGCGTGTTTTTTAGAGATAATAACTATCAAAATATTGACACTTGTTTATGTTCGGTTTAATTGTAAAATTATGTTCAATGACAAACATTATATTAAATGGAAAAAATATATTCTAAATATACTTTAAAACCACTCAAATTCATAATTTATCAATATTAATTATTTTGATTAAAAAAGTTGTTTTTAATTAAAATTTAGTAATTTTCACTATTCATCAAAATATAAAAGTTATCCGAAAAGTACCAAAATTTCACCCTAGGCTAATTTTAATATTCCGAATCCAAAAATGAAGTCCATTTTGAAATATAAAATATATATGATTTCAAAAAGTAGGTATTACTATTCCCAACGGCTAGTTTAATTAGTTGTGGTGTGTGTTAGAACTCGAGGTTGCGTACAACACACGCTATCGCATTATTCGAAGGGAAACGTACCGTGGAATCTTGGGGTGTTACATTTAACACTATAAATTATTTTTATTAAAAATGTTTTTTTCAGTTAAAATATTGTATTTTCCACTATTCACACAAATATGAAAGTTATCACTAAAACACCAAAAATTTATAGAATCTAAATTATTATGTCCTGATTATAAAGAATAAGATTATTTTGTCAAATTGAATATATAAAAGTTTCAAATATTGTATTTAAAAATAAAGGTTCGCCATTAAAAGGAGGTAAAATTGCATTTTTTGAAAAATATTTCATTTATCTCAAAAAAACTGAATCTGTTCTTACATTATTTCTAAGAAACTCATAATATTGATTCTAAAATTATAAGGATTATATAATGTTCAAAATTATGTTAATACTATTCATAACCACTTTTGAACGGCTAGTTTGGAATGTCACAGTGCTCTATAACTCAGTTTGCATGTAGCGCATGTTATTGAATTACATTGAAGAAATAACGTACTATGAAATATTGGGTTGTTACATTCTTCTCTCCTTCAATAAATTGAATTCTCGTAATTGGAAATTGATTTTCTAAAATAAAAGGTTGAAAATAGGAAATACCTTTGGGAAAACCCACATCAGAAATTAGTTTAATAAAATTTAGTCTTAATAAGAGGAAAAAGGAAATGAAAGTGTTACCACCAAATTATGATCTCGATATGGAGAACATTGGTGGAAATTTGAAACATATAATTGGAGGAAAAACATATTTATTTATAGGTTGTGATTGATGTCATAAATTACAGACAAGTGCAAAATTGAGGGCCTTAAATTAATCAATCAATGATGATTTGAAATACCATCAGTTTAGCAAAACATATGGTATTAGGATAACACATTTTTTGATTTAAGATTACTTCCATTATGATTAAGTATTAATTTCTTTATAGAATAAGAGATGAAATATATGTATATATATATATATATGCACTTGACAATTAGAGTTCCATCCTTTAACTAACTTCTACCACAAATTCATCTTTCACTCTAAAAGATAATAGATATTAAAAAAATATTCTATTTATCCTATTCGTATAGGGTTTCAAAAAAAATGAATTTATAATTCATATACCAGAACCTTTAAAAAACTACATTATTCAATCCATCCCATCACGTGGGTCAGGGATAGCTGATACTCCCCTGTCTCCCTTCGTTTGTGGGTTCAAGTCTCGTAGTCTTGCCGGACAGGATGAGTTGCCAACCAAACTCCTGGTTGTCCTTTTTTTGGAAATCCAAAAATAATCTCGAACTAGGCTTATCCAAAATTATTTTTTCCAAACTCACAGTCCAAAATTTATAAGGGAGGTAAACACAATGAAAATCCTTTTTTCAACGTAATAACATGTGAACATCTTAATCATGTATTCTTTTAAAACATTAAAACATCCAAAATTACCATAAACCCTTATTGATTACATTCATGTTTCATTATTCCTTACAGAATAGTGGATATACTCCTTCTATCTAAAAATGTTTTAAACTCCAATAATTATGGAATATACAAATCATTAATCATTTCCTAGGTAGTTAAGAATATCTAATATAATTTATCCAAATCAATCATGTATTATTCCAAAATCACTACCACAGTATCAGAACAATATTATGGTTTATCCTTATCTCATCATATTTTTTCCAAAAATATAACCTACTATTGAGTCACTTTTCTTGGTTCCACATAATATCAAGTCCTTAATGAAATAGTACTGCATTAAAATCTTTATATACTCCATAATTATTATAACCAGTACATTGTTGATACAACACTCAAATGACATAATTCATTAATAACAACATAAGAACTCTAATCATTCCTCCTCATCTGTTGTAGTTTCATAACTTGATTATTATCCAATATCATCATTTGGGGCATACTCTGATGATTTTTACATTGGTTTCTGTAGTGTACCAACTCCTTAGAGATGAAGCATTGTACATTTGAAACCTTTTTCTTAACCATGCAGTCATGTACTTGGTGTCATTTTTCTCCACACTTATAACAAACTCCCATTACCTTCAGGAATGTTCCAGGATGTTTCTTCTCACAGTTATCACATATGGGAAAATTCTTCTTTTCCCTCTTCCCTTCATCCATCTTTCTCTCTTCCATAATATTCGTCGCTTTCTTCCCGTCAAATCCATAAGACTCAATGAATTCTTTTATTATATTATTAACACATGATACTATTTCTTCATATGTTGAGAATTCATGGGAAACTATTTCCCTTCTAAATATTGGCTTAAAATCATGAGTTATATGATCCTTCTTACTTGATGGATAATACGTATTTCTATAGTTCACATTCATTCTATTGGGAACCCTTTATATACAATGGCATACACTAGATTAGTTTATGAATTGAAATACATAAATCCAAACTTGTAAAACACATGACATAAATTGAACAGTTTATGGATATAATCCATAATCATAAAAAAAAAATCATTAAAGAAGTATATACTCATAATCCATTAAAAATGTTTTTTAAAGGATTTGATAATTGTTCTAATTATATACCCCATGAGTGTCATAACCAGGAGTGCAGTAAGGCCCTTTGTCGTGCACTAGTTCCCATTCAAGTCTAGCTCAAAGAAGTGTTTTTGGATTTTACCCCTAGTTTCATCTGTTCCAGTGCCATCTCTACCTGCTCATATCAATTCAGGAATGTATTGCTCGGAAAACTCAAAAAATCTCTACAATAACAAAATTATATGAATTTGTTGTATAATAATCTTCAAAGACCATTTTAGGTCTATGTGCTCTAATCAGAGTTTATCTAAATATACCTTCCAAGGATTGTACTAAAATTCCTCTGATACCAACTGTAACGCCCTGACCCCAGTAACCCAGAGTCGGAGCATTATTACATAACATTTTCATGATCACAATAGATCAAGTCTCAAAATACTGATTACTTTAGTAGCCTTGGAAACACTAGATACATTCATAATGTTTACATTACATCATAAAGTGAAAAACTACAATAACATTTTCTCCATAGTCCATACTCATATCCCCTCAGAATATCCCTGCAGGTCATTCATTAAATACTTATTCACATTGTGGGAAAAATAAAACATAGAAAGGGGTAAGCTCATATGCTCAGTAAGGATAACAATATAGTGTAAACTTCAATAAAAAAGTATAAACATTTAAGGCAATGTATAAATTAAAAACCCTTTTAAAACATAAACTTATGTATAATATGGAAAAAATAAAATGAAATAATTCCATTTATTTACTCACATCAATATTCTACTAGTCTAATAATCACATGAAATATTAATAACCACTTTAATAATGATGGAATCCATAATGCCAGACTATCATAACCACTTAGTCAAGGCCTTGTGCCAAGAATAAAAATAAGATTTAAAGACCTTGTGCAAAGAAACTAGTTTGTCTCATGAGACCTATAGATGCATCGAAGAAGTATAGCTGGCTCCACCCATCACTTATTAAGTCCAATGCATTCCCTATATGAACATGTTTAAAAATAACATAAACATTCATTTTAAAACTATCATAAGAAATGTCAATACTATCTCTATAAACCATGAATGGTATAAAAATAACACATCCACAGTCAAACATATCAAAAAACCATCAATACAATATGGATGTTTTGTATCATAATAAATCAATTTCAAATAAGCTTAAAATCCATCAAATTATATTGACAAAGATGAAATAGAAACTATTTGAGAGAAATATCTCTTTTTTTAAATCATTTAAATGTAACATAATTATAAAAGAAAAAATTTACATTGATAATATTCTTATAAGATTGTTAGGGAAGCTTCAACAATTTTATAACAGCGGAAAATAGCCTCACACGCCATATAAGTTAAAAAAGACATTCTTACCTTAATTTTGTCGAAATGGATAAAAAGGACCTTGTTTGGAAAATGATGGAATGATTCCTTTATAAACGTCTTATAAAAAGTAAAACAAGGGTTTAAATGAATTTAAACCATAGTCTTTAAAATAGTAATAATGATTTGAAATATATTTTTAAGAAACATGGATGTAGATGATAAAGATGTCCCAATAGATAATTACATATTAATATTCTCGGATAATGAAGAGATTGTGAAATAAACGCTTACCTAGTACTTTTCATTGGTAGAGGGTAGGTTAAACTCTTGTATAATGGTGAAATAAATTTATTAAATTATAAAAAATCATATACATTAATGTGATATCATAAATGATCTTTTAACATTGCTTTGTTAATAATATCTTAGTATTATCGTCGATTCGAGTGTTTAACAGATTCGTTTTCCTTTATACTCATTGATATGTGAGTCATATTTGTTATTGATGGGATGTTTCTTATTCCTATCCAGAATGATATTATGTCTTTAAAAATTATTTTTATTCATCAAATGAAAATTAGTCTTGATTGGATATGATGGGGAATGAATATCATCCTGTTCGTGGAGACGGTAATCTGTACGTACGCACGAGTGATAATATAATTTCTTGATATTCAAATAATATATAATTGGATTGTATGTCATATATACAGAATCATTATCATTCTATAGACATTATTTACATCAATTACATATCATTATTATACCCACCCAAATAATAATGCATTGAAGAACAATTACACCATGACGTGGAAACGGTAGGCCGTACATACGCACATATGGTGAAATGTCATTGAAAGGATGGATAGAATAATTAATATGGTTGTAAAATATTTTTAATAACATCACAATATATAGAAGATACTGGAGTTATTATTTTAGAATGGAAATAATAAATAAATAAGAAGTGGAAGAAGACAGGAACTTGAACGAGGGTGGTGAAATCATTACCTCTTCTTCGGGTTCATCCTTTTGATTTGATCAAAAGGGATTCATAAGTTAGATTTATGACTAAAATAAATCCTCTAGGATGAATTGAGTGAATTTGAGAGGGTATTTGGGCTGGTTTTTTTACATCTAAAAGGATTTTCTGGTTTGAATTAATGAAGAAGGGGGGTGCCCTTTTATAAGAGGGGTGAGGACCACCTTAGGAAAAACTAGAAATATTATTCTACAATAAATTCATATTCGGTTTCTAATGGATCCAAAGTGACCTATTTAAAGTATAAGGTGGTTATAGGTCTCAAAACCACTCAACTAAGAGGTTTTACACAGGGTTGGGTCACTTTCTTAACCTTATCTTTTAGTTTTAACTCTTAGTTAATCAGTATGACATTTACCATGTCTCTTTATATTTTTATATTATATGGTTCATAAAAATACTATAAACTTCAAAAAGATCTCCAAGTGGTTCATTAATGATAAACCTATTATTATATAATTTTCTTGGCATACCCTTATATTTTTAGGAATAGAACATCAATTTATAATATAATATTTGTTTTAAAAACTCTTTTATGTCAATTTTGACAGTATTTGGTATTTGTTTTCAAAGTTCATAAAAGAATTATTAAATCTAAATAAATTCCTATAATGAACCCTAATATATCATATTAAACTAGAAAATTTGTGTAATTCATAAAATTTCTCAATTTATGGTTATTTTGAAATTTAAAATATCAATTATTTTAATATTTCATTAATATGGTAATTACTGCGTCATCGTTGTGTCAAAAGTAAATTAAATTATTTAATATATAAAAAATATAAATAAAATATCATTAGATAGGGAATCCTTTTATATTTTTAAAGAATATTTATATTCTAATTTATCTTATTTCTATCAAAATATTAAAAATGTTTTAGTTATTAAACATTGATTTTAACTCTTCTAACTCTTCTTTAGAATAAATAATAGAAAATATCCTAATTTAATCCAACTGGATCAAATAGGTTAATATTTTATTCATAAGGTTGTTTTTGGTCGAATTATACTTATCCAATAGAATTAATACATGTGTTAGGGTAATAATAATATCATCATTACCCTTAATTACCTTATTTACTTTTAACTTTGGTAAATAAAAGTAAAAAGCTACACTTCACCAAAAATTATTTTTATCTTATTAAACCAAATTTTACTTACTGATATCATTTGTGCCTTTCGGATATTTTAAATTCCACTTAGATAAGCAATAAAATTAATTTTTATGTCAATTTGAAACTTCTTTTAGCAGGTGGGTAAAAGACGGTGAAAAGTTCAATAAACTTTTTATATATCGAAAATTATTATAAACTCACTCCAATGAATTACATTGAACTTATATATGTATTATGTATCTTTTTTACCTAAAATAAATTTAAATAAAATAGATTATTATTTAAATAAAAATTCGGTTTTAAACTATAACTCAGTGTTTTTCACTATTCATCAAAAAATGAACGTTTAAATAAAAATACAAAAAATTCACACTAGGATAATTTCGATAGTCTGAATAAAAAATTATGTATATTTTACCAAAATAAAAACATAGAAGTTGAAATTATTATTTTAAAATTAATTCCCATTTCAAAATAAAGAGCATCTTTTTAAGAAATAATAACTATCAAAAGATTGACACTTGTTTTTTTGCAATTTCAAAGTGAAATTACTCCCAATGAAAATTATATAATTAATTGGTAAAAATATAATCTAATTATAATTTAAAACAACTTAAATGTATAATTTAACAATATAAATTATTTTTATTAAAAAAGTTGTTTTCAGTAAAATTATAGTATTTTTCACTATTAACCCAAATATGAAAGTTATCATAAAAACACCAAAAACAAATTTGAAACTAAATTATTATGTATCAATTCTATAGAAGAAGTTTATTTTGTCAATTTGAATATATAAAAGTTTCAAATATTAAATTTAATAAAACAATTTTCCATTAAAAGGTGGAAAAATAGCATTTTCCGAAAAATACTTCTTTTATAAGAATAAAATGAATTTTTACATACATTATGTATAAGAATCTCATAATATTGATTCTAATATTATAAGGATTATATAAAGTTAAATATTTTGTTAATACTATTCATAACTGCTTTTAAAAGGCTAGTTTGGTATGTCATGGTGCTCTAGAACTCGGTGTTGTGTGTAGTGCAAGTTTTTGAATTACATTGAAGAAATAACGTACAATAAAATTTTTGGGTGTTACAGAAATTGAAATAAAATAGTTTTTAAAATAAATATTATATTATTAATTGGTATTATATTCTTAAAAATATAAGGATCTTCCAAATGGATTAAATAATATTATATATGTCATTAATGAACCACTTGATGTTCTCTTGGAATTTTATAGTAATTTTATTAACCATATAATATAAAAATAAAAAGAGACATGGTAAATGTCAAACTATTTAACTAACAGTTAAATCTAAAGGATAAAGTTAATATGATGACCTAAACCTATCTAAAACCTTTTGGATGAGAGGTTTTAGACCCATCCCCACCATATCCTTTAAATAATTTATTTTGGATCCATTATAAAAAGAAAAGGATTTTATTATAAAATAATATTTCAATCATTTCCTAAAGTGACCCTCATCTCGCTTATAAAAGGGAACCTACCCTTCTCTCAAATTCACATCTTTAGAGCCAATTGGATCGGACATCCTCTACTGAAATATTCTCTCAACTATACTCCCTTCGTCCTTGAGTGCTTACATTAGTCATAAAGCGAACCTAAGAAGCCCTTTTGAACAATTAAAAAAGAATATCCCAAAGTAGAGGTTAATATTTCATCACCTCTTTCAATTTCATTTCTTCTTCCACTTACTCTTTCTTAGTTGTTTCCATTCTAAAATAATAACTCCAGTATCTTCTATATATAAAGATATTATTATAAAAGATGTATAACCATATTCATAATTCTATCCATCTTATAAATGAAAAAAGTCATCATACGTGTGTACGTACGGATTACCGTCTCCACATCATGGTGTAGATTGTTATTCAAACACTTCATCATTTGGATGGGTATAATAGAAGGAATAAATTATTTAAATAAAAAATATAAAATGATAATGATTCTATATACATGATATACCATCCAATTATATAAGATTTTAATATTAAAAGAATGATATAGTCGCTCATGTGTACATACAGATTATCGTCTCCACGAACTTGATGAGATTCATTCCCCAACATAATAATTAAAGAAAAATTTAAATTTAATGGTTAAAAATAATTTTTAAGAACTAAATATAATTCTGGATATGAATCAAATACATCCTATCCATAACAAACATTTCTTATATAAAAAAACATGTAAAGGAAAATGAATCAGTTAACACCGAAAATGACGATATACTAAAATATAATTAATAAAGTAATATTAGAAGATCATATATGATATAATATTAATGTATATGGTTCCTATATAATTTAATTTCAATTATTTCACCATTATACAGGAGGATAACCTACCCTCATCCAAGTAAAAGTACAAGGTAATGGTCAATATCAGAATCTCATTGTTATCTAAAGTTGTTTTTACGTAAGTATCAATTGGGACATATTTATTATCCATGTACATGTTTCATAAAAGAGTATCCAAAGGGATTATTATTGAGATACTTTTTTTACTCAAAAATCATTTTAAATGTTTTAAATATTTATTCTTCTAAATCATTCTCATTAATATCCATGTTTTCAAAATGGTTTTTAAGGATTTATTTATATGGACTTGAATTTTTATAAAATATTAATTATTTTCAAAACATTCAAAGTGGTATGGGACACATAGATTCATAAATTTGTTTAAATTTATTCATTTCTAAATTGTGTGACATTTAAATGTTTTCATGAAAAAGATATATTTCTCTCAAATAGTTTTACAAATCATTTTCATCTATGTCAACCTCCTTTGATAGATTTTAAACTTGTTTGAAGTTGATTTATTATGATACAAATCTTCCATATTGTATTGAAGGTTTTATGATATGTTTGAATGTGGATGTGTTATTTTTATACTATTCATTATATATGGAAAATGTATTGACATTTCTTATGATACTTTTAATAAGAATGTTTGGGTTTTGTGTAAACCTTTTCATATGAGGAATGCATTAGACTTAGTAAGTAATGGGTGGAGCCCATAATAGATCCTCAATGAATCAGTAGGTCTAATTAGTCAAACTACTGTCATGGCATAAGGCATTGACAAAATATTATTTGTAGTCATGACATAAGGACTTGACTATGTGGTTATGATGTCTGGCATTATGCATTACATCATTATGAAATTGGTTATTGATATATCATGTGATTATTCGACTAGTATAATATCCACGAGAATAAGTAAATGTCATTATTTGATTTTATCTTTTCCATATTATAATGAACTTTATGTTTAAAAGGATTATATTTTTGTCTTATAAATTGCCTAAAATGTTTAAGCTTATTTACGAGAGTTTCTTCTATATTGTTATCCATACTCAGCATCTGAGCTCACCCCTTTCTATGTTTTATTTTCCAGGATTCTAAGAAGTGTATTATTATTGATATGCAGGGTTATGAGAAATGGAATAATTGTATTTTCAAAGAACAATCTAAGATGTGTTTTATGTTTGAAATTTTAATGTAAAGTTAATGTATGTAATATATTTTCCAAGACTGCTAAACTGATCAGTACTTCGGGACATGATTTATTATAATCATGACAATGTATTAAAAAAATGCACCGAATCTGGGCAGCTGGGGTCGGGACATTATAGTTGGTATCAGAGGAAGTTTAGAAAAATCCTTGAAAATTCATTTAGTTAAACTCTGATTATAGAACATTACCCTAAGATAGACTTTGAGGATTATTATATAATAACTTCCTAGAATTTTGGTACTGTAGCTATTTTTTGATTTTCCAAGCAATACATCCCTGTCTGGAAACGAGTAGGTAGAGTCGGCTTTGGCAGAGATGTACCTAGCGGTAAAACCTGAAAACAACTATTTGATCAAGACTTGAATGAGAAGTGGGGAATGAAAATGGGCCTTACAACACTCTTGGTTACGTCACTCATGGGGGATATGGATAGGATAATTCACATTTTCATTATAATATATTAATAAGAATTTATGAGTAAATACTTTCTCAAAGAATACATTTTATGATTATAGATTATATGGATAATATTTTCAATTTAAAATAGGTATTTTACAATTTTGGAATTATGCATTGTGATTCATAAACTAAACTAGTGTATTCAATTGTTTATAAATGGTACCTAGTAGATAGAATACGAACTCTAGAAATATGAATGATCCAAATAGTAATAAGGATAATAAATTTCATGGTATTAAACCAAAATATAGAAAGTAAATAGTCTCCCATGTACTATCATCATATGCAGAAATAGAATCATGTTTTAATAATATAAAAAAACAATTCTATGAGTCCTATGGCATTAGAGAGAAGCCAGAGAAGATAAGGATGGTAGAAAGAAAGATGGATAAAGGGAATAAGGGAAAGAAGGACTTTCACGTATGTGATAACTGTGGAAAGAATCACCTTGGTAAATGCATGAAGGGAATGTGAGTTTGTAATAAGAGTGGAGAAAAAGGACACCAAGTATGTTAATGAAAGGGTACGAAAATGGTTTCAAGTGACAGTGCTTCATCTGCAAGGAGTTGGGACACTACACAAATCAATGTCCAAATCATCAGAGTATACTCCAGATGCTGCTATTGGATAATAATCAAGTTATGATACTACAGAAGGTGAATAATAATATTTAAGAGTTCTTATTTTGTTATAAAAGTATTGAGCAATTTAATTATTTTATTAATGATGTACATGTTAAAAAAATTAAATAGTATATAAGGGTTGTACTATAGTAAAATTTCATTAAGGACTTGAGAATGTGTGGAACCAAGAAAAGTGGCATAATTGCCGGTTAAATTTTTGGAAAATAAACTGTTGACAGAATGATAAACCTCAATATGATTTTGATACTGACGTAGTGATTTTGGAAAAAGAGAATATTTATTTGGATAAATTATATAGGATATTTTTGACATCCATGGAACTGTTTAATGATTTCTATATTCCATCAATCTTGGATTTTACAACGTTTATGGATAGAGGAAGTATATTCAGTATTCTATAAGAAATAAGGGAGAATGAATGTAATCAAATTGTTTTTATGGTAAATTTGGGTGTTACAGTGTTTTAAAACAATAAATGATGAAGGTATTCCCATGTTAATGCATGGAAAAAAGATTTTCATTGTCTTTACCTTCCTTGTAAATTTTGGACTGTGAGTTTGAACAGAAGTATTTTGGATAAGTATAAAGGTTGGAATCGATTATGTTTAACATTGGAAACTATTGTTAAGGTTAAATAATTTCTTGAGATTAGTTTTGTATTTTCATAAAAAGGACAACCTGGAGGTCGGGCGACAACCTGTTGTGTCCGGGAAGGCCACGAGACTTGAACCTGCAACCGAAGGGTGACTTGGGTGAATCACCTACCACTAGCCTACGTGATTTCCTTGTCTATATAATGTAGTTTTTTTTTAATTTTTGACAAATTAATTATAAATTCATTATTTTTGGAATCCTATACGATTAAGATAAATATATTATGTTTGAATTATATTTTCATTTGGAGTGAAGAGGTGAGTTTGTGGTAGGAATTAGATGAAGGATGAAACTCTACTTGTCATATATATATATATATAGAGATTTCCTCTTATTCTATGAATAAAATAATTCTGAATCTTTAAGGAACATATCTTAGAACAAAAAATGTGTTACCCTAATACCATATGTTTTTTTGAACTACTGATGTTTTACATCATCATAGATTTATGGCTTTGAGGCCCTCAATTTTACACTTGTTTGTGATTTACGACCTCATTCACTCCCTAAAAATATTTAGGTTTTCCCTCCAATTATGTGTCTGTATTTTCCACCAATGTTCTCCTAATTGGGATCATAATTTTGTGGTGACTTTTTCATTCCCCTTTCCCTCTTATTAAGAATAAAATTTATTAACCCAATTTTTATGTGGGTTTTCCACAAAAGAAAATTTTCTATTTTCTAACCATTTATTATTAAATAATAATTTCAAATTGTGAGGATACAATTTATTGATGGAGGGGATAATGTAACACCCCATGATTTTATAGTACGTTATCTCATTTAAGTAATTCAATAGCATGTGCTACACGCAACATAGAGTTCGAGCGAACCACAACTTAAAAAACTAACCGTTCAAAAAGAATTTATGAGTATTATTAACTGATTTTTGAATCTTATATACTCTATATAATTTTAACATCTATATTATGCATTTCTTAGACATAATATATGAACAAATTCATTTTTTCATATAAAATAAGTATTTTAAGAAAAATGAAATTTTACCACCTTTTAATGGAGAACCCTTTTTAAAACCAATATTTCAAAATATTATATATTCAATTTAATGGAATTTAATTTTACTTTAGAAGCGAGACATAAAAATTTAGTTTAGATAATTTTGTGGTACTTTTTTGAAAACTTTCATATTTTGATAAATAGTGAAAAAATACTACGTTTTAATTGAAAACAATGTTTTTAATCGAATTAATTTATAGTGATAACCTTTGAATTTGAATATTTTGGAAGGATAATGAGATTATATTTGTATCATTTAATACAATTTAGGTTATTGTATGTAATTTAACATTTAAATTTGACATAAAGACATGTCAATATTTTGATTGTTTTTACTTTTTAGAAACCTGCTTCTTGGTTTTGGAAACGAGAATTAATTTTAAATTAATAAATGAAACTACTATGTTTTAAATTTGGTAAAATACACTTCATTTATGAATTCATAATATCAAAATTATCTTAGGATAAATTTTTGGTGTTTTTCTGAAAACATTCAATTTTTGATCAATAGTGGAAAGCAGTACGTTATTATATAAAACTGACATATTATTTAAATAATTAGTTATTTGAATTTTTTTTATTATAGGTCAAAATAGATATATAATTCCTATAAAATTTCAATTTAATTCATTTGAGTCAATTTATAATAAGTTTATATATATATAATTTTATCAAACTTTTTACCGTCTTTTACCCACCTCCTAGGAGAATTTGCAAATTTGCATAAAAAATAATTTTACACCTTCTATGATCTGATTTTCAAAAAAATGAGTGAGATGGTTAATATCATTAAGTAAAATGTTTTTTAATAAGATGAAAATAATTTTTTGGGAATAGTAACTTTTTACTTTTATTTAACACGGTTAAAAGTAAATAGGGTAATTAAGGGTAAGAATGATATCATAATTACCCTAACACATGTCCTATTTCTATTGGATAAGTGTAATTCGACCAAAAAATACTAGGAATAAAATATGGTCCTTTAGATCCACATGGAATAGATTTGAACATTTATTATTATTTTATTTAAAGAAGAGTTAACGAAGTTAAATTCAAAGTTTAAAAATGAAACTATCTTTAATATGGGGATATATATAAGCTAAATTCGACTATAAATATTTATTATAAAGATAAAAGTAATCCATATATAATTTTATTTTATTTATAATTTTTAGACCTTATATAATTAAATTTATTTGAGACACAATGATAATGTATTAATTGCCTTATTAATGAATGATTACAAATAATTGATATAATGAATATCCAAATAAATATAATTTGAGACTTTTAATGAATTACAGTAATTTGATAGGTTAATCTGATATTTTATGTTTTATTAAATGAATGTTTTTTTGATGTAATAATACTGTTATGAATTTAACAAAAACCAAATACCAAATAATGTCAAAATTGACATAAAAGAGTTTAAAAAAATATTATATTGTTAATTGGTATTATATTCCTTAAAATAAAAGGATAGACCAATGTGCTTAAATTGTATTATATATGTCATTAATGAAACACTTTTTTTCTCTTGGAAGCTTGTAGTATGTTTACTAACCATATAATATAAAAATACAAAGAGACATGGTACATGTCAAACTATTTAACTAGGCATTAAATCTAAAGAATAAGGTTAGTATGATGACTTAACCAATATAAACTCTATTGTTTGAGAGGTTTTAGACCCATCCCAACTTTAGAATTTAAATAATTTATTTTTTTCCATTATAAAATTAAAATGATTTTATTATAAAGAAATATTTCATGTTTTTTCTAAAGTGACCCTCACCTAGCTTATAAAAGGGAACCACCCGTTCTCTCAAATTAAAACCTTAAAACCCATTTGGATTGGCCAAAACATTCCCCAATATCCTCTAAACTATCCTCCCTTCATCCTATAGGCCTTACATAAGTCAGAAAGTTATCCTAAAGAGCACTTTTGATCAAATGAAAAGGAAGAACCCGAAGAAGAGGTAAATATTTTATCACCTCTTACAAGTTATTTTCATATTCCACATCCTATTTCTTTTTTCTTTCAATTATAAATTAATAAATCTAGTATGTTCTATATATTTTTATTTCATTATTAAAATGGTACAACAACATTCATTATTCAATTCATCCTATAAGTGACAAAGTGACCATATCTGCGAATGTACGGATTATTGTCTCCACGTTGTGGTGTTGTTTGTTATTCAGACACATCATCATTTTTATGGGTACAATAATGAGTATAAATGATGTAAATAAAAAATATAACTTGATAATTTTTTTTTATATATGATATACCATCCAATTATATACTATTATAATATCAAAACAATGATATTGTCACTCGTGCGTACGTACAATTTACCGTCTCCATGAACGTGATAAGATTGATTCCTAATCATAATAATTCAAGAATAATATCCATTTTATGATTAAAAATAATGTTTAATAACTTCATATCATTTTGGATATGAATCAAATACATCCTATCCCTAATACACACGACATACATAATAAAACATATAATGGGAAATGAATTAGTTAACACTTGAAACAACGATAATACTAAAATATTATTAACAATGTAATATTATAAGATCAAATATGATATCATATTAATGTATATAGGTCTTTTATAATTTAATAAATAATATATCACCTTTATATAGGAGGTTAAACTATCCTTGACTAAGGAAAAGTACAAGGTAAGGGTTAATTTCACAATATCCTTATTATTCGAGGTTGTTTTTACATAAGTATCTATTGGGACATATTTATTATCCATGTCCCTATTTAATAAAATAGTTTTCTAAGGGATTCTTTTTAAAAGAATTTTTTACTAAAACATCATTTTAATTGTTTTCAATATTTAATCTTCTAAATATTTCTCGTTAATGTACATGTTATCAAAATGGGTTTTAAGGATTCATTTATATGGACATGAATGTTTTTAAAATTTTAATTCCTTTAAAAAGTTTCAAAGTGGTATGAGACACTTTGATATTAAAATTTCTTTAAATTTCTTCCTTTGTAAATTGTGTGACATTTAATTGTTTTCATGAAAAAAGAGATATTTCTCTCAAAGAGTTTTACAAATCATTTTCATCTATGTGAACATCATTTGATGGAATTTAAACTTGTTTGAAGTTGATTTATTATGATCCAAATATTCCATATTATATTGATGGTTTTGTGATATGTTTGACTATGGATATGTTATTTTTATACCATTCATTGTTTATGGATAAAATATTGACATTTCATTTTCTATTTTTAATACAAATGTTAGTGCTATGTTTAAACCTTTTCATATAAGGAATGCATTAGACTTAGTAAGTGATGGGTGGATACCTCTATAGCTCCTCAATGGATTGGTAGGTCTCATGAGTCAAACAAGTGTCTGGGCATAAGGCCCGAACTAAATTTTATTTGCAGTCATGGAACAAGGCCTTGACTATGTGGTTATGAAGTCTAGCATTATGCATTGCATCATTATAAATGTGCGCATTGATATTACATGTGATTATTCGACTAGTAGAATATCCATGTGAATAAGAAAATGGGATTATTTGATTTCATCTTTTCCATTTTATGCTGAAGTTTAAGATTAAAATGCTTTGGTTTTAGTGTTATAAATTACCTTAAATGTTTATTCCTATTTATGACAATTTCTATTATATTATTATCCTTATCGAGCATCTTATATCTCCCATTTTAATGTCTTATTTTCCCATTATTCCAAGAAGTATATTATGATTGATATGAAGGGTTAAGAGAAATGGAATAATGGAATTCTCAATGAACTGTACGTGCTAGGTTTTATGTTTGAAATTGTAATTTAAATTTAATGTATGTAATCTATTTTCCAAGACTGCTAAAATGATCGGTCCTTAGGGACCTGATTTATTTTAATCACGCCAATTTATTAAAATAATCCACCGACTCTGGGTAACTGGGTTCAGGGCATTACACCATCTCTATGGAATGATGTATATGATTCATGTTTAAATTGACATTTTCTTAAAAATCACACATAGCATACTCAAAACTACAGAAACACATTCTTATTGTTTTGATAACTTAGGAAAACAATCTATGAGTATTTTAAATTTTTTAGCATTTACTCATGCCTTAATTCGATGAACAGTCTGAGAAGTAAGACTCCATGTGCATTTTTTATTAATAATTGACTTAAATTTTAGTGAAAAAACAAATAACATATTCAAAAATAAGAAAATTCCTTCATATTGTTTTGGTACATTCATAAAATTATTCTTACATCATTTTTGATGTGTATGAATTATCCTTACATCAATCCAACTTACAGTGTGACCGGTATGACTCCAACTGTGTCTTTTTTTCAGAACTGACTTTAATTTTAATAAAAACACTAATATACTCATAATTGAGAAAACACATTCTAATCGTTTTGGTAATTTTGGAAAACAACCCATAAGTCATTTGTGACATGTAGAAATTAGTCACAAATCAATTCGACTCATGGTGTGGCTGGTATGAATCAAATTGCACCCTTTTTTATTCAAAATTTCCTGAATTTAGGTAAAAACACAACTGAAATACTCTATAATAGTGTTTCTAATTTTTTATATTTGGGTTAGAAGTTTTATTTCATTTAAATTAAGTATTTTTGACTTATTTTTATAATTTATATTGCTGTTTCTAGTGATGTAGTGTGTCGTTGAAGAAAACTGGATCTATTTATATTGATGGTGTGTGCTGCAGCATCATACTGTAGTTTATACCATTATCAGCACTATTAAATACACTGATAACAGTATAATTTATAATCTCTTATAAAACTACCCATTATCAGTGTTTTTAAAAGATCTGATAAAGAAATACTTCATCGGATCTTATTGTGGTGATGATAAAGTATATCTTTAGCAACCCATTTATTAGTGCTGAGAAATCATATTTTTATCACTGCAAATAAAAGAACTGAAAAATCATACTTGTATCTATGATTTTAAAAGACCCAATTTATCTTCACTAAATAAACGTATTGATAAATGGGGTCTTCTATGAAAAATTTTAAAAGTGATGATAAATGTTTGATTTATCATAGTTTTTATTTGTGATGATAATGATACCAATTATGAATGATTTTTTAGTACTGATAAATTCCATGGAAATTTAACCATAATGTGGAAGTCTGATCTATTCTTGTGTTGATAAAAGTCGATTATAGCTCTATTAATGGAATGTTTGGTAATAATAAAGTGTAATTTTAGTTAATAATTAATACTATTCACTATTAAGATGCAATATTAACTTAGGTGAATAAATAATTGAGAATTAATGTAGTGAAATAAAATTGTGTTTGATAAAAAACATATAGAACCAAAAAAATTATATTTCAATCATTTTTTTCAGAACATCAATGTTCCTTACATTTACCAATTTTTTTTACTATGGTAACTAGTCTTTTTGTATACAAAATTCATCACTTAATAATATAAATAAAATTAAAAATATTAGATAGTTTTTACACACTATTGAAAAATATTAAATCAAATTAATAAAATAAAAATTTTAGTTATATTTTTAATTAATTTTTACACAAGCGCATGAAACGTGCAAAATACATTGTTTTAAAATTAATCATACTAAAAATGTTATTACAATTTAGTATTTATTATATTTATTATAAAATAATTATTGTCTCATTAGTGTACTATAGTTTATATTTATTAACATTTAAAAAGAACTTGTTATAAGCTAGGATATTTAGTATTTCAAATCATTTAATGTGAAATTATATATTATTAAATATCATTAATTTATGTTTGGACACTATTCACATACATTGATCTTAATAACAACAATACATCAATGTGATTCCAATATAATCAATAATAAATTCTCATAAATGATTTATTCATATATAATAATTCATGTAAATAAGATTCAATACAATTATATTACTCTTAATATTTTTCATATATATATATATATATATTATTTTTCATTTAATTAAATATTTTTTAGAATGACATCGCATATGAATTTAAAGTAATTATATAATCTCTAAAAATTAAAAATAAATAACCATGATAAAAATGAATCATAAGTATATATAACATATTATATGTTTTTATTTCCCTTAATCCCAAATAAATATATATATTAAAATCATGGACGATTTTTTTGTCTTTTTCTGTACAGAATTTAGTTAATAAGTCATTTTCCAATGAAATTTGAAAAAGTTTCAATATATTAGAGATAGTGACTTTAAAGGTCTTAACTAACTCATAAAATAAATTTAAGTTATTATTTTTGATCATTTTTACTCTTATATTTTTAGTTTTACCCCCTAATAAATAATTTTTACCTTAACCGTAGAAATTAATGTTTGGTTTTTCAACTAATTATTATGGAATAAAATTAATTTTAAATTACTAAAAATTATGAAAGATTATGATTGTAGATAGTGAATCCATTTTTTCAAATTCTATTCATTTGATATAAAAAATATAGCTTAAATAAAATCTCAGTGACTCGATGCGAAAGCAGGTTTTTATAGATAAAATAGTCCAAATGTTTATAGTGTTTTTACGTCAAATAATGAAGTAAAATATTACAATGTAATTAATTGAATTAATTTATATAATAATGAAATATTTCAAATTTAAATATTTTTTTCAAATATAATCTAATATTATAACATAGGTAATAAAATGGATGTTTTCAAATAAATTTAGAATTATTTACTATTCATCAAAAATTGAAACATTTTAGAAAAATACCAAAAAAAAATAACCCTTTGTTATTTGTGGAATTAAAATTTAAAATTTTAAAATTAATTTTATTCAAATTAATTTTAATAGAGTGTAATTTTTTTTAAAAATAACTGTGCCATAAAAATACGAAAAATTAAATTTTTTTTTGAAAAAAAACTATCTTAAGCAAACAATTTGATTTATTTTATTTTATTCTGTTGAAAAAACAGAAGATGAATAGTAAAAATATTATTTAATATATAATAATATACACCAAAAATTTTTATTTTTGTAATTTATTTTCTTAAAATACACTTTTGGGCATTAAAATAATTTTTTTTAAACATATTCTTTTATTTTTCGAAAGGTCTTATTTTATTTTCAAATTAATTGGCTACCAAAAAATTATTTATATAAAAATGTTTATTCCATATTTTGATAATTAATCTATTAATTTTTGTAACGACCCAAAGTATTTCAATGGAAAATTCCATTCTTATATTTATGTCATAAAAACGTAAAATAATGAACTACAATGTGATAAGTGACCTTTAAACATAATTTTTTCACCCCAATGTTTGGAAGTTTAAAAATCTGACATACACGGTTGTGTTCAAGATGGTTTTTGGAGTCTAATGAAACAAGACTAATTTTTTTTTGAATAGTAACCTACCCTTATAAATAGTAACCTACCCTTATGAATAGTAACATGACCTTATGAATAGTAAATAAGAGGAACATTATCTATGAATAATAAAATAAAATTTAAACATCATAGAAAGTGGTAATTTGTCCTTAGTAAACGTTTTTGGTATTTTATAAGTCATAAATAAATAATTATAATTAATTAATTAATTTAAATGAATATTTATTTTCATGAAATATATTCATAAATTATTGAATCAATGTCTAATAGTTTTTAGATAATTTTATAAGACCCTACGTAATTTTTGATAGAACTGCAAAATCAGTTTTAACTTTAAAAACTGTTTTTTTAAGTAAATTATGATTTTATTCAAATATTAAATTACTAATATTTAATTTTTTTTTGAAAAATGGACTTCATTTATGGATTCTACACATCGAAAAATGGTTGGGGTAAATTTTTGGGATTTTTCTTAGATACATGAATTTTTGATGAATAGTGGAATCCGATATTTCACAATAAATGCTAAATAATGTATTAATTCAGTCACCGATGATGTTCTGCTGATGTAAGCCCACTTGGTTCGGGATTAAATTATAAAATTACTATTCGTGGTCGTTCAATACTCACTATTCCTTGTCTTAGGTGAAATTATTAAACTAATCAATTTTATATTATGGAAACCCCTCTCCCCTCCACTATAAAAGTCACCCTTCACTCCCTCTTTTCCTCACACCTCTCAAGCTCCAAGCCTCATCTAAACTCTGCCCAAAAACCTTCCCTAGATCATCCCCCACGTCCAAAAGCTCCTGGCCTCATCAAAAGACCAAGCTTAGGCCCTTAAAGAGGTTCTCAAGAGGAGGAATTTAAAGGTAATTTCTCTCCCTCTTCTCCTTTAATTTCCTTTCAAGTTCAAGTTCCTTTCGTGATCTCTCCCTACATATCATCATCCAAATTGTTTTGTAACTCCATTATTATACATATAATGTAATATTATGATTCTAATGGTATATTATATCACCCCACACCCTTTCCCTCTTCCTTCTATTTTATTAAAGAGAATGTTGTTCATGTGGTGATAATGTATCACCTTCAAAAACAACATGCTCTCTTCTTCCATTTCTACCTTCAATCTGGTAATGAAACCATTTTAATGGTTGAACCAGAATATTTTATATGTATTATGTTCTATTTTATGTTCTTTAAATAACCTATGGCTATATTACTAAGTTAAATTTTAAAATGAGTTCGTTGTGATCCAAAAACCGCTCAAATTAACCCAAATAATATCCATTTAATTATTATCTAATGATTCATCCACATGGATCTAATATAACTCATTATAAAATAATTCAAGCATATGTAATATCATAAATAACATGTAATATCAGTTCTGGATGTTGACCCATGATCTACCCAAACATCAATTTAATACAAGTGGACTGTTCAAGAAAACCATAAAAACGAACATCCCCAAACAATGTTTTTAAACTCTATAAGTCATCCAAAGGAACATAATATGACATAATGAAACCATATTGAACCCTATTAATTTAAAAATGGTTCTGGATATATAATTAATGAATATAATGTCATTATACAGGACATTAAAGAGAAGGTAGCATTCAGGTACAAGGTAAGGGGAAATCTCGAACCCAATTTTCTTCCTTCGGGTTCTCCCTCTTTCACTCCATTTTTGATGTGGTTACTCCTCAAAGATCATTTTTTCATAATTATCTTGACTTTTCTGGGATATAAATGTTTTTCACTGGTTTTTATTTCCATCAAAATGTTTTCCAAAATAACTCTTCTTTAAAGATCTCACCTTTTATTTCTCATTCAAGGTTGATGGTTCTTATATCAAGTAAGTTGTTCCCTCTTTATATTGGGAACCCAAAGCTTATGAATGTGTTATTATGAGATGAAACCCATTCCATTCCATGGGTTATTTATGTACAAGTTTGATATGTGTTCTATGTGGAAAGCATGATAATGATAATGTTATGATGTGACGGGAGCACCCCGAATTATATAGCGCAATATGAATGTTTAAATGTGACGGGTGCGCCCGGAATTATACAACGCTCCAATGCATTGGGTAAAGTGATGAATCTCATGAGTAAATGTGAAATGATATGTTAACAAGATTCTATATTTTTTCACAAGAATTTGTGGTAGTTATCCACTAAGACTTGATGTTTCATTTTTATGCATTGCCACATTTCATGATTATTGTTTATGCTCCTCTCATGTTCATGTTCTTTTTCCTACATCATGATTATGCTCACCCCATGCTATATTTTTCTTATCTATCGTCTTACTGGGCTTCTAGATCACCTCTTTTGATGTATATCCTCAGGTGGATACATGTACTATAGAGAGGACAAGTTCCACTAAGAAGCTTGTGAAGAAGAAATTAAATAAATGTTTATGGTTGATATTGTGTTTGTCATGCATGGTCCTAGTTTGCTCAAGACAATAAACCTATGGATCCTCCATGTGTAATACTATTATGTTGTTTATCTTTGAAATGATTTAATAGTAATGTATGAAAATTCTGGGTCGCTATAGTTGGAATCAGAGGAAATGTTTAGTTAATTTTGGAATTAGGATTAGTGAACCCTAAAGAAAACCTCTTGCATGAGACTAAGTTCAAATATGAAAACAATGATATCTACCTTGGGATCCCATATGTTATGTTTTTTTATAATTGTTTAAATTAATATGCTATTCATGATTTGTTTAATTATGATTTGTTCGAACCTTTTCTATTTTAGAAAATGGTGGTAACCAGGAGAAATCAGGCCAACAACTCTTGCGAGGGCCAATGCAACGATTTCCCGAACGACATCCCCAATGATTTTGGAGGTGGAGTTCAAAACATCATGTCGATTCATACCAAAATATATCGGGTTATGAATAATAACCATAATAATGGGGAACGTCCTCCTTCACCAATGAGGGAGAAACTAGAAATCAGATGTTTTATGTGGCAACGACCACCGACATTTTGTGGATCATCTGATCCACTAGTTGCTGAACAGTGGGTCAACTCCATGGAGAAGATCTTTTCTGTTCTTCACTGTTCCGAGATGGATAAGGTGTCTCTAGCTGTTTATATTCTAGATGGAGAAGCTGATCAATGGTGGGCGTTGATTAAGAACACCAAGCCAAGGGAGTAAATTGAAGATATGGAAAGGGAAGACTTTAAGATAATGTTTCTTAATAATTACTTCCCATGAACTCTTCGCCTGAAGATGGAGAGAGAATTCATAGATCTCAAGAAAAACGAAGGAGAATCTTTCACAACCTATGAAGCGAATTTCACAAGGCTCACAATATATGCTTCGGGTTTTGTTATCAACAATGATAGATAAATTGATAGATTCTTTAGTGGATTAAATCCACATCTTCGAAAGGCTCTTGCAATTCGAGACTTTGGGAGTTATGAAGAAGTTGTTAGGTATGCTCTCAAAGTGGAGATGGAGTTTGGAGAATGGTCCCATGGTTATGGTGATAAGAAACGAATGATGGAGTTTCAAGCTGGTGGATCTAGTGATAAAATGGGAAGAAAACACAACGACCCACATGCCAAAAATGTTGGAAGTTGCACCATGGGAACTACTTCAAAGGTACGACGAAATGCTTTAAGTGTGGGAAGGAAGGACACCAAGCTCACAAGTGTTGAAAAGACATGAAAATGAAGGATAATGTAGCCAATGAAAGGGGAGAACCACTCGTGGTTCAATGCTACAACCATAGGGAGCTAGGGAACTATTCAAACCAGTGCACTAAATCTCAAGCTCTCGAGGGTAATCCGCGCCAACAACCACCAAAGCCAAAGAAACAAGGGAAGGCTTATTCCATCACTACTATGGAGGTGGAACATGGTAATTATGTCGTACAAGGTACAATTCCTATTCACTCAAGAATGGAAAAAGTCTTATATGATTCTGGTTCTACGAATTCCTTTATATCTTGCAAGTTTGCTAGAACAATAGAATCGAAGCCTCAAAACCTTGAAGTAGAGATATCTGTAAAAACACCAAGTGGTACAATCATTGCAACACAATTGTTTTACTCTTCTCCTGTTGATGTATGTGGGAAGATTCTTCCGGAAAATCTCGTAATACTTTTCTTGGTGGAATTCGACGCTATAATGGGAATGGATTGGCTCTCGTTATATAGATCACATATCAACTGTCGAGAAAAGGAAATATATTTTCATATTCTGAACCATCCCATGCTCCTCTACAAATGAAAGGAAGATCATGAATATCCTTTGAAAAATCCTTCAATGGTGTGGGTGATGATTCCCTATGAAGAAGCATACCTCGCCCAAATGGTTGAGTCAAAGGAAAGTTCCAACCTTGAGGAAATGCCCATCGTGAGGGAATACCGTGATGTATTTCACAAAGTGTTAC
Organism: Viscum album; assembly: GCA_963277665.1. Classification (NCBI taxonomy): domain Eukaryota; kingdom Viridiplantae; phylum Streptophyta; class Magnoliopsida; order Santalales; family Viscaceae; genus Viscum; species Viscum album. The sequence goes on from OY728140.1 coordinate 1,153,563,889, forward strand.
CTGGAATTCGTCCGGATCGTGAGGTAGAGTTCTCAATTGAACTCATACCCGGAGCTACTCCTATCTCGAAGTGACCCTATAGGATAGATCCTATCGAACTAAAGGAGTTAAAGAAGCAGCTTCAAGAGCATCTAGACAAAGGGTCCATACAACCTAGTTCATCACCTTGGGGTGCGCCAGTGCTCTTTGTAAAGAAGAAGGATGGAACCATGTGGTTGTGTATCGATTATCGGGAACTCAACAAGATCACCATAAAGAACAAGTATCCTCTCCCAAGGATAGATGACTTGTTCGACCAGTTAAGAGGATATCAATACTTCTAAAATGTGGATCTTTGTTCTGGATATCATCAAGTAAAGGTGAAGAAAGAAGATATTCAGAAGACTGCCTTTCGTACAAGGTATGGGCACTATTAGTTTTTGGTGATGCCCTTTAGACTTACAAATACCCCGGCAATCTTCATGGATTTGATGAATAGAGTCTTTAGACATTACCTCGACAAATTTGTGGTAGTGTTTATCGATGATATTCTCATCTACTCCAAGTGCAAGGAGGATCATGAAGAACATCTAAGACTTGTGTTGGCGACATTGAGAAAGGAGAAGTTGTACGACATGTTCAGCAAGTGTTACTTTTGGATGAATCAAGTCACGTTCTTGGGACATTTGATCACAAGCAAGGGAATTTTTGTGGACCCTTCAAAGACAAAGGTGATTGAGGAATGGCCCAAGCCCTCTAGTGTCACAGAAATCTGTATTTTTCTTTGATTAGCTAGGTACTATCGAAATTTTGTGAGAAATTTCTCACGATTGTCAAGCCCGCTAACTAAGATAACAAGGAAAGGGGTAAAGTATTTATGGACGGAAGAATGTGAGGGAAGCTTCAAGGAGCTAAATAGAAGGCTGATCACTGCACCTATACTCACACTACCGAAAAGTGGAGAATGTTTTGTGAGATATAGTGATGCTTCAAAGAAAGGCTTGGGTTGTGTACTCATGCAAAATGATAATGTGATAGCTTATGCCTCAAGGTAGTTGAAGATCCATGAGCAGAAATACTCGAAGCATGATCTAGAGGCGGCAGCCGGGATTTTTGCCTCGAAAATCTGGTGGCACTACATTTATGGTGAAAAGTGTGACATATACACCGACCACAAGAGCCTAAAGTATATATTCACACAAAAGGAGCTCAACATGCGTAAATGGAGATGGTTAGAGCTAATCAAGGATTACGATTGCTCTATTCACTATCATCCTGGGAAGGCGAACAAGGTAGCTGGTGCTCTAAGTAGAAAAGAACCTACTACTCTATCCATGTTGAGGATTGAGAAAGACCCTATCTTCTTGGATATGCAAAGGATGTATTTGGGAATCGTAAGGGTAGGGGATATATCCTACCTTGCCCAAATGATTGCCCAACCATCCATCCAAGAGAAGATTAAGGAAGCACAAAGGGATGATTTGGAGATACAAAAGAGGGTGAATGCAGTAATGGAAGTGAAGCTGCAAGAGTTCCATATTGATGATGATGGTGTGATTCAGTTTGGAATGTGGCTTTGTGTGCCTTCATCACGCAGGATATAGAAGGAACTATTGGATAATGCACATAGCTCAACTTTCTCTATCCATCAAGGAAGTACCAAGATGTATCGTGATCTTTGAGAACACTTCTGGTGGGATAACATGAAGAAGGAGATTTTGGAATATATATCAAGGTGCTTGGTATGTCAGCAAGTTAAAGCTTGAGCGGAAAAAGTCCAACGGTATGATGCAGCCATTGCCTATACCCATGTGGAAATGGGGAAATGTTACTATGGACTTTGTCACGAGTCTCCCAAAAATGTCAAGAGGAAATAATGCAATATGGGTTGTGGTTGATCGACTCACCAAGACATCCCATTTTATCGATATTCGGGAAGACCTCTCACTAGAACAACATCCAAGGATATATGTGAAGTAATTTGTGAGATTGCACGGTGTTCCACTCTCGATTATCTCTGACCATGATCAATGGTTAACATCTAAATTTTGGAGAAGCCTTCAACATTCTTTGAGTACTGAATTAAATTTCAGCACGACCTATTACCCCCAAACTGATGGCCAATCTGAAAGGACTATTAAGACACTCGAAGATATTCTAAGATCATGATATCTACAATTCAAAGGTGGAGGGGATCAGCAACTCCCATCGGTTGAGTTCTCATACAACAATAGCTTCCACTCGAGTATTCAGATGGCTCCGAATGATGCTCTTTATGGGAAGCGATGTTGAACTCCATCCTTCTGGGATGAAGTTGGAGAAAGAAAGCTACTTGGACCCATTCTTGTGCTGGAGATGACCGAGAAGGTTCAAGTCATCCAGAAACACATCAAAGCTGCTCAAAGTCAGTAAAAGAGCTATGCTGACAATCGTCGAAGGGACTTTGAGTTCGACGTTGGAGATAAATTTTTTCCTTCGAATATCTCCATGGAAGGGATTCATGAGATTTGGGAAGAAAGGGAAGCTAATCGCAATGTACATTGGCCCCTTTGAGATCCTTGATCATATAGGATCCGTGGCCTATCGTCTGGCACTTCCACTAAATATGGATCAAGTTCATGATGTGTTTTATGTATCACTACCGAGGAAGTACATACCAGACCCCTCACTTGTACTAAACTCAGAGGTGGTACATCTGGAAGATGATCTCTCCTATGAGGAACATCCGATAAAATTTTTGGACCGAAGTGACAAGGTTCTACGCAACAAGACAACCCGCCTTGTCAAATTTTTGTGGAGGAACCATAAGTTTGAGGAAGCAACTTGGGAACAGGAAGAGTCAATGAAGGAGAAGTACCCACGCCTATTTGTGTAAAGTGAAATTTCAGGGGCGAAATTTCATAAGGGGGGAAGAATTTAACGACCCAAAGTATTTCAATGGAAAATTCCCTTCTTATATTTATGTCATAATAAAATAAAATAATGAACTAATATGTGATAAGTGACCTTTAAACATAGTTTTGTCATCCCTATGTTTGGAATTTTAAAAATCTGACATACACGGTTGTGTTCAAGATGGTTTTTGGAGTATAATGAAACAAAAATAATTTTTTTGGTGAATAGTAACCTACCCTTATGAAAAGTAACACGACACATATGAATATTAAATAAGAGGAACATTAACTGTGAATAATAAAATAAAATTTAGACATCATAGAAAGTGGTAATTTGACCTTAGTAAATGTTTTTGGTATTTTATAAGTCATAAATAATTAATTATAATTAATTAATTAATTTAAATGAAAATTTATTTTCCTGAAATATATTCATAAATCATTGAATCAATGTCTAATAGTTTTTAGATAATTTTATAAGACCCTACGTAATTTTTGAAAGAACTGCAAAATCAGTTTTAATTTTAAAAACTGTTTTTAAGTAAATTATGATTTTATTTAAATATTAAATTAATAATATTTAGTATTTTTTTTTTGAAAAATGGACTTCATTTAGGGATTCAACACATCGAAAAATTGTTGGGGTAAATTTTTGGTATTTTTTTGAGATACATGAATTTTTGATGAATAGTGGAATCAGATAATTCACAATAAATGCTAAATAATGTATTCATTGAGTCACCGATGATGTTCTGCTGATGTAATCCCACTTGGTTCGGGATTACATTATTAAATTAATATTCTTGGTCGTTCAAGACTCACTATTCATTTTCATAGGTGAAATTATTAATCTAATCAATTTTATATTAAGGAAACCCCTCTCCCCTCCACTATAAAGGCCACCTTTCACTCCCTCTTTTCCTCACACCTCTCAAGCTCCAAGACTTATCTAAAATCTTCCCAAAAACCTTCCCTAGATCATCCCCCACGTCCAAAAGCTCCTGGTCTCACCAAAAGACCATGCTTAGGCCCTTAAGGAGGTTCTCAAGAGGAGGATTCTAAAGGTAATTTCTCTCTCTCTTCTCCTTTAATTTCTTTTCATGTTCAAGTTCCTTTCTTGATCTCTCCCTACCTATCTTCATAAAAATTGTATTGTAACTCAATTATTATAAATATACTGTAATATTATGAATCTAATGGTATATTATATCACCCCACACCCTTTCCCTCTTCCTTTTATTTTATTAAAGATAAAATTGTTCATGTGGTGATAATTTATCACCTTCAAAAACAACATGCTCTCTTCTTCCATTTCTACCTTTAATCTGGTAATGAAACCATTTTTATGGTTGAACCAGAATATTTTATATGTATTATGTTCTATTTGAAGTTCTGTAAATAACCTATGGCCATATTACTAAGTTATATGTCAAAATGAGTTCGTTGTGATCAAAAAACTGCTCAAATTAACCCAAATAATCTCCATTTAATTCTTATCTAATGATTCATCCACATGGATCTAATATAACTAATTATAAAATCATTCAAGTTTTTGTAATATCATGAATAACATGCAATATCAGTTCTGGATGTTTACCCATGATATACCCAAACATCAATTTAATACAAGTGGACCGTTCAAGAAAACCATAAATACGAACATCCCCAAACAATGTTTTTAAACTGTATAAGTCATCCAAAGGAACGTAATATAACATAATGAAACCATAATAAACCCTATTAATGTTCGAATGGATCTGGATTTATAATTAATGAATATAATGTCATTATACAGGACATTAAATAGAAAGTAGCATTCGGGTACAAGGTAAGGGGAAATCTCGAAACCAATTTTCTTCCTTCGGGTTCTCCCTCTTTCACTCCATTTTTGATGTGGTTACTCCTCAAAGAACATTTGTTCATAATTTACATGACTTTTCAGGGATATAAATGTTTGTCACTGGTTTTTATTTCCATCAAAATGTTTTCCAAAAGAATTCTTCTTTAAAGATCTCACCTTTTACTTCTCATTCAAGGTTGATGGTTCTTGTATCAAGTAAGTTGTTCCCTCTTTATTTTGGGAACCCAAATCATATGAATGTGTTATAATGAGATGAAACCCATTCCATTACATGGGTTATTTATGTACATTTTTTATATGTGTTCTATGTGGAAAGCATGATAATGATAATGTTATGATGTGACGGGTGCGGTCGGAATTATATAGCGCAATATGAATGTTTAAATGTGATTGGTGCACCCAGAATTATACAGCACTCCAATGCATTGGGTAAAGTGATGAATCTCATGAGTAAATGTGAAATGATGTGTGAACAAGATGCTATCTTTTTTCACAAGCATGTGTGGTAGTTAACCACTAAGACATAATGATTCATTTTTATGTATTGCCACATTTCAGGTTTATTGTTTATGCTCCTCTCATGTTCATGATCTTTTTCCTACGTCATGATTATGCTCACCCCATGCTTTATTGTTCTTATCTATCCTCTTACTGTGCTTCTAGCTCACCCCTTTTGATTTATATCCATAGGTGGATACATGTACTAAGGAGAGGACAAGTCCCACTAATAACTTGTGAAGAAGAAATTAAATATATGTTTATGGTTGATATTGTATTTGTCATGCATGGTCCTAGTTTTGCCAAGACACCAAACCTATGGATCCTCCATGTGTAATATTATTATGTTTTTTATCTTTGAAATGTTGTAATAATGATGTAAGAAAAGTCCGGGTCGCTATAATTTTCATACCTTATATTCTAATGTCTTAGTGAAAACAATCATATTAAATCATAATAATAGTGGGTTTTTTAAACTCAGTGTTGCGTGTAATGTAAGTTAAACACAATAATATTTGTAACAAATTTTAAAATCATTGTTGTGTGTCATTTAAACTATCAAACATAATTTGGTTCTTTTGAAATATTGGGGTGTTAAAATTACACATACTTACATATATTCTTATAAAATACACTTATCGTATCGAAATATGCATATATATTTAAAAAAACCACATAATCATTCGTTAAAACTATTTTGGATGTTATACAATACTCATTCTCATACAATCTATTATTTAGTAATGTCTTCTAATCCTAGATTTTATTTTTTATCTAATGAATGATCTAATACTATCTATAATAACCTGTAGTTTTTATACATATTTATCCCATATTAATAGATAAATATTCATTTCATATCATAAATATCAAATCCAAAAGCTAATAGTTATATTTTAGTTAGACACATGGAAACATAATAAATTGGTTCATAGGTGAACTACATTTTCTCCAAATAATGTCCTTATATTTAGTACCCTTCTTAGACTTATCGTTGAAAATATTTCTTCATAATCACTGTTAGAATACATAATAAATGGTAAGGCATGATTCTCAGTAAGGGTAATCAAGGGATATATCAATGATAATAGAATAATAACATGATAATAAGGGTATGATAACATGATAGTAACATTCAAAAACCATACCCTACATACCCTAGATCATAAACATTAGTCATGGAATCAATATTCGATGTTCATAATACATGAACCGTAATGGAATCTTAGAACACAATCTATGATAGCATAACATTGTAATTGAATAAATAATATTATAATAAACATATTATAATAATCTTTTAAACAAGTATAAATAGATTTAGGTTATGTTAATGAGTTTATGGCATGAAATTAGGCCCTCACAAAAACATCTGAACATAACGATAGGTCCGCACATGATATCGTTCAAATAAATTAAAGTCTATACATAACCAATTGGAAATATAAGCTGGAGAAATCATAACATTATAGACATGAAATAAATTCCACTCATAACCTATGGACATGAAATCATGCCCATTAATATCCTTATGGACAAGAATGTTGTTATATGAAAGACAGTGTGAAAATGAAATCAAGTCCACACATTAAATAATTAACTCCTAATTTATCCATAATTACCCATTTCATTTGAGTGATACATAGGTCCCACACATAAAATAATTAAAATCATATATGTGTTTTCTAAATGATTATAAAATATTCATCATATCAAATCCTATGAAAAAATTTGTTTTATTAGTATTTCATTATATCATATCCCAAGATAAAAAAATGTGTTTCAAAAACATTTTAGCATCATAATAGTAAACCGTTTAATGAATAAATATTAATGGTAGCCTAGGATCAAATCCCCAAAAAATAATAATTCATGTCAAAGTATTTCTTCTTATATGGGATATTAATTTGAAATATCACTTGGAACTTTTTCTGAGGAAAGTATACTTTCAAATTTGAGAATCAATTTTTAAAACTAAGAGCTTAAAAAAATGTTATAAAACCATTTATTAAATAAAAAATTTAAAAATTATACAAAAATCATTAATATATAGTGTGGTAATGGGGGTGGTAAATTATTCTCATGTCATAAAAAGTAAAAAATTGTTCCTCTCACATTTTTTAGTAAAATCCAAAAAAGATATTTTTTGGAAAACATTATGAAGATTAAATATAATGATTTTTCACAAAATACAAAAAATGGTAATAATGAATTTAAGAATATTATAGTGACATATAAAAATAATGGAAAAAATTCTACAAAAACATGGATATGAGGAAAAAATTGGTTTTGACCTATGTGAGAAATAAAGTATATTTTCATTCAAAATATTATTTGAAATATTGATCACATAAAGAGAATGAAATGAATTAAAAACAAGTATTCTCAACAAATAACCATAACAATAGAAAATTAATCAATTTCATGAAATATAGATAATCATATCTCATCATTGGATGTCTATCGAAAACAATCTCAATAAATAATGAGATTGTAATATTTAACCCTCACTACTTTGGAATAACTTTAATTGTAATCCCATTGAAATTATAACACCATAAAACATTAAATATCGTAAATATAAGGAGATCGATTATATAACATTCCAAATGGGATGTATATAAACATTATAAAGGAATGTAAATTTATTACATAATCTCTATCTCAATGAAAGGATATTGAGACCAGAATCATTTACTAGCATTGGTAACTATAGAATCGTAGGCCCCATGAAAGAATAAATTAAAATGGAAAATTAAATATCATCATAATTGAAAAAATTTAGGATATAACATGTCAATGTGGATTTATAAATGAATCATAAACTAATATAGGATCCAAACACAACATTTGTCCCAAAGAATACAATTTGAGACAAAATCCCTTAAATGACATGTTATCATTTGAATCGTAATCTCCATGAATGAATGAAATTACCTAAAATGTTAGGTATCATTAGAATAAATTAATTATTAATACAAAATTTCAAAGGGTATATATATAAAAATAATAACATATTATAGGTCCATAATATAAAATATTTCTCAAAGAAGAAATTTTATTCCAAAATACTATACATGCCTTGGTAACATAAGAATTGTAAACCCCATGAAAGATTAATATTAAATTAATAAATAAATATATAATGAATAAAAAAATTAATAATATAATATGTAATAGGATCTGTATATGCTCCTCATGGAAGAAGACATGTGCATAAAATTTCATACATATCAAAAAAGATAATTTGAGACAAAATCCAAAACCTTATGTCCTGACATCATTAATGATTGGAAATTTCTTTATATATTGTTCTTTGTAAGGGGAGTGGGGTCCCCCCCTCAAGGAGTCCGAAAGTGACAAAGCCCAAGGGAATCTTCTTGAGAGATAACCATACAAATAGGTGGTCTGGACTTCATTTATGAACAATAGAAACAATTTTCTAATAAATATATATTTATTATAATATTATTATAGACCCATAATTGTAAATATCATACCATTTATTTTTTACTTATGAACATTTTTTAACCTTTTAGTAATAAATAACTGTTAAAATATCATTTCACGTAAAAACATTATTGTTTTTCATGTGTGTTCTGATTTGGTATCTTAGATCCTTTTACATTGATCCTATTTTTATCATATAAATAATGTTAAAAATGATATAAATATAATATATATTTAATATATATGTTTTTATCATAACCCAAAAATTTTATAGATAGAAAATGAAACACACCATTCATAGAGATGATATGTTGTGCATACACATGAACTTTATATCAATTTTATCATTGTATCGAATAAAATGGATATGAATAATGTATTAGGTATAAATAGTAAATATGATTTCATATGTATATCATATATATTAATTTAATTAATTTTTATTACCTTCCATGTATCTTTTAATTGAAAAAAACATCACTTCATGAGTAGAATGTCCACCCCACAAACACACACACTTTATCATATTCTTAATGAACGTATAGTGAGATGGAATATATGATTTAATAATTATATATGAATAATAATATCATAAATATAATACAAAAACATTAAATATATCATTATTTTAACATTTAATGGTGGTGATGGAAAATGAATAACTTCAGTTTGTGACAGGGTAGTTTGTCGTACATACGATCAACAATTTCATTTTCCATTTTGATAGAATAGTAGATAGATATAGTTTATTCCATTAAAATTATAAAATAATTAAATATAGAAGATAATGGAGTTATAATATTTTAGTATTTTTAGATTATTTGGAAGATTTTGGTGAACCAATGAAACAAAATGAACGGTTAAGAATTTTATATCTTCTTTAGAGATCCTTTTTAGGTTTATACATAAAGCATTATTAAGAGGGTATGTTAATAAAAATAAGGCCTCTATGATGTGGTTATAAAATTAAGGAATGGATTAAGAAAATTGTTTTCCGATCCAACTATTTATGGATGTTGAATAAGAGGAGAGAGGGGATGTCAATTTATATGTGGGGGCGTGAACACACATGAAATTTTGGATATGAGTAGTGTAACTATGTTTTTCACATGAAAAAAGGTTTAAAATGGGTAATTATATAATCTTTATGGTGTTATGGTCTAAATATGGGAATAAAATTGGGCTTTAGTAAGTTATTAGAACATTTTACCCCATATATTTTGAGTTAAACCCTCAGTAAACCTGTTTTAACAATATCCATGATAATTACTTTTTATTATTTTTTCTATAAATTATATTAAAATTTTTTAATATAAAAATATTAGATATTATTAAATATGCTGATTAAAAATATGGAATCCATATTTCCTAATTAATTTCAATTGTTTTGATAGAAATAAATTTAAAAATTAAACCTACAGAAGCAATGTAGAATGGTTTTCCCAAGAAACGTATTTCAAATGATAAAAAACATTATATATTTCTATTAAATATAAAATTGACTAAAAAGGCCTTATTTAGATTAATATATATAATGAGATAATTTTACATTTACTAAGTATTTTAAAATAATGTATAAAATTATAAATTATTTAGATAAAAATCTAGTTTCCAATAAAACCTAGTATCTTTCAATATTACTCATAAATTAATATTTTTGGAAAATTACAAAAAAATCACCAGAATATTATTTAGATATTTTGATTCAATGAATAACTTTAAATTTTTCATAAAAATTGTATTATATAGTAAAAATTAATTAAATTATTTTTTTACCAAAATGAATATAAATTATTTTTAAAAACAAATATTTTCAATTCATTTGATAGAAAGTATGAAAAATTAAGTAATTATTTAAAAATATATTTTATTTATAAATAATATATATTTTTATTTTTAAATTAATATTATCTTTATTCATAATACTATGTTTAATAGCTATGACATAATGGTCTTGTTTAAATAATAATACTAATAATATATCATGGTTCTATTAGACACGTTGTTGCATATAACATTAGTTATCAAAGAAATTAAATTATTCAAAAAAATTGATAAAGAATCATATCGTTACACCTTACATATGTACCTCAATATCCAGACTACCTTGTAACCCTTTAGATGCCAATCATTATATTGTCACCACCAATATTTCTGATTGACCATAGAATCCCCTTCTATAAATCGATGATCACCAGGTAAAATGATGAATAATAAAAATATGATATACTAGATTGTTCAACCATACTATAGAAAACCATCACAAAAATGTTACTTCACTAAAACCACTACTAGTTTTAAATGGATCTGACAAGAGTTTTTCAACAACGAGGAAGTAATATAAAATCCCAAATCTAGGGCCAATAGCGAAAAAAATATCCTGAGAACTATCAATAATGAAACTTTTGAAAATATACCTCACACCATAGAAATACTATAATATTGTAAGTCCATGTTTTATAAATATTCTGCATAATTTGGTTGAAATTATCTCTCCTCTATATATATGCAATGGTTTTTATAAATAATACATCAAACGAGTCATATTCTTCCATCTTCCATGGCATGACAATATCTCATGGGCTAATAGTGGTAGGATAAAAGTGATTCGGGATGTGGTAGTTTCTTCCAAAAATTTCGTTGGAATTCATATATTAACATATCATGGTGAATGAATTTTTATACACCTTTCAAGTAGTCCACTAGAGTGAACAAGAATTTAATGATACATTATAATGTATGAGGATATTTTACTATGTTAGTTCATGCAACAATTTCATGAATACATAAAACATTGACTCATTTCATCATATTAAATGTTTTTACAATATCTAATATAATTGACACCCTAATCATAACTATTTTCATTATGTTTCATAGATTGTCTCATGTTAGTGTATATCATCCCAGGTATATAAACCCATAAAACTATATATGATATTATTGAATCATAAAATGTGATTAGATAAGGTAGTGGAAGGAAATATCTATTTCACTCTATATGATATAACCAATGTTCACCTAATATATATCCAAATTACATCATATGTATATATATTTTGGGGAATATATCTATCAGTATCCTACTTTAAATAAATTATAAAATGATTTGTGAAATTTAAATTTTTATTGAATCGTATAACAAAACATTTGAAACAATATCCACTACAATATTTGGATATTTTTGAAAATACTTTTAGAACGATATCACAAACATACCCATGTATCACATCATAATAAATACCTTGTGAATACTAATTGAAAAATATTTTTTTAACTATAAAATAATTATAAATCAAATCTAGGGGTGAAACTCAATTCATATCTAGTCAACAAGAGTGTTTGACCCTGCATGGATTTATATCATGATAAATAAATACGAATCCCTTAATCTGTAAATGTCAGAAAAGAGAAGCCTCTATAAAATAATATATTTTTCTAAAGAAATAAATGGATTTGGAATAATCTACATCTAATACATATGTATTTATACGTTGGTTCACCAATATCATTATAGGAAAGAATTAATTCTCATACGATCAGTTTTCCAAACACATTGAGTGACCATTGGACACAGAGTTTAAAAATTCTATATATCATTGTAATACATTTTCAATTATATGATTACAGACTAAATTTTGTATTGAATATATCAAATTCATTAGCAATTAGGGATTTCCACATAACTCTCACTCACCTCTATAGAGAATAACATCATATATAGTATCAAGGTGAGACATAATACTACACAATTCCATCTTATTCATGGGTGAAGAAGTCATAATATTCATTTGAGAGTGAAACTTTTATCTTACATTAGCTCCAATAAGTGGAAGTATCAATAAAATACCCAACCATCACATGATTTGAAAATACATAATGCTTGAATAAGAAAGGTATCAAAATATCAGGGTTCACATTCTTTATTTATCACCAACCGTAGGTACTAGGGACTCCATATATGATCAATAATCCCCTAGTATACCAAATAAATACTATATGGTACTCTATGTGGTATACCTTATGGTCCATCTAGGGAACGAAACTCATTTTGTGCCTCATAAACAGATTTTATATCTCATTAAATAAATCTTACGCATGAAAAACATAATAATTTATCAAAACTTATAATACTTCATGATGAACATTTGTTAAGGAAAACTCAAAATCATAAATTGAGAGTATAATTAACATTAAACATTGAAATGTATATTAATATATACATATATAAAAACAATGTGAATGAATTATAAAGTATAGATTTCTTGAGTTATTTTATATTCCAAAAATCCATTAACAATACGTAACAAAACCATTAATAAGTTTATATCTAACATATAATATATGATCAACTACCTAATTAATATTATGCCTTTTAAACATTCATTGTTTTTTTGAAACAATACATCTATATGGAATTCATGACATATTCTAAAATTATCCCACTAAAATCATTAGTGAGTAACATCCATGAATAAGGATAGATTTAATAATTGTGGGAATTAAGAATAATATTCCTAATGCACATCTCCATGAACATATTCAAACATCATTACTCTATAATATCAATTTTTATGAAGTTATATTATTTTTTCTACATTGAATAATTTATATGTACATCATCATGATCTTTCATGAACCCCTTTCCATCAAAAATTTTCCATGCTATTTTTTTGTATAAAGCAAATCAATTTACATTATACTCAACATTTCCAAAAAACATTTATAATGAAGTAAATTTACTTTTTTATGTTCTCTAATGTTACTCTTTATATCTATATTTAGCTCAGCACCTTAATCTATTACAGTATTTAATTGAAATTAACTTTGAATATTTCTTACATAATATTTTATTATTTAACATTGAACTTTTCTAAATTCAATCATAGTTCTACCAAACTCAGACACTATATCCTTTTTAGAATACCATTCTATGATACAAAAAAATCTTTTTTTTTCATTAGGTAATAAATATTATTTTATTTTAATAAGAGTATTTATCTAGAAAATCGTTACTTATGAATCATATATGGTATTATATATTGTGAACCTCTCTTTTTATAAATTAAAATCACATATTTGTTATGTAATACATAAAACATTAATAAAGAAGACCCCCAAATACTATATTAGTATAGAGAATTTGAAAAAATGTAAACATAAGAACCAATACATATGTGAGATACATTATCTCACACTATTTTATTCCTGACTAACACCCTTCAAAGGCACATCATATATATTAGATATCTTTAGAATCTAGGGAATGAAATATAAAAAGGGGACAGATCTGATGCTCAAAAAAGGGATAACACGGGAGATACATAAGCATAATCATTTGCATAAGGTATTAGAACATGATCATGAAAGTAGAAGATCATAACCTGCATATCTATGTTTATAAACATGAATCATGGAATAAATCATGATTTTTATAAGACATGAATTATAAGGAAATAAAAAATGTAATCGCTGAAATAATAGCCTTGGAATAAAACAAAGAATTTTGACCGACAAATAAGTATGTATAATGATTTCCATAGTTTTCAAGGCATTTTTTTCGATGCCACATTAGTGGAAAAAGTCTATTACTATACTGATTTCACTTTCTATTCAAACCCTATATTAATAATCCAAGTTCACATTTCATTCAATCCTTATAATACTGAACTAAGTTCATTGATCATTCCAGTTCTATGATATTGAACCAGAGTTCATTTCTAATTATAGCCATATCTATAACATGATATATAAATCATTACTCAATGAATTGGAGGGAGATATTGGTCCCACACATCTCATAACGAAATAATACACACTTGTTCCACAAGATCCCCAAAAATAATATCATAAACCATTAAATTAAATGGGAATCATAAACATGAAATCATATCATATCGTATGAAAAAATATAATGGTTTCATAATCATATCATCAAAAGCATAACATGTGAAAAGAAGTAGGTTTCAATATTATATACCCCATTTAAAAGAAACAATTGTCTTAAGTATTATTATATTGAATCATAAACAATTCAAAAAATATATATTAATAGAACCTTTGGATCATTTCCTAGAGGGGAATGTGTAACATAAACAAATGTAAATTTAGATGGGAAAAACATGGAATGATATTTTGAAAACATTTCATGAGTTAAATATCATTTTTTCATTAAAAAGTAACTTTAAACAATAAAAACCATTAGAAAACCAATTTCATAAAAATAAACATGAAATATTGTAAAGCTAAATTTGAAAAAATAGGAAACATTTTTTTGAAAACATATAATGAGATCCTAAAATTCTATTCAAAACTATTTCCCTTGAAAACTTATAATAATATTATGAAAATATTTTGAAAATAACTTCTCTAAAAAAGGATTTCAAACTTATAAATAATGCCTGACTCATTTTGAAAGCCTCTTTCCTTGAAAAAATTATAAAATAAGAATGAGAACATTTGGATAATTTTTTTTGAAAACATATAACAGATTCATGAAAACATTTTATAACCAATTTTCCTTGAAAACATACAATATAATCTTGTATAAATTTTGAAAACAAATCATTGAAAACTTATAAATGTAACTTTGAAAACAGTTTTCAAAAAAATTCTCTTAAAACATATAAAATTATATTAAAACCCTCTTTTTAAAAAAAATACCTTAGAAAATAAATTGAATGCTTATAAATAAATCCTAAAAACGTTTTGAAAATAATTTTTTTGAAAATTAATTTTTAATAAATATTCATAAAAATCATCCTTTTAACCATGGAAATAAAGCTTCATAGAAATAATATAGGGTAAATCTGTACATGTCTTAAAGGTAGGATAAAAATTCCATATGCATGGTGAATGGTTTGAAAAATTCTTTATTTAGAAACAAAAAATAAGATTATTTTGAAAACATTAGTAAAAGAAAAAATAAGTGGAAACTTATTTTAAATTATTAAATTAGAATAGTATAATATTCTCTGAATCCCATTTCAAGAACCATGATTTTAAGGGAATACAGGTCTCCAAATAAGGAGAGGGTAACGTCAATATTTCATAGAAACACATTATTTACAATATTATGTACTAAAGAGAAGAAACATTCTACCAATAAATGGATATATAATAAATCAAAAAATAATAATAATGTTCAATAATGTTATTGGAAGATGGATTAGAATATTTCAATAAATGAAGTATAAACAAAAACAATCTCAAAAACCAACAAGATTGTATTAATAAACTCTTACCTCTTGGTAACTTTGAACCATACTAACCATGTAAAAAATGAATATTCAGGAAACCTAAAATAATGTTAAAATTAGGATATTAACCTTATAAAATATCAATGGTAATATATAAAGAACATGATAAAATATGGGTTCAAAACATGGCATGAGTCTCAAAGAATAAAAATTGAGTCAAAATTTCTTTACCAATTTGGTAACTCTTAAACATAAATAAAATGAATCAATATCATATAATGGATATGTAAATAACCAATATTTTAATTATAAATATAATATAATACATCCATGGTTAGTATACACACCACACAAAATGAATTGGTGGTGAATAAAGCATGTATCTCATGGAAATAAAAAGAGATCTGAAATTTCATTACCTTGTGTCTTGAATCTCATCGTAATCATAAAACCTCATGTATAATAAATATATGTTCATTATAAATGATTAATATAACCATATAATTATATCTAATACCTTATATGGTATTATTCTGACTTTATATTACGTTCTTCTTTACAAATTAATGTTAAGGATTCACTTCGGAATATCCACTTTGTTGTTCACCCATGTCTTATTTTGTTATATATTTGGTCATTATAATTATATAATGATGTATTGAATTTAAATCATGATATAAATATCATTTATATTTATTATATGTTTATTTTAATAATATATATTACAGATGTATGAAATGGAATACAATGTTCTTGGAGGCTGTAGGTCGTACAAACGTGTGACCATTATTTCCTTTTAATAGTCGTATTGAAATAATGTATATAAATTACATAAAAGAATATTTATGTGTATATGTAATTATTAATATTTAATTATTATATAATATATATCATATAAGTTCACTAAACACATCCTCAATAAATTCCATGTAGTTTGTGAATGAATCACATCGCTTTGAGTGGGCGGTAGTCCACACATCCTCCAACGAAATTACCATTTTTAAGAAAAATGAATGTATAATGATGTGTTTTATAAAACAATTCTATAATATTAAAATATTATTAAATATAATATATATCATATAAATATATTTTCCACCATATCTACAGACATGAGTGGTGGAAAAGGTATAACTAACAATCACTGTTTTGGGAGTGAGTAATTCGCCGTACGCATAAAAATAATGTTCATTAACCATTAGATGGAAGTATTTATAACTGTAGGTTGAAACCATAAAATAAAAGAAACATATTATAATTATGAAATTTTTGTTGTTATAAAATCATGGATGAAAATATTACAGGGGGTGGATAATTTAAATAATGTAAAAGAACTCAAGGAAGAAGGTTACCTCTTATTCTGGTAACGCATTTTAGATATCAAAAAAAGGATTCCTTGGATTTATTTATGAACAAGGGAGGATTCTAGGATAATGAGATTAATTTTTAGGGTCCATTTTATTAGATATAGGTTGAGGCAATGTGGTTTTATTCGAGTGTATAAGTGGGAGGAAAGGAGGCCTTTTTATATTGGAAGAGGAGTTGCACTCTTGTAAATTTTGGTAAAAGAAATTCCACACACGTTTTTACCATGTAAATTAGATCCAATAATGTACCATATTAGATATATTATATTATAGGGTCTATATATGACCATAAATTTTTTATTGAACAAGTTTCTAGGTAGTCTGGTCCCTTAATGTTGATTCACTTATTAAACTTAATTTTACATTAATCGTTGTAATTAATTTAAATTATTTTCACAAATAGTTTTTGTCAAAAACTAATTTGACCATGTTATAAAATCTAAATTATTATGATTAAAAAATATTAATCCATTTTCGGAAATTACATTCACAGAATTTAGAGAAATTAATTTATATTTAATCCCACCATCGAGTAGACAGTGTAGGTTTTTAAATTAAAAACATTGAAAGGTTTCCTTTGTTTTTATATTAATTTTCAAAGTGAAATCGGTTCCAAGTAAACAAATTGGGATGAGTAATTAAAATATGATCTAATTATAATTTTTATAAAATTAAAATATAATTTATCTTTATAAATAAATTATACGAAAAAGGATATTTGAATTAAAATTCCGTATTTTTCATAATTCATCCAAAATTTGTGTTTCTCAGAAAAATACCAAAAATTCAAACTTATATAATTTTGAAATTATAAATTCAATAAATTAAATTTATTTTATAAAATTAATTTTTTAAATTTTTGTCATGTAAATTTTATTATTTTTCATAAATGAATATAAAAATTAGATCATTTAAAGAAATTCCATTTTAAAACATATAAAGCCATTATCAAAAATTAAATATTTCATTATCAAAATGTTTTTTATATAATAAAATTATAAAAAATGAAAATTATTCATTAATATTAATATTATTATGTTTAATTACTTGGTTATAATTATATGATTTAAATAATTAGAACTAAAAAATGATGTTTCATAGAAATGCATTGTTTCATGTAATGTACACAAAGTCAGTGTCGCTTGAAACAAACCCTAAGTACAAGTTCCATGTAAAAAAATAAAAAATTTATGTTTTTTATAATACACTGTAAACATGGTGATGGGTATACATAAATTGAAAGATATTGTTCTTATAAAATGAACTATTTTCAGTGTTGCATGAAATGTATAAAATCAAAAACAGTAAATTAATTCAAATATATATATTTTACAAAATTTCATACTGTTACATTATGTTTATTTCAATATTTTTCCTAAAAATTATAATTCCTTAATATAATACATTGATGGGTTGTGGGATCATATCCCTCATATTTTAATAAATATTTGGATAAACTCCTCAACAATCAAATATTTTATATATAAACTCTTTACTTAATCTTTATAATTCCAAGTATACTCCTTATAAATTGATCCCTTAATTTATAACTCCTCTATATTTTTAATACCTATAATTTATATATTTGGTATATATACACTTTAAAATATGTGAACATATTTTTATATCCATGATAATTAGAATGATAATTTCATGTAGTTTCATAAACCCATATTGTTTTCATTGAAAATACCATCTTATAGAGTAACTACAACTTTCTTATGTGCAACTCTATTGGGATTACATGTCCAAGAATGGTTAGTCAAAGAAAAGTTAATATAATTTCTAATATTTTTTTCTTTTTATATTTAATTTTACCCACACATACTTCTATAAAATATAGGATCACATACATCACATTCCTAATTCAAATATCCTCAACACATTGAGAATATTTTTTTAACATTTATTGAACTCATTCACATTAACCAAAAGTTTACATTAATGAAATTGTTTTATTAAATAAGTCTGAAGTAGTCCATTGGAATCAACATATTATTGGAACTCCCAATACAACTGATTATTTTGTTGGAAACTATAATTTAACATGTAATTTTTTGTCCAATTCATTTGAAACCTCAATAACGTTCATTTTATTCTTCTTATATGAATCTAGATTCCAAGTGGTAGATAAATTTAATAGTATGGTTAATAAATAATGTGTTTTTATAACATATATATTTTTTATTAGATAAGAGATTTTATAATTTTCCCAATCCTATATGTTTTTTACATTGAGGTTCTCTATGAAAAGTGTTGATCTCAATGACCTGCTTGATGTAGATGATATAATTTATCATAAATAAAAAAATTATTGTATGAGTATTATATTTTAAAAATATTTAATATGTAATTATAATAAATTTTATCCTTGTAAAATAATTATCCCATTAGATTTACATCTTATCAATTTGTGGGCCAATATACATATTTAATTAAGACTTACACATTTTATCATGTTAAAAATCCATGATTACATCCTGTAAGCAAATATTGTCTATCATATACTATAATACACTTTGATATACATGTGGATAAATATTTTCACAAAATAATTCCATGGATTAACTCAACATGATACCTCCAGTATCATAATAGTTATGGTTTCCCAACTAAGTGTAACCTAATGAAAAAACCAAGAATTTTCACTTAACAATTAGGTTCACCTCATTACATTAATTCTTGATGTATGATAATTCATGGGAAATGAATTTTTAGCCTCAACAATAATAAATTATTGAGGTCTTGACATGTATATATTTAGATGGAATTTAACACATAGTATTTTAATGCAACAACCCAATCTTCCACGATATGATTCTCTTTCAATAATGCAATAGCTTGCATTGTACGCAAGATCGAGATTCAAACACACCACGACCA
This sequence comes from Viscum album, assembly GCA_963277665.1. Taxonomy (NCBI): domain Eukaryota; kingdom Viridiplantae; phylum Streptophyta; class Magnoliopsida; order Santalales; family Viscaceae; genus Viscum; species Viscum album. The sequence goes on from OY728140.1 coordinate 1,153,584,020, forward strand.
ATAAAAGTAGTCGTTATGAATAGTAATACCCACTTTTTGAAATTATATAAATTTTATATTTAATGAAGGACGTCATTTTTGTATTCTTAATATCTAAATTATCCTATGTTGATATTTTGTATTTTTCTGAGAACTACCAATTTTTGATTAATAGTAACAAAATATTTAAAAACTAACTTTTAAATTAAAATAATTTAGAGTGATACTTTATACTATTTAGTGGTTTTAAAGTATAATTATAATAGTTTTTTACTATTTTATCCAATGGAGGTCATTATAATTAATTTCACTTTGAAATTTGACATAAACAATTGTCAATCTTTTGATATATATTGTTTCTTAAAAACATGATATTTGTTGTGACAGCATGAATTAAATATTAAATTAATTAACTAAACATGTAAGTTTTGAGTTTTTTATAATAGATTTCATTTTTGAATTCGGTATATCAATTATATCTTATGGTGAATTTTTTGTATTTTTCTAAAAAACATCAATTTTTGATGAATAATGAAACTACTAAGTGGTAGTTTAAAAACTAATTTTTTCGTGTAAATGAAACATTACCACTTCTGTGATTTTATTTTCAAAAATCAATCATACTTTGTTGTCATTACGAAGGAAAATGTTGTTCAATGGGATTAAAATAATTTTTTGGTGAATAGTAACTTTTAATTTTTATTAATAGCGATTAAAGGTAATTAGTGAAATTTAATGTAAAAATGATATTATAGAAAAATGAAAATATCTTGAAACATTTCCTACCCTTATTGGATGAGTCATGGCAAACAAAGACAATCCATGGGTCATCTTGGGGACCCCATGGAGCCACTTGGGTAAGAAAATGACATTAATAACATTTTATTTAATGTAAAAATAAAATTGTCACAAACATGTGTTGTTTTATTAAAACAATTATTACATGGGGTTATATAAGATACCTTTTTTAATATAAATATTAATTGGAAAGATAAAAATATTTCCTATATCATGGTAATTTTGTTTTATAATTTTTAGACATTAAATAAATTAAATCTTGTATGACACCATGATGATGCATCGATTACTTCATTAATTAAAGATTTAAATAAAATGATAATGTAAAATATAAGACATACACTTATCAAAATCCTATTTTATGAGTATATTTAGAACCCTTATAACCTTATCATCGAAATATATAATTTTGGGACCTTTAGAATCTGAAAATATCTTCATAATAATATAACATTTCATGACATTCCAAGAGTGCCCCTCCTCTCCTCTTATAAAAGGCCCCCACCACTACCACCTTATTGACACCATCAAAGACATTTTTCTTGGTCAACCTCTTCCCAAATAATCTCTCAACATCCCTCTTTTACACATAGAATCCTCCCTCTGGGAAGAAGTCTTCCCAAGGAAGCCATTGGCTCAAATCAAAAAGAGTTACCAATTTTTAAGGTAATATCTTCTCTTATGTTCCTTTGTTTTATTTTTCTTCTCCAACCCCTTAAACACTATTTATTAATTTAGTTTGAAAAAAACCAGTATCTTAAATATACTAGTATGTTTTTATTATAAGGATTCAATCTGCACTTTCACACCCCATCGTCTAATGGTTAAAGAACATACTGTTTCTGTGGATGGTGAATTACTGCCTCACGAAACGATGATTGTTCAATCTACTTTTAAGACCACTCATGGTGTCCATTATGATGAAACTATTTCTATATATGATATATATTATGTTTATGTTTTTTCCTTATGCTTCTGAATTTCTCATTATGTCATACCTTTATGATTTCCATTATGGGTAAACACGATAATTTCATTTTAGGAAATGCGGACTACCGCCCCCTCAATGTGATTTGAATCATTAATGCCATATATGGGATGTATAGAGGATGGAGTAACTGATATTATATATGATATTATACTGGAATTATAATACACCTTTATATCATTATGATTTCATTCCACTAAATATGAAATTGAAATGAAAGTAGCGTTCATGCGTACGTACGGCTTATCATCTCCATGAACGGTGCATTTCATTTCTTACCTCTAAATGTTATATAATTTTTTAAGTGCATGTATCTACTGGATATATGTGATATATATTATATATAGATCATTAATATAATATTGAGAATAATGGATATTCTACCACATAAATAACATGTAATTATAATAAGTTTATTGTTGACTCAAGTACCAAAGATCGATAAAGTGACCGTTATTAACATAAATAGTTACATAATGTTCAAAACATTGTAATAAGTGATATAAATGGAATAATGAAATTGAAATAGGTTCTTATGTAAGTATAAATTTACTCTAGTTTATTATTCATGAGGTTAAAGAATGATCGATTCAAGTCGGACACGAGGAAAGGGAACTTCTTAACCTAATTTCCGTTCTTTGGGTTAATCTCCTACATTCATATAATGTCATGATATTATTATGTCCTATCTTGTATTTATACTTTATTTAGGTGTAGATATAGTAAATTCACATGATAGATCTATTTTATATAAAAAATGATCTTTGTAAGTGACTTCGTCTCAATCTCCATTCATTGATGCATATTTATTTTTATACACAAATTTCTTTTATACGGTGTATAACCCACTTTGACATTTACGTTTATTCAAAAGGAAAATTTTTATAAAAAGTGTATTATTAAATGAAAAAAAAGAATGTTTTTTTTGTCGTACGTATTCTTCGACAATGACTTCTCCTCCGTCGTGACGATTATTTGAGTTTCGGCTTCCTCAACAAGCCATAAAAAATTTTTAAATGAAAAATAAATACCATGTTTTAATGTTCTTTTATTTTGGTATTGAAAATGGTTTTGATAATTTTTTTATTATATCAATGTGTTGTATTGATATCTTGTGATTGAAATGTGGAAATTTTATGTTTCCTTTATGCATGTTTTAGGTGATACGATAATGTTATGGTTTATGATATGTTTAAACCTGTTCTTATGAGGAATGCATTGGACTTAATAAGTGACGGGTGGAGCCTGCTATAGATCCTCGATGCATCGGTAGGTCTTATGAGACAAACTTGTGTCTTTTCACAAGGCCTTGAAAAAAATCTTATTTGTAGTCTTTGCATGAGGTCGTGGCTACATGGTTATGATAGTCTGGAAATATGTATTCCACCATTATGAAAGTGGTTATTGATATTGTATGTTATTACTCGACTAGTAGAATATCCATGTGAATAACTAAATAGAATTATTTAATTATATTTTTTCCATATTATGCTGATGTTCAAAGGCTTTTGTTTTAGTTATACATTGCCTTAAATATTTATGTTTATTTATGAATGTTTCCACTATATTGTTATCCTTACTGAGCATCTGAGCTCACCCCTTACTATGTTTTAATTTTCCAAGATGTGAAGAAGTATATTATGAATGATGTGCATGGATAGTATGTGGGGATATTAAGAAAATATTTTGTAGTAGTTTTTTTTACTTTATGATGTAATTTGAGACTTATGAATGTATCTAGTGTTTCCAAGGCTACTAAACGAATTGTTCTTTCGAGACTTGATATTTTGTGATCATGCCAATGTTACACAATAATGCAGCGAATCTAGGTAACTAGGGTCGAGGTGTTACAGTTGGTATCAGAGGTAGTTTAGTACTATCCTTGGAAACTAGATTTAGATAAACTTTTATTAGATCACATAGCCCAATGATAGACTTTAACGATTAGTATAGAACATCTTCCTTGAATTTTTGTATTATAGAGACTTTGTGAGTTTTCTGAGAAATACATCCCTTCTTGGATACAAGGAGGTAGAGGTGGCTCTTGCACAGATATAACTAGGGTTAAAACCCAAAAACACCGATTTGAGCTAGACTCCAATGGGAACTGGTGCACGACAACGGGCCTTGATGCACTCTTGGTTACGACACTCCAGGGAGATATGCTTAGGATAATTCCCATTTTATTTACAAACCATTATGATGGGTTTAAGAGTATATACTTCCTCAAAGAAAACATTTTTATGATTATAGTTAAATTTATGTTAAGTGTTCTACATGTATGGAATTATGTATTTTGATTTATAAACTAATATAGTTTATGCCATTGTTTAGAAACGGAACCTAGTGGGAGGAATGGAAACCGTATCAATGCACGCACTCCATGTAGGGATTGACCTCCTACTCAAGATAATTATTGTGGACCTGGAGATACAACTGGTATTGATCAACTTATCACCATTCTAGGAAAACTCTCTCAGGTTATGAATAATAACCTTACTCGTATGGAGCTCCCTGATTCGCAAAGTGGAGGATCAATGTTAGACCGCTTCATGAGGAAATACCCAACAACATTTAATGTGGGTACAAATCCATTAGTAGCTGAGCAATGGATAAACTCCTTAGAGAAAATATTTAACGCCTTGGGGAGTAGCAAAAAGGAGAAGGTTGTCATGGCAGTTTATCGCCTCACTGGAGATGTCGATCAATTGTGTTCACTGATTCAAAACAAAAAGGAAGATGAAAAATTATCATGTATAGAATGGAGGGAGTTTAAGGAAATTTTATTAGAAAAATACTTTCCACATGACCATCGAGCAGATATGGAAAGGTAATTTCTGAGTCTGAGAAAAAAGGAGGATGAGAATGTTGCAAAGTATGAGTCTAAATTTAAAAGGTTAGAGAGACATGCTGTAAATTATAGATGTAACCCAAGAAGTAAGATTGATCGTTTATTTGATGGGTTAAAACCATTTCTCCGTTGAGCTTTAGTATCACAATCTTTCTCAATGTATGAAGATATAGTGTTGTGTGCTATCAAGACAGAAAAGGAATTCCCTAAATCTTATGACAATAACATAAAGCAAGAGAAGAAGAGAATGGTGGAAAAAGAGATAGATAAAGGGAAAAATGGAAAGAAGGATTTTCCATTATGCGATAATTGTGGGAAGCATCACCCCAGTACATGCCTAAAAGGAATGAGAGTTTGTTATAAATGTGGAGAAAACGGTCACCAAGCTCGTGATTACAAGGGAAAGAAAGAGGATATCAATGTTGTATGATACAATTGTAGGGAAATGGGTAATTAGGAAAATGAATGTCTTATGCGTCATTGAAGCTTACCTCAGAAAAGGCTAAGGGATCAAGGCCAATATTATGTTGTTACTACATTTAATGTGGAATAATTATTGTATTTTTGGACTCAAGAACTATATTATGGTTATAAGAATAATGTGATATATATAAGGATTGTACTGCAGTACTTGTTGTTTTCATTAAGGTTTTAATATGATGATGGTAATCATATCTTTATAATATGAAAATAAGAGAAACTTTACTTTGTTTGGGGAATCTGATGAATTGATTTTGGAATTTATAGACAATTTAGATAAAGTCTGGGCAGAGGTATTTTGGAAAACTATAAAGGTTGGAATGGATTAATTTTAACTTTGGATAGTATTGTTTAAGCTTAAAACATTTCTGGAGATTATTTTTGGAATATTATAATACTATTGTTTTAGGAAAAGGAAAACCTGCAGGCCGGGGGATAACCCGTCGCGTCGGACAAAGCTGCAGGAATAAAACAAACAACCATAGTACGGGAGGCCATTATTACCTAACACTAGTATACAAGATGTCCCTAGTATTAAAAAAAATTTCCCTGATCTAAATAGTATGTGTTAATATTTAGAACCTTGTACTATTAAGATAAATATAATATTTTTTTAGTTCTATTATCTTTTTGAGAGAAAGATGAGTTTGTGGTAGAAATTAGTTGAAGGATGAAACTCTACTTGTCAAGTATATATATATATACCTCTATCTTATTATATGAATAAATTAATTATTAATCTTTAGGAAAGGGATATTAAAAAAATTTGTTATCTAAATACCTTATGTTTTGTTGAAGTGATGATATTTTAAATCACCATAGATTGAAGGCATTGATGCCCTCAATTTTACACTTGTTTGTGATTGATGACCTCAATCAATCCATATAAATATTTATGTTTTTCCTATAATTATTTTTCAATAATTTCCACCAATGTTCTTTTATTCGAAACCCTAATTTTGTGGTGACTTTCTCATTTCCATTTCCCTCTTATTAAGACTAAATTTTATTAACCCTATTTCTGATATGGGTTTTCCACAAAGGTATTTTCTACTTTGAAACATTTATTTTAGAAGAACATTTTCAAATAGCAAGGATGAAATTTATTTAAGGAGTGGATAATGTAACACCCCAAGCTTCCTCAGTACGATTCTCTTTCAATAATGCAATAGCTTGCATTGTACGGAAGTTCAAGATTCTAACACACTACTACCAATAAAACTAGAAATTATGAATAGTAATACCATCTTTTTGAAATTATATAAATGTTACATTTCAAAAAGGGCTTCATTTTTGTATTTGGAATAGCGAAATTAGCCTATGTTGAATTTTTTGTATTTTTCTGAGAACTTCCAATTTTTGATGAATAGTAACAAAATACATAGAAACAACCTTTTTAAAAAAAATAATTTATAGTGATAAATTATATTATTTAGTGGTTTTAAGGTATAATTAGAATATATTTTTACCATTTTATCCAATGGTGGTCATTATAGTAAATTTCACTTTGAAATTGGACATAAACAATTGTCAATCTTTTGATATATATTGTTTCTAAAAAACACGCTATTTGTTGTGACAACGGGAATTAATTATTAAATTAATCAATTCAAATTATTTTCTTTGAATATTGTAAAATAGAAATAATTTTTTAATTTGGAATTTCAATTATAGCTTAGGGTGAATTTTTGGAATTTTTCTGAAAAACATCAAATTTTGATGAATACTGAAACCAGTAAGTGGTAGTTTAAAAAATAATTTTTTCGTGTAAATGAATCATTACCACTTCTGTGATTTTATTTTCAAAAATCCAACATACATGGTTGTAATTAGGAAGGAAAATTTGGTTCAATGGGATTAAAATAATTTTTTGGTGAATAATAACTTTTAAGTTTTATTAATCACGATTAAAGGTAATTATTGAAATTTAAAGTAAAAATGAAGTTATAAAAATATGAAAATATTTTGACACTTATCCTACCCTTAATGGATGAGTCATGGCCGAACAATACAATCCATGGGTCAGCTTGGGGACCCCATTTAGAAACTTGGGTAAGAAAATGACATTAATATCTTTTTATTTAAAATAAAAATAAAATTGTCACAAACATGTGTTGTTTTAGTAAACAATTATTAAATGGGGTTATATAAAATAAGATTTTTACTATAAATATTCATTGGAAAGATAAAAATATTTCCAACATCATGGTAGTTTTTTTATAATTTTTAGACATTAAATATATTAAATTTTGTAAGACACCATGATGATGCAGAGATTACCTCATTAATTAACGATTTAAATAAAATGAAAAGATAATGTAAAATCTAAGACGTAAACTTGTCAAAAACCTATTGTATGAGAAGATTTAGAACCCTTATAACCTTATCCTCGAAATATAAAATTGTGGGACCTTTCAAACCTGAAAATCACATTATAATTATATAACATTTCATGACTTTCCAAGAGTGCCCCTCCTCTTCTCTTATAAAAGGCCCCCACCACTACCACATTTTTAACACCATCAAAGCCATTCAGATCGTCCAAACTTGGAAAAAATACTCTCTAAACTTCCCTATATTACTCCTAAGAGCCTCACTTTAGGAATAAGCCTTACAAAGGAATCCTTTTGCTCAAATCAAAAAGAGTTACCAAATTTTAAGGTAATATATTCTCTTATGTTCTTCTGTTTTATTATTCTTCTAAAACCCCTTAAACTCTTTTTCTTCCGTTATTTTGTAATAACACCAGTATCTTAAATATAATAGGATTTTGGTATGATAAGTATTCTAGCTACACTTACAAAAACCATCGTCTAAGGGTTAAAGAACACATCATTTCTGTGGGTGGAGATTTTTGGCCTCATGAAACGATGATTGTTCAATCTTCTTTTAACAGCTCTCATGGTGGCCATTATGATGAAAATATTTATATATATGATATAAATTATGTTTATGTTTTCCTTATGCTTCTTTATTTCTCAATTATGACATACCTTTATGATTTCCATTATGGGTAAATGCGATAATTTCATATTAGGAAGTGCGGACTGCAGCCCCCTCAAAGTGATTTGGATCGTTAATTCCATATATGGGACATATATAGGATGGAGTAAATGATATTATATATGATATTATACTGTAATTATAATAAACCTATATATCATTATGATTTCATTTCATTAAATACGAAATAGAAATGAAAGTAGCAAACATGTGTACGTACGACTTACCGTCTCCATGAACGGTGCATTTCATTTCATACCTCTAAATGTTATATAATATTATAAATTCATGTATCTACTAGATATATATGATATATTTTATATCTAAATAATTAATATAATATTAATATTAATGGATATTCTACCACATAAATAACTTGTAATTATAAGAAGTTTATTGTTGACTCAAGTACCAAAGATCGACAAAATGACCGTTATTAACATAAATAATTAAAAAATGTTCATAACAAGGTAATAAGTGATGTAAATGGAATAATGAACTTGAAAAAGGTTCTTAAGAAATTATAAATTAACACTAGTTTATTATTCCCGAGATTAATGAATGATCGAGTCAAGTCGGACATGAGGTAAGGGAACTTCATAACCCAATTTCCGTTCTTTGGGTTAATCTCCTACTTTCAAATTATGTCATGATATTATTATGTCCTATCTATTATTTGTACTTTATTTTTGTGTACTTATAATTAATACACATGATAGATCTATTTTATTTAAAATAATTATTTTTGTAAGGGACTTCGTCTCAATCTCCATTCATTGAGGCATATTTTGTTTTATACACACATTTCTTTTATACGGTGTATAATCCCATTTTACTTTTACATTTATTCAAAAAGAATCTTTTTATACAAATCGTTTTACTAAATGAAAAAAAAAATTTTGTCGTACATATGTGGTGACAACGACTTCTCCACCGCCGTGACCATTATTTGAGTTTCAGCTTCCTCTACAAGCCAAAACTTTTTTTAAATGAAAAATAAATACCAAATTTTAATTTTCTTTTATTTTGGTATTGAAAATGGTCTTGATAATGTTTTCATTATATCCATGTGTTGTATTGATAAATTGTGATTGAAATGGGGAAATGTTATGTTTCCATTATGCATGTTTTATGTGATATGATTATGTTATGGTTTATGATATGTTTAAACCTGTTCATATGAGGAATGCATTGGACTTAATAAGTGACGAGTGGAGCCCGCTCTATCTCCTTAACGAATCAGTATGTCTCATGAGACAAACTAGTGTCTTATCACGAGGCATTGAAAAAATCTTATTTGTAGTCTTGGCATGAGGCCTTGGATAGGTTGTTATGATAGTCTGGTATTATGCTTTCCATCATTATAAAAGTGGTTATTGATATTGCATGTGATTATTCGACTAGTAGAATATCCATGTGAATAAGTAAATGGAAATATTTCATTTTCTTTTTTCCATATTATGCTGAAGTTCAAAGGATTTTATTTTAGTTATACATTTCCTTAAATGATTATGTTTATTTATGAATGTTTCCACTATATTATTATCCGTACTGAGCATCTAAGCTCACCCCTTCCAAAGTTTTAATTTTTCCAGGATGTGAAGAAGTATATTATGAATGACCTACAGGGATAATATGAGGGGATATGAAGACAAGATGTTGTTGAAGTTGTGTTTTACATTATGATGTAATGTAAGACTTATGAATGTATCTAGTGTTTCCAAGGCTACTAATCTAATCGGTCATTCGAGACATGAACTTTTTTGATCATGCCAATGATATGAAATAATGCACCAACTCTGGGTAACTAGGGTCGGGGCATTACATTTAATAATTGATTTATTATCAATATATTTTATCTTATAAATCCTTTTATGTATTAATGATTTTAATAATTTTTTTTGGAAATTTATACTTACAGAATATTTGTCACAATATTTCCCAGAGACCCTTATACCATGATACATAAGTCAGCATTGGAATTTCAAAATGGGTGTTCTTATTCCACATGGGTTGAAGTCTATGAACTGTCATCATTCAACAAAAAATATGGAACAATGTTTTCACAAAAAATCAGAAGGTAAAGGATTAGAAGTCAGTACACACTGCACTCCAAAATGGTAACGTACAAGAAATAATAGGTCTCATAGTACGCAATAGAATGATAACAATATAATCTGAAAATACTCTGTAAAATAAAAACAAATCTCAAAAACTATTGTGTTATAAGTTCAAAACACCTCCACATGTCACTATTATCACTCCATGGTCCAATATATTAGGACAATCCTCCACCTAAAAGTGTATTCTCCCATTACACAGTCCTACCCTAAGAAAGTCTAAAAATTGATGAAGGAAAATCTAGGTTGTGAGATATAAATCCTAGTGGGGTCTCACCAAGTGTTCTATAATCAATACCATAAAAAGATACTATTTATGATCTCTATTTAAATAAAATAATGAATGGAATTACATATTCACAATTTAGAACAAAACATTATTACATTTCAATAGACATAATATATATCAAAATATCTTTCATGAATGATTAGATGAACATTTTATATAAAAATATTTATTTAAATTAGTTGGCACGATTAAAAAATTAAAAAAAATATAAATGGAATGTATATCTTACAAAATCACTCATATAACGATGTTCAAATGCCCTATGGGGCATTAGATACTGATAATAGGATCCTCTCACATCTCATCAGTGATCATGTCTCATAATTACTATGTATAAATAATCAACAACAAAATTAGGGAACCCATTATCGAAAATAGATCTATACCACAATAGGGGAACTCTTCATGTGCATATAGATATAAAATGGTTTTGTTAGTGTTGTCATCATAAATCCAATGGAAGGGGATAAAGATCTTAGAATTATATTCTCAACCACTTATTAAATTCCTAGGATCTCACGTGATTCAATAAATCAATCAATAAATCAATAAAATTTGAAATCATCCATTTTAAATCAATTTAAAATACAACTGCTTCGTTTTTGTTTTCAACTTACCTTCTCATTTTTAAACCAAATATCATTTTCCCATAATTTTATTCTATTTTAAATTACATTTCAATTTAATAAATTTTCCAAATATCAACATATAACCATTTTATTAAAATTATTTCCAAATAAATCTATCATTTTTCATAAATCCACCACTAAATTTCAATTCCATTGAAATTGTTGTTTTTCTCAATTTTTATACTCATTTCAAATCAAATATAAAGTCATATAAAATCCATGTTTTAAAATATTTTAAAAATGAATATCAATTTAATCATGAAAATAATGGTTTAATAGAGAGGTATAATAATCTTAGTACCATATATCTTTAATCCAACGATCTAGAAAACAACACCCGCAATAAAGTTTTGAATGATAAACGAAGGCAAAAAATATCTAAGAAAAAACCACGAATCGAGACACAATAAAATGAATTTTATATCGATGAATTATATGATGATATATAAAAATATTATGAGGTTAGAAATAGATTCAAATGTAAAACAAATGAGTGAGGATCCACTATCTTAGAGGTGATCGAATGAGATCAATGCTACTTTTGTCTTCTATGAAAAGGGTTTACAACAGTCGAAGTTGAATCTGGGATCCTCTAAGGATTAACAAATAATGTTATAATCTAACGGGGGTGGTAATACAAATAAAAATGGTTTTATGATTTTAAAATATTTTTTTAGTATTTAAAAATCATTTAAGGGTTTTCTTTGGAGGACCACACAGTTAGAAAAAACTTTCACCCTAACTATGTTCCCATACTAGTCTCTTAATTGGGATGTATGGTTTGGCTTCATGGTAAAGTAACAATATACAAGTTGTGAATTTCCCACTATCTAATGGGTTCATGTATTATAGTGGTGGGTTCATGGTTTGCGAAATTCTTTCACCTCATTCAGGTGACTCAAAATGTGGTGCAAGGTTTGTTGGAAAAAACCAAACAATTTTTAAATAACTATGTACAAATAATTCAATTCAAAATAGGATTAAAACATTATTAATTTTTTATCAAAAACACCTTGACATAAGAAAAAAACAATATAGATATCAATGAAAGGGTAAAATAATATATGAAAACAGGTAATATGATGTTACAATATCATCTTCATTAAATAAATTTATCCATAGAATGCTTATCAGGAAGATTCTATAGTAAAGAGATGACACCTTTGATCTCTCATAAGTTCCTAATTTTACAACATCTCATGACAATTAAATACATTTTTTCATAATATAGAAACAAAATTAATCATAATCAAATTAATTAACTTTGTCTCAAAATAAAATATATGGATTGGATTCTCAGTCATTGATAAATAATGCACAGTATGAAGAGAATACCAGCACCAAACATGAGATGTGTCAGAAAGATACATTCAATGATATGATACATGGAAAACATTATGTATTAATGTTAAATATGGTGGAAATGATATAAAATAATAAAACTTTCATACACACACAAAAAATTGAAAAGGTCCCTCAAAGCGAGTAGTAAGCTTCTATTTACTCCCATGATGTCAAAGACCCAACTGATGTGAAATTCTCAAAAATTAACTGTTTTCTAAAAAACCATCAATGATATATGATGATGGCCTAAAAATATATTTTATAAATCTATTCTGTCAACATTATTTATAGATTCATATTAATCTTTTCTATCATCTCTTAAACTAAACATTGTCCAACCAAAGAACTGTCACCAATCTCCAACCAACGCAATGAAGATTTATATGGTCTCCCATACAAGGACTCAAATGTTTCCATCTGAATTGTATATTTTAACTATTATTTTAATAAAAAATTTCTAGCTTCAAATATACATAACACAGTTCCCCCAATTTTAGGATGCATGGATGGAGAAATTCCTCAAGAATATGTTTAGATTTATCTATCTGGCCATCCATATGTGGATAATATGTCATACATAAACATACAATAGATCACAAAAACTCATTAAGTTATAACTAATAAATTTTTGGTAAAAATTTGATACCTGATAGATAATATATCATACGGAACTCTACGAAAATGAATAATTTCAATCACATAGATTTTTTCAAACTCCTCAAATTCAATTTTATTACAAATTTGTAAAAATTGAACCTATTCGGCCAACCTATCTATCACAACCCATATCACATTATTAACTTTTTAGGTATGTGGAAATCAAATCACAATGATCATTGAAATATTGATGCACTTCCAATTCTATGATGGAAGTCTCTAAAGCCACCTTGAAGGTCTCTTGTGCTTTTTTATGATCTTTTGGAATGTATAACAATAGAACACAATGGAAGAAATATACTATCTCATACCCAACCTCCAGAATCATCATCATATGTCTTATAACATATTTGTGCAACCTTGTTTTATTAACCACTATGAATTATAGAAAACCACCGTCAGATATTTTAATATTAAAAATGGAACAACGAACCAGTTTTAGAATCCTAGGACACCCTCAGAAGAGAACGACCACTTAACAAAGGTCTCCCTACAATAAAGAGAGTCTCTAATCCCCTGGAATTCATAATCAAGATGATACCCATATATAATAATATCAATAAGAGAGGATATCAATTAAAACATTCAAAGATAACATAGACCAATTTTCCATACACTCGTAAATTAATTTATAAAAAATATCTATCATTTTTCACAATTCTGATGATTCTATCACATTATATGCCATCAGTTTCCTCAATAAAGTATCAGCCATGTAATTTACCATCCTTAGGGTATAGTAAATTAAAAAACAAAATATATTATAGGTACACCTCCCTATTTCTCTACCTAAGGATCGAGTATTTTTTATAGAATATATATCTTAGGCTCTTTTGCTAAGAAAACATGGTAAACGTTTCTCCAAAAAGATAATGCAACCAACTCATAAGTGCACAAATCATGACTTGGAGGTCAGGGTCTAGGCTAAAATAATTCCTCTAATGTTATGTAAGCTTTTGAGAACTATATACTAACACATGATCACACAACATAATAACTCAACCCAAACATGAACATGATACATATAAAAATGACAAAATAACCATACTTGACCTATGGATGAGTCAACATTAGTGCATAAGTCAAAATGCATTTCATCATATCAAAATAAAACTAAAATTTTTCATCCCAAGAAAACATCTTTAACTTCCATGTGCGAGCAGTCAACAAAGATTCAAAATTTTAAAAATCCTTTAAAAAATGGCAATAATACCCCAATAAACCCACGAGTCATTGAATCAAAAAAATATGTTTTTTTACAATTAAAAAATATCATTAAACATCATTGATCAATTGAAATACCATATAAGAAGACAACCTGTACCAATAAAATAACATACTAAGTCAAAAATAACTTTTTGACAACTTGGATAGAGTCTGTGACTTGTCAACCTTTTAGGAAATATCTCTAATGAGGCACATGATCCTCCTCAGACTGAGAGTAATCTTGGATTTTATCCACCAAGGACACAAAAAATTCATAATTATACTCATGTAAGATTATGTTAATTAATTACTTAAAGATTATAGTAGCATTTAAAAGACTAAATATAATAAATAGATACACATAGTGGCCATACCTACCCTGGATGGTGGAGTTATGAATATCAGATTCATTTATTCTCAATTGTTGATTACTAAATCAAAGATAGATCTTTAAGAAAAACTTCTCCCCTTTCAAATAATAAAAGAGATCATCAATTTATGGTAGTAGATACTTTTTCTTCAACATAAAATGATATAGTTTCTTGTAATCACCAAATAGGTGACGTTTTCTATCATATTTGTTAGCAATGAGAACACATATAGCCCAAGGTTACACAATATTATATATAAATCTTTTATATTACAGGGTAACCCATTATGTTTTTAACTCCTTTAAATCTAATGGTTCCATATGATAAAATTAAAGATACATTAATTAGATTCCTATTACTAAATCAATAGAGAACTATACCTCTATTACTAGTGGAAATATAAATGAATTAAAATTAAACAAATATATGAATCTTATTACAACAAGAGTAATATCATCACCTAAATATTACAACCTCCTATGAAATGTAAAAATGATTATTACATTCCCCATATATGGAAAATAATGTCTATATCTACTCGACATCACGAACTATTCTTCCTGAAAAACATGCAACAACCCATAAAGTTTAATAAAAGAGACCAGCCAAAGCTAACTACCAATTTAGGTCTTATTAGAAATAATAATATCCATCATGGGATTCAATCCAGAGGATTCATGTTATGGACCAAATTTTTTTGTCAATATAAATCTCTAATAAAGAGTAGGCATAATAAGGAAAACGATGACCCTTCCCTCTCTTCGTTCTAATTGCTGTAGACATATAAATCACCTAAGTTAAACTCACCATATAAATATTTAGGAATTTAAATATACATATTGATATAAATGATTGAGATACACCTGTATCAAATAATGAAGTCCATAAATATGATTCTTGAGTGATGTTACCTCTCACAGTCATTAGACCCATATCTACATCCTTTCGAGACTCTTCCACTATGTGAAGAATCTTATCTCCAGATAAATATGGTTTGAACCCCCTTCTTCATGATGAATATGATTTTACAACAATAAATTTTGGAATTGATGATCCCATTCCAGCATATGATGTAGAAAAGAAATGAAATAATTTTTGTAGGTGTCACGAGTGACCACTAAAACTATAGATCCTTGGTGTATTAGTTCAAACACATCTAGATTTCCTAACCATGATATACTGGAAATAGGTTAAAGGGCCTCTGATAGAGACCAAATGTGGTTTAGAAAACTATTTATATCTATAAGTAGAATGAAACTCATAACACTTCCTATTTCCATTAATTGAACTCATAGAACTACCACTTGGAGAAAAACGAGGTTTGATCAACCCGGACTTACGATTAGGATTAAGATTATACACCAACACCGTATCTAGTACATAAGTATATATAATGATCAATGTTAATAGAACCTATGAATGTATATTAGTTTGGAGACCCTTGTAGAATAATAAAGACTTTATAGTCTCATTCAGTATAATCTCATGTGAAAACTGGTGATGCTCAGAAAAATAAATTATATACTACATCACGGTCTTGATAGTTTGATAGAGATTTAAAAACACCATATCCAATGAAAGTAAAATATCTAGTTTTTTAAAAATGATCAGTTAAAAGAACTATAAATTCCTCCCACTCCAAATCCACGTTCTTCTTTATGGTTGTAATAAAATCCAACCATCACCTATGGGAAATTATTGCTGATGATAAAACACATCACCTCGATATATTACAGAGATTCCATGAAATTAAAAATGGGAACTATCATTTTCACACAATTATCATTCTCTTAAGGATAATTAGTTCATTTTTAAGCACATGGATTCTAGTGATGAATCTCATTATCACTATTTTTAGATTTATAACCTTGAGGTTCCATAAATGGTGCCAGAATTTGAATGGGTATAGGTTACTTTCCCAGATCCTTGATAGAATGAACAAAAATCTCAACATGATTTTGCTCCTCATGATGATATTCTCACTGTAATTCTGATGAAATTTCCTCCTATTTACTATTCAAATGAATTATCAGAGATATTATTCAACATTACATCATTAAAAAAACTAAAGACATCAAGAGATTACTCATATCAATAAATATTTCAAGTGAAATGGGAATATCAATCCCAATAGATAAGATTTTGTTATTTAGATATCATCATACCCAAATCAAAATCACTAATACCACATGAAATATATCAAAATATTTCTCCAAGGCATTTATCCCTAACCCCTATGGTAACTTAATGATCATTACGATGAGAGTTGTACATGAAGTCCCTAACAACTACCTACCAAGTCACATAGAGACATCCAAAACTGCATACAGAAAATTTTCAATGATTTTTAACCTATACCATTGATACCACATTTTCACCAACTACGACACCCTAAAATTATAAAATAAAAACATTGTATTTGATAGCAGTTATAACACAAAACACCTAGCACTGAATAGAATATAACAGCCCAATACCTTATAATAATTTAAATCCAATATCTTCAATATTTTAAATTAAATTAAAAAATTAATTTATAGTCTATTAAAAAAAATTATTTTCTTCGATAGCTTTCGTTTCATGAAATTTAGAGTTTCACCAAACAACAATATATTGATAAAATATTATTATAATAGTTACAACCTAATTTATAAATTTTAGGGTATTAATAAGATCATGTAAATTAATAAAATATATTGTTTAAATGAATTTATTATTTATACATTAGCTTGTAATAATATAAGAATAATTTAAAAGAAAAATAAATATTTTCTAAAAAATAGTATTATATTAAAAGAAAGTTTAGTTGTGCTTTATGCACATAATTTAAAATTAACTTTCAGAACATTTAAAAAAATATTTTCTCAATTCATAATACCAACGATTAAATAGAGTAAATTAATTGTATTATTTGATAAGATTCATTTTTTGGGGAATAATGAGAAATAATAAATTATAATTAATAATTCACCTTGTTTAAAAATTTTATAATGAAAAATAATATTTATTATTCGTTTTGAATTTAATTTAGTATAATTTTATATAAATTAATAATAATTTGTTAGTTGGGAATATTTTCATATAAAATTTTTGATATACAAATGTAGTAATATTTTGAGTATTTTCCCTTTAAAAACCATCTTTCCCATCGCAGCTATGAGATTTATTTTAAATTAAAATATTAAACATTAGTGAAAAGTTTTTAGAAAAAGGATTAAATATTTGGTATAATATTATATTTTAACACTTAATAAGTTAAAATATTTTGTTTACCCATATTAATAGTGAAAATAATAAAAATTAAATATCTTGGTTAAGGTTAACATTGATTTTTAGAGGGGTTAAACTAAAGAGATAAGGGTTAAAATGAAATATAAACATTGAAAAAAACTATATTATGGACATATATCCCTCATTAAACCTATATGGTTCGTGAATGGTCCATTTTGGTCCATTTTTACATATGAGAAACGTGGGAGGAGTCAATTATCTTCTGAAATACCAAATGCCTCCTCTCCCCCTCTAATAAAACAACACATACTACGCTCTCCACATCACACATTAAAACCACATTATTTCAACCCAAACATAATCAAATGACATAAAAACATCCATAATTTCATCCTTGGATCCTAATTTTGATAATTATTCCATCCTTTTATGGTTTTAGTTCAAACATAACGAGGATAATAAAAAAATAGACAATGTTTTGCAACAACCATCATTATTTTACTTCGTTATACACCTCCTTAAATTTTTATTAAAACTCGATTATATAATAAAATAAAAATATTCCATACAAATTTAATGTTTTTCTAATAATTTCATGACCTAAATTAATATCCAATTCCATCAAATGGGTTATGTAATCATCGTTCATGTGTACGAGGGACTACCGCCTCATGAACTATTGTCGTATGTTTTTTAATTTCCACCTATCAATATTGGGTATAATAAATGATTTAATTTATATATATGATATGTATAAAACATTTATACATATTGAGTCACTATATCATATATATATATATATAAATTTAATTCTTTAGGATATATGATAATGTTACTTGGGTGCATGGAGGATAATCTCCTTACAAAGCGATGTGATTCATCTCTCACTAATGCATCACATGGAATTTTATAAATAAAAATCTAATAAATATATATATCATTGTCTTAATTTTCATTTCACTCATGTAAATATGATAACATCATTCATGTATGTGTGGACTACTATCTTCATGAAGTGATGTGACTGTATTTTCATCACCAATCCACATGGATAATATATATAAGAATATAATATGGTATATGTGATATTATAATAATAATTTAATGTTAATATATTACATACCACATTCCAATAATATTCATTGAAAAATGTAAATGTTACTTATCTGTATGTATGACCTACCATCTCTATGATCGTTACAGACTCCATTTTTTATAATTGTCTTTCCAAATTATATTTAGAAATATAATTAATATAAAAATATGGCAATTACATAGTTTTTATTAACATAGATACTATAGATCCATATAATATGTGCAAGATCTCAACCTTTCTTGATGAAATATACGTGAGAAAATAATGAAATTAACACCTAAAACAATGAAAATAATGAAATATTTTCAATGAATGGATAATAAGATGATATTAAAGGATTTTTTATGATTTTTTAAATATTAATATGTTCTTGGAATAATTTAATTACTTATTTAAAACCAATACAAAAGTGGTTAAATCATGGTTTACCAAATTAGAGAAAAAGGTAATGGTTTTCATCTAAATTTACATTAAATTGAAACTTATTTTCTATTATGCCGGATTCAATTTTTTGTCGTGTATATACTTATACATGGAAAATTAAGAAAATGAATACATAGTTAATCATGGTATTTTAATTTTTAATTTTAATTATTTCATCTAAGGTTATTATAAATGAAAATTACCAAATAATAATAT
Source organism: Viscum album (assembly GCA_963277665.1). Taxonomy (NCBI): domain Eukaryota; kingdom Viridiplantae; phylum Streptophyta; class Magnoliopsida; order Santalales; family Viscaceae; genus Viscum; species Viscum album. The sequence goes on from OY728140.1 coordinate 1,153,603,701, forward strand.
ATGTTGTGAAATGTCACTTTCATTTCTGATTATTAACTCTATCTTGAAATAATCACATGAATGTAATGATTTTCTCATGAAAATAAATTTCCCCTAAATTTCCACATTCTTATGTTATTTATATGACTATTACCTCGAATATATACCATTTTACATATGGTCATAAATTTTATTGATATTTGATTAATAATGTAAAGGTTGATAAATTTATATTCTTTCTGAATATAAATATTTGATATGGAATTTTTTTTGAATTACTTTAATTATTAAAAATATGTGGAATTCGTGGGAAATTAAATATAAAGGTTGGTTACTAGTTATTGTAGTCCCTTAAATTCATCAGTAGTATTATGAGAAAAAATCAATTTGCCCAACCCTAGGAGTTTGTAACAGATATTTTTAAACAATATTGTGAATGTTCATGATAGTAGTGATATAGTTACCAGAATCATATTATTTTTTTATTATGTTCTTAACCATTATGGGAATGGTCTTGATTATAATGGTATCATGTTCCATGGAAATATGACTTCAGATAATTAATAATTTCATTCATTCTATATTTAGTTGTTAGTATCCATTACATTTTCATAATGATATTATATCTAGATTTATTTAATTCTGAGTTATTGATTAAATGGAATGAATTTTCATTTATTTACCTCCCTATACTAATTATTAATCATCATTTAATTTATTCAATATTTTTAAATTTAATTTATTTTTATCTATTTACATTTATATATTTATTATACTTATTGATTTGTGATAGCTTCTGATGTACTTTACCCTTACTGAGAATATGATGTCACCCTTAATTGGTTTTATTTCCAAAGGAATACATTATGTTTAATAATATTTATATATAAGGATATTCTGGATAGAATAATGTCAATATTGATGAAAATTTAGGTTTTATTTTTGGTTTTCAAATGTAATATGTGAATCTTGTATGTATCTGGTTTACTAAAAATAAAAAAATATTTGGTCCCATATGATGTAATTACTTGTATCATATTAAAATGTAATGAATAATTCACTATATTAAGTATATTTGATTTGTGGTCAATATAGTTTCGTTTAGAGTAATTTCAGGAGAAACCTTCGAAATTAGATTTAGGAAAAAATAATATAGGGTTCATAACCCTCTGATATACATTTAGGATAAGAATATAAGATTAAGGTAATGTTTTGGTAATGTATATATTATGTGTATTTTCTATGAAATAACTCCATTTTTATATTATAAAATTAGACGTATTTGTAGAATAAAGGTACCTAAGGGTAATAACTATGAATAAAGAATATCGATCTTGACTCAAGGTATAGATGGAATAAAAAACTGGCCTTAATGGGAACCTTTTTTGTAACCCCTATATGATATTTATTTGATAATTCATAATTAAATTAAAAATCATTAAAATGTTTTGAAATAAAATTTATATCAAATAAAACCAATGATTTTCATTCTAAGATTAATAATGCATAAATATTTTATCCTATTTTTTATACCATATTTGAAATTATGCATTAATTTATGAGAAAATAAAGTATATTTCATTGTTTAGAAATAGAACATGGAATGAATAATTTCATCAGTACTTTTGGTTAGTGTATATATATCCTTATAGAGGAATCCAGAATAGATAGTATTGGAATAGAGAAAGTTATAAATATTTTGGGAATCTTAATTAGGGTTTAACAAATAACATTTATTATATGGAGAATCATACTACACAATGATATTATCCTATTATGTATATTTTTATGAGATAGAGGCCCCCATAATTTATTGTCACCAGTTATCCAATAGCTGATGAGAAATGGATTATATCCAAAGTGATGATATTTATGGAATTGGGATTTGGTTAAGTGGAAATGGTTATAATTTATTTATAATATTTTTGACTAAATATTTATCAATATTGTTGTTGATCAAAAATAAAAGGTAGGAAGAGGAAATATGACTCATGGAATGGAAATATTATAAAGACACATTATATGAAAATATATTCGTTGTGAGAAAATAAATTAGATGAAGATAAATTTATTTAACTTGAAGAAATAGGAAGTATAATTTATTGTACAGTATAGAGATACTATTGTAAGGATAACTAGGTATTCTGGACATTAAAAATAAAACAAAAAGTGTGGGATTGACAATTTATTTGAAGGGAATAGACTAATCATATGAAATGTGATGTTCCCTAAAAATATTTCATCATATGATGAAATAATTTAACATTCTATCAAGAATGATAAATAATTCTCCTTGTCATATGGTTTCAATGGTAAATAAGAGAAAAAATAAAAGAAGAGAAAAAATGATCAATGGAAGAATGGAAAGAAGGATGTTCTAACAGATGATATTTATTGAAATAATCACCCTATGAAATTTTTTATGGGATTGGGAACTTTTTATAAGTGGGGACAAAATGGTCATTAGTCAAAATAATGAAAATTTATTCACAAAAAAACATATATTCATTGTTTCCACTATAAGGAGATGAGGAACTATGAAAATGAATTACCGATGCACCAATAGAATATAACGTAGAATATTATTAGGTGTGAATGTCAAACTTTTTCTTCTGATATTGGTGAATTAAAATGATTAATTTTCTTTTGTATTTTGATCCTTAAATTTTTTTTAATTTTTTTTTATTATTTATATTCTGGTTATAAAAATTATTAAATTTATAAGGATTATACTATTGTAATATTTCATTAAGGATTTGAAATTATGTGTTAAATGTATCCATAAAAATTGATATTTGGAAACGTGATCATCATTTATAACATATGATTATGGGAATGGTAACCTGAAATGTGTCCTAATATTGAGAGAATGATTGTTTAATTAATAATTTATTGGAATGGATGGAGTAAATTAGATTGCACTGTCCACCTAGGAATTAATTAATGATTCATTGACAATGTTTTTATACTATCAATGATAGTGTTTTTTCTGGAATTAATTAATATATAAAATAATAAATTACTATTTAAGGATTAAGAAAAAATTTATTTTTTCAATATGGTTTTATGGTAATTCAGGTTGTTACCAAGATACGTAATTAAAGTAGTCACATTTTTTTAATGTTACCATTAAGTGCTACAACATGTTGTTTGAAAATATTAATGATAAGTTCATTTTGGATATTTTATGACTTATTTTTAATGTTTTGGAGGATATTCTTATTTATGGTTCAATGGTTAACCATTTATGAAATGGTTTATGTTGAACATTGTATTAGGTTTTATATAAGAATGTATTATTTCACCATATGAATATTTATGCATATCAGATAAATTTTTCAAAACATATTGGTTTTGGAATATAGTTATAATTATATATAAAAACTCTTCACTCTTTTAATAGAACTTGATATCCATAAAAATTAAATTTTAATGCTTTAAGATCAATTTTTTTTTTCAATAATCATTTCATAGAGTAAGGGATGACATGGAAATTACTGATGGTACAACCAAAGGATTATATTTTTCTCATGAAAAAGAAGAGAATCAGTTAAGTATAGCTTCATCCAAAAGATGATGAACCTTGTCAAAAGGATCATGAAATAATATTTTATTATATTTAAATTATTTTTTATGATGTTAGGGACTATTTTCGAACCTATATAGATTATGGTTTTTTGGTCATTATCCTTCTTTGGATCACCCACTTTTATGTGATCAATGGCCACTATCAGTCTATATAATTCATTGGTCATTAGTATTTTCTCTCATATCTTTTTTTCTCATTCCATGTATGTTCTCTTACATGGAAGACAAGTCATGTTATTTTTTCATATGACCATTGTATATATCATTACCTCTTATTAAGATGATATTTTCTTAAACCTGTTATGATGTGGGTTATTTAAATGGTATCTCTAATTTTAAAACCCTGAATTACCAAAAAAATACATAAATTGTGAGGAATAAATTTATTTAATCTGGGGAGAATGTAACACACAAATATTCTAAAATAAGAATATTGAATTTAATAGCATGTATGACACGTAACACAAAACATTAAAAGAAATATAAAACCCCATGACATTAAAATATATTAATTTAAATTAAATATCTTTAATATCATGAATCATATGATAAAATGAGTTAATATTCTATAACACATAAAAAAGAGTTTTCTTGATAGATGGGATTACATGAAATATTGTGTTTTACCAAACAACCATATTTTAATAAAAAATTATTATAATAGTTTTAACTTAGAATTTAAAATAGATGGTACGAATAAGAATAAATAACCTTTTTGAATATAAGGTTTTTAAAAATATTTTTTATTTATTAATTAACAGTAAAATAATAATCATTTAAAATAATATTAATTATTTTTTTAATATTTTTATTTTTCTAAAATATGTTTTCGTAATGCATTTCACTAATAATTTCAAAACACTAATACCATAGAAATTTTATTTAAGAAATTAACTTCATTATTGAAATAATCATCATAAAGTTATCCCAAGGATAAATTCTAGGATTTTTTTGAGTAGTTATATTTCTTATGAATAAGGAAAATACTGAATTTTAATAACAAACCATCTATTTTTAAAATAATTTAAAACAATAAATTATATTTATAAATGTTTACTAAGTGTAATTTTACAATTAAATATCAAATAATCCAATTTAGGTCATATGAATCATTTTTATATTCAATTATGATATATAATTGATGTAAACATTTAAAAAGTTTATTTTTAAGAATGCACTTTATAATTGCATTTGCATGAATAATTTTACATTATAAATTTCAACATGATTGAATTTAAATTTGAAAATTGTGTTGAATATTTGGATTCATAATAATTTACAATTTTAAATATGTTTAACTAATTTTTGTTTCCAAAATTAATTGTCAAAACAATAAAATTCATTTGCTACGGTTAAGTTAAAAATTGATTTTTTGCAGTTAAATTAAATTTTAATGATTAAATGGCATATAAAAAGGTCTAAAAAAATTTCAAGAAATATTTCTCATATTCCACCTATAATGTATGACAATGGTCCATTTTGGACTTTTGTGACATATAAAAACGTTATATCACTCAATTCCTTTCCAAAATACCATGTTTGTCCTCTACCCCATTTTATAAAGATAGTACATATATATATATATATATTATTTCTTTCCTTTCAGTCACATAAATATGATAACATCATTCATGTATGTGTTGACTACCACTTTCACAACGAAAAGTTACTCTCTTTTCACCACAAAACCACATGGATTATATATATATATAATGGTATATAAGATATTAATATAATTCCCGAAATATAAAATAATACATAACTCCATTCCATAATTATCATTGAATATTTGAAACATTACTCATGTATAAATTTGAAAAACTATCTCTATGTTCTTAACATACTTCATTTTTCATAATCACCTTTCATGAATGTTTTTAAAAAGATAATTGATATAAAAATATGAAAATTATTTCATGATTATTTTTATTACATGATATAACTATAGAATATATACAAGAATATGAACATTTGATAAAAACATTCAGGGAAAACCATTGCAATTAACACTTAAAATAACAAAAATAATGAATGATTATAAGATGTTATAAAAGGATAATATATAATATTAAAAAAATTACTATAGTTACTGAATAATTTAACAAAATTTTTAAAACCACTAAAAATATGCTAAATAACATTTAACCAAAAATGATCATATATTTAGGGACTTTATCCCAATTTACATTCCATTAAATCATATTTATTATTACGAAAAAATTCAATTTTTTGTTTATATAATAAGACTATGACATATAAATACCATAATTATTCTTTATTCTTGGAATTCAATGTTTTAATTTTAATTATTAGATCTGAGGGGATTTTATTTAAAGATTACAAAATGGAAAGAGGTAATTGAAAAATTCACTTTATTTTATGATTGTAAACTTTATGTTGAAATAATCACTTCCATGCACTAATTCTCAATGGAAATTAAATTTCTATTCAATTTCCATATTCTTTTGGGATTGATTTTATTATTTCTCAAACCATATAACATTTTTAATAAGGAGTTTAATTTTAATGGTGTTTGAAAAACTGGGGAAATGGTGATAAATATTTATCCATTACATGAATTGAATATCTGACAAAGCACATTATTTTTGAATTATGTAACTTAATCGATATATAAGGAATAATTTAGATACGAAATACATGGATTGTGGATGGGTTAATGCAATACCTTTGATGCATCAGCATTCTCATGAGACTAAACCAGTTATCCAATCTATATTACTTTGTAACTATTATTTTTAACTTGACTAGTGAAAGGTGTAGACAATAGTCATAAAGTTAACCAAACTAGATTAGTTTTTATCCAGTATGTAATAAATCATCTTGTGAATGGTCTTTAAGGTATGTTATCATGTTCCTAGAAAAAATGAAGTCTGAAAATTAAATATTTACTTCATTCTATATTCTGTTACTATTTTCCTTGTGATTTTTGTTGGGATATTATATCAGGAAGAATTTCATTCTCAGTAATTGAATAAATGAAATGTGTATTTAGTTATTTATCTTTCAAAAAAATTTATTCTAAATACATTCATGTAGATAATTTATTTAACTAATATCTATTTTCAGTTATTTAATTTTTAATATTTATTATTCTTATCGATTTATGTTATATTAAACTATGCATTACCCTTAATAAGAATTTGATCTCAGAATTACATTTTTCCATTTTCATAGGAATCTATTTAGCTTACATTGATTTATATTTGGGGATATTCTTGAAGAAATATTTTATTCTTAAAAAAAATTATGTTTTAGTTTTTATTTGAAAATTTAATATTTAATTCTTATATATATCTCATTCACTATGATTAATAATCTATTTAGTCCATAGGGATTAAATTCTACGTATCTTAGGACAATGAAATAAAAAAGACACTTTTTCGGGATAATTTTGTTGGGGTCTCTTCTAAAACAAACATTGATAACCTAGTACACAAAAAACTGATCTAACACTAACATAGCTATAAGGGAATTCCCAATCTGTACGATTTTTCAACATGAACATAAAATTAATGAATTTCAATTTGGTATAAATTTATAACAAAACAAGGGAATACAAATGGTTTCATGTCCATGTGTAAAATACTCCAAAAATAGAATTTACTGGAAATAGAAATTTATTATAGTACCCAACAGAAAAATAAACAACCCAATGGAAACTAAAATTCCATCCAGAAAAAATTCACAACAAAACATGTTTAACAATTTGATAAAATATCATATGTAACAATTGGATAACAACTCCACATATCATAATAATCACCCCATGGTCCAAATGATCACGGAAAACCAAAACCTTCAAGATTCACATTCCCTTTTCATGGCCCTAGATGAAGAAATTCTACAAATGGATAATGGAATTGGTATGTTGTGAGATATAAATCCTATTATGGTATCATTAAATGTTCCACAATCAATACCACAATAATTTATAGTTTATTCTATGAGTCTAAATAAAATATTCAATGCTATTGCAATTCCATATATTAAACCAAAACTTGATTCAAATAAAATAGATGGAAAATACAACAAAGAAACTTTTAATGGGGATTAAATGTAAATATTATATTAAAAAACTTATATAAATCAGTTTCCTTGAGTAATATAGTTAATATAATAAATAAAATTTATCTAAAAAAATAAATACTAAAAAAAGGTAAAATTCCCTATAGTACACTAGTTATTGGATATAGGATCCTCACATATCTAACCAGTAATCATGACACATAAGTAGTTTAAATATACAGTAAAAAACATTAATAGGGGATCCCATTATGGGAAACAAATTTACACACCAAAACCGGAACTCAGCTTGAGCATCATTACAAAAAACATGGTTAAGTTAGTGTTTTCTTCATAAATATATTACTAGGGGTCAAAATCCTATAATTCTTATTCAAAACACATAATTATCACACATGTTTCCATTTTATTTAGTAAACAAATAAAATTTAAAATCAATCATTTTAAAACACTTTGAAATAAAATTTTTGAATTCATTTTTCATCATGCATTACCATTTCAAAACCAAATCAGTGATTTTGTAATTGCTTGTAATTTAAAATAAGTTTTATATTTATACCATTTTATCATGATTGACATAAAAACATTTCTTCAATAAAATTACAAATCAACACATCATTTTTCATATATCCACCCCAAAATTTTAATTCCATTTAAATTGGGATTTTTCTAAATTATTTTATCAATTTCTTATCAAAGATTGAATCATATGAAATCCATGTTTTTAAATCATTTAAAAACTCATTCCAATTTAACCTTGGAATTTAATATATCAATCATAGCATAATGTATTATGTAACGTCCAATATTTATATGAAAGATACAAAAAACACACAATGGTGTTTTCTAAGGAATAAGGAAGGTGTGGAAGATCTAAGAACACAATATAGAATGAAGTTCTAATAAAATTAAATTTAAATATATCAACTAAATTATGATATATGAAACCATAATAGGAGGTAAATATAGGTAATACGGAAACACATTAAAGGATATACACTTACCTAGAAGATATTGAATGAGATTAATTCTACATTGAACAATCGTAAAATGTGTTTTGTGGAGTTGAAATTCCCTCTTGGGAGCTTCCAAGTATGAATTTTTTTTGGATAATGGGGATGATTAGCCATGTATTCATAGGGTTTGGTATTTTTATAAATATTTTCAAAGGAATTAAAAATGTGTTCACTTATTTATGGGAGATCTTCTTAGTAAAACAAACTGTGTTCTCTAATTATATTTCTATACTGGTCTACTATTTCGGGTGAATGGTCTGGACACACGGTTAAAATAACAATTTTCTATCCTTTCTTATCCCACTATACATGGGGTGCAAGGTTTAGGGGGGTGATCATATAGTTTGAATAAAAAATGATCCCCCTTACAATGCATCACAATAGGGTTTCATGGTTTTTTAAGTGAAACTGTACGGTTTTATATAACTATAATACGACCATTAACTGCCCAAAGGTCTTACAAAATTCTAAAAATTTCACCTAAAACAACTCGAATCAAGAGAAAAAAAATGTCATCAATACAACAGTCAAGGAATACATGAACAAAGTAATGATATGTTATAATATGAACAAGATAAATCATATTGTTATGGTACTCTTTATAGAAATCATATTTTTTACTAAAAAATGCAAATATAATTATATTAAATGATATCCAAATTTTTCATATTCATATATCCTAAAAAACTATTTTATATAACAGATTAAAATTATATAAAAACAAAAATCTCCACATCAGTAATGTTGGAGCCAAAATTACTAAACCCTATCACCTATTAAAAAAACTTAAGCCTCCAAGACAGTGAGATATCCATCCCAAAACTCCCCGGCACAAGGATACATTAATCAATAATGATCTTAATTCCACCACAAATTTGTAACCTAATATTTTTAAACTATAATTAAATATTTAATTATATACCATAGCCCAGTACATAACAAATCTATATTATAGGAAAACTATATCCATTATCATATTTGGAATTCAATTCATTAGATCAATGTATGATAACAATAGATGATTGATAACATTTATATTAAATCATACAACCATTAATAATATAGAAATTATATTAATGAAAAAATCATGTAATAAATTTTAAATAAACTAAAAATTAATTAATTTATACATTTGCTAAGAATTTATATACAATTCAAATACATAACTATCTATAAAAACGTTATAATTTTAGAAAATCTTATGAACATACCATATTTATCAATATAATAAATATATATTCTACAATAACATGAATTGTGTCACAAACCAAACTGGGTAACCTGGTAACCCAATAATTTTCACTGTCCTAACATAGCCTAAAGGGTGTTCTTGATCACCACATGTATGTGACTAGAACCGAACATCATAAAACATACATGAGTGAACAAATTTTCTACAAAACATAGTGGAAGAAAGACAAGAAAGTCATTATGTATACAAAAGAAACTACACTTGGAATAATGTACCAAAAGTTAATGAGGCATTGAATTTGAATGTGTTGCAACCCAAGAACAAAAAAAAGGGGAAGTAAGGGAATTTACTTATAGACACAACTCATGGTTCAGGTTTTGGGTCCACCTTCTAGAGATCATTTTACCCTTGCATGAACTTAGAAGGTGGTAATCTACAACCACCCAAAGGAATAAGTTGGATTTGAGATAAAAATCCCAATAGGGCCTCACCATATATTCTATTACATTGTAGATTAATAGATTATACAAAGAAATACTTTCAAATTTTAAAATAATTAGGTTTGGAAGTTTATATCATATTTAAAAAAATCAAGAAATAGAGTTCAATTGATGTAAAATACCTTAAGTAATGACTTTACATTGATGGAATATTTATAACATAATTGATTAAATAAAAACATTTATATAAAACAATTTATATAAATATAGAAGGAATTTAAAGTAGTTCCAACAACATTGGTATACATTTATATCACAATTATAAAACAAACGGATAACATGGTAATCTTCCAAATCGGTACATATGATCCAATCAATAGAATTCCACACTCTCTATGTGATCAAAGAAATATGTGTATACAAACATCCCTATAACACCTGCCAAATGCAACTTGTCACCATAACAACATGGTTGTGACCCATTGAATTTATGTTTTATAACGTTGTATAAGCTTAGAGTGTGTCCAAATAACATAAAAATTACATGAGGCTTGTATGTGTTATTATAAAATGACTGATGGTAAATTTATTTTAATAATTCTTGAAATACAATTAAATCTCACTCCCCTATATTAAATTACAATTTTATATTTAAAATAAATGTTGGTTTTAAAAAAATTTCATAACATTTGACAATATAACACCATTGTGATTCTATCAAAACTATTTATGAAATTTTATATGTTTTAAATCCATTAAAAACCAATTCCATATATTTCAAATTTCATTTCCTTAAATAAATTCAACAATTTAATTGATATATATTCCATTAAATTTTAAATTTAAAAATAAAAATTTAAAACTTCTAATTTCAACAAACTCTCGCTAATTTAAAATAATTGTGGGTTTCTAAATTTTCATTTAAAAACCATTATAAATATAATAGTTCACCATAATTGGGTTTTATAAAATCAAATTAAATCATGTTTTATAATTTTTTTCAAATTAAAAATTAAAATTAATCATAAAATTCCAAGATTAATGAATTTAGCCAATGAAAATGGAATCGTCAACCTTTTCCCAGAAACTCAACACACATAGTGGAACATGTACATGAGAACAATGGTGTAGACGACCTCAAAACTAAACCTATATGTGAGATCCAAGAGTATGATTTATAGACCCATCAATTTCAAGATGATCTAATAAAATCCAAAAAGTGGAAAATAGAGAAATATGGAGGATGGGGAAGAAAGCTTACCCAGAAATCACACCTCAAGCGAAATGATGATTGAATGATTAATGACAGGACCTGGAAGGGTAAGAGGGAACCAATATCATCTTAAAAAGGTTGTTTGTTTAGGTATATGATTTTGGAGAGGATCAAAAAGAGATAGATAGGTTTTCATACTGATTTAAAACCAAATTCAGGGTATTACACAATGTGTAATGCCATTTCACATCGTGAAATATTTATGTTTCATAACAATTGAAAAACATGTCTCATTAAATGAATAATTGTTCATTTAATGACTAATGTCATGTAAGGGCTCTTCACATTATCTAACTATTCACGATGTGAATCCTCTATCAATATGAAGATTCTCATGATGTGCATCTGTAATCCATTACATGTCAGCCGACCTAGTTAGATGATGTGCAACCCTCTGACAGACTATAGAAAAGGCCGGTCAAAGTCGAGAGTCCAAAAAACCACTGAATTCACCATTACATGTGTCCTCTCAAATCATCCTTAACCCCACCCCGTCAATGAAAAGGAAAATTCACAATAAAGTTTAAGATGTACCTATCATACAATTAATTGGATGTTACAAACTCCCCACCATAAAAACATTATATCCCAAAAAATCCTATGAAGAAGCTTCCATGTAATAAATATAAGGCCATAATTCTATCATCAGTTCCTTTTATTCTCATATCTCCTGATTATCCTAACCATGCTTCCATAGAATATAAACCAAATGTATCGCCCTCCTACAAAGTACATTTTTCTCAAAACCAATTGTCTTCACCGACCATTCTATCAAATATATATCAAGTTATATATCAAGATAACTCCATCTCAAAACATGGAATAGATCAAATAAATACATCTTATACTATGATACGTGGAATAAATTATGTACGATGTCTGTTTTGGTGTAAGTGATAAATTGTATGCAACCTTTTCCAACAATTCAACACCCACTAAAGGTCCCAAAAAATGATGAGTATGTTTCTCTTAAATCCCAAGCTAGCGATGAGCCAACTATGGTGAAACATTAATGAACACTTGGTCAACAAAAAAAATCAAAATTTATATGTTGATGAATAACATGTTACTAATACTAAATATGTGCCTTCATCATTCTACGGAAAATGAACTGAATCTTTTCTCTCTTCCCTGGCACAAAATATCTTTTCACTAATGAAATTTTACTAATATTTGACCAACACGATATATATTTAAAGGTTGGCCATACAAGGACTCAAAAAGTTCCATTTGGATTGCGGAAAAGTAACTATTTTTATAGGAGAACTCAAAAAAACCGAAATGATCATCCCAAACCCCATTGATGTTGAGTACACATGCATGGAGAATATTCTCAAGATTCTGTATAGATAATTATTTCTAGAATTATTACTATAGATTATAGGCTTTTCTCAAATATACCTAATATCCCATATCATATTTAAGGACTCTCCAAAAGAGATAATTGAACTAAGGGTCCCTATCAGAGACTATAACAGATGGAGCTCTATTAAAATGAATAGTCTATTTGTTGACGATATTTTCCATCTTATTAAATTTGGATTCATCACAAATGGGAATAATGTGGGAAAAGATGTCAATCTATCTATAAAACCCATATTTCATTATTCTTCCATTTTGAATGAGGAAACCCAAACTAAATGTATATAGATATTTCACCCCACTTCCATGTAGGGACTGGATGTGGCTGAAGTAAACCTGAAGGTTTTTGGTGCTCCGCCATCACCTACTATGATGTAAAACAATGAGAAACAAACTCAATAATGACTCATCTCATACATGTACACCAAAAATTCCGCCACACATCATATAACATGTTATTTGTTCATGGTTATAAATTCCATTGGGAATTATGAAAATCCCACATCAGAACCTTCCTTTCTTCCAATAACACAATAAAGTGATTCTAATAACATAGAACTCCCTCTTTAGAGAAATACCACTTGAAAACTATCTCCCAACCATAATGTGATTCTCTAATTATAAATATTTTTTATCAAGATATTGATCATGAAGGATCATCTCAAAAAGTGATGTTGTAAACCAAACATGATATAAATAAACCTCAACACCTTTTTCATGAACTCCAATATACAACTCTGAAAAAAGATCATTTAATTTCCACTCTTTCATAGAATCCTTCACTGACTTGGTCCGTACCTTCCTTCTCAACCCATCTGCAACAAAATTACCATTCCATGGGGTATAGAAATTATAAATTTCAAAAGATTGTAGGTACTCCACCCAAAACCTCTAGAGGATGTTCACATCTATTTTAGAGAAGATATAACTCAGGATTTTGTGGTCTAAAAATTCAGTGAACCATTCTCCAAATATTTAGTACAGTCAAATCTTAAGCATGTTCATCATAACTAAAATATTATTATCATGGGTAGGATATTTCTAATCACGTGGCCTATGCTAATGAGATTTATAAGATACTTTGTGATGTCCCTACATAAGAATGGGACCCAATATTGAACCCAATGCATCACAAAAATCACATATCCTTTTACATCCAACAGAAGAGCTAATAAAAGTGTTATAGTAAAAAGATAGTTCATATCATAAAAAAGAACTGATAAAATTGTCATTCCATGAAATCATCACCACTTCTGAGTTAGATCAGTCATTTTAGAAGTGAAAATTGAGAATTCCTTCATGAAACGATTATAATAGCTGACTAAACTGAAATGGATCTCAAACTAGAAGACATTTAATGGTTTCTCCCAAGTCATAAAAACCATAACCTTCTTAGGATCAAATGATATTCCTTTTTATGACACCACATGTCCAAATAATTTTACATCTCAAATCCAAAAATCACACTCTGAATGTTGGGACTAATGTCGTTGATTTCAGTACAGACTCAATATTGTTATTTGTTGATGCATATGATTATCCTTAGTCATAGAGTAAACAAGTATGTCCTCCAAAAATACTACCAAAAAGGATTCCAAATATACATAGAAAATAATTTCGATCAAATCCATTAAGACTACATTATCATTTATTAGACTAGATGGTGTAACTGGGTATTTATAATGGTCATACCTTCTCCAAATTGTGATTTTTTGAAGGTAAAATTCATTTACCCATAAATGATTGTGACCAGATTAAAGGTCGATCATTTATAACCACATAAACTATTTCAACTAATCAAAAAAGTAATAAATATATGGATATAGATACTTGTTCTTTACTATATCTTGATAGATATATCAGTATTAAACACATAGGTGAAGAGAACCAACAGATTTCATAGGGAAGAAAACCATCGCTACCCATGATGGCACAATAAGGTGAATAAATTAATTATCAAGAAGATTATATTTTTTGGACATCATTACTATTAGATCAGATAATGCCATGAAGTTAGCGGTAATTGAAACTATTTGATTACCAGGATTTAAGTCAATGGAAAACTCAACCTCTATTACCAGTGAAAACTGAGAGACATTAGATGGAAACACATATGAAAACTCTATGAAAAATGGAAGTAGATCACCACTCAAAGAGTTCATAACCATATCAAAAGTAAACCCTGATATTAATGTTCCCATCTCTAGATAAGAGGGCTGTATTTTTCTTAACCTTGGGTCCCATTCTCATTGAATGACAGGAGACACACCATAGGGTGTTGTTAAGAAGACCTTTTGATCATAACAATCAATCCCGGATTTATTGTAAATGAGGAAATTTATTAAAAAAATATGTTCAATGGGTTTTTTGGGACCAGAATTTACAGGCCATATCAACATTTGATATGAGGTTGACACAAGTGGGATTATAGATAACCTTCTCTAATTTCATTATTGGTGGTGTAGTAATACCCATTGAACAAGATAAAAGATCTATAATAATATTAAGTAGATTAAAATAATGATTTCAAATTAATTAATGAGATACAATAGTATCAAATAGAGTAGTCACTAATAAAGAATCAATAGCAATGACACCTCTCACAATCGATGGACCCATATCTGCTTCCTCTGTAGACACTTCCACTTTGTGAAGTAGATTTGTTTTTTATGAATGTGGATGGATCCCATTAATAAATCAAACATCTAATATATAATTAATTTTAAGAGGAGACGATGATTCTATTACACTATGTCAAGTATAAAATTTATATAAGAATATCTTTATGTTCCATGAATGTCCATATGAGCTACAGATTTTGGGGGTCTTAGTGAAAACCCTCATATAATGTCCAAGATTTCCACACTGATAGAAAATAAAATTACATAATCTTAGTGCTATAGGAGGTATTGAATGAACATTCCACAGAGAACTACCACGATAATCATCATGATTCCACATTACCTTGAAGGAACTAACACTACCACTAAGAGTAAAAGGGATACTTATAAACCATGAATTTCCAACCAAGTCCATATCAATTATCATCACCCTATCTAATAAATAAAAAATAATGTGTAGATTTAGAAAGAAAAAATGAGAACAAATATCTAATGAAATTAACAAATAGAACCATCAATCCTTCATCAAATCATTATTACAATCTTAGGTGATAATTATATTATCTCAGCAAATACATTTGAATACTAAGTCATGGTTCGGTTGGCCTACTCAATCTTGAGAAACTCTATATCCTTGGACAACACCATGGAATATGAATATAACATGTTAGTGAAAATAACAAAAAAGTATTTACACTCAATGATCTAATGTTTTTTCCCATCACCATCATTACCCACAATCTCTTTCTTAGTCATTCAATGACAATGGTTGTACAATTCAACTAGATCGCGTCTGGTGTCTCTATGAACTCCAAGAGACATTCTATCATACCCAACCATTTTTCATCATGTTTAGTATCAGTATATCCTTTTATAACTGGTGGATTATGGTGATTTATCTAATGATAAATATATTGATCAAAATATCCCTAAAGAACCACAACTAATTCCTGAATGGGAACTGAATGTGGTGGCTATCCCAATGCATTGATAGTGAACACAATCACCTCGACTATATTTCAATGCATTGAAGGATTATCTCACTCTGGTTCAATATCATCTTAATATTTGATATAACTCACATGTATTATCAAATGAATAATGGTACAAAACATAAGTAGATTTTAATGAACACATTATATAATGCTCAAACAGAGCAATAAGGGAAACAAAATCTCAACTGATAGAATAATCATGATTTGGATTTCCCTCTATCAAAATAAAAAAATAAAAAAATATAGAATTAATCAACAATAATACTTTAACTAACCACTCCTGGAGACATAACATTCATTGTGGTGACTTCTAACCAGGCCCTTAATCATGGCTACCTCTTATGTCTCGACAAGATTTTAGAAATACATATTAAATTTAAGACAAAAGCTCAACAACCACCCTTTGATACCACATTGTCATCAACCAGACCAAGTTCCTTAGTAACCCAATAAATGAGTTGTTCTTAAAATATCATGAAGGGAATTCCTGATCCCACCTGGGTTGATAAATAGAACCTAGCATCATACGACATGCTAGTGGGAAGTAATTTTCCAAAAAAACCAAGTTGTGGCAAGACAACAATGTTAATATGAATACAAAAGAAACTCTACAGGGAATAATGTAAAAGAAGTCAAAAAGTCATTTAATTCCAATGTGTTACAATCTAAGAAGAAAAATATAGGAAAAAATCCTAAGTCCAAATTGACACACCTCACCAAGTCCATAGTTCAACATCTGGGTCCACCTCTTAGAGATCCTTTTCCCTTGGTCAAACCAGGAAGGAGATAATCTACAACCTCCTGAAGGTACTGGTAGGGTTGGAGATAGAAATCCCAATATGGTCTCACCATGGTTTCCATGAAAGATTCCAATAATATATTAACCAATAAAATGATTTCAATTTTTATAATAAAAATCTTTGTCATTTTAAATTATATTTAAACAAATCACGAAATATAGTTCAAATGATGGAAAATACATTAAGAAAAGTCTTCAAATTGAGAGAATATTTCTAAAACAATGGATTAAAAAAAAATTTATATAAAATAGTTTATATAAATTCAGTTTGAATGAAATTATGTTAAAACATATGGAATATATTTTTATCTCAAATATAAAAAAACCGAGAAAGATGGTCCTATTATAAATAGGTATTTATATTCAAGGATATAGTAATCCAAAATCTCTAACTGATCTCAGAAATATGTCTATACACACATCCCACTAACAATAGGAAAACGTGAATCATCGCCATTTGATCTGGGATGGGACCTGATGCATTTATATTTCTTAACATTGTATAGGTGTAGAGTGGGTCTAAATAGGTTACAAGCTACCTAAGGCTTGCATGCGGTCATGCACAATCAATGATAGAAAATTTATTTTAATAATATTTATAATACTATTAAATCTCGTTCCATTATTTAAAATACCAATTTTGGACTTAAAAACCCCTGTATTCTATAATCAAAATCATACCTTTTTTCACAAGATAAAACCATTGGGTTTCTATGAAAACTTTTTATGACATTTTCACTAGTTGGAAATTCATTTAAAACCAATTTCAACAATTCAAAAAATCATTTACTAAATTAAATTATAAAATTTAAATGAAATAAATTCTATCAAATTTACAATTTATATTAAAAAATTTAAATAAACCAATTTCCACAAACTCTCCCCAATTCAATGGAATTAGGGGTTTTCCTAACATTTAGGCCAAAACCATTCGAAATCTCAAAATTCTATGAAAATGGGTTTTATCAATTCAATTGAGAGAATTTTTTATAAATTAAATTTGAAAAAAAAAACTTATATAAATCAATAAATTATATGTTTAGTCAATTTGGATAATTAAAACATAATAAAATAACTTTTTTTATTCTGATACTCAACACTCACAACAAAATATATCAATTATAAAAAAGTTGTAAATGACCTGAAAACTCATCCTAGATGCGAGATATTGAAGTAAAAAGTCATAGATCTATACATTTGATGATAATCTGTTATAATACCAATGTGGTAGAAATATTTAATGATAAATAATATTAGATAAAGGTTACTTCAGAATCACACTGCATGTTGAATGATGAATGAATTTCGAATGAATGTACCAGAAAGAGTTGGAGGGATCCAAGATCACCTTTGAAAGGATTTGGATCAAGAGAGACTAATTTTGAGAGTAGTGAAAATAGATAGATTGGTTGTGCTTCCTATTTAAAACCCGTTGGTATGATATTACACATTTTGTACTACAATTTCATGTCGTAAAATAGTTAAGATTCATAACCAACAAAAAAGCAGCACATTAAATGAAAAACCATTAATTAAATTACTAATGATGTGTTACATCTCCTCACTTCATGTAACCATTCATGGTGTGAATCTTATCACAATATAAACATTCTTACAGTATGAACCTGGAGACCATTACACGTCATATATATTAGTTACATGGCATGTAACCCTCTGACTACCAGTAGAAAAGGTTGGTTAAATATGAGAGTTTAAAAACACTATAAATTCACTATTATAGGCATACCATCAATTCATTCCCAATACAACCCAGTCAAAAAAATTAAAAATATAAGAAAAATTTAAAGGAGTTCTTTCCATTCTGATAACAAGATTTGACAAACTATTTTCTATAATTCATGACATGGAATTGAACTTTAAATATATGATGATAAATGAAATATAAAAAATTAATATTTCAATGTCTATTATGTAATTAATTTTACATAATCCATATATCACATTTTTAAATATTATTTAATCCTTGATTAAACCAATAAAATAACCACCTTCAGATGTGGCCTAAATTAAACCCCATGTAAGGCCCTTTTAAATTAATTGATTAAAATTTAATATTATGAATAATTCATAAACAATAATTTTAAATATAAAAACATATATTTTATATTATTTTTCTAGTTTATAAGAATATTATATATTTAACTAATAATTCCAATATAAAAATTTTATATCCATATTATAAGTTATGACATATGATTCAAAAGGTATTTTAATATGAATACATAATATTAAGAAATATTTATTGATAAATTATTTTCTAGATTTTTATTAATTAATTATATCTAGTTTATAATTAATTAATATATAAAAACTATTATAAAGTAATTAATATATAAAAAACATTTTTTTACAGTTATTATTAACTTATTAATTAAATTATTCAATTCATAATTGAATATAATGAAAAATAATTATTCGTTTTTAATCATATTTACTAATTTATGACGAATGGTAGAGTAAAATTGAACAGCTGAGAAATAGAAACTACTTTCCATATGACTTCATGAATCATAGGGCATGTTATGATTTTAATAACACTTATTAGTTTCCAAGGATCTACCAAAACCAACTAAACACATCAACGTTATCATAAAAACATAAATCTAATTTCAACCATGATAGAAAAATTAAATCATGAAATGGAGAGTAAAGAAACCGATTAATGTGTACCTTACACAATGGATTTATTTCTACACTCTTCAAACAGAAATTATAATGATTAAATTAGGGGTATCCAAAAGACATCAATAGTCTATTCGTATCTTTAGGTTGTACTAAATCCTTCATCATAGGAGTGGGGTTCATCAAGATTTAATAGAATTTTAGCTTGTCATTTTCTAATAGTTGTAGAAGAATATAGATTTGGGATGATTGAGTTTTACCCAAGGATTGGGAAGACATGCATAGATAACTATATCATGGTGAATGCCACTTTTTAAATATATTAATGATGATCTTTATTTGAATTTTCAATTACACATGCGTTATATTGAATGAGTAAATTCCACTTAGTTAGTTTAGGAAACTATCGAATAAATACATCAAACTCTCATACATTTCATCATATGAAACAACATACTTGTGATAGAGAATGTGGAAGACTCTTGAAAGATAACATTTATCATTAAACAGTTTGATCATAAGATGTTATTTTATATTTTTTCCTAGGATTATACTCATAATTCCCCATATGATATCACCTAATCATAAAATATGATTGGATAAGATAGAGGTATGAAATCTCTATTTCATGCCTTACGATATAACCAATTTTCACAAACAATATTTCTATATTACATAATATGTATGCATGATTTATGGAATTCATACTTCAATGACACCACCAAAAATACATATTCATCTCTTTTTGAAAAATATCTACACATGCCACCCACATATCAAGAACACAAAATATGAATACCTCAAGAGGCCCCAACAATAAAAAACATTACCTACTTTTAAAAAACAATTTTGAATAACCATATCTCATAGCATCACTAAAGTAGATGAGAAAGATAAAATGCAATAAACTGTAAAGAAGATAATTAGGGAAGATGATAAAAAGTCGTTAATAGAGTAAATGCTGAGGAGGGTGATGTTTGGGAAATTATCTACTCCTTAAAAAACCATCCTTTTAAGGATGACCCACCAGATGTTTGTAACAATCACTCAGTGAAAATAAAAACTCTAGAAAATTTTATAATTATGTAACAATTTTTAATAATAAGAGGTCTAAGAACCAAACTCACCACATAATGTAAAAATATCACAACATAAGTTCAATTGAAACATTTATGAATAATATATAAATATAATAAATTGAATAAGATAATTAAAGATAATGAAAATGGGGGATATAAATTTTTCGAAAAAGTTGTCTCACTTATATGGGAGAAACACTGGTGTTTTCATTACATCCCTTAGAAGTAAAATAATTACAGTCACATATGTAAATCCTTAGTAATAATTCAATACAAGTTATTAACACTTTATAATTCACTATTGGACTTCTTGATACATTTTTCAGGTTGTTCTTAAAAACCATTTATAGAATTACTTTGAAATTAATCAATGTTATACCAAACTCAAAATTTCATTAAGATGCCTCTATATGAAATAGTAACTACACATATCGATATTCCCATTGATATTAAGAACTTATGTTATTGATAAATTTAAAAACACAATTCAACAAAATTTTTGTTCTTCAATATTTCTGGACCTCAGTGATTCAATTAGAAGACACAAACTTCTTATGGTTTCACACTCTCCTTGGGAGATTGTTCATCCACTATTTTCACAATGATCTAATAAATTTCAATTGATTAAACATTGATCGACTACATCTAGATATCTTAATCTAGTGAAAAAAAATAATCTGCACCTATAAAAAATTTTAGACATCAATATTATCGTAGGGAAAACCCATTGGAACTATCTATCAGATAAAAAACCCTTCCATTTATATAACTAGTTGTATTTCCCATTATCCTTATATTCACCCATGTCCCATTAAGTCGTGATGATACCTCATATATTTTTGAACAGAATATTTTGTGAATATATCCAGTAGAATTTGTAATATGGATATCTTCTATAGATCCAAAAACTTCTCTTCTAGAATGCTTCCAATAAATAGGTACTTTAGGTCAATATGATTTTTCCATGCATGGAAAATTAGATTTTGTCTTATGTGGATTGTAATTTGATAATCAAAGAACAAAACATATTCCATTATTTTATTGATGCAACATACTATAATTCAATTATTATTATAGTAACAATCTTCTTCAATAGTGACATGAAACAAATTGTTACCCCTATAATTATAAACACAATGTTATTTATGCTCTTCCTAGTATATGAATCTCCAATGAAATCCTCTTTATGAAATCCTAAAAATATATTTTATTCCTAAATGAATAGAGAAACATAATATGATAATTTTATTTATTTGATGTTGCACATAAAGGATTCCCAAAATTCCATTTTAGATGTTTGATATAAAGTGACTTACAACAACCATTACAAAATAAATTTTAAGACATGTACAAATCATTAAATATATAAATATTCTCTCTAATCATGAAAATTAATTTTTCTTTATGTAGTATTCCTTATATTCTATTACATGTTCCTATGTACTGGAAAAAATAAAATTTTCTAATAATATGGGTTGAGACAAGATTGCATCCAATTATCCGAAATTATTCAATTGTATTCCACATCTAGTCATTCCTGGATAAAACCAATGTTTCTTTCATATCTATATTAATAATTATCCCAATTGATTCCATTGTGTGAAAATACCCTTCCTTTATATTCTTAGGAGCATCATACTCTTTATATTTTAAATCCATGAAACCTCAAAACCCACCAGAAACAAGTCATCAACAAAATAGAGATATATGATAAACTTCCAATACTCTAATTTCATCTAGTTGTTTTTTTGATCTAGGTTTTACGCTCTGAATCCTTGTTAAAAAAAACACATTTAGTTTTTGAAAAGAAAAATCATGGTTTTATATATAATTCATTAATAATTTTATATAAATTTACTCTTCTAGCTTACCTTGAAAAAAATCAATCTATTAATCCATTTGTTCAATGTATTAAATATTCAATTCAATTATGATTCACCCTGGATATATAGTTTCATATTTAACTACTGGTGGAAATATCTTCACGAAATAAAATCACTATTTTTTAAAATATATTTTTCACAATTTTTTCATTGAAACACTTTTATCCATTAGCCTCTTCATTCAAAGGGTAATCCCACTTAATCTCAACAATAAATTTACCTTACATAAATAAAAAACTCGTAATACTATTCTAATTATAATAAAATATTTATTCATCCATTTATGAAATACATTTTTATATTTCACTTTATTCCAAAACATATTTTGGAAATTTGTGTTCCCCTGAATTAGTTAAATGTATGAAATTCTTGTTACCCCAAACCTCAAAATTTTTATTTTGATTCTGGTTGATCACCTAATTTAAATAAACTACTATATTCCCCATGTAATTATGTTATCCTCAAGAGAACAAGCATTTGAAACTCCTTATTTACCATTAAAACTCCTTGAACATTCTAGCATACCTTGCACTTACCTCACCTCAATACATTCTTTATTACCATCCATGTTCTCAAAAATTTAAAATCTTATGATATTATTATACAGAATAATATTTAATTGGATACTTGATCCATTTCCATGAACATTATTGTCTACAATGTTATATTTTTTAAAAAAACATGTCATTTAAGATAAAATCTCACCTCTATATGACTTTCTATATATCATCATCGTAGAGATGAAATCCAAAATTACCATCACTATTCCAAAAATAAAAAATATTTTCCTTTTCATTTCATTTAACTTTAACATTACAATATATATAGATATATATTTTTTTATTTTGAAGAGTTAATACGTAAAAAATTGTATTTCATACTAGCCCATACATCCTAAATGATTTTCCCAATAGTTGATGCTATAATCCAATTTGCAATGTTGCCCACTATGTTGATTTCCTTTTCCCAAATTCCCGTCAATATTCCCTAGTGAAATCTCAAACATCGTTCCTTTTTATATTAATGTACTATAATCTATAGAATTTATATTTGGTGTCACAACCAATTGCCTATCAATCCTTATTCTTTTCGTCTAATACATGTTATAGATATTGTGTCTAATTTATTTACCACTATTGTCAGAATAGAACCATTTCAAATGCTAAACACATTGCATATACATGATGCATTTCGATTGAATGAAACAATGAAATGTGACATCCCAAATTCATGAAATATAGAGGAGGTATTTATATTAAATTATTTGTATATAATAAAAATATTTCCAAATAATACAACAGATTAGTAGATTTATAATGGAATATACATATATACATTACATTTCAAAACATAAGATACAAGATGAAGACATTGAGATAATATTATTAAACCTTCCATCATATCAATTAAATTTACACATATTTATCCTATATGAATCAATGGTAAAGTTAAAATAATAATATTAATATTATATACCCATAAAGGATTATCAAAAAATTGAATCTATCCTAAATAACAAAACAGTTGTTATATGAGTGGAATAATGAAAAAACCTGAAGCAAAAGTCAATTGAAACCGAGGTCATGCATAATACTTGAAAATACATGAAAACCTGGATAAAAATAATCATTGATCTCATTATAATGGAATAAAGATTTCCAAATAAAAAAAAATTATAGCTATAAATTCTAAAATAAGAACAATATATTTGATAGTGCATGCTACATGGAATAACATGTCTAGTATATGTTACATGTTACAACGCTGATTTTAATAGACATATAAAAATTATTATTATTTTATATAATATTTATCATTTAAATATTGTAATAGGGAGTGTCAATATTATTAAATAAATATTTAAAATTTTATAAAATATTATTCAGAAATAATATAAGAATAATTTATTAGAAATATATTTTTTTCATAAAAAATTATATATTCAAAAGCACAGTCTCATCCCACTATTGAGGAATAATTTATTTTTTATCATTTCAATAATATATATTTTATAAATTAAAATTAATTTTTTAAATCATATTATCAAAATTATATTAGTGGTGATTTCTAGTATTTTTTAGAAATATATCATTTTTCCATGACTATTTAAATGTACTGAAATATTAATAGAAAATTAAAATTTATTCTAAAATATTATTAAAGATATATTAAACTTCCAATTGGATTTAATGTAATATTAGTCCAATTATATATCAATTATTTTAATTTAATCTATTTTTAAAAAATTAATATTGAATTATGATAGAGAAACATTGTAAATTTTTAGACATTTATGCTTTGGAAACCAGTTTTCCTGTCTCATCTATGAGAATATTTTTTAATTAAAAATTTTCACATCTGTAAAAGGAATTTTAAAAATAGATTCCATAGTTTGAATAAGAATATATTATATTATATAATATGGTTAATTTTTTTGTTTAAAATGTATTGGGAAAAGGGTAAAAATTATTTTTATGGTTAATGTTACAATGGATTTATCAGGGGTTATACGATACAGATAAGAGTTTAAAATGCCTTCAAACATTATAACACTAATTATATATATATATATATATTGATATTAACTCTTATATTGTAACAACCCAATGTTTTTCAATGGAAAAATCCCTTCTTATATTAATGTCATAAAATAACAAGGAAACACATAATAATGAACTACTAAATATTATGTGACCTTTAAACAGAATTTTTTCACTCCTATGTTTGAAATTTCAAATATCCAATATACATGTTTGTGTTCAAGATGATTTCTAGAGTCTAATGAAACATAAATAAGTTTTGGTGAATACTGACCTACCCTTATGAATAGTCACATTACTTTATGAATAGTAATATGACCCTTATGAATAGTAAATAATCCAACATAAGAGTAACATTACAAATGAATAATTAAATAAAATTTAGACATCTTAGAAAGTGACAATTTGACCTTAGTAACGTTTTAGTATTTTGTAAATCATAAATAATTAATTATAATTAATTAATTAATTTAAAAGAATATTTATTTCCCTAAAATGTATTCATATATTACTGAATCATTGTCTTATAGTTTTTAGAAAATTTTATAAGACCCTACGTAATTTGTGAAAGAACTATAAATATATTTTTAATCTCAAACAAAAATTTAAGTAAATTATGATTTTAGATAAATATTAAATTAATAATATTTAGAAAATTATTTTTGAAAAATTGACTTCATTTTTGGATTCAACACATTGAAAAAATTTTGGGGTAAATTTTTGGGATTTTTCTGAGATACTTGAATTTTTGATGAATAGTGAAATACTGTAATTTACAAAATAAGCTAAATAATCTAATTATATGGTCATGTGTGATGTTCTGATGATGTAATCCCAATTGGTTCGTGATTAAAATATAAAATTAATATTCTTTTTCATTCAATACTCGCAATTCCTTGTCTTGTGGGGAAATAATAAACTAATGAATTTTATATTAATGGAACCGCTCTCCCCTCCACTATAAAAGCCACCCTTCACTCCCTCTTTTCCCCACACATCTCAAGCTCCATGACATCACTACACTCTGCCAAACAACCGTCCCTATCCCCTGCCCCATTTCCGATAGCTTTGGTCTAATCAAAAGTTCAAGCCTAGCTTTCTTAAGGAGGATCTCAAGAAGAAATTTTAAGATGTAAATTCTCTCCCTCTTCTCCTTTAATTCCCTTCAAGTTCAAGTTTATTTCTTGATATCTTCACACAAATCTTCATCCAAATTGTATTTTAAATACAATATTATACATATAATGTATTTTTATGGTTATAATGGGATATTATATCACACCACCACCTTTCCCTCTTCCTTTTATATTATTAAAGAGAACGTTGTTCATGAGGTGTTAATTTATCACCTTCAAAAACGACATTCTCTCTTCTTCCATTTCTACCATCAGATCTGGTCATGAAACAATTTTTATCGATGAACCAGAATATTTTATATGTATTATGTCCTATTTAATGTTCTGTAACATATTTATGAACATATTACCGAGGGATAAATTAAAATATGTTCATTGTGATCGAAAAACCGCTCAAATTAACCCACACAATCTTCGTTTGATTCTTATCTAATTATTCATCCACATGGATATAATAAGATTAATTATAAGATAATTAAAACTCCTGTGATATCATTAATCAAATGTAATATCAGTTCTGGATGTCTACTCATGTTCTACCCGAACATCAATTTAAGAATACAAGTGAACCACCCAAGAAAAACCATAAAAATGAACATCCCCGAACAATGTTTTTAAAATCTATAAGTCATCCAAAGGAACATAATATGAAATAATGAAACCAGAATGAACCATATTAATATACAAATGGTTCTAGTTTTCTAATTAATTAATATAATGTCATTATATATGACATTAAAGAGAAGTAGGCATTCGATTACAAGGTAAGGGGAAATCTAGAACCCAATTTTCTTCCTTCGGGTTCTCCCTCTTTCACTCCATTTTTGATATGGATACTCTCAATGATCATTTTTTCATCATTTAATTTAATCTTCTATGATATAAATGTTTTTTAATGGTTTTTATTTCCAAAAAAATGTTTTCCAAAAGATCTATTCTTTTAAGAATGATCCTTTTACTTCTCACTCAAAGTGGACAGTTCTTGTCACATGTGTGTTATTCCCTCTTTATTTTATGAACCCAAAGCATATGAATGTGTTACTATGAGATGAAACCCATTCCTTTTCATGGGTTCATTATTTTGATTAATGTTATATTTTCATTTGGTCAAGAATGATAAATGATAATGTTATGATGTAACGGGTGCGCCTGGAATTATATAGCGCAATGTGAATGTTTAAATGTGATGGGTGCGCTCGGTATTATAAAGCACTCCAATGCATTGGGTAAAGTGATGAATCTCATGAGTAAATGTTAAATGATGATTGAACAAGATTCTATCTTAGTTCA
Organism: Viscum album; assembly: GCA_963277665.1. NCBI lineage: Eukaryota > Viridiplantae > Streptophyta > Magnoliopsida > Santalales > Viscaceae > Viscum > Viscum album. The sequence continues at coordinate 1,153,631,581 of OY728140.1, forward strand.
CAAGTATGTGTGGAAGTTAACCACTAAGACATGATGTTTCATTTTTATGCATTGCCACATTTTAAGTCTTTTATTTATGCTCCTCTCATGTTCATGATCTTTTTCCTATGGGACGATTATGCTCACCCAATGATATATTGTTGTTATCTATCCTCTTACTGGGCTTCTATCTCACCCCTTTTTTATGTATATCCTCAGGTGGCTATATGTACTAAGGAGAGGACAAGTGCCAACAAGAAGCTAGAGAAGAAGAAATTAAATAAATGTTAATTCTAGATGTTGTATTTGTTATGTGTGGTCCTAGTTTGTCCAAGACACTAAGCCTTTTGATCCTCTATGTGTAATACTATTATTTTGTTTATCTTTTAAATGATGTAATAGTAATGTAAGAAAAGGCCGGGTTTCTATAGTTGGTATCAGAGGATAGGTTTAGCTAATTTGGGAATTAAGATTAATGAACCCTAGAGAAAACCTATAGTATGAGATTAATTAAAAATATGCACACAAGAGTATTTACCTAGGGATCCCATATGTTATGTTTTTGGTATAATTTGTTTAAATGAATAATTTATTCCTGACTTGTTTAGTTATGTTTTGTTCTAACCTTTTATATTTTAGAAAATGGTTGGAACCAGGAGAAATCAGGCCAACAGCTCATGCGAGGGCCAATGCAATGATTGCCTGAATAACATCCCCAATGATTTGCGAGGTGGAGTTAAAAACATCATGGTGATGATTACCCAATTATCTCAGGTTATGAATAATAACCATAATAATGGGTAACATCCTACTTCACCAAAGAGGGAGAAACTAGCTATCAAATATTTTATATGGCAACGACAACCGACGTTTTGTGGATCTTCTGATCCACTAGTTGTGGAACAATGGGTCAACTCCATAGAGAAGATATTTTCTATTCTTCACTGTTCTGAGATGGAGAAGGTGACTCTAGCTGTTTATCATCTAGATGGAGAATCTGATCAATGGCGGGCTCTAATTAAGAACACCAAGACAAGGGAGGAAATTGAAGAGATGGAATCAGAAGACTTTAAGATAATGTTTCTTAATAAGTATTTCCCACAAACTCTTTGCACAAAGATGGAGAGAGAATTCATAGATCTGAAGAAAAAAGAAGTATAATCTGTCACAACCTATGAAGCGAATTTCTCAAGGCTTCCAAGGTACGATTTTGGTTTTGTTATCAACAATGATATAAAAATTGATAGATTCTTTAGTGGATTAAAACCACACCTTCAAAAGGCTCTTGCAATTCGAGACTTTTGGAGTTATGAAGAAGTTGTTCAGCGTGCTCTCAAAGTTGAGATATAGTTTGGAGAATGGTCTCATGGCTATTGTTATAAGAAAGGAAATATTGAGTATCAAGCCAGATGATCTAATGAAAAAGGTGGGAAGAAAAATCAATGACCCACATGCCAAAAATGTGGAAAGTTGCACAATGGGAACTGCCTCAAATGGATGGGGAAATAATTCAAGTGTGGGAAAGAAGGACACCATGATCAAGAGTGTCGAAAAGACACAAAAAAGGAATGAGAATGTAGCCAATGAAAGGAGAGAACCACTCATGGTTCAATTCTACATCTGTAGGGTGCTAGGGCACTATGCAAACTAGTGCCCTAAACCTCGAGTTCTCGAGGTAATCAGCGTCAGCAGCCACCAAAGCCAAAAGAACAAGGGAAGGCTTATGCCATCACTACTGCGGAGGCAGAGCATGATAATGAAGTCATACAAGGTACAATTCTTATACACTCAATAATGGAAAATGTCTTATTTGATTCTAGTTCTACTCATTCTTTTATATCTTGCAAGTTTCCTAGAACTATAGAATCAAATCCCCAAAACCTTGAAGTAGAGATATCGGTAAAAACACCAAGTGGTGCAATAATTGCAACCCAAGTGTTTGAATCTTCTCCCATTAGCGTATGTGGGAAGTTTCTTCCTTAAAATCTCATAATACATACCTTTGTGGAATTCGATTCTATAATGGGAATGGACTAGCTCTCATTATATAGAGCACATATCAACTGTTAGGAAAAGGAAATATCTTATCATATTCCGAACCATCCCATTATCCTCTACAAATTCAAGGAATATCATGAATCTCCTTTGAAAAATCCTTCAATGGTGTGGGTGTTGATTCACTATGAAGAAGCATACCTCACCCAAATGGTTTAGTTGACGAAAAGTTACAAACTTGAGGAAATTCCCATCGTGAGGGAATACGACAATGTATTTCCCGAAGAGTTACCTGGAATTCCCCCGGATCATGAGGTATAGTTCTCAATGGAAGTCATACCCGGAGCTACTCCTATCTCGAAATTCCCCTATAGGATGGCTCCTATCAAACTGGAGGAGTTAAAGAAGAAGCTATAAGAGCATCTAGTCAAAGGGTTCTTACGCCCTAGTGCATCACCTTGGGCTGCGCCAGTGCTCTTTGTGAATAAGAAGGATTGAAACATGTGGCTGTGTATCGATTATCGGGAACTCAAAAAGTTCACCATAATGAAAAAGTATCATCTCCCAAGGATTGATGACTTGTTTGACCAGTTAAGAGGAGATCAATACTTCTCAAAGTTGGATGTTCATTCTGGATATCATCAGGTAAAGGCAAAGAAGGAAGATATTCAGAAGACTGCCTTCCATACAAGGTATGGGCACTATGATTTTTTAATGAAGCCCTTTTGACTTAATAATTCCCCTATAATGTTCATAGATTTGATGAATAGTCTTTAGACATTACCTCAACAATTTTTTGGTAGTGTCTATTGATGATATTGTCATCTACTCAATGAGTAAGGAATAACATAATAAATATCTAAGACTTGTGTTGGAGACATTAATAAAAGAGAAGTTGTACCCCAAGTTCAGCAAGTGTGATTTTTGGATGAATCATGTCATGTTATTGGGAAATGTGATCACATGTGAGGGAATTTATGTGGATCCTTCAAAGAAAAAGGTGGTTGAGGAATGACCCAGGCCCTCTAGTGTCACAAGAATCCATAGTTTTCATGGATTAGCTGGGTACTACTGATGTTTTGTGAGAAACATCTCAAGTTTGTCAAGACCTCTAACTATGTTAACAAGGAAATGGGGTAAAGTATGTCTGGATGGAAGAATGTGATGGAAGTTTCAAAGATCTAAATAGAAGGCTGATCACTAAACCTGTACTCACACTACAGAAAAGTGGAGAATGTTTTTTGATATAAAGTGATGCTTCAAATAAAGTCTCGGGTTGTGTACTCATGGAAAATGATAATGTGATAGCCTACGCCTCACGATAGTTGAAGATCCATGAGAAGAACTACTCGATGCAAGATCTAGAGCTAGAAGTCGTGATTTTTTCCTTGAAAATCTGGTGGCACTATATTTATGGTGAAAAGTCTGACATATACACCGACTACAACAGCCTAAAGTATATTTTCACACAAAAGGAGCTCAACATGCGTCAAAGGAGATGGATAGAGTTAATCGAGGATTATGATTGCTCTATTTACTATCATCCTGGAATGTCGAACAAGGTAGCTGACTCTCTAAGCAGAAAATAACCTGCTACTCTTTCCATGTTGCAGATTTAGAAAGACCCTATCTTCATGGATATGAAAAGGATGGATTTGGAAATCATAAGGGCAGTGGATACATCCTACATTTCCCAAATGATTGTGCAACCATCCATATAGGAGAATATTAAGAAAGCACAAAGGGATGCTGTGGAGATACAAAATAGGGTGAATGTAGTAATGGAAGGGAAGATGAAATAGTTCCATATCGATGATGATGGTGTGATTCAGTTTGGAACACGGATTTGTGTGCCTTTATCACCTGATATAAAGAAGGAGATATTGGAAAATGCACATATCTCAACATTATCTATCAATCCTGGGAGTACCAAGATGTACCGTGATCTCCGGGAACACTTCTGGTGGGATAAAATGAAGAAGGAGATTGCGGAATATATATCAAGGTGCTTGGTATGTCAGAAAGTTAAATCTGAGTGAAAAAAGTTAATGGGTATGATGCATTCATTGCCTATACCTATAAGAAAATGGGAAAATGTTTCTATGGAATTTGTAATGGGTATCTCGAATATGTCAAAGGGAAATAATGCGATATGGGTTGTGGTTGATCGACTCACCTAGACTGCCCATTTTATCATTATTCGGGAAGCCCTATCGATTGAACAAATTGCAATGATATATGTTAAGGAAGTGGTGATACTGTATGGTGTTCCACTCTCAATTGTCTTTGACCATGATCGATGGTTCACATCAAAGTTCTTGAGGAGCCTTCAATATGATTTGAGTACTGAATTAAATTTCAACATGGCCTATCACCCCCAAACTGATGGCCAGTCTGAAAGAACTATTCAGAGGCTTCAAGATATTCTAAGAGCCTGCTCTCTTGAATTCAAAGGTGGTTGGGATCAGCATCTCCCATTGGTTGAGTTCTCATACAATAATAGCTTCCACTCGAGTATTCAGATGGCTCTGTATGATGCTGTTTATGGGAAGCGATGTAGAACTCCAACCTGTTGGGATGAAGCTGGAGAAAGAATGCTACTTTGGAAAGATCTTGTTCAAGAGATGACAGAGAAGGTTCAATTAATCCTGAAACACAAAAATGCTGGACAAAGTCAGCAAAAGAGAAATGCTGACAACCGTCGAAGGGACTTGGAGTTTGTCTTTGGAGATAATGTCTTCCATCGAATATATCCATGGAAGAGAGTCATGCGATTCTGGAAGAAAGGGATGTAGATCCCAAGGCATATTGGCCCCTTTGAGATCCATGACCGCAAAGGATACATGGCCTATCGTCTAGCAATTCCACAAAATATGGCTCAAGTTCAAGGTGTGTTTCATTTATCACTACTGAGGAGGTGCATACCATACCTCTCACATGCATTAAACTCAGAGGTAGTAAAACTAGAAGATGATCTCTCCTATGAGGAGAAACCAGTAAAGAATCTGGACCGAAGTGACAAGGTTCTACACAACAAGACAACTCATCTTGTCAAAGTGTTGTGGAGGAACCATAAGTTTGAGGAAGCCACTTGGGAACCAGAAGAGGCAATGAAGGAGAAGTACCCTCACCTATTTGTGTAAAGTGAAATTTCAGGGGCGGAATTTCTTAAGGGGGGGAGAATGTAACGACCCAATGTTTTTCAATGGAAAATTCCCTTCTTATATTTATGTCATAAAATAAAATGAAATCCAAAAATAATGAACTTCTAAGTGATAAGTAACCTTTAAACATAATTTTGTCACTTCTATGTTTGGAATTTCGAAAATCTGACATACACAGTTGTGTTCAAGATGATTTTTGGAGTCTAATGAAACAAAAATAATTTTTGGTGAATAGTGACCTACCCTTTTGAATAGTAACATAACCTTTTGAATAGTAATATGAACCTTATGAATAGTAAATTATCCAACTTAATAGTTACATTACCTGTAAATAATTAAATAAAATTTAAAAATCTTAGAAAGTGACAATTTAACCTTAGTAAACGTTTTGGTATTTTGTAAGTCATAAATAAATAATTATAATTAATTAATTAATTTAAAAGAATATTTATTTCCATAAACTGTGTTCATAAATTATTGATTCATTTTCTTATAGTTTTTATATAATTTTATAATACCCTACATAATTTTTGAAAGAACTATAAAATCAGTTTTAATCCTAAAAAAAATTAAGTAAATTATTATTTAAATTAAATATTAAATTAATAATATTTAGGAAATTATTTTTGAAAAATGGAATTTATTTTTGGATTCTACACGTCGATAAATGGTTACGTTAAATTTTTGGGAGTTTTCTAAGATACTTGAATTGTTGATGAATAGTGAAATACCGTAATTTACAAAATAAGCAAAATAAGCTAATTATATGGTCATGTGTGATATTCTGCTGATGTAAGCCCACTTGGTTCGGGATTAAATTATAAAATTAATATTAATGGTCATTAAAGACTCAATATTCCTTGTCCTATGGGGAAATAATAAACTAATGAATTTTATATTAAAAAAACCCCTCTCCCCTCCAATATAAAAGCCACCCTTCACTCCCTCTTTTCCTCACACCTCTCAAGCTCCAAGACTTCTCTAAACTCTTCCCAAAAATCTTCCCTTGCCCCTTCAAAAACAACATGCTATCTTCTTCAATTTCTACCTTCAGATATGGTCATTAAACCATTTTTATGGTTGAAACAGAATATGTTATATGTATTCTGTCCTATTTAATGTTCTAGAACTGACTTATGAACATATAACCAATGGATAAATTAAAACAAGTTCATTGTGATCGAAAAACCGCTCAAAATAACCCACACAATCATCGTTTGATTCTTATCTAATGATTCATCCACACAGATATAATGTGATTAATTATAAGATAATTCAAACTCCTATAATCTCATTAATGACATGTAATATCAGTTCTGGATTTCTACGCTTGTTCTACCCGAACATCCATTTAAGAATACAAGTGCACCACCCAAGAAAAACCATAAAAACGAACATCCCCGAACAATGTTCTTAAATCATATAAGTCATCCAAAAGAACATAATATGAAATAATGATTCCAGAATGAACCCTATTAATGTACACATGGTTATTAATTTCTAATCAATGAATATAATTTCATTATATAGGACATTAAAGAGAAGGAGGCATTCGAGTACAAGATAAGGGGAAATCTCGAACCCAATTTTCTTCCTTCAGGTTCTCCATCATTCACTCCATTTTTGATATGGTTACTCCTAAAAGATCATTTTTTCATCATTGGCTTTACTTTTCTAGGATATACATGTTTTTAACTGGTTTTTATTTCCAAAAAAATGTTTTCCAAAAGAACTTTTATTTTAAGAACGCCACTTTTACTTCTCACTCAAAGTTGACGGTTCTTGTAACATGTGTGTTATTCCCTCTTTCATTTGGGAACCCAAAACTTATGAATGTGTTACTATGATATGAAACCCATTCCTTTTCATGGGTTCATTATGTTGATTTATGTTATATTTTCATTGTGCCAAGCATGTTAAATGATAATGTTATAATGTGATGGGTGCACCCAGAATTATATAGCACTCCAATGCATTGGGTAAAGTGATGAATCTCATGAGTAAATGTGAAATGATGTGGGAACAAGATGCTAGCATAGTTCATAAGTATGTGTGGTAGTTAACCACTAAGACATGATGTTTCATTTTTATGCATTTCCAAATTTTATATCTTTTATTTATGCTCCTCTCATGTTTATGATCTTTTGCTTATGTTATGATTATGCTCACCCCATGATATATTGTTCTTATATATCCTCATACTGGGCATCTATCTCACCCCTTTTCATGTATATCCTCAGGTGAATACATGTACTAAGGAGAGGACAAGTTCCAATAAGAATCTAGAGAAGAAGAAAATAGTTAAATTGTTATGCTAGATGTTGTATTTGTTATGTGTGGTCCTAGTTTTCCCAAGACACTAAGCCTTTAGATCCTCTATGTGTAGTACTATAATGTTCTTTATCTTTGAAATGATGTAATATTAATGTAATAAAGGGCTATGTTTCTACATATTTGTTCAATAATTTCACATTTGGAAGGATTTTTCTGTGATATAAATGTGTCTTTGGTTGACTCTTTTCAAAAAAATACAAATGTGACACTCACCTCTTTTATAAAGTCCACCCCTCTTCTCACTTCTTCATGAAATAAATCATAATTGGATCAATAAATACCTAAAAAAACCAAAAACCCATAATATCATTCATAAACACTTATTTTGTGAGGAAATCCATTCTAGGATAGATTTTTTGAAATCTTAAGGATGATACCTGAAGAAGAGGTAATGTTCATCAACATGAATTTTTCTTTTACTAATTTCCCTGCCCAATTAAATTATTATTTCAACATGATGACATAATAACATTAGTATATTACATATAAATAGTGGTTTATATGATATTTTCATGACCTAAAACCATCTCCTATTCTCTAAAATGTGTTATGGAATCATCATTCATGTGTACGGTGGACCACCACCTCACGAACCGATATATTTTATTTTTCCGTTTCCAACTATCATGGTTGGGTATGATAGTGATTATAATTTATATATAGTAAATTTATTGCATAATTATACAAAATTTGTTATTATATAATATATACCATTTTTTATTCCAATATGAACGGGATTCTATAACGTTTCTCATGTGTACAGGGGACTACGACCTTATATAGTGATACAATTCATCTCTTAATAAATCTTCACATGGAATGTGATAAGTATAACTTTAATAATTATATGTGTTATAAATGTAATAATAATGATATTAATTACATATTTACCATTATTTAATGATAATATAACTCTTTCATTCTTACATTTCACTCTCACAAAGACGATAACACCATTCATGTACGTGTGGGATACCACTTTCACAATGTGATGTGACTCTATTTTCTTCACCATACCATGTGGATGATATATATAACTATTTAATATAGTAATTATTATATTAAAATAATTTTTTAATCACAACAAAATTACTTACTAGCATTCCATAATTATCTGGGAAAATGGAAATATTACGCAATGGTACATATGACTTACCGTCTAAATGATCCAAACATACTAATTTTTTATAATCATTATTAATGATTTATTTCAAATTATAATTTTCAAATATATATGATAATTATATCATGAATATTATTTTATAGATAATGTATGTATATAATGTGAATAATAGTTGAAACTTTCATGACAAATCATGATTTAGAAAACAAGGAAATTAATATCTAATGTAATGAAAATAATGAACGGTTACAAACAAATGAGCAATAGAATTTAATAACAGGATCATATATGATATTATAAATATTTATATGATTCTATAATAATTTGATAATTTTTTTAAAATAAATATACAATTTTTTATAGAATGCTCAACCAAAAGGCTGCATGAGGTAAGAGATTTCTCCTAAATTTCAATTTATTATGGAATATTATAATATTACACTTCTAGATTATTTTATATGGTGGAGAAAATACCCCTTTTACTTTTAATATCATGAATAATTAATTATTCATTGTATTTTTAAATTAAATTTTAATTATTTCATATAATTCTATTTGATGTCAAAGTTACCAAGTGGTAAATAGTATCATAACACAGTTTCCTTTCATTGGGTTATATTAATTCTTCATATTCATTTATTTTATATGATAATTTGGGTAATAAATTTTGATTATAGTAACTTTTATTTCCTTTTGTTTTATGTTTATTTACATTTTATACACATATTTTATAACTTTATTAGTTATCATTTTATTTGATGATTATTTTATGGGTTTATTTAAAAATATCGATGTTATTGAGTTTATTTAATCTTGATTTTTAGTTGAAGGAAATTATTTGGAAATTTTCTAATTAACCCCTTTAATAATTTTCTCCTCTAGTAATTCAGTATATTTATAATTAATATTGCCAATTTCCCACTATTTGGAAATTAAAGTAACTGAAAAAAAATTTTAATAAAATGTGTCGCCATTTTTCTCTTCAATTAGTAATGTTTTTTCTTCCAAAATAAGGTTTTGTATAAATGTTTTAAAAATGATATTAACCATTTCCAAATGATTTATTAAATAAAAATTTCACCATTTAATCTATTTAATTTTTATTGAAATGAATATTTATGTTTTTCTCAAAACAATGTTTGGTTTGATATTATATAAAAATGAAGGGAATATTTATTTTAAAATACTTGACATGTTCAGAATATCTTATAGTTCTGAATACATCAATTTTATAATCATATATTATACGTTTCAATGATTTTTTTTCAAATAAAATTGTCGTAAAAATATTTTGTATACATTTAGTTATAAAAAGTGATTTCCAAAACAAAAATATTATTTTTCCAAAGAATGTTTTAAAGATATTTATATGGTATTTCCATCCCACAATGAATTTTTTTTATTCATACTCCTATAGGAAAATTTTGGACTTATACCATTCTTATTATTACTTAGGATGTTTTATGATTATGTTGGTCAAGGATATTATTGACATCAACTTCCTTGATTTATTTTTATATTAATTAACTTCTCTTTTCCATATTCACATTCCAGTGATAATTAGATAAAAAATTTCCCTTAATTATCCATATAATTAATCATGTATATGATTATTTTTTAAACCATATATCACTTATATATAAAAGTTTCTATAATTTATGTTTTTTTATCTTTTTCAATTTTTATAAACACTATTCATTACTCAATACTAATATTTGAGGATACAAATTTTTTTTAATAAATTAAATGTATTGTTTAATATATGAGGAGTGCTTTGTACCTAGAGTGATGTGTGGGGTTGTGTATAATAACTACCCTAGATTCATCAGTTGGAATCACTAGATAAAACATTAATCTATAATTAAATATGTTTTTACCTATAGTTTTAAATTTTCCTATTAAAGGTCCGGATAGTTGAGTATTCATCGTTAAGGGATCCAATAATAAAGCACTAACATCCTAAAGAATTTAGTTTTCATTATCCATAATATTTTCAAAATGATATTACCTTTAGATTCATATAATTCTAAATTTATTATAAAAATATAATTTTGTTTAGTTATTTACCATTACATGTTGATTATTATGCATGATATTTTCACATTTACTTTATATCTATATACACATCCTTCTTATTTTATTGATTAATTTCAATGTGAGTTAAGTTATTTACCATACCATATTCATTTTTCTTATTTAATATTTATTTCTTCTATAGTACATATCCCTTACTAATAATTTGATCACACCCTTATTTTTTTACATTCTTATGAATCAATGAAGATTACTATGATTGATATTCCTGGATATGATAGATGAAAAAATAAATTTTAGAATGTAATTATCTTGTAATTTCATTTATAAAATTTAACATAAGGCTAAAGTATGTATCATGTTCACTATGACTACTAACCTATTTGGTCCTTCTGGATTAGATTCCCTGTATATTATGATGATGTATTAAATAAGAAACTTGCACTGAAATTATGGTATCTCAGTCACAATAGTTGGTAATAATGCACTTTTTTCAAAAACAGGGAAACTAGATTTATGAAAACATAAAGTAGGAAACATAAATCTATGATAAACATTAAGTATAAGTACAATAACAGTAAATTTTTTTGTAAGAAGGATATAATTTAGTTTTTATTATAAATAAACCCATATCTAGATACTACATGTGGGTGTGGTTCAGAAACTGAGTTACCAAGGGGAAATATCTGCAAAATGGGTGAATTGATATTGAACCAATCAACACATGGTGCTTGAAAAGAAGCCTGACTGGGAACCTTTTCTGACACTCCCACACTATATAGTAAAGTTAATTCAAAATTTATTTACAAATCATTCTAAAGTATTTTAATAGATAAATTCAATGAATGAACTAGGTTAAACCTAAAGTGTTTTATATTAAACACAATGTGCCATAACATTGACATCATATTTATGAATATAGTTTTCCCCAACTACTATTATTGTTCCTCACACTATGTTGTTTGATAATAGTAAATGCATAGAACCAAAATGAATAATGATAACATTTAATATAAAGGATAATATAGTGACTATGAGATACCAAGTGGGATGATGGATAGATTGAATGATATTGTGATCATTCCAAATTAGTTTATTAAAATCTTATTAACTATTTATTACTTAACCAACTCTCAGAAGAACTAATGAATATATCGATTGAGTTCTATATGATATCAAGTGAAGAATAATATGTTTTAATTATTGCTCAATTTCAATCATGTATGAAATGTGGAGGGAGACCCCTAAGAATGTTTCTCAATGGAATGAAAAAATTATTTATATGTTGAAATAAATGGTATAAAAATTAATTTTCTGTGAATAAAATAGAGTAAAATTAAGGAGAATAAATATCATCTAATGGGTCCATTTATAGTTCGTTATCATAAACATGGAAAACCTGGGCATTATCTGAGACAATTAACACTTATAAAAGATAAAACCTATACAAGGAAGGACCTATGTTAAAATAATTTTTATAAAGTATTTAGGAATTGGGGTTCAATAACAATACTGTAGAGCTATTTTTTATGAATAGTGTTCTAGTGATAATAATTATGAATCATATAATGATTGAGTTAAATTTTAAAATCAAATACTTCTTCATTAACATATGATTTATGGATACGATTATGAGTAATGAGTTTATGGATGTTCAAAAATTTAATTTCATACATGCCCTTATTGGATTTTATGTGATTGAGTCGACCAAGATTAAGTATATTTTGGGAGAAATTTATTGAAACTATTTGTTTTCAAGGAAATTTTATTATGTAAATAATTTATTTTTATTTAATATAAATGAGTTTATTGTTATTGATTGAATTTAGGGATAATATGTTCAATAATGAAATCATTGTAATAGTCAAATAATATTTTTATGAATTATAAAAAATGTGGTATCTAAAACAATAGTAAAATGTATATTTAATGATTAATTATTTTTCAAGGATGTTAATCATATTTTTTTGTAATATTATAGGAGTAATATTATTATAGTGTTATAAAAATGACATTATTCATGCCAAGTGGAAAACCATCACATCCCACATATTTTTGGGGTTTGAAGACAAAAATGATGAACAACCAGGGTTTAATTCCTTGCACATCCAAATATGATTTCCTAGTTAATAAGATATTTTCTTAGTTAATTTATTTGTTGATAAAATATTAATGATAAAGTAGTGGTGTTTTCATTTAGGTTTAGAGATTAATGTATTATATAGGATAACTGGTGCTAACCATATTTGATTTTGATAATAATTAGGGATAGACACAATGACTCTTCAATATTTTATGGATCTTTAAAGTGAATTTAGTGTTTTAGGAATAAAAAATTAATTTTTGGATATTCATTTCTTGGTGTAAGGAATAAGTTTGAAATTGATCAAAGAAACATGGGATTAAAATATTTTTTTAATAGAGATGTGTCTAGTAAGTATATTTTATATAGATTATTAGATATTAAAATAATTCATCAACATTAGGAAAATGTTTTTGAAAAATAGATTTTCCCAATTTCTTAATTTATGTTGAAGCAATGGTATTTTTAAGTACCACAAATTTCGGGGTTTAAATCCCTTATCTTTCCTTTGATTAATAATTTTCTTGTGATTAATGAACTGAATAGATCTGTAAAATTATTTAGGATTTTCATCCATGAACATATATTCACTTTCCACCAATTTTATCCTACATAGAAACCTAGTAATATGTTAATTTATTTGACATTTGTATTTCAATTTCTCTCTTTTTAAGAGGATATTTTATTAACTCTTTACGATATGGGTTTTCAAACAAATAATTTTCAAATGTCATACCATTAGTTATAGAGGTCATGTTTAAATTACAATGACACAATTTATTAAAGGTAGGAGAATGTAACACCCTTAAATTATTAAATAATAACATTATATTTGTTAGTGTTTCCTATGTGAAGGATATATTTTAGAATGTGTTATATACAACACCATGTTTAAACAAAATGTAAAATACTATTATAGTTTTATATAATAGTCATCACCTAGATATTGGAATAGAGGGTGTGATTTGGGAAAAATAAATTATAAAAATTATGGTTAGGTATGAATTGGATATAAAATATGAATCATTTAAAAGGAAAAGTAATTGTTTTCTGAAAAAATGTTTATTTTCAAAATACATGTTTAGTCAATATTTCTGCACAAAATTTAAAATAATTTTTTGAACAAAATTATAGATTTTTTAGAAAAATAAAGTTAATTTTTTAAATAATAATATATTAATTTAATTATGGTGATTTTTTTGGTATTTTTATGAAATATTTTATTTGTTTATAAATAGTGAAAATTTCTTAATTTTTTATTGAAAATTGTCATTTTGTTTAAATTATTTATAAAAAAATTTATAATTTCGATTGGTTTTAATGTTAAATTTCATAAATTATTTATCATGTTATATAATTTAGACTAATGTAATCAGTTTGATATTGAAATTTGATGTAACATCATTATAAACTAATGATCATTTTCTCTTTGAAAACCTGCTTTCTCATCATCTCAGCAAGACAAATTTAAAATTAAATTCTACAAAATATATGAATTTAGTTAGAAAAATTTGATTCCATTGTTTGAATCAAAAAAAATTATTAATGTAATTAGAAAAAATACATTTTTTCACCTAAATTAATATTGAAAAAATTACTAATTATTTACCACATTTAATTAATAAATTCATTTACTATATATTCTGTTAAGAAGATAATAGTAAAAAAAGAACATTAAAAATGTAAACAACACTTATTCGATTCATATTTTGACCTTATGTATTGTAGGCTCAATAATGGCCCATTAGGGTGGATTTTTTCCTGATAAAAACGTGTGTATGATTGAATATTTTAAAAAAATTACTTGTGTGCCACTAATCGCACTTATAAAAGGACTCCCACTCTCATCTCTTATTAAAACATTTAAAACTCATTAGTTCTGTGTTGAAATTCTGAAATCACTTCCTAAAATCCCTTATATCATCCTAAGATAATTAGATTGGATATAAACTCATCCTAGAAAGGATATCGTGTAATCAAAATTTTATGTCCTGACCATTGTTCTACACACCGGTTTCCCTATCCAGATTACTACATGATCTCTAGAATGCCTTCACAAATGGTAGATTCTATTGACTTGAACAAGGGACCAAATATATATAACATGTGGATAATATAACCCCTTATCAAGGTATCACAATAGAAGAAATAAATAAACCATAACCAAATGACATAAAAAATAACCAAAATAATTCCATAACATGTTTAAACCATTAGCACATGATAAACTAAAATAGAAAAAAAAATGTCCCAACTAAAGAAGCAGATATGTTAGGAAATAAATGTTTCAATGGTTAGTATTAAAAAAACCCAAAATAAATACACACTCCCAACTCTAAATCGAGCCTCAATATCATGTCTGGTTTCATCATCCCTGATTCATCCCAACCAAGCCATCTAATGTAGGTCTCCTTCCCTTATCCAATCGTAAAACACATGAATTTTATTTTGGTAATAATATGGAAGACTGATTAGGGTGAGATTACGACTTAGTATGCTACTAGAAATGAAATCTTAAATAGAATCATATCTATAACAGTGTATGTATTTGTAAAAATAAGAAAACACTAAAAGGATAATAGTTATCATAATTCAGTATTCTTTAATGAACCACATAAATTACTCAAGTTCAAGATGACCACCAAACCATCAAAACCTTCTTCATCCCATTCTGAAGTATGATCCATCCATAAGGGATATAATATTTCATAAATCAAGGTTTTTAATTATTTAAATCATTTGTCATTTGATATTACAGATACTTGGAACCATACTTCAATGCCTACATCTTGGTCTATGAATTCCATATCTTGCACTCAATGGGTATCTGAAGCATCATTCCCTATCCCAAACCATATTATTATCACATATGGGCTATTGAAGCATCAGTCTGTGTCCTACACTTTTCATTATCACATATAGGATTTTGAATCATCATTCCCTATCACACATATGTAATCTCATAAATCACATTATAAAAAATATCAAAAAATTAACATATATCACGATTATTAAGATTAATCATAGTTAATATTCTTATCAATTATCTACCTCATAATTCTCAATCTCAATTTACCAAACAATCATGGTTTCCACTTTACTCATGTGGAATAATATAAACAATTTTAGATTAAAAAATGTATCAAAACTTAATCACATAAACCATTAAAAATTATTTTTAATATAAAAATCACATTATTCCATTTAAAAATTAATTCAATATCCCTTTAATAAATCAATTCCTCAATCCCATCAATTAAACAATTTCATAATCCATTTAATAAATAAATTCTAAATTTCCATCAATTCCATAACCCATTAATTAATTAATTAACCAATTAATTACACCAATTCAAGATGCAATTGAGAAATGTGTAACAGAAATTTCACAATTATATACATTTAATTGAAATCAAGATTTGGGGAATCAAAAAATATAACCATAACTCAAGATAGTTGATAGATGTTCACCAAATAATAATCCCCCAAAATGAAATGAATATATTAGTTCCACAGAGAATTATTATATCTAGAACTAATACCAATATAAAAATTAATCCTATTATGTTCTATTGAATCCTAGATCTAAACCCATCAAAAATAGAAGATAAAAAATCCCCCTTTATCCAGAAAAATATAGGGGGAGAGAGGAAATCACTCATGAAGAGATTACATCTTAAATAAAGCATTAAATTTTCAATTACATATTCTATTAATCCAGATCATAGTTCATGGGGAATAATAATTCATTCGAGAGCTCTAAAAATTAATGAATTATTTTATAGATGATACATGGAAAATCTGAGTTCAAACTAGTAGTTCTGTAATTTTAGAGTAATTATTCACAGAAATTTATCTGATTTGAATGGTTTCCTATGAATTGGATGATGGTTTAATAAATTTTGTGAATGAACCATACACCTCTCCTAGGTGTCACATGGTTACTATGATGAGGGTACACTCATTGGGAAACCATTCACCAACCAATAAAAACCCCTATATTTGGGTTTGTATGATTTACTAGGTAGGGTGTATGGTTTGGGAAAACTATGTTAGAACCATGAACCGCTCAAAGGCCCCTCAAAAACATCCAAAATTATCAAGTTTTAACTTATATATACCCAATTTATAACCCGACCATGTTATGCTCAAAATAAGGTTAAAATATTACCTAAATTGATAATTCCACATTCCTAGAAAATTTAAGATCATTCAATTTCTCAACCTTTTAATAGTTTTTCCTCGATTTGTACTCTAAATAATCAAAAATATTAAAAGGTAAAAATATAGGGAAACTGATCTTCGATATATGCATATATCCCCCATGTTTCCTCTTGAACATGACCATGTTTCCACAATTCTCACACTATTGGCGTGGTATTTACATGAAAAAAATTGTCATTGTGATCCAAAATATGAATAATATTCTCCTAAAAGGATAAATATTTATCGTGCACAACATCATCAACATCGATCCTATGACTAGGGTCAGGGTGATATTTCCAAATCTATTATAGATGAAAAACATTGTACATGACACTATACCTATATGGAAGATCCAATTAGTACACCACTAGATTGATTCACTCTATGATATCTTAAAATTGAAAAAACTAGGTGCCAACATTCCCTTCCTTATAATTCCATGTTTACCCAAACAAAGTCACACCTGATGGAACACATGATCATCCAAGGTAAAATCCAGGGGTCATCGATGTCTATATTCAAGTGTCTTGTACCACTCTAGGCCATAGCAATACATTTTCTAATCAGGTGAACCTTTTATAATGTATCCTGAATGAGACTCAATCCCAATAAATATTACTCGATTCCCTCTATCTAGTACAAAGGAGATATTAATAGATTAACATAAATAGCTTCATATGGTGTCATCTAAATAGTTTCCTTATAAAATTTGTAATATGATAACTCTACGACTACTATGAGATTCTCCCGAGACCCACTAAAGTCTATAACACATTCCCTTAGAACATCCTCTAACATATATAATTTATATTCCATCAATATTTCTATTTTTTTGGAATTTAGTACTCATAAATACCTATGTACTGAGTGCTTTCAGAAGGCCTTTCCAGGAATCTGACTTGAAACATGGGTCATGGTCAAAAACTATACTCCACAACACCCTATACAAATAGAATATATCCCAACCATACATGTAGTCCAACTGATTCACCGTTAAATTCTTCCAAATAGTCACGTAATGTGATACATTTATCAGTTTCTCCACAATAACACAAATAAAATCATTCTTTTTAGGCATCCATTGGATACTTTCCATATTGTCGATGGTAATGTCACTCCACTTCCATTAAGGAATGGGAAACAAATATAATAAACCACCAGGTCATCGATGCACATCTATCACCTATTTTCAGCTGTAATATCATGTCACAAACACTAAAATATCTTTTTTCATACATGACCAACAATACTATCGATTTAGGTTTAAAAAGACAAATATTATTTGAGGTATGGATTGTGTGTTTCCTATCTATTCCATGTTTAAATGCTTAAAAATGACCTAATGGTGATTCCCATCAATTTTGTGGAAGGCTCAGGGGTGTTTGGGGATCATTGTATTTTTAGATCCCAACTAATGGATAGTTTTTTCCTATTTCATGTGTAGGAGAAACCATGAAAATCGGGGGATTCGCTGCCACATGATTTTAATAAATCATGTGGTAGTGGCGACACGAACATGCAACATGTCGGAAAAAGTTGTATAACATTGACATGGGATTTTGCAGGAATACCATAGTGTTATCCAAACCATGGGAGGTTAACATACATTATAAACATAGGTTACATAAGGTATTGCACAGTTCCT
Organism: Viscum album; assembly: GCA_963277665.1. NCBI lineage: Eukaryota > Viridiplantae > Streptophyta > Magnoliopsida > Santalales > Viscaceae > Viscum > Viscum album. The sequence continues at coordinate 1,153,650,144 of OY728140.1, forward strand.
ACCTGGTTATCCCAAATGTTCACACAAACCATATGACCTAGACAATTTGGGTAAAATGAATCTTTTTTGCTCAAAATGTTTATATATTTAAAATTATTCTCCACCATCATTGAACTGTTGAACATAAAAATGGGAGAGATCTATTTGAATCTTTTTCTCCATTTTTAAACCTTCTCTTCATCTGTTGTCTGTTTAGACCACCATTATTCTCAAATGACCCACTATCTAAATAACTTAATTTTTTATCCCTATTAAATTATTCTGGTTATCGATTGTGCTATTTGGATTTAGGTTCATATGACTTAATATCCCACTCTTCGTCTGTTCTTTAGTTTTCCCCCAAAATAGGGAGAATAAAAGATTGAAACATGATGATCTAACTAGTACGAACATATGCTAGGTGGTCTTGTGATTTTCATTGAATTTCTACTTGATTATATATGTCATAGTGTCACATGAAAACATTTGGGGTGTCTCATTGATTTATAAACCATGTATGATAACAACCCTATTTATTATTACACACTTAAACATGATTTTTTACATAAATTTTCACTTAAGAAAACTCTAAGGATTGAGGGGTCTAGTGTCGTGGGTTACTAGGAAAATTATATAACATCTTAGAACATAAACGCAACATCTTTATTTAAAATAATCTTTACATGACACAACATTCCCTCATACATAGCAATGAATGAGATAACTTGAGGACATGGAAAATAAAAGGGTAAGCTATAAATCCTAGTAAGGGGGTAAACAAGGCATAACCTGAATAATATAGTACATGTTAGGAAATATACATGTCAATGTATTGAAAAAAAATCATGATCATAATGGAATGATATAACATGAGTATCATAATATGGAAATGTGGAAACAACACATGACATGGTATTAGCGTGTGCCAAGGCTCATTTCACATGCAGCATGGGTAAACCCTAATTTCACTTGAATTATAATGAGTAAACCCTCATTTCACTTGACGTGTCATGATACTAATCTTAACCCAATTCATTGGAGTGCTATTAGGGTGCACCCTTCTTTAAAATTTCATTTCAAGCATAAGTGTTCCACATAGATCATACCACATGGAATCATTAATGATCATCATTTATTACATGATAATAGAATCTGGAATGCATACATGAAACTCTATAATTAATAAATAAACATGTACAGTGGTGAATACCCTTGATAGATAAATGGGCATTGTATTCACGACACAATGACTTTGTCTTGGAAAATCATGGTGCAATTTTGGCAGCATAACAATGTGATGTAAGAATTCATAAAAATGGTTACTGAGAGACAATGGGGGTGTCTCATCTTATGTACCTAAAATTTACCAAAAGGGGGAAATATAGATACATTTCCCAAAATATGTAATCAAATTTTATATCCATAATACAAAACTATAGCTTCAATTTAAATGAGGAGATTGAAATTCCTTAAGAAATTTTGGCATGATAAGAGGTGTAAATGGGAGGAATTAATGACAGAAAAATGGGTATATAATCATTAAAAAATTAATATGGAAGTATGGGGTGGTTATAAATCATACCCTAATATTATTAATTGAAACTAAAATGGCTGAACAACTAAAAAAATTGGACAAAATGAGAAAGGAAGAAATCCATTATGGAATTTCGGGATGGTAAAGGGTATAACTGGAAGGCATAGTTGAGAGGGAAAGGGGTATATCAACATTAAAACATAAATAGGATAGTATAGGGGAGGAAATAAGTCATAACCCATCATTTATAACTAAAAATAAAAGTGCATACCGATATTAATAAACATGGAAAAAATGAGAAAGGAAGGAATCTCGAACATGGATGTGTGGTCCTAACGTCTTGGGAGAGGCATGAGAGAGGATTAATGGGAACATAGAGATCCTAGTAATGATTCTAGAGTTAGAGGAGGAAATAGGTTGGTCGAGCTTTGAATGCTTTTATTGAAGAGGAAGTGGGAGCATGGGTGACTTCATATAAGAAAACAGAGGGAATTCTTTATTATTTTGGTTTTGGCCACCACACATTAAAATAATCAAAAACCGAAACAAACACAAAGTTTTATCCCATGGTTATTTCCAAATGGGAGTGTAAAACATTTTTTTATAAAGTAAATGGACAAAATTCTAAAAATATTAGGCTTTCCTATATGGAGGTGAGTGACACTATCAAGGAAATCATTTTAAAAAGAAAAATTGTTTTATACGTCCTGGAGTGTACACTAAGGTTTTGTAATATAAATAAAATAAACATGAAAACACATAATGTTAATTGAAAAAACTTTATTCGTAGAACATCCCACTTATAGTATATTATTATATCATAATTGGGTCATTATGATATCATAAAACACATTGTATAATTAAATGGTATTTAGTATTACCCAAAACATTAATTGGCTTAGAAAATTATGATAAATTCACTATTTGAAAATTTAGACTCCTTGATTCCAAAAATAATATTCATTTTCTCTAAATAAATTTCTAAATATGTGAAATTTAATTTTTAAAATAAAAACTGGCATTTATTGGAAATTCAGGAGTTTAGAGAAAAACATCTTTCAAATATTAATAAAAATTTCATTTGTAATCATAAAAAATATAATAAAAATTATATTTAAAAAAAATATTTTTTTATTAATATTTCATTAAATATTATTTAATTCAAAAATCCATTAAATCATAAAAATATATTTTTTAATTTATTATTAACTAAAAAATGCTATTATTTATTTAATAACTATTAAAAAGTAACACTAATAAAATAAATGCATATTCTATATTAAAAAATAATGTATATAATATTAGTTATATGGTCTTTTCACATATCCCCTTATAACACTAGCATATAAACTAAGGGTATGGTGTGCGATGGTGACATATTTTTGGGGTGGCTCAGATTACATCACTCAGGTGGTAATATCTATCAACATCCAAATCTCCTGTAGGTTGTTCTGGTTGATCATAACATGTTAAAGTTCAACTTTGGATTGGTCAAGAGTGAAGCCTAGTGATGCCACATCCTTTATGAGATATAAAAAACGGGCTTCGTATAGGGCAATTCTACTGAATGATTCCATCGCCTCATTTTTCTGTGTAAATTAGAATTATTAAATCCTTATATTTATACAAATCATGTGATCACTATTCAACGACTATATAATAAATGGAAATAATTCATAATGGTATTTTAAAATCAAAAAATCATAAAACCAAAGAAGTTCATATGTCTTATATAACCATTTTACATAATAATACATTTAATCAGATCAAGATAAATTTTCATTAATAAAATGTTTCGGTCCTTACAATCTTCCCCCTTAAGAAATCTTTCCTTCAAAATTTCCTTTTCCCACAATAAAACAGATGCAGGTAACTTTCCATCATCACTTCCTCTGATTCCCATGTTTCTTATTTCAAACTTGTGGTTTCTCCACAACATTTTAATGAGGGGAATTGTCTTATTACATATATTTTTTTCCCTACAATATAAGATATTCAAATGATTATCTTCATAGGATATGTCATTCTCCAATGGTACCACCTAGGGATTAAGTAAATACAATGGGTCGGGTATGTACTTCATCAAGAGTGATTCATGGAATACATCATGTGTATGGGATTGGGTCGGTGGGAGTTATTGTCGACTGGACACTACTCTAATGTGATCAAGGATCTCAAAAGGTCTGATGTACCTTCAACTATGATTTCCCTTCTTCTCTAGTCTCATAACCTTCTTCCATGATGATATGAAGAGGAAAACCATGTCTCTGATATAAAATTCTTGGTCTTGTCGGTGATTATCATTAAAGATATTTTTTCTAGTCTGAGTAGATTTAATGTCCTTCTTGATGTTCTTAACCTTATCCACCATCTCATCGACCATTTCTAGACCAATGAGTTTTTTCTCCCCAATATCATCCCAAAATTCATGTGTTCTACACCTCTACCCATAAATGGGCTTTACAAGTAGCCATTTGGAAGGGTGAGTGGTAACTGTTGTTATAAGAGAAATCAAATAGAAGAATCTGATAATCCCTTCTTCCTCTGAAGTCCATTGATCATTCTCTCAACATGTCCTCATATGTTTGGGTAGTCCGCTCAAATTGACAACTAGTTTGAGGATGATAAGTTCTATTGATATTCAACTCAGTATTCAGAGCATGTTGGAGACTCTTCAAGAACATAGAGGTGAATCTTGGATCTCATTTAGATAAAATAGACAGTGGTACTCCATATGTCCTTACCACGTCTTTGATATATATATGTGCCAATGGATCCAATGATAAATCCTCCTGAATTACAATGAAGTGTTAAATTTTTATATGATGATCCACAACAAGCCATATATCGTTGTTTCCTTTGGATATCATCAGAAGTCTGATGACAAAATCCATGGTGATGTTTTCCCATTTCCACATGTGTATGGGTAATGGTGGCATCATCCTTTTAGACTTATACCTCTCAGCTTTATCTTGTTGACATACCAGACACATTGAGGTATACTCAGTGATCTCCTTCATCATGTTATCACACCAACAATTCTTTCAACTATCTCGATGCATTGTTGTTTTTCTTGGGTGAATGGAAAAATGTGAACTACGTACATCATCCAAAAGTTTCTTCTTTTACTCAAGATTCGATGGAAAACCTAGTCTTGAACCAAATGTCACGATTCATTCTTCATTGACATTTAACATTGAGGATTTCCCTTTTACAGATAGTTTCCAACTTCTTCGGAATTCCCACATAATCCTGTTGAGCATACTTTATCCAATCCAAAATAGATGGTTGAGAAATAATTTTTGAAAGGATTGATGATGTTATATTCTTTATGATTTCAATGTTCATCTTCCTCAAATATAAGAAGATTGTATCATTTTAAATTCTCATCAATGATAGAATCACTGGGTCCTTTCTACATAGAGCATCTGCCACCTTGTTCACTTTCTCGGGGTGGTAATGGATTGTGAAGTCATAGTCTTTGATCATCTCTAACCATCTTAATTGGAGAATGTTCAACTCTTTCTATATTAATATTAACTTTAGGATATTTTGGTCCGTATATATTTCACACTTCGTTCCAAAATAGGTAATTTCACAGAATTTTCAAAGAGAATATCACTGCAGCAAACTCTAGGTCATGTGTTGTGTAGTTTTTCTCATGAACATTCAATTTCATTAAAGCATAGGAAATGACTTTGTCATTCTAAATCAACACACAACCTAAACCCTTTTTTGTTGCATCACTAAATACCACAAAAGTTTCTCTAATTTTGGTTAATGTGATCACAAGTGCAATGATAAGCCTCCTTTTCAACTACTTGATGTTCTCTTCACATTCATCAATCCAAGAAAACATTACTCCCTTATGAGTTATCTTGGTAAGATGGTTGGACAATCGTGAGAAATTTCTCACAAATCGGCGATAATATCTAGCTAATCCTAGGATGCTACATATATATGTTACTGAAGTTGGCCTTGTCCATCCCGTATTTGAATCTGTCTTGGACGGATCCCCCTATATCCCATTACTTGTGATGATATGGCCTAATAATGACACATCCTTCAACCAAAACTCACACTTTCTATACTTTTCTTAGATATTCTCCTTTCTCAAGGTCTCTACTATATTTCATAGATTATTCTCATGCTCCTCCCTATTTTTGTAGTATATTTGAATATAGTCTACAAATACTACCAAATATTATTCTAGTTAATCTCTATAGAATATATTCATCAGGTCCATAAAGATTGTTGGAGCATTAGTGAGTCCTAAAGGCATTACTACGATTTCATATTTCCCATACCTTTTATGAAAAGTAGTCTGGGGTATATACGCATTCTTCACCCTTACTTGGTAATACCCCAACTTCAAATCCACATTGTAAAAGTATTGTGCTCAACATAACTAATCGAACAAGTCATCAATTTGAGGTAGTGGATACTTATTCTTTAACGTGTTTTTTTTGATCTCATGATAATCAATGCAAAGGCAAATTGACCCATACATATTCATAACTAAGAGGACTAGTGCACCCCATAGTGGAGCACTTGGGTGTATACAACCATTATCTATCTTATCCTGTAGTTGTCTCTTCAACTCCTTATGCTCCACAAAATCCATTTTATATAGAGTCTTGGATATTGGCAATGCCCCAAGTATAAGAGAAATTGAGAATTCAACATCTCTTCTTAGAGGAAGACCATGAAATTCCTCAGGAAATGCTTCAGTGAATTCCCTCACAATAAGAATGTCTTTATGGATGGTTTCTTCCTTGGTCCTAATCATCTGAGAAAGATACATGTTCTCATAGGGAAGTAACATCCACGCTTTGGATTATAGTGATAAATAAGATTCAACTTCCTTCATTCTCGTGTATAAAATCGAGGTTGATTCTCTTTATAGAGAGTCATTTCCCTCTCACATCAATTTATGTTGGCTCTATATAAAGAAATACAATCCATGTCGACAATTGCATCAAATTCTACCAGTGGGAGTATGATTTGGTTTGATGGAAAGTTCAATCCACATTTTGTGACTAGGGAGGAGTTATATTCATGGGATTCAATGATTTCCCCATTTTTTGTTCTCACTATCATATTTACTTCAATGATTTTAGGTGGTTTTGGTATTGTTCTACTAAACTATCAAGATACAAAATAATGTGTATTACCATAATAAATAATCTATGTTCACTATTCTGGAATGAATAACTAACGTCCCTTTCACCACTTCATTGTTGATGTTCACTTCAGCGGTAGTGATGGAAAAAGATATCATTTGATACCATAGAGGTTTTTGGTTGCCTCAAAAAACCCATGGCACAGGGGATTGATTTTCAAGGTTCCCTAGTTCATTTCTGTTGATGAAATAAACAACACGTTGAGGGTCAAACAGATCTTTCATCTCCTCTATCACAACAATGGGTTTTTCATTTCATTAATTAACGGATAGGTGTCCTTTTTCATCCTCACCTAAAGCATTTACTCATCCCCTTCATGAAATTTTGAGGGTTCTTCTCTCCACACCTTTGGCAAGTAGGGTGATATATTTTTATAGCACCATTGAATTTATCAATCGGGCCACCAAAATTAAAGTCCAACATACACTTATTATCTCCATGATACACCTATGATTTTCTGATATCCATTTCAAATTTGATGGAACATCAGCAATTTATTTATTATAATCTAAGTCACGGATCCCTTGGGCATTCCGTAGCATAGATTTTATCCCATCGAAGAAGCAGTAAAACTTTTATTCAGGGGTAACTACAAAGCTCAAGGAATATCATACAAGCCTTTCGATGTTTTTCTTGTACGCTCTAACAGAATGGTCTCCTTTTTCATGGGATAAAGGAAGTCCCTTTCCATATTAAGTCGGTGGGTGTTCGGAAAATATTTATTGAAAAACATCTTATAGAAATCCTTCCTTTCCAACACCTAGATCTCATCCTCAGGCTTCGTATTTTTAATCAATATGCACCATTGATCAGTTACACCCTCTATACAATAATCAACTAGATGAACCTTCTGTTGTTTGGAATATTAAAGGATGGAGAAGATCTTTTCAATGGATTTGATCCATTGTTCGAAATTTGAGGGATCAGATGATCAATTAATAGTAGGAGTCCATAGTCTCATGAAGCTCTTGATTGTGACTTGTTCATTCCTATGGGGGCTGAATATTCCTCTTGACCCATGTTTCTATTAAATGATTGATTTAACTAAGAGATTACCGGTACAAAATTTGTGATTCCTGCACTTATTGGATTTGGAAGCTCACTAAGAAAGTCATCCCATTGATCTTCACATTGGTTGTTATCTTGTGTCCTCCTATTACTTGCCATTGGATGGAATAAAAGGAAAGTTAGGGGTAACCCATAAAGTGTAATCCAAGGACAAAAATAGATGACTAATAAGTAACATTTAGTTTTTTTATCTTTTCAATCTATAGGTTTAAATATATATTTTCCATGATCTAATTGCCAACATTTATTCTTAGGTGAATTTATTTATTCCCTTAACAATGGTTCATACTATTCTGGTGAATTTACCAAAGCATATCCAAGAGGTGTGTCATTAGAAAGAGTACATAAAGGCCCATTTTCGTGTTCCAGGATACCTTTGGTCATGCCCGAAACATCGTGTCGGAGTTTTCACTCCAAGGTAAATTTGTGCAGAGTAGCCTCTACCTGCTTGTATCCACACATGGATGTATTTTCTTGACAAACCACAAACTCCATACTGACCATAACATACAGATGTTTTTATTATACATAGTCTTATCCCTAAGTCTTTACCTAGTGTTTTATAATCCTAATCTTGAAAATAACATAACATATACATTAATACCAACTATAAATACTCTTCTCTTTATTATACACTTAAATATGATTTATTCCATAAACTTGAACTTAAGTCAACTTTGAGGATCGAGAGGTCTAGTGTCTTGCGAAATTATAAACACAAATAATAACCTAGAACATAAAACACAACATATTTATTGAAATCTTCCTTTACATGAAACAACATTAACTTGTACTTATAATTGCATGGGATAACCTATGGACATGTATAATAAAAGGGTGAGCTATAACGGGATGATATAGCATGAGTATCATAACGTGAAAATGTGGCAACAATACTTAACATACAATTAGACCGAGACAAGGATAATTGAACATGGATCATGATTAAACCATAATTTCACTTGAGTTAGAATGAGTAAACCATAATTGAACTTGACTTATCATGATACTAATCATTACCCAATGCATTGGAGGGCTATCACGACACACCCTTCTAAGAAATTTCATTTCATGCATAATTGTGCCTCATGGATTAGACAACATGGAATCATTAAATATAATCATTTAATACATGATAAAAGAATGTAGAATTTATACATGAAACTATATAATAAATAATTAAAAGTGAATAATGGTGAATACCCTTGATGGTGAAATGGTCATGGTATTCACAACATAATGAATTTTTCTTGGAAAATCAAGATGCAATTTCGGTAGCATAACGATGTGACATAAGAATTCATAAAAAAAATTTATGAGAGATAATGAGGAGTTTCATAATATGGGAAAGAAATTTATTATAAGGGTTTCATATAGATACATGTCCCAACATAAGTAATGTTATTTTAGATTCATAGTACAAAAGAAATTCTTGAATTCAAATGAGGAGAGAGAAATTCCTTACGGAATTTCAGCATGGTAACAAGTGTACATGGGAGGAATTAATTAGACATAAATGGGTCTCTCATCATTAAAACATAAATTGGAATGGGTGGGGGAGGTTATAAATCATACCCCAAAACCCAAAATTTTTATTTGAAAATAAAATTTCATAACAACTTTATGAAAAATTGAAAAAAATGGGAAAGAAAGAATTCCCTTACGGAATTTTGGCATGGTAATAGGTATACATGGATGGAATCGATGAGAGAGAAATTGGTCTATAATCATTAAAATATAAAGAGTATAAAATATGGGAGGTGCTAAATCATACCCCAACATTGATAATTAAAAATAAATGGGAAAAACAATATTAAAAAACATTGATAAAATGTAAAAGGAATGAATCCCTTACTTGGAAGTGTGAACCCAAAGGGTGGGTAGATGCTTGTGAGAGGATTAATGGTTTCTTAAGGAGCCATGGGAGGATTATAGAGAGATGAGGGAAGAGGTTGGTCGAGCTCCAAAATATTTGGGAGAAGTGGTAGTGGTATCTTGGTTGGGTTTATATAAAAACAAAGGGAATTCATTATTAATTAGGGTTTGGCCACCACACATTAAACTGACCAATACCACAAACTGACCATTGGATTTTTCCAATTTTATTGGCTAAGGGGAGTGGAAAAAATTATTTTATAAGGATAATGGCCTAACTTTTTAAAATATTGGGCTTGCTTATGTGGAGGTGAGTTACACTCTCCAAGAAATCATTTTAAAAAGATAAAATGTTATATAAGTCTTGGAGGGTCCACTAATGTTTTAACAAATAAATAAAATAAACCTAAAATCAAATTATTTTAATTTTAAAACATATATTTTCCGAAGTACCCACTTATATTATTTTATTTTATCACCATTGGGTCATAATGATGTCAAAAAACAGATTATATAATTTAATGGTATTTAATTTTTACCCAAAAGTTCAACTGTCATAGAATAATATGGAAAATAAACTTTTTGATAATTTTATCATATTAATTCCAAAAATAATATTCATTTTCTCTAAATAATTTTCTAAATATGTAAAAAATTTACTTTTAAAACAAAAACTAACATTTATCGAAAATTCACGGGGTTTGACAAAAACAGCTTTCAAACCTTAATAAAAAATTAAATTATATTCATCAAAATTATATGATAATTTATATTTAATAAAAGTTAATTTAGTAATAATATTTAATTATAATATTACTATTTTCAAAAATCCATTTATTCATCAAAATATATTTCTTAATTGAATATTAACTAAAAAAATGCTATTCTTGATTTAAAAACTATTTGCAAAGTAACACTAATAATATGAATGTATATTTTATATAAAAAATAATATACATAATATTAGTGCTAGGGTGTTGTTTCATAACTCCTTATAACACTCGCATATGACCAAAGGGTTTGGTGTGTGATGGTGACAGACTCTTCGAGTGGCTCGGGTAACATCGCTCTGGTGGTAGTCTCTATCAACTTCCACTACTCCCGTAGTTGGTTCCAGAAGAGATTAACATATTGAAAATAAGCATGGAATTGGTCAAGAGGGAAGCCCAGTGATGCCACATCCTATTGAAGCTCAGAAAAAATGAGCTTCTTATGGAGCAATTCTGCTAGATGAGTCCATCACTTTCTTTATCTGAGTAAATTTGATTTGATAAAGCCCTATATTTATACTAATCATGTGATAACTACTGAATGGATATATTATCAATTGTAACAACTTTTAATGGTATTTTAAAATAAAAATATCATAAATCCAATGAAGTGAATATGTCTTTTATAACAGTTTTACATAATTACTCATTTAATCAGATCAAGAGATATTTTCATTAATAAAAAGTGTGGGTTGTTACACGTATATTGTGTCCTATCATTGATTAAGTATTTAATTAGGTGTTTCAATGCATGTTGCATGTTTAATACTTGTTTGAAGGTTCACCTCATGGGTGAGTTCCTATATTTGCCACTTATTGGCCTTTTGGCTTAGGATACCTATGTGGTGTGCCTTCAATCCCTTTGAGGGTTAGTTAAAATGGAATTGATTAACTATATGTGTGTTCTATGTTGTCATATGCCTTTCTAATTATATAGGGTTCTGGATAGATGAATTACCACATTGGTCCATGTTATGCCTATTCTTAGTAATGTATGATGGGACTGTTTAGTTCCAACTAAGAACCTTCCCACGTGAGTTGGAATATGTGAATTACCTATAATGGTATATATTTCATAATAGGCTTGTGACATTAAACATTTCCATGTGAGTAATGATAGGCCTAATCTTTGAGGGTGGTCCTAGTTGAGACATCCATTGTGGTAAATGAATATTAGATGCTTTTGGTGTAGACCCTAATTATTTTTAAGATGTGAGTTTACCATGGACTCCATGGATGGGATCACAGAGGCTATGTAAATGTTGATCGAATCATGGATCCGTATAATATACCATGGATGGTCTCAAAAGGCTTGGAATATGTTGTGGGTTACACTTTGGCTTCCTATTGTACCACCAAGGATGGGCTCAGTGACATAAGTTATACCACACCTAGAGGGATACCAAATTTTACACCATGAGGTTTTTTAGGACAAGCTCATAGGGTTCCTGTGGATATGTAATTGGAGTGAAACATGAATTCTACATTAGTAATGTCATAAATAGGATGAAGGTTATTTGGATATTGAATGGTTTATGATGCACCTATCATGACAAAAAGAACAATTTTGTTTCTAGTCCTTGTCTATACTTTCCTAGATGTCCTTTGGTGGCATCTATGGTGTTTACTGCTATACATGGGATCTTTGACCTTATTAGGGATACCAATACATATAAGATCAATAAAATTTAATTCCTAATTTAATATAAATTAAATGTAAATGAAACTAGTATTTTTTGGATTTTTTTCTTTTGATTTTTTCCAACCTTTCTATTTTTACTATTTTTAAATTTCTGTTATTTATACTCACTGATAGATTTGCACAAAAATATGGTTGTAGTATATTGGGATTTATTCTCACACCATGTTTGGGTAATTAATTGGGCCAAGAAGAAATTTTATGAACAAAATTGTCGACATGTGTAAGTGCCCTCCTACTTGTACATGATATGATACCTAGGTGTAGGAGAGCGTGGGACCAATCCTACACTTGCGATGCTACTAGGAAACATTTATTATTTTTACACCTCTTTGATATTGTACTATATATGATAGCTTTGTGAATTTTTGGATGTTTTCTTAGAAACACATGAGATGCAGAATTTTAAATATGATACGACATCAGATTATTTGAATTATCAGTATTTTGATCCTTACATATATTGTGTGGTATTGTTTTATCCGCTATCAGTATGTTTTTTTCATTGTGATATACTCTTCCAGTATATAACACCCTGATATTTTATGAGATTTTTTTTAATTTCTTTCATATATTCTATTTTACACGACACCAAGATTATCTTACACTATACACAACACTGTATTAGCTTGCAGTATACAAAACACTATTCAGGGATCGTGTTACACAAAATTTCATGTTCGTTTGATAGTAGTTATTCTATGCAATATTGAGTATATATATATATTAAATGTATAAATGAAATATTGTTGGATTCTTTTATATGAAACAATAAAGGAGTCTTTCACTATACGCAACCCGGACTTGGCTTGCATTAAACGCAATCACGACCTTTCTTGATAGCGTGTGTTGTATGCAATACCAGGTTTCACTAAAAAATGATATATGGTTATAATATTATTATTAACTAGCCTTTATGAATATTATTAACTAATTTTTTAATTTTATAACATTATTATTCATCTTAATCATTTTCTAGAATAGGCTATGATAAAAAAATAAATGATTCGGGTAAAATACGTATTTTTAAAAAAATGCAGTTTTACCGCATATTGATGGTGCGCCCATTTAAAATATAATTTATGACAATTTTATAAGTTAAAATTTTCAAAATAAACTTCTTTTTTTGAATCAGGATATAAAAATTTACATTGGATAAATTTCTGATATTTTTCTCACAGTGTTCTTATTTTGATGAATAGTAAAAACAAGCTAAATTTTACTTAAAAACAAAATTTTTCATCGAGATAACATGTATGGTTAAATTATAATATTAAATTGGTTTAATGTATAAATAGAATATATTTTTACCATTTAATATAATTTTTGTCATTAGCATTGATTTTACATTGAATTCATAGGTTAAATCAATTCAATCTTTTGCAATGTTTTATTCATAAAACTTTTTTAACAATGGGATTAATTTAAAATTAATTTCTACAACATCTGTGTTTTGAAGTTGGAAAAATGGATTCTATATTTGGAATCAGTATGTCCGAAGTATGTGAAATGGATACTTTTTATATTTGGGCATTGTGAATAGTAACTACAGTAAATTTTATTTACCACAATTAAAGGTAAATTAGGAAATTAAGGGTTAAAATAATATTATAAAATTACCCTAATACATGTATTAATATTATTTTATGATTATATTTTGTCCTAAGACATATTTGGGTCTAAATGGAATCCATTTGAACCCACATGGATGTGTTTAAGACCCTTAATTTATTTTATTTTAGAGAAAGTGAAATATATCTCACTCAAACTTCAATAATTATATTATTTTTAATATAACGTTATACAGAATATAATTTAGATTATAAAAACTCATTTGAAAACTAATTTTTTTCTTTATCATGTTAATTTATATGTTATTTTTGTGAAATATTTAATTAACTTAATATCATATACATTAATGATGTAGAAATTATTTATTTAGTGAAAAATCAATAATATAGTTTTTATTAAAATAATAATACCAATAAAAAGGACCAAACACATGAAAAAACTTATTGGTAGAGTATATATATACCCTGAGAATCCAAGGGTCGATTTTTGGACCATATGGACTCTTATGAAACAGATTAGGATATTTATATTATTTTATTTTAAATGATGTAAAATATGTCACCTTCATAATTTAAAAAATATAACAATTTAAATTTTGTGATTTTAAGATGATAAGTTAGAGTAAAAATATTATTATTAAAGGTATTATATTTATTTTTGTCATAGGATTGTATTTTTAATTTTTATGCAACTAATAATTATATTAAATGATTATTAAAAAATGATGCAGCAGTTGTTTTATTAAGAGAAATATCAAATAAATGTTATTATAAATATTAAAATAAAAATTATATGTACTAATTAATGTTCTCCAAAAATTTTATTGATTAATATGACATGTTATGAATCTATTAAAAAATTTGGTTCGAATATATCTTCTGTGTGGATTTTATTTAAATTGAAATAATTGAATAGTGTCAATATTAACACTATTGTTATTTCATAAATATAACAGATTATTAAATTGCTGAAAATCACATAAATATTTAAAAATTAAAAAATGAAATTTATATGGTCTAAAATGTCATATAGTACCTAATTATGGATAATTCATAACATATAAGTAATTATTTATAACAATATAAAATTAAGAATATTATTACCTCAAATAAGATTAAATAAATTAAATAAGGACAAATAAAATTGATAATGTTTAAAATTACTTCCCAACATGTCTAAATTTGATTTAATGATAAGATTACAACCCTATATTGCATCATATCATAATTTGAGTCGCTTTGGAATTGTTTATGTGGGGTTTGAGTTTATTATAAAATAATATTTTTGAGGTTTCCAAAAGTGCCCCTCTCTTCCCTTATAAGAGCCCACCTCCTCCCTCTCCTCCTCACACCACATTGAGCATTCAATCTCGGCCAAAAATGGACCATTTCTCTTCTAAAATTCCCTATAAACATAATAGAGGTTCTTGTCTTCTTCAAAGACCAGCTTTAGTGCCCTAAGAGGAGGTTTAGAAGAGGCACGTCCAAGAAGAGGTAATATCTTTTATTGATTCTTTCACGTTCATTTCTTCTTCTACTTCCTATTATTATCTAGTTTCATAATAATGAAATTAAAATTGTATCACTCATATACTGATATGTTATTATAAATATGAAACGTCCCCTTTTTACCTTCTACCCATCCTACGAATAACAAAATCAGCATGCGTGCGTACGTACGGAATATCGTCTCCATGCCATGGTGTAATCTATTTTTCCACCAAAAAGTTACTTGGAAGGGTATAATGGTGTAAATAATAACTAAAAATATGGTTATTATAACATTATAATAATTATGAGATAATATATCAACCACTCTAATCCCATTCAATAATTATCGGAATGATATCATCGCTCGTGCGTATGTACGGATTACCGTCTCCACGACGCGATGAGATTCATTCTCCAAGTTAACCATTCAAGTTTGAATATAAAGTATATATATTAAATAATCATGAAATATATGACATATTAATGATACCGGACTTATTTATTAGTTATTTACTTACTTCAATTCAATTTAATAAGGAAACGAAAAGAGTGTTCATGCCTACGTAAGGCCTACCGTCTCCATGAATGGTGTATTTCACTCCAGTTATTGATCTATTATATATATTTATATTTTGAATATCTATTATATATAAATCATGTTTTACATTTTGTATGTTAGAAATCATGATCTAAGTAATCATATGAATAATTATAAGTCAAAACAGGAATGATAAATGAAACGATTTTACACAAAACGCTACTTTAAAATGGAATTGACAAATGAATGGGTAATATAAAGTAATAAGTGAATCATATATGATATCATAAATATTATTATGGTTCTTTTACAAGTTAATAATATGTATAACCTACTATACAGGTGTCTCAGACACATACATAAGAAATTACACATAAGGTAAGGGAAAATCTCACAATCTCATTTTTATCTGAGATTGTTAATACATCAGAATATACTGGGGAACATATATCATCCACATCAATGTTTCCTCAATATTTAATATTGTTTATATACTCCTAAAATTTATTATATCCAATTTTTCCTATTGGTGAATTTTTAGTAAATGATATGAAAGGAGTCTTTTGTCATTTTCAGTACGAGATGCTTTTTGACTTTTTTGGCCCACGAACGAGAAGAATGTTTTTTTTTATCTTATTCGACATGAATGGATTTTTATGATTTCATAGAACGTTATTTCCATGAAGCATACTTTACATGTTTTCATGTTTATTTTTAATTAACTTCTTTTAGTTTTAAATTGTATGACATTTTAAGAACAGAAAAAAAATTTATAGTAGAAAGGATATATTACTCAAGAATGGAGTTCAAATGTTTTATCAATATTATTATTCATCTAATATAATATTGGGTTTTGTTTGTATCCCTATTATTACATTGATTTGATTATGTTATGGTGGAATTATTTTTATGAAGTCCTTTTATCTTATATGGATTATGTTGTGATGGAATGATGTTTAAGAATCCCATTTTTATTACATGGGTTATGCTATGATATATGATTTATAATTTTGTGGAGAACATAATAATGGTTTCATTAAGTGATGGGTGGGACCTATGTCTCCCTCCAATTATTTGGGTAAATATATTTATATCATGATATAGACTTGTCTGAATTGGAATGTTAATCCAGTTCAATGATACATGACATGAACGAGGAGTGAACTCGATTCAGAAAGGGACTTTGTCCACTATGATGGTCTTGGAAGAAATGCCTTGGATATTATGGAAATAATATCATGTGATTAATGGTTTTCACAATTACATGTTTTATTCCCATGCTATTTTATCATGTTTAATGTTCCTTTATGATCTATGCCTTATGCACTGCCATGATTTTTGTTATTACTCATGATTTTGATGTTTTATGCTCATGTTCTTACATTAAAATGTTTATGTATTGTTTTAGGTTTCCATGATTACCCTTAATGACCATTTGAGCTCACCCTTTTTTTTCTTTTCCCCATGATATAAATAAGGGTTTTAGGTAAGAGAACAAAAGGTGAAGATCATTGTGGGAGATGTTGAAGATCTTTCACTATGGTTAGAAGATGATGTTCTGAGTTTCTAAAGACACTAAACTAATACCGTCTTTGGGAATTTGTTTTTGTCATGTATTAAGTATTCTGAAAAAGTAATGTAATGTCTATGAAAATCAAGCTTTGGGTCTCTACAGTTGGTATTAGATCCAGGTTTAGTTAACCTTTGGAAACTAGGATGGGAAAACTTTAGTGATATCCCCAGAGATATTTATAAAGTATGTCTAGGGATGTCCCTAAAGTTATGTACATGTATAGGTTATAGTCCTAGAATTTTGGTAATTATCATAGAATTTAACCTATGATGTTAGAGATTGAATGTAATCCCACTTGATTATGTTGTTTTTCTAGTACGCTTTTTGCCTCTATACTATTATTTTTTGGGTTTTATGAAATGGGAGGAAACCTGAGGATTCTTGTTAATAGAGAATGTGATGGACAATGGAATGATATTATTCATGAGAAACCAAATGAAATGGGATTTGGATGTCTAAACAAAATTATTATGCCTAATAAGAAATATCAAAATATGATCAACAATCTAATCTTTGGTAGGTTTCTTGACTCAGCTAATAAAAGAAAGATGGATATTCATGATGATCATAGAGGAAGGAATGTTAAATTTTCCTCATGTAAATGATGTGGGAAGAGGCATCTGGGAGAATGTTTCCAAGGAACTGGAAGATGATTTGGGTGTGAAAAATCCGGACACAAAGACAATAATTTCAAATTAAAAGGTTTTGTTAAAACCAGGACAAGGATAATGGTATTTCTAAGACATCAACAACAGTTAAATGTTTTAAATATGGAATGTACGGGCATTATACAAACCAATTCCCTAATGGAAAGTCTCATGAAGAGAATCATGATGGTCTTATGGGTAGTATTTATATTGATGATGATGAATAGACTACAAATGATATGTGAGATGAAATAATTGTTCAAGCCCGGTTATTAGTTTAAGATGGTAGTGAAATGATTTATGTTTATCAAGAGTTATGTTGTATAGGTAATGGTACTATGGAATAAAGACAGGTCTAAGAATTGTTACACTATTGTTTTTTCTAATGTATCTCAATGTATATGTTGAACGGAACTGGTAACCATGAATGGGTATTCAAATATTTTTGGAAAGTAGACGATATGCATATAAATATGGGATATGGAGATAATGATCTGTTTTATAGTGTTAATGAGATCAGAAATAATATAAAGACAATGTGATATCCGGGTTTGATTATATAGAAATTTTGCGATTTTTGTATGTGGAAAGAGTTAACTTTTGATAGAATTCATGTTTTCACTAAGGTTATATAGAAATTCACGTTTCAAGAGAATACATAATTTAGGTATTCACATGCCTATAATGTGACCAACAAGATATATTTTATGATATATGGGGGATAAATGGTAGTATTGACATGCTTGGTTGATGAAATTTCTAGTAATCATTTTATTTATACACTAATATTTGAAAGAAGTATTTTTGATATGCCTAAAGGTTGGAATTGATTAAGTTGGACATCAGATAGAATTGTTTAAGGGTGGAACTTTCTTCGATACTATTTCTGTAATGATATAATAGTTTAGTTTTTCAAAAATAATAACCCATAGTACGGGCGACAACACATCACATCGGACAAGGTTGCGAGAATCAAACCCACAACTGATGTGCGACAAGACATTATTGCGAACCACTAGCCTACATGAAGTCCCTGGTTATTAGAAACTAGTTTTATTTTTTAAGCAGGATGATAGATGAAGTATAAGTTCATTTAAGAAACATATTAGATTAATCTCACCATAGATTGACTTATGTATATATCTTTTTCTAACTTTATGTTTGAGACAGATGGAATGACCTATCATTCTATCGCATGATCTACTAAAACTTCGCGAAAGACAAATTCAACTTCATTTCATTAAGAGGTGAAGTTGAAATTGTTCGAGGAACACGCAATGGTATGATTGTACCAAAATCAAGTAAGTATTTATTTTAATTAAACAATCCTTAAAAATTTGGGAAATGATCTTGAAAACCAAAAATGTTGTCCGAGTTATCTCATATCTGATGAATCAGATAGTACCATAGATCATCACAAATTTATAGCGTTGTGACTGTTGGCTTTTTCATAGCCATGTTCTCTACCACTCCACATCAGAACTTGATGGTTATATTTCTCTTCCATACCAATATTTTCACCTATGTTATCCTATGTGGTAACCCAATTGATGAGTTACTTTGGGTATTTGTTTTGTTTCTAACGTTCATTTTTAAAATTAAGATTTAGTATTCCTTTTTATGATGTGGGTTTCTATGAAAGAACCTCTCAAGTAATAAACCATTTAGAACCCCGATGAATTTTGAGGGTGAAATTCATTTTAAAGAGTATAGAATGTAACACCCCAAGATTTTATGAGATATATTATTTTTAATTTCTTTCATATCTTATGTTGTACGCTACACCCAGATTATCTTGCACTATAGGAAACACCTTATTAGCTTGTAGTATACGCAACACTATTCTTGGATAATGTTACACACAATTTCAAGTTCGTTTGATAGTAGTTATTCTATGAAACATTGAGTGTATATATATATATATATTAAATGTATAAATTAAATATGGTTGGATTATGTTTTATGCAACATCAAAGGAGTCATACACTACATGCAACCTTGACATGGCCTACATTACACACAATTGCGACCTTCCTCGATAGCGTGTGTTGTACGTAATATCGGGTTTCACTAAACAACAATATATTGTTATAATATTATAATGAACTATCTATTATGAATATTATTAACTAATTTTTGAATTTTATAACATTATTATTCATCATACACATTTTCAAGAAAATAGTATGGGAACAAAATATATTTTTCGTGAAAAATACGTATTTTAAAAAAAAGCAGTTTTTCCGCCTTTTGATGGTGGACCCATTTTAAATATAATTTTTGACAATATTATAAGTTACATTTTACAAAATAAACTTATTTTTTTGAATAATGATATAAAAATTTACATTGGATAATGTTTTGATATTTTTCTGACAACGTTCTTATTTTGAGGAATAGTAAAAACACTGTAAATTTTACTTAAAAACAACTTTTTTCATCGAGATAATTTATTTGGTTAAATTATAATAGTAAATTGTTTCAAAGTATAAATAGAATATATTTTTACCATCTAATATAATGTATGTCATTATCATTTATTTTACATTGAATTCATAGGTTAAATCAATTCAATATTTTTCAATGTTTTGAACAAAAACCCGTTTTTTTTACAAGGGGATTAATTTTAAATTAATTACTGAAACTTCTATGTTTTGAATTTGGAAAACTAGATTATATATTTGGGATCAGTAGGTCCAAATTATTTTAATATGCTACTTCTTATTTTTGGGAATTATGAATAATAACTACGGTAAATCTTATTTAACACAATCATAGGTAAATTAGGTAATTAAGTGTAAAAATAATATTATAAAATTACCATAAAACTTGTCATAATATAATTGGTTGATTATATTTAATCTTAAGGAATATTTGGATGGAAATTAAATCAATTGGAACCGACTAAAATTTGATTAAGACCTTAAATTTATTTTATTTTAAAGAAAGTGATATATGTCTCACTCAAACTTTAATAATTATATTATTTTTATTATAAGGATATATCGAATATAATTTCGATTATAAATAATCATTTGAAAGATAATTTTTTTTATTTATCATGGTAATTTATGTTTAATTTTTAAAAAATATTTAATTACATTAATAGCTTATACATTAATGATGTAGAAATTATTTATTTAGTGAAAAATCAATAATATAGTTTTTATGAAAATAATAATACCTATAAAAAGAACCAGAAACCTAAAAAAACATTTTTGTATAGTATATATATACCATAAACATACAAGGGTAGATTTGTGGACCATTTGGATCCTTATAAAATAGTCCATGAGATTTATATTATTTTATTTTAAATGATGTCAAAGATGTAACCTTCATAATTTAAAAAATATAACAATTTAAATGTTTTGATTTTAAGATGATAGATTCGAGTAAAAATATTATTATTAAAGGTATTATATTTATATTCATCATAAAATTTTATTTTTAATTTTTATGCAACTAATAAGGATACTAAATGATTATTAAAAAATGATGCAGTAATTGTTTTATTAATAGAAATATCAAATAAATGGAATTATAAATATTAAAATAAACATTATCTGAACTAATAAATGTTCTCCACAAATTTTATAGATGAATATGACATGTTAGGAATCTATTAAATACTTTGGTTAGAATATATCCTTTGTGTGGATTTTATTTATATTCAAATAAATTAATAGTGGCCAAATAAACACTATTGTAATTTCTTAAAAATAACATATTATTAAATTGTTTAAAAATCATATAAATGTTGAAAAATTATATATTGAAATTTATATGGTCTAAAATTTTATACAGTACCTAATTATGGATAATTCTCAACACATAAGTAATTATTTATGACAATTTAAAATTTATAATATTATTACCATAAATAAGATTAAATAAATTAAATAACGATAAATTAAATTTATAAGGTTTAAAATATTTTTTCAATATATATAAATTTTATTTTTTGATGAGATTACAACCCTATATTAACTCATATCCTAATTTTAGTCACTTTGGAAGTTTTTATGTTTGGTTTGAGTTTATTATAAATTAATATTTTTGAGGTTTCTAAAAGTGCCCCTCTCTTCCCTTATAAAAGGGCACCTCCTCCCTCTCCTCCTCACACCACATTCAGCATTAAATCATGGAAATACCCAACCCATTTATCTTCTACACTTATCTAGAAACAATGTAGAGGTATTTTTATTCTTTAAAGACAATCTTTAGTTCCCTAAGAAGAGGTTTAGAAGAGGCACGCCGAAGAAGAGGTAATATCCTTTACCGATACATTCAAGTTCATTTCTTCTTCTACTTCTTCTTCTTCTTCTGTTTCATAATAATGTAATGACATCATTATCACTCAAATAATGATATGTTATTATATTTTTTTGAAACAACCTTATTTAACGTTCTACCCATCCTATGAAAAATGAAATCATCGCGCGTGCATACATACATAATACCGTCTCTACGTCGTGGTGTAATCTTCTTTTCCACCACCACATTACATGGATGAGTATAATGGTGTAAATAATAAATATATATTGTTATTATAACATTATACTGATTCATAGATATTATATCATCCAGCCTAATTCCATTCAATAATTATGGGAACGATATCATCGCTCGTGCGTACGTACGGATTACCGTCTCCACGACGCGATGAGATTCATTCTCTAAGTTATCCATTCAAGATGATTATAAATTATATATATTAAACAATCATGAAATATATGAAATATAAATGATACTGTACTTATGTATATGCCATTTATTTACTTCCATTCAATTTAATAAGGAATCAAAAACAGTGTTCATGCGTACGTACTTCCCACCATCTCCATGAACGGTGTATTTATTTCAATTAATTGATCTGTTATATATATGTATATTCTGAATATATATTACATATAAATCGTGTTTTAAATTTTTGAAGTAAGTAATCATGATATAAGTAATCATATGAATAATTACCAGTCAAAACACAGATGATAAATGAAACGATTTTACCCAAAACGTTAATTTAACATAGAATTAACAGATGAACGGGTAATATAAAGTTGTAAGTGAATAATATATGATAACATAAATATTATTATGGTTATGTTAGAAGTTAATAATACATTTTAACCCACAATACTCGGTTCTCAGACATATAGAGAAGAAATTGGACATAAGGTAAGGCAAAATCTCACAATCTCATTTTTATCTGAGATTGCTTATAATTTAGAATTTACTGGGGACTATTTATCATCCACATACATTTTTCCTAAATATGTAATATTATTTCAATCCTCTTAAAATATTTTATATTCAATTTTACCTATTTTTCAATTCTTAGTAAAATATATGATAGGAATATTTTGTTGTTTAAACTACGAGATACATTTTGACTTTTTCAGCCAAAGTAAGAGAATAGAGTTTTTTACCATATACGGCATGAATGGATTTTTATTATTTTATAGAAAATTATTTTCATGAAGCTTAATTTACATGTTTTCATGTTTATTTTTAATTAACTTCTTTTATATTAAAGTTTTATGACATGTTAAGAAAGGAAAAATATTTTTGAAGTAGAAAGGATATTTTCCTCAAGAATGGAGTTCAAATGTTTTATCAAATTTATTTTCCATATAAGATCATATATGGTTAGGTTTCTATTCCTATTAGTACATTTATTAGATTATGTTATTATAGAATTGTTTTTATTAAGTCCTTTTATCTTATATGGATTATGTTGTGATCGATTGATGTTTAAGAATCCCATTTTTATTACATGGGTATTGCTATGATATATGATTTATAATTTTGTGTCACACATAAGAATGGTTTCATTATGAGATGGGTGGGACCTATATCTCCCTACAATGCATTGGGTAAAGATTTATATCTCATTAGATAGACATGTCTGGAATGAAAAGTTAATCTGATTCAGTGATACATGAATGGAATGAGGAGTGAACTCGATTTAGAAAGGGGCATTGTCCACTATGATGGTCTTGGAAGAAATGCCTTGGATACTATGGAAATAATATCATGTGATTAATGGTTTCCACAATTAATTGTTTTAATCTCATGCTATTTTATAATGGTTGATGTTCCTTTTTGATCTATTCCTTATGAACTACCCATATTTATTTTATTACTCATGATTTTGATGTTTTATGTTCATGTTATTACATTGAAATGTTTATGGATTTTTTTAGGTTCTCCATGTTTTCCCTTAACGAGCATTTGAGCTCACCCTTTTTATGTTTTCTTTTCCCCATGATATAAATAATGGTTTTAGGTAAGTAATCAAAAGTGGAAGAACTTTATGGGAGATGTTGAAGATCTTTCACCATTATTACAAGATTATGTTCCAAGTTTCCAAAGACAAGAAACTAATACGGTCTTTCGGAATTTGTTTTTGTCATGTATTAAGTATTATGAAAAGGTAATGTAATGTCTATGTATGTCAACCTATGGTTCTCTATACAATAAGTCTCCCCATGAACATCACCTTATCCTTCACAACTATTCAGCAGCCTCTAGCATCTGGGGAGATGCATTTGAGGCCATGTGGCTAACCGATCTCGAAGTAATGTTAGGTGGCATATTAACCCGAGACAATATAAACTGTTATCATAATAGTTTTTTATTTTTGGTTTTCATTTCTTTTTGGTGATGATATACTAGGATAGGATGGAAATGGTATTTGGTAATAATAGTAGTTTAGGAGTATCTACCTTGTGTGTGGGTAAAATTCCAATTTCCACTAATTTAATTGTGAATTTGGATTTTGATTTATTAATTTTGTTTCATTTTCACCATTGGGTGACACACTTGTATTGTGATCTTATTATTTATATTATTTTGGGTTCTATTGTGTTGAAACATGATGAGATGAGGGTATTCCATCTCATGCACCAAATAGGAACTAGTTGTAAATCACATTCAAGGCATTCTTTCCATGCCATATAGTATCATTGCTAACTGCATGCTATTGTGATAGATATTGTGATAGACATGCGACTGTTGTGAGAGGTTTATTGGTATATTCTACGGTATTAATTGGATTCACACCAAGCATTGGTCCTTTAGGTGTATGGACCTTCTTGGATCGAAATTTGGTGGATTATGTTTCGACCAAAAATTGAATTGTACTAATACGTTCTATACATGGATGACAAGATTTGATTTGTTGGGATTATGGGCCCTAGAGGTTGGAATTCAGAATACCACAGGTCACCCTTTGGGAAAGGAATGTGATAAGATAAAAACGAGTGACAATTCTAGTTTTGAATGTCAACTTGACCTAAAACGTGGAATATATGTTAAAAGAAAGTGAACCAAATTTTATTTTGGTAGACAACATTACTAGACCTCACTATAGTTGTTGGATTTTAGTAGTGGTTCTCATTGATTTTCACTTATACCTGACCCATGGGGCAGATAAAGCGATGTGTGTTTAGAGGAAGGTTTTTGGACCAGTTCTATTTATTATATACTTTTGAGATGTGACTTTGTTTTATATATAACTATTGTGCATTCTTGATCTTGTAGATTAATTCCACCATGAAGGCCTCTATGTGTAAGCCAGGAGGGCGGTGACAATCATACCCTGGTAGGTGTAGGCCATTGGCTATCAGTGCATACTCTAGTCATTCTAGTTATAGAACTAGCTATTATGCCAGATGTAGGTATTGATGCATGTTTTCGTGAAAAATTTATAAGGGTCGTGCAAACCATTTAGGGAGAACCACAGTCTTCCACGTCTAGGGATGAGAGGATACAAGTGTTTGGGAAGAAGCATCCACCCACGTTTTCTTGGCATGGTGGACCACATGATTCAGTGTCATGGAAAGAGGTCATGTTGTCGGCCATCTATCATCTAAAGGAACCACCGGGGAGAAGGGAAAATTTCATGACATATCTGTTACATAATTATTTCAATATATGGTTCGATGTCACTACTCAGACAAAACATCATCGTGATATAGCTTGGGTAGGTTTACAGAACACCTTTTAGGACTACTATTATTGCTAGATTTTGAGTATTGATAAATCATGGGAGTTAATGGATCTAGAGAATGGATCATTGTCAGTGATGGACTACGTGGCATGTTCTACTGAGGTCTAGTGGTTCATGACTATTATGATGTGTGATGATTTATCAATGGTTGGACTATTTGAGTATGGTCACCGATATGAAATATGATCCTAAAAAAATGGCTCTAGGTAGACGACCATTTCTACTATAGTGAATAAGGCCCTGATTACTAAGCGTAACATGATAGAATTTGATGGTGAAAGAAAAGGCGATTCAACACCTTGATTGGGTACAACATCGATATGTATTAGGAAATGCCTTCTGAAGATTCCTTGTAGTTATATGACTAGTCAGAATGTTTCTTTTAGTAGCCAACTGAGATACTTCTAGTGTGTCCCGCTAGAGAATACTGGGCCGCAGTGTCTATAAGGCCCAATTGAGTGTTGATGTTATAGTATGGTGGGCAATATATAGTTTATTTTTCAGTAATTTTCCTCCAGTATCTATTGAGAGAGGATCTTCACCATATCCAAATTCATGAAGAGGATCATAAAATTCTCATTAGTTTGGTAACTGGAATGAAACACGCTGTTTAGGATTAGGTGGTTGTCGTAACTCTGGTAGCCAGACCCGAGGTTCATAAAGATAGCTTAGTTATTTAGCTCTAGGTAGCTAGGTAGTTTCTTAGGTCCACAGTACATGCCATACTTTTGAATTGCAATAGACCTAGCCAAGGTAGGATCCCAGGCCTTATAATAACATATGTACTATTCTATTATCTTTCATTTTAGCTTATGTACTTTTTCATATAGTGTCTTCCCATAGTTTTATATATGTGCACGTTTTCGAGATCATTGGGCTTTGTGTTTTTATTTATAATGATTTCATGATGCGAGACACACCATTCAGAATTATAACAATATGTATACATTAGTCAAAGGAGTTACCCTAGAGGTTGGTGGGTGTCACATATCATGGGATATTTATGTCCTTGAAATGATAAGTTTTCATTTCATTATCAGGATAGAATATATAGCTTCCTTATATGACTTTATCAATTACTATAATTGTAGGGTGAGTTCAACATTAGAAAAGTTTGGTTTATTTTGATACAATGGTGAATGGGATTTTCAGGCAAGATGAGTTGCACCATAGAATCATGGTTTGGTCAGAATGACAGTCCAGATTGTGAGTTTTTATTGAGATTAATAGAAAACACATCAGATGGATTTCACTCTATTGTTCTATCATTTCAGGGATGTCTTCTAAGATTAATTTTTAGGTTTTCCACTAGTAAGAGTGGAATATTTTTTTATCATGCTTGTTCAATGAGCTTCACCAGTGATCATTCCTCCTTATTGGATGGATACGCCAGAGTTTCAAGATCTAAAGAGGTATCTAGTAAAATTTAATGTTATAGTCTTCATCTAAACCAACACATCTATGTGTGGTCCTCTAGAAATTTTTTTGAAAAAAGAGGATAATACCCTCATGATTTACATGGATTATCAAAAAATGAACTAGTTGATGGTTAAAAACCAGTATCATCTACCATGAATTGATGATATATTGGACCATCTATGTGGAGCTTCATTATTCAAAATGATCACTCTACAATCTAGTTATCAATAGTTACATGTTAGATCATCAAACATAACTTGCAAAACCTTTCAGAGCAGGTATGGTCTGTCTTAGTATCTGGTTATTTCATTCTGTCTCACAAATGTGTCGACATTATTCATGGTGTTGATGATATGTGTGTTCTATCCTTATCTTGACTCGTTTTTTGTTGATTTTTATGATGATATCTTGGTGTATTATCTTTATCGACATGATCATTCCAAAACTCATGAGATGGTGTTAAGTATTCTGAGAGACCATTAGTTATTTTATAAACTTGAAAATTTCAACTTCTGGATAGATAAAATTTACATCCTTGGTTACATCATCTCAGAGATAGGAGTATTATTGGACCCATAGAAGTTGAAATTAGTAGTTACCTCAGAACAACCGAAGAAAATATTTATGGTGTAGAGTTTATCAGGGCTGGTAGGTTACTATTGGTGGTTCATGCAAGACAAGTCACATTTAGAAGCATTATTGACATACCTGATTGAAAATGGAATGAAGATTTTTGTTTAGATTCTTTTGAGATGGAATTTTAGGAGATTAATGGGAGATTGAGTACAACACTGATATTTATTCTTCCAGATCCAGATAGGTGTCACATTGTGTACTAGGACAAATTAGGTATTGGGAAAGGAGCAGTTCATAATTAGGGAGATAAAGTTGTTTCATATGGGTCTCGGTAGTTGAGACCACATTAGAGGAATTACCCAATGGATGATCTCTTGATATCTTCAGTTATTCATACGTTATGTTGTTGGAGACATTATATACTAGGATAGTGTTTAGTGGTCTTCACAGAGTAGAAAAACCTTAAGTATATATTTACAAAATGTGATCCAAATATAAGACATCGAAGGTGGTTTGAATACCTTCAGCCATTCGACATAGATCATGACTACATGCCTGGTATAGTTAATGTAGTGGTTGATGCTTTGAACAAGAGAAAGCAGTTGCAGATAGTTCGGTAGCCCAATAGCGAGTGGAAACATATGGCGTTGTTCACTGAGATGATTTTGAAGGTTAAAAAATATCCGAGGATAGATGTTTCTCTCATCTTTATATATTAACTATACCCAACTAGAAAGAGTGAGGACGAGACAGCTATTAGATCCTAAAGGACCAGTTTTATAACAAAGTGTGTCTTGTGAGGACCCTCCTCCAGGTTGGACCATAGGTGAGGATGAGGTTCAATATTTATATCGTCATGTATGGGTTTCATCTGATAAGCATGAAGATTTGATGTAGTATTTTCAAGCCTCTCTTTAGGTAGTTCATAGTGGTGTCACCAAGATGTATTTGTATTTACATCATATGTATTCATGTCCTAGTCTGAAAAGGATGTAGTTATTTTTTTCATGCATTGTTTCACCTGTTGGCTGGTGAAGGAAAAACACCAGTTACCAGATAGAAATTTACTACAGCTTCCCATTCTTGAGTGGAAATGGAATGATTCTATGATGGATTTCAGGATTGGATTATAAAGGTAACCTCGAAGTAACGATTCAGCTTGGGTTGTCGTTGATAGGCACATGAAGGTTTAATATTTCATATCGATCAAGGAAACCATAACTTTTCATGAGATTGGGATGTTGTATATCTGATAGGATGTATGGTTTCATGGGGTCCTGCATTCTATCATTTTAGATAAGGACAACTGGTTTACATTGATATTTTGCCAAGGGCCACAGAGGTCGCTGGGTACACAGGTGTTTCTGAGCACACTTTACCTCCCCCAAATAGATTTCTAGCTAGAGCGCTTGATTTAGATGATTGAGTATATGCTTCGAGCATGTTACTTGATTTTGGGGGATCCTAGGATAACCATATACCCATGGTGTAATTCTCCTATAATAATAGATTTCAAGATAATTTTTATATGGTGTTGCACAATGCATTGGATTGTAGGTCATGCCTATCACCTCTGTGTTGAATGGAGGTAGCTATGTTGGGTCCTCATCTTCTCCAGGATACTACTGAATCAATTTTATTGATTGAGAAGAATATGGATACTATGTCGTCTCACCATAAATCACATGCCTATTATCACAGATGACCTCTGGAGTTAGAGGTTGGGGATCATGTTTTCCAACGTGTTTCACTGAGGCTCGGACAGAAGAGAATCATGAGATAGGGGAATCTTACACCGAGATACATTGGGCCATTTGAGAATCTAGAGAGATTCGAACTAGTTTCCTATCAGTTATAGTTACCCCATAGGTACCCAGATATGCATGAACTAAGTCATTTTTCTCAATTTTTGTGTTATAATTCAGACCTGTCTCCAGCCATTCAGCCCTATGAGGTTTATTTACAGGGAGATACATCCTTCAAAGATCGTCCCATACGAATTTTGGATCGTAGCATGATGGTTCTATGTAGCCAGTCCTTTCCTTTAGTATGGGTTCTATGGATGCACAACAGACTGTATGATGAATCCTAGGAGAGGGAGGGAGATGTTCAACCGTAGTGGATGGAGTTATTCTTATATACATTTACACCCCCTTCGAAGAAAAATTTGGGGAAAAAGTGCTTCAATGTTGGAATTTTTTAAGAACACGGTTCTTCATTGAGGTATGGATCTTGATTTTTTCATCTACTCTAGTTTAAATTCATAATTATGAATAAATGGTGGTTCTTGTAGAAGATGTTGAAGTTTTAAAATGTCCAGGGCTCATTGGAATCCTAAAATCTTGCACCTAGAGATTTTTTGGCCCATTTCATGGTAGGAGAAATTATGCGGGTCATGCAACATTGTTTAAGAAACCGTGTGATTTGAAATAGTGGCATCAATTACATTTAGAGAAACCATGCGTTAGCAGCCTCACAACTGTGCATGAGGTCTTTAAAAGTTTTAGACCATTCATAGAGGCTTCTACATTGTTATCACATGGTTAGTCAACCTATGTGGGGTAACCATGTGTTATTCCTATAGTAACAGAAGGTCTCATATGGTTTCTGCACGGTTTGGAAAACCATGCGTAGAAACCATGCGACCCTTATGTTTTGTTTAAAATGACCATTTTCACCTCAATGTAATTTTACATTTAAAATTATTCCCCTCATTAAATTCATTGTAGGGTAGAGTAATGGGAGAACTCCATGTGAATCCTATTGTCTATTTCATTATTTAATCATCATCTTTTTTGTATTTTGACCATCGTTCATTTCCAAGGATCCCCTACTGTAACACATTGATTCCTCTTTTATCCCTAATTTATTTTCTAGAAATTTATTATGCTATTTGGATTTGGGTTAATGTTCCCTAATATCCTATTATTTTTATGTTCTTTTGATTTCTCCAAAACCTGGTTGAATTAGATCTCTATACTGGATAAGCTATCTATCATGAGCATAAGGTATGTGGTATCATGATTTTTTTGATTTTCATGTTGATTATATATGCTGGAGTGTCGTGCACCCATTTATGGGTGTTGAAATGATTTATATACCATCACTATAGTTTACTATCATTGTTTTGGTATTTAATCAGGTGTTTGAAAGCATGTTTTAGGACTAATAACCAGATTAAGGGTCACCCCATAGTGAGTGCTTGTTTTGAACACTTATTGGTTGTTTGGCCTAGGGTACCTATGTGGTATATGTTGAACACCATTTGAGAATTAGTTAAAATTTATTTTCTTATCTATATATTTTTCCATGATGTTATATGGTTTTCTAATTAGATAGGGTGTAGGATAGATGAATTTAACCTTGACCCATGTTATGCTTATGCTTGGTGAATCATTATAGAAATGTTTAGTTCCAACAAAAAACATTCCCACATGGAGCTGGGATACCAGAATTTCATTAAATGGTTTTGATTGCATAATAGTATTGTGACGTTAAATGTTCCCATGTGATTAATGATATCTGTAGACATTGAGGTTTGTTCTAGTTGAGACACCCAAAGTGGTAAATGAATATAAGATGATTTTGGTGTTGACCCCAACATGTGAAATGAAATCGTTAAATAATCCTCTTATGGTTTAAGGGTATATAACATTTGGTGAAACATGGATTTATTTGGAATTCCATAGATGACATTATATGTCTCTTTCACCTTGGTACCTTGAGTCAGACTTGGATTCCTTATAATTTATTGGATGTGCTCAGTAGGTTATTTTTATTTATTGTTAAGTCATGAGTGAACCATGAACGCCATGCTTGGGCTCACAGAGGCAATGTAAATGATGGGTGAATCATGGATACCTATAGAATAAATTGGATGGGCTCAAGAGGTAGGGATTATTTCATGGGTGAAATTGGGGATCTATATATGACCACTAAGGACGGGATCAGTGACATAGGTTATTCCACACCGAAAATAACACCAAATTTTTTTCTATGAGGTTATCCAGGGATGGGATCATAGGGTGTTGGTCGATTTTAACTAGGAGTGATACTTGAAATTCACTTTAGCGATTTCATGTAATGGCTTGAGGTTTTTTCGATATTGAATTGTTTATGACGCATCTTGCAAGACATATAATAGGCATACTTTCGGTCATTTCCTATACATTCCTAGATGACCTTCAGAAGAATCTGTGTAATTTACTATTATATAGGGGTTCATTAGGCTTAGGTCGGATGCTGATATGTATAAAATCAATATAATTGAATTTCTAATTGAATATAAATGGAATGTAAATAGAAATAGTTCTTGTATGACAATTTTCTTTTGAGTATTACCTAGCTAACTATTATACTTATTTTATTATGACTGTTATATATAATCACTGATAGATTAGAACATAAAATTGATGGTTTCATACTAGGATTTGGTCTCACACCAAGTTTGGAACATTAGATAGGCCAAAATAGTTTTTATGAATGCAGGTTCTGATAAGGTAAAACACTCTCCTACTAGAACATAATATGCTACCTAGGAGCAGGAGACCATGGGACGAAACCCATGTTTGGGATTCAGTTGGGAACGTTCATTCTATCTGTGCATTTTTGGATTTTTTACTGTATATGGAAGCCTTTTTACTTTTTTGGATATTATCTTGAAGTCATGTGTCATTAATCATTTTGTATATGATATAACATCTGGTTATTTTAATTATTATTCTTCTGCTGTTTACTTCTATTGTATGGTATTATTGCTTCTTTTACCTATATGTTGTATCTGATGTGTTATACTCTACCCATGAGAGAATATTCTCCCTAAGAACATCACCATAATCCTCATTTCAAGTTGGAATCCTCTGTAATATGGGGATATTTTCTTGAGGCCATGTGGCCAATCGGGCTCAAAGCACTATTAGGTGGTGTCTGGACCTGGGAAGTTACATTAGCTCGTGATACATTTTAGTCAAACCCAGATGAACCCCCCACATAGATACCATAATTTTGAACATAAAATCCTCCTACATTCTCATAGGCACCATAGCATTCTTCCTCACATAGATGATATCATTTCCATCTATAGTCTAATTGGAGGGTCACCCCCAACATTCAAAGATTTACCTCAAGAAAAAACACTCCATATCCTCATATTTAATCTCATATATCATATTTAAAATATTATAATCTATGATATTATTATGTGGTTTATCTTCTCTAACCCCTAAGGAATATACACATTAATTTCTGCTAGTAAAGTTATTATATTATACTCAGAATAGAATCCTAAACAACATGAGTTTGAGTTTTTTCTCCTTATTGAATCATTATCATGGTTTCCCTTTTTGGGTGTATATGGTGTCTATAAATCAAAGGAATTCATATAATAAATGAAACTATATTTACATAGATTTAAATATCATTTAAAAAATATATAATATAAGCTATGTTTATTGGTATACATAGTAGACTATTTTCCAGAAGATAATTCCTCCAATAAATCAAATCATAAACCAATTATGCTAACTCAAGTTCATGTATATGTAATTTCCATTCATGTGACATGAACTATAATCACCCATATGCCCAAACATGATCTCCCAACATCAACACTACTCTATGTCCTATCTTAGATGCATAAAAACCCTCTACACCTAACATGTATCAAGTAGGATTAAAATTGGTGCAGTATTATATTGCTTACTTAGATACTATTATGCATTATCACATTCTATAGATCCTTCAAACAAAAGTCCATTCAGGACCAAAACTGAAAGTGATGATGGAAAATGGGAAAAGTCCAAGATGAACCGTGGATGGTATCACGGTAACCACAGAAATATATAAATGTCATAAAAATTCTCATGATACTCCCAAGTATAAACTATATATTCTTTCTATATGTACATTAGAATACCTTAATTTGAGATGAGGTTACCCATGAAATGTATGTGGTCATTCCGAAATTGACATAAATATAGATTGTCTTATTACTGAAACTCTATCAATGTAAACAAGACGATATCAATATGTTGTGATTGGTCTTCATGAGTCTTTATGATCCCCACAATATCATCCACAAGACAACTAAAAACTAATCCTGGTATGTGTGGAAGACTCTATTCAACAAGGCTATAAACATAGTAAGAGTGTTCATAATATCGAACAACATCACGATGAACTAATAGTGGAAAAAAATACTTATGAATGTTATCTGTGGAATATTAGATAGTTGAACTATCAAATGATGATAACTCGATCAAAATTAAATTATGGAGAAAAAACAAGAACTTGTTAATTGGGAAAAGAGATCATTGATACACAAAATATGATATCAATTCTACATTATCATCTGATTTAATAGCTGTTAATGAACACATTAGCACAAAGTCTCATCATCATTATTTTCATACAAAATAGGAAAACCCAAGGTGATGTACATGGAGTGATAAATCCTCTATCCAAAAAATCATCCAATTGAGTATTAATCTATATAGTCTCTATTTGTTTCATTCAGTAAAGAGGAATGGAAATTTTCTCAGCACCAGGAATGAGCTAAATAGTAAAATGCAGATCCTTCTTAAGAAGAATCCCAAATAATTTCTCTAGAAACATGTCGTGGAATTGATCTACTATGGTTGGAAGGAAATAATTATTCTCACATAAATCATAAATCAACAAACATTCAACATGTGCATAAAGCTATAAAATTTCTAATGTACAATACCTGTCCAACCCTCTACGATATCCCACACTCCATGATGTTTATAAATTTCACCCTCTGAAGATGAAAAGGTCACTATATTTAAGTAACAACCAATGTTGGCTCGGTATGATACTATCCTCTCCATACCCATTATCTAATCAATTATTTTCATAACAAGAATATAGAGATATATCTAAAATTATACTCCACAACCTTGACAGAACACCCATTTCATAAATAGATGTCTCTTGACTGTACCTGTATAGGTGTATCGATTGCTATAACCCCTATTATAAACTCCTCTTCCAGACTCAAACCATTCACAAGTTGTGCAGTTATAATGAAATGTGAGTCACCTGAATAAAATAATTCACTATAAAGTTAATAAGATAAAATAATAGTATCTATAACTATCTATGGTCTAACCTCTATATAACCAAGTGTTGGTTAAACATCATGCAATTGTGATATCCCTCTTCCATGTGTTTGGGTCTGAGTCCCATGAGTTACACCACTTTGTTGATATATGGTCTCTTTAATATATGTAAAACATCCACTGCCTCAACATCCATGGATATTAGAACTCCCACTTCTAGATTTATATGGGGTAGATGAACACATTCCCATACCTTTGTAATTTCTAGCTTCTCTATCACTACCCATCTATCATGGGATCCTATAGAATCGGTGGGGATTCTACATCCTACAGCAATATTGGAACAATACCAATGGTTAATGAAACTTTCTAAATATGTATCCCAGCCAACCATACTAATGGAAGAGAACTCAAGTAATATACCATGTAATTAAACATTCCCCCTAGAGAATATTCTTTCCACTTCATCTGTTTACATTATCAATGTGATACTTCATACTATCGTAACACATACAACTTTTTTATCTAGTAGTAACCATATGTCCTCCATTGTAAACCTCTATGAGCTTCTTCCCAGATACGACAGCCTGATTCACCACACATTAATTTTTTTTCAGCATATACATATTAACCAAGGAATAATTATCACATTTAAGCCCATCATAAAAAAATCATGACATAAATAGATTCATCCCCTTCCAAAGATATTATAAAGTACTGTGAATTAGTAAGGTGGACTATATATTCCATCTTGGGCATGACCCCATGGGTAACCTCATAATATAAATATCCCACTCCTTTCTGAGCTACTCAAAGTAATGTTTATCGATGAACTTTCCAAAAAACATTCCACTCCATATTCTATAGCTATTCATCTTTAGTTTTTACATAAAAAAATACATCATCTGACCATGTAACATTAACCTTCTAGTATGGCACCCTTCTTACTAGGATTCGATTGGTGGTCAATAATCTTCTCGATAGACTAAATCCAAAACTTAGTAGCCTGTTGGACCCCCTCTCTATTGAATTTTAGAGGTTGGTACAACTAGAAATACTATTTTAGGTCATTCATACTTTTCACAATACCCCATGGGACTCATTCTATAGAATATATAAACTTGTACAATTTCCCATGGAATTTCTCCCCAGCTTCCTGTCATGAGACTATTGGAGCCTCTGGTTCCACTACCAGGGGAACATTTCAAGCAATGTCCTCCTATAGTCCTATCAAAAATATTTTTCCTGGAGACATGTCAATAAAATTTAAATTAGAAATATTAAAAGAAATTATATGATATTAACACATTTAAATAATGTTGATTTAGTAAAATCTATAAGAATCCACCCCCATACCTCAAAACAATGTCAAAACAGAGGAAATATAACTACCCTCAACTGTCCCCCTTCTAGTTCATGGATAAAAAAGGGCAAACCATTCTCCTTATAAAGACTTATTATTAGAAACCAATTTATGCATTTATAATTATCACATTTTTTCACCATTAAAAATTTCACAATTTATCATTCTACACCTTTTTCATTCAAATCACTTAAGTAAATAAAATCATTTTCATTTATATAACTCACCCAAAACCTTCTTTTTCATGAATGGATTAAAATGATTCATATTAAAATAATTCCTTAGTTCATAGAATTATTCATTTATACTCAACAATTATTCTGTACATGTCATAAAATATTATAAAAATAATCACATCATAAAATATGTGCATTAACCAAGGTGAAATAACATCTAACTCTAACAGAAAACTATAATAATAGTAAACCGACCTAGGGTACTTTTATTTCACCATAATACATGGTGTAGCTACTCCCATAAACCAACTCTTGACCAAGGACTAACTCAACCTAGTATTATCTCTACCATATTAAAATGAGAGATTAAAGAAATAAAAATAAAACTCCATTTATACAACATTGAAAAATAATGTACCAGGTGCCACATAGTGGTTCCCCAACCCACTTCTCTATGTGACCTCAGGCATTCCTTTATATATACAAAAGGATTGTGAATAATATTGGTGGTCAAATATATATTACATGGGGAGACTATGCACACTTTATCAAATAAAAACAATAGTAAAAATAATAAAAATGTCATAACCGATCACCATAATAATATCATAACTAGTACAAACAAGTATCATATGACAAAAAAACATATAAAAACTATGTCGAAACTAAATCAATACATATGTCACAGAATAAAGGTGTCATATTTCAATATAAAAACCCAAATTTATGACACTATGACAACTCCCATGATGATCCCAACATCATGTCTCGTTCCCTCATCCATTCTCCTTCCAAAATCAGAAATCTACCATAATTCTCTTTCCCTTGGCCAACCTTACAATCAATTAGTTTATTCAGGTACTGAACAGTCATCCCAAATAGGATGTGAGTATAACACCATTGGCCACCACCAAAATATTCCATAAGAAAATAAATTATATAATATTGTATTTATTTATATAAAGAATAAATCAAATATGTTAATCAATTATCACATTTCACTATTCTTTAATTAACCACTTAAATTACTCGGGTTCATAATAACACCTTAACCATTAATACCTATATTGGCTAGTGTTGGAGTTAGAATAATCTTAATGCGATACATTATTTCATTACATCATGGGTTTTCATTATTAAATTCATTTCACTTTCAAATCATAACTACATCAAACTATTGTCAAATGCTATCTATGTTAGCCTAGAATTCCATGTTATGATCCTCATGGGATTTTTAAGCATTAAAACCTATCATAGAACTCATTAATATAATATATGGGGTTTTATGCATCAATACATGTCCCACACTCATATCTTATCAAATATAGTATTTTGAAGCATTAGTCACTATCCCACATTCATTAATAAATATTTCACAATATCACTTATATCACAAGCATCACATTGATGACAATTATCAATATAAACCAAGATTAATCTTCTTATAACTTATTCACCTGATGTTGTAGCATATCAATTTATCAAAAAATAAGTGTTCCTCATAATATTGACATGGAATAACATTCAAAATTATCTATTAAATATTTTATCGGCTTTTAATCACATAAACTATTAACCATTAATGATTATCCCAACAATCCCTTAATTACCATTACTCAATCAATTCTACATCCAATTATTCAATCAATTCCAAAAAAACATCTGTTGACCAATTTTATAATCCCATTAATCAATAAATTATAATGTTCCATCAATTACATAAACTCTAAATTAATTAATGAACCAATTATTTAATCCAAATCAAAATGAATTTTCTAAATGTGAAATTGAAATTTCACAATTATACACACGCAATTGAAATTAAGACTTTTGGGAAATAAAAATAGACAACATACCACACGATATTATGGGAGTATATAATTACACATGAACCATAATGTTCATGAAATCTAATAAATGAGAAAAAAAGGAAATTAACACACTAAAAAATGTAAATAATAAATAATATTTATTGAATAGGTGATAAGATTTTATAAAAGGATCATAATTGATCTTATAAATATTAATAGTGTTATGGAATTATTTAATTACAATTTAAAAACTAATATACTATATTTTAAATAATGCTCCACCAAAATTAAGTTTGAGGTAAGAGATTTAATCTCAATATAATTTCATTGATGAATGTTGTAATTTTATACACCTAGATTAATTTATATGGTTTATAAAATAATAATTTTAAATTTAATATCTATAATAATTCATTATTCAAGGTATTTTTAGTTTCAATTTTAATTTTTTCACATATGGGGATTTTACATAAAATTTACCAAGCAGTAAAGAATTTCTTAACTCAATTTCATTTCTTCGGGTTATATTACTTCTTTATTGTCTATGATATTCTATGATTTTGTGTGTAATGTCATTTTATTAAATTATGTCATATTTAATCTTGTTTAATGTTGTGTTAAAGATGATGAACATAATCGGTTCATTGATTAATTATCAATTCAATAATATGATCATTGTGAGGCTTTATTTTACAAACTCATTCTCATCATGAATGTTTATTCTTGAATTTTAGTTGATGGAAATTATTTGATCATTTAACAATA
Organism: Viscum album; assembly: GCA_963277665.1. NCBI lineage: Eukaryota > Viridiplantae > Streptophyta > Magnoliopsida > Santalales > Viscaceae > Viscum > Viscum album. Next base: position 1,153,689,278 of record OY728140.1, read on the forward strand.
AAATAATTTAAATTCATATTCTGATAATTAATAATGATATTTTAATATAATATTACTATTTTCTAATCTTTGGTAGATAAAATAATTTAGAAAATATTATTAATACATCCTAACTTCATTTCATTCTTTGGCCGTAAATTTTTTTTCCTAAAAAACTATGTATTATAAAAATGATTTCATTTTTTATAACTTTCCAAATTATTAATAATATTTATTTTTATGTCTATTTCCATTTTATATTTTTTATAAGGAATAATTTTCTCTGAAACAATTCCCATTTGGATTTAATGTAAAATCTGAAATGAATATTTTTAAAATACTTAACATGAATGAAATTTTTGACATTCATGACCACTAAATGTTTTAAAGATTAATGTATATGTTTCAATGAATATATTTAATTAAAAATATTTTCAAATTTTTTAATTTAATTTTTTAAATGTTTTATTTAATGGAAAACGATATTTTCATAAAAAATTATTTGATAATATAATATGGTTTTTCTATTAATCATTTAAAACAACAATTTATTATCACTTGAATGTGTTTATATGGGGTTTATACCATCCTCATTAATCATATAGATGGTTTATTATTATTTTGACCAAGTATAGTTTTGAAATTAATTTCCTGGACTAATATTTTTATTCATTATCTTTCCCAAAAAAGACTAACATTCCATCGATGATGGTACATTATATTTCTCCAAAGAATGAATATATGTATGTATTAAATCATAGATAAATTCTAAAAATGGTGTTATACATTTAATTTTATTTGGTTATTGATAAAAATGTTGACAAATTTGTATTCATAAATAAATATGGATATATATGATACAAAATATTGTTCAAAAATTAAATTGATTATTAGACAAATAAGGAATAATTTTGACCTGCCGTGATATGTGGGTTCCCATATAATATATCCCCATGATGTATCCAATGTCTCATGATACTAATTAGTAAGATGACATTAATTTTGTTTTTATTCTTATTTTTTAATTTACTTATGAAATGTAAATAAGGTAGACGTATCATAATGCATGTGATCATAGTGTTCAATAATTAAGAATTTACTTATAAATTAGGTTATTATTATCAATGATATTGTAAAAATTATATTACATTTGTATGAATTTCATTATTAATTTATTATTTTAATAGAATACATATTCAATTATTTACTTTTCTATATTGATTATTCCTTTTCTCGTCATGATAGTCAATTTAGTTAAATGTAATGTATGTTAAGTTATTTACATTTCCAAATTTATTGTTACACATTATATTTTCACATTGATGTTATATCTAGATGCAATTTTATCTATGTTTTTTGATTAAATTGAATGTGGGTTTTGTTATTTAAATTTCCTTATTTTTTATTCATATTGATATATATACACTATAAGTAGAGAGAATATTTTGTAATGTAAAAACATTGAGAGAAATTTGGAATGTTGGAAATTGGAGAATGATTGTCAAGGACGGTCTATGTAGTGTATAGATATACAGGGCCTCTAAAGGTATCTGTTTATAAGTGTAACATCCTTTGATTATGTTTTTAAATTATTTAGTTTATTAAAGTAGTTAAATCTGTATACCATGAATCATGACCAGCAATATTTCTATGAATGCCTTGACCCCTTTTAAGTACAATATCTCCATAATACCAAGGTAATCATTTGGAAATTTAATACAATGAAATAATAATAAAACTCAGGAATATTGAAGGGATGAAAACTGATTATCTTTAGCAAATTAATACATTTGAAAAATTAAAATAAATTTGAAATATCTCATTTTAAATAGTTTAAAACATTTAGTAATAATAATTAAACTATATCTCACAAAAAATTTCTCATTCCCATCTATAATATACAAAATTATGAATTAAAACAATATTCCATTTTTATACATGTAACAATATAAAACAATATTTATATTACATTAAAAACCTTGAAACCTTTTTTAATTTTATGATTACACTACAAAATGATTTTATAAATATTCAAATCAAAGAAATAAACTCAAAATTAAAAAATGTGTGTGCTAAATGATAAAAAAAATTTGTAAATGAAGAAGATAATTAATTTCCATAATATTATATTTAAAACATTATATAAATACTTATCATACATTTTTAATCATTAATAAAAATTATATAATAATTATATTAATTTAATTTTTTTAAAATAAGATAGAACAATCAAACATATTATGAATATCACGATATATAACAATATACAATTTCATGATTCTTATAACTAAATAAGGGTAACATTAATGTGACGTGTAAAGGTAAAACTCATTATTCATAGTATTTGTAAAGTTAATAAGGAAAATATATAACATCTGTAAGGGTAACCAACAATTATAAAGTGATTTGTGAATTTACACATAAACTTAATGAGATACATAACTATAAGGTTCAATTTGAACAAGCTGTAAAAAGCTAACTACAAATTTTAATGTGCTATATAATGGTAGATAGACCCACTATGTAAGGGTAAGTAATACATGTTAAAGGGTAATAAAAATATTCAACATGATTAATAAGGGAATGTGTAATAACTTTGTAAGGTTAGAGGAAGATCTGTGTAAAGGTATATAAAAGAGTTATGTAAGGGTAAACAACAAATATAAGATGTTATGTAAGGGTATAAAATATGTTATGTGTCGGGGAAACATATTTTCAATACTTATATAAAGAAATCTATAATATTATGTAAGGGTATAAAAATGAGTATAATGATCACATGAGGGTAAATCAAGATGTTTCTTAAGGGAAAATTGAAATAAACAAAACAAATGTAAAACTGAAAAATGACATTAGAAAAATTACTTTTTCACAATGAATTAATAAAAATAAAAATAAATAAATAAATACATATTGATACTTACTAATTAATAAAAATTATTAAAAATTAACATAATAAAACTATTAAATTAATAATAAATATAAATAAAAATGGTATATGGTAATTATCAAAACATAAGATAATTAATGTGCCAAGGATACAGTCAATGAAATTCCATCATTTCTATAACTACAGAATAGTATATCAATTTCAAAAACTCTCCCTATTTTTTGGAATTACAAAATATTACAGTACATTTTTTAATACAATTTATCCCACTTTATAGAAAAGAAAAAAAATTTCAAATTTGAACACACATCCCCCCCCCAAATAATAATAAAAAATATACATTCCAATAAACAATTTTTCTGAAATCTTTTTAAATGATCTAAAAAATATACTATATTTATGGAATTATGAAATAAAATTGAGAAAACAAATATCATGAAGAAGAAAATAATTTTTATTGAAGATGATTAGTAAATATTGTATTCATAAACCATATATGATTATCTTAGAGTGCAAAAAAGTTAACATTAAGGTTCACACAACATGAAAAGGATGGGAAAATGGATAACAAACCAAATCAATTATTTTTAGTATAATTCCTTAGGATAATTTGTTCTAGAAAAAACATCATCTTTTTTTTTCAGGATATAACTATTTTTTGAAGTATTATACTAAAATTAATTTCCAAAATAAAAAAAATGTTTTGAAGACCTCTTTTTAAAATTAATTTGAAAAATAGTTTTGAAGAAATTAGAAAAAAAAATTATTAATAAAAAATTAAAAATTATTTCATAAGATAATGATTAAAAATATATTTAAAAAATAAATTTACAAATAAATTTAAAAATTAGATAAAATAAAATATTAAATTTTTAAAAAATAAAATAACATAATATAGAAAATTTTAATGTAATTTTTATATTTTTATTGAAAATTTGAAATGATTTTAATTAAAATTAAAAAAAATTAATTAATAATTAACGAATACCCATATAACCATAAAGATTATTGTTGAGGTCTAAAGCTTATTGTTGAAGGAAAGATCTTGGCTCCCCTCACTTGAAACATAAATATTAAGTTGAAGGTGGTAATGATTTAATCAATCACTTAAAGAGGTGAACATGGAATTTTACGAGAAGCCACCAAATGTTATATTCAAGATGACTGATGGAAAGTTTATAAAAAAATTATATTTGGGAGGTTTTTGGTACCTGTGTAATTATTCTGTAAGTGTGATCTAATAACCTTGGAGATGGAGAAGTAATTTTAACACCCCTAAGAAATGATAATAAATATTTTCAAAACAAATTTTGTTTTATAATTACGATTTACTTCATGAAATTGATAAGAAAGAATAATTATTTTTAATTATCCATGTCTAAAATTTGTACAACATTATTCATAAATAAGGTAAAAAAATTAGTTAAAATAATTAAAATATTAATTTTGATAAAATCTCTTAAGAAAAATATATTTTTTAGTATTGTTGTAAAAACAAGAATGATTTGAAAAATAAATAACATGGAAAATTTTATTAGGGGTTTTAGAACCAAAATTCCACATGTAAATATTTTACCTATGCATAAAATGAGATATAGAATCTTTTGAATATTTAATTACAAATTCCAAATTTTATAATTTTTATTTATTTTTACTTTTAATGAAAATTATCCTTTCCCTTTAGAGGTTGATCTTTTTTGGAAAACAAATATTATGTGGATTTTTATGATCTCTAAATTTAGAAATAAGATCAGAATAACCATTTTGAATATAATTTTTATCATTTATAATATTTTAAAAGTATAAGAATTGATTAAAGAAGTAGAATAATAAAATGAGTAATGAGAAGGTGGATGAAAAATTGTAGAACTAACCTTGATTAAATCCTCAACATGTGTTATGTGACACTTGAGACTTTTTATATTGAATCATATATTAAAATTCAGTATGCACTACGAATCTAATTCAAGAGATTTAAATATTTTTTACCTTCCTTTATGCCTTTTGAAATGTTAATATTCATGGGAAAATTTTTGTATTATGTGTCCATTCTTTTTTAAACCAAAACAAGACATCCAAAATTCTTGTTTATTAGATTTTTAATTATCAAGTGGAAATATTAATTTTCATTAAATTTTATATGTTTCCAAATCAAATAATCAATATCTCAATATTAATTTGATTATTAGAGTTTCTTTTGGAATAATCACGAATTTTATTGTATTAATTTTTATATCCTTCTAGGTTTTATTTTCATTAATAAAATCTTAAATTTCTTTGTTTTAAATAATTATATAATAATTTATGACTGATCAAATTTGTTATTCGACAATAATATTTCTTATATCCATATATTTTTGGTTCGTTATCACTTTGGGAGACCATGATTCTAAAAAAAACCATACGGTTTTGTTTAATATAGTTTATAATGAAAGGGATTCACCTAGATCTTTTGGAATTAAAGATAACAACAAAGATATAAAACATTATTATAATATATAAATTTTTATTCATGGATATTCTTTTAAAATTAGTTCTCTGAATATAACATCTTGTGTGTTGATTGGTTCCATCATGAGTGAATTTTAACAACATTTATATCTCATTACTAGTTTTGAAATGAGATATTTTATTAATTTCATTATGACCTAACCTAAAAAACATGGAATTCACATCATTTCTATAAAGTTCAAAATTATTAATATCATTGTGATTCCAATTATTTTTTTCAGTTGTAGAGACATAACAATGAATAACAATTTTACAATTAGGATAACAAATTTTTCTAAGGAAAATAGACATGTGACTTTTCCAAAAACAATGTTTGATAATAATGTCAAGGAGAATTATTATATTAAGTATAATACAATGGAAAAAACATTTTTATCAGTTAGAAATTTAAAATAAAAATCAATCATGAATTAATTTATTGGGATAAATTCAATGTCACTTACTATAAAATATATCATAAAAATGATGTTTTAAAATATATTAAATTTTACCCTCTTTTTCTAGATTTTCATAGGATATTGGATACATGGTATGTGGGGGTGTGTGAATTCCTCCTTAAAATTTTAAAAATATATCCAATATAAAAATTTCATGATAAAATATCAATGAAATTAAAAACATTCCCAAAAAAAACAAAATAAAAATAATATTGAAATAAGAAAATATAATTATATAGAATATAATAATTAAAAGAATAAAATGAAGAGATATTTGAGAAAAAATTAAATAATCATATTTTTTGGATTTAAGAAATTAAAAAATAAATGAATATATTTGTAATTACAAAAAAAGTAAATCAGACAAGATATTTGTTAATGATTTTATAAAATAGTACTTCAGGGTAAACATCCATCAATCAATATAATACCTTGTGTATTTAATGTATTATTCATATTGGTTTAAGGGTAGTTGATATTCAAAAACCACATCTTTATTTTTTAGGTTACATAATAAATCTAGATAAAATAGAAACTAGCTTATTATCTATGAAGATAGAAATCGAAAAAGAAAATTCTATTGAATTTTTAACGGAAAAAATAGATGAAAACCTCAGTACATTTAAGTAATTGTTATAAGTACAAAAATAGAAGAATGATGTGTAAGAATGTTTTTATCATAGTTTCAATTATCTTATGGATTATGATTAACACATAGACAATATAATAATAAAATAATATTGTGATTTGGAAACTATAATGTGTCCACAATATATGATGAGAGTGGATATTTATAAATGAAATCACATTGAGATTAAATGAAATCTTTTTCAATAATAGAATGAATATTTTTGAATAATGATGTATTTTATAGATATCCAAGGATACCAAAGGCCTCTATTTATAGGCTTCTGAAATTTCTACAAGGTTCTGAAATAATTTCGGTATTTCAGTCATTGAAGTCAAAATTCTATGAATCTTGACTATTATTCTTTATATGCATTTCCAAACTAATTAAAAGAATATTTACCAAAAATAACAAGGTAATAAATATGAAATTAAATTCAATGTAACAGAAATAATATTGTAAAAATATTGAGGAGATATAAATAGATAATAATTAGAATTTAAAAACATTTGAACAATTCAAATTAATTTAAAATCACATTTTTTAAATATTAAATTTTTTTATACCAATATGTGAATGCTAACTAATAATAATTAAGAACATTCATTTTATATTATTAAAAATTTTAAATTCAAACTTCATACCATTTATAAACATGGAATAATATTAAAAATTGATGATACTATAGATTAAACCACAAAACATGTTTGATTAATAACATTAGACTACAACATGATTTAGATACATTAAAATTAAATAAATCAATAGAAAATAATAAACATAAATTATCTGAGTTTCATGACATAAAAAATATTATGAATGAATAAAATTATTAATATTTGAAAAAATATTTTCAAAAAAAATTAGAAACACTTCACATTGGTTATAAATAATTAAATTAAAAGGATAAATCATTAAAATTATATAAAAATTTGTAAAAAACAAGCAACAATCCAATATACATTGAATATCAAGAAATTGAATACGTAAAGGGTAACATTTATTCTCTGGTTAAAGTTAAAATATATTTTTAATGTGTTTTATATAGGTATCATAGAAAATATATAGAATCCATAAGGATAACTTCTAATTTTACAAGGATACATAGAGGTAAATAGAAATCTAAAAATATGGGTAACATAAAGCTTCAATTTGAAATAGATGTGTAATGGTAACTAACAAGGTTCATACCCTTATTAAATTTATCTCAACACAATACAGTAGTGTAAATTAAACATGCATAAGGGTAACAAACAATTTCAACATACTATTTAAGGGTCAGAATAAATATTGCATTAGGGTAAAGAAAGCTTTTTGTAATGTTATATACATAATGTTTTTTTGAAAACGATGTAGTATGATCCTCTTTTATTGAATGAAAATAAAATATAGTAGCCAAGAAGAGTATGGGAAAACAACGAAAAACCTAAAGAAAAAACTATTTACCTATATTTTTTAATAGTGATGAACATAACCTCCTTTAATATTCTCTAGGTGCATACTAGTTGACCAATCCACGACCACACCCTCAGCCTATCAATTTCCTCATACTTGATGTAATAAATTTAATCCTATAATAATGTTCCACAGAAGCAGTTCTTCCATAATCAGAGCTATCATATTTTCATTCCTCACATTTTTTTGGAGGGGCATCTTTTGTCACATTCATCATCATCCCCTCAATGGTTATTTCTTTAGTCAGATCCAAAATCTCATGGTGAATTTTCTCATTTGGAGATATCATAATTGAGTCTCGCATATCCTTGGCATAATCATTATGCTCAAATAAAGAAGTATTATTACCGAAAATCAATTTCTCGACCACCACTTGAGTGGAAACTAGGGAATTTGTCATTTATATAAGATAAGACTAAATAATTAATTATCCACAATATGCTTGGAATAATCATGTATTTTTTTTAATGACTAGAGAGTCTGATGGTAAGATTTGATTACACTATTAGTTATATAATGTACCAATCCATTCATGTGAAAGCTGATGGTCCACCTATAGTTGGGTTTCATTTTCATTAACTTATTCAACCATTGTTTCGTCATCGTGAAGATACATATAATATTGAGTTTTCTGTAATGCATTACATTTTCATATTGTATAATTATCAGTGGTGTGAGAATTTTCATCATTGAAAAAAATGATATCCCATGATTTCATCTTGTCATAGAGGGGGAATCATAGACATTTGGTTGTTCAACCTGTCCAGGAAGAACACCATGTGCCTATTTCTTCTTCTTAATATTTTTAACAGTTTTTCTCAATCTGTCATCAATTTAACAGGGGTATTTTCAATCCTCATGATACTATTTAAGAAGACCATCATCTTTCCAAGTAGATGAACTTTTTCTCTTTTTAAGACACTAACTCATGTCAGGTAAAAAAATCAAAAAATCAAAAAACAATAGAGTTCCTACAGGTAGATGATTCAAGACCAATAACATTGAATTCCTTGAATAATTTAGGCATTTTTTCATAAATAATCTTCAACTCAACAAAATCATCATCAGTTCCAAGAATTAACATGTCAATTAGAGTTGATCCTAGTTCAACCTCAAGCATGAAACTAGAGAAGTGTCCAAAATGAGTCACATACATTTCCATGTCAATTATAATTGGGAAAAAATGGTTAAAGAAATATAATAAAATATATTCATATGTTTTATAAGGGTAAAATATAATAAATAAAGGTTCCATAAGTATACACATAATGTTTTATATGTGTAAAAAAATGTTGTTGGACTTGCAAAAAGGTGGATAAAATCATACATAAGGTTATAAAAAATTATAAATATCAAGTGAGGTTAAAATTCTAAGTGGTGTAAGGGTAAAGAAAAATTAACTCAAATTATATAAAGGTAAAGACAAAAACTTATAAAATTATTTTTTCATAAGAAAGAATTAAAAATAATTACATATAATAACAAATTAATAAATATACCACTTAAAAATAAAAAATAATAATTAATAAAAAATAATAAAATAATAATAATATTATATGAATAATAACTAATATATAATTAAATGATAATAATAAAAAATGAAAAATAATTTTTTCAAAAAGAAATATTTTATAATTTAATTACCAAAAAAATAATTAATGTGGAAATGATCTACCCTAACAAAAATTTGGGTAATGAAAATGGTTTCTTGGGAAATTTAATGATTATTTTAGTACAATTTTGTTTAATGAAAAATTAATTTTTCATTATATGGTTTCATTAAATTTTAACTAGACTAACGTGTTTGATTTATTTTATATATTCCTTATCATGATTTTCCTTTTCTCATATAAAATATTTAAAAAAAATTATATGGCCAAAGTATGTGTATTAATTATAAGTTGTTCGATGAGGACACATCTGTAATGTAGAATAGGTGTTAATAATGTAATGGGAGTGTAAATATAAGGACATATATTTTTGCAATAACTAACATTTTGTGTTAATTCACACATTGTTATGTAATGAATATTTTTTAATTAACAAAAATATTAAAGTTAAAATTTCCTAGAAATATTTAAAACTATAACCTTTATTTAAAATTTATAACTTGTTATATAATTATGGGTTAATTATGTTACAGTCTGTTATATGAAATGTATACGTTTCATTCAAATCATTATTTATGAACAATTATATAAAGGTATATGGGTTATTTGGTAGTTAAATTACTATTGATCCTATTTTAATTATCATTATGTAATATTTAAATGAAAACATTATATATATATGACATTATAAATGATAATGTAGTAATATTCTACATGATCTTATGAAAATTAATTAATTGTATGAAAATATCATTCATCAAGAAATGATGATTTTATAATTCACTATGAATTGTATTTATCATATTAATAGTGCACATTCTGTGAAATTGTCTTCAATAGATAATGGAAAATAGAATATTCAATACATTGTTCTATGAAATTCTACTCCCCGTAAATAAGAATACCCAACCTCACGTTTTATTCCTCACAAAAAGTTCAAATTATATTCCCTTATCATGCTCAAATATTCCCTCACATGTATCTATTTCCTATCATTTTTGTTCTTAACGATAATGTTAGACTCCAATCCTCGAAGCCTAACTAAGTTAAGGGTTCCTATTCCACACCCATAGTTTTCCCACCACAATTATTTTGCTATAATTTCATTGAAATTAACATTTAATATTATTAAATTCATATAATAAATCACATTAAACTATCTTTTATGTATCATTTATGATATATAATTCATGTACTCTCATTTTAGTCTCTCTATGATCCATTAACATATATAAGTTAGGGTCTTATTTCTCACACTACTAAATTCTTAATTTTAATTTTAATAGATGTATCCAATTCAATTTCCATATTTTTTTCCAATAAGATGGTTATATAATTATGATTACTATCCTTATGATGTTATATGAATGTAATACCACATTTAAATTGAACTATACAGCATTCAAATGAAATTTTAATTTCCAAATTCTCATAAGTGTCATTACATTCTTTATTATACCATGATAAAAAAATCAATATATATTCCTTTTCTTTTTGTTTTTATGGAAATAGTTTTATTATATGTGTCCTTATAAATGAAATACTTATATAGATTTATCTGATGGAGCCTCTATTGGGTACCAAGCCCATTAATCCTTATTTTGGCATAATTTCACATTTTCTATCAAAGCATAATGACAAAAAATGTCTCCTTATGTGTATTTTATTTCCCTAATGCATATCAAATATATTTGATTTCAAAAAATCTAATATTATAATGGATATATCAATATATTTATTTGATTCCAACCATATTCAATAAATATATTTAACATTATGATAAAATTAACCAATTTAATCATTATAAGTACCCATTAACTACAATTCAATGTTTATCACATTGTAATGGTACTTATTTGAACATAGTGAATCTTTAATTTTTCCATATCAAATTTTAGGACATTCTTATAGACATAATTGTTAAATTTTTGAATTATATAATGTATTCTCATGAACTTATATCCATTTAGATAATATGGTGTGATTATTATATACATAATTATTCTAAATAAATATTATTCAATATGATAACCATAAAATTAAATTAAAAAAAGTAATCTGCTTTCTAACCATTTATCCAGGAATATTTTATAGTGAGTGTTAACAATACATAATTATTTAGTGACAAACATATTTTCGGCAAAAAAAATACAATTCATTTTATAGAGAAAATCATAAAATTCCTAATACACTGTTTTTTAAAACTAATAATTATTGATTCCAAATCCTTGTTTATGGATGTAGTTACATTACAAATATTTATTGTTATATTGTTTACCTGTTCCTTCCATTTTATGAATGAATTATTAAGTAGAATCTGGGGAATATAATTATATAATCCCTCAATGCATCATCAGGTTACATGAAACAAAGCAGCTTGGGTATTCAATGAATGCATACAGATTTATATATGATGTTTTGGCAGACGGACTTGGTAGAATGCTTATTTTGTCCCCCACCAATTTAATTTTATTTCTATCTCCATGAACGGACACTTTTTTATGTATGGGGGAAACCTCATAGGGTTCTAGTAAAAAATCACCATGAGAATACCATGACACTTCAACATTTAGTAAAATGGAAACACTGATTGAAACATGTAGACAACCAAACAATATGCAAAATATAAAAGTCAAAATTAATTCTAAAAATGCCCTCATTTGCCTCAAAATCCAATAACTAAAAAGAAACTAAAACCGTAATATCATTTTATGTTTTCAATATTCATTTTACTTAATTTCCACAACTATAATTGATGAACTACTATGGAAATATCTAGAAAGAGAAGAAGAACACACCCCATCAACTGTAACATCAAAATCCAAAATAGGGACATAAAAAATGAATAACATAGACCAAACGACTCACATTGAACATGGGACCACTCAAAAAACACCACAAGAAACTCCAATAACACTTGATCTTGAATAACTATCAAAGATCAAAAATATATCATTTGCACCACAACCAACTTCAAACATAAACTATTTTTATCCACTTCTACCAGATATGTTTGTATCAACCTATGACAACCACACCCATTATCTTATAACATCATATCTAAATACGCACCAACACAACCCTAGTATCATGATAATGAATTCTAGAATGGGGGGCTAGGATGAGCCAAATCACATTTTGGTCTTACAAAATATATCGACATCAAAGAAAATTACTATATTGGAGTCATCCTCATGTATTGTCATAGGGATCCAATTTTATCATACCTTGACAATTAGCCATCAAATTCCTATGAGTCATAATTTTGTATTATCTTTGGATGCAACAACATGTTTCCCTTCCATGTTCCTTCCATCATCACACCCTAAGATTCCACGACAAGCTTTCCTTTGACAGACATGTTCTTAAACAAACAACTTGATAAGGCACATTTTCCATCCACATCTAAAGACCCTAAATTTACTAACACCTAAAAGATAAACCTCAAATGATAATTAAATTCTTTATAAAGAGAATAGCAATTGGTAGTTCTCACCATATAATGAAATCAAGCTCCCCTTGCAATCCACTGCATTGGGGAATCCCAAGGGCTACATTTATTTGTTCAAAATTATGTATCCATCATTATGAAATAATTTATTATTATCTATATAATTTTTCCATTGACATGAAATCCTTCAATAGTTGTATTCTTATGTACTCACAATACATGAATTTTCTATCTATTTATTTCATACTTAATCCCTTTAATATTTCATTATAGTGTCGATTGTATGCAAACTGAGTGTTTTTTCTTAACCCATTTTTATATTTCCCTTTTTCCCTAGGAAATGAAGAGGTGTAAGATGTTTAAAATTAAAATGATAAAATTGAAAAATAAATACCATCATATATTTATATTTTTAAATATCAATGTATTTTTTTATAATAAGGAAACTTAATGTTTATCTATGCATCTAGTATACTGTGGAATTAAAATGTTTTGATCATTATCATGTGATGTATTTTAATATGTTCTCCATGTATTAGATAACTCTACAGCTTTGGGTGAATGAGGTTGGGGATGTCAAAGACGGTATTTCATAAATTCTAATTGAAACCATTGAATCTACATTTATGAAAACAATTGTCGGGAACAAATAATTTATAGTGAAACCATAAGAAGGTTTATAAGAATAATATATCATGGGTTTAAAAAAATATTTTTCTTATGTGAAATATGTAGGTAATTAATATCACGAATTATATGAATTTTAGACTTTTAATAACTCATAGCACGTTTAATACTATAATATTTTATTATATTAATAACAATAGGATGAATGGTATATTTCATGGAATCAAGTGGATGCTTATAAAAATAATTTGGATTTTATTATTTAACATATCAATGAAGTTGATGTCGTTATGAAAGTAGTGTTTCATTTTCATGGGAGATAGTGTATTATAAGAACAAATATATTGATCTTATTGTACAACTCTATTAATATTATGGTATATAAGGAACATATATTAATTTTATAATATAAACTCCTTATCTAGTAATAAATTTTGGAAACTATAACAGTTAATCCAATAATAAATTAAATATCTCCTATGAATTGATAATAAATAATATGTAAAGCTTATATAGAAAAAAAAATTAGGGGGGAATATAATATCCTAGATATCATATATATATGTGTGTGTGTATCTCAATATTTTATATATAAATAATTTTATTTGTATTTTCTTTTTTTAGAATAAAAATTATATAATATTGTATGTGATAAATAACTGAATACGAGAAGTTAAACATATTTTCATTATATAAATAAATTAAAATAAAAAATATATGAAAATAAAAATTATTTTATAATAAAATATTATATTAATAAAATTATTATTTTTCTGACAATGGGATGTAAATATCACGAGTTTATTTAATAATATTTACATTTATTATCCATAAAATAGATATTTCTTTATATTAAAAAAATCATGAAATGAACCGTTGTTTATAAATACTAAAATTATAAGTAGATAAATAATATATTTTAATGATATTCTCAGGAAAAAAATCTCCATATGATAACTATGGATCACAAGAGAAATAGTCTAAGAAGTGAAATATATATGATTTATGAAAAAAATTATTTTCATATTATTATATCAAGGTATACAAGTTCGCTATTTGTTACATTACCATTATGTATACATTCATTGTTATTATATAATCTGAAGTGCATTGTGTTGCATTTGTTGTCAATGAGGCATGAAGTTGTCATGGAATGAATGGATGTCAAGGAATGTCAAGATGTGAATGACAAAGGTTGTGATGAATGGAGAATGGCCATGGTACTAAGATGCATGTCACTTAGGAGATTCACTATGTGACATAGGAGATGATGGTTGAAACATTCTCTAGTTATATATGACGATTGTTGTGCTGATCTTTAAGTTCATAGAACTTGTATCCTGATGATACATTGTCACAACAATGTTTGAAGACCATGAATTGTGTTGACAATGCATGATGAGATGAAGTGATCCATCCACAATCACTAAGTGGATGAAGTGGTGCTAATGAAGTCCATATACTAATTCTTATTGCATGATGAATTGAAGATGATCCAACTTGATCTCTAATTAGATCAATGAAGAACATTGAAGAAGTTATTTGATTAAGGAGCTCGGTTGATGAAGAAGAACCTTCGGGACGTCCATTCTTAAATATTGAATACATGATGAAAAGAGAATAGATGAATTCCTAAGAAGAAGAGAAATGGAAGAAGAAGGTAGAAGAAGAATGGCTTAGAGGAAGAGTTGTGGCATTTGGCATTTTACACTTAAGTACTTTGTATAGTTAGTGTATATTCAAGCAAAAATTAAGCCACCAAGGGCCAGCCTTAAGGGTTCAACCCAAGGCACATGTGGGACTAAGTCACCACGCCCAAGGGGATCCCATGGGGCCAGCCCGAGAGGCCGCGGCCGTGTGTAAGCCGGGCCACGCAGGGGATCAGGTCCTGCGCAGCATGGGCGCCGGAGCGCGCGCCCGAAGGCGAGAGTGGGCGCTAGTGGCGCGCCCGCAGGGAGCAGAGTGGGCGCAGAGCGCGCCCGTAGAGAGAACACGGTGTGGGGCGGCACCGTGGAGGGAGAAGTTCAATCGAAGGGATGCTGGCGGCGGAACTTTGATAAACCGCGTGGAAATCGCGGGCCGTTTCGATGTGGGACAAACATTTTTGCCGCGGAGCGAATCTGAGCCATCTATCTGATCTCGCACTCGATCTCCGCCGCTCATCTCCTCTGCCGCGCGCCGCGAACTAATCCATCCCTCCGATGTCTTCTCAACTCCGGATCCGACAGCTCTGAGGCGTCTTCAACCTCGAGCTCAGCCGAAGGCCACCCGACGTCCCCCGCTGAACCAGAGCCCTCCGAGCACCAGAATTCGAGCTCCCGACCACCATTGCTGAAGCCGAAGGCTCCATTGAGCTCATCTCTCCACACCGAACAAGACCATGCATAAAAAGTGGTGTGCATGCAATATACAGAAGATTTCGGTTGAGGCCGAGGCAAGAGAAGCTGCCGAGGACACGTAGGGTTGATGATTTGCATGGGTTGATCTTTAACAAAGGCCGTGCATGAGTTTGTAGTCGCATCCACGTGAAGAAGAGAAAATAAAAGAATCCGCATAAAACAGTGAAGGAAAATAAAGATTTGGAAGATTTTAAAGAACCGAGAACATCAGGATTTTGAAGTTAAATCACGCGGAGGATTTGAAGCCCTCCTCGCCTCTAAAAAGAAGACCCGAGGCGCTGGAGACGCTTGCTGATGTGCTGAAGTTTTGTTGAAGATCTTTCGTCCCGCGTGTGCTCTGCCTCACAAAGTTGAAGCCCCCGTGCAATTATATTTGCGCGGCTGAGTTCCTTGCGCGCAACTTCTTTGCGCGACAAGAAGGTTGGGTGAAGTCCCCTGCGCGTCTTTCTTTTGCGCGACAGGAAGTACCCGAGGCCGCAAGTACCCTGCGCGCCCTCGAGGTTTGTTGTGGCTTGTGCGGAAGTGTTGAAGAAGAGGAGGTCGCGGCTCATCAAGCACTTGCACGCCTTCATATGGGCAGTAGGAGATTCGGGTGATGAGAATTACACACCAAGTGTGTGTGTGCTAAAAGGAGAAAACACCCTCGCCGTGGACAGTGTGTGTGCATAGTGAACAAGAAGTTGGCCATAGCCATTTATGTGCAAGAAGAAGAGGCCAAGCTCACTTGTGTGCAAAAAGTGAAAGAAGTGTGTGCAAAGAGAAAAGAGGTCGAACCATAGTGTGTGCCTATGTGGTGTGTACACACTAAGAAGGAGAAGAAGAAGGATACCTCACACTAAAGTAGAACACACATTTAAGTGTGTAACCAATAAGAAAAAAGTGTGTGAAGGAAGAGAGAAGGTGTGTGCTTAAAGGATTATACCCTTTGTGGGTCTACTGCACCAAGAAAAGAAGAAGGGGAGTGCATGCATGCATGCATGCACATGTACACGTGAACAAAGACAAATCTGGTTGTGTGCATCTGAGTAATCCAAGACCATAGGATCTTGAAGAATTTGAGAAGGCCATGCAGTCAGTGCATGAAGATGCAGAGATGCCATGCACTCAGTGCATGAAGTTGAAGTGAAGTGAGACTGGACCAGACTGAAGTTAAAGACATCAGTTGTCTGAGTATTCAGTAGTTGGAGAGAAGCCAGGTCATCCTTAGAAGAAGGTGATAAAGCCTGAGCAAGATGAGAAGACCTGATCATCACAAGTGATCAGAGGTACAGAGAAAGGCCAGTAGTCTTTATCCTAGACTGCTGAAGATACTTAAAGAAGCTTAAAGAGAAGAAGAGCTACTCGTGTGACTCAAGGAGCCAGGAGAAGACCCTGTGGGACTCAAGGAGAAGAAGTCTTCAGTGGGATTCTGGAGCAGGCCAGTGGGACTCTAGTAACACTGTCGGGCGCAGTATAAAGACCCTCCTGTGGGACTCAGGAGAGATACAGTGGGATGCTGTATCGACCATTGTAATACTAACAGATTATAATGGGAGAATCCATGCTGGCAGAGCATGGCAAGGACGTAGGCCTTTGGTGCCGAACCTTGTAAATCCTTGTGTCCAGTGCCTTTACATTTACTGCATCATTCGTGGAAAGGTGAGAGATACAAGAAGAGTGGATCGAGGCTTTAACCAGCCATAGAGGTTTAATTTATTAAGAATCAATTAGTAAAAAGTTTTAAAGGATCACTGATTCACCCCCTCCCCCTCTCAGTGATTCACACTGATCTGGGCACTTCAATTGGTATCAAAGGGAGGTTACCTCTAAAAGATCCAAGGGAGTCTTTGTGAAGTGCAGATTTGAGGAAATGAGTGACCAACCTCAAATGGAGATATCTGCCAAGACTCAGAAAAATAGAAAGAAGAAACAGGCCAAGAAGATGAAGAAAGCCTGTCCTAGCTGTGATGAAGTTGGAACAATGAAAGATCTTCAAAGTGCAATCGAATATCTTCAGAAGACAGTCCCCAAGGAAGTGGCAATGTTTGTAGCTACAAGAATCCTTGATCTTCAAGAAGAAAAATCACAGTTAGAAGAAGAATCCAATGCAATGGAAGATCAATTGGCAAAAATGGTTGGCATAACCAACACTCTCAGAAAGCTGGTGAAGGCTAAAGATGAAACCATTTCTCTTTGCAATGAAATATATGAAGACACTGCTGAAGAATTGCAGAGAATCCTTTCTGAGAAAGAATTCTTTAAAGTAATGGTCAAAGAAGTTTTCCATGCACTGGAAAAATTGCACAGAGTGTCAATGAATGTCAGAGATGCTCAACTTAAAGACAATGTAAACATGGTGAAGGAGCTGGACAATTCATTACTGGAAATAAAAAGGGTGCATGAAGACCAGATAATGAAGCTGGAAGAGAAATGGGAAGGAAGGCTAAGAACTATTGAGGATTAGAAGAACTCCCTCAATATGAAATGCTTAGAACTGGAGGTGATACTGAAAAATCAGCAATCACCCAAAGCCAAATCCTCCCAGTCAGCTGAAAGTAGAAATGTTGCTACTCAAGTATGCATTGAGCAGGATGATTCTAAAAGAAGGACATCCTCTAATAAAAGGGAAACATCTTCTAAAAGGAATGTACCATCCATCCCATCTTGTACTAATTGTTCTAATTGTGTTTCCACAAAAAGTGCAGGATGGAAGAATAATTCCAAACAAGTATGGATGAAGACAATGAAGAAAGAAAGCTCTCCTGAAGCAGCACAACAATTCAAGACAAGAACCCAACAATCAGAAGGACTGAAGAAGTCAAGATTTGTGGGTCAATGTTGGTGTTGTAATAAGTATGGGCACTGTGCAAAGGATTGTTGGTACAATCCACTAAATGTCAAAGCACAAAGGAAGCCCATGCCAAGGGGGAGCAAGCTAGAAGAAAAGCAGCAGCATCCATAGGTCTAGAGACATCTGTTTACTGCTAACAGATTTGGATTGGTTTATAACATCTGGGATGATTGCAAAAGTGGTCAAAATGATACATGTCAATCTCCAACTGTATCCAGAGCTAAAAAGAAGAGAAGATCACTGAACCTGGCTAAAATGGAATCCTTGGGAAGCAAGCATAAGAAAGTGGAAGATGCTCCCAAGAAGATTTTGAAAAAGGAAAAGAAGTCCTTGGAGTCTAAATCCAAGAAGGGTGATGCATCCAAAAGGACCACCAAGAAGACATGCTTCTACTGTGGCAAGAAAGGACATATCATGGATCTTTGTAAATAAGACATGAAATTCAATAGAGGCAGACTGGACTCAAACAGACAATCAATCCAGAAGAAGCAGAAGGGATTGGTTGAAAATAAGTTGCCTAAGAAAGGTGGCTTAACAGTATCAAAAGAACCATGTGGAATTTCCAAAATTGAGGCCTCACTTCCAAATGACTTGTTAGTCATATGGCCAAATCAGTTGCAACTTTCCAGAGAACTGCAAAGAGCTGAAGATGAATCACTGGCAATTGCTTAGGCAAAAAGGAAACAAAAGATTTCACATGAAGATGTATTGAGATCCACACCAGCACCAACATCATTGAAGATCAAATGTGCAAGTGTGAAGAATGGTGAAAATGGGACATCTCGGTTGAGAGAATCTTCTCAACCGTGTTGTTCACATTGATGAGCCAAGGAGGTTCCATCTTTTTCCCTAATCACTTGTATTTACATGTTCTAACATTGCAGGGAATTGAAGATGATGATCATTCTCATCTGGAGAGTGGTTTGGACAGAATGGAGTTCACCCCTTGAGGGGGAGCCAATCTGAAGAAGATGGGATTCTAAGATTTGATATCATCTTGAGGAAAAGTGAAGGTATTCCAATCATAATTTCATCCCTTGTTTCTTAATTGAGTTTATCTTTTCAATTTAGGGGGAGTATGGATTGAAGATAGATGGATGAAAGGGGGAGATTTATCTTTGCACCTAAACTTTCTAATGAGTTTTGTGAAGTTGTGCATGATTTAGCAAATTCATTGTTATATCTGAAAAATTTCAAACCCCTAAGCATGATTTCACATGTATAGAGAATTATGGACAGCTTTGAATTCCTTGGTCATATCACTCTTGTTTTCTACACCGGGTTAGCCCAAGTAGACTTAGAGCTGATTTACTAAAGGTTCATTGCTCAAGTGAACATGTGACATCATCCCTCTCTTAGAGATTTTCAAGAAGATGCTATTCAATGGGAGGAAGAAATATTTTGAAGAGAGCCACACCACAACTTTGCATTTGATTGCCAATAAGGGGGAGAAATATTGGCACACATATTGACCCATTCATATGTGCTGAAGAAGTGTATTGACAACAAATACAAAGGGGGAGATTGAAGTGCATTGTGTTGCATTTGTTGTCAATGAGGCATGAAGTTATCATGGAATGAATGGATGTCAAGGAATGTCAAGATGTGAATGACAAAGGTTGTGATGAATGGAGAATGGCCATGGTACTAAGATGCATGTCACTTAGGAGATTCACTAAGTGACATAGGAGATGATGGTTGAAACATTCTCTAGTTATATCTGATGATTGTTGAGCTGATCTTTAAGTTCATAGAACTTGTATCCTGATGATACAATGTCACAACAATGTTTGAAGACCATGCATTGTGTTGACAATGCATGATGAGATGAAGTGATCCATCCACAATCACTAAGTGGATGAAGTGGTGCTAATGAAGTCCATATACTAATTCTTAGTGCATGATGAATTGAAGATGACCCAACTTGATCTCTAATTAGATCAATGAAGAACATTGAAGAAGTTATTTGATTAAGGAGCTCGGTTGATGAAGAAGAACCTTCGGGACGTCCATTCTTAAATATTGAATACATGATGAAAAGGGAATAGATGAATTCCTAAGAAGAAGAGAAATGGAAGAAGAAGGTAGAAGAAGAATGGCTTAGAGGAAGAGTTGTGGCATTTGGAATTTTACACCTAACTACTTTGTATACTTAGTGTATATTCAAGAAAAAAATAAGCCACCAAGGGCCAGCCTTAAGGGTTCAACCCAAGGCACATGTGGGACTAGGTCACCACGCCCAAGGGGATCCCATGGGGCCAGCCCGAGAGGCCGCGGCCGTGTGTAAGCCGGGCCACGCAGGGGATCAGGTCCTGCGCAGCATGGGCGCTGGAGCGCACGCCTGAAGGCGAGAGTGGGCGCCAGTGGCGCGCCCGCAGGGAGCAGAGTGGGCGCAGAGTGCGCCTGCAGAGAGAACACGGTGCGGGGCGGCACCGTGGAGGGAGAAGTTCAATCGAAGGGATGCTGGCAGTGGAACTTTGATAAACCGCGTGGAAATCGAGGGCCGTTTCGATGTGGGACAAACATTTTTGCCGCGGAGCAAATCTGAGCCATCCATCTGATCTCGCGCACGATCTCCGCCGCTCATCTGATCTGTCACGCGCCGCGAACTAATCCAGCCGTCCGATGTCTTTTCAACTCCGGATCCGACGGCTCTGAGGCGTCTTTAACCTCAAGCTCAGCCGAAGGCCACCCGACGTCCCCCGCTGAACCAGAGCCCTCCGAGCACCAGAATTCGAGCTCCCGACCACCATTGCCGAAGCCGAAGGCTCCATTGAGCTCGTCTCTCCACAGCGAACACGACCATGCATAAAAAGTGGTGTGCATGCAATATACAGAAGATTTCGGTTGAGGCCGAGGCAAGAGAAGCTGCCAAGGCCACGTAGGGTTGATGATTTGCATGGGTTTATCTTTAACAAAGGACGTGCATGAGTTTGTAGTCGCATGCACGTGAAGAAGAGAAAATAAAAGAAGCCGCGTAAAACAGCGAAGGAAAATAAAGATTTGGAAGATTTTAAAGAACTGAAAACTTTGGGATTTTGAAGTTAAATCACGCGGAGGATTTGAAGCCCTCCTCGCCTATAAAAAGAAGACTCGAGGCGCTGGAGACGCTTGCTGATGTGCTGAGGTTTTGTTGAAGATCTTTCGTCCCGCGTGTGCTCTGCATCGCGATGTTGAAGCCCCCATGCAATTATATTTGCGCGGCTGAGTTCCTTGCGCGCAACTTCTTTGCGCGACAAGAAGGTTGGGTGAAGTCCCCTGTGCGTCTTTCTTTTGCGCGACAGGAAGTACCCGAGGCCGCAAGTACCTTGCGTTCCCTCGAGGTTTGTTGTGGCTTGCGCGGCAGTGTTGAAGAAGAGGAGGTCGCGACTCATCAAGCACTTGCGTGCCTTCATATGGGCAGTAGGAGATTCGGGTGATGAGAATTACACACCATGTGTGTGTGTGCTAAAAGGAGAAAACACCCTCGCCGTGGACAGTGTGTGTGCATAGTGAACAAGAAGTTGGCCGTAGCCATTTATGTGAAAGAAGAAGAGGCCAAGCTCACTTGTGTGCAAAAAGTGAAAGAAGTGTGTGTAAAGAGCAAAGAGGCTGAACCTTAGTGTGTGCCTAAGTGGTGTGTACACACTAAGAAGGAGAAGAAGAAGGATACCTCAGACTAAAGTAGAACACACATTTAGGTGTGTACCCAATAAGAACAAAGTGTGTGAAGGAAGAGAGAAGGTGTGTGCTTAAAGGATTATACCCTTTGTGGGTCTACTGCACCAAGAAAAGAAGAAGGGGAGTGCATGCATGCATGCATGCACATGCACATGTGAACAAAGAAAAATCTGGTTGTGTGCATCTGAGTAATCCAAGACCAGAGGATCTTGAAGAATTTGAGAAGGCCATGCAGTCAGTGCATGAAGATGCAGAGATTCCATGCACTCAGTGCATGAAGTTGAAGTGAAGTGAGACTGGACCAGACTGAAGTTAAAGACATCAGTTGTCTGAGTATTCAGTTGTTAGAGAGAAGCCAGGTCCTCCTTAGAAGAAGGTGATAAAGCCTGAGAAAGACGAGAAGACCTGATCATCACAAGTGATCAGAGGTACAGAGCAAGGCCAACAGTCTTTATCCCAGACTGCTGAAGATACTTGAAGAAGCTTAAAGAGAAGAAGAGCTACTCGTGTGACTCGAGGAGCCAGGAGAAGACCATGTGGGACTCAGGGAGAAGAAGTCTTCAGTGGGAATCTGGAGCAGGCCAGTGGGACTCTGGTAACACTGTGGGACGCAGTATAAAGACCCTCATCTAGGACTCAGGAGAGATACAGTGGGATGTTATATCGACCATTGAAATACTAACATATTATAATGGGAGAATTCATACTGGGAGAGCATGGAAAGGACGTAGGCCTTTGGTGCCGAACCTTGTAAATCCTTGTATCCAATGCCTTTACATTTACTGCATCATTCGTGGAAAGGTGAGAGATACAAGAAGAGTGGATCGAGGCTTTAACCAGCCATCGAGGTTTAATTGATTAAGAATCAATTTGTAAAAAGTTTTAAAGGATCACTGATTCACCCCCTCCCCCTCTCAGTGATTCACACTGATCTGGGCACTTCATAATCTCTAAATGATACCATTTTATTAATATATCTAAACCTTTATAAATTAAATATATAATATACATAAATACCTGATCTTATGAAATTCCATTAATGGTATGAAAAAGTCATTCATCCATAAATCATGACTTTGTAATGCACAATGGATTTTTTATCCTATGAGTATTATTTTAATGTTTTATTTTTTTTAATACATATTCATAAATAAGGTTTTTCAACCATTGAATCATAATGAATTTATATATATATATATATATATATTATAGTAATTATTTTTTAAAATTTATTTATAAAATATATTATATAAAATTATTGAATAATTGAGTACAATATATGTCATATTTATAGTAATATTTTAATATAATATTTACAATAGAGATATACTAATATTAATCTTATTTTACTATAAATTTTATACATTTAATTAAATTACAACTTATAAACATGAAAATATTGTAATAAATTATTATTTTTATTTTTAATTTTATATTTAATTTCTCGGGCATCATATGAAAGCATTAGTTTCTAAATAAATATTTCCACAAGGATAAAATTTATTGAGGAATTTTTAAATCAAAATTATTGATTATTTATTTTTTGAATATTTTTTATAATATTTATAATCTATTATTACATTTTATAAGAAGATTTGATATAATAAAATACTTCTTTTAATGGTTATGCAACTATGATTCCACTAAAATTATTTTTTAATTTATTAGATTATATTTTCTTTATAATAAATTTATCTTATTTTGAGAATAAATATTGTATAATAAATATTATATTTGGTTTAAAAATTCACTAGAATAATAATTTATTAATTAAAAATGCAATGTAGTTGTTTTGAGTAACATGTGTTACATAAAAAAATATTATGAGTAGTATTTATTTAAAATAAAAATTTACCATGTTTCGAAAATGAAATACATAAGATGAATGACATTTTTTGGAATATGTTTTTTTTTATTTGGATAGAGAGAAAGTTGTATTTTTTTTCTAAAAAGAGTGAAATATGGTTAAAATATATAGAAATATGGAAATGTATAGTAAAATTAATATCACTTATATATATAAGTTTTAATATAGTTAAATGATTTAGTAATCTTTTAATAATTTTGGAACTATACATGACACTGTAAAATTAAGGGATGTATTGGGTAACTCTAGGTGGAGAAGAGCATTAACACTTCTAATGAAGTGAAACAAAATAGACTATATGTTTTACGCTTGTCAACATGGTATACCCTTCCGTTCGGGTGCCTACCTTATTTTATCATCATAATTAAGAATGATTTTTGTAAGGTAATTTTTGGATGTTTATCCTCCTAAGTAGATTCCCATGGTTTGTATGAGTGAAAATAAATAACACTAAATGATCATGTTTTGGTATTTAGTGAAATTACTTATTCAGATAAGTTACCCAGTTGGTAATAGTCTTCAATATGTTGGGATTGAAATCGAGGTATTACATGACGCAGATTGGGTAAGATAACCCCATTCATGAACCAAGGTAATATGGGTTGTGAAATATAGAATAAGATCCAATATGTAGATGGAAGTATAGTGGAACTGTTTGGTTTTGAGGTGTGTGGTCCATAATGAAGTTTTTGGGCATTAATGAGGGGACAATTTAACACCCATGGATAAGAGGGTCATAAAAAATGAATGTTACTATATATATCAGAAAGGCACACCTTAATTTTTTATCATAACTTTTTATAACTCCATGATTAAATGTTCTTTTAATAGAGTAGTTTTAAAATGGGTGAAATCATAGGAAGTTTCTTCGGGTGTGTGTGGAAGTGGGGATAAATAATAAAAAAAAATGTGCTGGAATATAGGGAACTAATTTTTTTGATAAGTTACCCGAGTGGATAATAGTGTGTTGTATGATGGCAAGGAAACCAAGGTATTATTGGATAACCAGGGGTCATATGACTAGATTAATTTCCTTAGAGAGGTTGGGTCTTCATAAGAACAAATAATATAATATAAAATTAAAATATTAAATACATTATTCACACACAAAACCTATCAGTACACACCCAATATCCTTATTCATCATCATAAAATATTTAAATTGTCTTTTAATATCCTTCTCAAAAAGTCTCTCTTATATTTTTCTCTATAATCTTGATTAATTTTTTTTGTTATAATGTATGGTTCTAATCGTAGAATCATAAATAAGCCAAGGGTTGGTAATCATATCCCATCATATTATTATTTTAATTTATGCGTTATAGTGTACTTTAAATTCTAATTTATGGTTATTGTATTTTTATAATATATTAAACTAGAATTTATTTTATTTATCATTCATGAGAGATATTTCATCCACTCTCAATTAAATACTTTAATAAGTTTTTACTATATAAAAGTATGGGTTTTATTTCCTTCTCATTTTAATTACGAATTATATTTCAATAAAAATATATATTTTATCATCTATGTTCATATTTTAATATTATTGTTATAATATTTTGAGTAATTCCCTTATAATATCGAATTCAAGCGATCCCTAATTTCACTAACATTATATTACATTTATAAGTCATTTTGATATTAAAATTATTACAAGAGCCATGAAATGCAATATTTTCCCATGATAAATATAAGAATTTTTTCTAGGTATTTTTGGTACTATGCATAAATTAATTATAATATAGTAGTATTTTCAGAAAGATGGTTTATATGATTTTGGTGGAGAATTAATTCTGTTCCATGTGTATTAAACTTGATTTTTGCAGAGGTTCACCTTTTCCATTAAAATATACTAACCTTGATATTCTTCTAAAATAAATTTTATATCCCTAATTCTTAAATTAAATGTGTGATTATACACTAAAAATATTAGTGGATATTTATCTATAAATTTGTTTGATTTGTTCAATTTAAATTATTTTTATTTACACTATAAATGAAATTTTCGTCTTAATCTTTATATGTTACCATTAACTATAGTTCCAAAAACATTAATTGGGAAGGGTAATTATTCAACAAAGGGAAAGCATATTTTATATATTTGTGATTTAATGGAATTATAATATACATAATTTTTAATTTAGTAACTAAAATAATGTATTATCTTTACTATATATCCATATATCATATTCGATGTTTGTAATATATATATATATATTTATTCTCATAAAACGGTATTCACATTGATAGATATACAAATCAATTTAATGAAATAAGATACTCACTCAACCGTATATCCATTTATCATATGATGTGAGAGTTACATATAAATAATTATTTAAATTGATTATTATTTTCTTATAAAAATACACCATTAATTTAACATGGTAAATCTTGTTATTTTATATATTCATTATTTATATATTTGTAATTATTAATTACTATGGCAAAATTATGAATGAGAATTCATTAAGAATATTTTTACAAATTTTTATCCGTTTTATTCATACAATTAATTCATTAGAATTATTAAATTAGAGGTAATCCTTGGAACTGTATAGCCCAATGATGTATCAGTAGTTCTTCCCAGAAAAAAATAATATGGGTATTCAGTGTATTCAATCTATTTTATATATGATATTTTGGGTGAAGGCCTTGACAATATGTTCACATTTATTCGAATTTTGTATTCCAAAATTATGAATTAATTTATTATTATCAACATGATTTTTTATTTCCATTTTCTTAAATACAATGTGTTATTTTATCCTTATATATTATTATGACAAGACATTTATAAAAATGGATTTTATATTGTTTATTCTATTATTAATCCATCTTATCTTTTTTTATACGATATTTTTTTGAGAATCTGCAATCACCCTCTCTTATATTCCCCCATTTTAGCTAACTTTGAATATTTTTATATTGTTTTATATTCTAATAATATCATTGATATAAATATAATAACACATTTAACTATATTTTTTACACAACATGTGTTTTATTTTATGAAAATGTAATATATTATTTATGTATTTTTCATGTGTATTATGGAATACTAATCATTATATCTTGTTTTTTATATCATTTAATATGATATAAATCTAATAGATGGCCCATAGGATTTGGATAACTTGGAGTAGAGGTGTAACAGTTTAAATAATTGGCTAAAAGGTATTTTCAAGGATTCACAGCTCATTATTGATAAAGGAATTATTTATTATTCCATGTGTTTTTTTAAATTATTAATTGTATCTCTTTAGAAGAATTTAATTATTTATTAAGTTTTTGACTCCATTTTTATTTTCATGTTTGAAAGCCCATAATCTAACTGGGTTATTGTATGATTTTATTTTCAAAGTATGTTCTTTAACTTGGTCTTTTATGATGTATCTAGAGGAACATTTGGTGCATGACAAAAATTATTCCTTCGTATATATGGTAAGGAAGTCTTCTATATTAAATTTTCTAGATTTTTTTAATGAATCAATTTTCACATTATGGAAAAGATTATTCTTTAATGACATAGACACCCATGGTATTGTGTGTTTTGAATGATTTCGTCCTATATTGGATGATTTAAAATATTAATAATATATTTATAATTGTGTAAGGGGATCCTTCTTTAGAATATGTTGGAAGTTTTATTAGGGTTTATTTTTCATGATTTATTTTTTAAATATGGTTTCGATCATATGACAGGATTATTTCATCTCCTATATTTAACTAATATCATAGGAACCACTTATATCTTTAAGAAATTTCAATATTCCAAATACACTATTTTAGATTATTGAAATGGATTAGGCCCCCTAGTATAAATCAATCTATAGTGTGATGAGTTCTCATGATGAGCCTGTTGAGAGTAATTTCAGAGGTTATTTATTTATGTAACAATCATATGATAGTTGTTTGTTACATTTGAGTATGTCTAGGATTACCGAATTTTATGACCTAGTGATTTTCCCATGATACATTTTTTATCAGTTATGACATTATATTAGGGATTCCTACAACATTTTTTTATCCCATAATTATCATATTGGTTTCATGAAACAATTTTAATTATTTTTGTTTACTTAAACATTGACACCATGATGCGGTTTTTCTTGTTTGATCTCATACATAATTTATTTTTGGGGTTAGTTTATATTTAAACATGACACGTGGAAGGGAATTTTGAGATATTTTTTAATAACTTAAATAGCATTGTTTTGTTTTTATAAACATTGAATTCATCCTTTAATGTATTTAAAGTGTATCTTAAAAAATAAAAGGTTTCACATTTTATATTAAAAAATGGTTTTGAATGTTTTATTTAAAATTTGTATAAAATATGTTCTATTATTATACAAGTATATTTTATCCTTTATATTTATAAACATGAGTGATGTTTTCTCCAATATAAAATAATGATACGTTGCTTCTTAGAGTATCTCATATCAAAAGAAAATATTCAGAAAAATATTCAAACTAGTGTTTAGTAAATATATTATACAATTAATTTCATAGGATATTTGGAAATCCTACTATTCATGTTTTACTCATACCATACATTCACACATGTCTGTGTATAATGTAGTTATATTATGTACTAGTTCCTATGTTTTGATCTACTGTTAGATGATGTTTTTATGGTACACTTATGGACATTTGAGACATGGTGGTTGTTAGAGTTAGTGATCTAGAACCAACTATTTATACATTAGATTGAAATTGTATTATAAGTAGTGAATATAAATAAAGAATCTAATTAAATATTTTTCATTTTTATTTATGATCGTAATATAATTATTTCATATAGTGTCTATCATATTGAAAATGTTAGATCAGTTCTTATATATGATGATAACCAAGAAATTCTATGATGATATTCTATTGTTAGGTAAAATTCAATGATATAATATGTTAAGATTCATCTGTGAGCTCTCATAATCAGTTGAGACTCCATCTCATGTTATTTTCACTTGTTAATATCCAATATTGTAGATTATTTAGAATATACCTGCCTATATGAAATCATCATGTTTAGGTGTCAATGGATATTCATCATCATGAGAATGGATGATGAACTATAAACATTAAAATTATTATTAATGCATTTCATGACCCTAGTAAATTTATTTATAGGTGATAACTATGATTCCATTTGATATTGTGATGTAGGGTATATTGGGTGTGGAATGAACCATATATCATTATTGAATTAGTTGAGGATCTATTTTTCCCTTCTATATTTTTAAAAGATGATATCTTGACCATTTAATTGAAATTAAATCATCACGTTAGATTGTATATTCTTGGTTTATAAATGAGTAAATATTATATAGTCAAAGAAATATTTATCAAGAACATATGTTGGTGAAATTGCTGTGTTACTTTCTTGATGAAAAATTATGATAATTTGTTTAAATTTCACAATGAGAATAATTTTGTGTTTATTGTCCATATATTTTAAATATATGGGAGGGTTTTTAATTTTTTCACGTATTAATCATGGACATTAGGAAATCCCACCTAATTCCACATATGAAGAGTCCCATACAAGAACACAGCAAGTTATATATATGATCACATTTAAATATTATGTGTTAATGAATTCTAATAGGTTTTATTCTCTATACTGAGATGAAATTTTTATTTAGGGTTTATTATTTCATCAAAAATGATAAATAAATAATAATTTATGAGATAGTTGAATTATCACATGAATATATAATTTTAATTTATCACATATTCTTCAGAAGGTAATAAATAATAATGTCTTACATTTTGAAGAGCTCGACAAAACCTAATCTACTAGAAAACTCTCACAACTCTTCGTCTCCTTCTTGATATTGATTGAAATGGTTGGATTCGACCCTAGTTGGGAGCACCCCATGGTTTTAAAGAGTTATAATGTGAAGTATATCTAAAATATGGTAGTATCTGAATAAGAGAAAGCTCTTGAAACCTCTTCTCTAACACATGCATAGAACATGGCCCCGTGAGGTATTTTATTTCTTGAATCCCTTATAGGATCCCATTTTGCTTCTTCTATAGTTATGAAATCTCACACGATGGTAAAACGTCTTGATGATGGAGTTTTCTTCGTCGAAGCTGTCCGAGAGGTGATTACACATCGAAAAATCCTTTATAAGTTCTCTGTGGTGGGTCATGTTTCTTATGTTAAAGGGGGAAAACCTTGGTCTTACATTGAATTGAAGAAAAAATTTCTATATAATGGGGTATTAAAAACTGGAATTTGATCCCTCTAGGAAGAGGGTTTTTTAATTTCTTCCCCAATTTACAGGAGGATCTTGATAGAGTTTAGAGAATTTGAAATTTTAATCTAAAGCCTAGGTTCCTCAGACTATCTGAATGGGGCTTCTCCTTTAACCCAAATACATAGAGAGGAAACAATTCTCAGGTTTATGTAAGATTACATAACCTGAATTTGTTTTTTTGGAACCCTAGGATCCTTAAGGAACTATCTTCCTATATTGGAACTCCTTTAAAAATTGATCAGAGGACCATAAATGTTGATCTTGGAATGTTTTCTAGGGTCATAATTGAAGTTAACCTTAAAAATAAACCACCCAAACCCATTTCTCTCAATGCTAGGGATTATAAGACTATTATCAATCTTAAATATGAAAACCTACATTCCTTGTGTGATTTTTGTAAGATTGTTGGACACTCCATCCTTAATTGTAGAATGGTTGTTAGAGTGTCCAATCAACATAATTCCTTTGACTGGAAAGATGTTAGAAAAAATAGAAATGAGAAGGCCCCATACCCTGATAAAATAGGACCACCCAAAACTATCACTCAAAAATGGATTGCTAAACCTAAGGATAATCTTGGTGTATCATGGGATGACATATTCGAAGAACAGGACTGAGAACTGGAGGAACAAGCCATCAAACAAAATTTGGAAAATGAGTTAATTCTGATTCTTCAGAATGCTCTTACTGAAATAGAGTCTCCATTAAAAACTGATTTTCAGTCTTATCTAACTTTGGGACATGGTAATATACCTAAATCGTCACCTATTGCTTCATCTTCACAGCCAAACAGGATCAAGGGAGAGACCCCTATGAAAAAAAGTGAGGTTGGGTCTTCTTCTGGGACCCAACCCTCCCCCTCACCCCTAGTTTTGTTCCAACCTACTCCCCTTCTCGGTTACAAGAGGTTCCTATTTATGATAATGTGGATTTGAATCAGAAAGCAGTATGTATTAATCAGATTGTTTTCCCCATTCATCTTGTGGACACTGACAATAAATCTTCTTCTATCAGCTGTCATTCCTCATCTAAAGAGTAGGGTAAGTTATTTTCTGCTTGTCTGGACACTGAAAGCTTATAGGTTCTCACCCTGTCTAAGGTTGGAGATATCTCCCAAGATGTTTCAGCGTCGGGACCCTCTGAAACTGATACATTCATAGAGGCACTTTCCAGCCTGGTTAAGGAAGATACCATCCCTCAGGAGGCCCCTATCATGGGTCCCTCTGAAACTGTTACAGTTTCAGGGCCACACTTTTTCCTCGACATTATCTCTTCTTCCAACCTGAATAGAAGTAACAAGGCAGGAGATAATGTTCAAAAAACTGCTTCTTCCCTAGGAAAAATTAAGAAAACCAGTACTCATGGAAGGAACTCATCCCCTAGGAAACCCAGAGGACAAAATAATGGAAATGAAAAGAACGGGCGTTAAACCCCAGGAATAATGATTAATGTATATTCTCTTTTGGAACTGTCAGTGTATTGCTAACCCTGAAACCCTAAATGTCTTAAAAAGATTTATTAATATTCATCATCTTATCCTTCTTGGTATTGTTGAACCTAAGGTGATTTTCCCCTAAATTCATGCATCTTTCCAATTTTGGATTTTCCCTTCTGAGGTTCTTCTAATAATGGTAATGTTGTGGACTCTCTATAGATCTTTTTTCACTCATCTATTATGAATGTAATTATTTTCCTTCTTTGTATGTAATATTTGACTTGTGATTACTACCTGGATAGAACTCATCTTTTCATACTTTTGTTTTTGCCAAAAATAAATTCCAGGATAGAATACCTCTTTGGGATGAACTTTCCACTATCAATTCCCAATTTCAAGACCCCAGAGTCTTAGTTGGTGATTTAAATTCTATTCTCTCGCCCACTGAAAAACATGGCCAATCATTGTCTTATAATTCTTCTAGAGAATTCAAAGCCTCTATAGATCCCAATAATCTTATTGAGGTTAACCTTTTAGGTTCCCAATTTACATGGTATAGACATCATTATAATTGATTTGTGGCAAGTAATATTGATAGAGCATTCATTAATTATTTAGCCCTTGATAAATGGAACCAGATCTCTAGTGTTACTCTGACCAAACATTCCTCAGATCACCACCCAATCTTATTCAGTATTCCTCAAAATCTTCAGAAACCCTATTTCATTTCAGATTTAATTTTTCCTGGTCCTTGTTCTCTGAGTGTGTCACTCTAATCAACTCTTTCTGGGATAACATGGGTAACTCCAATGACTCCTTTTCTTTCACCACTAAGTTTAAAAATCTCAATATTATTATTAAAGAGTGGTGAAAAACAAAATCCGACATAATAGATAAAGGCATTTAGGGTTTTGAGAAAGATTTGACTCTTATTCAAAATAATAACAACATATCCGGATTTAATATTGACCCCGAAAATGAAATCAATATCTCTGCTAAATTAATCTCCTTGCACAACTTGAAGTATAATATAGAGAAGAAAATTTTTAAAGCTAAATGGATCAACAATGGTGACTGTAACACCAAATTTTGCAACTCCCTTCAAAGTGCTAGGAAAGCTAGTAGTCCTCTATCATCTTTAAGGGTTGATAGAATCATTATTAATACCGAATAAGGAATTTAAAACCATATTGTCACTTATTTCACGGACAATTTAAATGTCCCCAATACCAACAAATAAATTTTCCCTAATATAATTCCGAACATGGTTACTTTTGAGTATAATCGTTTACTTAATGGCATCCCTCTTGATTCTGAAATTATAGACACTATTTCTAGCCTCAATCTAGACAGTGCCCGAGGACCTGATGTCTTTAATAATATATTTTACCAAAAACACTGGGACATCATTCAAAATGACATTTGCAACTTAGTCAGAACCTTTTTTGAAAAGGGGGTTATTTCTCATGGTCTAAATTCTCAATTTCTCACTCTTATTCCCAAAATTGAAAATTCCAATTAAATTCACCTTTTCCGGCCCATCACTCTCTTAAACACTCTTTTTAAAATTATTACTAAGAGCATTGCCAATAAACTCCCTACAATTGGAAACAGAATTGTTTCTTGGAACCATTTTGGATTCATTTGATGTAGATCTATACAAGATTTCATTTTTCATACCTTTGAATCCACTATATTATTGAATAGAAACACTAGAGGTGGATATGTTTCTCTTAAACTAGATATCACTAAAGCCTTTGACATAATTGACTAGGCCTTTATTTTTAAAGTGCTATCTAGTTTCAGTTTCAATGACACTTTTTTCAATAGAATCAAAACCATTTTCAACTCAGCCTACATTTCTATT
Organism: Viscum album; assembly: GCA_963277665.1. Classification (NCBI taxonomy): domain Eukaryota; kingdom Viridiplantae; phylum Streptophyta; class Magnoliopsida; order Santalales; family Viscaceae; genus Viscum; species Viscum album. The sequence goes on from OY728140.1 coordinate 1,153,723,196, forward strand.
CTTATCAATGGCTCTCCTAGAGGTTACTTTAAATTCTCCAAGGGCCTTAGACAAGGATCCCTCTATCTTCTACCATTTTTTCTGTTGTAGAAGACTATCCTTGCAAGTTTCTCATCCTCAATGTTGATAGAATAAAAATAAAATTGATTCATGCCTCTAGGAATTAACATTCCCCTTCTTATCTTCTTTATTCAGGTGATAAAATTTTCTTCCTCAATGGGGACAAAACAAATATCAATAAACTTAAATCCATCATCTCTCACTATGAAGAGGTGTCTGGTCATAATGCTAACTGGCATAAATCCTTTATCTATTTTGGTAAAAATTTCCCCCTCAACAGGAAAAATCATCTCACCTATGTTTTAGGTTTTAAGGTAGGTTCACTGCCCTTCACTTACCTTGGTGTCACCATCATCTGGGGATGACCCAAATCTTTTTATTTAAAGCACATAGTGGATCAAATTCATAAACAACTTTTATCCTGGAATGGAAAAGCCCTTTCAATGGAATGAAGAGGTTTCCTTGTGAAATCCACCATTGATTCTAAGTTGGATTACTCCATGATGGTCTACAAGTGGCCTGCGGGTCTTCTTAAATGATTAAATAATGCTATAAAGAACTTCATCTAGAGAAGATGCACTCTGGAGAGAAATTTGGCCACGGTTTCTTGGACCTCTTGTTGAAAACCTATTGAAGAAGGTGGCATAGGAATTAAAAATCTTAAAACCCTCAATGAGGCTCTCTAGGCTTAATTTATGTGTTCCTTCATTAATAAAAACTCTCGTCCCATGAATTTTCATAGAATTAATTTTCATGATAAGCTTAAATCTGTTATTTTTTACTACAAGTCTTCCTCTATCTGGACCTCGATTAAATCTACTTATTCTTCTATCTTGGAAAATTCCTAATGTATTGTTAGTATAGAATACACTTTAAATTTTTGGTTTGAAAACTGGATTGGTTACCCCCTTATATCAGAGATGCATAATTCTTTTACTCCGGATCCCACTAATTGTTCCATCAGGGATGTGATCATTTCTTTTGGTTCACATATTTCGGATTATATTAAGGAGATTGTCGAGAATTATTACTTCACTTCCAATGATGACTTTCTGGTTTGTGAACCAGCTAAAAATGGCTTCTTGGATGCAAATAAATATTGTAATAACTATTTCTCTAACATTGATGATAATCCCAGCTGGATCACCATCTTAAATAAGGATTTGATAAAACCTTCTCGTCTTACCCTCATTTGGTGAATTGCTCACCAAAAAGTTCATACTGATGGTTGTGTATAGTCTTATGGCTTTAATCATTGCTCTAAATGTAGTTTGTGAAACCAACATCAGGAGAACATAAACCACCTCTTTTTACCTTCTGAGATTGCTAATACTCTTTGGAATTACATATTTGATCTTTTTGAGTGCCGATGGCTTTTGGATAACTTTATTTTATCATAGTTGAAAAGGACGATTATGTTTCTGAGGCCACCGCAAATTAGAAACCTTTTTATCACTGTCATTGTAGAGCATCTGCATATCCTCTGGTATGTTAGTAATGATTTCATTTCCAACAATATCATATTTTAAATAATTTTAGATAAAATGAATATACTTCTTGCTATCAAAGAGGCTTTCATGATCCAAAAAGACCATTGTGACAATTTTTTCATTGATCTTAAAACCCTCTGCTGGATTAGAGTGAGTGGAATATATCCAAAAATAGAATTACACTATTTAAGTCTTCTGGCATGCTCCTCCTCCTAAACAGATTAAAGTTAATGTTGACAGAGTCTCAAATGGAAACCTAGGACCTTCAGTATGTGGTGGTGTTTTCAGTGACTATCTTGATCAGATTCTTGGATGTTTATATGGAAGATGTGACATTTCTTCTTCTCCGGAGGCCGAAGTTATGGGTATCATTCATGCCATCTATTTTCAAAAACATTTCATCTTGACAAACACTTATATTGAGAGCGACTCTTCTTCCATTGTGAAAGCCATCTGGAAGGGTGTGACTCACTTATCATGGTCTCTCACCCCCCGATGGAATGACGACCTCACCTCGCTCAACAGTCTCATCTTTAATGGTACACACACCATCCGTGAAGCAAACAAGATCATCGACTGTCTTTAAAACATGGGAGTATCTCGTGAGATCACTTGGAGGAATGATATCCCTCTATATTTGATTACTTTTTATTAGATATTCTAGAAAATTTTCCTCATTTTCACTCATGTAATTTGTATGATCCATTTTTTTATTAAATTAAAGTGTTCTGGTCATTGACCAGAACTCACCCCCCCCCAAAATGTATTCATTGATAAATAATATATTTTATTAAATCAATAAAATATATATATATATATTTTCAAGGATATGCATAAAATATGTTTTTTGTTAATTGAATAAATAACAATTAATTTTATATTTTTTTGATATTTTTATAAATTTATTAGAGTATAAGAAGACTAAATTTGGTTTAGTGATAAATATTTATCCATAAAACTATATAGTAATATTTATTAATCTGTGCGTTTTCACACACCATGAGATAAAATTATGATAATATTTTGATTTTACATGTAATGAGGTTTTTTGGGTTTAATATATAACAACCCTACTCCTTATTACACATTTATTATTTATTTATTACATAACAATAAAAATAATAAAAGTATGAAGATCATGAAGGCTAATGTCTCTGAGGATTATGTACATATAATAACATCTTAATCATGGCATACAACAACAATATTGAAAACATCTTTAACATTCTTATGAAATTCCAGAACTTTTAAACTAGCACTGGATAACCTGAGGAAATAAATAAGAAAGGGGTGGTCTATAAAATCACCAAGGGAAATAAAAATCGAATAAAATGAAGAGAAATATACATGTTTTAAAATAGATTTTTCAATGGATCATAAGATGTGTGATAATCATAAATATGAATAATAAGACATGATATAGGATGATAACATGAAAAATGTGGAACCATTTTATAACACTACATCATAAACATACCTCAAGGGAGTATACGAAGTCATCATGACGGAAAATTCCCATAATTTAATTATTATCACTTAATATTCCAAAATTACATCTCATGTGACTAAACATTTACTAATTAATTGGAATGATATATAATATCTAGCACAACCATAAATTTCATTTCATTCTCATGCTTAAGTGTCCCACATAGATGATACAACATGGAATGATTCACCAATATATTATATTCAATGATAATTATGTGTGGAATACATATATTTATGTAATATTTCAAATAATTATAATTGTATAATTTTGAACACCCATGATATAAAATTGATATGGTATTCACTACACAATTGTCCTAGCATGAAAAATCAATGTAAAATTTTGGCATTATAACAGCGTGACATAAAAATTCATAAAATGGTTTTATGAGTGAAAAATTAGTCTATAGATATTTCAAAATTAATTGGTTTGTAATAGGGACATGGAAAGACATATCCCAAGATTAAATGTCAGAAATGGAATGCATAAGATATTAAATAAACTATAAAAAAGAGGTGAAACTAACAATACCTTACATGATGGTTTGACTGAAAATGGTTGAGAGGGGAATATTTATTGATTTTAAGTTCCTTGGGATGACTATAGATAAGTTAGGGAAGCGTAAGGAAATGTTTAAAAGAATATATTGTTAATATAGATGATTATTTGGTGGGTTTATATAGGAAAATAGTGGGGATTTAATTAATATTTACCAAACTTAGGTTATGTACTCTATATAATAAACTAACCAAAACCACAATCCTTCTAATGGTATTTGCCCATGGTTTCTGACAATTGGGATTGGACTTAATTAATTTATAATTGAAATGTTTGAAATTAAAAAACAATACCATTTATTTTGAGGATGTCTGTCATACTCTTAAATAATTGATTTTAAAACTATAAAATATATTAACGGTTTTGGGGGATTCACAAAGGCTTTATAAAATAGAAAAAGTAAAAATAAATTTTATTTAAAGGAATATTATATATTTTCTCATCGATACCCTTTATAGTATTTATTACATCAAATTTGGGTCCTTACTTTGTCATAATACAAACATTATATTTAAACCATATTTAAATTGTACAAGAAAATTCGATTGTCTCAAAAAAATATGAAAAATTCACTATTGAATAATTTTTATATTGTAATTCCAATAATAATAATAATTTCATCTAAAGAAGTTTATAAATATGTTAATTTTTTATTTTAAAATAAACATCGACTTTTTTAGAGAAATGATAGGGTTTTTACAGTAAGAGTTTTCAAACCATTGTAAATATTACATTTGAAAGAATAAAAATAATATGATATTTTATATTTAATAAAAAATATTTAATTGTAATATTATATTAAAATAATATTTATTTTAAAATCCATTAATTTATCAAATTAAATTCTTCAAATAAATTATAATACTACCCAAAAATTCAATTTGTTTTTTATTGTCTCAAAATAAAAATCATTCATAAAGGAAGATGAATAGGATGAAAATATGTTGGTTATTATATAAAATTTATTTACATACTCATATTGTTATGGTCTTGATATAAATCCCTATAATACACTGCAAGACTCCCTAAGGGTTAGGTGAATGACTGTGAGACTTTCATTGGGTGGTTCAGTGAACATGATTTGCGTTGTGATCTTGATGACCTTGAACGTCTATTGTAAACAATTTATCTCAGGGTTTTGTTTTTAGATATCAGCTTGGGATTGGTCAATGAAAAATTCCAATGATGTTATCTCCCTTGAAATCTCTGATAAATGGGACTTATAGTTTATTATCCAACTGGTTGTTCCCATCACTTCCTTTTTCTAAGTCAATTGGGTTTTTTAAAACCCAATATTTATAATAATCATATGATCACTATTCAATGACTATATTTTCAATAGTAATGTTTTATAATATTTTATTAAACCTTAAAGGATTTAATAAAACCAAATATGTGAAAGTTTTTTATATAACCTTATTATATAATAAGACATTTAGTTTAATTTAGAGTGAAAGTTTATATATAACAATTTGGGTCGTTACTGTCTTCCCCCTTAGAATATTTTTTCCTGGAAATTTTTATCTACCACGCTAAACAAATGAGGGTAACTCTATTTCATCACCTTATCCAGGTCCCACATTACATCATGAAACATATGGTTTATCCAAAACATTTCTATAATGTGAATTTTATTATTTCATCGAACATTTTCTATATGGTCTATGATTGTAACACCCCGAGATTTTATGAAAAATATTCTTTTTAATTTAATTAATCTCTTGTGTTGTATGCTACACCAAAATGAGCTTTAATAACACACATCCTTGACTTGCCTGGCATTACACGAAATCACGACCTTCCTCGATAGCGTGTGTAGTATGCAGTAACGAGTTTTACTAAACAACAATTTGCTATTAAAATTTTATTAAAACTAGCCGTTTTGAATAGTAATAACCACTTTTTGAAATTTTGAAATTTTTATTTATCAAAATGGTCTTCATTTTTGGATTTGGAATATCGAAATTAGCTTAGGGTGAAATTTTGGTACTTTTCGGATAATTTCATATTCTGATGAATAGTGAAAATTACTAAATTATAATTAAAAACAACTTTTTTAATCGAAATAATTAATAGTGATAATTTATTAATTTTAGTGGATTTAAAGTATATTTAGAATATATTTTTACAATTTAATACAATGTTGGTCCTTTGATGTAATTTCACATTTAAACCATTTATAAACAAATGTCAATCTTTTGATAGTTATTATCTCTTAAAAACATGCAATTTGTTTTGATGATGGGAAATAATTTTTAAATTAATTAATGCAAATGATATGTTCTGAATTTGGTAAAATAGACATCATTTTTTAATTCTTAATAACAAATATAGCTTAGGCCTAATTTTTGGTATTTTTTTGAAACTTTCATTTTTTGATGAATAGTGAAACCACTAATTGGTAGTTAAAAAATAAATTTTTCATAAAACATAATTTTACCACATTTGTGAGTGGAATTTTGAAAATCCGAGAGACAAGGTTAATATCAAGGACTTAAATGTGGTTCAATGAGATGAAAATAATTTTTGGTGAATAGTAACTTTTTACTTTTTTTACCATGATTAAAAGTAAATAGGGTAATTAAGGGTAAAAATGATATTATTATTACCCTAACACATGTCCTAATTCTATTGAACAAGTGTAATTCGACAAAAAACAACCTCAGAAATAAAATATGACCATTTAGGCCCACATGGATTAGATTAGGACATTTATTATTAATTTATTTAAAGAAGGGTTAAAATAGTTAAAATCAATGTTTAATAAGTAAATCATTTTTAATATCAGGTTATACATAAGATAAATTCGACTATAAATATTCATTAGAAAGATAAAAAGATTTCATACATAACGGTATTTTATTTGTAATTTTTAGAAATTAAATAATTTAATTTATTTATAACACAAAGATGATGCAGTAATTATCTTATTAATGAAATCCTGACATAATTGATATTATAAATACCTAAATAAGTAAACTTTGAGAATTTTTATGAATTAAACTAATTTTGTAGGATAATATGACATGTTAGTATTATGTTAATTAACATTGGTCTAAGTAATCATTCTGTTATGATTTTCAAAAAAATCAACTATTGAATAGTGTCAAAATTGACATAAAATAGTTTTTAAAATAATTATTATATTATTAATTGTTATTTTATTCCTAAAAATCTAATTTTCGGAAAAATGACTTATATAAGGTTATATATATTAATACAACACAACTTGGGGGGTCTCTTGGATGTATATGGTATGTTTATTAACTATATAATATAAAAATACAAAGTGACATGGTAAATGTCAATCTAATTAACTAAGAGTTAAAACTAAATGATAAGGTTAATATAGGAACATAAACATGTCTAAATTCTATTGTATGAGAGAATTTCGACCGATCCCCACCTTATATTTGAAATAAATCAATTTGGATCTATTTAAATCGAATTTTCCTTTATAATAAAATTATAGTTCTAGTTATTCCAAAGGTACCCCTCTCCTCCCTTATAAAAGGGCACCTCCTCCCCCTCTTTCTCACACCACATTGACCCTTCAAGCTTGGCTAAACACTGAAAAATTATCTTCTCCACTTCCCTAGAAATATCCTAGAGGTTCTGGTCTTCCTCAAAGACCAATTTTTGTGCCCTAAAAAGAGATCTCAAAGAGGTGCTTCAAAGAAGAGGTAATGTCCATTACCGATTCTTTTATCTTTATTTCTTCTTCCGCTTCTTCTTATTAGGTTGTTTCATTATGAAGTAATAACATCATTATCACTCATATACTGATATTTTATTATAAGTATGAAACAACCCTATTTCAGCATCTATCCATTCTACGGAATACGAAATCACCGCGCGTGCGTACGTACAGAATACCGTCTCCACCCTGTGGTGAAATATATTTTCCACCACCACCTTACATGGATGGGTATAATGGTGTAAATAATGACTATATATGACTATTATAAAGTTATATTGATTCTGAAATAGTATACATTCACTCCAATACAATTCCATGATCATTGGAACAATATCATCACACGTGCATACGTACGGATTACCGTCTCCACGATGTGATGCGACTCGTTCTACATGATCTTCATTTCATAATGATTATATAAATGAATTGAATGAATGAAATATGATATATATTACACTAATACCATTCTGGAAATGAGGTATCTATAACCTAAAGCGAAGAATAAGAATTTATTCGACAAAACACGCATAAGAACAAAAAGTTATCAACACCCGAATAAGAAGTAGCAATGAAATATTACTACTAAGAAGCTAAGAATATGACCATATATGATATCATAAAAATAAGTATGATTCTTTAATAAGTCAATAACATTATTTAAATCATTATACATGATCTTCGGACACGTACAAATCATATCAGACCTAAGGGGAGGAAAATATCAGAATCTCATTTTTATCCGAGATTGTTTATACTTCGGATTTTACTAGGGTGTATTTTATCATCCACATCCATGTTTCCTCAATATTTAATATTATTTCTATCCACCTACAATTGTTTAAATCCAATTTTACCCTTCGGTGAATTTTTAGTAAAAGATATGAAATGAGTCTTTTGTCGTTTTTCGTACGAGGTACTTTTTGACTTTTCTGACAAAAGTACAAGAAGAATGTTTTTTTAACTTATACGGCATGAATGAATTTTTAAAAAATTATTTACAAGAAGCTTACATTATATTTTTTAATTTTTATTTTTAATCAACTTCTTTTAGTTATAATTTTATGACATGTTAAGAAATGAAATGTGTTTTTGAAGTAGAAAGGATATTTTCCTCAATAATGGAGTTCAGGTGATTTATTAAAATTATTTTCCATCTAAAATAATATAGGGTTCTGTTTCTATCCCTATTATGACATGGATTTGATTATGTTGTGATGGAAATATTTTTATGAATTCCTTTATCTTATATGAATTGTTTTATGATGTCATTGTTGTTAAGAATCCCATTTTTATTACATGGGATATGCTATGATGTATGGTTTTCTGATTTTGTGCACACATAAGAATGGTATCATTATGAGATGGGTGGGACCTATATCTCCATCCAATGCATTGGGTTTGGATTTTATATCTCATGAGATAGACATGGCTGGAACAGTAGGTTATACCTGTTCAGTGAAACAGGACTGAAACGAGGGTGACTCGGTTTAGAAATGGACTTTGTCCACTAAGATAGTCTTGGCAATGAGTCTTGACTAATAAGAAATGATTCTCTATGATTATGTGTGTATGCCACAAAGTTTCATGGTTTATGTTATGATTATTGGGATTTCATTTCACTACTATGATTTATCCCATGTTATGAAATTATGCTCTCTTTTGCAGGTTAAGATTTCCAAAATGTTATGTTCTTATGAAAATGATGTGATTGATATTTATTTTTTTTACCCTTACTGAGCATTTGAGCTCACCCTTTTATGTTTTCTTTTCCTCAGGATATAATGAAAGGTTTTAGGTAAAAAAGGAAGCTCTTTATGGGAGATGTTGAAGATCATTCACCACGATTAGAAGATTATATTCTGAGTTTCCAAAGACACTAAACTATTATGATCCTTGTGTGTGTGTTTCTATTATGTACTAAGTATTCTGCAAAAGTAATGTAATGTCCATGTACGCCAAGCTTCGGGTCTATACAGTTGGTATCAGAGGAAAGGTTTAGTCACCCTTTGAAACTAGGATGCGAAAACTTTAGTGAGATCCCTAGAGATATTTCTAAAGTATGTCTAGGGATGTCCCTAAGGATAAGTATACGTATAGGATATAGTCCTAGAACTACGGTAACGATCATAGAATTTAAACTAAGATGTTAGATATTGAGGGTACTCCCCCTTTATTATGTTGTTTTCCCTAGCATGATTTTTGCCTCTCACACTATTCTTTTTGGGTCTTAGACGATGGCTGCAACCCGAAGGAACCGTGTTGATCAATGCAATGGACAATGCAATGATTGTGCTCCTGAACAAACAAATGTTATGGGAGATGGAGTGCAAAATCTTATTTCTATACTTACACAAGCTATGAATCATTCTGGGCTTCCAAATGAGTAGATAAGGGAACAATATTCTATTGAGTCTTTCATGAGGCAACGTCTACATTCTTTCAGTTGGTCTTCTGATCCACTTGTTGCTGCACAATGGATCAGTACTACTGAAAAAATATTTTCAGTTCATCAATGTTCTGAACATGATAATGTAATCTTATCAGTATATCATTTGGAAGGTGAAGCTGATCAATGGTGGAATGTTATCAAGAATACGAGGCAAAGAGATGAAATTGAGTCCATGGAATGGGACGAGTTCAAGAACTTATTTTTCAATAAGTACTTCCCTCGTCTTCTTCGAACAATGATGGAGAATTAATTTATTGAACTAAAGAAAAAGGATGATGAATCTGTTGGTATATATGAAGCGAATTTTACAAGGCATGAAAGGTATGCATCTGGATTTATCATCCAACCTGAAAGTAATGTTGATTGATTCTTCAGTGGCTTAAAACAAAATCTTCGAAGGGAATTAGCTATAAGAGACTTCAGTAGCTATGAAGAAATTCTGCGTTGTTCTATCAAGGTAGAAATGGAAGTTAGTGTTACTTATCCATCTCATAGATTTGACAAGAAACGAAAGATGGAGTTCAAGGAGAAATCTCAGAATAATGGTAAAAAGAAGATGAATATTTCCTTATTCTCAAAGTGTGGAAAGAAGCATGGGGAGATTGTCTTAAAGGGACTAGAAAATGTTTTATGTGTAGAAAAGAAGGTCATCGAGCATCTGAGTGTTGAAGTAATAGAAGAAGGGTTTCTAATAATGTGAATAAAGAAAACACAGCAGAGAATGCACCAACAACACTTCAATGCTTCAAGTGCAAGGAAATGGGGCATTATGCTAATAAATGCCCTAATCCAAGGGTTAGTGATGATCGACCTGAGAAACCACTTAAGGAAAAGGAAAAAAGGGAAGTCACATGCGATCACCATTGGAGATGTTTAATTTGACAACGATGTGGTGGAATGATTAAGTGTTTATGTAATGGGATTCCATAATAATGTTGTATATAGTATCGTGGAATATTGGAATATTTATGTTTTGGTCTATTGTGATTTTCAATAATTTAATGGCATCGGTAACCATGAAAAGTGATTGAAATATTTTTTGAAAGCAGATGATATGCACATAATGAATGGATAAAGAGAATCTAATATGTTTGATAGTATTCATTAGCTCATGATTGATATAAGGACTATGTGATATCATGGTTTGAGGATATAGAATTTTGAGGATTTTGGTATGTGGAATGTGTTATTTTTTAACTGAATTCATGTTTTCAATAAGGTTCAATGGATATTCATTCTTCAAGAGAATACATGATTAAGGTATTCACATATTTGTAATTTGACCAACAAGATATATCTTATGATATATGGGGGATAAATGATGGCATTCACGTGATCATTTTCTTTATACTATGAGCTTGGACCGAAGTATTTTTGATAAGACTAATGATTGGAATGGATTATGTTGGAAATATGTTAGTATTTTTTAAGGATAAAACTTTTTTGATTTTATTGATGGGATGTTATTGTAATATAGTTTTAGAAAAAGGACAACCCGTAGGACGGGCGACAACCCATCGTGTAGGACAAGGCTGTGGGAATCGAACCCACAACCGAAGTGCGACCGACCTTTATCGCTTACCACTGGCCTACAAGAAGTCCATGTTTAGTATAAAGTAGTTTTATTATATTAAGAGGAATGATATATGAAGTATAAGTCCATTTTAGGAACCATATATGATTAATCTCACTATAGATGGACTTATGTATTTTTTGATAACTTTTCTAACCTTTTGATTGAGACAGATGGAATGACTCATCATTCTATCACATGATCTGCTAACACATCACGAATGAAAAATTCAACTTCATTTCATTAAGAGATAAAGTGGAAATTGTCCAAAAAATGACAAACGGTGAGACTATACCAAAATCACGAAAGTATTTCTTCTAATTCCAATTTCATCAACTTTAGGGAAATGATCTTGAAAACCAAAAATGTTGTCCTAGTGATCTTATATCTGATGAATTAGATGGTACCTTATATCATCAAAAATTTATGGCTTTGTGATTGCTAGCTTTTCCATAGCCATGTTCTCTACCACTCTCCATCAGAACATGATGGTTAGATTTGTCTTCCATATCCATATTTTCACCTATGTGGAAACCCAGTGATTAGTTTATTTGGGTAATCGTTACATGTAATACTTTAGTTTTTAAAGCCAAGTTTTGGTATTCCTTTTTACGATGTGGGTTTCTATTAAAGAAACATTCGAATAGTAAACCATTTATAACCCCGACGAATTTCGATGGGGGAAATTCATTTTAAGGGAGGTAGAATCTAACACCTCTAGATTTTATGAAAAATATTCTTTTTAATTTCATTAATGTGTTGTGTTGTACGCTACACCAAAAGGAGCTTGCACAACATGCATCTTTGACTTGCCTTTCATTACACACAATCACGACCTTCCTCGATAGCGTGTGTAGTACCCAGTAACGAGTTTTGCTAAAGAACAATATGTGATTAAAATATTATTAAAACTAGCCGTTATTAATAGTAATAACCAATTTTTGAAATTTTTTAAATTTTATTTTACAAAATGGTCTTCATTTTGGGATTCGGAATATCGAAATTAGCTTATGGTGAAATTTTGGTACTTTCCGGATAACTTTTATATTCTGATGAATAGTGAAAATTAGTAAATTATAATTAAAAACAACTTTTTTAATCAAAATAATTAATAGTGATAAATTATTAATTTGAGTGGTTTTAAAGTATATTTAGAATATATTTTTATAATTTAATACAATGTTGGTCATTGGATGTAATTTCACATTTAAACCAGTTATAAACAAGTGTCAATCTTTTGATAGTTATTATCTCTTAAAAACACGCTATTTGTTTTGACGACGGGAACTATTTTTTAAATTAATTAATGAAACTGATATGTTATGAATTTGGTAAAATAGAAATCATTTTTTAATTCTTAATATCAAATATAGCTTAGGCCTAATTTTTGGTATTTTTCTGGAAACATTCATTTTTTGATGAATAGTGAAACCACTAAGTGGTAGTTAAAAACTAAATTTTTCATAAAATGTAATTTTACCGCTTCTATGAGTGGAATTTTGAAAATCCTAGAGACACGGTTAATATCACGGACTAAATTGTGGTTCAATGAGATGAAAATAATTTTTGGTGAATAATAACTTTTTACTTTTTTTTAGCACGGTTAAAAGTAAATAGAGTAATTGAGGGTAAAATGATATTATTATTACCCTAAAACATGTACTAATTCTATTGGACAAGTGTAATTCGACCAAAAACAACCTTAGGAATAAAATATGACCATTTAGGCCCACTTGGATTAGATTAGGACAATTATTATTAATTTATTTAAAGAAGGGTTAAAATAGTTAAAATCAAAGTGTAATAAGTAAATCATTTTTAATATGGGGTTATACATATAATAAATTCGACTATAAATATTCATTAGAAATATGAAAATATTTCCTACATAATGGTATTTTATTTGTAATTTTTAGACATTAAATAATTTAATTTATTTATAACACAAAGATGATGCAGTAATTATCTTATTAATGAAATACTGACATAATTGATATTATAAATACCTAAATAAGTATAATTTGAGACTTTTTATGAATTAAACTAATTTTATAGGTTAACATGACTTGTTAGGATTACGTTAATTAACCTTTGTCGAAGTAATCATTCTGTTATGAGTTTCAAAAAAATTAACTATTGAATAGTGTCAAAATTGATATAAAATAGTTTTTAAACAAATATTATTTTATTAATTGTTATTTTATTCATAAAAATCTAAGGTTCAGACAAATGACTTAGATACGGTTATATATATTAATAAAACACAACTTGGGGGGTGTCTTGGATGTATATGGTATGTTTATTAACTATATAATATAAAAATACAATGTGACTTGGTAAATGTCAATCTAATTAACTAAGAGTTAAAACTAAAAGATAAGGTTAATATAGGAACCTAAACTTGTCTAAATTCTATTGTATGAGAGTATTTCGACCCATCCCCACCTTAGCTTTTAAATAAATCAATTTGGAGCTATTTAAAACCTAATTTGACTTTATAATAAAATAATACATTTAGTTATTCCAAAGGTACCCCTCTCCTCCCTTATAAAAGGGCACCTCCTCCTCCTCTTTCTCACACCACTTTGAGCCTTCAAGATCAGACAAACCATACCCAATTCTCTTCTCCAATTCCCTATAAATATCCTATAGGTTCTTGTCTTCCTCAAAGACCAATTTTAGTGCCCTAAAGGGAGATCTCAAAGAGGCGCTTCAGAGAAGAGGTAGTGTCCATTACCGATTCTTTTATCTTTATTTCTTCTTCCACATTTTCTTCATAGGTTGTTTCATTATGAATTAATAACATCAGTATCACTGATATACTGATATGTTATTATTATTATGAAACAACCCTATTTAACCATCTATCCATCCTACGGAAAACGAAATCACCGCGCGTGCGTACGTACGGAATATCGTCTCCACGCCGTGGTGAAATCTATTTTCCACCACCACCTTACTTGGATGGGTATAATGGTGTAAATAATGACTATATATGACTATTATAAAGTGATATTGATTCTGAAATAGTATATATACACTCCAATACAATTCCATGATCATAGGAACGATAGCATCACTCGTGCGTACGTACGGAATACCGTCTCCACGATGTGATGTGACTCATTCTACTTGATCTTCATTTAATAATGATTATATAAATGAATTGAATGAATGAATATGATATATATTACACTAATACCATTCTAGAAATTTGTTATCTATAACCTAAATAGAAGAATAAGAATTTATTCGACAAAACATGCATAAGAACAAAAATTTGTCAACACCCGAATAACAAGTAGCAGTGAAATATTACTACTAAGAAGCTAAGAATATGACCGTATATGATATCATAAAAATAAGTATGATTATGTAATAAGTCAATAACATTATTTAAATCATTATACAGGAGGTTCGGACACGTACAATGCATATCAGACATAAGGTAAGGGAAATATCACAATCTCATTTTTATCCGAGATTGTTTATACTTCGGATTTTACTGGGGTGTATTTTATCATCCACATCCTTGTTTCATCAATATTTAATATTATTTCTATCCACCTAAAATTTTTTAAATCCAATTTTACCCTTCGGTGAGTTTTTAGTACAAGATATGAAAGGAATCCTTTTTCATTTTTCGTACGAGGTACTTTTTGACTTTTCTGACAAAAGTACAAGAAGAATGTTTTTTTAACTTATACGGCATGAATGGATTTTTAAAAAATTATTTCCAAGAATATTACTTTATAATTGTTCATGTTTATTTTTAATCAACTTATTTTAGTTATAATATTATGACATGTTAAGAAATGAAAATTGCTTTTGAAGTAGAAAGGATATTTTCCTCATGAATGGAGTTCAAGTGTTTTATCAAAATTATTTTCCATCTAAAATAATATAGGTTTTTGTTTCTATCCCTATTATGACATGGATTTGATTATATTGTGATGGAAATATTTTTATGAATTCCTTTATCTTATATGAATTGTTTTATGATGTCATTGTTGTTAAGAATCCCATTTTTATTACATGGGTTATGCTATGATGTATGGTTTTCTGATTTTGTGGCACACATAAGAATGGTATCATTATGATATGGGTGGGACCTATATCTCCCTCCAATGCATTGGGTAAGGATTTTATATCTCATGAGATATACATGGCTGGAACGGAAGGTTATACCAGTTCAGTAAAACAGGACTGAAACGAGGGTGACTCGGTTCAGAAATGGACTTTGTCCACTAAGATAGTCTTGGAAATGAGTCTTGACTAATAAGAAATGATTCTCTATGATTATGTGTGTATGCCACAAAGTTTCATGTTTTACGTTATGATTATTGGGATTTAATTTCACTACTATAATTTATCCCATGCTATGAAATTATGCTCTCTTTTGCAGGTTAAGATTTCCAAAATGTTATGTTCTTATGAAAATGATGTGATTGATATTTCTTTTGTTTACCATTACTAAGAATTTGAGCTCACCCTTTTATGTTTTATTTTCCCCAGGATATAAAGAAAGGTTTTAGGTAAAAAAAGGAAGATCATTATGGGAGATGTTGAAGATCGTTCACCATGATTAGAAGATTATATTCCGATTTTCCAAAGACACTAAACTATTACGATCCTTGTGTGTGTGTTTTTGTTATGTACTACGTATTCCACAAAAGTAATGTAATGTCCATGTACGTCAAGCTTCAGGTCTCTACAATGATCATCATCAGCCTCTCCTAATATTAAAGGATATGATCCACTAGAACCACATATGGATTTTGTACATGGGAGGGGTTAAGAATGTACTTCCTCAAGGGGGATACATGGAATACATCATTTAATTGAGATAGTATATTTCATATTTTTAGTCGACATTCCACATCTCCGATGTGATAAAGGATCTCAAAGGGGGAAATGTATCTTGGAATAATATTACCCATCATTCAAAATCTCAAAACCTTATTCCATGGAGATATGTGGAAGAAAACCATATCTCTAACATCAAACTCTAAGACTCATTGTTGATATTCTTCATAGTTATTCAACCGACTATATGTATCCTTTACTTGATGCTGAATGTTCATAACATTTTCCACCATTTCCTCAACAATTTCATGACCTATAATCTTTCATTTACCAATATTATCCTAGAATGAAAGTGTTCTACAAATATTCCCATTAATATATTCATGATGATTTATTTGTATGATCAATTGTAAACCATTTATTGTATGATAATTTTTCAAGAGGAAGATGTTGACCCCTTCCTCCTTTGATGTTAATTAATCATTCTCTAAACATGTCCTACAGTTTTTTGATTGTACACATTGATTGTCCATCAGTTAGGGGTTAATATGATGTGATGAAGGATAACACAATATTTGGACCATGTGGATATTTTTCTAGAATGTTGAGGTGAATATCATATCGTGATCAGATACAGTCGATATTGGTAATCCATACAGCTTTACCACTTCTTTGATTTATACACATTATAGTTTATCTTTTGGATAATCCTCTAAAATATCAATTAAGTGTTCAGTATTTGTATACAAATTCACCAAAATCAAGATAGCGTTATTCCAATTATAAATTTCTTCCACAAAATTATAACTCATAGTTTTTGTCTATAATAGGGGAGGATACTTACGTTTCATTGTTTCCTCTGGTACCCATTTTGCCTCTTCAGACTTACGGTTTCTCTATAATGATTTGACAAAGCGAGTTATATTATTGAGTAGATTTTTTAATATAGTGAATTATCTTCAATAATATCTTCATATATGAGAGTTCAATATCTAGTTATACATCCTATTGATTTAGAAAATTTGAGGTGTCATATATGTATTTCATTATGACATATATGTGGAACACATCATGAACCTAACAATTGTTTAGTGTAATCAAATTATGATAGTCTACAGATCTAATGAAATCAAGGATCTCAATGATTCTAATATACATATGTATTAGCTTACTTTTCATTCCCGATTGAATTACCATATTCTTTGGCGATATTGGAAGGAAAATTATTCTCTAACTTCAAACTCTTTATCCCTTTGATAGTTTTCAGTAAAACTCTTTTGGAGACTAATAATAGATTTTATATGTTCGTTTATGTATTGAAAATTATCTTTCCTTAATTGTACAATATCAGATCCAACTATATTTTATTTACCATATTCAACCCAAGAAGATATATTTCTTAATCACATCCTATATAGTGCATTATATACAACCATTTGAATACATGAGTGGAAGCCATTATTGTTTGAGAACTCAAAGAATGGGATTTGTTTATCCAATCATCCATTAAATTCCATTGAGTAGGATATCATAATTTAATCAATTGTATGAATATCCCTTCCCGATTTACTATCTATTTGGGGTTGATAGTTCATAATTAAATTCAATTCAGTACTCAAATAATATTGAATACATATCTATAATCTAGATATGAGCCTAGTATCATCATTATAGACAATCAAATATCGAACCAATATAGCCACACAACATTCATTATGTATTATAGAAATTGTTTGCAGTGGAAAATATTCACAAATGGCGAAGTAGTGGGAAGTCATGGTGAGTTGATCCACCATAACCCATATATCATTATTTACATTAGATGTCTAATGGGGACCAGTGAAAAAATAAATGGTGACATTTTATGATGTCCACATGGGTTTAGGAAATGGTTACTTTAACCATTTGGTCTTCTATCTCTCTACAATTACCTTATGAAAAACTATGATCCTTGAGATACACTCAAAAATATTCTTATTGTTTTTTCCCACTAGAAGTGATCTCAAATATCACAATACATATTAGTGCATTCGTGGTGGAAATATAAAGATGATATATTCTCATAATCCAATAAATTATTATTTATCTGTATTGATTAAGGCACCTAGAGTCTAATTCCAAATGTAATGACACCGTACAAATCAGTGTGTTACTCATGTAGCTTCCATTTGTTTTTGATTTATTCATCTTTTAAGGTTATAGATCATCCCTTTACACCTCCACAGTCATCTATTAAATATATGGATGGATATAAATTTATGCAAGGTATGTTTTATTCCTTGATGTTATTATTTCTATATCCATCCTTTCTATATCCATGAAGATAGGGTATTTCTAAATCTACATCACAGATAAAGTACAAGTCTATTTTATGATAATAACATTAGCTATGTTATTCAACTTTCTTGAATTGTAGTTAATAGATAAATTTTAGTATATTATTATATCTAAAAATCTTCATTGATTTATTTTTAACTTCTTAGTGTGAATATATACTTTAGACTCATGTGATTGATATATATGTAAAACTTCTCAGCACATAGGTAGTGTTTCCATAATTTCAAGGAAAATATTATAGGGAGATACTCCAGACCATGAGAAAAGTAGTTTTTCATATAGATCATGAACTATCATGAGACATAAGATATCATGTTTTCATTATTTATGAGTACACTACCCAATAATTTCATTTAATAATCATTGTACATCAAAGAAATTCTCAAAATCTTGGTAGTGTGAGTAAATGAATAAGTGATCAGACTCTTCTTGAGCTCCTTAATGATTTCATCATAATATTTTGTCCATGTATACTTTACCCCATTCTGAATTAAATTTTTTAGAGTGCAAAAAAATTATGATATATTTTTAAAAAAACGTTTGTAGTACCCATTTAGTATAACAAAACTACAGATCATTGTGACCGTTGTGGCTGTGGGAAATTCTACAAATGTTGTTGTCATTGAGGGGTCTACATTCATTCCCTTACATTTTATCATTTTTTCTATGATTGTTAATTTTTGAATAAACAAATTTACTCCTTCTAAAATAATCATAATTTTTTTCGTCCCTTAGTTTTGTTATTAAAAATCATAGGTGACCTCATGGTCTTCTTTATCACATAATAAATGACAATTTCATCAATAAAAACTACATCATATTTTTTATGGTTGTGTTTAAGTAATCTATTTATCAAATCCATGAATATATTAGGGGTATTATTAAATATTAATACAATAAAATTGAACTCATAGTTACTATAAATTGTACACAAATATGTCTTCAGAATATCTTCCTTGTTTACCTTTAGTTGATGATATCTGGAATAAAGACTACCCTTTCAAATGTAAAATGACACACTTATTTGATCTAATAAGTCATAATTACTTTGTAGAGGTAACTATTTCATTATGGATATTTTTTTCATCTCCTAGTAATCGATACACAACCACATTGATCTATACATCTTTTTAACAAATTGCACACACACACACCCTACTGTGATACACTAGGTTGTTTGAATCCTTTGTCTAAACCCTCTTGTAGATTCATATTTAACTCCACCAGTTTGATCATTTCCATCTTGTAGTGGAATTTATAGATATGAGGGGATATAGGTATATGTTATATTGAGAAGTATACCTCATTATTTGGGGAAGGTCCTCGAAATGTTTCAAGAATTACATCAGTTTATTCTGGTACAATGGGAATTCCCTCAAGGTTAATACCTTACATTAGCTAAACCATTTATGGAAGGAATTTTTATTCACATCGTATAAACATCCAAAACAATTTGGGATTTTAAAAATATATTCCTGACCTTCACGGATTTTATAGAGGATCATTAGATAATATGGGTTTTGAAAAGTTATTTTATTTTCCCGAAATTTGTTTTGTACTCTATATAATGTTTGCTAGTACATGAATAGCATAGTGTCGATTTAATCGAATAAAAGGATTAAATGGTTATACAGAAGAATCATCCCATATGTTTTAGAAGGATAAGAGTCCATTACTACGCTTTAAATGATCACACGATGAGGTGTTTTTATAGAAAAATTCACTTCATGGTTTTAGGGAATTGAGTCAATAGTTCTAGAAAATATAAAGGATATAAATAAATGGGTATAACTTAAAAAAACTTTTTTTTATAATTGATTAAATCAAATGTATACATTGAATGAATTTATTGTCATGCTCTACTTTAGTAGTAGCGACAGTATATGTTTTCCCTTGATCCTTTGTATTTTGTTGTTGGTGATGCAAATTTCCATCAGGGACATGTGGGTTGGTGAACTTTCATCTATTATGAAAAGCTACCTATACGGGAAGCAATGAACCATGGGTCGTGATTTTGAATTTTCCTTCATTTAATCAATAATTTAGTTTGGCTTCCTCATCCCTATTTTATATTCATAAGCTTGGTGGCCTTCTGTTAGACACTTAAAAATTTTCCTATCTATTTGATGAAATTCCCATGATGTTTCTTCCAAAATTATTGAATGTAGCTGGTTGGATCCTCTTTCCTCCTTTATCATTTGACCCACCCTCTTGAAACTAAATTCCTCTATTCTGAAAAACATGTTAAAGGGTCCAATCTATAATATCCATCTCTACTTTGATATTACATCAATCCACTTCTTCGAAACTCCCAATGTATGAGATAACAAGATCCTATTGATGGTGCGGTTTTAATCCACTGATGAATTTATCTATTTTTATGTCATTATTGATGAAAAAAATAATGATTATGTTGCATGAATTTTAATTTTTTCATCATAGTACACACCAAATTCACCTTAATTTTATTTATATTTAAGAATTCACTTATCGTCTTTGTTCAAAGATATCGAGGGAAATATTTTTATTAAATTTTTTCTCAATACCTTGATGTTTTTCCTATTCCATATCATCATACAATATTTTTTTCTTTATAAATTCAAAATATTGATTAGAAACTATATATAAACAATAGAAAACCATAGTTGAATTGTTTTTTCTAGAATATTGAGCATAGAATGTGTCGTCTCCTGAGGGTTTACCCCCTGTTCTATGATAGGCGGATTAGAAGGTCCTCTATACATTGGTTGTCATTTTGATATAAAGGAATTAATATACATGTTATAAATTATGGGAGAAGATAGATATTCTAATTGGTTCATGTTATTGTTCACTGACTGGGTAAGCTGGGTAAATATTTCTATAATGTTTTTAACTCTACCTCCCGTTGAATTTGGGGTGTCATTCTAATAATTGTTGCATTTTCCCTCACAAGTGTTATTAGCCCGGTTTCTCCATGTTCTAAAAATTTAATAAAATATACAAGTTTTGAAGAAAAAATAATTATAAAAAATAATAAATTATAAATATTTCAAGAATTAACGCTAAATTAATAACTTATGGGATCAATAAGTTTAGAATTTTTAAAAAAATATTCTTATCGGATGTTTTACCTATACATAGATGTATACTTATTGTTTTCTCTAATTTTTTCCAATATCAATTCCCAAAATATGTAAACCATACCTATGAGACATACTATAGTAACCCTTATTTTTATTACAAAACAATATTTTTATGCCCACTTAATGTGCCTTAATTTATAAAAAGGGGAAGAAATACCTGAATGTGAGTATTATTTTCCCCCAAAATATAAAAGAAAAAGTATGTGGACAAGTTCATGGGGATCATGTGATGACCCAAAAGACATTAAATCTCTTGACCTTTAGAAGCTCAAATAGATGGTTTTGTGTAGTGCATAACATACAGATGATCTCACGAATCAAATTTGGAGAGTTATTATACTCTTATTAAATAATCCATGACACTCACTGATCATACAATATCTATCTAGTATGTGTCTACAGATCACATGAATTGTCAATATGTAGGCTCCAATCAAACATCCATTTAATCATTGTAAAATAAGGATGAAAATATTCAAAAGGATGGACACACTTATATACATAAGTTTAATGCGGTATTCCTCTACAGTTCCCAATAAACCATGGAAGTCTTAGGAACATGTTCTCCACATCATGAATGAGCTCTCAAGTGTTACACCCTTTTCATGTTAATTACTTTAGACATGTCTACATATTTCTGATCTCCTTTTTACCTCAAAATACAAGGAGGGGTTTTCAATGATAATGATCACACATCACTATATGAAAATTTTTTGGTCATGAAAAACATCATAGATTAGGAGAGTGTTTGTCTTCAACAACCCTCGATCAAACTCGAAAGACCCCCGGACCTTTAAAAATTAGTTGGTAAATAAAAATGGTTTAGTAGGGAGCATGATGGGGCCATAAACATCTTAAAACATGCTCATGTGCTATATAAGACATAAAAAAATACCTTCTTCATGACGTCCGGATCTCATGAAGGCCCCTAAAAATACATCTTTATCTCATGAAAGATCCCAGACATATCTCATTTGATCATACAGAGGGATTTAAAGATTCCCCATGTGTTGTGAAGGCCCTTGGATATATCAGTCTGACAATGTGAAAGACCGTTTTCATAACCATATTATTAGGAAATTCCCCCATTTAAATGGTTATAATAAAATAAATTAGGCATTAATGGGATGGTATCAAGGTCACTAAAAATCATGTGATGCCCCAAAAATGTCAAAAAAAGGATCTCATGAAAATCATTACATCAAATTCTTCCACGGACTCCATCCTATATTTTCACAATGCGCGTCACACAAACTGTTGAATAATTGGGCAGGTGTGGCCAATAAATCACTGACCCCAACATGAGAAATTCATCATAGGATCCTCACAGTAGCACACACAAGAAAAAAAATCATATTTCATGAAGCCTCTCATATCACAATCAGAATGGTTATCCATTATGAATTGTCCATGGAACGACCCAAGTGATCATATAATTTTCAAAGGAACCTCAAGTGATCACTCACTTATAACCTAAAGAAATTATTTTGGGTAATTTGAAGGACATCATTCATATCTATTGAATCACAAAATACCTATACATGAAAACAATAAAAAAATATTTGTCTTATGTGATAAAATGATGTAAACAGTCTGAAATGGATTGATACTTATATGAAAAACATATACATTGATCTTTATGCACTTCACATGAACAACCTTGGTCATGAAACTACACTAGGATATGCCACAATGATTATGAAAGGATTGTTTGGTATAATATATGGATCACGTGAAGTCCCATAGGTATGTCATATCAAGTCACATAGTTCCCCCAGGCATGCCACACTTTTCTCATGAATCTCTCTGGGGTCGATATATGATCCTTGCGATTACATTAATAAACATCACTAAAATCATAGGAAGAAACCACTATGTTTTATCTATGTATAGAAATGGAACCAGGTCCTTTAAACTAGATCTCGTGAAATCTTCTGGAAAAGCTAGCATGATCTCATGACACCATTCGGGCATGTTGGTTGGCTCTTATGATGACCTTTGGGAAAGTTATTCGACATTCAAAATAACCCCCAAAAAAGTCATCCAAGATATGAATAACCCTCAAGAAATGTCACACTAACACTCATGAAACCATCCAAGAGTTTTATCCAGCTTTTGAAATGACATCAGAAAATGTTATATAGATGATGGGATTTCCTACAAACAGTATATAAATATTATACGATGGCCTCCAGGATCATCCATCCCAGTCTTTCACTATCCTCTGGACATGTCATCCTTGGTCATGTGATGACCTAGAAACTTGTTTTCAAGATTACGTAAAATCTAATAGAAAAGTCAAATTGACCATGTGATTGTATTTTTACAATTTAATAAGATGTCATCAAACATTTCAAGAAGATAATCAGTTTGTTTTAGAAGAGAATCAGTGCATGTTAGGTGGATGAATAGTTCAGGTCACACAGGTGTCACAAGACATTATAACCTCATCCCACCTTCATATTCAAGAAACCTCATTGTTCACACCTTGAACAGTGTCACAATATAAATTAAATTAAATTTGGTAAACCTAAGTGTGTAATCCCTAACCAATGAAATGATATAATTTTCATATTAAACAAAAACATCGTTTTGTAAGACCCAATATATGCCATAATATTATTATTTCCATTAAACTAGGGAAACCTCAGTATGTTATCCCCAATCAACTGTACTATGGGATCTCTAATTTCTATAATAACAAGGTTATATAGGACAATTTACTTTGGTTGAAGCTCAAAATATCATCCACATCAATGTAAGCCCTAGAATGTCTATGGAATTTCATCCATCAGGACCCAATCATTCTCATGAGCTAATCAAAGTACCTCACCCACTAGTGAAAAGGGAAATGTACTCAACTATGAGAAATGCAAAATTTTTTATAACAATGATAAGTAGGATTCTTTCATAAATTTGGAGCGCCACATTGAACCTCCAAATGGAATTCCCAGATTAGAAGTCAGAAATCCATATATAGTGAGAAAGACTACTTATTATCCTATATTTATCACACCAGGAATGGATCACATGGTTGTAGATATTTTAAATGACCATATATTTCACATAATGAATCTATAAAATATAAGGAATCATTAGTGCGTAGTCCCTAATGAGTGGAATGATATGAATCCCTCTATATAGGGACATCTACATTGCTACTTGTCTTAAGGGTGTGATAAAAGATGAAAACTCTGATTCTTTTCACATTCAGGATATGTATTACTTATCTTCAAGACTGGAGCTCAAATAATGGGTGCCTATGTAACCACACATATATTCGTCCCACATGAAATTAAATACAATGGGTCTAACATTATATGTGGTCTTTGAATCCTATTATAAATATGATACAACAGATACCTTATAAATGCTAAATCCCATCCTTGACATTTTAAACACCTCTTTACATGGTAGAAAATTTTGATTCAATGGACTATATGTATCTGACATATATGTAACCACCCATCACAGTAAATTGATATATGATTTCATGTGAGTATAAATGGATTCACTAAAAGAAGCCACTTCGGGTATAAAAGAGATGTAAACTATGGTAATTATGTTTGAGAAACTTATTTTGTATCTAGATTGTAAATTGGATTAATCTATAGACATTTTTTATGGTAACCAAATCTATATCAAGATTAGGAATAGGTTCATGAACATATATTAAATATCCTTGAGTGTCATGGAGTATGAAAAAATCCCCCCCAAAGGGTGTAATGAGCTCGACTTCCCATCCACTCAAACAATGTGATTCCCCAAGTTCTATTGGGATTGAAAAAAACACATAGCCCTTCCTTTATAATGTAGGTCCACACCTAGTTATGGATGTTGGATGTATTGGGATTTTATTTAATAATAATAAAGAGTTCACCCCTATTTATGAAAAAAGAATATATTGAACCTAGAACCAAAACATTTTATCATGAAATCTTCACACTAAAAAGGATTGAATGCACATATGTCATTACACCATATTATCACAATCATGTGTTTTTTCAAAGAAATTATTTTTCATATTTTCCATTAAAATAAAAATAGAATATAGGAAATAAATTTCTAAACTAACAGAATGATCGATTGATTGTGGGTTACATAGTTTTTTTTCATATTCTATATAAAAAAATATGGTTAACCCGATGTGAATATATAAAATAATAGAATGATAGGTTGACCATGGGTTGAGACATTTTGTTTTCATATTGTATGAATGAAAAAATGGTGAACCCAAAAAGAATCTCTCAAATAACAGAATTATTGTTTGAAAATGCTTCAAGCCCTGAAAACATGGAAATCCTGACATTAGTCTTATGAATAACCTTCTATTGACAGGGTCTAATGAAATAATTATGTCCTCTCTTTGACATGGACACACAAGTATGATGACCCGATCTGTAAAAAAAGAACAGTTGTTTTACCCATTCAAATCTGATTGAGAACATATCATGTTTATGATAATTCAATGATAACCATCCACGTTCCTTGTTATATTTAGGGCTACAAATACTTATCTTGAAAATAATACACTTTTTTCATGTTTTTATCAATTGATCATTCTAGAAAATTAGGTACAAATGAAACCCCAGTGGGCCTCAAAATGACCTCACCTACCCGGAATATTCACCATAGAGTGGAAAATGAAATGGTTTTGGAATACCAATGACATGGTACAATCATAAACCTTTAGCCTTCCCATTAGGGTTTTCTTTTACATAAATCGATGATTTTTTATTTTCCATATAAATTTTTAGTAATGCAAGTGTCCATCATTTCCATAAAAAACCGCTTTGCGAGCATACCAAAGGATCCCAACAATCACCACCTTTAGTATCAGGTGATGATTGTTCATGGATTCAACTACAACCCCGGTTTGGTTTTGGGTCATCCAAGGAGAGGTCATGTCATCTTCTCTCGCTAGAACCATACAACTAGTAGCCATTAATTTTCTGTAGAGGGTACCACCCAACACACTGCCTCCTCTTATACCGATGCACAGGAAACAAGGATGACTCATCTAATTTAGAAGGATTTGGATAATCATGAGTTGTCTCATATGCCCACTCCCACTACTGATGTCTATAGATATATTCTGGAAGTAACCAGTGAGCAGTCTCATATCCCTATTGACCTGGAACATGTCTGTGGTAATATTACTATATATGAAATTTAGTGAAAAAATATCCCTAACCCCATGAATAATGTCTATTGACATACTATGGTGAACTAAGAAGATATAAGTGGTCTACTCATCCATCTTCAATTGAAGATATTTTCCAATAAATTCTTTATATGAAAAATAAGTTGTCATATATCCCTGCACACACTTTCATAAAGTGTCATTACATATTACCAATAGCTGACGAACTCCATTGACATAACCCGACATTGGTACAGATATTGGGTCATTCACATATTCATATCACTAAATACATGGAATCAAAAAAAATTGATCATTATGAAAATGGGATTTCTCCAGGTGAAGCGTGAATTCTTTCTCCATCTTGCATTATTATCATCATATTCAAATAAAGGGTGAGGCATCAGATCAATATCAAGATATAAGTCAAAATTGGGCACACCGAGTGAGTGTTGAACATTCCATGGGATAGGGGAACATTCCGACAATGATGTCCAACTGAATACTCCAAAATGCCTTGGATTGTGCTCATATACCCATTCTGGCCATGTATCACCAAGTGAGAGTGGAACATTCCTCATGATTGGATCATATTCCTATCAATTAAAACTATAGACATACATCAAAGGCCAAAGATTAGGCTCATATCCATGTTTGGGTCAGGGATCACAAATTGAGTGTAATACATGCCTAGGGATAGAATCATATTCCTATTAGTGACTCTATCTGGTATATTATAATAGATCATGGAATCTAGGCTCATATCCTTATATAATTCCATACAGTGGGAGGCTTGTATATGTTCTACTATTATAGAGGACTATCATCATATTCAAACAAATAATGCATTTTCAGACTAGGATCATATTTTCATGCCAACTGGGGATCACCAAGTTAGTGTGGCACATGAATAACGAAAAGATCATATTCATTTCACAAAATAATTACAAAATATTTTTATGGAAGATGATTTGGATCACATATCAATTCTGACAGAGGCTCACAAAGGGGGAATAGAACATAAATAGTGGAAGGCTCATAAAATTTCTAATAATGAATATTATCATTATCATACTCCCTTATTTTCTCATCTGAGGGAGAATATTACTTCATCACTAGAAAATTTTAAAATAAATTTCTAAAAAAATCATACAATAGTCTCATATCCATGCACAATACCGAAATTTAGGTCATCATATTCCAAACACAATGTAGAATGAAATTAATATTCCTAAGCTTCTCAATGTCAGTGCCTTTGTGGTTGTTTGAGACATATTCCCAACACCCCATAGTTTCCTTAGACTCTTCCACAAAAAAAGTAGGTGATCATTACTTCCATAGTCCTCCTTAGGGTAGTGTGGACACAGATCACAAGTAGTCTACTCCTGAAATTTTCTGTGGTCAAAATCCCCACAGTTATATGCACCAAATATAAGAAAATAATCCCTTTTCCTAGGGAACTTTGTATTGATAGGTCCTCAAAACTATGAAACCTTAATATAGAGAGGATCTATAAATATCGATGTCAACTGCATATAGTTCCACATTAATTACCTCAAAATCTACACTATAGTAAGTAAGTGGATTCAAGATGAACCCTCTATAGTTTGATCATTTGAAGGCACATGTTTTTGATGATGAATAGACCAAAACTATTATATGGTGAGATTTATCAAGACACAACCTCCCCATAAAGTTCTATCACCTTCTCAATTATGATTATGAGTTCATAGATAAGAATGAGAAAGAGTGCATATCTTATCTGCATCAAATTATTTGGGATACTCATCAGTAATGGAAGGATTGAAATCTATCTTATCTAGGATATGAGTATCACATTTAGATAATCAATACTATGCATTTTCATCTAGATATAGATTCCTTTTCGATAGCGTGTAACCTAGCAGTGGAGGTGCATGATAAAAGAGTACACATTGTTTGTCTCAAAATCAGAATAACTTAATAAAGACTGATTTATAAGGAATATCTAGACATAAGTATCTAGGAATGGGTAAAATATGAATAATTTCACTTCACTATGTCCCCATAAAAATTTAATGATTTAGATAAAACATACCATAATGTCAAACAATCTAGAAAGAATATAATTCTTAGTAAAGCATGAGCCAGTGGGTCACCAAAAATGAATTTCCCTGCTTCAAAAATGCAAATATTTCATGAATAGAGGAATCTGATAGCCGAAATATATTTTAACTAGGATCATAAAAAATAATTAATTCCATACATGGAGTGCAATTTTTTAACTCACTAGACAACTTCCCATAAAAACTGACTCCCATCAAGGGATTCCATTTCACTGATCACCTACATGAGCACACATGCGTCACATAAAATAAGTCATAGTAGTAGTATCCATTGAAACCATTGAGCATAAATCCCATTCCTTTGTTGTAGGGAAATATATATCATCATTTCCACCAATTAGATTGTCAATTCTCGAGAGGATTTAGGACATTTCGGTAGCAGCCAAAAACCCCCAGACTACTGGGTTGAGGTAATTTTTATCTTAATCACCATACCCAGGTTCATAATCATATGAGGGGGTCCTTGGGAAATCAAAAATTATTCTAGGTCAACACCAACCTATAGACATTCTGGAATTTATATCTAAATTTCCATCCCATAAGTCATCAAATTCATTAATTGAATATTGTGATCATCAACAAAATGATCAACCAATGCCAATAGTGGTCCCAAATAGGCCACAATGTATAGGGTTGGGGATATTTTCATCTAAAAAATCACAATAGAGGGAATAGGTGTTCCACAGGTTTGGAGGTATGTATTGACTATTGACATCACATCAATCCCTTCCTCTATGAAACAATCCTATACTATCCCGGGAACGTTTAGTGATCACAACATGAAACTCCCTCAGGGAAACCACTCATAGGGTTAGATACGAGGAACCTATGGATACAAAAATAAATCCACCCTAGGTTTGGAATATAAAAATATAAAATATGTTAAATTATTATAGAAAAAACTATAATATAAGAAACATAGATTCATCATTTTCTGTTGAAGGTAATGGGACAACAATCATTTCCTGATATACCTCTATGAATGTCGTCAATTTAAAAACTACATATATTGTGAATGAAGATGGAAATGAATATGGATAAAAAATGGAAAACCTACAATGAGTGGAGGATATGTATGCACCCACCAAGGATATACACACCCATATCCAAAGGAATATTGAAAAATAACGACCTACTAATCTCGAGTTTCCACCCCAATGGTGGAACACTTACCAAGATAATGGGAAAGTTGTGGCTACATACCAAACACTAGCTATGAGAACTGATAATACTTCCCCCAAATGGTCAATTGTCATAATATGAGAACAAAATATAATTTCTCAATCAAATAAATGAATAAATACAAATGTTAAATATTCTTACTGTGTATCATCTTCAAGAAGAGAAAAAATATGTCCACCCACAATTGATCCTCCTGTAAAACAATATGGGTACAATACCATATCCATATCTTAGTAGAAAGTCTATATATATGAGTATGTAAAAAATGATCATGACTTTTCCCATTATCGCTGATAGACTCTCTCACACCAGTGTGATTGCTTATACTTCATGTGAGTTGATAATTAATAGGAGACAAAAATAATTCCCCCACTCCAATCCTCTCATGCTCAATATATACCTGAGTTATCTCAAATAGAAGTACCTATATAACTTCTCAATTCCATAAAGTCCCTATCTATGTGAATGGAATCCAAGGAAGGAACACATACACCAATGCAACATGAAATAAATCCAAATCTTATGTGGGTTGATTCCACTTTTCATCCACCTAATTTTAGCAATACTACATTCTCACCATTGATGGCATAGGGGACACCGAAAATCATCTTACTCACTTTTTATAATATTCTAGTCTATTGATTATCCATCAGAATCAGTAACAGGTAATAGTGCTTTGATTTTTTTCTGTTTATACTCTAGTAGGTCCAACCTTTGTTCGGTACAACAACCTTCTAGCTGGATCCACTTCAGGATAGGAAGACCTTTAGCATCAATTATTTTACCAGGTGAGATCCACACTAATGAAAATGATAATCATTGACATGAAAATATCTAATAAACATAAAAATGATGAGGTTTATAACATCATAGATAGATGGAAATTTCTAACCTATTCACTCAGCATCACTCAATTGTAGGAACAACTAGAAGAACTCTACTATGAAAATATCTAAGATGATTTTTAGATGACTATGATTCTAATGAAATATTATAGAGGATTCTGTGAGCTCACCATAATGTCACAATTTTGGAATTTTCCATTCAATAGACAAAATCTAAATCTGGACTCATTCCATCAACACTTGGGAAAATGATTAAGAAGGTTTAGACAGAAGTTGTTCCCATAAAAACACCATATAATCCCACTCAATAAACTACATATGTAAAAAAATTTCCATCACCCACTATAAAGTGGCGGCAACCATAAAATCTCCCTCACCAATACACAAGAAGAGACCAGGGATTCCCAGAAATCAATGAGTAGATTAATAAAGAATATTCCTTATAAAACAAACATATACCTACTTATTTATTTTTATCCATATACAACAACCTTCTCAAGATACCAAATCCTATTTAAAATTGAGAGGTCAACCTCCCCAACCATCATGAAGACTTCCATTTCTATAAAAGGATGGTTCATAAATTCCAAGATATATTTATCTTCATATACATTCTTCCGACATTTTCAATCACTTATAGGCGGTGTTATAGAAATCATTATATAAGTATTCCTGTATAATCATCACCCAGTAATAAGAACCAAGTGAATAGGATAAAGATCTATTCTAGAAAGGGAAGAAGTTCAAAAAGTAGATGACTAAAAAAATAGTTTACTGAGATCATTCCACTATAAGAGAACAAATTTGAGGACCAACAAAAAATTTTCCACCAAGAAGGTAACATTATATATTTTCTCCAATGGTAGATGTGACAATCAATAATGGAAAATAATTGAAGAGGAAGAGGCATAATCTTCTCAGAATCAATATATAACTCATATTTATTTCTCCCCTAAAACATTTGAAACTTGAACATCGACCCAAAAAATAGAACCTTCATTGGATGAATATCTCTTATTTGGATATGTTAATTTGATTCACATAGAATAACTCACATTCTATGATGAATATTCCCTTAAATATGAATTCCCCAAGCCTAAAAAAGGTGCAGAAGGTTGTATGTACAGGGTCTGAAGCTACAGATGATAGTGTGGATGTGGCCGAACACAATATTTATTTCACATCCACATATATGATATATATTATGTTGAGACTAATGAGAAAGTGCACTTGAAATCCCAATAGAAACATGGTTGATTCCCAGAACCCTTAGGTGGTTGCTTATAACAATTCAACCTCTATGATATCCAAGAGGGGTTGTAATAATATGATCATCCTAGATAATAAAAAAGTTATGGGTGTCTGGTTCCACAATATGAATAACATCATGGGACCTGTACATTAGAATCGGGTGTGTATACCTCAAATTCCTCAACTCCTAGTCTTCATAATTGGGAGACACTGTTCCATGGGTAGTGATGACCTGTATAAAAACATACGTCATTCTAAAACAACTAGTTATTTTAGTATCAAATATCTCAGTCCTGAATGTGACCCATATTTAAAAAGGAACTAAGGGATGTACTTTTTGAAGACCTCAGGTGGCCATAAGAGTTCAATACAGATGCCACTGCTGTCATGGTCTATCATGTGGACAACATTCCATCATAATGAAATTTGACAATCTTGTATATAGAACATGATTAGGAAGAGGTCATATAAAGTCACATTACAACCATATATGTTTTGATTAGAAAAAGTAATGTAGATATCTAAATGTATGAGATTTATAATGGTTATGTGATCGACCTCATACCTTTTAGAACAATCAAATTTTTGGGGAATAGAGATGGTGATTTTTCTTCCACAATGATTTTCATTTAAGGGTATGGAAATTTTGAGGAAGTACCTCTCAGTATGATGGATATCAAAGAACTATTTTGGGATCAAACATCTAATTAATAGTTTATGGTTATCCATCAAGAAAATTCATAAAATATCTTACTAATCATGCAATAGCTTCATATCAATGTGGTGGTACCATTAATAATCAATTAGTGTTTGAAATACCCCCATCGATTCAATGGTCATCATACTATATGGGGATAGTTCCACTTTTGTTTCTTGAAAATACACATAAACTAAAGTAGGTAATCACAAAATAGAATTAAAACAACCAATAGTGGATGATGATATACAATATCTAGTTCCCAATATCTTGGGTAATTCCCTTGGAAATCCAAATACTATTCTCAAAAATAACTATGTGCTCCCCATAAATATAGTTGTTGAAATAGACCTAATCCTAGATGTCTAATCCCTTTAATTTGGTATTGAGAGTGTAAAAGAAAATCGGCTCCACAATATCTCTACAATGACACTGAAGAAGAGGATGATAATGTCTGTTATGATTACAACATATAACTTGATAGTGACAAAAATTATGAAAATTTATAATATATTGTGAAAATTCCTCCATAGGATCAAAGGTGGATGAAAAAGATTATGGCCTCTTAAACACCCATCCAGCATTCGAAGAAGGTATCTTCAATACCCTTGATGAGTTCATATAGATAAAATTGGGAATAAAAGATATCTGATAGACCATACTGATTATTTCCTTGATGAATCTTAAGGATCAAGTGATTTTCATCAAATTAGTAAAACAACAATTATATGTGTTCTCTTGGTATTATACTTAAATGAACTGAGTGAATCTAGATATAGCTAAAACCATCTTGGATTACCAGATGACCTTCATGGTTTCATTCAAAAAACATGGAGTATTCACCCTTATAATTGTTTCAATGTATATAAAGAAGGTGAAAACATGATAAAATACAACTTTTTTTTAGAAGTGAAATACATAATATTGCTCACAAGTGTCTTCCCAATCATGAAAAATAACAGGAAGATAATGATAAGAATCGTTTTTGGTGACCCTAATTATCCCTTCCAAAAGGATGACCTCCCATTTTCGATCATATAACTATTGATCGATGAAACATTTGGCATCCTTGAACTTTAATTTATGGATGGGTACACATGGTACCACTAGATAAAGGTGACCCTTAAGATGAAGAATCCACTACCTTCATTGAACCATAACAGATTTTTTCAATCAGGACATTTCCGTTGGATTAATTGTAGGACCCCGGGACACCCTGAGAGGGGAGGGGTGAATCAGGGTGTCAAAATTTTCTTCTAACAGTTGTGGATCTTGTTCCCACATTGGTAGGAACTACTTAAACCTGTATTATTGATATGACCAGCAATGAAACATTCACATGCAGAGACATAACACATCTATTTTTACTTGGTTCACCACTAAGGGCTATGTCCAAGGAGCATACGCCGGCAGGTTTTCGGTCATACATAAATCCACTATGCTTCACTAGATGTAGATTACGATTGTTCGGGCACATTCACTCTATCCCAGGCTCACTGCCTTTACAAATTTTCAGGGATAGCTCATTGCTTCCCTCGGTTCACTCCCATTTACTCCCCCTAGCTCACTATCGTTGGTGAAGTCTCACTCAGTTTATAGACATGAAGGTCTCTTCAATAGATAGACATGATGTTCTTTATCTCCTACTAAGCATGAGACTTTTCGTGAATCAGGGTTCAGAGTTGATGCTCTTTTTAGTTCAATCCTTCTTCTTTAGTGCAATGAATGAATGCACTAGATCCCCCTGTCTTCGTTTGCCTGAATCACAATCACTTTTTTGATTGCTCAATAAATGGTTCTCTGTTGAAGACCAGATTTCATCCACTGATTAATACCCCTTTTTCACTTGTCCACTAGGAGAACAACCTTTGTAATGGTCCTTCACAATGTACCCTACTTTGCAAGGCTCCCAATTTTGCAAATCTCAAACAAGCCTTCGTAGAGTCCCTGCCTTTTCACGAAGCTCAATCGCGAAGCACTCTCGTGATGATCCAGCCTTCGCAGTGCTTGGCAATTGTGCATCTCCTGCCTCTTCGTGAAGCTCACTGAGCCAACGTGGGGCGCCCGACAATCGCGGAGCTAGAATAGCCGCCTCGAAGCTCCTCATTCGTGAAGAACACTACCTTCACGACTGACCTTTGTGAACCGAGAGCAAAGGATTTTCTCTGAAATTATCTTTACTTCACATGAGGGGGTCGGCCTCTATTTATAGGAAATTCCACCGACCCTCGACCCTTCCATGCGATGTCAGCGCCACGTTAGCTCAAATCGCAATGCTCTGAAGTTCCTGCCGATATTCACTCAAATTCACGAAGCACTAGGGAAATTTTCTGTTCGCGGAGCTCGTCGTAATTGAAGAGCGTTCCGTCATTTCCTTCGCGCCTTCGCCATGAAGTTCCCTCGCAAAGCTCTTTGTCACCGTGATGCTCTTCATCCTCTTCCATTTGCGAATCTTTGATGTAATCGTGAAGAATCACCACCTCCATTCTTCTGGTCTTCGCAAAATCCAATCCATGCATCCCATATTCACGAAACTCATGACTTTACCATATTAAATTATGATCTTCATGGATATCCACTTTTTTCAATGCTCACCAACCTCCAAATATTGGACAACAAAATTTTGGAAAACACTGGGAAACGACACCACCTTCTGCTGGTTCACATTCTGAACTTCTGCTGAAGTTATTCCTTTCTCCCCCATTGACAACAATCCCAAAGACCGATAAATTGTTCAATGTTCTGCTCAAACCATACTTCCCATGGATAGTATCTCCCCCACAAACCTGCATCACATCAATAAATAGATAAATACAGTTATCATAATCTGGGAGAGAGGTATCTCATATCCTCCTTATGCACTAGGAGGTGGTTGAACACCAAGGTTAAACCGATGCCTTTCAAACACAGCTACTGACAATGGCTTCGTCTGGATGACAGCCACTTGCTCATCAGTTCCTTCATAATCCATTCCTTTGTCGACATTCTTGAATCAAACATGGATCCTTAATGATAGACTTTGAACTCAATATGCCACCATGGAATCACCTTTATCAACAATTTTTGTATGTCGTTTGTTTTCTTTGTCAACAAGAACAATCACCTCAAAAACACTTCTTCTAGGTGATCTGAATCCTTCAACAACTCTTTTGTTGTCACCACAAACTCTACTATCATGATATGTATTCTTTGAAGGAACAAATTTAGAATCATCATCTTCTGATACAATGTGATGTGCATGGATATCACATAAGTCCAATGTTCATGGCCGTCACAAAATGCCAATCCCTTGCACATTGTCTTCTTCTTCAACCATCTTCCTCTACTTCATGCAAAACATACGATTCTATTATTCAAGAAGTCTCTTGCATGGTTCTCATGCAATCAGGAGTAACTGGATAGTCTTCATCAATACCCATGGTTCTCATGCAATAATGAGGAATTGCACGGACTTCATCAAAACAACCCCATTCTTCTTTAATCATCCTCATATGGACTACACCTCACATTCTTCATTGTTGTAAAAAATGTATCACCCTTGACACATGTTTTTTGAACTTATGATCAGTACAACAATTGCCTGAATCACCATTCCTCGACTTCAGCGGAGTACTTCATGATCTCCTTCATTTTGATCTTACAATCCTCCATTTCATTGGTGTACTTCTTTATCTCCTTCATTTTGATCTTCATTGACAACTATTGACAACAAATACAAACTTATACACAAAGTGGTTACAACAATATCCCCTTTGTATTTTGTTGTCAATACCTTATACATCTTCTGTAATGAATTTTTCAACATCAAAATGAGAATCTTCTCTTCAATGAACTTTTATTTTCAAACATTCATTTAACTTTCTATCCCCCTTATTGACAAGAAATACAAAACGCATGGTAGGGATGATATCAATCCATACTTAGGAAATGTTTCATTAATAATTTCACTCTAAGTCTACTTGAGCAATGCTCGATATAGAAAACAAGAGGATTTGATTAAGTCAACAAGGATGTCCATTATTCATAGATCATGATACCAACATGAGATGAGAACTCATATATTTTATCTTCAAGGGGTTACCATTTTATTTTAGGCATAAGAAATAAAAAGTGATAGGGAATGATCGACCTGAAATTCCTGCACTTAAATCAGAAAACTGATCAAAAAAATTCAACTGCTATCTGTAGGATAAGTGACCTTAGGGCACATCCATTCTTCTTATGTCACTGATCAATTCTGTTACTCCCCCTTTGTAGAATGATATTTGATCTGAGTAACCAAGGGATAGAGATTGAGAAATTGCATACCTTCTCAATTGACATATTCCTCAAGAAATTCACAGAGTAACTACTTTTGGGTCCAGCTGGTGTTGATATTGATTGACACAGTGATTTTGTAAGCTTCTTCATTTTTCTCCCCTTCAGGGGAATCACTCCTCATTATCTTCATCAAAAGTGATCCTACGTCATCTTAATCATTGAATATCCATTGAAGAACCATCCGATGATGGAAACTACTTCAGCTTAGCTATCAAGAGTTGACAACATTCAGTACTTCTCAGGTTCTCCCCCTGAGAGCATGCTTCACCTTCAATTCCATGCATTATTAGACCAAATACAATACACAAATGATTAAGGGAATAAGGTGGTTCCTCCTTTCTTTATCAATCTGAGCTGCATGGTTGAGGTGTTTTTATGAACCAAGTTCCTCTGTTAACTCTACTCTTCATGCCTGAACATTTCAACATATGTTCTTATATGTGTTGATGTGGTATGACTCTTTTAACATTCTCTTCTGATTTGTGTGAAGAATTTTTCTGCCTAATAGTCATAATTATTGATACATTTTTACTCTTCTTAAAGAAGGATTCTTGATATGGTATTATGGTTAGGAAACCTTTGGCAATGTGACCATATTTCTTTCATCTCTCACACAGAACTTCATTGACATGTGTAATTCTCTTGTTTTGAAATCTCTCATGAACATTGTCTTCATCATGTGAAAATTTACCTTTTTCATTTGTCACCAGCCTTGGCCTTTTCATCTTCAAGATTCCTTATTCTTTTCAAATATTTCGGCCAAATGACCAATATTTCATTTGGAACGTTTTCAGCTGGTTTGGGTCTTCCACATGGGTTCATCTGAGTTTCATCCCACTTAGTGTTTCTTTTGGATGAATGACCCTTCAATTTCATGGATCTAAAATCCTGGGTCTTCTCAGCTTCCCTGCTTGAGATCTTCCTGGGAAATTGTGTGTTCACAAAATTCTTCTGATTTCGTCCCAAGGAAGCTGGTTCATTCTTTTCCGACATCAGATGTATTCTTTTCTTATCAACAGTGAAAGCATATTGATGTGGGAATGTACTTGCCACGCGACCTCTACCGTTGCAAACATCACAGATGTTATCAAGAATTCCAATTCTGTTTGCGGTGAACAGATGCTTCTGGATATGCGGATGTTTCTTCTTCTTCTTTGGATTCCTTCCCTTTGATATAGGCTTTCCCAGTGGTTTTCCATGTAAGGGATTGTAAAAACAATCCAGTGCACAGTGCCCAAATCTGTTGCAGCACCAACATTGGCCCACAAATCTTTTCTTCTTTGTTTCTTCTGTATGAGGTTGTTGGGCCATCTTCTTAATATTTTGTGCTCTATTTGAGGAACTAGCATCCTCCTTTTTCTTCTCATCCACCCTAGCCATAGTGGTATGTTTATTCTTCTCACCTTTCCTCATCCATACTTCCTTAGAACTTTTCTTCCAACCTCCACTAATTGTAGGAATGTATTTAGAAACATGATTACAAGATGTTTTGGATGGTATCTTCACTTTCGTAGTTTCTTGTGATAGATCAATGAGTGAAGTCATGATCTTCATATCACATGTTGGAGGTATTTTGACAATAGAATCCTCTAGTGAGCATTGAGTACCAGTAGTGACTGATTCTTGAGGTGGACACTCAAGAGTTGTCATAATCTTCTTTTCACATTTTGGAGGTACTTTAGCTTTAGTATCCTCCAATGAACATTGAGTACCAACATCTCCTATTGCATTCTTTTGTAGAGTCTCAATATGTGTCTTCTCTAGATTTGTCAATTCGGCTTCCAATTTTTGACTTTCATTATTGAGGATGATCTTCTGATCTTCAATCATGATCATCTTCTATTCACAAGTCTTCTTCAATCTTACAACATCATCCTCATGCATCTTAACTTTTTTTTAACAAAAAGTCAAGTTCCCTGAATTTCATGGATGTTTATTCCAAACAAAAACTCATGACTTCATCGCTCTTCTTCATCTCAACATCAAATGCATGGATCATTTCTTTTAGAGTCTTATTGACTTCCTCTTTTTCTTCAAAGACATTCACCTATTTGGTGAGCTTCATACTTTCTAGTACTTTTCATTCCAACCCCATTTCCAAATTGTCAGCTTCCCATTCTAATTGAGTGATCTCAACCTGCATAGATTGGAATAGGCTAAAAATAAACGCAACACTTTCTTCAGGAATATCATGAAGATATGTTTTGAGTTTTTCCTAAAATCTTGAATTAGCGGTTTCATCATTTCCTCTAGAAGAATCCTGAGCTACCTGATTGATAAGTTCCAAGCCTGAAGTTTCTTCATTATTGGAATGGAATGGAGAACAAGACACTTCAACTTCTTTGGATATGAGATACTTCGTCAGCTGCTTCTTCTCTTTCTCATTGCTATTTGTCATGGCCTTTCTAGATGTAGACTTCTGCTCAGAAATGACTGAATCTTCATCAAGACTACTCTTCATTGGTGACAATAGGAAAGAAACTCAAATCCTCTTCTAAATATAATTACTGTAGATTATCCAACATACGTCAACCTCCCTCTGGTACCACTTGTAGGAACCCGGGACACCCTGAGAGGGGAGGGGTGAATTAGGGTGTCAACTTTTTCTTCTAAAAGTTGTGGATCTTGTTCCCATGTTGGTAGGAACTAATTAAACATGTTTGAAGGATATGATCAATAATGAAACATTCACATGCAGAGAGATGACACAACTATTTTTACTTGGTTCACCACTAAGGGCTACGTCCAAGGAGCAAACGCTGACAGGTTTTCTGTCGTACCTAAATCAACTATGCTTCACTAGCTGTAGATAACGATTGTTCGGGCACAGTCACTCTATCCCAGGATCACTTCCTTTACAAAGGTTCAGGTATAGCTCACTGCTTCCATCGGGTCACTCCTGTTGACTCCCCCTAGCTCACTGCCATTGATGAAGTCTCACTCAGTTTATAGACATGAAGGTCTCTTCAATAGATAGACATGAAGTTCTTTGTCTCCTACTTAGCATGAGACTTATCATGCATCAGGGTTCAGAGTTGATGAACTTTTTAGTTCAATACTTATTCTTTAGTGCAATGATTGAATGCACTAGATCCCCCTATCTTCGTTTTCCTAAATCACAATCACTTGTGTGATTTCTCAATAAATGATTCTCTGTTGAATTCCATATTTCATCCACTGATGAATACCCATTTTCCCCTGTCCACTGGGCGAACAAACGTTGCAAAGGGCCATCAAAATGTACCCTACTTCGCAAGGCTCCCAATTTTGAAAAGCTCAAACAAGCCTTCGTGGAGTCCCTGCCTTTTCGCGAATCTCAATTGTGAAGCACTCTCGCGATGCTCCAGCCTTCGCAATGCTTGTCTGTCACGGAGATCCTGCCTCTTCACGAAGCTCACTGAGCCAACGCGGGGCACATGACTTTCGCGGAGCTTAAATAGCAACCGCGAAGCTCCTCTTTCGCGAAGCACATTGCCTTCGCGAGTGACCTTTGCGAACCGAGAGCAAAGGATTTTCTATGGATTCTCTCTACTTCTCTTGAGGGGGTCTACCTCTATTTATAAGTGATTCCACCAACCCTCGACCCTTCCGCGCAAAGTCAGCACCACGGTAGCTTAAATCGTGAAGCTCCGAAGTTCCCACTGAAATTCTCTCAAAATAGCGAAGCACTACGGAAATTTTCCGTTAGTGGAGATCGTCATAATCTAGGAGTGTCCGTTATTTACTTCGCGTCTTCGCCGCCAAGTTAACTCGCAAAGCTCTTCGTCGTCACGATGCTCTTCATCCTCTGCCATTCGCGAAGCT
Organism: Viscum album; assembly: GCA_963277665.1. Taxonomy (NCBI): domain Eukaryota; kingdom Viridiplantae; phylum Streptophyta; class Magnoliopsida; order Santalales; family Viscaceae; genus Viscum; species Viscum album. The sequence goes on from OY728140.1 coordinate 1,153,764,133, forward strand.
TTGACATAATCACGAAGAATCACCGCCTCCATTCTTATGGTCTTAGCGAAATTCAATCCATGCATCCCATATTCATGAAACTCATGCCTTTACCATATTAAATTATGATCTTCATTGAAATCCACTTTTCGCGATGCTCACCAACCGCCAAATTTTGGACCCCAAAATTTTGGCAAACACTGGGAAACGGTGCCACCTTCTGCTGGTTCACATTCTGACTTCCGCTGATGTTATTCCTTTCTCCCCCATTGACAACAATCCCAGAGACCTGTAAAGTGTTCAATGTTCTGCTCAAACCATACTCCCCATGGATAGTATCTCCCCCACAAACCTACATCACATTCATAAAAAGATAAAGACAGTTATAATAATCTGGGAGAGAGGTATCTTGGATCCTCCTTATGCACTAGGAGGTGGCTGAACACCAAGGGTCAACCAATGCTTTTCAAACACAACTGCTAACAATGGATTCGTCAGGATGTCAGCCACTTGCTCATCAGTTCCTTCATAATCCATTCCTTTGTCGACATTCTTGAATCAGACATGGATCCTTATGGACAGCCTTTGAAATCAACATGCCACCATGGAATCACCTTTGTCAAAAATGTTTGTATGTCGTTTGTTTTCTTTGTTAACAAGAACAATCACCTCAAAAACACTTCTCGGTGATCTGAATCCATCAACAACTCTTCTGCTGTCACCACAAACTCCACTATCATGATATTTATTCTTTGAAGGAACAACTTTAGAATCATCATCTTCTGATACAATGTGATGTGCATGGCTATCACATAAGTCCAATGTTCATGGCTGTCACAAAATTCCAATCCCTTGCATATTGTCTTCTTCTTCAACCACCTTCCTCTACTTCATGCAAAACATACGATTGTATTATTCAAGAAGTCTCTTGAATGGTTCTCATGCAATCATGAGTAACTGAATTGCCTTCATCAAAACCCATGGTTCTCATACAATAATGAGGAATTGCATGGACTTCATCAAAACAACCCCATTCTTCTTTAATCATCCTCATATGGATTACACCTCACATTCTTCATTGTTGTAAACAATGTATCACCGTTGACACATGTTCTTTGAACTTAAGATTAGTACAACAATCGTCTGAATCACCATTCCTCGACTTCATCAGAGTACTTCATGATCTCATTAATTTCGATCTTCCAATCCTCCATTTCAATGGAGTACTTATTTATCTCCTTCATTTTTATCTTCATTGACAAGTATTGACAACAAATACAAACTTATACACAAAGTGGTTCCAACATTAATGAATTATGAATCTACATATCAATACTCTATGGATCATATATTTAATCCATTCATTGGCTGTGTAGTCAAATGTTTTATTGAAAACATGGTGATAAATAATAAATAGTGATGTGAAAATTTATTAGATCATAAAATAGTCTTTTATAATATCTTTACGTATAGTCAGATGATGAATCCCCTGAAATGAAATTTTTGTGATAACATCGAGGATGTTCCTCAGTTTTTCGATACTTCATTAAGGAATTGTTGTTGGACCCAAAAAGACTATTGTTATTCTAGAAGTATCACCACATTTGAATCTCATATAACTGAGTGGTATCTAAGGTAACCTATCTTACATATGGAATTTCCTCTCGAACATGGATGGAAAATCTCTCCCCTTCACCAATATTATGAATAATGGAATCACCCATCATTGTTATAGGGACTTTAAAGAAGACTTAGAGAATCACAAGTAGTACATATTGCACCCAACAGTCCTAATGTTGGGTGTAGAAAGAAATACACTCAAACTATATGTGCCAAACATGGAATGCTCTCTGGGATACCTCTTTTCATAGAATAATGATACAATAAATGAATGCTATCTCTACTACCTCAACTGAATGATTCTTTGTATTATGTATTGATACTCTGATATATAGAAGAACTTCCTCATAATCCTATTTTAATCGAAAAAGATGAGGCATAACATAAAATACCACGATGTTTATTTTTTATGTCGTATTGATCCTCTCCAACATATCCTTGGGTTTCCTAGGTGTACTTTGTGTTTGGACTAATTGGCATTCATATTGCAATAGTATAAATTTCAGTTTGTGTCACAAATGTCAATGAAAAGACATTCCTTGGTTAATATTTTACACAAAATATCACTCTAGGAAGCAAACTAGTAGACACTGAGCTTTTAGAAAAATAGGATTTCTATTCCCATGAAACTCCCCAAACATGGGAGAGGCATTTTTATAGATCCACCAAATGTTCTATTGGAAATATATTTGAAAACTCGGGAATCAATTGGGTTTTATTAGTGATTATTCTTCTTTCTTTTAACAGTGAATTATTTCCCTACACTATTTGACCATCTGAGGGCTTCATGACAAAAGAAGAAGAATATGATGCCCTACACATTGGAATGGATTTAGTACTATTATTGCTGATAAATATTCTGGATGTCAAGGGTGATTTACAGCTATTGATAAAACATATCAATGGAGAATATCCCATAGAAAATAAATAATTGGACCCTCTTACTAGCTATGTTTGGGGAATAATGTTAGATTTACATTTTGTGGAGACATTGAACCATGTCACCTGAAAAAAGAATGATTGTACTGATGTATTTTCCATTGCGACGATAGTCTTGGAAGACCACGACCAGGATTAGGCAATATAGTATACCACGAACCAATGGATTGTCTAATCAATAACTTTCTATGATATGGAATTATTCAATTAGGTCAACAGTACTATAGAGAATGATGAACTATTCTCCACTCTTAAATGGATGGAACCTATAATTGATTATCTCCAAAATGGGACTCTCCCAATATATTGTGTTCAAAAGGAACTGATTTCACAAAGTGCATAGAACATTTCCCTATGAGTGGATAAAATGATTATAAATCCCTATAAAAGAATGGATTTGATGGAATCCTACTGTGATGTATAAAATAAGGAAATATTTTCTCTAGCATGGATGAAATACATGAGTGATCATTTTATGTTCATCAATATTGGACTAGGATCTCCCACAAAATCAAAATGTTGTGTGACTTCTGGAAAACCACAATACAAAAAAGTTTGGAATTCACAAGGAAGTGTCATGGAGGACATATACATGAAATATTTATCCATAAACTCCCTTAATTTCCACATAAAACAAAATATTTATTTCCATTATCCTTGTGGGGAATTGATTTTGCGGGGACATATCCCCCAGTAATATCTAAGAAGTTCATGTACATCCTCAGTGTTGTAGACTTATTCTCAAAATGGGCTATGAAAATGCCCCTCAAAGAAGCCAGGAAAAAGAACATCATCAATATCATAAAGTCTCATATAGTCAAAAGATTTAGACCCCGACACATGATATTTATGGGCAAGGGAACCATCCTTTACTTTATATAGTTGATGAAATTGTACTAGGAATACAGAATCGAGTCTAGTCACTCACCTTGGTATCATGAAGTGTCAAATGGAAAAATATAGGGATTCAATAAGTATCAATCAAATATACAATAGAGGATGGTGAAGAAACATTGGAATTTTTCTTTTGATAGGATCATCCATGCCTTATGAGCCAAATTTAACACAACGCATATTGCGACCTGAGAAACACCATATTCATTGTTGTACAAGAAATAGGCTGTGTTTCCCAAAGAAGACAAGTAACCATCACCCAAAATCACTATTATTTTGACAATTCTCAGATGAAGAGAAATAAAAAAACTAGTTGGATGAATTGGAACAACAAAATGAGAATAGGTTGGGTGCATTGTACAACCATTATGACCATAACAATTGGATCACATGTGTCTTCAATAAAAAGGTGTTTCTCTATTAATTCATTAAATGAGAACTAGTATTGGCTCTTAGAACCCTAATAATACAAGGAAATAACCCTAATGTTGGAACCCCGTTGGGAATGTCCTTATACCATACATAATTTCTATCATAATAGAGCTTACTCACTAGCCACAACGGATAGGGATCATGTCACACCCCCTCCAATGAAATATGTATCAATAAATAAATTTCATAAATTTCATTTAGAATCTCATGTCCTAATCACATGAAATTAAACTACACAGAAGATGTCTGTCATGTATGAATATAAAATGGTCAACATCCTTCATCCAAATCAAATGAAATTAAACTATACAAAATAAGTATATACAATAAAACATTAAACTACAGAATATATCTCTTTCTAAGCCTATGGTATTAAACTATATTAATGAATTCTGTTCATCAAGATATTAAACTGCACAACATTTATTATCCTAATCATATTGAATTAAACTATATATAAGAATTCCATATTTTAAGACATTAATCTAATCAAATAATGTTATAATCTATGAAAATGTTCATGATTCACAACTATAAAGTGCACAATATCCATCATCCGAATCAGATTATGTAAATCTATAAGAACAAATCCCATGCAGCTTGAATAAAAACTCTACAACAACTTCCATCAAAATTTCATGAAATTAAATTGTAAAAAAGTATTCCATGATGCAATACAAATACTAAAAAAATCAATCTTCCCAATAAAATAAAATTAAAATGTACATAAGATGTTAATGTTGTATGTCCTTAAACTGCACAAAATCCCTTTTCCTAATCAAATATTATTAAACTGTATAAAATAAGTACACGGTGAAAGAAATTTGTCTTCATAGATTCCACCATCCTAATCAAATTATGATAAAAAATAAAAAATAAACCCAGTCTGTATGAATTTAATCTAAAAATCATTACTCATCAAAACAAGATAACATTAAACTCTATAAGAGAAGCTCAAGATGAATGACCATAAAATTTCATAAAATCTCTCATCCAAATAAAATGACATTAGACTGTACAAATGATTTCAATGAGGAAAGAAATTAAACTACACAACATGCCTCGCCCTAATAACATGAAACTAAAATATATTAACAATGTCCATGTTATATGATTTTAATCTACATAACATCTATCCTCCTAATCACCTAATGTTAAACTATACATAAAAATTACATGTTGTATAATGTTAAAATTCACAACATTCCTTGTCCTAATCACATCATGGTAAAATTTGTGAAAAAGAAAATGATACATGACACTAAACTGATTAAAATCCCACATCCTAATCACTTTAGATTGAACTGTACAAATGAAGTCATTGTATCATGGTTTTAAACTGCACATCATCTCTATTATTGGACACATGATAATAAAACTATACAGATCCTATCCTAGATATAAGAAATTAAACTACACAAATATATTATTGTATTAAGAGGTTAAACATCACAACTTATCATGTACTGATCACATGATGTAATAATATAAGGATCTACTCCTAAAAATGACATTAAACTATATGTTAATTATCCTATGTGAATAATGATAAACTACAACAGTGGATCCTAACTATGTGAAATGAAAATGTTTTATTGAATTCCCCCCATATGAAATTAAACTTCATGCGAGTTATCGCATCAACAAAAAATCCCCACACATAGGACATAACTGTCTATGAAAAGGTTTCAATGCTTTTGTCCTTTTATGAGATTTAGATCCAAATAGTGGCTCTCTATATTACAAAAATATAGGTGACATGATTTCTATCATCAAAAGTCACATAGTAACACCCAAATATCCAATAGTGGGATTAGTCACAATAAACTACCATGAAAAGAATCCCACTCTTCATTCAAGAAATACGCTTGTAGGGAGGTCCTTTTCAATAAATACATATCGCCAGAATCCTTCCATCATAGGATACATAATGATGCCCAAACCCCCATTATATGGCCATGTCACTAAATTTTCTTGTATTAATGTAGGGTTACTTGAATCCTAACTACATGACACTAAATTTCATGACTAATGTCCTTACTAGATGACGATAAAGAGAAAATGTTTGTAGATCAACATATGTCTTGATTATTATTTCAAAGAGATACATGGGGATTCCTTGATCATATATCTTGGTCTATACACCATGTGATACAAAAATACCCTTGTCTTTTCCACTAGATATACATGTGTGGTGAGTAAACACATCACCATTTATTATCTCTCACACTGATTATGGATCACATGGGCTTCAGATCATTGGTAAATTCTTCCATGCTTGACCGAGACATATCTGTTCACAATGGGGCTATCAAGCCCTTAAATGAAATATCATAAAATTCACCCCACTCATCCCCACTACATGATGTAAAACTACACAAATCTCTAAAATTAATTTACATCGATTCTACCATGTCCCTACCAAATGATGTTAAGACTAACAGAAGATATATTATCTTATGAACCTAAACTATATAGGGTTTTCAAATAATGTGCAACTTTATTCTTATTCAAATGAGATGCATAGAATTTCCGCAATCCAATATCATGGTCCATCCACCACATGATACAAAATTACCCTTTCCATTCCCAAAAATTTCCACTATTCCAGGAGAAGAACCTTTTCCACTATTTATTAATCACAGTGATAATAGTTCAGATTAGATTAGAAATTTTTGTAAGAAATTCCTCTCATGAACATGGAAAATCATTTTGCGATAATGTTATCATGGTTATATATTCTTGAATATAAACGGGCACACCATGTCCACATCGTAAGATGTTGTGCTACGTAGTTGATGTCCCTTTCATGATATAAAACATCACATACATATAAACCGCATCTATGAGAACCATTATTGTTATTTTTGGATTACCAAAACAGCTCCATTTAGGAACTATATATGACTAGATTCCTACCATTATAGGATAAATAGAAATGCATAGATCATCATTCTCATGCCTAGTCACAACACTCCCTTTTCGGGTTGGGAATCCCACATCCTTCCCACAAGACAATAAACTACATGGTTTCCTCAGAACTATGTTTGGATTAATTTTATTCAAAAAATATATGTATTGAACCCAAGAACACTAATACTTGTCCCAAATAAAACGATGAACAAGAATAATTCCCCCATTTGCAAACAAGTCAATCATGGGTATACTGTTTCCCATTCAATTACTATGTATACCTTGATTCATGTCCTTACATTATATGTTAGGATACCTAGATCTATGTTTTTTGGTTCCATATATGATATTTTCTAGCTACATGACATTAAACTACCAAGAAATAGTAATTTTCTAACCACATGATGTTAAAATAGAAAAAAATGTCCTAGTCCCGTGACATTAAAATGACACAAAAAATATTCCCATACTACACTATGTTAAACTGTGTAGGCCGTCATAAATTTTTATCCATTATCAAAGGAATATGAGATCCTAACCCCAATCAACCACTTTAAGAGGTGTATCCATCATCTTTTAAGTCCCTCAGCCAATAAATCACACATAATTTCTTGAGTAACTTGGGAATCCAGAGACCTTCCATGGACCCCATAAAAGGATACACATCTTCAAGGGACCCATTTTTTCACCATGGATATATTAAAATGGCTCATTCATAAGCACCTATGGTCATAAACCATATGTTTCACTGTGAAAAAAGTTCTCTCCAATCCTTGTGATCAATTATATCACTATGGTAGAGACCAACAACCTAGTGTGTTTTGGGACATTTTTGACATGATATTCTCATATCGTTACTTGTGACACGAGAACCTCGAACTGTGATTTACAATATTGTTATACCATTATCAGAAGGATATTAGAGTAATAATAATCTTGAGTATCATAATTAGGTTTGTGTGTAACATTCTCCTCCTATTAGGTCCATGTGCATTATGACTTTAAACATCCTGCACATTGGTCAAAGATTTATGACCTAACACTCAAGACCTTGATGGTCTGAATCATAAGAACAAAAAATTATATAAAAAGAGACACAACACCTGTCAGGCTGAAATCCCAAAATGGGTGTCCTTAACAAAATTAAAGTATTTACTCACTAATTTATTAATCTATAGAGTTTAAGAAAAAATTAGGGTGCAGAAAAATAATGCATAAATCACATAATGGCCTACATGGTAGCCTTAGTAAAAGAGCCGTCATTCTCAATAGGCTCCCTGATCTAGGTAAAAGTTAGAATAATGGTCTATCATATATCCTCTCTTTGTTTACAAGTTCACTAGCCAGTGACAAAAATTTTAAGGTACTCAAACCCTTATTGGATATTACATTCTCCATAAATTACACACCATGATTTGAGAACCTTGGGACACAATACATCTATCCTGATCCTTAGAAAAGGATACCCAGCATTAAGGGACCCTTTTTTTACAATTCTTGTTTTCCTATGTCTCCTAAATCTGTGAATATCATTGTCCACCAAATACGGAAACCTACAAAAATGGATTTCTGATACATGTGATACCTAAATAAACACATTAGAACTCAGAACCTTAATTTGTTTTAGATCATTTGGAGTATCATCATACCATATCATCCCCATGGCCCAGACACTTTGGACCCTAATTTAAAATCTTCATATCCAGACTATTCATGTGGATTTTACACCCTTCAATCTATAACACTGTATTTTATACACATTCTCAAAGAAAAAATGTGACACTCTATTCTTGAAACTATTGATAGAATCAACCCAATTATTCAAAACAAATGGGAATAAATCTCACAATGCACATATGTGCTTAGATTCCATATTGTTCTAGAACCATTCATAGATAGTTTTTCCTCTATACCATAATTCATCATTTGGATGTTTGAGTCTTCTCTAATCAATCAAGGATCATAGAAAAGAGTGGAGATCATCTTTTTTTGGACATTTATATCGAAACACAAATTCGATAACCTAACAACTTAGGGAATCACCTCCTTATATGAAAGAATCAACAATTCTCTGAGCCCCTGTAACACCATGGGTAAAATCACCACATTATGGCATTTTGGGTCATCATAGTGTTATCTATCCCATTCCATATTTCACGACATAGTCATATAGGTTATGAATTACATCATCCACATTAAAACTATCCTGGTGGACCTAGATTAACTATTATTTTTTCATTAACCAATATTATGCACATAAATCTTCTATGTACCTTGGAAAAAAGTGAGGAAACCCATGATTAACCGTAACACTGCAACATATGGTATTTTAACTACCAACTTGAGGTAGCCCCTCCTTATATGATAGGAGGTATAATCTTCATGGGTATTGAAAACACCATTGAGAAACTCATCATAAAACGGTGTTTTGATCTATTGCTAGAATGTCTCAACATATTCCATATTTATGACCAATGTCCTTGAAGTACGAATTTTAATTTGACAAAATATAAAATTTCGAGATAAAAGACCCAATATACAGTAATAGAAGCACCAAAATAAAATAAACTAATATATAGAAATAGATTGTCTAAGATAAAATACATTAAACTAAAATGATAGAAGTTTTGAGCTAAAATACCCTAAACTATAGCATAATACAAATTTAGTCTGATGAATTTATATAAAAACATGAAAATGAAATGAAAAAGATATCCCAAATCAAGAACATCATGTGAATCATAAATTATATTCACAATCACATAATGGATATGTGAATTTCCTAGCTCATGGAAATCACATGGGCATCATAAACCCATATAAAATCATGAAATCTCATGAACCCTCATATGAATCAGGATTGACAGACATTTTCAGGGCTATGCGAGCCAACAAGATGTCAATTTTTTCATGTGACTGAGCCATACGATCCCATAAAACCATTTAATACACTCTTTCATCCTTATAGAAAATGTTTATGCAATAAAAAATAGACAAGGTTGATTTTATCAAACTCTTACCTTAGGAATGACACACATAGCTATTCAAGTCAAATGGTCTTGAAAATGGATTCATGGGCATTTCAAATAAAATTTCTTGAAAAAGGATCACATGATAATGATGGGGAAAAAGAGATCTGAAGGATCGGTATCTGGTGAACGAGTCATTCTTGGTCCCCTACTTTTAGCGAATTTCATGGAATAAAAAATGGTTATTGGTAGACCATGCATCTCCCAAGACACAGATTCATGATATCACCTAATACTTAGGAGTCCATTTACTTTCCTCAAAACTAGTCCATTTTTCCAATGTATGTCATGCCAAGGGGTTATAATTTGATTAAAACAACAAAATTAGAATCAGAAATTCCAGAAGGGATGAAATATTTGAAAATGTTTATTATTTCCAACAAAAGAATATGAATATGAAGGTGGCCAGGATCACATGGAAACCATGAACCTCTAAAACATATGGAATTGAATTAAATTTATAATGTCATACAGATTGATAAGAGTAGTTATTAACTAGTGGAAGATACCAAGGATCCTCTTTGGTTAGTCTATATATTCTAACAGAATCATCAATGACACTCGCTAATCATACTGTGGCTATCAGATGAGTCCCACTGGATCACGTTACATATTTATCTATGGATGCATGAAAACTTGAAAAAAAATAATTTTAAAATAATGAGAAAACCCCCAAAAGAAAATATCATATTTCACACATGAATTTCACATGATGCACCTAGGAGGTTCACAATACACCATAAAATCAATAGTGATATGCCTGCCTTTCCAGGAAAAAACTTTAGATGTACCACCCTCGTCACATAAAGGGCTTCATATATGTCCAAAAAATATTTTTCTACACCATTGGAATAAAAGACATGTTTGAGGGTTTACCAATGGTAATAATCACACATCACTATAGGAACCTTAGTTGGTGATGCAATACATGACTATTGGGGATATTTTTTAATCTTCGACAACAATCTATAAAACCCACGAGACACCAGGACAATGAAAAAAATGATAAAAAGGGAAATATAGGTAGCCTCTTACACACATAAACATCAATTTAAGCACTTTTCCCTTCATAATACCTAAAAAATTCATAAAAATGATGAAATATCCCATAAGGCCCCCCTAGCATGCCTCATTGTCACACAAAAGATCACAAACATGTCCTTTTAGATCATGCGATGACCTTTTAATAAGCACCCTGATCTCATGAATCTCCTTTACAATATCATCTTGACAATGTGAAATCCAATTGGCATGCAGATATGATTTTTTCATTACTAGATTAATTGGATATAATCCAACAAATGGGGTTTTGATGGGTTGGTCTTGTGGTCGGTAGAAATCATGTGTCACCCATAAAATAACATACAATCAGACCACAAAAAACCCATGAAATCAAATCCCTCAACTTAATACAGCCTATATTTGTGGAATATGTTCCAAATAAAGTGGAAAATAATTAGGTCAAAAAGTCCTATAAATTAAAAATCATAGCAAGAAAAAATGAATCCTAGGATCCTCTCACTAGTGCACCCATGCAGTTGATTATATTTTTGACAGCTAATGATCTAGTGATTAGAAAGGTTTTCCGTCATGTAATTTTTTGGGGATAACAAAAAATATCATGTAACATGAATAGGCACTACACATGATCAGTCATAAATTACAATAAATATTATAAAGGTTTATGCAAAAGAAATCCTGCATATCTGCAAAATTATGCGAGACTTAAAGAAGCTAACACTGAACATATCTACAGGATATTGCATAAAAGGATAAGTGAAATTATAAAAAGACTTGATATTTTTTTGAAGAACATATACACTGATATTCATGTTCTTCACATGGAAAAAAAGGTCACATGACAGACTAAGAATATGTTTCCCAAATCATGAGATTCTCTACTGGTATACTATTTGGATCATGCGAAGTCACCTGGAAATTTTTGGGTAGGTCATATAGCACCCCCATACATGCCACCAAAGTCTTATTAAACCCTCCAAGCTCACTATCCAGACCATGTGATTTCCATCATACAAATAACCGAAATAATACAATGACACTGGTACATGTTAGCTGAGTCTCGGGATGGCTATAGATAATTTCTACTAGCTCTCACAACATCCTCTGAAAAAACAAGAATGGTATGAGGATACCCTCTGGGTATGTCAGCTAGCTCTTGAAATATCCTCCGTAAATGTCATGAATTTTTTAAGATGAAACCAATACAATTCATATACGACATGTATAACCCAATTGACATATCACACAAACACTCATGAAACACTTAATTTGTATCAGCTGGCTTTCTTGATGACATTAGGTGATGTCATCTGGATTATATGTCACCATCAAAACATTTTAGCTGAGATCATTCGATGGACTATATTATTAGAAATTTGGGTCCTACAATGTAATTTGTCCCAGTAATCCATTTTAATGTGATATCCTACTGATATTCCATTCAGATTATGAAACGTCCCTTAGAAAGGTCAACTAGAAATTGTGATTGTTTTGGTAAATTTCACGTAGACATCCACCGAAATGTCATGCATAAACCAAGACCATTTCATGAAAACAATCAATACATGTTAAGTGAACAAGTTGGACATATCCATAATGAATCCATGGCTATGATAAAATATTTCATAACATCATACTAGGGAATCCTTAGTGTGTAATACCCAACCAATGGCATGATAAAAATACCATCATATTTGGGAATCCTCATTTTTTATTCCTCTAACAGTGGAGTGACGTAACATCTATCATATTATAGAATCCATAGTGTATAATCCCCAATCATCATCATAATATTATGGTGGCTCGCATACTTGGGAAAGAATAGTTTTTATTCCATGATCAACAAAACTAATATAAATTTGATTCAAACAAAAACATGGATACATAATATTTTTTTTAATAAGGCATGATCTTAAAAAGGAATCCACTTAAGGGTATATCCCTCTATGTCTATAACATTTCAACCATCTCGACCAAATCATTACCATGTCCAGATCATTCTACAACATCTATCAGCGGGTAAACAAATGTACTTAAATACACGAACTCTAAATCATGAAATAACTATGTTTTGTAGGAATCCATCATATGGCCCAACATCTATATTAAAACTAAAAATTATTTCCCCAATACATAAGTCAAGAATGCAACTATAGGGTGGCTAACTACTTGATATCCCATATTTCACCCACCAATAATGGATCATGTGGGATTATGGAGTTTCACTGCTCGTATCATTTGCACATTGAATCTTAACCATCTTGAAAAACCATAGTGAATAATACCCAATGAGTTTCATGTTATAACACACTCCATTTAAGGATATCTACTTTTGGGAAAGTCCGAAGCATGTGATTAAAAAATGATAACTCTTATTCATTTCATAAGTAGGATATATATTAAATCTCCTCATGACTCGACCTCAAATACATGGTTCTTAGATATCAAAATATATTTCATTTCTACATGATGTTCAACTAAATGGGATAAACAAACTATGTGGTCTTTGAATCCTTCTATAAACGGGATATTTAGGTTGCCGCATATAGGATAAATACCATCCTCGTCAAATTAAACACCTCCCTATATGAAAGAAAATTCCAAACCACCCAGATATATGGTTATATCATATTACTAACCACCCATAATGGGAAATAGATAGAGAACCTCATATAAATATAGTTGTATTCAATAAAATATTACCCTTTATGTATAAAAGATATTTAACCTATAGCCCTTTTGTGGAAAAAATGGCTCTGTTTCCAAAATGAAAAGTGTTTTTGTTTAATTCAATTTTATTAGGGTATCATATTATGTATCAGGATTTGGAAGGGATTCATGAACATATCATAAGTCTATATTATATTCCTATATTATGAGAAAATTAACTATTAAAAGGGTGTGATAATATTGATATTTCATCATCTTGGCCAATTCGTGTCTCTAAGTGCTATTAGGTATGAAAACCCAACTGATCACCTACCTATGGAAAGAATTTCTATACTTAGTTATGGATGAGTGAATAATTTTGGGTTTAAATTAAGAACAATGATGTGTGGAAACCACTTTTTTAAAGAAAAAAATATGTTAAACCAAGAACAAACTCATTTAACCACAGAATCTCATTCACATAAAAATGGATAGACTACCTATTTATTTCTGTACCATATTTTCCATATCATTAGTTATTATTAATAATGTTTTTGGTGTATTTTACATCAAAATAGTTATTAAATCATTTTAAGGACAAAAATATAACAGATATAAATTCAATTAGAGAAATGATTTATATATATGAAAAATATGGATCATACATCAGAAGAATATAACAAAACATAATAATTTTTTGAATATTTCTTCTTAATCCTTATAAAATATCTCATTTTCTTTAGTACATAAAATCATGTAAGGATATACATCAAATTAATGGGTTGAGATAAAAGAAACGTTAGATAATAAGAAACTGAGAGAAGGGGTTTACAGATACATATTGTTTCGTTAATATGACTTCTCTTATACGCTAGTAGACATTCATGATGAATATAGTTGGATTACTATATATTTACCCTAAGGTATATATGGGAATGTGAGTGAGTATTTTGGAAGGACGTGGGTTTTGGATAGTGCAGGAGGAGTGTTTTTCTAATATGGGGATCGAGGTGTTATTTATACATTAAGAGGGTGATATTTTAGAATAAAATATTAAATTAAAATACCATATCAATGGTAAAAAAAATTAATTGTGAAATATAGACTATGTTAATAATATATCACTATAATATAATGGTTTTAGACTTTAAAATCCACTATAATTTGATTTTAGTTAGTTTGTTAAAAAGGAAAGTGGAAGAAAATAAAATTTGTTATTTTTAGGGAACACATTTTCACTTTAGGTTTTGGAAAATGATTTGTTTTTTAAAAATAATTTTTTTATTTTAGTGTATAATTTATGAAATTAAATATAATTTTTTTTATAATCATGTTCTATAAATTACTAGGTATGTTTTTTAACATGAAATATGTAATTTACGATACAATGGTTACATAAAAAATTTTATTTTGACTATTAACCTAAAAATTATTGTATTTTAAAATTTTTTCAAAATAATACCAATTGGTAAATTTAAATTTTATTATTTAAAAGTTTATATTATTTTTATCACAATAAATTTCTAGCATAAGTAATTCTAATTTTTAATATAAATATTATAATTTTTTATAAAATACATTAAAATATAGTTTACTAAAAAAGTTATTATATTTACATTATGTATTTAATCATGATTTTTTAGAATAATAATATTCATATTTAGTTGAATTTTTCATTATAAATATAATTTATTTTTTATTTTTTTATTTTTTGGATAAATTTTTATTCCAACACTTAGGTTAGTATTCCCAACAGTAAGGTTACTTTTCCCAATGATCAAATTATTATTCCAACCATCACATTACAATCTCAATAATCATATTACCTATAATAAATACTTATGTATTCCCTAATTGATTATTTAACTAGATTCCTCTCATGTTTCTATAATTCAATGTTTAATAATGTTGATTGGTTTTCAAATATTTAGTTCTCATTCTATAGTGTTGTTCATAATAGGGATATTTTATGAAGATAGGTGTTATCAATATTTTTTCATTGTTTATTTTTATAATATTGACTCATTTTAATATTTTTAATTGTAATTGGATTATTCCTTGATAATAATAACTCTTTTCATTAATGATATAAAAGGTTATTTTTTCTCTATGTGTTGTATGTGTATAATAATATATAATAAAATATAATAAAAATTTATTTAAGGGAATAATATAATTTATAAAATCTTGGTTGATATATCTAAGTCTACTTTAAAAAATTATTTATAATTAAAAAAATTATAAATACATTATTTCCCCTTATTTATTGTCTTTCAGGTGAAGAACCCAATAATAAAATCAGTAATTTCACTTTATTCTTCTTCACATAGAATCCTAGAGGAGTGATAGAATATAAATTCATGTGGATGGTATCCCCCATTTACGTTGAAGGAGAATTTATGAAAGAACTAAGGAGTGGTTGTACATTGTACAAATAACATAATTTTATAAATTTTATTATATGCAATGAATGCTCCTTCAGATATTATTCTCTATATATTGATGCTCATACATCAGTAATGAGATATATTATATCATATAATCTATTAGATAGACACTTTATGTGTATTTGGATTTATTTTTGATGATTGTTTTCAATTACCCACATCATTCAATTGAGGATCGCCATACCCTATTATTATTTTACCAAGAAAAACATGATGGTAATTGGAACATGGTGGGTGAAACTTCATGGGGATTATTAATAGAAAAATCAAAATTATTGACTAACAGAATTATTGATATGATAACACAAAACTCATAGTATTTTTTCACAAGTGGTACATGAAAAAATGGTTATATGAGGTATGGAATTTCAATATACCATCATCTTTTAATCTACTATTGTTGAACTAAACTGTCTTGATAGAAAAATGTTACTTTGGAATCTAGTGAGAATAAATCACTAGTGAATATATGTGCCTTATATTTGCCACCTGTCCAATATTTTGGTCAGTTTTTAGAGATATTGGGAATTTATTGTTTTCTTATAGCCTACCTATAAAGAATATTTTTCTATTAAAACACAATATATTGAGAATATCATTAATCCAAATGCGTATTTGAAAACAAAAAATCTAACAAAGTCACCATAACGAAAAAAATTCAATGAACTACACCCATTCAATATCCATTCAATAAATTTTACACCCAATCATTCAAACTAAAATCATAATCCATATAAAAATGGAAGTCATTTGAGAATCTGTAAGTTTATTTTCAATCCCCTTCAAAACACAAAATTGGACTTAAATTTTTGATATTGAAGAATGAAGGTACGGATTTGGAGGAACAAATCATAGGTTTAGTGGAAATCCTATCGAAAAACCAAGTAAAATTGACAGCATAGTCATTACCAAAATACAAGAAAAATGTGAGAATGGTAACCATAATAATCGTAATAGAGATTCACCCCAATTACACTAGTAATGAGTACATTAAACACATCAATAATTGATTTTATACTTATGTAATTAATTTAAGGACTGAAATTACCAGTAATAATTGTTAATAATATAACAGTAGAGTAAGAATAAAAACATATTTATATTTTAAAATAAAATTTTCAATTTTTTTTATACATTTGGAGATATTCAAGAGTAAAATTTCAAAATATTCTCTCAAAATATTCAAATTTAGAGAAATTATTGAAATATTACGCATCCCCAAAGAATTATGAATAAAAAAATGATATATTCAGCAAAAAATTATAGGGATAATTTTTTAGATTTTGGAATAATATAAGCAATATCTAACTCCAAATTGTTTAGTCCATTTCAATATAGTTCATAAAAAAGCTAAAATATATAATATGTGTAATGAACAAAATGAGTTGAATCCTATTAGAATTCATAATAATTAGTGATTGCATATAGATTATTGGATTTGGAATTAGGTTGAATGGAATTATCACTTCTTCATTCACTAAATTGATCAAATATTATAAGGAATATCATGCAGAACTAAATATTATTTTTAGATAGATTTTCATGTTACATTCAGGAGACTATTCCACTTGGTGTTTAGAATAAAAAATTCATTAAATGTTTCTATGACACCGTTTCAAATATAAAGACTCTATTTATACTATATAATTCTAGGGGAACATATCTTTGGTGCATGGTGAATTTCATTTTAAATGACATCAAATACGATCTGGAGGTATTTTTAAATTAATTTACTATTTTCATATTTGTATTGATATTTATTAAAAAATCCATAGAATATTTTAATGTATGTTATAGAAATTCATGGACATATAGGATTCTAATGAAAATGTTTCTAGTATTTGAGTAAACTTAATATTCTGATTTCCAGGTAACTTTTCAAAGTTATTAATTTTAATTATATTACTAATTACAATAATGATTTGGATGAATTAAATTGGAATCTGATCACACAACCAAATATTTAGCACCAATATATGGAATATGATTTCAAATTACTTTTTTATTATCCCACCCAAACTATGGTATAATTTATTTCCTGAATATTTGAATAATGATTTGATATCATTTTGTATGTATCAAGGAAATTAAAAACTACACATACCTCAACCAAGCTACTGAAAATGAAATATTAGTATTATTATTAAAAATGGATAAATTAATATCCTAATTTCATGGATCTAATGTCATAATATTTTTACCACTATACACTTATGTATTGAATGTTGAATTTTGTGGATAAAACATATGTGGTAAGATATATTCTACTACATCAAGAGTGATTTTCCATATTAGTTTTTTATCACTTTATCTAATTTAGAAATATCTAAAAAATAAATATTAAAATATTTCTCTATAATGTACTCAATATTAATCTATTTTTAATAACATTAATAAAAAATTCAAATTCAACTCTTATCAATTAATATTTAAATGAGATGTTTTTCACCATCTCCATCACATGAATTCTCAACATCTCATTCATAAAAAATGTATTTAAATTCTTTTAGTAATAAGTTTATATTTTTATATTTAGAGATAATATTACCCATTACTTTGGATTATAACATCCTAATATTTTCATAATTATCATATAATCTTCAACTATTAACATATTCCTCTTTTTTATCTTCATCAATTATAAATTTTAGACCATTTGTAGAAGAAAGACCAATAGTACAGCAGCTAAATCACTTTAAATGGAGTTATTATTATGTATTTTGTCCAAATTCTAATTTATATATAAATAAATGATATCAAATCATCAATATTACTATATAAATAATTATTATAATTGGAAAAAAAATAATATGTCTCAAAAAACCTATCTTTTTAAACTCTTTAGGTTATGTGGCTTTATCTATAATCATCGTTAAAAAATACAACTTTATCATGGAAACATTATACATTCTAATTTTATATTAATATTAAATTTCATTTAATCCATCTAGATGGATGTCTCTATTATCTCTATATTTCAATAATTAAACTTTTCCATTACATTGTATATAGAAGGTTACTAAATTTATCATCTACAATAATAGAGACTTCTAATACCTCAACAAATCCTATGATCATGCTCAATATATTGTGGAAACTATCAAAAGCCTCATCACCATTCCTAAAAATATATTTATACAAAAATACATATATTTTTATATTTTCCTTATATTTATTTCATAAAATTTTGTAATTTTGACCCAAATTAAATTTTCTATTCTAAATCAATTATATTTTAAAAAATACCTTCCATAAAGTGATGATAAAATTCCATTTATAGATTTGCCATAATTCCTTATATTCCGAATGTAAGATATTATTTTGGATGTTCCTTTATTATGTAGGTTGAATCGATTAGTTTCAACTTCCATGACATCATAACTGATAAAATATAGGTATAATATCATTATGTCAATCAATATATCATATCCTTTCTTAGAGAATATATGAATCCCATTATAACTCACTAAATTTAAATTATCCATTATAGATAATAAAATTGGTGACATATTATTCCCCTGAGACACTATAAATATCCAATAAAAATGATCATAATTTTTAAACAACATAGTTTACAAACTGTAGGATCAATTGGAAATCACTGAGTGGGAAAGTAGAAATGATTTATATTCCTTTGCCATTTCATTCCAAAAATCATCAAATACTTGAATGAGTATTTTATAATTTTTTTTCACTCCCAATTATACAACAATATAACTAAACATATTAGTTTCACTTGGTTGTCCACTAAATGTTAAAAGGATAGTGGTTTATTTGATGTAGATTCCCCCAAAATCAAATTTCCAACTAGAAATATCTTTCAAAAAAAGTGAGTAGGTTATATCCTTGATAACTATATATTTTGGTCTCTTGAATATAAATTAATGCATCACATACATTACAATGATAAATATTTTGGGTAAATAATAATTTTTATTTTATTTTATGGATTATATCATGATTTTTTTTGCTGTGTTGAATCTTCTTCTTCTTCTTCTTCCATTCCTATTGAAAAAAATTATTATATTCAATTTTCATATAAAAAACTACATGAAACCATCAACATATGAAATATTATTGTATATGAATTTATTTAAATAAATTAAAAAAACTCATTATGTCACTCTAAAACATTTTGGAACTTCCGGGAAAACAAAACCAATCATCATACTAATTCCATTTGTTCCCAAAATATCCACTAAATATATATTTCCTACACCAACTATTAATACTAATATTTTTACTATTAAATATTCCATCACATTAAAAGGAACATGTAAAATATTAATTTTTGAATTTTAAAATTTGAATTTAAAACTTATATTTTCTTCTAATACCATTCAAATTATATTTTATCTTTACAAGAAATTGGATTAATTTTAATCTTCTTTAAAACATTTATATTATCAAAGTACTTCTGAGATTTAGTGTGAGAGAATATTGATTCATATGTGGTGACATGAAACTAGATCCACTTAAAATATAAAAATGTATTCATACAATGTCTTATTCACTTGCAACCACATTTGGTTGAAACCTATTTTAGACTGAATACATTGAATTTAATAGAAATAACATTTTAAATTCCCATACATTTAACACCCAAGTGTTTCTTTTAGGTAAAATCACTCTCTTGGTTCATTTACTATATTTTATTAGAAATTTCTCATTATTTTTTGTTTTTCTAGTCATTGTAGAGGGTTGGTGGTGTTTATTAAGTGTTGTGGGTTTGTGTGAAAATGAACCTATATCATTTCAAGCTATAGGTGGTCCACTAAAATAGAGGTGATATCTAATAGATATCTAGTGGATGGGAATGGGCTAAACTAAGCTACATAAAGTCTATTAGCTGACTAATAAAAAATATCGGTTGTAGATTCTTCTTGAAACCACCAGTTAGCTATTAGAATCCTTTGGCTACCCGATGAGATAGATCTCACACAGAAAAATAAACCAATTGTAAACTTTCACCAAATACCCAATTTTATTTCATAACCATTACGATTTAACCATTTCTCAACCAATATTATTCATTAGGATTGTATTAGATGACATTGGCTCACCCATTTTGAATCCTTAGTAAATTGAAGTGTTAATCAAAGATGTCGTCCTATTTCTATATACATAACAATGATATGGTCTTGAATCCTCTTCCCCTGTATTCCGACTATTTATTTCATTGGATATTCCATGAAATACATGGTAATTTATGGGGTATCATGTTTTAATTGGGAATTTTTTTTCCTCGGAACTCTCTCTTGCTAATTTGATCATTCTCTCTCACTCTCTATAATTTTTATGTCCCTTCTAATAGTTGAAATTTTATGTGTTAGTGTTAGGTTGGTTTATAAAATGGATTTGTTCTAATTTTTTTTTTATTTTCTAAATTTGTTTCGAAAATAATTTTTATACATGATCCATGTTTTATAGTTTATGTATTTATCTCTTAAATAGTTTGCAATTGTTTTGAAGCTATGATTTTTAAATAGGATTTTTACGAAATTTTAATGAAATGGATTTCTATTGGAAATGTGCTGCTGAAAATTATATTTAAAATAACATTTTATATAGTTGAAAATGGTGGGTGATTATATTTTCATGAAATTTCAATTGAATGATTTTAGTTGTTAAATGGTAATCCATATATGGTAATTTTTGAAGTAGGGATCAATTCCGTGGAATAGAACCCTGCCACCTAAGCCCATTCTTCTCTGGTAGTTTGTGACCAGATAGGTTGTGGTTATTTTAGTAGGGAGATAGTCTCAAAAGAGAACTCTTACACCTAGTCCCACTATTCTGGGGTAATGCTCACCTTAGGTAGTGTATGATTATAAAAATCATTCGAGGGTCCTAAATCATCCAAATAATGTTTAACTATGAGATGATTTCAAAAACTAATTCATATGGTAATACATTGAACTCATGTTTATTTTAATTTTTTGTTACATTTCTCAAACATGTGGATTTCATTTTTTTGAATAAAAGATTAATATAGACCTCATTCCAAGTATTTATTTATTTCTGCATAATTGAATTATATTATACATTCTTCAAATGAAATAAATGGTAGGATCCTACAATGAAAATTTTGATCACATCTTAAATACTCCATTGGGAGTATATAGGAAGTGTTTCCCCTAATATAAAGAACTCAATCCTGCTATAGTTTGGTTGTTAGTTTTTTTGTTATCAGGGTGTCAGAGTCTGATCATGATTATATGCCATGTGTAGATGGGATGTTTCTTTAAATTTTTATGATATTTGGTTTTGTGGTTTGACACATGTTTTTTCTTTATTTTGAATTTTTATACTATTTTAATTTATTATAAAACAAAAATTCCAATTATATATCTGCTGGGAAAAAATTTATTATCATATATGTTCATAATTTCCAAATTCTTATCACCAATCGATGGGAATTGTTAATGCACATCATGTCATTTTAAGACTGGTTCATGTTCCTATATAGTATGTTTATCTATGTTGATTTTTTAAAATTGGTATCAAAGTTATTTATTTCTATTTTTATTATCTATACAAATATTAGTATGTCATGGAAGACAATAGACATGATTATTGGGAATTAATGGTAGGGTTTTGAGAATGTACAGGTCCAACTATAGTCATTACAATCCATTGGTTACTATGGGTGTTCGTGAAATTATCCTTTTTGGATAAAGAGTGATTTATCCAAATATATATTTTTCATATATCTCTATGTTTCCCTTTGAAATTTCCCATATCATGTTAGAATATATTTTTAGGTCTCATGTTATGGTTTCTCATTTTCTAATTTAGTGTAGTACCATACCCCCTTAATAATTTCCAATTAATACTCAAGAGGGAGAGAACCCCAAAATAATTATAGTCACATTAAGTATTTTTGTAGATGGTCTGAACTAATGAACAATGTTTATCATCTTAAACTTCATAGGATATAGAGGATAAAACTCATTGGGGCATGGAGGGGAGATGAGCCTAGGAGTATCTTCATTAAAATACACTTTTTTCTAAGGGTTGAATGATCATTATGAGGTATAATATTGGTTAGTAAATTTTTAGAAACCCTTTGAGTATTTAGAGACTCCAAATTCTATCAAGGTGAGGTGTGTTGTGTTCAGACATGGGGTACTATGTAGATGATAGCGGGATTCATTTTAAAAAAAAACAACTTGATGACTTGGATATGAAAGACATAAAGTACATATTCACTAATAAATTCTTCTAGGACACTATGAACATTGGAAAATCCATAGAGTTCCATACCCTTACGAAATGGATTTAGAGAATG
Source organism: Viscum album (assembly GCA_963277665.1). Lineage (NCBI taxonomy): Eukaryota > Viridiplantae > Streptophyta > Magnoliopsida > Santalales > Viscaceae > Viscum > Viscum album. The sequence goes on from OY728140.1 coordinate 1,153,787,346, forward strand.
GGGAAATATTATAATTTATTTTTTGAGATCACACTTTTTTTAGCTATGGTGGGGTAAAATGTGATGATGAAGGATCAATGGTTTCATATTGATCTTCAAAATAACATAGAATCTTATCATTTTATAATAAAACATTCTAACTATGATTAGGTTTTCAATAGTGTCTTGATGGTGGAATTTTTCCTAGCAAAAATTTCAAGGATGAATATAGTTTTACTGACCACTACTTGTAGTGTCAATGTCTCATTTTAGGTGAAGATAATGTATAGTTATTGTAATATAGGAAACAATAATAGTGTCCCATAGAAGACTTTTTTAAACCATTATCAGTAGTTAGTGGTCTTATTTGTTCCTAGTATTACCAAATAGGTATCATGAAAATTTTCTCTCAAATAATTTTAAGATATGAATCTTTTGGAGATGTCAAGGTCACATAAATGTTTTATTTCATGACCTTTTAATTATTACACTTTGGTACTATCTAATATAATCCTTTGGGATTTGTGGTGAAGTTATATGCTTCAAAAATATATGGGTTCCATCATCTATCCTATGGAATGAAATTGTTACATGTTTTGGAAGAGAATCTAATTGATGTGGATGGATATCAAGTGACTATGAGAGGTTCTGATTATATTTATTCAAAATTAGGTCCTTCTTTATTTGAATGTTATTCCTCTCACTCATTTGTTTCAAAATGAATTTTGGATCTTTTATGACATCCAAGAGAACTCATACTATTTATTATGGATATGGTTATGCCTTTTTTAATGATGGATCATTTTATATGATGCCAATCATACTCTTTCATTATGTGAGATGTGGAGCTAGCCTGGTATTTACTAGTCCTTGATTTTATCCACTTAAATTTAATTATTAGAACGGATCGTCTGATTTTCAGGAAGCTTGAATTGATCATTATCATCAATATCTATCCTTAATTACCCATGATGGGATCTCCCATGTGTTTCAAGGATAATGGGGCATGATTTCTAGTTTAGTGGGGCCTCCACTTCAAGATCATTATATGTTGATATAATTTAATGTGGTCGAACTAGGAAAAAATATTTTATTATTGATATTATTCTTATTGTAAATGAGTTTTAAGATGTGTTTCTAGATGAATTGTTTTATTATTATTATTTTAAAAGGAGAGAATATTTCTTGATTTACAGAGTACTAGGAACTAAGCTGATTTTGATTACATATTAAAATTTGTATAAAATTTAGATGAAAGTTAATAAAATTAAGTACAATGACTTAAGAGGCAAAAGATTAAAGATTATTTATTATTTAACCATGGATACCCAGGTTATTTTTTCCAATTATCATGTGAAAACTTTTGTTTATGCATTTACAATCTAAATCTCAATTGAGTAACAATGATGAAAAATACATGTTTCTTAGTATGGATTATTTTTTCACTAACTGAAAGGGGGAATATGGTTATATAAAATTTATCTTCTTTTTAGTTATCACTAATTCATAATCATAGATTCTATAATTTTGATGATTTTTTATAGAGAATGTAAAATTATTTTGAATAACTTATAATGTAATTTTGACTAAATGACTTTCCTATAATAATTATGTCACCATTTTAGTAGATATTACACAAGAATTTAGAAACTTTTTTAATGAACCAACCGACTAATGTCATCCATGCAAGTAGAGGTGCCAGATTTAAAAACCCCAAGACAACATCAAATAGGTCAGGGGATGGTGACACGCACTGAGAAGAAATGATTTAATCGAAAAGGATTTTCCTAGTATACATATTTTCACACACCCCACCATATCCATGAAATATTTAAGAGGAAAAATAAAAATTGTTGTCAAATCTAGAGAAAAAGTATGCATGAAATAATCTATATAGAATATATAACAGTATGATACGATATAAATAAAGAGTAAAGTAGAACGATACATAAACAACCATAAATTATGTCCTAACCCAAAAATATCTAGAACAAAGGAAAGGTGGGAGATACTGTCTCCGGATATACACGAAAACCCACCATACATGGTATACACACTAGAGTATCATTATGATCCACTAAAATAATTATGGGTTTCTTCTTCAACAATATAAGAACAGAAATGTGTGGGTGACACCAATGTATGGATGTGTATATTCATACATAGTAAGAGTCCTTGAAAATGGAACATAGTTGTATATAAAATAGTTTAGAAGTAGGCAGTTCCACTCAAAGTAATACTGAAACATATAAATTAAAATATATATACTCATAAAAACCCCATATGAGATAAAAAATGAATCATCATCTTGAATTACAACTTAGGATGATGTGTTTTACACTATCTGCAATGGTTCATATTTGATTCCCATCATCACGCATGTTTGTCTAATGAAGTCATAAAGAAGACCTTCACCTAACCACTAATCTGTAGCCTAAATAAGTGTAATATCAAACCAAATTAAAACCCATATGCTAATATGAAAGGAGTGAAACAAAGTAAATAGGTAGAATACCCACACCCTTGTGTGATATGGGGATCCACTTGAAAGTTATGTAGATGACCAATACCCTAGTGCACCAGGGCGGTTCCACTATGTAAATAGGTGGAGGACCCACAACCTTTTGAATCCCAGGGATACCACTTAGTATGTAGGAAGAGGACCCACTATTTTTTTGGTAGGTGGATTCCATCATGTAGTTGTCGACAGAGGACCCATGCCCTAGTATGATTGGGTTTCCACTCCATTGGTAGAGGTCATGACCCCAAGTACATCTAGGGTTGCCAAAAAATTGGTACAGCATCCATAACTTAGTCTGTGGTTGTGGGGGGTCCACTTAATGATTATAAGGAGTACGGGAGAACCTCACCCTAGTACGATAGTGGGTTTTCAACCCTGCCTTATGTTACTAATGATCCTGAATGATCACTTCCATAATAAAATGTCACCTAATGATGTCTCAACCTCATAAATTCAATTTCATTTCTTGAATGACACTATAAAGGATACAATCATGTTCTACATTGAAAAAATATTAGGATAGGATACTTGTGGTCCAAAATCAATGTCTACACAAAGGATATATGAAATTTGGATGCTTCTCATTAGAATACATAGTGTTTATGGGTTCATGCAATTTATGGTCTTATTGTGCCGCCTCTCTGTATACTCATATAGTCATGGGATGGAGTTCATGTCACCATTCATGATGTGTAAGGGGGGGCACATGAAAACTCAACCACCTAGGTCCAAACAGTGTTCTCATAACCTTTCCTATGTTCATTGGGCCAATCCCATACACCGAGTAATTTACATGGAGTTACACATGTACCATTATTTTATCGTGTAATCCAAGAGTAATGATCTTTACTCACACAAAGGGTCTTGGTATTTTAAATTCGGATCATGTATTAGCCTCCTAGGGATAGTCACATGGATTATGGGTCCAGCCACATGGTGTGTTATCCATATTCACTGTGAAACTATAGCTACCATAATTTGGTGGGGTTATTTGGGGTTCGTTCATTTCATAACATGTTGGGTAGTTATAGTTTTTCAAATAATGCACATAATCTGCACACATTCAACAGGTTCGACCACCCCAAATATATTTCCACCATGTTACCACTCGAAACTCATGATTCTCACTTATTTCCATCCATTCCTAGTCATTACTAACTAGAAATCAGAATCAAAAGATCCCCTCAAATATTGCAATAATATTCCCCACAGCTCCGTTATCCAACTACACGTTCTAGTGACCCATGCAGATTCCAAATTGATAGTGTATCTCTTGGAACCCATTTTTTTATCGACCAATACTCAATCCATCAATCCACATATCATTCATTCTACTACAATGAATTTTAGTGGTCATTCACACTCGAACCAACCAAAAAAATGTCAAAACATGACAAAAAAGGTCAATTATTAAGAATACAATGAATCGATAGGGGAAATGCACATGAATAATGTAAATCTTTCATTAGAAAAGCATTCTTGGATAATGATGATATAATGGGGTATTCTAGTGGAGATAACAAGGCATAAAAATCATAATATAATTCATATAATCAAATTATTCAAATAGGTTCATGCAATGAATGGATAATGTAGATTAAAATTAGATAAATAAATATCCATGTTCATATTTTTTTAAAAAAAATGAATAAATATATAACGGATGACACGTACATCATATATGGAACATTAATTGGTGAAGGAAACATTCTGTAGTGATGGAGAATACCCACCATATTTGTTACCTCTCAATATACCTAGATCCAATCTCCATTGATTTTCTGAGGATGATCTATTAACGAATAATAACTAAATCCACTCTAAATTTTCATAGGGTTATAAAACCAACCCTATATGATTTCAAAAATGATATTATATATATTAAATTAGTTTTTGTGTATTTAATTAATAAATTAAATAATTTAATTAACTCCTCATGTTAAATTACCCACCAATGGATGCCTCATACAAATTCTAGGCTCCAAACAACATTAGGTCACTCTTAGGGTAACCCCCATATTGTATATTTAATTGTACTATTTGATTTATAATTTGATGATATATTTGGGAGTTATATATTTTTTCTTAATTTCTGTATTCTTTTGATATAAATCTATTTAATATTTTCAAATAATAAATTATGGGATCACCGGGCCTCAGTATCTCACATTGTCATAGATCCATCAATTAAAAATATTTCATTATATATTTTATTATGTAATAAGATAATAATTGGTCACCAATTTATTCCTACATTCATTGAATTTCATCCTTGAAAATAATAATAAAAATAAAAATGTCAGGATACTGATCATGCATCTAGTTTTCCTGCTCCTAATAGCTCTCTTTCATGCACTCTTGCTAACATAACACATGAACCAATGAAATGGAACATCCTTATAGTATCCCATTATACCTATATTGGATCATCACTAGGTACTCTACAACGATAGAACCATAATCTATTTATAGATCACCCCAATCAATATCATGAATAGGTTCATGCACCTATCTCCTCATCTACGACCCATGGAAGACATTATGCACCAACTCCATCCATGGGGGTAATTATAGGTTGTAAGAAACCTAGAAAAACATCTATATTATCTAAAATATATTGATAAAAATTAAGGCTACATTTTCTCTCGAGAAAAACCATTAAAATCCCCATCATGAGGATACTTTTTGGAATACTTTTCCTCTACACTCAATCTCCAAGTGAATAAGGCGTCGATCTGAATAAGATTTTTATTGGCTCTGGGTTCTCCCCATTGACTCTTGGAACAACTATACCATTTTTTTCCACGTACACCATCTATGGAACAAAAATTGATGTGTCACCAATATCTATCCATTTAAGGGTGACCTAATAGGTCTCTCCAAAAATTCCATGGACGGTTCCAGGATGATTTTAGAGTGATTATTTTTTATTATTTGAAAACTCCCCCAAATAAAAATTTATACACTAAGATCCTACCAAATTCCAAAATAGAAGCTCTAATATATATTCTATTATATGCATACTAAGCTCAATCTTCCATCATTTATGTGGGTGAAGTACCATTTTCATCCATTACGTGGTCCCCAAAAGCGTCCTCTAGGTCTCTCCACAAATGTGATGTGAACCTCTCATTTTGGTCAGATATCATCATCAAGGGAATCCCCTAGAGTTGATTAATCTATATTATGTATGACTATCAGAGAATATCTATTAATCATGGATCCATGATGTATGTATCTGTTCAGTACTCATGAGATTGATCATTAATCACCCATATAGTATCCTGGCCTCTTGTAGTCCCTGGATTCATTATAAAAAATTACATGGAGATTCAATCCCATTTACACTATGAGATGTTAAGAGGATATAAAAAACCTACTAGAATATGGTTCTAAGACTTTACCTGTTGACATGTGAGAAACTGAGAGATGAACTCAAACACAATCCTCCCCATGATAGCCCAAAAAACATTTATTTAAGGTATGTGTACATCCTTTCCAACACTAAATTTATATCCAAAGGAAAAGTGTGAAACATTATCATCTTTTACTCTCGCATTGGGACTAGAACAACCATTCATCCCCAAAAAAGGATGACGTAGTTTCCTAAAAAAACAATATGGTGATTCCCCTAAAAGATCTGATCAGGAATAACATCACATTCGATGTCTCCCAAATGAGTATCCCTCACATGTTGGAGTAGATAAGGATTAAAAACCATTGAATAAAGAAAATATGAACCCCTATCCTCCAAAATGTTTATCTATATGGAATCTAACTTCTTAGATTCCTCCTCCACTAAAAAATAACTCAACTTCCTAATATGTGAAACATCCACCTTGTTTCCCATTATAGGATTATAGGCTGTATGAATGTCATAACATTGTAGGAACTATAACCAGTTTCCCTCTCATAGGATCAGATCTCTCTCCATGATGATATACCAAAGACATTATTGGTCTGAGTTGACTATAAAGTGATATGATAGATGTTAGTTTTTCCAAATATTCTTTTCCAAGATTACCAATGTCAAATCTAGGTCATGAGTGATATATTTATACTCGTGGGGTCTCAGATACCATAACCCATATGTGATTACATTCTACCTCTTCATCAATACATAGTTGAGATGTGCTCTAAAGGTATCTTAACACACTATATACTCCATGAACTCATCTAATTTCTTCAACTCATGATCACTAGTTAATATCATCCTCAAATGTTCAAAGGCACTCTAACTCTTCCCATTGTAGGTAAATGGATACCCTATCATTATCAGATAAGTCAAAAGGGACTTAATTCTATATAATTCTAGCATTAATGGCCAATAGTACCCCTCTAATCCATGGAAACTTCATACCTCTATGACCCTCTTGGGTGGCTCCCATATAAGAACCAAGTCAATATTCCCTAGTTCCAATGATATACCATGATTAGAGATGACATTACACATGATGTGAACCACACAGATTATAAATTGAAACATGATGTTATTATTGTAATGATAGTACTCTGAGAGATTTTCCTAGACCATACTCAGAGTCTTTAAATTCTTCTCCTTTATCATAGAATAAATCTGTATGTCATAAATGAAGAAAATATCAAATCAGTACAACTAGGGATGAATGATTTGATTTATAAAATAAATAAAAACAATAGTGGAATTAGTCACACTAAAAGGTATCACCCAAAACCCATAGTTTTTATAAATACATTGTAACTTTATCTTTTTAATAACAACATCATAAACCCCCAATAAAACTTTCTATTATTCATGAATAAAATTAGGGATGCCTTGGGGGAAAACAAGGTCTGGTAAAACCATTCTCCCTGAGGTCCTCCAATTACACCCATAACTCTCAAATACTATATGGGTCCATCTGATATGACACACATTATATTTTCCTTGTCCCAGGGTGAATGTAAATGAAAAAATATTTATCCTTCTTAATAGGTAGTCCCATAACATCCTCTGTTTATAAATAAACAATATCCTCCACTGCCAAGGTAATCCAGATACCTGAAGAGAATGCTGTACCAAGGGATAATTATTATAAGTTATGGCTGATGGGATATATCTTCATACATTAAATTAACAAATATTTATCCTTTTGATCTATCTATGTCTTGAAGGAGAATATTATCCTATCATTCTAACTGTATCTGATAGTCTTATAGTGACAGTCGATATCAGCTTGTATCGTGGAAAACTATTATATATGCTCTATGAAGTCGTATGGTTTCATCGTAATGAATAATAGGACCCATGTCAATGTCTCCCCACTAATAAATAGTTCTCACACCCAATAGATAACAGATATCAATGAATCATAACAAATTGGAACCTATAGTAGAAGATGATGTGATCAAGTATTAACAGCGAACTCTAGATCTCACATAAGGGAAACAAAAATGATGGAGTAGATGCTAGCTATTTATTTAAGTAATAGAATGATTTTATCAAATGAATAGATTATTCCTCATATCACCACATGAGATACCATTTGATAGGTCTCCATGTCCTTTACCTACCTGTAGACCAACCAGCTGTCTCCCCAAGCCTAAAATTGGTTTCTAGGTACTGGGGGTGGAAGTAGCTCAAAGGATTACAATCCACCAATAACATTACCTCTTGGAGACCCTCATTATCCTCTCCCATATCCTTGCCCATAATATCTACCCTAGACATGCTTGGGAAAACATTGATAATGGAACTACCTCTACCATTGAGGCACATCTGCTACTTACCTACCTTCATCAACACATCATGTGGGAAATCAAATGCCTTATGATAATTTTGGTCACAAATATATCATTTTCCCTCTATGGGATGACATATTCCTCTTCGTGAACCATGAACTGCATGTCAATGTGACCAAGACATTACATGATGAGGTATCCAATGCAATGATATTGTTGAATAGATTCTACTAGATGATTCAGAAAACATAGCCCCATGACTCACACAACCAGCTCCAGCCACATGAATTCCCTTAGTTAGGAATATATCCACCACTAGTGCCCACTTTAGTACTCCAACATAAGTGGGAATGAATAGGGGAACCACACTACCATCGATGAATTTTATGAGACCCTTTGCAAAATTCCATGAATGAAATTAAGAATCTTGAACCATTTCATGGGAGAACTGTGTAAAGTTAGAAAAACTCATGACATACTCCGAAACTATCACACTACACAGTTATAGCTCTAGAATATATTATATCTGAACTGAGTGCAAGAAAGAGTTGTAATAATCCTCAGGAAAAGAATTATAGAATTTATTCTATGAGAACATTATCTTATCACAGGTTTGTATTACAAGATTTCATCAGTGCCTAGATTCTAAATGGTGAAAGACAGATACCACCATAATCGCATGATTATTCTATGTCCTCACTATCCTAAATAATAATATCTCTAACTAAACATAATACATTGATGTGTGTGGATCTGGAACACAAAAGGATATCTTCAATTATTGGTTTTAGAATTCATGGATCACACTAATTCTATGCACGTACTCAACCAACCCAACTAGTACCATGTGCTTCTCAACAAGTGGGGGTGTTAGTACCTACCTGCTCGGTGGGAGGACCTCTTGAGAGGGCCCCTAAACTAAGGCCTCATCACTCAATAAATGATCATCATTAAACTGAATCAATAATATCTATAACTCTCTTCACAAATTCATCTATAAATTGATCAAGATGCACCACAATAATATGTAATATATATATGGGTAGATTACTCAAAAAGGATATTTAAAGGACTCAGTCAAATATAATGAATGTACTATTGTTCCCTACAACCAATGTAATAGTTTATAGACTCAAACATAAGTTATTCCGAGTCACGGTGGTGGAAACCATGGTCAAAACACCAACACAGGTTTCCCTAGGCCGAAATACACCCATGAAACACATTAAAAATTTATTCCTTAGTCACAACGAAGTCCCCTCCATGGGTCCAACTCCCACTCCAAACCAGTGATTGATCACCTTTATACAACTCTATAATTACCCAACCCTCTAGGGTCGACCTGGATGGATGAAGGTAAATCCCTTATATCCCCAAGACCACCTCTAAATGATTGAGGTCTAGAAACATTATTAGAGAAATAATTATATATATGGGAAACATTTTCATTGTATACTTGTACATGCACGCCCAACCATATCACCATAACAATGCATATAAATAGTAAAACTTTAGTAAAATTATTTGTAAAACCATACATTAACTAACATATATAGAATAAATTAGATTATGATATACTAAAACCAATGTTTAAAAGAAAAAAAAACATGATCTACTATAAATGAATTCCCTACTTAACAACAATTGTAATATTGAAAAACTAATAGAGAATAAATCCTAATCCTTAATCCCAATCATTGCACATGATATACGAACCACTATATCCCTATAATTCACCAAATCCATCAATGATTTATTCATTGTCATATAATATGTGACACATTTGTGAAAATTCTATACAGAGGCGAGTATATACATACACATAATGACACCATGAAAAATGATGGGACAGACAATGAGTATATGGTAGAAGAAGTCAGATCGACCCAATGATTGAGGGATAAAATTAGAAACATACACTCACATTCAAAAAAACCATATATTTATACTAACACATAATGAAACCTAGAATATATAGAAATGAGATCAATACCTTCCAACGCATACCAGGGCAAATAATCTTTCATCATATCCAAATTCTCATCATTGAGGCACAACATCTCGCGTGTTATTCTGAAGATATCATAAAGTTAATCCACACGTCACCACTGCTCCATTTCTAGATGGGGAAATCACTAAAAAAAATTGGACCCAGACTGAAATAATATTGGGGGATTGCACTAAGTAGATAGGTGGTGGAACCACACTCTATGGTGATAGGGTGATTCCAATCAGTAGATAGGTATAGGACCCACACCCTAGTGCGATGGGGGACAACAATTAGTAGATGTGTATATGACCTATACCCTAATGTGAAAGGGGGATTCCATTCAATAAATAGGTAGAGGTCCCACACTATGGTTCTATAGGGGTATGTTTCTCAGAAGATATTGATAGAGTACCCAAACCCTAGTATGAAATAAGGGGTTTCAGTCTGGGGGTAGAGAAACCTCTCACTACTTTGTTAGCAGAATCCACTAATATGGTAGATGAAGAAATCCCTAATACATTATGGGGTTATAATCAACCAGTGAATGGAGTCCGAGGGACCCTCACATTAATTTGATGGGGGGATTCCCACACTAGAATATATCACTAAGGATCCTACTTATTCTTTTCCACAGTTAACCATCAGCTAAATAAGTATCACACTCATAAAATACCACATCATATCTCTAAATCCAGAAACATTTCAACCATCCTTCAATATATGAAAAAATGTATACGATAAGAACACATGGTCTAATATCCATGTAAAGATGATGGATAAAAATAAGGTTTAATTTTCTCAAAGGGATACAATGATTGAATAGGTTTCACATGATATGTTGTCCCGCTTTTCTAAATAGCATTGTTGTCCAATGGATATAGAATAGAGGCCATATAACCGCACACATTTTGTAGTGGGGTCCACATTGTCTTTATTAACCACACAGGTCCTTCCCATGTGCTCCTTGGCATGTTAATGTTAATTTATGCATGATCATGTATTCTACTGTGTACATTATCGTGCCTAGGTACCTTCACATACCCGTATACTACCTAAGTATATAATGTTTCCTCCCGTATGGCCCCCATGATTTTTGAATCTAGAAATTAGATTATCCACCCATGGAGGTTCCCACGACATGTGGTCTAGCCACACTACGTGTGATCTTTATCTTCACCAAAGCCCTAGATGTCGTTGTTTGGTGGGGATACATGGATTATGTTTATCTTTGTGCACAGAGTGTGGTCATTGTTTTTTGAAATTCTATATTTTTCACATGTACTTCATATCGTTTATCCCCATTGCGATTTCAACCATTTTACCAACCAATACCTATGGAAATTTCTAATGTCCATATATTTAGGAGCTACGATAGCAGTAAATTATAATTCGATGATTACCTCGAAGATCACAAATCCAAACATCGCGCCTCCTGTCACGTTCCATGTGATCCCATCCCCCCTCCAGATCCAGTATCTATAGAGTATCATACACATATTACAAAATTCCTTAATCTGTAATCAATCCATTAACCAATGTGCCATTTTTTATACCATAATGAATATAGGGGTCTTCTTATACCTGAACTGACCGCAAATATGTCGTACCACATACCTATAGGCCAACAATAAAACAAATAATTAATAGTGAGGGTAAATACACAAGAAAAAGTTATATCCTTTATTGTCCAATCATTCTTGGACAATTATTATATAAAGGGGAAGTCAATGAGAGATTTCATTGACTAATAATCTTGATTTTATCTATAGAATCAAATTATTGAAATTGGATCATTTGATGAATGGATAACAAAGATTAAAAAAATAAATAAACATACATTCTCTATATATTAATCAAAATGGATAATTACAAAACTAAACATCCATTGCTCAATTACGGATGGACCAGTTGTGAAGAAAATATGAAAATGATGGAGAAAACCTATTATGCATAACACCTCTTAATCTACATCAATATGATTGTTGTTCATTATCTGATGATGATTATCTAATAAATCATTCCCAATTATCATATGAAGGACCCCATGGTTATGTAGATAACATGATAAAATTTTTATAGAAATAGTTTTATAGTGTAAATTAGAATAAGGTTATTTAATGAATTAACTAAATGAATTAATAAATGAATTCACTTTTCTTACAACAACTACATCATCTGAATGCCCCAACACTGACCAACAATTGGTTTCACCTACGGTAAAACCTACATTTAGTATTCAATCATGGTATAATACTTCTAATAAATGGATATTTTTGGAAGTTATAAATTTTTTTGGAAAATTGAAAATTATTAATATTAACATACTTAATATTTTTATAATATCTGTTCTAGCCTCATCGGGCCTCAGAATATCATACCATCTTAGAGAATATATCTGATAATATTATTAAATATATTTTAATACCTTAAAATGGAAAAATAGGGCCACTATAATTTTTTTAATGTGTTCATGGATATTAATTAAGTGAAATAAAAGACATTATAATTACATGTGCATCACTGGAGAGATGTTTTTTAATCCTAAGGGGTCATTGAAGGAATAAAAAAATTAACAAAATACCAAATATGGATTATATAAGTTATTATTTGGGGACATGTGATATCTGAATATTGTATATCAGTTGATCGTTATATAGTGATGGAATTCATGTCAAAGTAAGAATCATATAATGTCAGTGATATTGAAATATTTATATGGTTGAATGATATTATTAGTGGTTAATGAAAAATTTCTCAAAACATGCATCATCGTTTACTAAACTCACCCAGAATATGGTTAGGTAATTGAGGAAAACAGATTTTATTGCATCTGTTAATGAAACGAATTGGAATTTAACCTATTTATTGATTCTAAATCTACTATATGATGAAAAGGGATATGGAGTTTATTTTGATGATTCAGGCATAGTTTTGGGTTTTGTTGTCACGACATATCCCCGGGGATCGTGTCGTGACATCCCCAAGCATGCCTTCCATAGGCTAGGGGCTGCCAACTAGCACCGAAGGCATATTCCCTTAAACTAGGAAGGAATTGACTTTATAACCTGTAAACATATGCAACCAAGAACACAACAAGATACGAACTCATGTAAGTTGAATAGTAAATAGAGTGAGGACAGTTAGTAAAAGGGGCCAGAATACAAGCCCCACTAGAAAGAATAAGATATTGAATGTACATGTAAACTGGAACAACTCATGTGATCAGCTGGCAAGGATCCTTCTTGAAGGGTAGGTACAACTCTCAAATTGTCTTCTCTATGGTACGCCTCATTTACGGTCCACCTTTGAGATACCTCTAATCCTGGTACTCTTATCCTCAGTCAGCGTTGTCCATCTTCTACACCAATCACAATGAGGTGCGGGCATAGCCCATGCAAGGGTGTGTATAATGATACTATGTAGGGACCCCAAGACCCACAATGACTCAGAAAACCCACAAACGATAAACCAAAAATCATGAAAACAAATGATTACCCTACTTAGTTATATGCCCATACATATACCTATGTTATCAAGTAAACCCATCTTAATTATGAGGAAACAAAATTCACAACTAATTATCCCAAAGCTCAGCTATTCCATACTGTAATGAATACCACGATGCTAAGTACCACACAGGTAAAGACTCATCTCACACTAAGTATATCTTAGGTACAGGAGTAGAGATGATTTGATGTAACTACCAATTCACCTTACACTATTAAGAGGAAGTCCGATGAAATATCCTAAATCATCATCTGACCCATAAAGGATTATATTAAATAGTCAGACCCACACTGGATCCTATTACATCTCTAATACATCGGTAGACCAACATAGGATTCTAGTACCTCCCCAGTACATCGTGAGACCCACACAAGATCCTAGTACATCTCCAGTATGTTTTCATACCCACATAGGATCCTAGAATATCTCCAGTACCATGTTAGGCCCTCACAAGATCCTAGTACATCTTTAGTACATCTTCAGACACACACAGGATCCTAGTACATCTACAGTATGCCATCAGACCCACACCGGATCTTAGTACATCTCTAGTACATCATCAGACCCACACAAGATCCTAGTACACCGCCTCAGCCAGCTATAGAGTTCACACACTAAGCTTGCTCATCTCTGATAGAATTCTCTCCTCAAGATAGTGGTTGATACTTCAGCTATCACAAAGTCCCACGAAGTATACAAAAGGACCTCCAGGTCATACGGGTTTCAACACAACAAATGGTGCATCAGTCAGACACCCGGTCAGTGAGTTATTAGCCATTTTGTCCCGAGGGACCGGTTGGATTCGTGCTCAATCCAACCCGACTGTACGCAAAATTTATCCAAATCATAAATGGGGAATACCAAAGGTAACATCTCACTCCGAGGTATTCAGCGCCCTAGACAGTTTGTCAAACAAACTCCGGATGCCAATGTTATGGCCAAAAGAGTGTATAGGGTCGAAATTGGTTCGGGACCGGTCCGACCCGACCCAACCTGCTGAGTATGGCACGGTCCGCACTGGGAGGTCCAGCCTGGCGGCCCATCCTGGGCGGCGCGGAGGCTGTGAGGGCCACAATGGGCCACGGAGGCCATAGGGTAGTGCGTGGTGGCGCAAAGCCAACGAGGGCCATGAAGGCCACTAGCATGACGCGTAGGCCATGAGGGTCGCAGAGGTCACGAGGGCTGTGGAGGCTGCTGGGTGGTGCGGGGCGACGCAGAGGCTGCGAGGTCCGTGAGGGGATTTGGAGGTCGTGAGTACCGTGGAGGCCGCAGGGCGGCGCGGGGCGGCATAGAAGTCGCAATCCGGCGGTGCGGCGGGGCGGCTGCGGTTAGGCGGTCTGCCACGGCTGGCCGGATGGCCAGTCTTCCTCTTCGTATGGTGAAATCATGAGCCGCACCATCGATGGTGGCCGGTTCGGCTGGCTGCTCATCGTTCATCACCGTAGAACAAAGTTTCCTTCCTCCGTCTTGAAGAACACACCATTCATGAAAAATGGCAGAGAGGTCGGGCCATGTTCTTTTGGCCTGCACCCTCCACGTTAGACCAGTAGAAAGTGGCTCAACAAAATATTGAATCACGAATAATATCAAGAAAAGGTAAAGGGAAAAAAAATTCAAACATCCACCCTAAATTGATTTCAAGTAGATTTCAAAGAGAAGAATGGATGGTGGTTACTTGTAGTTGAAAGTGTCCCACATTGGAGGATGTCCCGAGTAAGGAGTCGAAGTCGTTATAGAACGTCAGTGATCTTCATTGGAGATGTGTTCTTCGTTGGAGAAGAAGAATTTATCCAAAAGCTCTCCCCTTCCAATAATTTCTCCCAATTCCACCCAAAATGAAATGTCACCAACTTATTAATTTAAGTCTATCAAAATAAATTATGTTTTCACAACAATGTTCGCACAATTAATGTACTATGTTGGCACCATTAATTTGATCATTTAATTGGCTAAATTAAATAGATTTGTGTCAGCATAATTAAATTTGAGTTTGTTGATATGTCTTCTCTCGTTAATGGGGTTTGGGTGGTCCCCACCTCTAAATTCAAAATGGGTGTTAGTTCAGGTGGTCCCAACATCTTAACATTTACATGGGAGGATTAGGCTAGGGGGATCCCCACCACCATAACCCATGTTGAGGGGTTTCTGAAATAAAAATACTAGACATTTTTTTATTTAATTATGTCACGAAAAGCACAAAATATATCTTTCACACTCGACCCACTACGGTCGAGGTGAATGTATCCTTATGAAAATACCGGCAATGCAAGTTCAACATTTTCCTCATATTTCAATTTCGAGTACCAGTTTAAAAGTTGCAAAAACCCGCCTGCACATTTACTGAACGTACCCAAAAAAATGATCATAAATTCATTTCAGGCACTCCGGGACCTTGAATCATCCACCATTAATTTTCACTAACTCATTAAATTTCCATATATCTAAAAAATTACATGGAAATTCTAGGTCTTTACATTCTCCCCACCTTATGGGTTTGCGTCCCTGTAATCCACAACTCAATCTAAGGGAACATTTGGGGGTTATGAGAAAGCATATGAGCCTCCCGCTCCCATGCACTCTCATTGAGGTTCCCATGATGCCAAAAAGCCTGCACTAGAGGTAAAAACCTCCCATGAAGGACCCACTCTTATCATCCCTCAATCGACACTATAACCTATTCAAAATTTGTCCCATCATCGACATCTAGCTAGTCGTGGTTGATTATGTGAGAAGGGTCTTGCACGTATCTCATCAATTGTGAAATGTGGAAGACTCCATGCACCTGGTGCAACTAGGGGGGATTTTCTAGGTGGTACGCCACATTTCCAACACTTCTTCGGTCCAAAAAAGGTCTAATGAACCTCGAAGATAACATTTTGTCCCTGCCAAATTTCCACAAATCTCATCGAGGTGAGACACGTAGAAAGACATGGTCTCCATCCTCAAACTCCAGAGGTCTCCATCTCCTATCGGCATAAGACTTCAGCCTCCTTTGTGAAGTCTTCATCTGCTCATGGATGATCTTCACCTTCTCCATGGTAGCTCGTACCATCTCTGGTCCCACGAGTGCTGACACCCCTTGGTCTATCAAGCACAAAGGTGATCTGCAAGGTTTCCCGTACAACGGCTAAAAAGGTGTCATCCCAATGGTGGAGTGATAGATATTGTTGTATAAAAACTCCACCAAAGGAAGGCGATCCTCCCAACTGTGACAAAAGTTGAGGAAATAAGCACATAGCAAGTCCTCGATGGTCTGAATGGTCTGCTCAGTCTGACCATCCACCTAAGGTTGGAAGGTGGTGCTCAAATGAAGCTGCCTATCGAAAGCGTCCTCCAACCACTTCCATAGCCGGAAAGTAAAACATGTATCATTATTGTAGACAATCATCTATGGTAATCCATGTATCTGCACAATCTCTTGCACATAGAGGCATCCAAGGCTCTCTACTGAACCCTTCTCTCTGATAGGTATGAAGTGAGATGACTTGGTGAGTTGGTCGATGATCACCAAGATAATATCACGACCTTTTGATATTCGCGGATGTCTTGTAATGAAGTCCATAGATTTCCCATCCCAATTCCACTCTGGGACCTCCAAAGGCTGAACCAAGCATACTGGTACCTGATTCTAGACCTTCATTTGCTGACAAGTGAGGCACTGAGAGACAAACTCTGCAACTAATTTCTTCATTACTGGCCACCAGTTCTGTCGTCGGAGAACCTGTAACATCTTCGCCACTCATGGATGTACCTCTAGAGGGGATATGTGGAACTCCATCAAAAATTCCCACAAATGTAACACTGGTACCATGGTATGTCCTATGAAGAGGATGATGTTCTCCCCAACTCTAGAAAATCAATCAGGTGCCTACCCTGTGGATATCTGATCACTTCAAGTCTCACAGTTAGCGTCCCCATGTTGCGTCTCCCTGAATCACAGAATAAGTGGGGAAGTCACTATAAAAGACTGAAGAAAAGATGATCCATCTCGATCCATGAAGGATATCTTCAGAATGGACAACTGCTTCGTCACCTCACCAAGAAGTTGTATACCAGATCTCTTGTTGAGTACATCTTCTACAACATTCCCCTTCCTAGGAGTATAGACTATCTCGATGTCAATGTCCTAATGTAACTCAAGAAAATATGGATCATTCAGGTTTAGGTTCTTAGGAGAGAAGATATATCTGAGACTCTTGTGATCATAGTACACCGTAAAATGCCCACCCATCAAGTAATGTCCCCATATCTTCAAGGCGAGGACCACTGCTGCTAACTCCAGGTCATTGGTAGCATAGTTCTGCTCATGCAGTGTTAGCTGTCAAGAACCGTAAGGAATCACTACTCGCTTCTTTATCAGGACATATCCGATCTCTATCCTGATGCATCCTAGTAGACTACGTACCATATACCCTCCTCCAGTAGCCTCAAGATGGGTTTACTAGTCATCCTCTGCCTCAACTCCTGAAAACTCTCTAGGCATCTCTTTTACCAAACGAAGGGTTTCCTCTTCTTCATCAATGCTGATAATGTTGATGCAACTCTATAGAAATCTGGCACAAACCATTAGTAGTATTCATCCAAACCCAAGAAACATTGTACCTCTGTCACACACCTGTGTGGATCCCAAGAATGTACCGCCTCAATCATCGCTGGATCTACTGCAACTCCGGCCACCAATATGACATGTCCTTGAAAGTGAACCTCTATGATCTAGAAATAGCACATCGAGAGATTACCATAAATTTGGTGGTCTCAGAGTGTGTCTAGATCTATCTGCAAATGATAGGCATGATCTTGCTGAGCAGCCGAGTAGATAAGAATGTCATCAATGAAGACCACCACAAAGCGATCAAGGTATGGGTGAGAGATCTTGTTCTTGAGTCCCATGAACACTACTGGATTGTTGGTAATGCCAAATGGAATAAACAAGAACTCATAATGGTCGTACCAGTATCTAATATTTTTCTTCTTCACATCCTCATCTCGCACTATAAGCTAGTGAAAGCCTGACCTGAGGTCTATCTTCAAGAACCATCAGGCTCCATTCACTAGATCAAAGAGGCCATCAATCCTCAAGAATGGGTACTTTTTCTTCACTGTCACCTAGTTCAGGTGACAATAATCAACACAAATTCTTAGGCTCCCATCCACCTTCTTGGTAAAAAAAATTGGGGCTGCCCAAGGAGAAACACAGGATTGGATGAATCCATTCCGCTGCAAGTCCTCTAGGTGTGACCATAGCTCACGAAGATCTGTGGGAGCTATGTGATTTGATGGTGTAGGTATTGGTGTCATCCCGGGGTACAAATCAATGTAAAAGTCCACATATCTATGAGGATGTAGATCGGGAACATCATTAGGGAAGTCATTCGCGTACTGGTCTACCAATATAGGATAGCTTGAACTCCCCACATCATCTACTCCGAGTATAAGGGAATCCAACTGGTGAGTGATCGGCTGTACTCTCCTATGGGTAAGTCCATCATGTGCTTCAAAGGATCCCTTCTTGACGGTGAAGGTAAACCTAGTCCAATCCGTGTGGACACACCACACATTGAACCTAATACAGTCTATCTAAGCATGGACTGAAGATAACCAGTCCATACCCAAGATGACATCGTAAGGCCTCGACCCCGCTACAAGGAGAGCCCAGCTGAAAATCTCAGCTCCTAGAGTAAGCTCACACTACCGGAACGAGTGTATAATCATCGAATCTTCTCCCCTAAGAGTATATAGCTATATGGATCGGTCCAACGGCTCTATTGGAATATCTGATCATTGAACTAGGGTAGTTGAAATAAAAGAATGACTGGAACCTATGTCTATAAGTACTGCAAATAAGGTGGTGTATACACAGATCGTAACTTGTAACATCTCTAGAGTACCATGGTCATAGGCCTCTGCTACCCGGAGTTGAGCTCGCTTCTGTCCTCCTTCTCCCTATGGACGGGGTGCACCACATGGTGGTGGCGGTGGTAACATCTTGAATCGGCCACCGCACGAACACTAGATTCTCTAAACTGAAAACCACACTCACTACACATAACACTATTTCCAATAAAAAAATATCAGATTCCAATGTTCTATGGTAGAACTGACGCCTATGATATTAATTTTCCATGACTCGTCCCCTATGGTGCATCTCGTGACTACCCCAGGCCCGCCTTCTATAGGATAGGGGCTGGCGACTGGCACCGAAGGCGTATTCTCTAAAATTGGGAAGGAATTGCCTTTTTTACCTCTAAACATATGTAACCAAGCACAATTAATGATACGAACTCATGTAAGCATAATAGTAGACATAGTGAGTACAGTATGTAATGGAGGCCAGAATACAAGCCCAACTGGAAAGCACAGGAAACATAAAGTACAAGTAAATTGGAATATATCATGTGATCACCCACCAAGGATGCAACCTGAAGGGTAGGTACAGCTCTCAAATAGTTGTCTCTATAGTACGCCTCATCTAAGGTCCACCTATGAGCTACCTCCAGTCCTGGTACTCTCGACCTTAGTCAGCGATGTTTGTCATCTGCACCAAACACAACGAGGTGCGGGCATAGCCCATGCAGGGGTGAGTATAAGGATACTCAGTAGGGACCCCGATATCCTCAAGGTCTCACAGAATCCACAAAGGATAAACCAAAAATCATGAAACTAACTAACAACCCAACTTAGGTATATGCCCATACATATACCTAAGTTATCATGTAATCCCATCTCAAGTATGAGGAAACACATGGCCCAACTCATTATCCCAAAGCCCAAATATTCTACATAGGAAAAGAATACCATGAAGGTAAGTATCACATAGGTACAGACTCATCTCACACTAGGTATATATTTGGTACAGTAGTGGAGATGGTTAGATGTAACTACCAATTCATCTTACTCTATTAAGAGGAAGACCCAAGAAGGAACCTAAATCATTATCATATCCACAGAGGATTGTAGTACATCGTCAGACCCACATAGGATCCTAGTACATATCCAGTACGTTTTCAAACCCACTAAGGATCCTAGTAAATCCCCAGTACGTCATCAGACCCACATATGATCCTAGTACATCCCCAGTACATCTTCAGACCCACACAAAATCCTAGTACATCACAAGTACGTCGTCAGACCCACACACGATCCTAGTACATCTCCAGTACGTCGTCAAACCCACATAGGATCCTAGTACATCTCTAGTACATCGTCACACCCACACCAAATCCTCGTACATCTCTAGTATGTCGTCAAACCCACAAAAGATCATATTACATCTCCAGTATTTCATCAGACCCACACAGGATCCTAGTACATCGCCAGAGCCAGCTACAGGGTTCCCTCACTAAGCTTACTCGTCTCCAGGATAATTCAATCCTCAATCCAATGGGTAATACTACAAATTCAATGATATCCCAATAAGATTTATCCCAATGGAACACCATGTCATAGGGCTCTCAACACAATAGATGGTGCGTCAGTCGGACTACCGGTCTATGAGTTATTATCCCTTTGTCCCAAGGGACCGGTTGGATTCATGCTCAATTAAACCTGACCATACTCCAATGTTATCCAAATATCTAGTGGGCTATACCAATGGGACCGTCTCACTTCAAGGTATTCAGTGCCACAGACAGTTCGTCAAATGGACTCTTGGTGTCAATGTTATGGCCCAAAGCGTGTATATGGTCGAAACTAGTCTGGGACTGGTCCAACCTGGTTGGACCGACACCGCCCAACCATGCCTAGTCCAAACATGTTATGGTCGACCCAGCCTGACCCACTGGGTCCATACCGGCTTGCGCTGGGCATTCCGGCCTGACGGCCTGGCCTGGGCAGCGCGGTGGGGCCGTGAGGCGACTCGAGGCATTGTGGAGGCCGTAAAAGCCGCATAGGGGCCGCAGAGGCCGCAGGGGCCGCGTAGGCTGCCAGGGCCTTAGAGGCCACATGGTCCAAAAGGGCCACATGGTGGCTCTCAGTGGTGCAGATATAGTAAGGGGCCACGGAGTTCATGAGGGCCGTGGAGGCTACGCGGCATCGCAGAGACTGTGATACGATATGGTGGCCACGGTGTGGCGGGGCGGACGTGGTGCAGTAGTCCGTAGCGGATGGCCGTAGGGTGAGCCTTCCTCTCCGTCCGGAGCGATCACACGCCTTGCCTTCACCAGTAGCCGGTTCAGCTGGCCACACATTGTTCATTGATGTGTCACAAAGCCGCTTTCTTCCATCATAAAGAAGATACCATTCATGAATATTGATGTAGGGATCAGGCCATGTTTGTTTGCTTACACCCTCCACGTTAGAATGGAAGAAAGCATCTGTAAAAAATCATGAATGACGAAGAATATCAAGAACAGGTCAGGGGAAAAATTCCAACATCCACCATACCTCGATTTCCCATTGATGTCAAAGAGAAGAATGTACATTGGTTCGTCATAGTTGAAGACAACCCACTTTAGAGTATGTCCCGAGGAAGTAGTCGAAGTCATCGGAGAATGTCGAAATTCTTTGTTGGAGATGCGTTCTTTGTTGGAGAAGAATAATTCCTCCAAAATCTATCCACATCCAATCCTTTCTCCCAATTCCACGAAAAATGAAAAGTCTCCAACTTATTAATTTATGTTTATGAAAATAAATTAAGTTGGCACAATTAATGTACTACGTCGGCACCATTAATTTTCTTATTTAATTGGACAAATTAAATTGATTTGTGTTGGTATAATTATAGTTGGAGAAGTGGAGAGGTTTTCTCTCATTAAAGGCATTCATGTATCACCCCAAGCTTCCACAGTACGCTTCTCTTTGAATAATACAGTAGCGTGTGTTGTACGCAACTTCGAGTTCTAACACACACCACAACCGATCAATATAGCCGTTATGAATAGTAATACTTATTTTTTTAAATATTATAAATTTTATATTTCAAAATGGACTACATTTTTGGATTCGAAATATCGAATTTATCCTAGGGTGAAATTTTGGAACTTTTCGGATAACATTTATATTTTGATGAATAGTGAAAATTACTAGATTTTAATTAAAAACAAATTTTTAATCAAAATAATTAATAGTGATAAATTATTATATTTAGTGATTTTAAAGTATAATTAGAATATAATTTTACCATTTTATCCAATGGTGGTCATTTGAATTAACTTCACTTTAAAATTGGACATAAATAATTGTCAATCTTTTGATTGATATTGTTTCTTAAAATCACTCTTTTTGTTTTGACAAGGGAAATTAATTATAAATTTAATTATTGAAAACTATATGTTTGTAATTTTATAAAATAGACACCATTTTCTAATTCAGAATATCAATTATATCCTAGGGTTAATTTTTGGTATTTTCTGAAAAAACATCAATTTTTAATGAATAGTGAAACCAATAAGTGGTAGTTTAAATACTAATTTTTCGTGTAAATGAAACATTACCACTTCTGGGATTTGATTTTCAAAAATACAACATACATGGTTGTCATTAGGAATAAAAATTTGGTTCAATGGGATTAAAATAATTTTTTGGTGAATAGCAACTTTTAAGTTTTATTAATCGCGATTAAAGTTAATTAGTGAAATTTAAGGTAAAAATGATATTATAAAAATATAAAAATATCATGACACTTGTCCTACACCTATTGTATGATTCATGCCCGACCAAAAAAATCCATGGGTCAACTTGGGGACCCAATGGAGCCACTTGGGTATGAAAATGACATTAATAACGTTTTATCTAAAGTAAAAATAAAATTGTCACAAACATGTGTTTTTACTAAAAAAATTATTACATGGGGGTATATAAGATAAAACTTTTAATATAAATAATCATTGGAAATATAAAAATATTTCCTACATCATGATAATTTTGTTATAATTTTATGAAAATATATAAATTAAATTTTTTTTTGACAAAATGATGATGCAACGATTACCTCATTAATTAACGATTTAAATAAAATGAAAAGATAATGTAACATCTAATACTTACACTTGTCAAAAACCTATTAGATGAGTATATTTAGAACCATTATCACCTTATCCTCAAAATATATCACTGTGGGACCTTTAAAATCTGAAAATCATTTCATAATAATGTAACATTTCATGACATTGCAAGAGTTCCCCTCCTCTCTTATAAAAGGCCCCCACCTCTATCACCTAATTCACACTATCAAATCCATTTGGGTCAGCCAACTTCTGCCAAAATACTCTCTAAAGTTCCCTCTCTTAATCCTAGAAGCCTAACTTTGGGCATAAGTATTCCCAGGGAAGCCTTTGGCTCAAATCAAAAAGAGTTACCCAGTTTTAAGGTAATGTATTCTCTTATGTTCTTTTGTTTTATTTTGCTTCTCCAACCCCTTAAAATCGTTTTATAACTTTCTTTTGTAACAAAAACAGTATCTAAAATATACTAGTATTTTGTTATGATAAATATTGGATTTACACTTACACACACCTCCGTCTAATGGTTAATGAACATACTGTTTCTGTGGGTGGCGAAATACTGCCTAATGAAACGATGATTGTTCAATATTCTTTTAACACCTCTAATGGTGGACATTATGATGAGACTATTTTCATATATGATATATATATTATGTTTATTTTTTCCTTATGCTTATTTATTTTTCATTTATGGAATACCATTATGATTTCCATTATGGGTAAACACGATAATTTCATTTTAGGAAGTGCTGACTACCGCCCCCTCAAAGTGATTTGAATCATTAATGCCATATGTGGGATGTATAAAGAATGGAGTAAATTATATTATATATGATATTATACTGGAATTATAATACACCTTTATATCATTATGTTTTCATTACATTAAATATGAAATAGAAATGAATGTAGCATTCATGCGTACGTACGACTTACGGTCTCCCTGAACAGTGCATTTCATTTCTTACCTCTAAATGTTACGTAATATTATGAATGAATGTATATACTGGATATATATGATATATATGATACCTACATCATTAATATAATTATGGATATAATGGATATTTTACCAAATGAACAACTTGCAATTATAAGAAGATTATTTTTTTACTCAAGTACCAAAGATCGACAAAACGGCCATTATAAACATAAATAATTACATAATGTTCATAACATGGTAGTAAGTGATATAAAAGGAATAATAAACTTGAAAAAGGTTCTTAAGAAATTATAAATTAACTCTAGTTTATTATTTAGGAGGTTAAATAATGGTCGAGTCAAGTCGAACATGAGGTAAGGGAACTTCTTAACCTAATTAACATTCTTTTTGTTGAACTTATCTTTCTTATTTATGTTGTTATTTGATTATGTAAGAAATGAATTTTTATATCTTATAATGTATTTATACTTTATTTATCTGATCTTATAGTGAATACACATGAGCGATCTATTTTATTTAAAAGAAGATCTTTGTAAGGGACTTCATCTCAATCTCAATTCATTGAGGCATATTTTATTTTATAAACTAATTTATTTTATACGGTGTATAAACTGCTCTGACTTTTACATTTATTCAAAAAGAATCTTTTTTATATGATTTGTTTGAATAAATTACAAAAGGGAATTATTTTTTTGTCGTACGTATGCGCCAACAACGAATACTCCGCCGTCGTGACCATTATTTGAGTTTCGACTTCCTCTACGATCCATAACTTTTTTTAAATGAAAAATAAATACCATGAT
This sequence comes from Viscum album, assembly GCA_963277665.1. NCBI lineage: Eukaryota > Viridiplantae > Streptophyta > Magnoliopsida > Santalales > Viscaceae > Viscum > Viscum album. Next base: position 1,153,812,730 of record OY728140.1, read on the forward strand.
TTTATTTTACTTTATTTTGGTACTGAAAATTGTTTTGAAAGAGTTTTTTATTATATCAATGTGTTGTATTGATATCTTGTGATTGAGATGTGGAAATTTTATGTTTACATTATCCATGTTTTATGTTTTATGATTATTTTATGGTTTATGATATGTTTATACCTGTTCATATGAGGAAGGAATTGGACTTAATAAGTGAGGTGTGTAGCCCACTATAGCTCCTCGATTCATCGGTAGGTCTCATGAGACATACTAGTGTCTTGGAATGAGGGCTTGACAAAATATTATTTGTAGTCTTGGCACGAGGCCTTGGCTACGTGGTTATGATAGTATGGCATTATGAATTCCATCATTAAGAAAGTGGTTATTGATATTTCATGTGATTATTCGACTAGTAGAATATCCAAGTGAATATGTAAATGGAATTATTTCATTTTAATTTTTCCATATTATGATGAAGTTAATGTTTAAAAGGCTTTTGTTTTAGTTATACATTGCCTTAAATGTTCATGTTTAATTATGAAATCTTTTGCTATATTGTTATCTTTACTGAGCATCTGAGCTCACCCCTTCCAATGTTTTAATTTTTCCAAGATGTGAAGACGTATATTATAAATGACCTACATGGATAGTATGAGGGGATATGAAGACAAGATGTTGTTTTAGTTTTGTTTTACTTTCTGATGTAATATAAGACTTATGAATGTATCTAGTGTTGCCAAGGCTACTAAGCTAATCATTCTTTCACGACTTGATCTTTTGTGATCATGACAATGTTAAGCCATAATGCACAGACTCTGGTTAACTGGGGTCGGGGCGTTACGGTTGGTATCAGAGGCAATTTAGTACTAAACATGGAAGCTAGATTTAGATAAAATCTGATTAGATCACATAGCCCAAAGATATACTTTGATGATTAGTATATAAGAACTTACTAGAATTTTGGTATTATAGAGATTTTGTGAGTCTTCCGTGCAATACATCCCTGTCTAGATACGAGCAGGTAGAGGCGACTCTAGCATAGATGTACCTAGGTGTAAAACTCGAAAACACCGCTTTGAGCAAGACTCGAACGAGAATAGGTGCACAACAACGGGCCTTGCTGCACTCTTGGTTACGACACCCTCGGGGGATATTCGTAGGATAATTCTCATTTTATTTACAAACCATTATGAAGGGTTTATGAGTATATACTCCTCAAAGAAAACATTTTTATGATTATAGTTCAATTTATGTTATTTGTTTCACAGGTATGGAATTATGTATTCTGATTCATAAACTACTCTAGTTTATGCCATTGTTTAGAAATGGAACCTAGTGGGAGGAATGGAAACCATATCAATGCACACACTCCATGTAGGGATTTCCCTCTTGCTCAATATAATTATTGTGGAGATGGAGATACAACTGGTACTGATCAACTTATCACCATACTGGGACTAATCACTCTGGTTATGAATAATAACCTCACTTGTATAGGGCTCCCTGATCCACAACGTGGAGGTTCAATGTTACACCACTTCATGAGGGAACAACCACCAACATTTAATGGGGGTACAAATCAACTTGTAGCTGAGAAATGGATAAAATCCTTAGAGAAAATATTCCATTCCATGGGGAGTAGCGAAAGGGAGAAGGTTGCCATGGCAGTTTACCGCCTCACTGGAGATGCCGATCAATGGTGGTCACTGATTTAAAACACAATGGAAGATGAATAAGTATAAAGAATTGAATGGAGGGAGTTTAAGGAAATTTTCTTAGAAAAATACTTTCCACATGACCATCTAGTAGATATAGAAAATCAATTTCTGAGTCTAAGGCAGAAGGAGAATGAGAATGTCACAAAGTATGAGGCTAACTTTACAAGGTTAGCGAGGCATGCTCTAGATTATATACGTAACTCAATAAGTATGATTGATCGTTTCTTTGATGGGATAAAACCATTTCTCTGTCGACCTTTAGTATCACAATCTTTCTCAATGTATGAAGATATAGTGTCTTGTGCTATCAAGACAGAAAATTAATTCTCTAATTCTTATGACAATAAACTAAAGCAAGAGAAGAAGAGAATGGTGGATCAAGAGACAGATAAAGGGAAAAAGGTAAAGAAATATTTTCCATTATTTGATAATTATTGGAAGAATCACCCTGGTACTTTCCTAAATGGAATGGGAGTTTGTTATAAATGTGGAGAAAAAGGTCACCAGGCTCATGATTGCATGGAAAAGAAAGAGGATATCAATGTTGAATGCTACAGTTGTAGGGAAATGGGTCATTGTGTAAATGAATGTCCTAAGAGTCAGGGAAACTTACCTCAAAAAAGGACTAGGGAACAAGGCCAATCTCATGTTGTTACTACATTTGAAGTGGAATAATTATTGTATTTTTGGACTCAAGAACTATATTATGGTTATAAGAATAATATGATATATATAAGGATTTTATCGCAGTACTTGTTGTTTTCATTAAGGTTTTAATATGATGACGGTAATTAAATTTTTAGTAAATGAAAATAAGAGAAACTTTACTTTGTTTGGGGAATCTGATGAATTGATTTTGGAATTTATAGACCTTATAGAGAATGTTTGGATATATGTATTTTGGAAAACTATAACGGTGGGAATGGATTATATTTATCTTCGGGTAGTATTATTTAAGGTTAAAACATATGTGACGATTATTTTTGGAATATTATAATACTATAGTTTTATGAAAAGGACAACCTGCAGGCCGGGGGATAACCTGTTGCGCCGGAAAAAGCTGCAGGAATCGAACCCACAACCATAGTGTGACATGCCTTTTTTACCTACCACTAGCCTACAGGCTGTCCCTGGTATTACAAAATAGTTTTCCTAATCTAAATGGCATGTGTTAATATTTAGAACCTTGTATGATTAGGATAAATATAATATTTTTGAGTTATATTATCTTTTTGAGTGAAATATGAGTTTGTGGTAGAAATTAGTTGAAGGATGAAACTCTACCTGTCAAGTGTGTGTATATATATATATATCTCTCTTATTCTATGAATAAATTAATTCTTAAACTTTAGGAAAGGGATATTAAAAAAATGTGTTATCCAAATACCTTATGTTTTGTTGAGCTGATGATATTTTAAATCACCATAGATTGAAGGCTTTGAGGCCCTCAATTTTACACTTGTTTGTGATTGATGCCCTCAATCAATCCATATAAATATTTACGTTTTCCTCTAATTATGTGTCTATAATTTCCACCAATGTTCTCCTATTAGAAACCCTAATTTGGTGGTGACTTTCTCATTTCCATTTCCCTCTTATTAAGACTATATTTTATTAACCCTATTTCCAATATGGGTTTTCCAAAAAGGTATTTTTCAACTTTGAAACATTTATTTTAGAAGAACATTTTCAAATTGTGAGGTTGAAATTTATTTAATGAGGGTGAATGTAACTCCCCAAGCTTCCACATTACATTTTTCTTTGAATAATACAGTAGCATTTGTTGTACGCAACTTCGAGTTCTATCACACACCTCAACCAATCAAAGTAGGCGTTATGAATAGTAATACATACTTTTTGAAATTTAATAATTTTTATCTTTCAAAATGGACTTCATTTTTGGATTTGGAATATAAAATTTAGTGGTTTTAAAGTATAATTAAAATATAATTTTATAATTTTATCCAATGGTGGTCATTAGAATTAACTTCACTTTGAAATTGAATATAAACAATTGTCAATCTGTTGATTGATATTGTTTCTTAAAAACACACAATTTGTTTTGACAACGAGAATTAATTATAAAATTAATTAATGAAACATATATGTTTGGAATTTTTTAAAATAGAAACCATTTTGAATTCATAATATCAATTATATCTTACGGTGAATTTTTGGTATTTTTCTGAAAAACATCAATTTTTGATGAATAGTGAAACCAATAAGTGGTAGTTTAAAAACTAATTTTTCATGTAAATGAAACATTACCACTTCTGGGATTTGATTTTCAAAAATCCGACATACATGGTTGTCATTGGGAATAAAAATTTGGTTCAATGGGATTAAAATAATTTTTTGGTGAATAGTAACTTTTAAGATTTATTAATCGCGATTAAAGGTAATTAGTGAAATTTAAGGTAAAAATGATATTCTAAATATATAAAAATATCTTGGAACATGTCCTACACTTATTGGATGAGTCATGGCCGACCCCGAAAATCCATGGGTCAACATGGGGACCCCATGGTGCCACTTGGGTAAGAAAATGACATTAATAACTTTTTATTTAAAGTAAAAACAAAATTGTCACAAGCATGTGTTGTTTTACTAAAACAATTACTACATGGGATTATATAAGTTAAATTTTTTAATATAAATATTCATTGGAAATATAAGAATAATTACTACATCGTGGTAATTGTTTTATAATTTTTGGACATTAAATAAATTAAATTTTTTATGAAGCAAAGATGATGCAGCGATTACCTCATTAATTAACGATTTAAATAAAATGAAAGGATAATGTAAAATATAAGATATAAACTTGTAAAAAACCTATTAGATGAGTAGATTTATAACCTTTATCACCTTATCCTCGAAATATATCATTGTGGGATATTTAAAATCCGAAAATCATTTCATAATAATGTAGCATTTCATGAAATTCCAAGATTTCCCCTCGTCTCATCTTATAAAAGGCCCCCACCTCTACCACCATATTCACAACATCAAAGCCATTTGGTTCGGAAAACCTCTTCCCAAATACTCTCTAAACTTCCCTCTCTTACTCCTAGGAGCCTCACTTTGGGCATAAGTCATTTCAAGGAATCCTTTGGCTCAAATAAAAAAGAGTCACCTGATTTTAAGGTAATGTCTTCTCTTATGTTCTTTTGTTTTATTTTGCATATCCAACCCCTTAAAATATTTTTATTACTTTATTTGTTAACAACACCAGTATCGAAGATATACTAGGATGTATTTATTATAATTATTTTATTTAAACTTACAAACACCTCCATCTAATGGTTAAAGAACATACTGTTTCTGTGGGTGGCGAAATACTACCTCACGAAACGATGATTGTTCAATATTCTTTTAACACCTGTAATGGTTGCCCTTATTATGAAAATATTTTCATATATGATATATATATTATGTTTATGTATTAATTATGATTATTTATTTCTCATTTATGGCATAACATTATAATTTCCATTATGGGTAAACGTAATAATTTAATTTTAGGAAGTGTGGACTACTGCCCCCACAAAGTGATTTGATTCGTTAATGCCATATGTGGGACGTATAAAGGATGGAGTAAATAATATTATATATGATATTTTGCTGGAATTATAATACACCTTTATATCATTATGTTTTCATTCCATTAAATACAAAATATAAATGAAAGTAATGTTCATGCGTACGTACGGCTTACCGTCTCCATGAACGGTGCATTTAATTTCTTACCCCTAAATGTTACGTAATATTATGATTGAATGTATATAATGGATATATATGATATATATGATATCTACATAATGAATATAATTCTGGATATAATGGATATTTTACCACATTAACAACTTGTAATTTTAATAAGTTTATTTTTGACTCAAGTACCAAAGATCGACAAAATGACCGTTATAAACATAAATAATTACATAATGTTCATAACATGGTAATAAGTGATATAAAAGGAATAATAAAATTGAAAAAATGTTCTTAAGAAATTATAAATTAACTCTAGTTTATTATTCATGAGGTTAAATAACGGTCGAGTCAAGTCAGACACGAGGTAAGGGAACTTCTTAACCCAATTCCCAATCTTTGGGTTGAACTTATCTTTCTTATTTATGTTGTTCTTTGATTATGTGAGAAATGAATTTTTATATCTTATCATGTATTTATACTTTCTTTATGTGATCATATTGTTTATACACATGAGTGATCTATTTTATTTACAAGGTGATCTTTGTGAGGGACTTCGTCTCTATCTCCTTTCATTGAGGCATATTTTATTTTATACACAACTTTCTTTTATACAATGTATAAACCCCTTTGACTTTTATGTTTATTCAAAAATAATATTTTTTATATAAAGCGTTTTACTAAATGACAAAAGGGAATGTTTTCTTTGTCGTGCATATGCGACGACAATGACTTCTTCGCCGTTATGACCATTATTTGAGTTTTGGTTTCCTCTACAAGCCATAACTTTTTTTAAATGAAAAATAAATACCAATATTTAATTTTTTTTATTTTGGTATTGAAAATGGTTTTGAATGTGTTTTTTTATTATATCAATGTCTTGTAATTATATATTGTAATTTAAATGTGGAAATGTTATGTTTCCTTTATGCATGTTTTATGTTTTATGATTATGTTATAGTTTATGATTTGTTTAAACCTATTCATATGAGGATTGAATTGGACGTAATAAGTGACAGGTGGAGCTTACTATAGCTCCTCGATGCATCTGTAGGTCTCATGAGACAATCTAGTGACTTGGCTGAGGCCTTGACAAAATATTATTTGTAGTCTTGGCATGAGGCCATGTCTACGTGGTTATGATAGTATAGAATTATGCATTACATCATTAAGAAAGTGGTTATTGATATTGAATGTGATTATTAGACTAGTACAATATCCATGTGAATATGTAAATCTCATTATTTCATTTTATTTTTTCCATATTATGCTTAATTTCAAGTTTAAAAGGCTTTTGTTTTAGTTATACATTGCCTTAAATTTTTATGTTTATTTATGAAAGTTTCAGCTGTATTTTTATTCTTACTGATCATCTGAGCTCACCCCTTTCAATGTTTTTATTTTTTCCCAAGATGTGAAGAATTATATTATGAATGACCTGCAGAGATAGTATGAGGGGATATAAAGATAAGATGTTGTTGTAGTTTGGTTTTACATTATGATGTAATATAAGAATTATGAATGTATCTCGTGTTTCCAAGGCTACTAAACTATTCAGTCTTTCAAGACTTGATCTTTTGTGATCATTCCAATGTTACACAATAATGCACCTACTCTGGGTAACTGGGGTCGGGGCGTTACAGTTTGGGTGGTCCCTGCCTCTAAATTCAAAATGGAGGTTAGTTCAGGTGGTCCCCACCTCTTAACATTGACATGGGAGGTTTAGGCTTGTGTGGTCCCCACCAACATAACCCATGTAGATGGTTTTCTTAAATATAAATGACAGAATTTTTTTTATTTAATTCTTTCATGATATGAACAAAAATTATCTTTCACTCCCAACCCACTACAGTTGAGGTGAAAGTCTCCTTAAGTGAATAAAGGCGCTACAAGTTCAACAGTGTCCTCAGATTTCAATTCTGAGCACCGGTTCCGAAGTTACAAAAACCCGCCACACATTTACTAAACGTACCCTAAAAAAATGTTCAAAAATGCAATTCAGGAACTCCAGGCCCTGGTATCATGCACTGTCAATTTTTGCGGACTCTTAAAATTCTCGTATATTTATAAAAGAATTACATGGAAATTTAGAGTCTTTCCATGTGTCCATATACAAGAAGATCATGGGGTGGATTACAGAACTCATTAGTATTGAAGTGATGAAAATTATTATCCCACACTTGATTTGGATGTTGTAGCTATTGTGAACACCATTACATGTCAGAAACACCATCTTTTAGGGGGAAAATGTATCATTAAATCAGACCATAAAATATTGGGTTACATCTTTTCCAATAAATAATCCAGTATCCATTAGAGATTATGGGTGAAATATAAATAGATATTGTACATTTAAATTTCCTATAGACTAGGAAAGTGTAATTTTTTTACTGGTAATAATATCAAGAAGAATACATCCAATGATTTTATGGATGCCAATGAATACTGAAACACGATTGTTCTTTTTTCACATATTCACTTGGGAGAAGACAGGATGAGGCTGGTAATGATCAAGAAAATGAAAAATTGATATCCACTATCCTTGAGGTGATCGTACTATGGATGTAATGGGATTACTAGTTTCAGAATATCATAGTTTTTTATGTGATGGGATGACCATCAGTGAATATACTTTCCCTATGGAAGTAATTATTTCTTTCATGAACCAATTGGTTGTTTTTATAGCCTCAAGATATTCTATAATGAAAAAATATTATTTTTGTCAATGGGATACAAAAAAATTAACTACCTATATATATTATGACATGAAGTGTTTGTTTTTATGACTTGGTATGAAATAAGATATATTCAACTTTTTATCTTATTGTTTCAATTTCCAACAGATAGATGCTAAGAACTAAATGAATTTTGGTTTACATCAGACTCTCCGTATGATAATTTGTAAATGGAAGGATATATAAGTAAATTTTATTTTTGTATTATGTCATGATACATGGAGTAATAACAACATTCAGATAATGATTGATTGGTTATCCATGTCATCTCAATTCATACCGATTCATGATGCATCCAAAGTGGAGGACATTGGCCACATGTATATGAAATATGTTTTATGGTTTCATGAGACACTAATAGAGATTATCTTATTTAGATATCCTCATTTTACCACATGGTTTTGGAAGGGTATTGTGGAAGTGATGCATAATCAGGTCATGATAATCACAACATATCATCCACATATATATGGGAATATTGAATACACAATTTTTATTCTAAATGATATGATTTCTGACCATGTCATGAAATTTAGAGGATATTTCGATAACCATATAGAACTAAACTTTTTTTTATAATCTATACAAATGATCCATCCCAATGGATTATTTTGAATAATTGTAGATTTTTCTTGTAACTCTTAATTGTTTTGGTTGATTGTTGGAGAAGCTTCCTTGGTTGTACAATGTTTTTTAGGTAATAGTGACATGGATACAGTTGATTCATTTATGTTTGATGATTCCCCATTGATAATAGAAAAATTATAGAGATCAACATCATCAGCCTTAGAAAATTTGGATAGAGATTAGTTTATTATGAATGTATAACCCCAATTGGGTCAATGAGGGCATGTGATGCAAGGGAAGTGTACTCAGTGTTATGTGGGTATGTTTGAGATCATAGAGTAAATTAGAAATATTTCATTTCACTATGAATCACCACATTAGATGATTTTTATACACAAGATATTTTATGTGTCTCAACTCAAGAGGTACCTACATGAACCATATCATGCTCAATATTTTGAATACCTCGACATAAAACCCTATATTCTGGTGAACGAGACATTTTTTTAAAATTTTGTGACTCTAATGTAATGTTTTTTACTTTGGATTTCTATACCATTAGACTGATACTAGTAGAAACATTTTTTGAATAATATTAAGATGTGGGAGAGGATGTCTATGATGTGGGAGAAATTACATGATCTCTTTATAAACCTGTAAACCAAGTAAAAATGACAGTTCACCAATAAATGACATTTAAAATTAACCCTTCATGAATTCAGTTAATTTAGGGCACTATGATACATCAAATACACTAAATATTATTCCATTGACATATACATGAACCATCATTCATTGATTATATTCACTATTGACATACAGATTGTAATCAACTCCACCACACAAATAATAATGCTTCTTCAAAAAATAATATTGCCTTGAATACCATGATCTTAATGATATCATGAATACATATAGTTCCTTATTCATCCAAAAATCTATATTATCATCCTCATGAATTATAAAACCATATAGATTCTTGATATAAGCATATTTTCCAAGATCCCCATTCAAAAATTATGAATTAGAATTCATCAAGAAAACATTGGGCTGTTTTGAACAACTATGACCAAGACAAATCTGTTTTACTATACCCCTGAAAACAGTGAAAATGTTTCATAAAAATTGATAAAATATATATTGAAGTACCATTTTCACACTATTAATTCTTTATTTAAAATCATAGCACCATATTATTTTATCTTATTGTGAATGACCCATTTAGTTCTGATGAAATTCTTCTCTGTTAGCCTCAAGACAATGTCTCATGTCTAATTCTTCTCAAATTGGTCAAGATCTTCATTCATAGGATGAACGTAATAAATGTTTCCAACTAAATTATCTAAAAAATGAGGTTCTACCTATGATAAGTACAATGCTTGTGGTAGAGACATCATCCTCCATGTCTCCAATAACTCTATCTGATCACCAATTATGTTTTTTATATCTATTTCTACTTTTCCCTTTTTTTATTTTTAAGATACTGAATTGTTCTCATCTTATTCATTATCAAAAATTTTCATATGAATCAGCCTCTAGAATAGGAACATACATGGATCTTCTTATCTCTTCATCACTATCCTCCTAAAAATAATCATATATTTTCTAGATATTCTTCTCATTCACCACTATAGTTACATCATGGATTTCAACAATCATTCTCACAAAATTATTGAATCATTTATAATCTTTGATTTTCTTTTACTATTCAAGAAACATCCATGAATATCCTTGGGATTAAAAATTCCTATGTTTCCAATTATTAATAATGGAGAACTTACATATGATGAATAAAAAGAACATTAGTAATAGATTATTTCCATAACATATCTCATATAGAGTCTTCTCTTCTTTCAGACATTAAAACAAATTATTTTATGACTAGACTGATGTTTTCACTACTTCTTTCCAAAACTTCTCTGAATGGTCTTTCTCAATGAGCATTGTTCTAGACATTTATTTATAAATATATTTTTTCTATCATCTAATCCAATGTTTTATATAGCTCTTATATATAAAACATGGTTCCTTAACCCAAATTTGTCAAGATATTAATCATCACATCTATTTTTAATCTCTATTCCATTATCAGTTTGCATCATTCTAATTGTTATACCCAACATCTTCTCAATATAACTTTGATAATATTTTATACAACTAAACGCCTCATATTTTTTAGTGATGAGTTAAAACCATTAAATTCATTTAAATAATCAATGTAGATAACATAATATCTCATTCCATCAAAATACTTAGGTTAAATTGGCCTTTACACCGCAACATGCACCAACTCAAGCAATTTTTTTTAATCTTTTCACTTGTTCATTATATGTATTTTGAATGATATTTCCTTATTTATAATCACCACATGTATGTCTATGATCAAGTGAGAATATATGGAGGTATAAAGAAGCATCATATTTCACTAGTTAATCTAATGAAATTTGTATCTAATGACAGGGATGTTTATTCCACAACATCATTTCTTCTTCTTTAGATAGAATGAACTTATATTCTTCATGACTCACAAGGTAGAGATTACCTTTCATCCAATTTACATGCAAAAAAATTCTCTGTCTTTTTCTTTTATGACACATAATTTCTTGAATAATATTTTGTAAGGACCTAAATCATATAATTTTTTGACACATAGTATATTTTGACCAAGTCATTTAACAATAAAGACATCTACACATGTCAGGCCTTTTCTCCAAATATTACTTTTCAAATGAAATTAAATTTCTAGACATCATCATTGCCAAATCATATTACACCTTATTTACCACATCTAATTTCAATCCCAAAATAATTATTTTTTCTCAAATTAAAGGTGAATCCACTATCAATGATCCATGATATCTTGAAATCTGATTCTTTAAAAGAAATATTTCCAATCACTACATATTCATCTCATTTATTTCTGATCTATATTTTTAATATCATAAATGATATAGATTGATAATCCTAGCATTTTTCAATGTATGATGGACCAGCTTTATCCAGAAATCTTAAAATATTTTTTTCCTTTTTATCTCATTTGATGATACATTTAGCTACTAGTTAAGACTATATTCATTCTTCCTCAATAAATTTCATTGTATTTTCAACATTAAATTTCATTCCATGTATCTTATTCATCAACTCCCAAAATGGTGACCATTAAATTATATCATGGACTATTGAGTTTGGTATATCCACCTATGTTGGTCCTGATACCAATTATACCACTTAGTAAATAAACATACATTTCATGAGTGTATTTTCTTTCCACAATAGTAGAATATAATATGTGGTGCATTCACTTGTTTCACTACTAAAACAGTTTTCGTTCCTTGGGTTCTGTAGAACATCTGATTTTTTATCATACCCACACAATCCTCCAATATTATAGTTTCTGGTTGTGGATTTACTTCAACATTTTCTGCTTTCTATTTTTGATCAAGCCCCATACCACCCTTATAATTTGAATTTGACTATTTATTATATTCTATTGGACAACTATACTCCACAACAATCTTTTAGGTTTCTTGTATGATATTTTTACCAATTTCAAACCAAGTTTCAATAGTTTCCTTGATCCTTAAATGTTAATTGAATATTGATGACTTCTTAATCATGTTCTTCAATATGTTATACCTGATCTTATAAAGTTCTCATCAATAAAAATCTATTTTCTTTTATCTAATTCTGACCTTATTCTCAATATAATTATCTAGTTTCTCTGGAATTGAATACTAATATTTTTTATTTTCATTATTTATCTCAAACTTATATTCATCCTACTAATAAATATAAAGATTTTCATCATGAACCACTTTGTTATCTCTATTCATTTTGTCTCTCTAAAAAAACGTTTCCTCAAGATAAGTGTCTAATATGATATAATGTTAAAATATTGTTTAATCATATCCTTCTTCATTGTCACTCTCTTCCCTTATTTAAGAAATTCTATAACTCCCACTATAGAATCTGTTTCAGGATCCTTGTAGTCCCCCAACACTTCTATCATAGATTCTTCTGATATATCAAATTTTCTTGAAAGCATTTTTTTATGAAATTTATCTCAATATTTCTCAGCCCTTTCATGTAGGTTGAAAAATTATTAATGTTCCCCATCATCTTCTTGAAAATTTTTTGGGAACCTTTATATAACATTTCAAACCATTCGATAATGAAATAATACTAGAAATTATTTCCATATTAAATTTCCCTTTCCTATTTAATGATTTGAGGAAAGGAATGACCTCACCTCAAAGGTCCCTTCATCTTCCTATCCATATTAATTGGTGTTATTCTTTATGGAATTGAATTCAAATTTTTTGGTCTTCCCCTATTCTATAGCATCATTATAATCATTTATCACTTCATATTCTATAAGATTATTGTGAATTTTATCCAATGATAGATCTTTTAGATTATTATTCTCCAATACCAAAATTTTTGAATTGAACTAAGGTGGTTGTTTTCTAAATATATGATTGAAAATTTTTTTATCTTCAAAATTTTATCTAAGACCTTGCACGTCTCCCACAAAAATATTTACCATGTCATATAATATTTTAATAGACTCTTTAGGGTGAATCCAGAGATCCTCGTACTTGTCTCACAGAACCTGTATCTTTACATATTTGACTTTGGAGTCTCCGTCATTAATATTTAGAATATTTTCCCACATAGAATGTGATGACATACATAATATCACATTCATATATATGGAATTGAATAGGGATTCCCCAAATGCATTGATTCATTTAGCATAAGAATCTAGTTCCCTCTTTTCAACTTTTGATAAAGCACCACTATTGATATTAGCTGATATTCCATGAATTTATGATGTAATGCCATCCAATCCTATTGAATGGATATAGTGGTGAATTCAATTCATTAATAATTGAAAATTGATTCCATTGAAGATAAAAACCCCTTTCTGATTGAAAACAACCATTTCAACTACTAGACAGAACCAATAACATTTAACATATACCTATGATACCAAATTTTAGTCCCACTAGGTTAAATACCCATAGAGGATGTTGGGGTTAATCAAGGTACGCCGTACTGAATCTACATGTCATATGTATCTTGTTTTTTTATAAAAATAACACCATTAAATTTTTATCTTGTATTAATTAATGAACATAAATGAAATCATACATGGGACACAACAGTTTTATATGGTTCACCCACACATTGCTATGTCCAAGGAGTATACAACAATGATGGGTCAATGTTCCAAATACACTATATTTCACTACCAAATACAATGTTCATGAGAAATAAAATTTATTTCAAGGACCACAACCATTATAAGGTTTAAAATAAGTTCACTAATTTCCAATGTTTCAGTCCATATGTCACTTTCTCTAGCTCACTTCAGGTAGAAAGGATCATCATATTATTCTACCTTTTCTCACTCAACTTGAAGGGATACACACCCATTTTATTGACTTTTAGGTACCCTCATTATATCTAATTAATACATACTTAGTTATATATGTTTTCTCTATTGAATTAAAACATTCATCAACCTGAAGAATCTCATATTACAATATTTAATTGAATAATTACTTTTTATAACCTTTGGGATTCTCAATGCCTTCGTGAATCCTAGCCAATCTTCTTCATGGAACAACCTTTCATAAAGATGACTTCATTCACTAAAATCAACTAGACTTCACAAAATATCACAAACATTGTTTATATTTTTATTTCTTTCACAAACCCAATGTCATTTTCAATGATCAAATATTTTATTTGGATTTCATAAACATCATGAACAACCTTTCTTCTTGAACATTTTTCACTAATACTTTCTTCATGAACCACCTTCACAAATTTGGAGCCATAATATCTTTATTATGTATTGATTTAGTTATGAAGGGTGTATATTCCTATTTATAGGAAATTTCCACTCATTCTAGAAGCTTCTAGCCTCCTTTTCAACATATTATGATGCTCCCTCATTTCATTCACGATGCACCCTTTCTCATGATGAACCAGGAAAATTTGAAATTCATGAAGATTTTCATAATTGCAGAGATATCCATCAACTTATTTTTTCCATTGAAAACCACATTTATAAAAAAAACATTTACTATGAAACTCATTCCATTGCCAGGTTTTCATAATGAATTAAATTATATCAATTATTGGCGATTCTACCCATACTCTAACTTTTAGACCACAAAAATTTGGAAAACAGTGGGACACGACATCTCCATGTGTATGGAGTTTTCAATATTTTATTATTGGATCCATTATTTTTCCTTAAATCCTTGTCAACATGTCATGTTAACAGTATCTCCAAACTCCACAACATACCTTGGAAACCCACATTGTAAAAAAAACCTAATCGACTCAAAAAACTGAATCAATGTTACATTGAGTGTTTTTATCCCAACATGATACATGAATCCATGCTATCTTATGGGTTTTTTAGCATCACATACCTTCAAAAAATGGAATGAAAAAAGAATTGGATATCCAAATTCTAGGAAATCAGCATTATGATTGAGAGATTTATTTCACAGGGTCATGGAATAAAAATAATTCATTGATATAGTTACATATAATAATATTTTTCAATATTATTTTAGGTTGGAACACTTTAATTCTGTGTATCATTATATTTTTCAACATTCACTTCTCTATACTGATGGTGTAAAACATCAGTTGTGGGGAAACAACTGTGCTAAAAAATTAGTGAAGATCCAACATGTTCAGAAATTTATTTTTTCTACAAAAAAACACCCTGAAGTCTTTGGTTCATCTCCTTGAAAAACATTTGGAATTATATATGGTTGAATAGGTTTTTCTGAATGTTTCACGCCATTTGGGTCACTGACAGCTATGAATGTAAGGGAAACTAATTCAACCGTTTGTGGGAAACTTCACGATCACTAAATAGATTATAAAGGTAACATACCATTTTAAATTTCCTCCCCTACAAACATCATATCATACAATATTTAATGCATCCCATTTAATATATTATCATTTATATACCTATCATATTATATGTATGGAAGAATTAGATATTATGCTTGATATATATCTTCGTGAGATTCCAATCTAGATTATTGATTCTTGAAATAAGTTTTCATGAGTGAATTGAATTATCTTAGTTTGGGATTGTTCAAAATATATAGGTTAATCACACAAAACATTGGTGAAAAAAATCCATTATAATTTAGTTGTAACCTAACATATTCATAGTTCAAAAATTGTCAATGAAGCCTTATTATGACATAAAATGATATATATGGGATAAATGAGTAACCAATGTTGAAATTTTGAAATATTTTAAATTATTATTTATTGATCTAATAATTCATCATGATTTTATTTGATAAACTAATATTTTATACAACATCCATATAGAGGTATTAAATTTCATTTACAGAATCGGTGGTATCTCTCTCCATATACTAAAATTGTTTAATAATAAAAAATTATTGAATATTTATTATTTAAAAAGATGGATTCTTTTGAAAGACTCCCTTATTTCTCCCCAAATATCTATAACCCCCATTTAGATATCTCATGATCCAATCCCATTGGTATCTATTCTCCTTTATTTTATCTCTAAAATCAACATGAATATAGATTAAAATACTAAATAACTCCTTTTCCCCATTAAATATATATCTTCTTTCTCTTTTCTCCATATTTATCACAATTCATGGTAAGAGTGCCATATGATTTGAAGAAACCGTGAGAACTATTTATTGATCTTGGTAATTGATATTTCCATTATCCTATTTAGATTTAATATTCCTTCTTTCATTTGTTGGGAAACATTACTAGAGGATTCAATTTTTTTTTAGAATTTTACTCTATATTCCCTCAAATATTTAGTGATTAGGGATTTTATTGATGTTATATAACATGTTTTTACTATTTTATAAAGTAATTATATTATTATAATAAATTATTAAATTTTTATTTGTTTTTATAATGGGTTTATATATAGTTATGGAAAAGGTATATTTCAGGGAACCTAATTGGTTCTCAATTGTAAAATTAACACAACATGATTGATGAAATGAGTCAACATATTCCATTTTAAATAAATATTTATGTTTTATGAAAAGGGTTTTTCATTGAAATAAAGCAATATTATAATTTATTTTTTGTGGAAAACCATTATAGTATAATTTGTTTTTTTAATTATGTAAAATTATTTTCCCATATAAACATTATTTATTTATAAAAATAAAAATCAAAATTTTATTGAATGAAACTCTATAAGTTCTTATAGAAATAACTCTATGAATAATCCATAAGTGTTATGTAAATTCTATAAAATAAATTAATCCATATATGAAGACTTTTATATAAATAGTGAACTGAGATATGAAAAATGTTGGGAATAGAATTGTACCATTCCCAGTGGATGACTACAGTCTTTCCTGAAATGGGATAATGATAGTGCATGGGAATCTATGGATGGTGGACACCTAATCAACCCTTCCCTCTATGATCCCATGGTAGGGTATTGTGAGTATTTTCTGAGTATAAATTTTAAACCACTAAATATTTTAATCTTGTAACACTTATTTTTCCATCCATAATTCACTATAGTTTCTCCGATGATGATATTTCAATTCCTTATAAGCCTATATTGAAGCTAAATTCCCATTATTTGATTAAAAATGAATTTTTTTTATAAACTGATTGAATGAAATTTATCATTGTTATCTAATTTATTGAAAATTTAAATCATACTTTTTATATATTATAGTTCAAAATAATGGTGTATAGTTTCTATTATATGTGTTGTCTTTTTATTTTTTAGTGTGATCCTTCAACGATTATTATGAACACAACAAACATGATCCCTTTTGGTTTGTTTAAAATTTATTTTGATTGAAACAATCAATGATAATGATCAACTATGTAATGGTGGTCACCTGTATTATCCTAGGCGTAGGCCTGGAGGAGGTGATATAAATAGAATCAACCATAGTATTATTATGGGATGCGAAACAATAATTTTTCTTAATTTTTTGTTGTATGAGTCTCATCTAGTGTATTTCACCTTATATTCATCACATCTCATCTTTTACTTAATTTTATGCTTAGCTCATTTAGATTAATGTGTGATTAAGACATTGTTTAAGGTATATGAATAATAAGATTGTTTTATTTTGAGGTTATTCTTGTTTTTTAGAGTCTTTTTCAACATTATTCAATATTTGGGAATTTATCTATTTTGAACCCACAAAATTGATATCATGACCTGATAATATATGGTAATTTCATTCTAGGATATCGTATTTCGATCCAGTTTATTGTGTTCTTTGTTAATCATTATCATTACTAACATTGTGTTCTAATTTATTTGAACTAGATTTGTGGTGTATGGGATTGAAAATACCCATCAAGCCAATCTCTTTCCCAATAAATGAGTTTTCCTCATTTGTTAATTGAAACTAATATAAATAAAAAAAAATTCTTCGTCGTATTAAAGAAATAATTTTTTTTAACACTTAAAAGTTTATAGAAATAAATATTTTCAGATATTAATATCAATAAAATTTAAATTATATTTTTAAAAATGTACTTAAATATAATCACACATTCAAAATACAGAAAAAAAATTATTTCTATGTTAATGGATGGGTACAAAAAAAATATAGTTCATCCTCATTTTTCATCGATTTATCATCCAATATCAATAACATTACAACTTCTACTTCACTATCCTTTACATGATCAATAACATCAATATCATTCGAGAAAAATAATTCTACGACTTATTAGTTATTTTTCTAAATATTATAAATTATTTATTTAATATCATTGTCAATTTTTTGATATGAAAATTTATAATCCAATATTAATTTATTACACATTTGAAATAATGGAAAAAAATTCTCATGTAACCAAAAATATTATGATTGTCTTCATGGAACATACTAGTATCAACCAAATAATGAATGTTCATAAAAAATATTTTAATAATTATATTTTTTACCCTTCTTAAGAGTAACATACTACTAGATAAATAATATAACTAAAAATTTTCTATAGAATCTTAATTAAGAAATTTAAATCTATTTTTTATATGATCTATTTTCTATGGATATAAATATATAAATATATATTCTTTATAATCCTTATTCATTAATAATTATATGAAATCTTCATCAATGTATATTTTATGTGTTGAATTGAAATATATAATGACCCAAATTTTGAATAACCAATTACTAGAACTAACCAACTACAATATCTACAATATTCTCTAAGATTAGTAGAGAGATGCATAAATGATAATGGAAAAGGGTAGATAGGGTGTGATGTGATTTCTCCTCTAAAAAATACTACTAGTTCAAAAATATGCCATGAATTTCTAAAAAAAATATAACGCATTCAAAAATATTGTTATATAATAATAAAATAAAATTATCTTCTATGTAAGTGAACTATATATGAAAGATAAAAATGGTATCAAGACACTAAATTTCTAATAAAATCCCACAAAAACCACATAATAGACATGACTAAGAACATGATATACTTGCCTATGCAGTTAAATGGAATTCAATACTATAATATAATAATTGGTGTCTAACAACTAAATCATTTCATAAATAGATATCTCGGCTATCGTAAAACATCTATTATCAAGATATCTTTCTATATAACAAAATTATTCATAAGTACTCCAAGAGACAGTTCTTAAAATCCCTCATATGTTTATTCATTTCCCTAACTAGATAATGAATAATATGGTATATATGCATGCTAAGGGGACATAAATATATTGAAATTGTATCATACATATATGTGGATCACAATATGACCCCAACTTTTAATTTTTAGAGCCATGTGCATATAGCAGGGGAAAAAATTTATAAATATGCAAATAAAAAAATCAAAATGTTTATTACAAAATCACTGAACATAAATAATAAATGTATTACATTGGTGATTTTTCTAATATTCCATATTATTTTCAGTGGATATAATGGTAAATATATAAATAATATATTATAATCCAATGATTAATTGATAAATAAGTATTGAAAATATACATCTAATCCCATAGAAAAGGGAAATCTATGAACCAGATTTAGCAAACCTTTAAGTCGAATCAATGGGAAGGTAAATTTATTCAAAATGTTCAAAATAGTTATTCACAATGTTACCATTATAACATTAATTCTAAAATCCAAAGATAAATCTTGAATGTATTTTAATAATATTCTCACCCTTCCAACTTCTAGGCATAAAATTAAAGTAGATGTGTAAATGTATGAAACAATAATAATAATATTAGATAGGTATATTATTATATTCAATACATAATGAAATTATATACTAATATAATAAATTAAAATCTATGTAACAATGAGAATTTATGGAATAATAATAGTAAAATAATAATGATACAACCATATAAAAATTAATACTTTTTATTTAATTTTTATAAAATACCCATTAAAAGGGAAACATTCATTTCATGTTAATTTTACTCAAACCTGTGTTATTTGTAGAAAATTCATTGAAAAATATAAGATAGGATAATTCACTAAATAATACTAGGAAAAACATGCCTTAAAATCCATCCTGAAGAAGGAATACCACCAAATTATATATAAAAATCAAAGAAAGTTTTTCAAAAAATTAAATATACTAAAAATAAGAGAAATCATGAAAGGAAAATAATGGTATTATAATAGAGTAACAATATATTAACCCCAATGATATCCTTATGGAAGAATGTAGAAAAAAATACTTTTATGAAGTCCTTAAAAATATATGGATTTAATGATATTATCTATGCATCTTAAATGAGCATGAAAATCGATGAGAAATGGTAAATTCAATATAGATTCCTTAATGAATTTATATAATCTATTTTAAGGTATATCATGGAAAGATTATGTTTGTGAAATAAAATAGGAGATGGATAAAAATATAAACACATTTAGAGGGAGAATTGTCTAATAGAATGAAATAAATATTTAGTTATTGTTTTAATAGGGTTTAATTTTTTAGGTGAATATTCACTTTTATCCACCACTTAAAACATCCAAAAAATATATTGGGTCCTCTTTACTAGGAAATCATATACCTAAAAGATACATTGGCAGTCACTATAAGACACACCATATACAAATGGCGACCCTATACTCTCTTATCAGGCACACATTGCTTCTATTGGGCCTAAATACAATCCTAATCCTCTAAACTTCTATAAATTTCTTATAATACATCTTAATATAAATTTTGCAATTTAAAAAATAATTAATTACTAATTATGGATAAAAATAACTCACAAATATAATGGCCATTAACAAATCCCCACCACCAAGCTTTAAATCACCTAGATTATTTAGTGTTGCATTTGGGAAAACCTATTTTCCATTATGCCTTCCTACCAGCCTCCCATTCCACAGTATCATGATACATTTTCTCATAGCTATATCACACATGGAAAAAGTAGTGTGATATTTTCTTTTAAAACATTATCACTATGATTGATGATACATAATAGATTTATCTTATAAAAACTATCTCCCTATAACAGAATATTTTTGAAAAAATAATTTGAATAATATATGGTATGTATTTCTATTTTAATGAAATGTAAAATACATTATGTTAATAACTAAATTTAGAAGCTAAATAAATCTTGTAAATAGTCTCTCTATTTCTATATAAGGCATATAATTGTCTAAGAAACCATGTAGTTTCTTTAATTTTATCCCCATATTTTAGTGAACCAATCGTAGAGAAAAACAAATACAATCATGACCCCTAGCATAAACTAAATGGGTAGTCTCTCATGATTAACATATGACTTTTGGTATCTATAATCAATAATCAATAATTTCTGAATCATCCATACCTTCTATTTAATCTCAAAAACTAATATATGACATATAAAAGAATTTTTTTTTCATTTATATTCCAAAATAGAAGATAATGGAAATGCCTAAATTATTGAACCTCAATGTTATCCATCTAAATATATTATTGGTAACAATTATTATATAAATAATCTCTATGTAATAAGAGATTTATGAAATTAATTTCTTTTAAATTCTATATCAAAAATTCTTATTCATATTTCTCAATGGATAACCCATAGTATAACAACCACATGGTCGATATCATGATCGATTTCATGTTATCCAGTAGTTCATAATGTCAAATTATTATTTTCTAAAGTGAAATAATCAGTGTATTTATTTTTAGGTTTATTTTTTCGTTTTTATTTATATTTTAATAGATCAAAAAATAGTAAAAAAATTGTTTAATCCTCAAATAATCCTCTATACAATTCTATAATAATATATAAAAAATTATTCAATCTCTTTCCCAACTCATTATGTATATTAAAAACATATGCCACTTAATGTAACGACCCGAAATTTTGAATAAATCTTGTTTCCTAATTTCATGTGTTATTTTTTTATACTAAAAAAATGTTTTATTTGATAAACATGATTATAAATAAAATGAGACCATTGGTTTTTGAGTGTTATATGACCATCGGTCAATATGACCACCGTGAACAAAATGTTTTGATTATTGTCTCTAAATTTAAGTAATCTTGGTTAATTATTATAGAAAGAAGAATTGATGGCCTCACCTAGTAGCCTTGGGCCAATCGAAGCCCATCTAACAGAGATTGGGAAGGAGGTAGCACCATTCGGCTTTGCTCTGGACCAAATCCAAGCCGAACTTCATCATGTGAAGCTAGAACGGAATCGCCTTCGCGAGAAGTTCAAACTGATAGAAATTACTACTCGGGCAATGTTGACTGAGCCGCCCCAAAATTCTATCACCCTAGCACACCTTACTCTTAGGTCCTATGCTGGTATTATAAGGGGTTATGTAACGAGACCGTAATTGCCTTGTGTAATCTTTTTTTTAAATAAAAATTTGGATTTCTTCTTATGATGATGTTTATGAATTTTCAAATGACCGGATAAATATTGTATGCATATTTTTGATGAATTTTAGAAAAAAGATATTTTAAAAAATGGTTGAGTAAACCTTAAATAATTAAAAATGTGTAATGATTTTTGATAAATGGTCTTCTACAATTATGTTCAGTACGAAATTTAGAGTCTAATAAGATCAACTTGATTTTTGATGAATAGTAAATTATGAATAGTGATTTTATGATTAGGAATAGTAATATGACCAAATGGATTAGTAATCTCACTTAAAGAAAGTTTTAAAATAACTTAGGCACCTTGATTAAGTAATGTGATTCAATAAAATAGTTAAATAACGGTTTCATTAATTATTATTCAAGTATTAGTTTTTTCGGGTGAATAGTGTTTTTTAATTAAAAATTTAATTAAAAATAATTAGAAAATTATTTTTATAAAAATGACTTTATTTTTGAACTCAGAGCATCGATATTATGTTATGGTAATTTTTGGGGTTTTTTCTGAAAAAAATGAATTTTCAATTAATAGTGTTTTTATTTAAAAATTAAATTAAAAATATTTAGAAAATTATTTTTATAAAATGGAGTTCATATTTGTAATCAGAGCGTTGATATTTGGTTAAGGTGAAATTTTGGGATTATTCTGAGAAAGTTGAATTTTTGATGAATAGTGAAAATACAGTTTTTAAGTTACGGGTGTTTAATGACATCATTAAATGATGTATTAAGTTTGTAATCAATATGTTCGAATTATTAATAGTGAGATAAGGTATGAGGTGTCCCAAGTGGCCAATACCATGGGCAAATACCATGGGCAAGCCCATGGTTTTGCCAAAACCACTAATGAGGTGTCCCTTTGCCATTAATGCCTTGTCCCCTCACTTTCCCTATAAATACCCACCCTTTCCTCCATTAGTTTTCACTCCCAACTCTCCCCCAACGAAGTTCTGGTCTTCTTACCTTCCAAGGAGTCCTCCCAAGGTGCCCCCAAGCCCTCAAGGTCTAATCCTTTGAGTTTCAAGAGTCACGTTTTAAGGTAAGGGATCCGACCCCTCTCTTTCTTTTCATGTAATCTCTTTTATATCATTCCTATTATGCTCCATGTTTTTATGTGAGAGGATGTTATTTTATATTCCTCTTACTTCCCTTTCATGTTTATATGATGAGAGATCCCATCTTACTCTCATCATTTCGTTTTATGAATGGTTAAGTGGCGCCGTTAGGCTGCCGAATTTTTAAGGGATTCTTTCACCTTCCTCGTTTTCAAGTTCTATTTTCATTCATGTCTTTCATGTTCCTTTTTATTATGTTGGGGTATGATATATAAATTATCATACTGATCTTTTATGACCATATGATGAGAGACCCCATTTGATCTCTTCAATTCAGTATTTTGAAGTTTAAGTAACGCCGTTATGCTGCCGAACATTCATAAGAGAAATCAAACTTTTGTATTCCTTCCATGTTTTTCATTTAAAATGGTATGTCCTTGAAATTGCACCACCATGTCCATATATACTTCTTATTCTGTCCCTCTACTATTTTATGGGTCAATTATGATTGCTCGACCCATGTTCCCTCTCTTTTCAAAGTTTTCTAAAACCTTGTAACATAGCCGTTATGCTGCAGAATTTTCGTCTCAAAATGCCTCTCTTTTCTAAAAATTATTTTATGTTATAAAGTGAATACTCAAAGCTCCTATTTCTACAGGGGTATTCACATATATATATAAATGTTCTATTTTAAATTCTGGTATTTACCTACATGATACCCGCTTTCCCTTTCCGTGGGTTTAATGTAATGTAAAGATCATGTCTTTAAAGCAGTTTTTAAAACATTATGATTATGAAATGAAACCCATTTATTTTATGCTATATGGGTTATTTATGAAATGTTTGATGATGATATATGTGGCTCACATAATAATAAAGGCAAATTTAAGGGTGCGCCCTAATAGTGCTCCAATGCATTGGGTAATGATGTAACCACTAGAGATTACAATTTTCATGATACCTTGGTGAATAACCTTGGTAATTTTCAAATGACACCTTGGGGATGGACCTTGGTGATATGTTCATGATTGTCTATGTTAAATGATGTAGCCACATCTTCATGTTATGTAAAATGTTATTTTTATTATGAAATGCCTCATGATTTTCTTTCTCATGCCTTAAAGTTCTTTTCATGTCCTTATTGAATTATACCAAGTTCACATGTAAAATGTTCCTCTTGTTTCCCTTACTGGGCCTTCTGCCCACCCTTTCTTTTGATGTATGTCCCCAGGTTATGAGATGCAGTAATGAACCTAGAATGAACTTAAGGAGAACCCTTTCAAGTGTTTATGAAGAATGCTTTATGTTGCTTTCATGTATTTTTTTTCCTGGTTTCCAAGACACTAGACCTTAAAGATCCTCAGTTATGTGTAATGTAATGAAAGGTTATGTTATAAAAAGGTTGGATGCTATAGTTGGTATCAAAGGATGGTTTCGTTATTTGTGGAAATTAGGATATGAAAACTCTAGGAGGAACCCTATAGAAAAATTTAATATAGGAAATATTTCTGGTATTTTGGTGAGTATTGAGTAAGGGGTTGCCAAGCAAATACATCCCTTTCTGGAAACGAGCAGGTAGAGGTGGCTCTGGCACAGATGTACATAGGGGTAAAACCCGAAAACACCGCTTTGAGCTAGACTCGAACGGGAACTGGTACACGACAACGGGCCTTGCTGCACTCTTGGTTACAACACTCCTGGGGGATATGCTTTGGTAAATTCATAAGCTTGGTATGAACCATTATTAAAGGAACAAAGGTAAAATAAAATAAAGTTTCACATAAGAATATATGATCATGGATAACCTAGATGGGAACCTAGGGGATCACATGTTAGGGTATACTTTTCTTCTACAAGTTATCCTTATATGCTTTAAGTTCCTTTTCATGATTATTGGTTAAGTATTTAAGCCTCTAATTATACTTTATCTTCTTAGTTAATTGTGGGAAATGGAATAACGTGTCCCAACAACCAATGTGATAGGAAATGCGACAATTTCCGTATTAATATGTCAGAGATGATTAGGGGATTAAAATATGATTATTATTTTGGAAGACATTCATTATTTTGGGAACCATATTTGATCGAGGTAAATAGATTACTACGGTATTTTCATTGAGGAGTAAGGTTGACTTATATTTTGAAGAATCGAGGAATTTAAGGTGAACTTATAGTAATTTAGGTTACTTATGGGAATGACTAACCTATCTTGGGTAAAATATGTTCAGGTTAGATACTTTTTTTATAAGATGTTAGGAGTGGTTGCTGTTGTCTGGAGATGAACAATGAAGTTGTTTTGGAAGACTATGTTATCAAATCCTTATTGTATATGGGTTTCAATCTTAGTTTGGTTTGTTTTGAGGAATTTTAAGGACCGTTATTTATGGAACGGTCTATGATAAACTTTGGGTAGTACCATGGAACTTTGATGATTTAAAACTAGTTTCCATTCCTATGGGATTCTTTCTTTTTGAAGAGCTGTTTTACCTTAACCTTTCTGTTTTTGGGATAATGTTTAAAGATAGAAGAAATAGATAGTTAATATTTTGTAGATTATGTGATTCTATAGTAGATGATTCTTGTGCTTTTATGAGACCAAGTGTTTTTGAATTCTCATCATTTGGAGAAAAGATTAGTGTTGGTAGGGACTTGTTAAAGGATGAAACTCTACTTGAAGGTAGGTATATTTACTTATGTTTTTGTTCTATGTAGTAAATGAACTCCTCAAAATTATGAAAAGAAACGTAAAAAAAATGTTGTTGGTTTACGTTTCCTACTAGGTAATCAAAGACCGTTTACACACATCATAAGTTTTGGATTTTCTCATGGTTAACTTTCTCCTAATCATGTTCTCTATCACTCTCCCTTAGAACTTGACCCTTTGTTTTTTCCTCCATGTCCATGTTTTCCTACATGGAACCCTAGTGTGGGTTAACTCGGGTGACCTTTGTACTTCCCTTTCTTTATTTTAAAGTAATAGTTTTACTAACTCCTTTTCCAATGTGGGACTTTCAATGAAATTTCAAAACCCAATTTAAAAAAATTGCGAGGACGCAATTTCTTAAGGGGGGAAGATTGTAACGACCCGAAATTTTGAATAAATATTGTTTCCTAATTTCATGTGTTATTTTTTTATACTAAAAAAAATGTTTTATTTGATAAACATGATTATAAATAAAATGAGACCATTGGTTTTTGAGTGTTATATGACCATTGGTCAATATGACCACTGTGAACAAAATGTTTTGATTATTGTCTCTAAATTTAAGTAATCTTGGTTAATTATTATAGAAAGAAGATTTGATGGCCTCACCTAGTAGCCTTGGGCCAATCGAAGCCCATCTAACAGAGATTGGGAAGGAGGTAGCACCATTGGGCTTTGCTCTGGACCAAATCCAAGCCGAACTTCATCATGTGAAGCTAGAACGGAATCGCCTTCTCGAGAAGTTCAAACTGATAGAAATTACTACTCGGGCAATGTTGACTGAGCCGACCCAAAATTCTATCACCCTAGCACACCTTACTCTTAGGTCCTATGCTGGTATTATAAGGGGTTATGTAACGAGACCGTAATTTCCTTGTGTAATCTTTTTTTTAAATAAAAATTTGGATTTCTTCTTATGATGATGTTTATGAATTTTCAAATGACCGGATAAATATTGTATGCATATTTTTGATGAATTTTAGAAAAAATATATTTTAAAAAATGGTTGTGTAAACCTTAAATAATTAAAAATGTGTAATGATTTTCGAAAAATGGTCTTCTACAATTATGTTCAGTACGAAATTTAGAGTCTAAAAAGATCAACTTGATTTTTGATGAATAGTAAATTATGAATAGTAATTTTATGATTAGGATTAGTAATATGACCAAATGGATTAGTAATCTCACTTAAAGAAAGTTTTAAAATAATCTAGGCACCTTGATTAAGTAATGTGATTCAATAAAATAGTTATATAACGGTTTCATTAATTATTATTCAAGTATTAGTTTTTTCGGGTGAATAGTGTTTTTTAATTAAAAATTTAATTAAAAATAATTAGAAAATTATTTTTATAAAAATGACTTTATTTTTGAACTCAGAGCATCGATATTATGTTATGGTAATTTTTGGGGTTTTTTCTGAAAAAAATGAATTTTCAACGAATACTGTTTTTATTTAAAAATTAAATTAAAAATATTTAGAAAATTATTTTTATAAAATGGAGTTCATATTTGTAATCAGAGCGTTGATATTTGGTTAAGGTGAAATTTTGGGATTATTCTGAGAAAGTTGAATTTTTGATGAATAGTGAAAATACAGTTTTTAAGTTACGGGTGTTTAATGACATCATTAAATGATGTATTAAGTTTTTAATCAATATGTTAGAATTATGAATAGTGAGATAAGGTATGAGGTGTCCCAAGTGGCCAATACCATGGGCAAATACCATGGGCAAGCCCATGGTTTTGCCAAAACCACTAATGAGGTGTCCCTTTGCCATTAATGCCTTGTCCCCCTCACTTTCCCTATAAATACCCACCCTTTCCTCCTTTAGTTTTCACTCCCAACTCTCCCCCAACGAAGTTCTGGTCTTCTTACCTTCCAAGGAGTCCTCCCAAGATGCCCCCAAGCCCTCAAGGTCCAATCCTTTGAGTTTCAAGAGTCACGTTTTAAGGTAAGGGATCCGACCCCTCTCTTTCTTTTCATGTAATCTCTTTTATGTCATTCCTATTATGCTCCATGTTTTTATGTGATAGGATGTTCTTTTATATTCCTCTTACTTCCCTTTCATGTTTATATGATGAGATATCCCCTCTTACTCTCATCATTTCGTTTTATGAATGTTTAAGTGGCGCCGTTAGGCTGCCGAATTTTTAAGGGATTCTTTCACCTTCCTCGTTTTCAAGTTCTATTTTCATTCAAGTCTTTCATGTTCCTTTTTATTATGTTGGGGTATGATCTATAAATTATCATACTGATATTTTATGACCATATGATGAGAGACCCCATTTTATCTCTTCAATTCAGTATTTTGAAGTTTAAGTAACGCCGTTAGGCTGCCGAACTTTCATAAGAGAAATCAAACTTTTGTCTTCCTTCCATGTTTTACATTTCAAATGGTATGTCCTTGAAATTGCACCACCATGTCCATATATACTTATTATTCTGTCCCTCTACTATTTTATGGGTCAATTATGATTGCTAGACCCATGTTCCCTCTCTTTTCAAAGTTTTCTAAAACCTTGTAACATAGCCGTTATGCTGCAGAATTTTCGTCTCAAAATGCCTCTCTTTTCTAAAAATTATTTTATGTTATAAAGTGAATACTCAAAGCTCCTATTTCTACAGGGGTATTCACATATATATATAAATGTTCTATTTTAAATTCTGGTATTTACATACATGATACCCGCTTTCCCTTTCCGTGTGTTTAATGTAACGTAAAGATCATGTCTTTAAAGCAGTTTTTAAAACATTATAATTATGAAATGAAACCCATTTATTTTATGCTATATGGGTTATTTATGAAATGTTTGATGATGATATATGTGGCTCACATGATAATAAAGGCAAATTTAAGGGTGCGCCCTGATAGCGCTCCAATGCATTGGGTAATGATGTAACCACTAGAGATTACAATTTTCATGATACCTTGGTGAATAACCTTGGTAATTTTCAAATGACACCTTGGGGATGGACCTAGGTGATATGTTCATGATTGTCTATGTTAAATGATGTAGCCACATCTTCATGTTATGTAAAATGTTATTTTTATTATGAAATGCCTCATGATTTTCTTTCTCATGCCTTAAAGTTCTTTTCATGTCCTTATTGAAGTATACCAAGTTCACATGTAAAATGTTCCTCTTGTTTCCCTTACTGGGCCTTCTGCTCACCCTTTCTTTTGATGTATGTCCCCAAGTTATGAGATGCAGTAATGAACCTAGAATGAACTTAAGGAGAAGCCTTTCAAGTGTTTGTGAAGAATGCTTTATGTTGCTTTCGTGTATTTTTTTTCCTGGTTTCCAAGACACTAGACCTTAAAGATCCTCAGTTATGTGTAATGTAATGAAAGGTTATGTTATAAAAAGGTTGGATGCTACACTTAATCTCCCTTGGTATCTTATGAATTTGTTATAATAGAAAATAAGTACTCTTTACAGTACCTTTACCTTCCCCAAGTGATTAAGAACCCTTAATAATTCTTTAAAAAAAATAAAAAATTTCAATTGTAGTGGTATAAGGATATTATGGGTCATGTGTGACCATATCTAATGAAATAGTTTGTGATATTTATATAAGTACTGTAATAACCATCAAATTAACTTATGGAATCATGAGGATACTCAAGAAGTAAAAAAAAGAATCTTAATTTTTTATGTTTTGAATTAAAATGAAATAATGGGAGAATTTACCTTCGATAGACATATTAGAAAAAATTTACCATCCCATTGTAAATATAACAAAAAAAGTAAATGTAAAAATTATTGATCCCTTAGTTAGTTGTTGAATATCCATTTTAAATGAATTAGAGGAAAATAATCAAACCCCCTTTATATTAACTATGATATTAACATGGATATATTGGTATGATGATGCACATCTGTGGAAGTCTTATAGAAACATCCTCCCAGCATGTCATTTACTATAGTATATAGGTTAACACCCCATGATCCCCATGTGAGATTTTTGTTTCCCATGTAGAACAACCACTCCGCCTCTACCTTATTTATCAAACCATGTATAAATAAAGCTATCTTCATGTTTTTGAAACATTCATGAAGAACATGTGTTCATGGATCAGATTAATGGATTATAATGGGTATCTCAATCATTTTCATTTCTTATAAATGGATTTGGATATTTCATGAACAATGAAATAAGGGTTCACAATGGTCAATGATTTTCAGGGTTAATTGAGTCACAAAATGATTGAAAATAGGGAATCCCAAACCCAATCTAATATCATATATCATTATTATAATAAAATCAATCACCCAATGTTTTACTTTTATGTGTATTTTTAAAATGTGTTTATGAACATGTATCTTTAGGATAATCATATGTAGACTTTAAACTATAACTATAAACGTAACATAGACATCATATATTTTATTTTATTCGAATGTGGGTGGGGAAATTTAGAATTAATCTTTTATAGTAGCACAATCATTAGGGTTACTCACATATATCACAATACCTATATATTTATTCATATATATATATATATATCACCCCCAACATCACTCTTATATTGTGTCTAAACTATTTGAATTAATCATACATAATAATATGAGCCTATTTAATCTACTCTTTTGTGTCATTGGACTTTCCCTTTTAATCCCATGTAGCGACTTTAGTCAGAGGTATGGGTTAGTGATCTATCTATTTAAATCTCATATAGAATACTATTAGTAAAATATTATCATGTGATCTCTAATTACCATGTAAAATAAATTCTTCCTCAAAAACAATAATATAAAAAGCCAATTATTTTGTATGATTATTTTCTAATGAATTCTAAAATAAAATAAACAATTTAAACTAGAAATCTAATCATAAATTAATTAATTCAATTATTCAACCCAAACACTAATTTTTTTTATTTTCTATAAATATATAAAATATCATAGAACAATGGAAATGAAAATAAAATAAAAATTAACATTGTTCTCATTTTATATACACTTCAATTATTCCTTGTTCTTAAGGGATTAACCTCAATATTAATTTTCATTAATAATCCACTTAATTTATTATTCAATTATTGTTCAATGAATGTAAATTTTTTTAATATTTATGTAAATATAAATTTTAATATTCAATCACCATTTTAGTTTCCTCTTATTCAAGATTCCCATATCAATTCCAAATTTCACATTCATTAATTAATCACAATAAAATTAGATTTGATAAATTAATTTTTCTCTTATTCATTCATGTTACTTATTCACATGAATTTCAGTCTCCTTCAATAACTATGCACTTATTCACACATTTTTATTTGATCCATCCATGTATATATCTACTAATCAATATATTTAAGATTTATTTTCCACACAAACAATTCTTTAGGAAACTTTAAAAGCCTTTTATATGGATCCCAATTGTTAAAAATATATTAATATAATTAAATTCTTATAAATGGTTATTCTTTTTAATAAATAATTTAATTTATAATTATTTTTTAAAATTATACTATAAAATTCAGGTAAATTGATATATATTATGAATAATAAATTTTAGTCTAATTATATGATTTTCCAATTATTATTCAATGTTTGTTTTTTAGGAAAGTGAAAAAAAAATTCAAAAATGAATTATGTGTTTTATGGAAATGATGAACATGTTGTAATGAAGTGGGATAAATTACTAAAAACTATTTATTAAAATAACAACATATACAATCATATCACACACACCAACACTATAAAACAATGAAAATTCTGATACACATAAAATGAAAAATTGTTTTTAAATAAAAAACACAAAATATGGGTAAATGATTAGAGTGAGAATGAGAAATAAATTAGAGTTTTTTATCCTATATGTTGAGTTATGATTTGATGTTTTTATTTATTTATCCAAAAAATGATTAAAAAAAATGAGACATTTATTTGAAAAAAAAAATGAAATGTGAAATAGAGGGAGAGAAAATATTCTTAATGTTATTCACAAAAATCAGATCTTGTTTGAAAACCAATGTAACACCCCAAGATTTCATAGTGTGTTATTTCTTCAAAATAATTCAATAACTTGCACTACACGCAACACCGAGTTCAATCACACCATGCATTACAAAAAAAAATCCATTCAAAAGAGGTTATGAATAGTATTATCTAAATTTTAAACTTTATATAATCCTTATAATTTTAGAATCCATATTATGAGTTTCTTAGATATAATGCAAGAACAAATTCATTTTCAGTATTGAACTTTTATCAACTTTTAATAGTGAACCCTTTTTAAATACAATATTTTAAACTTTTTGACTAAATGGGGACATCAAAAATTTAAAATGAAACATTCCAAGCTTCTATGGTACGCTTTCTTTGAATAATACAGTAGCGTGTGTTGTACACAACCTTGAGTTTTACCACACACCACAACCAATCAAACTAGCCGTTATGAATAGTAATACCTACTTTTTAAAATTATATATATTTTATATTTCAAAATGGACGTCATTTTTGGATTCGGAATATCTAATTTAGCCTAAGGTGAAATTTTGGTACTTTTCGGATAACTTTCATATTTTGATGAATAGTGAAAATTACTAAATTTTAATTAAAAACAACTTTTTTAATCAAAATAATTAATAGTGATAAATTATGAATTTGAGTGGTTTTAAAGTATATTTAGAATATATTTTTACCGTTTAATATAATGTTGGTCATTGGACATAATTTTACAATTAAACCGAACATAAACAAGTGTCAATCTTTTGATAGTTATTATCTCTTTAAAACACGCTTTTTGTTTTGACAGCGGGAATTAATTTTAAATTAATTTCTGCCACTTCTGTGTTTTGAATTTAGGAAAATGGATTCCATATTTTTAATCAGGATGTTCAAATTGTGTAAATAGGTAACTTTTATTTTTAGACATTTTGAATAATTACTGCGGTAAATTTTTTATTTACCATGGTTAAGGGTAAATCCGGTAAATAAGGGTTAAAAAATAATATTATAATAATACTAAATTAACCTAAAAAGTGTCTTAACCCTATTGGTTGATACATGGTCGACCATGGGCATCTTTGGGTATATTTTGGGACCCCATGGATCCACTTGTAAGTGATAATGACACTTTATTTTAATTAAGTCAAAATGAATACAAAAATGACACAAGCATATATCTTTTAGAAAAACAATTGTTACATAGGGTTATATAAGTTGGATTTTAGATTATAAATATTAATTAGAAAGATAAAACGATTTCCTACATAATGATAGTTTATTTATAATTTTTAGACATTAAATAATTTATTTTATTTATGACTCAATGATGATGCGGTAATTACTATAATAGTGAAAAATTAAAATAATTGATATTATAAATACCCAAAAAAATATAATATGAAACTTTTAATGAATTAAACTAATTTTATAGGATAATAGGATATATTAGGATTGATTTAATTGACTTTTTTAGAAGTAATCAATCTGTTATGAGTTTCACAAAAATCAACTATTGAACAGTGTCAAAATTGACATAAAAGAGTTCTTAAAACAAATATTATATTATTAATTGATA
Organism: Viscum album; assembly: GCA_963277665.1. Classification (NCBI taxonomy): domain Eukaryota; kingdom Viridiplantae; phylum Streptophyta; class Magnoliopsida; order Santalales; family Viscaceae; genus Viscum; species Viscum album. The sequence goes on from OY728140.1 coordinate 1,153,846,654, forward strand.
TTAAATTCCTAAAAATCTAAGGTTAGGCCAAGAGACTTATATCGGGATATGTTCATCATTAATGGACCACTTGGGGGTCACTTGGATGTATATAGTAAGTTTATTAACCATATTATACAAAAATACAATGAGACATTGTAAAAGTGAAACTAATTAACTTAGAGTTAATACTTAAAGATAAGGTTAATTTAAGTACCCAAACCTGTCTAAATCCTATTGGTTGAGTTTTTTTCGACCTATCCCCACCTTAGCCTTTGAATAGTCAACTTTGGAGCCTTTGGAAACCGAATATGAATTTATTATAAATTAATATTTCTAGCTTTTCCAAAGGTGCCCCTCACCCCTCTTATAAAAGGGCACTCCTCCTTCTCATTTCTTCAAACCTTCAAAGCCTTTTGGTTCGGCCAAAATCTGCCCAAATACTCTCCCAACATCCCTCACTACAACCTAGAGGCCTTAGATTGATCAGAAAGCCAACCTAAGGAGCCCTTTTGATCAAATCAAAAGGAAGAACCCGAAGAAGAGGTAATGATTTCACCACCCTTTTCTAAGTTCCTTTCTTCTTCCACTTCCTCTTTCTTTGTTCTTACCATTATAAAATAATAACTCCAGTATCTTACATATACTGTGATGTTATTATAAATATGTTAAAACCATATTCATTATTCTATCCACCCTTTGAATAACATGTCACCATACGTGCGTACGTACGGCTTACCGTCTCCACGTCGTGGTGTAATTGTTATTAAATATATTATTATTTGGATGGGTATAATAATGATGTGTAACTCATGTAAATAAAAAATATAACATGTTAATGATTCTGTATATATGATATACCATCCATTTATATATTATTTTAATATCAAAATAATGATATTGTCACTCGTGCGTACGTACGGACTACCGTCTCCACGAACGCGATGGGATTCATTCTCCATCGTATCCATTCAAGTATAATTATCATTTGATGATTTAAAAATGATGTTTAAGGACTTGATATCATTCTGGATATGAATAATATACAACCTATCCTTTACAAACATGTCTTATATAACAAAACATATAAAAGAAAACAAGTATGTTAACACCCGATATAATGATAATACTAAGATATTATTATCAAATCAATATTAAAAGGTCATATATGATATCATATTAATGTATATGATTCTTGTATAATTTAATAACAATTATTTCACCATTATACAGGAGGTTAACCTACCCCAACCAAGGAAAAGTACAAGGTAAGGGTTATATCACAATCTCTTCATTATCCGAGGTTGTTTATATGTAATAATCTACTGGGATCTCTTTATCATCCACATCCATGTTTCTTAAAAATGTATTTCAAAACATTTTTACTATTTACTAGAATATGAGTTAAAGTCATTTATACCCTTTTTTACTTTTATAAGTGGTTTATAAAGGAATCTTTCCGTCGTTTTCAATACAAGGTCCCTTTTTAACCTTTTCGACAGAATTAAGGTAAGAATGTTTTTTTAACTTATACGGCGGGTGCGGCTAATTTCTGCCGTTATAAAATCTTCAAAACATCCCTTACAAGCTTATAAGAATATTTTCAAAGAAAATGTTTTATTTTATATGGATCTTAAATGATTTAAAAAAAAGAGATATTTCTTTAAAAAGAATTTTGATTTCATCTATGTCAACATCCTTTGATGGATTTTACGCTTATTTGAAGTTGATTTATTGTAATACAAAGCTTCTATATTGTATTGAAGGTTTTGTGATATGTTTGACTGTGGATATGATATTTTTATACCATTCAAAGTTTATGGTGAAATTATTGACATTTCGTATGCTAGTTTTAATACGAATGTTTATGTAATGTTTAAACCTTTTCATATGGGAATGCATTGAACTTAGTAAGTGACGGGTGGAGCCCGCTATAGCTCCTCGATGCATCGGTAGGTCTCATGAGACAAACTAGTGTCTTGGCACAAGGCCTTGAAAAAATCTTATTTGAAGTCTTGGCACGAGGCCTTGGCTATGTGGTTATGATAGTCTGGCATTATGCATTCCAACATTATGAAAGTGGTTATTGATTTTTGCATGTGATTATTCGATTAGTAGAATATCCATGTGAGTAACTAAATGGCATTATTTCATTTTTACCTTTGCCATTTTATGTTGAAGTTCAAGTTTAAATGGCTTTTGTTTTAGTAATGCATTGCCTTAAATGTTTATTCTTATTTATGAAAGTTTCCGCTATATTGTTATCTTTACTGGGCATTTGAGCTCACCCCTTTTCTATGTTTTATTTTTCCCAGGATGTGAAGAAGTAAGTTATGAATGACCTGCAGGGATTTTATGAGGGGTTAATAGTGTGGATTGTGGAAACATTATGTTGTTGTATTAGTTTTTCATTTTTTGATGTAATGTAAAACTTATGAATATATCTAGTGTTTCCAAGGCTACTAAACCAATCGGTCTTTCGAGATTTGATCTTTCTTGTGATCATGCCAATGTTATGTAATAATGCACCGACTCTCGGTAACTGGGGTCGGGGCGTTATAGTTGGTATCAGAGGAAGTTTAGTACAAACCTTGGAAGCTAGATTTAGATAAACTCTGATTAGAACACGTATTCCTAAGATGAACTTTGAGGATTAGTATAGAAGAACTTCCTAGAATTTTGGTATTGTAGAGATTTTGTGAGTTTTCTGAGCAATACATCCCTGTCTGGATACGAGCAGGTAGAGGCGGCTCTGGCACAGATGTACCTAGGGGTAAAACCCGAAAACACCGCTTTGAGCTAGACTCGAACGGGAACTGGTGCACGACAACGGGCCTTGCTGCACTCTTGGTTACGACACTACCGGGGGATATGCTTAGGATAACTCTCATTTTCTTTACAAATAATTTTGAAGGGATTATGAGTATATAATTCCTCAAAGAAAACATTCTTATGATTATGGATTATATCCATAAATAGTTCAATTTATGTTAAGTGTTTTATAAGTATGGGATTATGTATATTGATTCATAAACTGATCTAGTGTATGCCATTGTTTAGAAATGGCGCATAGTAGAAGGAATGAGAACTCCAGAAATGCACATGATCCAAAGAGAAGGAAGGATCATATCTTTCATGGTCTTAAGCTAGAATTTATAAGAGAAATAGTCTCCCATGTATTATCATCATATGAAGAAATAATATCATGTGTTGATAAGATAAGTAAAGAGTTTACTGAGTCCTATGGCTTTGAAGGGAAGCAAGAGAAGAAAAGGATGGAAGAGAGAAAGATGGATAAAGGGAAGAGGGAAAAGAAGAATTTTCCCATATGTGGTAACTGTGGAAAGAAACACCCTGGAACTTGCCTGAAAGGAATGGGAGTTTGATATAAGTGTGGAGGAAAAGGGCACAAAGTACGTGACTGCAAGGGTAAGAAAATGGTTTTAAATGTACAATGCTTCATTTGCAAGGAGTTTGGACACTATGCGAACCTATGTCCCAGTCATCAGACTATGCCGCAAATGATGTTATTGGATAATAATCAAGTTATGATACTACCACAAATGAAGAGGAATGATTAGAGTTCTTATGTTGATTATGTCAATTGAGTGTTGTATCAACAATGTACTTGTTATAATAATTATGGAGTATATAAGGATTGTACTGCAGTACTATTTCATTAAGGACTTGAGATTGTCTGGAACAAAGAAAAGTGACTCAATAGCAGGATAAATTTTTGGAAAATATATGGTTGAGAGAATGATAAATCATAATATAGTTCTGATAATGAGGTAGTGATTTTGAAATAATATGTGATTGTTTTGGATAAATTATATTGGATATTCTTGACTACCTTGGAACTGATTAATGATTTGTATATTCCATCATTGTTCGGGTTTAAAACATTTTTGGATTAATGAAGTATATCCAGCATTCTATATGGAATAAGGGAGCATGAATGTAATCAATAAGGAATATGGTAATTCAGGATGTTTCAGTGTATTAAAAGAATACATGATGAAGGTATTCATATGCTATTACGGGGTAAAAAGTTTCTACATTATGTTTACCTAACTTATAAATGTTGGACTGTGACTTTGGACAGAAGTATATTGGATAGTTCTAGTTTGGATTATTTTGGATTGCCATAAAAGGACAACCCGGAGGTCGGGCGGCAACCCGTCGCGTCCGGCAAGGCTGCAAGACTTGAACCCGCAACCGAAGGGCGACAAAGGTGTATCACCTACCACTGGCCCACGAGATGTCCTGGATTAAATAATGTAGTTTTTATTAAATGATCTTGTTGATGAATTATAAATTCGTTTATTTTGGAACCCTATACGAATAGTGTAAATAGAATTTTTTTACATCCTATTATCTTTTAGAGTGAAAGATGAGTTTGTGGTAGAAATTTATTAATGGATAAAACTCTAATTATAAAGTAAGTATATCTCCTTATGATCATAGCCAATCTCATAAATAAATTCCTCAACATTAAGAAAATAAACTTAGAACAAAAATGTTGTCCTAAATAGTACCTTAAATCATCAGTAATATATGGCTTTGGGATTGTTGGCCTTTTCATAGCCATGTTCTCTACCACTCTCCATCAGATAATTGATGGTTAGATTTTTCTCCCATATCCATATTTTCCTACATGGAACCCTAGTATGTGTTATTTTCGGTAATCTTTATACTTTCGACTCTTTATTTTAAATAGAGGCCTCATTAATTCATTTTTCGATGTGGGATTTCAACTAGGACATTTTGAAAAGTCAAAAATGTGTTATCCTAATACCCTATGCTTTGTTGAACCGGTGGTATTTCAAATCATCATAGATTGATGAATTTAAGGTCCTCAATTTTATACTTGTTTGTGATTGATGACCTCAATCACTACCTATAAATATTTACGTTTTCCCTCCAATTATATGTCTCTAATTGCCACCAATGTTCTCCTAATCGAGATCATAATTTGGTGGTGACCCTTTGATTTCTCTTTTCATCATATTCAGACTAAATTTTAGTAACCCAATTTCTGATGTGGGTTTTCCCACAAATATATTTTCTACTTTCAACCTTTTATTTTCGAAGAACAATTTCAAATTGCGAGGACGCAATTTATTGAAGGAGGGGAGAATGTAACACCCCAAGATTTCATAGTGTGTTATTTCTTCAAAATAATTCAATAACTTGCACTACACGCAACACCGAGTTCAATCACACCATTAATTACAAAAAAAAATCCATTCAAAAGAGGTTATGAATAGTATTATCTAAATTTTAAACTTTATATAATCCTTATAACTTTAGAATCCATATTATGAGTTTCCTAGATATAATTCAAGAACAAATTCATTTTCAGTATTGCACTTTTATCAACTTTTAATAGTGAACCCTTTTTAAATACAATATTTTAAACTTTTTGACTAAATGGGGACATCAAAAATTTAAAATGAAACATCCCAAGCTTCTATGATACGCTTTCTTTGAATAATACAGTAGCGTGTGTTGTACGCAACCTTGAGATTTAACAAACACCACAACCAATCAAACTAGCCATTATGAATAGTAATACCTACTTTTTAAAATTATATTTATTTTATATTTCAAAATGGACATCATTTTTGGAATCGGAATATCTAATTTAGCCTAAGGTGAAATTTTGGTACTTTTCGGATAACTTTCATATTTTGATGAATAGTGAAAATTACTAAATTTTAATTAAAAACAACTTTTTTAATCAAAATAATTAATAGTGATAAATTATGAATTTGAGTGGTTTTAAAGTATATTTAGAATATATTTTTACCATTTAATATAATTTTGGTCATTGGACATAATTTTACAATTAAACCGAACATAAACAAGTGTCAATCTTTTGATAGTTATTATCTCTTTAAAACACGCTTTTTGTTTTGACAGCGGGAATTAATTTTAAATTAATTTATGCCACTTCTGTGTTTTGAATTTAGGAAAATGGATTCCATATTTTGAATCAGGATGTTCAAATTGTGTAAATAGGTAACTTTTATTTTTAGACATTTTGAATAATTACTGCGGTAAATATTTTATTTACCATGGTTAAGGGTAAATCCGGTAAATAAGGGTTAAAAAATAATATTATAATAATACTAAATTACCCTAAAACGTGTCTTAACCCTATTTGTTGATACATGGTCGACCATGAGCATCTTTGGGTCTATTTTGGGACCCCATGGATCCACTTGTAAGTGATAATGACACTTTATTTTAATTAAGTCAAAATGAATACAAAAATGACACAAGCATATATCTTTTAGAAAAACAATAGTTACATAGGGTTATATAAGTTGGATTTTAGATTATAAAAATTAATTAGAAAGATAAAAAGATTTAATATATAATTATATTTTATTTATAATTTTTAGACATTAAATAATTTATTTTATTTATGACACAATGATGATGCAGTAATTACTATAATAGTGAAAAATTAAAATAATTGATATTATAAATACCCAAACAAATATAATATGAAACTTTTAATTAATTAAACTAATTTTATAGGATAATAGGATATATTAGGATTGATTTAATTGACTTTGTTCGAAGTAATCAATCTGTTATGAGTTTCACAAAAATCAACTATTGAATAGTGTCAAAATTGACATAAAAGAGTTCTTAAAACAAATATTATATTATTAATTGATATTAAATTCCTAAAAATCTACGGTTCGGCCAAGAGACTTATATCAGGATAGGTTCATCATTAGTGGACCACTTGGGGGTCTCTTGGATGTATATAGTAAGTTTATTAACCATATTATTTAAAAATACAAAGAGACATTGTAAAAGTGAAACTAATTAACTTAGAGTTAATACTTAATGATAAGGTTAATATAAGTACCCAAACCTGTCTAAATTCTATTGGTTGAGTGGTTTTCGACCTATCCCCATTTTTGCCTTTGAATAGTCAACTTTGGAGCCATTGGAAACCGAATATGAATTTATTATAAATTAATATTTCTAGCTTTTCAAAAGGTGCCCCTCACCCCTCTTATAAAAGGGCACTCCTCCTTCTCATTTATTCACACCTTCAAAGCCTTTTGGATCGGCCAAACTCTTCCCAAATACTCTCACAACATCCCTCACTACAACATAGAGGCCTTAGTTTGATCATAAAGCCAACCTAAGGAGCCCGTTTGATCAAATCAAAAGAAAGAACCCGAAGAAGAGGTAATGATTTCACCACCCTTTTCTGAGTTCCTTTCTTCTTCCACTTACTCTTTCTTTGTTCTTACCATTCTAAAATTATAACTCCAGTATCTTACATATACTGTGATGTTATTATAAATATGGTAAAACCATATTCAGTATTCTATCCACCCTTTGAATAACATGTCACCATACGTGCGTACGTACAACTTACCGTCTCCACGTCGTGGTGTAATTGTTATTCAATATATTATTATTTGTATGGGTATAATAATGATGTGTAACTCATGTAAATAATAAATATAACATGTTAATGATTCTGTATATATGATATACCATCCATTTATATATTATTTTAATATCAAAAGAATGATATTGTCGCTCGTGCGTACGTACGGACTACCGTCTCCACGAACGCGATGAGATTCATTCTCCATCGTATCCATTCAAGTATAATTATCATTTGATGATTTAAAAATGATGTTTAAGGACTTGATATCATTCTGGATATGAATAATATACAACCTATCCTTTACAAACATGTCTTACGTAACAAAACATATAAAAGAAAACAAGTAAGTTAACACCTGATATAATGATAATACTAAGATATTATTATCAAATCAATATTAAAAGATCATATATGATATCATATTAATGTATATGATTCTTGTATAATTTAATAACAATTATTTCACCATTATAAAGGAGGTTATCCTACCCCAACAAAGGAAAAGTACAAGGTAAGGGTTGTATAACAATCTCTTCATTATCCGAGGTTGTTTATATGTAATAATCTACTGGGATCTGTTTATCATCCACATCCATGTTTCTAAAAAATGTATTTCAAAACATTTTTACTATTTACTAGAATATGAGGTAAAGACATTTATACCATTTTTTACTTTTATAAGTGGTTTATAAAGGAATCTTTCTGTCGTTTTCAAAACAAGGTCCCTTTTTAACCTTTTCAACAGAATTAAGGTAAGAATGTTTTTTTAAATTATACGGCGGGTGCGGCTAATTTTCGCCGTTATAAAATCTTCAAAACTTCCCTTACAAGCTTATAAGAATATTTTCAAAGAAAATGTTTTATTTTATATGTATCTTAAATGATTTCAAAATAAAAAAAGATATTTCTTTAAAAAGAATTTTGATTTCATCTATGTCAACATCCTTTGATGGATTTTACGCTTATTTGAAGTTGATTTATTGTAATACAAAGCTTCTATATTGTATTGAAGGTTTTGTGATATGTTTGACTATGGATGTGCTATTTTTATACCATTCATAGTTTATGGTGAAATTATTGACATTTCGTATGCTAGTTTTAATACGAATGTTTATGTTATGTTTAAACCTTTTCATATGGGAATGCATTGGACTTAGTAAGTGACGGGTGGAGCCCGCTATAGCTCCTCGATGCATCGGTAGGTCTCATGATAAAAACTAGTGTCTTGGCACAAGGCCTTGACAAAATCTAATTTGTAGTCTTGGCACGAGGCCTTGGCTATGTGGTTATGATAGTCTGGCATTATGCATTCCAACATTATGAAAGTGGTTATTGATTTTTGCATGTGATTATTCGATTAGTAGAATATCCACGTGAGTAACTAAATGGCATTATTTCATTTTTACCTTTGCCATTTTATGTTGAAGTTCAAGTTTAAAAGGATTTTGTTTTAGTAATGCATTGCCTTAAATGTTTATTCTTATTTATGAAAGTTTCCGCTATATTGTTATCCTTACTGGGCATTTGAGCTCACCCCTTTTATATGTTTTATTTTTCCCAGGATGTGAAGAAGTAAGTTATGAATGACCTGCAGGGATTTTATGAGGGGTTAATAGTGTGGATTGTGGAAACATTATGTTGTTGTATTAGTTTTTCATTTTATGATGTAATGTAAAACTTATGAATATATCTAGTGTTTCCAAGTCTACTAAACCAATCGGTCTTTCGAGATTTGATCTTTCTTGTGATCATGCCAATGTTATGTAATAATGCACCGACTCTGGGTAACTAGGGTCGGGGCGTTACAACCAATATCATAAATACATAATAATTCATGATTTATTACATAATTATCCACTTAATATATCACCATGGGATCATTAGGCCTAGTGTAATTGGATAATTCGGTATGTCACATAAAAAAATTGTGTCATAATAACAACAACGTTATTTAAAATCTCTAAAACATGCCTTTATACTCCATGGATCTTCAAAAAAATCTTTGGAAAACCTAGTGATGTATATTAGAGAGAGATAAGATATAAATCCCCACAAGGGAATAAATATGAAATAACATAAGGTAATGTAATATGTGATATCACAGAAGCATATCAATGTAACATATACGGGTTGATAATCATAATCTTGAACAATGAGGAATTTTAGAAAAAGTAATGACATAAAAGAAACATGAGAACACATAAAAAGTAGAAAATAAAAAATTAGGAAAGGAAGTCATGGCTAACCATTCCAACATCAAATAATTGGGTTATTATTATAACCTACCATTCTCTATACATGTAATCTCGGAAGATAATATTTAGACCCATTTTATTTGAGGGAAATAAAATATCTGGCCCATCCCCCACTTTCATATAATGTATATGACTATGTGTAAAATATATATACTATAAAATAAGGAAGTTTTTCATCAATTATAAACACAAGACTAATGTTTTTAGGTCAAATACATGTAAGTAACCAATAAATTAAGGATAGTTACGACTAGGTCAATACCCTTTATTAGAAACAGATATTGGTATTCACTACACAAATGTTTCCATTGGAAATTATAGTATTATTTTGGTATCATAATAGGTGTTCATAAAGATTTATAGAATGTGTGAATGAGAGATAATGGGGTATTTCATTACCTAGGAATCATAATAATAGTAGTATGGAATTTTAAAAACATTTATCAACTTGAGAAATAAAAAAAGGCATTACATAAATAAGGGACTTGAATGAAGAGGAGGATATGATCTCATTCCTTGAGTGGGTTAATCATAAACTATACAAGAGGCTTATTAATTTCCTAGGTGAACAATAGGAAGTCTAAATAAGTGTAGGGGATGATTATTATATTTATCCATGAGTTTTAAGTGAATATGAATGGTTGTTTTATGGTTTTTGAATCTATATGATAATGTGATATAAACCAATAAATTTCCCATGGTTTTTCCCATGGTTTTTAACAAAGAAAAGTGTTTTGATTTATTTTTCATACACACAAATTAAAAAAATAATAACAAATCCATTGGTGATGAGGATGTAAGTCATGTTTATTATGAATTGATTCTAAAAAAATCAAAATATAATATTTGTTTTAAAAGATTCATTAAGGGATTAAAAAATTAATTATATGACATGGAAACCACATTATTTTATTGGGTAAAAATTATTTTGTTTATGGATACTCTTTTTATTATTTATTATATCACTTTTGGTAATATATGATGTCATAATATAGATCATAAAATTATACCATATATTATTTTGACCTAAAAATCGAATGTCCAAGAAAATTATGAACACTTCATCATTGGATAATTTCAACAATACGGTTTCAAAAATAATATTTATTTTTTAAAAATTATTCACTTAATATTATCATTTGTACTCTTATATAGAAAATCTCCATTAATTGGAAAATACTGGTTTGTTGACAATAACAGTTATCTGAACCTTATAGAAATTAAATTAGACTTCATTAAATTATATTATAGTTTATATTTAAAATATTATTTCATAATAATATTTTATGAAAATATAATTTTTTAAAAAATTCGAATTTCATCAAAAAGTGTGTCTTTATTGAAACTGTATGTTTCCTAAAAATGCAATTTGGGTATAATTGGATGAAAATATATATTTCTTCAAATTTATTATTTAGTAAAATATTTTTTAAAAAAAATATATAAGTATAATAAATATTTTATTTAATTAAAATATAAAAAATCTTACTATTAGGTTCATGATACATATACCTTTATTACACCATTGTATTGCATAAAGGTATGGTGTGAAATGGTATGATTTTCATTGGGTGGTTTGGAGAACATAGTTGGGTTTGTGATCTAGATGTGCTTGAACTTTTCCAGTAAATAGTTTATCTCCTTCCTAATTTGTTGAATATTTTCTTCGGATTGTTTAAGGGTAAATACTTATGATTCTACCTCCATTAGAAGCTCTAATAAATGTTATTTAAAGGGTATAATCATACGATTTTAGGGAAACACTACTTTTTTGCTTTCTAAAATAGACATTATGATAATCAATGACATAATAGTCATAATAGTTACCATAAAATGGATATATTATAAATATTTTTTCTACATAGAGAAAAATAAAATATCAAATAAAATATAATGGACCAAAGAAACCAAAATAGTGCCTCATTTTTCTATATCCTTATTTATTAATGATGAATTTACTTATTATATTAAAAAATCATTTTCAAATATTGAAGTCATTACATTATTATCACTATCATAAATTACCCCCTCAAAAGTGTCATTTGATATACTAAAATAGGTGAAAGGAGTTCTTTTTCATTGTATCTTCCCATTCCCATGGCTCTTTTTAAAAATTGTTGGTCTACCACAATAATTTGACTAAGTAAGTTGTCATGATTTGTAGAAATTTTTCTCTATGATCTAAGATATTAATTTTATAATCCAAGTATAAAATAAAATGTACTCAATGGTAACACATATGGATATAGTAATTATGAGGGGTTGTGAATGTAGTTACCCAATAAGGATACATGGAACACGTCTGATGCATGATATAGGCAAGGAAGTAGTGGTAGTTGATTGGCCACCACTCTGATGCTATCAAGGATCTCAAAAGGGATGATGTCTATAGGAGTAATATTTTACTTATTCTGAAAAATCAAAACATTATTATATGGTGATATAAGGAGGAACACTTTATATTTGACCTCAAAATCTAGGTCTCATCGATAATTTTCTTTATATATTATTGGGTGACTTTTTTTGAATTTCACAAAAAACTGAATGATTTAAATCTTGAATGTTACTATTTAGATAATATATTGTCCCGTCATCATTTTCTTCCTAAAAATATTCTTTCATGTTGGGGTCTAATATCTCTTTCCATATAAATCCTCATAATGTTCCTATTGAATGATATAATGGAAAATGTTGTAACTTGATAACTTAAATATAGTAATTTACTAGTCCCAAAATACTTGAAAATATATTGAACCCAATATTAGTATATACCATAGAGTTTTAATGGCCCTTTCATACTATATATCCTTCTAAGATAGATATATAGTATTAATGATTAGTTCTATATACAAAGCCTCCTTAAGGCTTCTCCAACACCTCATGGTGGACATTTTTATCCCAACCATACACAACAGAGAGTGTAACTCTATGTAGTCTTTAAATTTAACTTATGAATATCAAAAATAGTTATTCAATATATATATATTCCTTTATAAAAATGAAATTTTATGACATTTTAAGGAAGTTGACTACCATCCAGATGGTGTTATTTCCTTTACGAGTCTTGGGGGTCCTATGATGACATCCATGATTATGTTTTCCCATTTTCATAAAGGTATAGGAAATGGTTTCTTCATACACATAGAAACCTCTAATTCTTCCTTTACTTATAGGAATACCATGAAGTGAGATAAAAACATTCCAATCACCTTCTTCATGTTCTACCGCTAGAAGTTTTACTTCAAATCCCTATTAATCATTGTAGGTCCAATATTAATATAGAAGGATGATCTATATACATCATTCAAAAGTTCCTTGATTCATTATTGTTTTTATGGGACACATATATGGGATCCAAACAATATAAATAATTTATCACCAAATATGATCTTCAATATATTTTCTGCCTTCTTTTTTGGAAACAATCCATCTTACTAGGCCTCATTGATCATCTCACAAAGATATGGTTGAGAATTCATTTAAGAAAGGATGGATAAAAATATATTTATTATTCCCATATCCATAATAATCTTATATAGTAAGACTATATCCCTTTAAATCTTCATCATTGTTAGGGTTGTAGGATCAATTTTACTCGAATCATCTACCACATTTTTTTTCCTTCCATGGATGGTAATGTATTGAAAAATACTAATACTTGACCATCTATAACCACCTTCATTGGTGCATATTAAGATCCTTTTTTTTGAATATATACTTGATGATTTTATGTTCCCCATATATTTTTCACATTTCAATGATGATATAATTCTCACAAAATATTCTTCATGAATATTACAGATACTAATTATAAATCTTGTGTTGGGTATTTCTAGTCATGTCTATTTAATTTGTGGGATGCACTAACTATAAGTTTTTCATCTTTCAAGAGTACGATACCAAATAATTTTTAAGGATGCCTCACTATAAATCAAAAATCCTCCCCACATGCGGGTTATGTGATCAATGATGCATTCATTATCCACGTCCTTATATCATTAAATATTTCAGTGTGTTCGTTAGTAAAAATATGTGAATCCATTTCATGTAAGATTTGATTTTGTCCTTGAATATCCTATTATGTTTCTCAAAAATCAATGATAGTACCTATTTAATCAATGGAAACTCTGAATTTCTTTCACAAATGATGGGGTATTACATCCTTTGATTGTATTAGTTTTTTATAGATCAACGGATATCATTTTTTTCCAATAATTTACCCTAATAAATTTACTTTCATCGACCAAATATCACATTAACTATAATATTTATATAACATTTCATTCTATAAGGTCATTCATAGAATATTTAAATTTCCCAAATGTTTATCATACATTTTGGTGTGGATAATATTATCATTAATAAAAACTACAGAGATTTATTCAAGTTAATCACTAAAGACTCCATCTATTAAGACCACAAAGGTTGTTATATCATTACTAAATACAAGTGGGTTCACTATGAACTCATATTACCAGCTGATTATATGAAGATAGTCTTGAAAAATTCCACCTTCTCCACTATTAATTTAAAATATACCAAATATATATCCACCATAGAGATATACTAGGATCAATAATATGAATCGAACAAGTCATCAATTCATGGTGGATAATAATTTTTTCACCGTGATCATGTTGAGATAATAATAATAAAGAAATAGGTCCATTTACCTCTTATTTTTCTTAATAGAGAGGACTGGTTCACCCCTTGGTGAATAACATTGTCATATAAAAGCTTTATTTAAATTATTCTAAAATTGATTCTTTAACTCCTTAGATTCAAAAATTAACATTCGATATAGAGTTATGGATACTATAAAGGATCCTTGTATGATCTCGATTGAGATATCATCCTCATAGTAAAGAGGAAGACTGGAAAATTATTTAATAAACCTTTCATAATAGTTCTGTAGATAGTAATATCATCAAGAATGATATATTCATTACTCTCAATAATTTTAGTTGGATACACTTTCCAATATATAAATAATATACGTGTTTGGTATTTGGTACCATATAAGATTCATTGTCCTCGTTTAGTTGGAATATAATTTGGTTTAGATTTGTGATTCAAATAGTGATTTTCATATCTAGAAAATTTATGTTTTCTCTTTGTAAATAAATAAAATCCAATCTTAAAATAGAATCATGTTCAACTAATGGGATAATAATAAGGATTTATAGGATATTCAGCCCAATTTTTTAGATATGGTATAGTTTATATACTCTGGATAAACCAAATCACCAATTTTCCATCGTCACTAATAACTCGAAATATATATTTTGAGTTATTGTTTGAACATTTCTTATAATCTCCTTTGATAGAAATGAATTCACAAAACTAGAATAAGTTAGAATTTCAGTTATAATTGAATGAGTAACTAGTTTGCCTATACCAAAATTATTATACAGATCCACCTCAACACTTACGATGAAATACCCTTATCCTTTCTCTATATTCCTTGGAGGGTTTTATCATTTTTTTCACTGAAGACCCTTTTAGTTAGGGCATTGATCCACACAGTGACCATGTTATTTTATGTTGATGCATTGGATTATTGGATGAGGGTTGAGTAGAATATTACTTTCTAACATCACATATGTGGGGTTATCCTATCTATAATCACTAGGAAATTTAAATTCCATACCAAACCTAAAGCATTTCATCATCCACTTAAGGAAATTTTCATGATGATTCTTCCCACACATTAGACATATAATATAATGGAATTTATTTCGAGTGTGACATTTTTTGATCACACTTACATATTAAAAATTCATTCTATTATTCATTAATCTAGTCCCAAGAGACTATTCATAGTCACCAATCTCCATTTAAATATTTAGGGAAACATTCAAAATTTCTTTAAATCTGTTAAAATCTCAATTAGACAACAATTTTGATAGATTCAAAACTATTCCACCATATAAGTTGTAGAAATTACTTTTATAGGTAATGATAAATATATATATATATATCGTGAAAGCCATTTAATATTTTCTTTGTATGTCCTGATGGATTCATCATCATTTTTCATAAGTCAAGTTAAATCCCTATCCATTTTAATTTTTCTAATGTGGGTATATTTTATTGTAACCCAGTTTTTGGGAATCCTTCCACTTATTATCATTGATATCCTCCATGGGAATAATATTTTTTAATAATGTCTATAATTGCTCAACTACTCCATCTATATAATAAATATATATCACTATAATCTCCTGCTCAATTCATTTAATGATTGAGAAGATCTTTTTAATAGTGTTTATCCACACCCCTGTGAACAATGGATCAATACATTGACCTAATTTTTTTTGGAATTTTTCATATAATGTTCCCTATTGTATCTTTATCTTTTTAGAGGGTTTTGGGTATTTCAATAGATTCTATTTGATGTTAAGAAATTTACTTAATTGGGTATTTATTATCATGATGTTGAAAAATCCCTCTCCCATTGGATGGCCATCACATTTGGGTAGTCTTTGCATTTTCTCTAACATTGGCTATTGACCCAGTTCCACTCATTTTTTTCCATTGACTAGAAATAAATAAAAAAATAGTGTTGATAAATTTTCAAATATTAAATAAATAAAGGGAAATGATGAACATGAATGGGATAACACTAAAATTACTTATATTCATTAACTGTGGAATATATTGTGTTCAATCAATATTACCCCTGATATTTTTACAAACATATAATTTTGTGGGAATTTTTTTCCCTTATGAATGTTTTAAAATGATGTTGTAAATTTACCCAATCATATAAAAATAAAATTTCAAAAAATGGTCCCAACAAGGCCCTTTATCTAACACTAGGTGGCGATTGATTCTATTTCAACGAACCCTTTTCGATGTTATTACCCCAATGTAAAACTATTCTTCTAACACATCAGCTTGTAGTATCTATAAATGGATGTATTTTATTAGAAACTACGTAATGTATAATTTACCCAAATCATGGTTTAATACCCTATGTTTATTTTTATTCTTATGACATTCACTCTAGTTCCCTAATCACAATCCGCAAATAATACAAATATCATTAAGACACATTATTTAGTGATTTGTTGTATAATTATACAATTAAATTAATTCTATAACATCATAAGGCATAATGTTTTTAGGTAATTAGGTACATTACCGAAAAAACACAACATAAATACAACAAAATTATTTAAAATCTCCAAAACATGCCCTTTTATTCCATGGATATTCTAAAATGGTGTGGGATTACCTGAGGACATACACAATAAATGAGTGACATATAAAGCCTAGTTTGGAAATGAACTATACATATCATAATGTAAATTAGTACATGTGGTCCAAAAGGCATATAAAGGTAACATAATATGGGTTATAATGATAATTTTGAGCAATTATTAATGAAAAAAATGTTGAGCAATTATTAATGAAAAAATATGATAATATAAAGGTAACATTATAATTTGGAAACACCATATAAATAAGAAGATAAATATAAGTTAAGGATAACCATTAATAAATAATAACCCAGTGTTCTTATAATATAATCTAATGTACCATATTTGGAATATCATTAGATAAAAGAATTAACCAAAAAATATGAGATCAATATAATTTTAGGACAACTCACATCTTTCATATCCTTTACATGCATTAGTGTGCCACAGAAATCTAAATATAAAAGGATGTATTTCATATATTTTAACTCCATTATTACTGAGGTAATGTTAAAAAATTATATAAATCCCCAATAAATGGAGGTTATATACAACTTATTGAATACCCTTGAGTGGAAATGGATTGTATTTTTCACAATAAAAATGTCTTACATGGAAGATTGTTGGATAATTTCGACAGTTTCATGGGTGTACATAATTTTTAATAGAGTGGGTTAATGAGGTAGAGATGGGTATTTAATTACATAAGAGTCATATTAACAAAAATTATGCTTAAAAACAATCCCATCAAGACATGTTGGAAATTAAAAGGTATTATATAAACAAGTTTTTTAAATAATGAGGGGAAGAGGACCCCTTACCTCGAGATGGTGCTTCTTAAATCCAAAGAGGAGCTTATTATGGTTATGGGTTATCATTGGGAGGGATATTAAGAGTAAAGGTCATAGTAACATCATGACCCATGAGTTTTGAGTAAATATTAATAGGATTTTAAGTTGTTTTATGTAGAAAAATGTATGATAATTCTTTGTTAATTTCTAAACATAGGATTTAGACTATATATGATAAATTAATCAAAACCAGAAAGCCTCCACTGGTTTGTGACCATGGTATATACCAAAGATGAGTGTTAATAATTATATCATATGATTATGAACCTAAAAAGTTTCGTTAATTACCTTAGTAATGTTGAAGTGAATAATGTTTATAAAGAATATATTTTAAAATCATAAAATATAATATATGTTTTGGGGTATTGATTATGGGTTTATAAAATTAATCTAATAACAACATAAATAAATTATTTTAAAAGGGAAAAAAAATTTGTTCCGTGATACTATTAATAGTATTAATTAAATATGGTTTTGAATTTTATCACTCCATAATGAATATTGTAGAAATATAACTTATAAAAATTATACGTAAAAATTTAATATTATCAAAAAATATAAATAGTACAACATTGGATAATTTAGATGTTCTAAATTAAAAAAAATATATATTTTAAAAAAAATATCTTAAATATGAAAATATTTAATTTTAAATAATAACCAACATTTAATAAAAAATGTGATTTTTTGACAATAATAGTTTTCAGACCCTTATAAAAATAACATATGACATTGTAAATTTATATTTTCATTTATATTTAATAAAAATTACATAATATATATATTTAATTAAAATATAATTTATTTATAAAATTATTGAATTTGTAAAGATTTGTTTATGGTTTGAAACTAAATATTCTAGAATAATTCAGTTATTATTTCAACATATAAAGCACTAACTTTATTGAACTTGTTATTTGTTCATTTAAAAGGTAATATTAAAAAGGGATAAATATTATCATTATTTTTTAAAAATTAAATATTAAAATTATTTTTTTCATAGATACATTTCCCATAATTACACCTATTAACTCTCTAAGGGTATTGTCTTTGATGGGGATATTTCATGTGGTGGGTTGGAGAACAAGTTTTGGGTCATGATCTCTATGATCAATAAATTCTTTTTAACTAGTTTTTTCATGCATTGATTTTTTAAAATTTGATTATTATTTTTCAAGGAATAATCCAAGTGATGTTGTATCCCAATAAATCACTAATAAATTGACTCCATGGGTATGATACTAATGGTTGAGGCCATCACTTCCTCTGCCTATGTCAAGTGGAATTAAGCATAACCCTAAATATAATAATCTTAGTACTAATTATAATATGGATATTTTATCCTTTTTTATAATTATCAATGTTTATATAAATTTAAAAAACCATATAACATTAAAATTAATCAAATTAGTGCATCTTATTTCTATAGATTCATTTCATAAAAAATAATTTACTCAATTTTTTTAAAATAATTTCATTAATAAATGTTAGGGACGTTACATATTGAATTTATGTTGTGCATAAACCATATTTATATTTTTCAAACTCAATATGAATGTGTATGGGATATATGTGATTTGGACCAACATGTTTTATTTTTACTTGTTCCTTTGAGATGAAACAATATATGGTACCCCCACCCAAAAATACAAATTATTCCACTACTATAATGGGAAAAGAGAAGATGAAATATATATCCATAAATGGTTTGAAAATAAGTCAATATTGTTCCATTGAATATATAAAAAACCACACCAATAATAAAATATAATTCAACACACTTTGAAATTATTATAAATTTCTTTTAAAAAAATTCGATCCTCTTCAATATCTTGTGATTCACAGACCATAATATTTAAAAGAAACATGTTACCCAATTAAAATATTATTATGAAAACATTAAAATTATAATATTGGTGTTAGGTTATTTTGAATGAATAATAATAAATAAATTGTGATAATATTATATATTTAAATTTTATAAAAACAATTGACTTTTTATTTATTTATTATAAATAAACTAGTAATCAATACAATGAAAATGAAATATTTTATAAAGAAAATCATTTTTTATAATGAAATTTTTTTAATATTTGAAAACATCATTTAAAATTAATTTTTAACAAATATTTAATATATAGTTGAAAAATAACCCTAATTTTTATAATATAAATGTCAAAATTATATTTGGGTGAATTTTGGAGATTTTTTTGAAAGGATTATTTTTTTGATGAAAAATGAAAAATCCAAATTTTTCATCTTAAAATACTATCTATTTATATTACATAATAAGTTAAATTACATTCTAAATTTTTTTATGTAGTAAAATTTGGAAAATTATATTAAAATTTAACAATTTTTTTCATTTTATTCAATTTTATTTTTAATTCTAAATTAAAAACATTTTAAACTCTTTAATGATAGTCATTGATAAATGTGATTTTTCAACATGTTTCTTGATTTAATATTAAATTGAATCTATAAATTTTGTGATTTTAATTTTTAAAATGGATTATATATTTGTAATAATGAAAATATATATTATATAATTTGTCTAACATAATTTCTGGTCATAATGAATAGTAAAAGCAGAAAAAATTATTTACCACGGTTGGGGGTAAAACAGGTTTATTGAGGGATTAAACATCAAAGATAATGGTTAAAAATTTCAAAAACATTTATAAACCCTATTTTGACCACATTTCACCCTTATAACTTACATTTTTTGATAATTACATATTTATTTATCCTTTTCTCTTCTGAGTAAAATGGGTAACCATTTTTAATTTTTAAAATTCCAATTATGTCCTCTCCCCAATTATATAATGTCACCCATCTCATTTCAACATAAAACATAAAATCCATTTATTAAGACACTAAGTGCACTAATTTATTATTTAAATACCACTGCACATCCAATATGCCTTATTTTTTAAGTAAATCCTCATATGGAGTCTTTAGGTATAAACATAAATAGGCTCTATGATGGAGAGGTAAAGTCCATAACAATGGATTTTAATTTATTTCTTACTAAAAATACTTAAAATCATCTTAAAATATTTTAATATAATGAATATATTATATACCATATTATGATATTTTATTTTATTATTATTAAAATCAAAATCATTCTTCAATTCACTCAAATGGGAAAAATAAACAGCCGACCTTGTGTACGATGAGCAACCGCTTCGTAAACGGATGTATTTGATTCTCCATCACCACCTCTCATAGTAATATGTAATGATTCATTTAAATTGTATTTATATGATATTTGGAGCATAATTATATCTCTATAATTAATAAATCACATATTCATTCTAACATTTCAATCTATGGGGTATACAATATTTCCACTTTTGCATATGGCGTCCTACCGTCGCACGAATTGATGTTATTCTCTTTTAACTACCAACATAAAAGAAATGAAATAAGGATAAATTTAATTAATATATGTGATATATATGATATAATAATATCTTATTAAATGTTTTTATATAATTTTTTCCATTGGATGTATCTTTTGAGAAAAATGGAAACAATTTTCATGTGTATGTATGACCTGTCACCTCCATAAATGGTGTAATCAATTTTCTATCTCTATATTTTTTAGATTACTATAAAAAAATATAATGAATATATTGTATATTTAAATCATTTTAATATTCCTGATATTATTTATCAATTTTAAATGTAAAATGTCCAAAATTTCTGAACCAAATCATACATTGAAAAGGATGCAATTATCACATGAAATGATGATGTTAAAAACAACTACTAATAAAAGGGTTATAAAATACTATGAAAATGTATATATTGTATGATATATTTGATTATATTTCATTAATAAATATAGAATAAATCAATATTTATTATTTAAGAGGATCATACCCATATTAAGGAAGACTAACCTTGGGTAAAGGTTTCATGTCTCGCTTTTACTTTCATGAGACATATTATATATACACCACTTAATTATTTTATGTATTATATATACTACTAATTTGAATTTTTATATCATAAATATATTTTTCTATGTGGAATTGAAATTTTCATTGGATTTTATTTCTTTCATGGGTGATATGATTCAAAAGTTACAAATGTGGTAAGGTTTTATTTCAAAATCAAGTCATTATTCATAATTTTCAATGTTTATGTCTTTCATAGGGAAATTATATAATATTAATTTATTAAACATAATGAATATTCTTATTTGTTTTTTATTTAGGAAATTTTAATGAAAGAGTAATTTTTTTCACTATCAGTTACTAAAAATATTGAGAAAATGATTTTATAAAAATCTGATTTTATTTCTCTATTTAGTTGAAAATAATTTTCAATCCAAATACATGTTTTATTAGAAAAATTTCAAAAATTTATGTTACAATTTCATAATTATTATTTGCATACATTGTTACCAATATTACACTTTTTAAAAAATTGTTTGAAAAGAATCTTATAGTCATTTTCTGAATAAGTAACTTTTGACCTTTTTTATAATAGTGCGAATAGAATGTTTTTTAACATTTAAAAATTATACTGAATATCACATCCTAGTGTATGATTAATATATTAAAATATAATTAAAAATATTTAAATTTTTTTTCAATAAAAATAATTTTCTATCTATTTTTTTGAACATTTATATTTAAAATTATTGCCAAACTGAAAAGGTTATTTTTTTAAGAATTTTTTAATAACATTTTGGTATTTATATTCCTCAATGACATAAACTATTTAATTTATATTTTATTAATTGGGTATACGTTGTATTGATTTCATCCTTATTAGTTTCTTAGAATTTGATGATAATTTCTATTAGGGAATTACAATTTTATAATCATTACACTTATTAATCAAGATGGATTATGATTATGTTTATGGGTTGGGATATGAATTAATATTTTGTAATTTTTTTAATATATGAATTTTTATAGGGATTATATTCCACCACATTTATTTAAGTAATTAATTTTATTTATTATGTGATGGATGGGTCTTGTAATTTCATAACCCCTTGATACATTGGTAGTTCTCATGAGATAATTTAGTTGGGAAACTAAATGGGGGTTTCTGATAGTCTTAAACTATCTTTTGAAATGTATTAATAGTATTTTAATGATATATAGAATTTTTACTTCAATAATTATGACATTATTTATTAATTACCATGTGATTCTTTAAATAGTTATAATATCGACAGAAAAATTTCAATATAATGTGATTATTTTTATGGATTTATTTACCAATATTTATTACTCAGATATTACTCTCAAGTTATTGTTTACATTGCATGATTTTTAGTTATATTCCACTCTATAATTATTATGAATATTTATTCTTGATATCATCCACTATAGGCATACCCTTACTAAGCATCTCATCTCTGCCCATTCTTATGTTTTATTTTCCATAGGATAACAGGATGTTTTTTTGTTATTGATATGATGGGATAATATATGGGTAATGATTGAATTATCAAAGAATCCCCTTTATGTATTTTATTTATTAATATTTAATTTGGATTTTATACTATGTACCATTTTTTCCAAGACTACTAAACAATTCAGCCCTTTAGGTTGTAATGATGGGTATTCAGATCTAATGTAATAATGAAACTACTAGGTCATGACCTTTAGGGTCAGGGTCTTTATGGATGGTATCATAGAAAGTTTAATATAAATATTTAAAAATAAATTTATGAATATATTTAATATAGAACATAACCCTATGACTAACATTTAGGATGAGTCTAAGTACAACAAAGCATCCTAATTTTTTGGTAAAGTAGATATTATGTTGTTCTCTTAGGAATATATTCATTTATAGACACTAAATATATATGTGGTTCTATTATTTATGTACCTAGGAGTAATAAATCAACAAAGTTAATGTAGTTCTTGAATTGAGAGTTACACGGTACCCAAAAATGTGCCTTAATGAAAAAATTGTTTGAAAATATTATGGGTTGTTCATTTTTTAATTTACTCTTTCATTAAAACCCATTATTAAGTGCTGAAAATATTTTTATTATTTGAAAACATTCCAAAAGAAAAAATGTTTATTATTAAGTTATCATCCACGCATAAATTTTTCAATTTATTCTAGGTGCCTCACTATTTTTGGGATTATACAATATATTTCTTAAAGTAATGATCTTATATATTATATTCCATTATTTAGAATTAGTACATGGTAGTATGAATGTGAACATTATCAATGCATATAGTATATATTGGGATTTCCCTCCTATTTAAGATAATGAAGATGGATTTTGAGTTGTATCATGATCATACCAACTTATAAAAATATTGGGGTAGTTAAATTAGGATATGACAGATTAAAATTCCCACATAGAGTATCCTACTGATACAAAACATGGGATGATAATATCATACTGCTTCACACGTCATTATCCTCCATCATTCAATGAGAATAAAATTCCATTTTTCTGTAAGTAATGGATATGTTCTGTAGAAAATATATTTCTTATATTGGAAAAAATTTAGAGGAAAATTTATCATGGATGTTTAACTTATCGTACTAGATACAAATCAATGGTGTGTAATTGTTTCAAAACACTAAAGATGTATTGGAAATAGGGAATATGGAATTAGAGGATATTAATTTACTCTTATTAGCAAATAATTTTCCTTATGTACAATGAGCTGATATGAGGACGAAGTTTTATAGTCTAAGATAAATGAAATATAAAAATGTTTATTGGAAAGAAGGAAGCATTATATGGTTTGTGAGGCATGTTATGGGTTACACATGTAATACAAAGAGTTTTATTCAAAATTTAATTGATTGTTTAAATTGAATAATTTAATGGGAACTACTGTCCTAAACATTCCCATAATATGAGGACATAGTATCACATGCTATCAAGATAAAGTAACAATTATCCATGTCATATATATTTAACTGGATGAATAATAAGAAAATGATAAAAAAGAAAAAGATAGATAAAGGTGATAAGGGAAGGAATGATTTTATATTATGTTGAAATTTAAAAACCCTTGGTACTTACATAGATGGAATGGTATTTTGATAAAACTATGGAAGGAAACGCCACCGTGATCAAGATTAAAAGGAAAATAAAGATATTTTAGATGTTCAAGGATTCAACAATAAGGATATGGGGCACCCTGAAAATGATCTCTGAAATCATCAAGGGAACATACTTCATAATTAATTAAGAGATCATAGTTATGTGTATATTATTAATAAATCAAAGGTGGAATGATTAAAGTTATTTTTCATTTG
Organism: Viscum album; assembly: GCA_963277665.1. Lineage (NCBI taxonomy): Eukaryota > Viridiplantae > Streptophyta > Magnoliopsida > Santalales > Viscaceae > Viscum > Viscum album. The sequence continues at coordinate 1,153,871,642 of OY728140.1, forward strand.
GATTCATGAATTTTGATGTATTTTTTATTTATTATTTATATTCTCATTATAATAATAATTAAATGTATAAAGACTATACTTCAATAGTATTTAATTTTGTATTTCAAATAATATGTTGATTTGTACCAAGAGAATTTATTCATTTTGACGCTACTATTTTTGTAAAACACCTGTATACGAGAATATAGCCCTAACAATGTGCTTAGTGGTGAGATAATAACGATAAATGTATTTTTATGGTATAGTTTTGATGACCATGAAATTGGTTACTCAATTGATTATTTTTGGTGACTAGGGTATTAAAAAAATTGGAATGTCGCATTAATATCCCTTTTTATTATATGGGGAATAAAATATAGATTTAGAGTCCTTACTTCTAAATTATTCTACTTTTAATAAGATAATATATATTGTGAATGAGTCTTACAGTTAAACATTTGTGATATGGATTTGGTCAAATTTTAGGATTTTCTTATTGAGTTATTAGAGAATAATTTATTATAAAGGGAAACATTTGATAACCATTTATATTTTAGTAAACATAGGTGGATAATATTTTTACTCTTTTGTGGATTAGATGATCCATTAAATGATTACTTTTTTTATGGTAGGAATAAAAATTTTATCATTGATATTCATTTCTTGGAGTATGAAATGGAGATATAATAGACCAAATAACTACCAAAGATTGAAATTGTGAGTATATATTCTGGTGGTCTCTATCATATTATTAAAATAATCCTTGATCTCTAGAAAAAAACCTTGAAACAAAATAGTGATCTTATTACCTTTATATCTGATAAAAACACAATATTTATCACTCGTCAAATATTTATTGTATTTTGGTTGTTAAATTACTCATGGTAATTCAAATTATTTTCATAAATTATATCTATCACACACAATGATTATTTATGATTTTATTTCATTCCCATATCATTACATCCCACCAATATTCTCTGATTTGGAAACTAATTTTTATGTTATTCTAGAGGTTTATTTTACTTCCCTTACTATAATATTAAGAGGATATTTTTTTAACAATTTTTACCATGTGTGTTTTCCTTAATGTATTTTTAACATGTAAAACCCATAACTACTATTAACATAATCAAACTCTGGGGATTAAATGTATTTAAGCGTATAGAATGTAATACCTGAATTTTCTAAAACAGGAACATCATGTTAAATTTAATATGTTCCAAAAAACAAAAAATTTAATAAGATAATGTAAAACTCTTAGACTATGTGATATATTAAGTTATAAATAAATTCAATATCTTTGATATCTTGTGATACCTGAAACAATGTTTATAAATTAAACATAATACACTTTGAAAATTGTATTTTATAAACCTGACCATTATGACATAGAAATAAATTTAGAAAATATTAATAGGAATAAATAAAATAAGAAAGTTATATGGTTTACACATGATTAAAATAAAATAATTCATTATATACTATTTGATAAATAATAATAATCATTTAAATGGAAATGAAATGTTTTCATGGAAACTATGCTATTTTAAAGGGTTGTTTCATCATGATCTTCACAGATAATTTAAAATTCCATTTTTCCACTTATATAAAATTTCTATTCAAAAATAAATTTCTTTTTTAATACATAAATATCTGAATTATCATTGGTTGATTTTATAAAATTTTATGAAAAGTTTAATTTTTTGATTAATAGTGAAAATATTTTTTTTATGATATAAACTTTTTGTTTAAATTATTAATGAAGATAAATAAAATTTTAATTTCTTTAAAAGTAAAATTTTACATATTATATTAAAATTTTACTAATTAGATCAATTTAATAAATTTCATATTGAATTTTTATATTAGATCGTTTAACATATTTTGATGTTTTTATTTGGAAAACCCGTTTTTTGGACTTGTTTAAAAGTTCAATTGTAAATTGGATTATTCCAATTTAGTGAATGGTTTTTGAAAAATATATTTTTTACTTCAAATAAAAATAAATAATATTATTCAACTATGTCTTGTTAATTTTTATCTTAATTAATAATAATAGTAGTAAAAATTATTTACCAAATATAGGGTTAATAAGGGTTTACTGGGGGGGTTAAACTAAAAATATAATAACTAAAATTTAACCAAAAAATGTTTGAATCATTTTTTATATTATTATTTTAAAATTATCATTTTCATGTTAATTTAATTATCCATTTTGGAGCCTTTTATAATTTTGAAAACACGGTTTTAACATTATCGGTTAAAAAAATTCCACATGTTCCCTCTCTCAAACAAATAAAAGGACACACCATTTCAAATCCAAATCAAATTTAAAATACCATACATTTTGAAAATATATTCCCAAATATATTGCCTAAATGAATCCCCACATCTTATAGGACATTTTTTGAATATTAAATCTTCTTATGAAGGGTTTATATATAAACATAAAGAGGCTCTCTAAGGAATAGGTATAGTCCATGATGATTAAAATTCATTTTACTTATCCATTTGACATCATAAAATATTATCCATCTATGATAATATAATAAAACTATTATCTCACATATAATAAGTTTTTTTTGTAAATTTATTAACCTATATTCATCTATAATTCCAAAAAATGGGAAACAATGTCTTTGATCATGTGTATGAGGGACTTCTTCCTCGAGAACTGTTGTGATTCATTTTCAATCACCGCTATACATAATAGGATATAATGATTGATTTGAAATATTTTTTTATCCCATTTGGGTGGGGGTCACTAAAAATTTGTTTTTTCATGTATCTGGATATACCTAGTGGATCATATATTGATAATGGTTCGTGGGTCTACATTCCAATGGTAGGTGGTTATTGGGGACAATTACCAATGACTCTTAAGAACAAACATTGGTGGGTTGTTGGGCTCATGAAAGAATTATGGAGTAAATTATTTTGCACTCTGATAATATATTACATATTTAATAAATATTCCTAAACCCCTTTGAAATTATATATATGGAATTTTCCACCCCTATGTATCAACAATATATTATTGACAAGAATTGATAGGAAACCGTCTGTATTTATCAAAGGTTATACATAGAGGGAAACATATATGTGTATATGAGTATATCCAGTGATGGATCCATCTATATATATCAGAGGTCCTCCGTCTTGGTTACATTCATTAGTTTGTGATGCTGGTTTTAAGGGACATTGTTAGGTGCTATAGAAATTATTGTTATATAGGGAGATGAGAGTTGTTGTTATGTTGGGATGAGGCCCATGATAGGGGCTTCCTACATATCCCTATGAGAGGAACTATAACCTACATAGTTTAGTGCCACAAAATGGGACACATCATGACTCTTATATTAATATGAAAAGGACTAGACCAAGAAATTTAATTTCATACGAGGGATGTCATGGAAAGAAGATACCTAGAAATGGATGATGTAGGACTTACGCCAAAACGACCCAAGGGACCTATAGGGGATTTAACCTCCCAGGTAGGGTGAAGGATCTTACTAGGAATGTATCCCAATAAGCATGTTGATGGAGATAACTGGATGGAACATATACCTCCAGGTTGTATATCACCCTACTGGGAATGTGGCACATACATGATTAGGTTGATTTTTGGGTGTTGAGTTCGAACCATAGGGAGAATTCTTATGAATCATATTTTTAAAGGAATCAATACCCACATTTTTTGAATGTTTGGGATTTTACCCCTATAGGGGATACAGAAATAGATGATTCATCAGAAATATGACCCTTTGCATGTTAATCTCGTGAAGAATATGTCCCTTTGAGATGTTGTTAACATGGTTTTGGTACATACACCTATAATATAGATAGTTTGAGTATATTTGGTGGTGGTAGTGATATGATCATCACTAAAATCTAATCATAGTATATTGATAATTATTGTGATAAAAAAGTGTAAGTGGATGATCTAAAACATTGTATGATCTATTTAATGAATCTGTGAACATGTGTGTGTCTATTAATGGTTTGGGAATGTCCATGATTAAATACTAGGGGATTACACCATGAGTAATATCAAAGAGAGACAATTGATCATGATTTTCTTGTAAAATAGGGTGAGTCCTTGGAGCGGTATTTCAGATAAAAATATGGAACATTTAAATTCCCATCTTATATATTTTTTATAACCTTGTGACCATTGATTACATATCCATATAGATATGTCATAATGCAATAATTTATACAAGTATTAAGGGATAAAAGGTTATTCTAGATCTAATTACACTAACCCCAAGGCTCACATCATCATTACTAGAAGAATTCATGATTTATAAGAGGATTTATCATGATAATAGATAGGGTAAAAATGAGCAGACCCATTTTTTCCAGGGAAAATCATGAAGCAAAGGATATTATTTTGTGTCTTATTCTTTAACCATACATGTTTGGGGCCGTGGACGAGGTCTATATTTTTTTCCACTCATATGGGGGTCCCATGGAAATGGGTTTCCTATCATTTATGATATGATAATGGGATTAGAGATAAATTGTTTTAATTGATACATTAGTGGTGTGGCTTTTACCTTACCCATATATTGGTTGGATGGATTGGGAGAACCTTGCCAAGGTGATAACTGGGTGATATTTCTATGGCCTTACCCATGTATTTCCTTGGAGTTCTAGAAATCACATCTCCCAAGTAATACATGGGTGATCGTAATTCACCCAGATGATACTTGGAAGGACTGGTAAGATCTATCACATGTGATACAGAAGAGAGTTTGGTGGGATCTCATCTAACTAATACATGGGTGAGATGATTCTTAAATGTTTGTAAAAGAACCACCTAGGAAACAAAACATTGGAATGTCCATCCCATGACATCCAATGGTCTCCTGTGGTGATATTAAGTGGTTTGTACTTACGTTTTGTTCCATGTAAGCACCATTATCTCTAGTATATTCAATCTATGGGGAGGCTTGTCAAATTTTCCCTTGGAGTTCTTAAACAATTGATGTGAAAAAATACATTGGATCTTAGAAAATACTCCATGATTGGTAGGATTAAAATACCACCTACTGGATTGTGTGACTTGAACAAAATAAATGGTTCACTAGAGCTTTGGAATTACCCTTCATCATCTAGATATGTGAATAGTGTAGCTGAAGATACTGGTCTCTGTTAATCCATGGGACCCTAGGTAAAGCATGAAGTTCTTTCATGTCACTCACATGTATCTCGTGCACAGGTTTGATATATGTGAGGAGTTTTTCATGATTCTTGGGATACAATAGTTTTACCTATAAGAGTATGTTAAAACATAGGTGGGGATTTTGTGTGATCAAATAGGGTGACTACACTGGAAAATTAAGTCTAACTTTCACACCATTACCTCATCACTCAATATAGGATATTGTTATTAGAATCTTTTTATACCAATGTGAAAAAGGGAGTGTGGAAAAATAATCCCCCATTAGAATTTTTTCTGAACAAAAAAAAGGATATCACATCCCAAGGTAGAGAAAAACACATAATTTTATAAAAAAATCATTCCTTGGCCACAATGTTTTCACTTATATTCATGAATTGTTTTTTGAGAACATTATTGTTCACGTGTTGTTCATGGGAGAATTGAGTGAACAGTCCACACAATTTGATCACATTGGGTGGTTAGGAAAGGAAATATAATATGTATAACACAAATGTTGTTCATGTTACGATACCATATAGGATTCCATTCATCAAAAAATAGTATCACCTACCCAACCCCCCTCCCCACTCACACCATTCAACTGCCAAAAGGATATAATTGTTTAATTAATTCATGCATTTCTCATAAGTACATTCATGAAACATACTCATAGTATTCAATTACTAGAGTGATCCTCATACATGATGTGAATTTAGCAAGTCACATCTACCTAGTCACCTAGGTTAGTGACCTACACATGGTCACATTAGAGAACTGAGCTACGCAGGGTCACATGGATGAACTGACTTATGAAAGGTCACATTATAGAAGTGACTTGTATGTAAACACTTGGGATAAGTATCCTTCATGGGGTCTGTTGTCAAATAGTTTCTTCAAAATAATCCAAAATAAAAAACTTTTCAATAATGAAAATCAATGTGTTTCCTTCAAATGGATACTAATTTTTATTGAGTTTTTATGAAAAATTAGTTCTCATATCAAGGAAAGGATTGAAATAATTGTCCATGGATATTATGAAGTGTTTAATTAGATCCCATCATTTTTATCTAGAAATGTAACTAAAGAGTTATCATTGTGAATATCCATAAAATGACTAGTTTCCAATTTAAAACCATGGAATTTTGGGAGACTTATTCATTATGATTCTAGTAATTTATTTATTTATTTCTTTTTCCAAGGTCTTCAAAATTTTTATGACTACCAAAATATCTTACAGGGGATCATTTATTACTGATGTAATGGTACCATCTGCATGTGTCATACACCATATTAGATATTCTCTATTTCTAAATCATTACCCTTCTAAATCAAAACCATAATACTACAAATATTGAATCAATTATTCAAGGATAGATTAATCAAAATATTGGATGTAAAAATTAGTCAGCCACATGAGATGATATTTCAAACAAAAATGGATTTTGGTGTACTATGATTGAATGTCTTGGTCTGAATTCAATGCTAAACTGATGGTAGATGTATTTATGAGGCTTTCTAGGTGGCTCAAATATAATCTTATGAGCACTAGAACATCGTTCGTGAGTTTTTAATTCGATGTATCCAACAAAAAAAATACATTCTATATGACATTTTTAAATGTTGACATCTGTTTATGGGATTTGTATTAGGTATTGGGATCTCCAATCCATATATGTAGGAAGAGTTCATAAAATTGAAAGTGAAATGAGGCGATGCTAATGGAACACCTACTTTATATCATGTGATATTACTAGTATCCTATGATGCGAGGAACCAATACCCTCTCACAAGGAGAAATGTCTATTATGATGAATTGATGAAGGAATCATAGAAACAAAATAAGAAGGTCTTAGTTTCCAATACCCGATGGGTTGTCCCTCATTAGAAAAGTGGGGAATACCATATATGTTTTTTCCTACATTATATTAGGGAAAATATGATTGGAGTATGTATCTATTCATGTCTAAATTAAAAACAAAACCACCCTTGATGGTTCTCCAAAATTGTGGTTGAGTATCCATATGATTTAAATCTATGAATCAAATTATGGTTTGAGTATTGGAATGTTACTAATTTCATATAGGTTGGCTAATGAGAATAATGTGTGATTAAAATATCCTTTATTTAAATTGATCCAATAGTACATATTCAATGTGTATATAGGGATTCCACAAATCCATATTTCTATTCCATTTCAATTTTTTGTTGAGGTAGATAATATCATAGTCATCTTCTGTCATTGTGCTGAGAAATAATGGGGTTCTTGGAGGATTGTTCTGAAAATTCAACCATGTTATTTATTTCATCTAACCATTTTCCCTGAAGTAGGATGAATCTTTAAAGAAACTAAAACAATTGGTGGAATTAAATTTATTCACATAATGGAATCAACTGACTAGGATACGTAGTGATAATGGTACTAATGAGAAAGAACTAAGGTCATAAATTATATCGTTCAAAGATAGCATAATGGAATCCCAGATTTATGGGTACATCATTTTTCAATGCTTATGTGGAATTAAATTTTCCAACCAATTTATGTGTCTATAAGAAGATATTTTATCTCATCCCATTCACTCCCAATTAGACCTAACTTCCATGGTAAACCGACATCTATAGATCCTCATGTATCTAGAGGTATCTTAGGAAGTGATCATGTTCCCCCCATAGGATTCATCTATTGGGATTAATTCTAGTAAGAATAATGCCTAGATTTCATTGTACCCTAATACATAATTAATATCAAGCATCCACGAAGTTGAAGCTATAGAAAATATTGGATGGGTAATGAATGATAGAATGTATAATACCATCGGTGATGATGATGGGGGTCCAAAACCTTCTAAAAATATTTGATATGGGACATACATAATGCTAGATTTGACGATATTACATCTTCTAAGCCCAATTTCTCTAGTCAATATAAGTTGGAAGAAACATGATCTCCAACTTCCAAAACTATTTTCATTATAGTTTGGTGTTGAAAATCTATAAAATAAAGGGATATTGGGTCCTCTTGAAAACTATAGCGGGAAGAATCATACTATGTGATTCTCAAGGAGATTGAATTATAGCAGGATATGACCTCGTCCATAAAATATTTATGGGTATTTATCCATGTCGGCATTCATTTACCATAAATACTAGATATTCAATCCCACTGAGATTCCACTTGGATACTAATCTTGAGGTTGTTGAAAATTAACTTTAAGAAAAAGATATGATTTTATATACCATTGATGAACTGGTTTAATCTATGAAGTAGGTGATATATATGATAATCCATTGTGTTATTGATGTTGAGTAGAATCAAATAACTGATGAATTGGATAATTTTATTGAAGTTAATGGGGTATGGAATTATTCTCATCTCTTTTCCCATCCACAATAATAGTAATTTAATTTTGTTAGAGGAACAAATGTGACATTGATTTATAATGGAAAGAAAAAGAGGCACTTGGGGTTGAGTTTATGATACAAAAATATGGACTAATGGGAACCCCCATGGGGTCTGATAGATCCACCCCTAAATCGATGGATTAATTCCTAGGTCGGAGGTTAATGGGGGGGGAGATAGTGGTGGAATACCTTTTATTTCATCCTACTATTCTATTATTTTTAGGTGAATGTTCCAATCTTCTTCATTTATTGAAAAAGGTATTATGAAGAATAAATACATTGGTCGAGAAAATTATTATATTTGGGAGTTTTAAAAACATTATTGTTAATACATATTTCCTAATTATGAATCTAATCCTAGATTTGGTTTCCAATGTCTTCTCCCCTGTCCTCTCCTAATGGGAATAAGGCAAACACTCCTTAAATTTAGGATGTTACCCTTGATGAGGCTCGTATCCATGACAGTGATTTGGTTCCCCCATCATGATAAGTGTCAAAATATGAGACCACATCTACAATCGCTACTGTAAAGGGAGTGAAGAACCCTACTAATGTCTAATATGTAACAAAAGGAGTTTTGAATTCATTACTGTCTCATTCCCTATTCAATATTTTAGATCACCATTAAATACTTCATTTTATTGTGAAAACCACCAATGGTTTTGTGACAATCTCAATGGGGTTTTATCATGATCTTCATCGAACCAATAAAGGTATGAGTGTTAACCCCGATTCATAGTAGACAAAAATAGATTTTCATACCAAGATTTAAGTGAATATAATTTATGGAATAAAAAATTCGGTTCGTTAGAAAAGTGCTTAAGATACCCTTACTAGGGAGGATTCTATATTGTAGGAATCATTAGAAAATAATCAAATTAAATTTGAATTTTTTTAAGAGGATTACTTTTTCTTCTAATCTATTAGGCTTTAGGGAAATTAATTGTGAATTGTATTGAGGTTATTTTTCTCTATTTTATGTTTTTACACATGTATTCCCTCCTGTTGTTTGATTCATTAAACCAAATACGTTGACTAGTATATCTTTTTCTATGTAAAACAATTCCTTGTAGATCCGTGACCACGGTGGTGTTGTTTATATTTTTCATGTTATGGAAGGTGAACTAGTTCAATGTCATGAAGCTAGGGGTTATCATTATCCTTCCATAATGGGTCCTATGAAAAATTAGGAAGATTATTTTTATCAAGAAATTCAATTTCAGACTAGAGACACCCTGAATTTTTGGAGGAATCACAATAAACATATAATACCTCAATTAGTGGACATCATCAACAATTTCAATATCTGTTTCCTTTATCATTACTATCATAAAATGTTGGTGAATAATTTCATTTTTATTTCAGATCAATTAGTAGCAGAGGTTGAATCTAAAGGGAAATCCTCTAGCCCAACCCAACAAATACTACATATTGGGGGAGACATTATCCTAGAATGAAAAATGAAATCTGGTACCAAATGTTAGTTAGTACCAGAGTATACCGCCCCTATTGATACTATCATTTCAGGAATCCTGGAGGCTCAACATATTTTTTGAGAATTTAAATGGTTCATTTGGTATGATATATGGGAGTTAGTTTTGAAGACACTTATAAAATATGTACCTTCAAAAATTCAGTAGCTCTATAGATTTTTCATCATGTTATTGTATGATATATTTACTATCGTGTGATACACTATACTATGAAGGATATTATTTTTTTATTGTAGTCAAAACATGGGTCATAAGAACTCCTCCCTATAGAAATTTTTATCGTTGAAACTGATGATCTCTATGATATAATATTGTAAATAGTTATCAATCATTCAAAAAGGTTGGATGAGTGAATTTTAATGATTTACAAGAAAAAAATTATAATATTAAATCTCCAACAATAATTTGATACAGCCATATGGAAGATCCTATAACATCAAGATTCACTATAAGTTGTTCAGGGTGAGTGAAATACTACCATTACGGTAGTAACAGAGGAGCTATACTAGTGAGAGGAGGCTATGACTACCTTGTTAGTAAGGATTTGGTAGATTTTTTTATGGATCATGAGGCCCTAAAAAAGTAAAATGTAATAATGATGGTCTTTTATAAGTATGATACATAAACTCAAAATTTTATATTATTTCCTAACATTTTTTCTATAAATTGAAATAATTATTTCTTATCCAATATATCATTTTACACTATTTATACTACCATTTTATCATAACTCTAATGATGAATCTTTTGATTGAACACCCTTTTTAAATTTTCTTAAGTACAATGATTGTATTAAGAATATGATCTCTATTTTCTCATTTTTTGGAACCCTTCAAACACAGCGTTATAATTTTTTGACTCACATGATAGGAAAAAAATTATTTTTATTAATCACCATATTTTTTCATAATATATAACTAATGATTAATTAGAGTGAGTTACATCAGTTTCCCTTGGATGTAAATCTTTTTAGGCCAAACAACATTGATAATGAGTTATGGGGATAATCACCCATATAAGTCTTTTATGCCAAGAATGATCCTACACATTCTAGATATGAGGGGGAGATTTTTTTTCATTATCTAGGAAATTTTTGATATGAAGATATGTCATGGGATAAGTTAACAAGGAATTATCACAAACCATGTTTGAAAAGATACATTTAGTGATATGGTGTTGGGGAATATATGACTAACTGGACATTAACCCATAATCAGTATTCCCTTGATTGGTATGCCATATTTTGAGTTGTATTATGAAAATACATGTTTGAGTTATATTATAAATCGTAAAAATAATGGTGTATATTTTAGTCAGAAAATCCAAATATAGATACCCTTGTGAGGCTTAGGATTATTTGAGTTACCCAAAACCATGAATTTTGGTTTCAAAATATAATTACTCTAGAAATGAAGGAAAAAAATGTATTGGAATTTTCCAAGGTTGGTGGAGATTAATTTTAATCCAAATATCAATTTACCAATGATGGAATGCACCTAGAACTCGTATAATATATTTGGTCTATATGTGTTTGTGGGTGAGAAATTTTTCTATATAGGTTGGGATTATAGTGAGTGATATAGACATTACCAATTATACCAACAGAAATTTAATCCACACTCACATGGTTTTAGGAAAATGATTACCTATGTATATTTGGACTATATGCCTGGAAAGACTACACATAGAAAGACACTATATGTAGTTTAAGGTCATACTGGGTTGACCCATCCTATGGTGAAAAAACTAATCCATGGAACACAAGGTTTTGGGGGTATTGGAAAAGAATATCCCAATAGAGATTAGAAATTGGGACATTAGGCAAATAATAAATCGAGGAATTGGGGCTCTCATATCTGAAAGAGTGGTATAAGAAAATCCCATAAGGGATTACCAATGATCATTTTCAAAAACACATTTCCATTGCGATGTAGTCAAAGAATATGGGAATGAAATAACATTCCCATGGGGATGAAAAAACCATTTATTTTTAATATTTATTTGGAGGAATGTTATTAAAATCATTGTTTAAGGTGTATTATGCATAATAAAAAAGGTGTTATTTGGATTTGAATTTTTATATTTTTAATAACCAATTTTTGTTTATGTGGATCAGGGTCTTCCATGTTAGGAACTATGATATATGAAAGGTGGGATTTTAGATAATACTAGAGGTATTTAGACCAATAATAACCACAACCAAATATAGGATATTTTATATAAAAATTGCTCATATATATGATATGAGGATCGGTGATTAGTTCTTGGATGGGGCTAAGATAAAATATTTAGTCATCACTAAGTATCTTGCTAGGATGAGAATCAATTCATGTGTAGTTATGACAGAATGGTCAGATAAGAGACTAAAACCTAGATTGGTGGTCCCCTCAAGTGAGGATCAAATAGTTTATAGATTATCATAAATTAATAAGGATTTGAACCATGAAATTTAATGTCTTGTACTGAGTACTTTTCCCTATTGTTTAACATCATGTGACATTAATGTCTTGTTTTCCTTTTGAGTTCCTATATCTGATACCATCCATTTCAGGGTGACCTGGCCAAGAATTATCCATCATTATCATGGCATTAAGGTGTAATATTGTAATCCATGACCATGGGGTTCACAAATCCAAATTGGTGGTATAGGGTATGAATGTAAGGGAAGATCAAAGAACATGTTCAAAAAGTTGTTTGCATTACAATTTCATCAAAGTGTATTGAGATATGATGAATTTAGCCTAAGGAATGAAAATACATTTCATTAACTGGAAATATTTGTAGACATAATATGAAATTCCATGTTATAGTAGTATTATTCAAAGTCAAAACAATTTTGTACATCAAATTTGGTTACAATTATTACCTATATCCATAGGATGTATTAGAGAGTTCCAATTTTCCCATGGAACGTCTTAGTTTTTTAAAAAAGGAATGTTCTTGAGTATAAATGGATAAATTAAGAAACATTTACCAAAATGGGAAAAGTGTTTCTTACATTTATCAAACATGTATATAATAACAAAACTAGTTTATAGGCCCAAGATTTCAGATATTGGTGTCACTATGTACCCCAGTATAATAGGAATAAAAAAATCATTTAGTTCTTATATAAATATTCCCTATATAGTTATGTTCCATGTGAAAGTGGAAATATTTTTTATTATAAATTTTTATTAAATATGGTTTTGTAAATAAAATGAAAAACCACACTAGAATCATTCATGTGGATCTATATTATTCATAGCATAGTGGGGAATTTTTATATCTATCATGAGGTTGAGAAATAATAGTGTGACTACATTTCTCATAAAATTATAATCATTCCATTTTTAGCTCTATGATAGAAATAGTTTTGCATAGGTTTGAACCATACAAATGGTTGTGGGACATTTTAATGTTGTATCTCAACCCAAAATTTATGATTCAAGTGAAAATTCATATCCTATTGTAATAGTAACTAATCAATATGTAATTTTAATGAAACATTCAAATTAATGACATGTCTAAATGTATGGAGGATCTTTTTTTTGGTTTTTGGATAGCCACATTTTGTTCCAAGAATCACTATATTTCTCGTGAAAGACAGAATCAATCCTCAAAAAGTTCCTTTGTCATGGTGTGATGAGAGAATTTCACCTTGAATGGTGGAGCTCTATGGAAATTCCCTCAACAACACATAGTTATACATCATAAAATAGATACATGAACTGTGAGATTTAGAATCATATGGATATTAATATTTCCTAAAAATTAATTTCTTATGAAAAAGATTTTTTTCACTAATATGAAGAACTTGTATTTGGATTTACATCATATAAATTCATTTTTAATGAGATAAACATAGTTTAATTTCATGGTGATAAAATAGTTATGTTATCTAAAAATGAAAGAAACACCCCTACTAATACTACTAAGCCCCTGGGAGCTATGATCAGTGTGACAAAAAAATGAATATTATGGGTTCTAATATCATTTTTTAGAGACTAAATGACAAATGGTGAAGTGAGAATATAACACTAATTAATATAGAGTGGATTTATTAGCTTGTAAGGAAGGATCCAATATTAATGAATGATATGGAGTAAAACTCTACCAATACCTAGATTCATAATTTGTGGATGAGACTCAAGTAAATGGTCTAGGAGTCAGCATGTATACAATTGAAATTGAATTAATGAAATATATATATCTCATCATTATATGGATTTTAATATTATGAGATAAGGAAACTACTTACAAATAAGGTTATAAAATAATAAATGTTGGTATTATCCAATAAAATTGATTTAGAGATTAGAAAATCATCTCAAGAGAGGAATTCATTGCTCATACCATGAGGCCTCCAAGGATATTTTTATTGGGCATCCCATTATTGGTGAATAGGTAACACAACATTTTAATATCATGTGATGATGAAATTTTCATATAATGTAATGTATTATGACTATGATAGTATATATAATTCCTTCTAAAGTCATGTTATAAGGACCAATCCACTTATTTATATTCATGTGGTATGAAAAAATGGAATATTGTAGTTTTTTATCAAACTACTAGAGCCACATTTTTTTAATCACATGAAATAATTATTGATAAATATTTCATTAGTAAGTTTTCAATATTTTTTATGGAATTTAATTTTCTTTAATAAAACATTTGGATGGAAAAGGGTCCTTCCCTTTTTTTAAGATTTCTATGATAATTCCAAATTATTATCCGGGCTCTGAGGACAAAAACCAGTTCCCCTTCCATAAGTTAATGAAGGAGAACATTATTTTTGTAATGTTGAGCTATTTTATTTTCATGGCCCTATAAATGGAGGGATGTGTGAATTATTTTTTAAAAAATTCATTATAATTTGTCTAAATGGTTTAGTGACCACTATTCTATGAATAATTGATCACATATTGCAATACATAATTAAGTAAACTAGAATAAAATGGGAAAACTACTTTTGTCAAATACAATAGGGAATATGGGGTTTCCTAAATTGTATTACAGGTTATGGTATGGGAGGTCATTAATTCAGGTAGAATATTGTCTATACAGTATTTATTTTCCTTTTCCACCATTTTATATAGTATATTAGATAGGATTTTGATGAAGGAATCTATCTTTCAATTTCCCACTACATGATAGAGGGATGACTAGTTGGACTCAAAGATATATTCATTGTACAACCTCTTCAATTTGGATGAACATATGTCGGCACTATTATCAATTAGTATTTTATAAGGGGTATAAATATTCTTGATGATGTTTCACTTCATGAAATTGATTAATATCTTCTTCCACACTTCTTCTATGGGTTTTTCTTTAGACAATTTTGAGAAAATGGTTTTAGTAGGGATAAAATATTTTAAATACATGGATTTATCATGTGGGTATGATCCCACAAATTAATTCCACATATGTATAAAGTATAAATTATTTTTTAATGTGAGAAAACTATATGTTTTGATATAGAAATTTTAATTCACTAGATATGGATGATATTTTTTGGTGAATTGAGTACTATCGGACAAAATTTAAGGCCAAAAACACCTGATCTATATTGTTTTGTGATATAGCTTAGTTCTTGGCTGAAGGGATCCAAAATTACTAACATGGACTTCCAATATAATAAAAATACTCTCCTATTTATCAATTTATGTTACCATTATTATGTCAAATCCTCGATTATAGAGGAACTTATGATGACATGATCATTGATAGAGGGTAAAATTAACATTTCAACATTTAGTCTTCTCCGCTATATCTCTGTTTGATGGATGATTCCCATTATAGAGATATTCCATGATGAGTATCAGATTTAAGGTTATAATTTAACTCACTTTTCTATTCCATGATACTATTAACAAATTATGATTCTATAATTTTTTATAAAATTTTGATGAATTTCTTTTCTCAATCATGGTTTTTTAGAGTTATACCTTCATTTAGTAGTACATCAGTCAGTGAATTATTTGAGTTCAAAAAATGATACAACATTTCATTTGAGGGGAATTAATCCATCAATCCTTATTCCTAGTTTGGAAGGAGGATTTCATATTTTATCTTAAAAATTTAATCATTATTGCCCTATTTTATTTATAATTCTAAATAACCATTGATTTTAATATAGTTGACTTATTTTTGTAGTGTTATTTCTTTTCCAGAATTGGGGGAATGAATTTCCATATTTTTTTGGTGCTTCATTCAAAAAATTAGATATTATTAAAAAAAAGCTCCCCTCACTAGAGGGAAGGATAACTCCCCAACCTAATTTATTTAGCATTGGGACATTCAATCCCTTTTTCTATTGGGCATCCAGATTCTCCATAAAAATAAATCTCTTATGCTCTAAGGAATTTTTAGACAGAGAATATTTTCTTATAAATATGGTATTTCTTTAAGGAAATCATTAAAACAATTCCCCGTTATTGAATTTCCATATATGAACTAGATTTCAATCTACTACAAGATTGTCACCCATGATTCCAAACACTTATTCAATATTATGCAGTACAAGATGTACATGAGTGAGTCAGTTAGAGAGACCAAATAGAACTCATGGTCCTATATGTAGTGGCTCCATTTTTTAACAAAAACATTCAATGAAATATAGTTATTCTAGATATATGAATATCAATTATTAGTATTGATCACAGTTTTACATTGATAATAGAGAATATTTTGATTTTTGTTTTTATTATGTTATATGTGAAAATCACCCAATGAACTCTCTAAATATTTCACATATAATATGGGAATCTATTCATCAATAGGTGGGATCATCACTGGTGGACTAAAATGATATTTATTGAGATTATAAAACCATTCTAGACATTCATAATTAAAATTACATGTGAACCATTTTTCATAAACTTGGTGAAAGTTAAATATTTTCTAGGTAGGTTTTCTATAAATGGGAAAATATAGTATAGAAGTCTGTATAGTCCCCAATATTCATTGAGGCTTTGAGGAGTTAAAAATTAAATAAAACACTTTGTTTTTTTAAATATACTTGTGTTCCCTTATAGAATACTAAATTTCTGATGAAATTTCCAATGATTACAACGAATGAAAATTTTATCAGGGGGGATTTTTAGGCTACGTCACCATTTTCTTTTGAAAACCATCTCATGTTTGGTATTATGGTCATAAAATTGATGAGATTTCAACCCAATAACTTCATTTTATAAATTTAAAGAGTATACCAGAAAGGTTTTTAAGACATGGTGGTTGAAGGATATCTCTATAATCTATGAAAACTCAGATTATTCCATTTTTTCCTCCTAACTAGGACAATATTGGTGTGAAATTTTTGAATTTGGAATCTAAAATGAGTGTGGATTTGATGAGCTTATCATATTCCACATTAAATTTAGAAGTAGGAGTTTGATTGGTTTTCATTGATGCCTTCTTATTTTTATATTGATCATTAGATAGACCAAGATGATATTAAGACACGTAAATATTGAGGACTTAAATTTCATTGTCATTCAATGAAAATAAATATTTATGATTCTTTAAAATGAGAGACATATAATTATTTTTAATCAATGGGAATTTCTGAACTGATCAATGTAGGTCACATGTATTATCATATGCCCATATATTCCTATCAAAGATCATCGATACTACTAGAGACACCTACCTCAAATATTGTAGGAGCAACTTTGAGGCCATCACCCTCTTCATCTTCAACTTCTCCTATGCCTGCAAAGGAATATATGATTGAATAGGGGAATCCATATATTTAGAAAAGAGATTGGAATTTTCATATTCAGAGGAAAAGATATCTATTTTTCACCATGTTGTTAAAAAATATATCAAGATTGATCTGAAGAAGTTGTGGAGTATAGAATTTCTACGATTAATATAACATAATCATCACATGAAACATCTTTATAGATAGGAGGATCAGGGATCTCAAATGAATGGGTGAGATCAACTGATAGGACTGATATCATGTGGGATGATGAGAACATTCCCAATTCTGAAATAACTTATTTTTATCTGGTTGATGGGTAGCAGATAATCATCACTAATATCCTAGAATTGGTTGGTTGGGGTCATTCAAAAACTGTTGGTGTGTTAATCAGGGAAACATTATTTTTCATGGGATTATTCCCATTTCTTCGATAAAATCATGAATTAATTTCTTGATCCTCGGAAGATTCATCCAGATATATTTCTCTATATAATTTCCCACTTAACACATTGACATATTAAATGATACATTGGTAATATGATTAATGGCTTTCCATATGTTGGTGAAACAGAGGCATTCCTATCATGAAATTAATATTTTTTCATCTTTTGAATGAATAGTCATTTAGAGTCATACTTTAAATCCCCAAATTGTGTTATGAAGATGATCTAGAAAATGGGATTTTGTTCAATTTTATTATATACCTTATGTGTCATAGGATATGGCGATAGGTCATATTAACTATAGCCCAACCATAAATGTTTTATGATATGAATGACATCAAATCATAAGAATTAATTGATGAATTAATGAAAGATATCAATGCCATCTGGCCCGTCAAATACCTACAAGGGCTAGATCTGTCCATGTATCACAACATCGTTTTCATGTACTATAAAATATATATATAAATAAAATTCTGTAGGATCATTATATAACCAGTATACTTCGGTTATAGTAAACTATTTTTTTAACTTCTAATGTATTATCCGGGCCTCACAAAGTGATTCTTGGAGATCCTTTGATATGATAAGAAAATCCCAAATAGAGAGTCTCACTTGAACTACGATGAAATATTTCAGGATTTCATATTTGTATTCAAAAGACAACATATTTTTATGGGGAGTTATTCCTAATAATTATCTTCAAATTTTGATGAACCGTGTATATAAAGTCAATTGTGAGAGTAGATGTTTTGGGATCTTTATGTACCCTTGGATTAGGTCTGATTAGCCTAAAAACTTATCTAGGATGATGTGAAATTTGTACCCCTTACAATCAAACCGAAAAACTACTAGTTTTGGAAAACATGTAGAGAGTGTGAAAATGATTCCTTGTTCATATTAGGCTCACTAAATATATCATTCGTGAGTGTCAACTGTGTAAATATTTTGGTGGGGATATGGTTGGGATACTTGGTTTGCATAAAATACATATTCCCTTATCTCTTAAGATCATGTGGCCTCATCCTATAGTTCCCCAAATTGGAAAATGGAACCCAAATTTGTATACATTCTCATCATCAGAGATGGGATCAATTATCTAAATGAAATTAATATATCCAAATTTTAACAATCTATTAGGTGAGGACTCTATATAGATGTAAAATTACAATGGTATCATTTAGTGGGATAGTCTCTCTGATATGAGGGATGAAAATATGAACGTTATGAGAGTTAAGAATATATTTATAATTTGTTTAAGTCTCATCTTCATATACCTGTTTTTTGTTCTTCCAACTATGCCATTTCCTATAAGGTAATATTTTAGATGACAATATTGCTGATGAAGTTGGTTGTATTATGGAAGAGAATAATTAGGATATAGTTGTTTAATTTAACAATTCCCTAGGTAATTTATTAGTTAACTTTACTTTTTCCCTAGAAAAAAAATAAGTTAAATTTTGTATACTATTGATCATATCATATTTCCATTTAACTATTTCTTCAAGAGTGGAGGTGGAATCTCATTCTATATATATGTCGGGGGTTTACCAAGCTTTACCTGCAAGGAATCAACTATAACTTGCAGATGAATCTAAAATGAAAACACTATCAAATTTCATGTCCCAACATTTTCTCATGGGGCAAATTATTTTTGTAATAATTAAGACCCAATGGGTTGGGGCCTCTTTGGATACCAAAGTTTTAGAAGGTTATTTTCCATGGTTTTAATAAAGATTTATGGTACTTTATCATCATAGAAAGAATATTATTTATTGTTATGACAATAAAATTGAGAGTTGTTATATTCTATTCACTAATCCTACAAAGTTATTTTTTATAATATAGTTTTTAGGGTGTAGTTACATGCTTGGGGTGAGGGATTTGGTGATATAGCAGTCATAGAGTCTATTTTTATGGTAATAACAGTAATTTCCACTCTACACATTCTCTTCTCCTAATGTAAAAGTATTTTTATGGATGTGGGTCTGGTAAAATATTGAATTTTCTAACCATTTATAAACTGTGGAATGATCCTAAAACCCACGCATATACATTACATTGATTAGTGATGTTCCCAACTCATCACGAAGTTTCAAGACGTAAATTATTGATAAGTCCTATTAATAATATGGAGACTTAGGGATTATGTCAAACCATTTAACCTACCAATAAAATATAATACCAAATCATTTTATTATTCATGAAAATTTAAGTTTCATGGAATATCATTATATTTAGTGTAGAGATGAATTGATAGAGAAATTATCAACAACAATTCCCCCACCCATTGATTGATCTGTCAGGTAATTTGTTATACCAAAAGTTTGGTAATTCAATTGGATATAGTGAACAAATAATCTTGGTTGAATATTAATTTTCAAGGATTCCCATTATATAAATACATAGAGACATGATGTGAATTATATGAATTTCTATATCCCCAATACATTGTGTGCTGGGAATTAAGGATTGCCAATTTTTTGGGGTGAATAATAGCATTCACCCATTCTAGGAATAAATTACAGTTCTCCAGCACTAGTGACACCATCCATCAAAATATTTTGACAGATATTCAATTGATTCTTTAGTATCAAAGATCTTAAAAGGAACATCAAACTATGAAGAAGACTAAACTCGTGTAGGAATTGGTGGATCCAGATAATTCAGTTCGGTCTGCACTCACAGTAGGTAAGATTGAATGGATGAAATGTGAGTAAGCCTCCAACATGGATCTACTTTTACCCCACATAGTGGGAACTAAAAATATCTCTCTATCATGTTACCAATTTATATTTGATTTCAGGTGTCACACCATGATAAGATGTTATGAATATAATTCGGTTGTTACAATGATTCCTCTTTGCTGAGGTAAAATATGCGGGGGAGAATGATGAGGTTCTTTTGAAAGAATATATCCGTAAGAGTTTTTTATTGATGTTCCACCTTGTGCTTTCTCAAATCCATTATATATTTCTAATATTAATAAAATAATTTTTTTCAAATGTATAAGGTTCAACATATTTTGGTGGTGGCTGAGATATGGTCACACATTTTCACTTTTCCATCATTTATAACCATTGAGTAGGTAGTACGGTAACATTTGAGGGAGTAGCCAAATTTTTATCAATCCGATAGTTAATAGTATGTAAACATTCTTTTTTTATTTCCATATGGACTCTATTTCATTGGGAAATATCCTCCTCATTTTACCTTATATCAACTTCAGTTTTTGTATCATTCATAGTGTAGTGCTAATGATGTTCACCAATGCATAACTCATTACATGTGCAACATTAGTATTTTGATGGAAGGATGACTGGTTTAGATGAGAATATCTTATAATATTAAAGAAATACATTACATAAGTTATAATATTGATAGATAACATTGGTTCGGACCTTGTACATGTCCTCATTTTCTCTATAAATGATCCAACTAGTTCCATCTAGTGAAGTGGTACCTAAAGTAGTTATTTTGTTAGGGGTTTCATCCATGATTCTTTTGTGTAAGGCATATCATAAAAGGAAATAATATTTTGGGAAAGATTTATCAACAATCTAGGAATGGGTTATGATTAAAATGATCCAGGCCCCAATGGATGTTGCTTCTCTTGAATCACAACTTTTATACCAACAATATCTACTGTCATGATCATTCATATCATTATTTGAATATGAGTCGGGTGAATCGTATGATCAACACATGAGGTATATTCTTTAAGAGGAAGTTTTTTTTGTTGAAAAATTTTACTTATTTAAATGATAAGTAGGATCATTCATATTGGATGTTTCAAGATAGATTCTTTTAATGGATCACTCTCATCAGACATTTGCTTATGAGAATTGTTTCAGATTCATTCTTGATATGAATACCATTTGTTGATATCATATTTTTCTTATAAGAGTTGACTAAAAGCAATGTAATTAATTTTGTTGAATTCTAGTGGGATCTTATGATTATGTAGTGGTGTAAAACACACTGATATTTTCTATACCCACCCCTTAATTGTAACACCATATAGAGTGTTGAAAATAAATATATGTTCCACTATTATTGGAATAATAAATATGAGTTGGAGGCCCTCCATCAATATCCCTTATATAAGTCGATGCATTGATAGAATGGTTGTCACGTCAATTTGAAGACAAAATTCATTGATTTACTTTACATTTTCATTATATCTAAATTAATGTAAGACATTACCCCTAAAAAGATTAAGATTTGTCCATATTTTCAAAATATCTTCACTAATTTATTCGTTGAACATTTTTTTGGAACCCCGTATTGATGATTTACAATGGTTGAAATTGAGACAGATATATTAATTCCATTAAATTATTTCATCAAAATAAATGTTCTTGATTTTTATTCTATAAAATATTCCACTATCTGATCCAACTGAAGTGGGTGATTACCATATTCCATGCTATATGTTTTAGGGTTATAAAGAATTGATTAAACAATGTTAGAGAGAAGACAATCCAAGTGTGGTTTTATGATTGAAAATTTAATTGGAATATCATCCGGTAGAGAAAGTATGTATTTATTAATGATAAGTCACTGAGAATGAAATCCCTCATCTTATCAAGTGCCCCCAGATTTGAGGGATTTCTCATAAATGGTTTAGAATAGTAAAGAACTTCCTATCAAAATTACATATTAATATGGGTATTAAATTTGATGAAAATCCAAAAAATGGGGAGGATCACTATCAATGCTTGATGCCTGACTTCACTGAGAATTTTATATGGTCTATACCCTAGGGAAATAATTTAAGATGGATGATGATAGTTGTAGGACCTTTTTAATGTTTGGTATTTTGATAATGATGAGGTTTTTTGTAGTACTTATATAGAGAGGTGTTCACCAAATAGATAAACACATAATCATGAAGGAGGTCTTCATGGTAATATTTTTATGGAGGTCCTCTAGAGTTTCTAGCCAAACAAATCATGGGGAGGACTTCCTATAACACCGCAAACCCATTATTTTAGATTCATTGTGAAAGAATGTGGTGTATTTTTTATAAATTATAACTAAATACTAAATCATGATTTATACAAATCAGTAAATTTTATGGTTTAGGATCTAGAAAATAAAAACACATATGACAATTTATCTATGTTTAAAATAAATTTGTATGTTTTCTATGCTTCCATGCATCATAACTCAAATGAAAGGACAATTGAGTTAGTTTATCTTTGATTCCTAAGAAAAATGAATTAAAAAATATCATTAGCATTTAATTTCCCATTAAGGGATTTTAAAAATTGTTGAAATAATTTTTATAAAATCTCTCTTTTGAAAAAAAAACATTTTGATAATTTATTTTGAAATTATTTTAGTAATATAATAAAATTACATAGGGAAAGGCATTTTGAAATATTTTTAGAAAATTACTTACACTTTAAAATACTACACTAATTTTGAAATTACTTACGTTCAAAAATTTACTTAAATACAATCATGTTATTCGTAGAAAATATTATGAATACTTTTGGAAGAAAAAATATTATGTCCACTTTAAATATTAAAGGCTATATTGGACCAACCCACTTGTCAAGGTATGGATTCACTACCCAATTCCCTAACATATTTACAATGTGCATGTTTTCTGTTTTAGGAAAACATTTTAAGCTTGATTTAATTATACATGCATTCACTGGAGTTTTTATTTTAAAACATCATACATAACAAAAAAACATTTAAACATTTATATTTTAATTTATATATATAAATTCATAATAAATTTGAATATAAATATTTCAAATTTATTTATTTAAATTCTAACATAACATACAATATATAGAATGAGAAATATAGTTCTCATTCATGTGTTTCATTAAACTCAAATAATGTTTCCTGAAAATATTTTTCATTTGAAAGAATTATTTTTCCACTACATATAAACATACATTTGCAATTCATTAAAAATTAAAATGTTATGCCCATGACATGTCACATATTATTATAAATTACCATATCATATTATAAAATTGACATACATGAATGTATATAGGCTTCAAACACATAAAATGATAACATTTGTTACTTTGAAACCACACAAAATTATAACATTCGAGGAATATAAAATCAAGAGATTTAAGATGAATAATATCATTCCAAAACTAAAAATCCATTAATCTATTTTGAAATTAAAATCACACAATAAAATCAATTTTAAAATTTTAAAATAAAAATATATTATACATTTGAAAATACCATCATAAATAAATATAAACATGACCATTATAATAAACTTTTAACTAAGAATTTTAATCCATTAGAAAAACCAATAAATATAAATTTACCTTGAATTAAATGAAAAAACTTCTCTTACTAAAATTAAAATTTAAAAGAAGTAAAATATTTGATAATAAAACAAAAAAATATGATACCAACAATATTTGAATATAATAATGCTTTATGAAATATATAATATCCTATTGAGAATTCAAAATATAGTTTCACATAAAATAAATAGACAAAATTCCCTCACTATAATTATATTTTAAAAGATGTAAAATTTATGCAAATAAAATAAAACAATCCATTAAACTCAACATTGAACATAAAAAAAATATATAAAATAAATAATATCTTATCAAAAATATAAAATACGAAATTAACATCAAATAAATAATAAAAATTCCCTGGCCATATTTAAATTTTAAAAAATAAAAATAATTGAAAATTAAAAAACAATCCCATAAAATCAACTTTGAACATAAAAATAATATTTGTAATAAATAACACCATGCCATAATAAATTATTAAATGATAAAATACTATAGTTATTTTGATTCCAAATATGAGAAATTGTACCAGTGAAATTCATAGGATATTTGCAATCCTATTTAATTTATCATTTATATTAAAATTTGGGCATTTTTATTGAATTATTTCCGTAAAATCAATATTATTTATAATGTCTTAATTTATTATTAATATTAATATATTTTTTGAAAGTAAAATTTATGTCCAAAAAATACATTTATCATATTCTACCTCATTTAAATTATGAAAAAATATTCTTAAGAAGGAATTGAGGGAATGAATATCTTATTTATACAAAGTAATTACACTTTATGTAACTAGGGACTCGATACATAACCCCTTAAAAAATCCTCATAAAACATGAGGGTATGATTTTCAATGGAGATTGATTCAAGGGGATGCATGGATAACATTAAATGAAGGGTAACTTCCATTAACATGAACATATCTTTTTTTGAGATTTCATACAAGATTTAGGTGTTATTTCTCATCTTTTGTTGGGTCAATGGAAAACACATGTGATAATACGTCCCTCCCAAGTAATAATATTTGAGATTGAAATGAAATGATGATATTAGTTGACATAATCAATTGTTATTTCTTTAAGAATTATCCATTATCAAAAATTTGTTATAAACTGTAATTATAACTGTTTATATCATTATCAAGAGTAAAGTTTCCAACAGTCGTATTGAAAAACATTTATAATTGACCAACGATCATATAAAGGCAAAACGAAGATGGTTACAATTGATTTTATATTTTCATAATTACTAAATACATATGGATTTTCCTGTAATAATTATATAATATGACAAAAAAATTTATGAAAAAATATCATCTAAGAAGTCTTGGACGTTACATTATTCCCCCTAAAAGAGATTTCATCCCTGAAATTTTAAAATCATTAACTCATTTAAGAAAAGATATGGTTACTTATATCCCATTATATATGGTTCTTCTATCGATTGATCGTATTTATGGTTCACCAACAACACTTTGATGTTGTGGATAGTCTTTTTATATTGAACCATGTCCCTACAGTCCAAGATCTCCACCTACTGCTCCTCATATGAGAGGTCATTTTGTAGTTTCACCACACCAAGATTCAATGCATTTGATGGGTTAGGTATATACATCTTCAAGATATATACTATAAATAATTCATTAACATGATCTACATTTGGTGGAATTGGAATTTTATAGGCCACTAATCCAATGATAGAAAGTATTTTATAGGGGCCAATGAACATAGGGATAAGATTCTTATTCTTCCTAAACCATATGACCCTATTCTATGGTGAAATTCGAAGTAAAACATTTTCACCAACACCATACTACATATCCCATAAAATATTGTTAGAATGTCTCTTATGCAAGATTTGAGAATCCATTATATGTTATTGGATGGAATGATCCTTTTATATCATATTCTGTACAAGATCATGCTGAAGAATCAATCTCTCAACATCTTCATTCCTAAAAGTATGAGTTCTACTTTGGCTTGAAATAGGGATTCAAAGTGTTCCGTTTGAATACTTGAATGTAATATTTTGTTGTATGAGAACTCAAATATTATGATATGTTGATCCTATCAACCATTAAATTCCATTGATCATGTTTTTAGCATGTCCCCGAGTGTATGAATATTAATTTTGGATTGGATATCAGTTTGGGAGTGATGGGATATAGTAAAACTAAATTTATTATTTACCGAATGTGGTTGAAATATATAAACATTTGATGGGAACCATGGATCAGGATCAGAATTGATTGAATGTGATAACTAATGTAATATCACTACTTAAAGTAAATATTGGAATTTTTTCCAAGAGATAAAACTTCATGAATAGTTATAAAATTAGAATTCAAGGTGAGATGATCCACTATAACCAATATCACATTGTTTCCTTAGGATGTTCTCAATAGTCCATTGAAAAATACTATAGTGACATTTTCCCACATACACATTGGTATGATTAGTGTTTTTAAAAACCCTTAAAAAATTTTTCTCCCTACCTTCACTTTTTGATACACCAAGCACCTTGAAGGGTAGTCTATAATCTCTGTTTTCTTGTTATCCCACTAAGAATGATCAAAGAGGTCCCTATATATTTTATGGATTCCTTGATGTTTAAAAAAGTAGAGTTGAGCTTCATCCATTGGCTCCCTATTATTTCATAGAATAGATGTAACACATATCCTTGTATGAAATTTTAATACAAATTATTAATTAGTGTTGAACTCGGTAGACTTCCCATCATTCAAAGCTGCTATCTTATTTTGAAACAATATATCTTCAATTTGGGGTTTCTTGATATTCTCTATTAATAGTTGTTGAGAAATCAGTTGGGATATGTTTTTTCATGTCCCTTACCCTACAATTATCATGTCCTATTTCACAATGTCTTTGTTAAAAGGATATCTTATAATCCAAGTCATTGATAGAAAAATAGGGGTTTTCGAACTTAATTAATATATTAGTTTTCATTCTCTTCTAGGGTGATAATGAATTGACCATTCATGGTGTTTAAGAAGTTACAACCAACACCATTTTCTAATTTTTAATTCATTTTTTATGAATGTATTCCTCAAACATCAGTGGTCTATAAATAAATACAAATTTTCCAATAATTATAGTGACATTAATTTTTTAGAGAAAAATTAACCATAGCTTTCTCTAGGTCACGTGTTGTATAATTATGCTCATAAATCCTAAAATACTGAGATGAATAATCAATCACCTTGTAATTTTTTCATGAAGATGTACCCAAGACCTTTTAGATATGAATCTATAAAAATAACAAATACTTCTCTAATAGAGGGTAGAGTTAACAAGGTATTATAAGAAATCTCTTCATTAGATCAGGGAAAATTTATTCACATTACTTTGTCACGATTAATATGTCAAATTTTTGAGTTATCATGGTTAGTGGATTATAATTTATTGAAAATTTATTTAAGACCACACAATAATATCCTTCTTAACTAAGTAATATTTGAATCTTAGTTTCGATTTTTTAATAAGGAAACTCCTCAAGGACCCTTTTGTGGCAGGGTTAACTAATATTCCTTCATTAATTACAATGTTCCCCATGAAATTAAATTTTTTTACCCAAATTCAAATTTTCTAAACATTTCAAATAGCTTATCCTTCCATAAAATTTTCCATATTATCCTTATATGATCATCATGATCCTAAAAAAATTTGAATGTATCATAATATCATTAATAAAAACAATAAAAAATTTATCAAGGTAGACCTTAAAGAGTCTATTCATCAAATCCATACAACTAGTAGGTCCGTTAGTAAAAATGAAGTGAATATTAACAAACTAATGTTTACCATATCTTTATTGGAAGGATTTATGTGGAATATATTCTTTCTTCACTCTTAATTATTGATAACCTTATTCAAGATCAATCTTGGAGAAGAATTGTGACCCATGAAGATGGTCCAACAAATCATCAATCCTTGGAAAAGGGTATTTTTTCTATACTGTTATCCTGTTAAGTAAACTATAATCAATGAATAACCTCATTGATATATCATTTTTCTTTAAAAAGAGAAGAGTTTCACCACAATATTACTCACATGGTCAGACAAACCGTATCTCCAATATATCATGATATTGTTTCGTTAATTATTCCAGGTCCACATTATTCATTCTACATGAGGTCTTTGATATTGGTTTTTATCAATGTATGAATTCAATGGATAACTCTACCTCTCATTGTGGGGGAGGTCCAGGTAACTCTCTAGGAAATATGTCAATGTATTCATTAATGATGAGAAAATTTTCTATTTCTATAATTCCATTTCCTTCTTCATCTTCATTTATCATTTTCACTATGAAAGATATGGGAAGTTATTCTAAACAATGATCAGGTTGAGATATCTCTCATTTTAAAAAAATTATAGGTTTCTTTTCATTACTATTGATATTTCTTTTCACCTACAGTTGATCCTATAATTATTCTTTGATATATATTATATCCCAAGTATAGTTTTTAATTCAAATATGGGGTTAAATACAATATTTTCAATGATATTCGATTATCCAAAGTGAATACTAGAGATTATATATGCTTTTTATGATTGGATAATCCCTCTCGGAGTCCTCACAGATAACAATACATTAAGAAGATCAAGTATTGATTGTATATTTTTTGAAAAAATGGAGCAAAAAAAGGAATGTGTGGAACTAGAACCAAATAAATGTACATTCTATATTTTAGAGACTAATAAGTGCACCTTCCACCACATTATATAGAGACTCTACTTAATATATTATGATATAACAATAACTACCCTACAACCATGGACTATGATACAGTTGATGGTGATTCCCCTCCATTATCTTTGGATTTGGATTATGATTGGAAATGTGCACAATAATTAAACACATCAAGAATTATAATTTCAACTAGCCCTACTCCATCCACAATTAGTCATTTTTATTGAGGAGTTGGGGTTTTAACTCACTATGATAGTTCTAAGAAAAATTATACTCCCTTGTACACTTGTAATATTTCCCAGTCTTGAGAAATATATTCCCCAATTTCTACATCCAATATATGTTTCATGTTGGATGCTGGACTTTATTTCTTCCTCTTTCATGATTTAATTCCTTGCCTAATATTTTTTCCTTTGATATATTCTTTAAATATGATGAATGGAACCACTGGTTCTCTTTGAACTCCAGTTCAGCCTTCACAACACTCCTCACTATCTTCCCATAGATTTCATATCCTTTATTGGATAGTTTATTCTGTAGATATGGTCTTATTCCACCAACTAATATATCAAAAATTTCATTAGGAACCATTAATTTTTATTAGTGTAACATGAATGTATTATAATCATCATCTTGTATCATCCCAACGATCTTTTTTCCTTCTTCTTTAGCTCTTGGAATTATGTCTCCATTTTTGTTCACATTGAATGGGGGAAATATTTTTTCAAAAACGGTTCATGGAACTCTTTCCACTCAATAGAATCAATCTACATTATTGTATATTTTAATCATATTCCACAACTGATTATAATTCCCCTCTATGTGGAACACATGCAGGGTGAGTTTCTCTTATTCTGAAAATTAGAGTAAAGAAAATATTTTCCTATAGATATTATACATTGTTCAACAATAAATGGTTTAGTAAATGCATAGAAATAAAGTGATCATTGATTAATAAAGGACTCAACATAATGTTATTACCTTATAGTTGAACCCATTTGACCATCTTGATTCACGTTATTGTTCATAAATCGAGTTATTTGATTGTTCATAATCATGAAGTTTTCCATTACAACATCAATCTAAGGGCGGTCAACCCATGGCCTTTTGCAGTCAATATTTACACGGTATGACTTATTTCCAACCATTTTCAAAAATATTAAAACATTATTGAGAAACATTTTTCTTTTAATAATATTTTAATTATAAATGAATTTTTTTATATCTTAAATCATAATTCCTAAATATGTTATTCTTTAACAGAAATTTAATTTTCTATAAGTAATTAATAATGGCTCACAAAAATCATGATATTAACCAAGAATATCCTATAAGAGTGTCATACGAGGAGTGAATAAAGGATCATTACTTTGAAACAATTATCATTAAATTATATATCAACTTGATGTTTTTGGGTGGTACACCTAAATACATATATGCCAGAGTCATGTCCACTTGTTCCTATCCAAATTGGGATTTAGTTGCTCAGAGACCACAAAAATAATATCTCACCAAAATACCAAGATGTTTTCCTATATTTGGACATTTTTCTAGGGTTCATTCTAAATCATTCAAATCATAATTTCTAGAAATAATTAAACCTTCATATGATACCTACTATGGAATAAAATGTTTTTATTATATAGCTTTTCATTACATTATAAACACAATATATTTTTATGGTTTAGAATCATGTATAAAAGTAACATAATACATGAAAAAATAAAAATTATTCTAATACACTAAAAATTATTAATCATAGGTTCATCATAAGTACATTTATTACATGTCATAACTTACGGATATACATCAAAGGAAAGGGTGGGCATAAAGCCTCGTAAAGGAATGTAATGAAATGAATTTATATGGGACCAAGATAAATTTCAATAAGAACATGAAGAATATAATAAAGTAATGATACAAGAAAAAAGTGGATAATCATAGTTAAAAACAAGAATCATAATATAGATGTGTGGATAAAACATTTATATTGGACATTCTTAAGTATATCACCTTGATTTACTACTATGGGGTCATAAAAAATACCATGGTTATTTACCATGTTATTGTAAAAAATGTCCTAGCTAGGGATTGGATTACTTAACCAATCAATTGGATCACTATCAAGTTGAACCCTATATAATTATTAGTTAACGTGATCAATATATATTATACTCAAACATTTCATAAATAACCCATAGAGAATAAAATAAACTGGTTTTTTAACAAAATAATTGCCTTTCCAAAGTTCTTAAAAACATGAATATTATGTCATTTTCAACAGATGGATAAAGAATGTAGGTTTCATGTATGTTAGTCCTAGAATAACATAATTAATTTTTAAATTTTTGTGAATACCCATAGAAACTAATGTGTGTTGGATATTGACAAAAATAAAATGAAAGATAATTTTTTAACGAGAAGAAGGATGTTTTGAGAATTAAATTCTACAGAAAAATAGGTATGAAAGTGTGTTTAAAAATAAGGTAAAAATATAGGGTAAAATGGAATTACATTGATAAAAGATAATTTTTTTGTATTTTTCTGATACAAGTTGTAATATAATAGATTATCCATAACATTTATAATAAAAACATGAAAAGAGGTTCCTAAATCGAAAAAGAATGATAATTACGTTACCTTGATGATTTGGTCCTAAATCAAGTTGATTGGATCCTTGGATGTGTGAGGAAACCTTGTGAGGTAAACATATCATTTCATTATGGATAATGGATTGGGAGGAAATTTCAATGGAGAAAAGGTTTTGTATTAATAGGAAATGTTGAGGATTTGTTTATTAATTTCTATATATATGCATTGGAAACCAGGGTTGGGGAAAATCATAAATGATGGGATTGAACATTTTAGTTTCCCTTGTATCATAACCATTTTTTAGTATTTTATTTCATTTTAATCCGCAAGAGTCAATAATCATTTATTATCATTTAATTTGGCAAGGAATTGTAATTTTTATACAAAAATAATGTTTTTACTGCAAATGTTTCAATATTAGAATTTGGAAAAAAAAAATTAGGATTGTAAATTGAATAAAATATATTAAAATACATTATAGTAATAAAATATCATATTTTAGGTCTTGGATTTTGTTTATTTTTTTATTAAATCATTATGATATAATTATGAATTTATTAAACACATCAAAAAACTCAAAATGTATTTTTACTATTCAAAAAATAATTATTTTAATTTTTTTGTAAATTAAACCTATCCTAATTTTGGTGTGATGATTTAAAAAATGAAATTTATTTTTATCAAAATAATTCTATAAATAGGTGAATTATTAATTTTAAATATAAAATACATTATTCATTAAAGTTATTAATTGATTGAAAAAGCATTGTAAAATTTCTAACATTTGAATCCAATCAAATAATTTTATCATTTATATTTAAATAATAGTTTTTATTATACTATTTATTTAAAATATGTTTTTTTAATTTTATAATAGATTATTTTAAATAAATATATCCTATTTTAGAAGTACACTATCTGTCTGAAAAATCATTTTATCAAATTACACTTAAATTTTATTAAACCAAAACAATTATTAAAACAATATTGATGAGATAAAAATTTTATTTATACTATATAATTTCACATTAAGTAACCAGTTCCAAAAAAATAACCACTTATAACACCTAAATAATCCATAATGGTAAGATTTGATATGGTTATACATTCATGGGGATACTCATACAATATCTTATGAGTGATAATTTTCCATAACATGAACTTCTATGATAAGAAATTTCATTCAGAATTTACATAGTGAAGCTCATATTGGTATTGGTTGAGGAAGAATCCATGTGATGATACCTCCTGATTAAGTAACAATTTATGGGATTCAATAATTGTGACTCTACTTGTTGATGTCATTGACTCTTCTTTCTATATCAATTATCCTTTTCAATATTTACTTATAAAAACGAATTATAATGGTAAAATTATTTTCAAGAGTATAGTACCCAATAATTCTATTTAATAATGGTCATAACTGACCAATGGTCATATAAAGGTCAAATCCAAATAGTCACATTTCAATTTTATATTTACTTTAGTATTAAAGAAATATGATTCTTTGTAACAAAAATATAATATAACATATTAATTTTGGAAAAATATATCTCTAAAATGTATAGGTCATCACATTGAGTTACCATATTATCATTTTGATGTATTGAATTAAATTTGGAGTTTGGTTCATGTGTAATACTCATTATTAACACTAATTCAATCACTATATCTCAGAAGAATTTTATAACATGGAAATGAATAATTTTTTGTCATATGATTTACAGTATGTAATGGGTTACTTCTACAGCTATAATTTGGATATATTCCCAATATTTTGATGGATAAGGGATTTTTTTCAACTCATATCCTCATTTTTAAACTAAAACATAATAATAATCATCATGTGATGGTATAAAAACATTGTTGTGCTATGTATTTTCTTGAACAGTGTACCAACATGTTTCTACAGTTGATTCCAAATTATATTCACTAATTTGATGTGAGTTATGAGGTACACATGATAAGATGTTGGTTTCTGCAACAAAATTGTGTGGGATTCTCTGATAATAATATTAATGTAATTCTATTATTAGATTTTTTTTACTTAAACTCTCAGGGGGGTTTCCTAGGTGATCTGGTACGAGGAGTTGAGTTGAATCACATTGGGAGAAATCCTCATCTTATAGAGGACATAGAACCATCCGACATTAGTAGTTGAAATTTAGAGAAAGATTTTGTTCTGGAGTATCCTATTGTTATGAGATGAGCTAATCACTGACCTCTTGGCCCACTTCTCTATGGTATTGGAGGAACCTGTTGTTTTTTTTTGGGGAATGTATCCCTAAAGAGTTTGAGATAGCAATGGGTTCTATCATCTTTTTTGAAACAATCTATCCCTAAGATAATGGTGGGAGGGGATTTGTGTAATGGATATTTTTGCGTGGGGTATCAAAATTATGTGCAATTCAATTAACGTGGTAGTACTAAACCACTACATTTGAAACATTTCATGAATATTCTAGGATAGTTATGGTGTCTTCTAGTTATATTGTAATCTAGATTTTGTAATGGATGATGTATGGATTTTTATTAGTCAGTAAGACTGAAATAGATTATAGAGAGTTATGGTGAAAGTTAATGTAGGATTTTCAATAATAAAACTAACAATGACACTAAATATATTATAATTACAAAACATTAATGCATGGTCAATTTATTATCTAAAAATTTTACATTTTTAAACATTTCATTTTGTAAGAGTATGAAAGGGATAAAAATTTGGGTGACACGGTTATTTTGGTTAATAAAATGAATGGGTTAGGTTCATTATTTGCCTTTCACATAATTTTTCATGGTTATTCATTTTCCAAAATGTTTGGTTTGTTTAATTAGAAACACCAAAATCTCATATATCCATGATTACTCATGGGACCACATTTGAAAGGGAGGAGGTCATTGGGGAATGTAACCAACAAAGCATAAAAAATCCCATTGGCTAAGGGGATATGAGTTTGGGATCAACATAACATTTGGGGAAATTATTTCCTAGTCTATGAATCTCTTATATATTTAATACATACTCATGAATCATTTTTAAATTATAAATTTGGAACTAGTCAGACCTATGTTTTAAAGATCAATTAAGGACGTGTGTTGATGGGAAACCATATGTATGTATCCGAGTTTCTCCATCGATGGAAGAATTTGTGTATATCTCAGGTTCTAAATTAATTGATCCATCATTTTATATCATACATACTCTATCAAGGATATGTTCATAGTTTCTGAATATTTGGGTTAATCCACACTGCTATGTTCTCCCGAATTTATCATCATCCATGGAGATGAGAGTTCTTTTGATGTTTGTATCAGGCCCAAGATAGACGAATAATATTTATTCAAATAAGTGAAATCATAACCCACATAGGCCTTTTCTACAAAACAAGAAATATCATACATTTTCAGGTTATATTAAAAAAGCTATACTAACACCATGTGGAAATGACATCTAATAAGAAGATTCTAAGCAAATGATTGTGTGGTATATAGACCATAATAGATCAAGGGACACTAAAAGGATTTAAAATTCTTTGTTTGGGGTATGATATTATTATGGATATAGGATAATAAGGATTTTTTGGGAGTTAATTAGATGGGATATGGTCTTGTTTGTTATATATTACACTACACATAATTTTCAATAAATAATATTATAGAGAGTTTGGGAATTGGGTTAGAACCACAAGGGGGACTCCTTCGTATCCCATTTGGACATGAATTAAATCCCATATAGTTTTAAAGGGTTTCAACAAAAACCTATAGATGATATATAGTTAGTTCCTTCATGGAGAATATTAACCATTTATGATTTTTCTCATAGGTGATATCGTACTTTGATAGTATGGTAACCTGGTTTTTGGGATTACACAAAGTAGGAGGCCCATTTTAGAATGTATGACTTTTCTTGTGATATTATTTTCACTGAACTCTAATCCCACATGATAAATGATCATGTGAGAAAAAAATTATAAATGGAAGATCTAGAACATATAATTATCTCCATTGTCTTTTGGTGGAAAAGGACGAATGTATGGAAGGAAAGGGAATTTCCAAAAAAGAAGGACTTTGGGATTACGTAGAGAGATATTCCCGAGGAAGATACATGTTGTTCATTCAATGGTAAATTAGTGAAAATTATTGTTGGGGTAGTCAAAAATAAAAATTATGATATTATTATCATTTATCCTCTATTATTTTCAAAACCCAGGGTCAGGGATAACATATCCATATAGATACATCCTGAACTGATTCACATTTCATGGAGTGTGTAGTGATGAGAACTACTACTAGATCCTCTTCCACTATCCCTTGGGCTGGGATCATCATTATTAAGATATCTCATGATACATAGGTCTATGGTATAATCTAATAGTTAGGGTTGTTTTGGGTAGAAAAATTTCACAAATATAATTAATAATCAAGAGGAAAATCCAATGTGTCCTATTCTTTGATCATATCTATCTGTGGAACTTAGTGAAGATCATCTTTTATCCCAAGTTAGATGGGGGTCCCAAGGAATGTGGTACCCTATCCATGAAGATGTGGAAGCTACCTTAAAGAGTAAATCTAAGAGGCTATACCATGCTAATATAGAGGGTGTATCATCTAGTTGATACTTTGTCAAGGTTTCATTGACTTCACAGAGGCAATGATTGGAAGACATGGTAGGACCTCTCTTAAAAGATAACATGGAGAGAATGTTGTGACCGTTCATAGGTACTTCTTGGTTAAATAGATATGAACTGAACCAGGTAATTCATGGGTCATCTGAATTCTCCCAGATGATTCCTTTTGAATAATTTATTCCTCTATTCTATGTTTTACATAGATAAGTTAAGTGGGATCTCATTCTGGTGATACCCGGTCGAGCCAAAGCTATAATCATGGTATAATAACCTCCCATGAAACAAATAATTTGGTGATTCCATACTCTTTCTTCCAAGGGTCTACTTAGGTTCTCTTTAATAATAGTATCTAATTTTTTATCCAAGTACGTTCCCTTCTCCCTAGTATCTATGGAAAAGTTTGGAGGCTCCTCATAAGATACTCTTTTTGTAAGCATGACCTTGAAGAGCTCTAATCAGTTAGATCTTACTTATTCTATATTATTTGGTATTCTTAAGAGACATCTATTATGTTTTTGGGACATGAGTGAATGGAATTGGAGAGAATATATTCATACCGGAACATCATCATCTAGTTGTTTCAAATGAAGATCACAATGGTCTAATATTTGAGATATTTATAGACCATAGGTGAAGGAGGTGTTTTAGGCAGGTCAGTCACAATGGTCTGATGTGTTGGTTTGACCAACATGAGGTGTTTTCCCACATATTGTGTTACATATATTTGAACTATGTGAGTACCTGGGTGTACATGTAGGGTTTATGTGGTATCAATTATAGATAGTTCTTTTAAAAAGGGAGTTTTCCTTTCATTCCATTCTCCCTCCATATACATAAGATATTTCACTTTGATACTTTATATCCTCAAATGAAGAAGGTAGTTTCAACAAAAAAAATCACACACACACACACACACAGATATATATATATATATATAATATTTTTATCATAATTATAACTCTACAATAATTATATCACTTATATATTCATACTATCCATTATGTGGGGGATATAATAATGAATTTTTTGTATACAAAAGACTACCACTTGCAAAGTGAGGTAGTTTATGTTCAAATAATTTTTTAAATCGAAGGAAATAATGATAATTTTAATTAATATATGTTATATATATGATAATTTAATTACTCTATAAAATTATAAATATTATTTACATTCATTTTATTCATTCCTTTGAGAAAATGGAAGGAATTATCATTTATAAATATAACCTATAATCTCGATAAATGGTGTAATCCATTTTCTATATCCACAAATTATTTATCAATCTAAATAAAAGTATAATTAAATTAATTTATAATTATATCATGCTTATCATTATTTAAATTAATAATCAATGATTAATGTCATGGGACCAAAATTATTAAACCAAAAAAATTATAAAAAACAATGCGTTTATCACCACAAATAGTGATTAATATATATAATTGTTAAAAGAAATTCTAAAATAAAATAATATAATCATATATGGTATGATATATATGATTATGGTTATATAATAACTGAATAATAAAATTATATTTTTTATATTGGATTTTTTTAAAAATATGATGGAATTCAAACCTAATGCATGGTTTTCTCATCCCACTTTTACTTCTATGATACATATGCCATATACAAAATTTTATTAGGGGAATATATCATAAAGATGATATTTTATATAATGAATCTCTTCATCTTCATAGTGATTAAATTTTTATTTTATTTTATTTATTTCATTGCTGTTTTGATTTAAATGATACCAAAGTTGTCAGGGTTTACTTTTCAATCTCATCATTATTCGGGATGGTTTATGTTTAAGTCTCCCTTGGTGGAATTTATTTTGAATTTATCTATTATGACTAATATATGTTCATATCCACCAATTATTAATAATTATTTCATGTAACAATACTATATTCCTTCATTTTTTCTTAAAAGTACTGATCAAATATTTTTAATTAAATTTTACTTTATTTTCATTAATCAAAAAAAAATCATCCAAATACTTTTTTTGTACATCTTTTTAAAAGATTCTTTAAAATTCCCCAACTGATTTAAAAAATAAATAATTATCCATTTTTTAATTTTTAATAAATGGTTTAAAATGAATATTCATTTCATTTTCCCCATGATTCATTTCTATCCATTTTTACAAATATCTGAAAGGAACATTTTTTAACTTATATAAAATGTATTGAATTCCCATCCACCTAGACCGATCAATGTTTTAAATGTTTCTTTATATGTTTCAAAGGTAATTTTGAAATAAAATTATACTAATATTTTCATGTGAACTTTTATAATGAAATTTGTTTCATATTGAAAATTTTATTTTCCTCAATAATGATTTTAATGACATTTTTATGGTATATCTATTCATAAATGACATACAGGCTTTTTTAAACTTATAATATAGTAGGGATATGTTGAATTTATATCATATGTATTCATACTTTGGATAGATTATTATTAGTATTGTTTTGGATGTTTAATTTTATTATCATTTACAATATTTATCTGGATGGTTTATGATTACGCTTATTAACTAGGGTAAGTATTATCAATTTTAATGTTATTTTTTCAATACGAACGTATACGTTAATTATGTTTCACCAAATCAATATGAGTAATGTATTTAAATTATTATTTGATTAGAGAGGTCTAGAATTACATATCCCCACTATGAATTGATAGGTATCGCAAGAAAAATTAGTTGGCCACATTAAATGGGGTTAGACACATTGTTTTATACTATCTTGTGAAAGTTATTGACAATATGTTTCTGATGCAGAACATTATGAATTCCAAAAATTTGAGGTTAGTTATTTATTTCTAAGTTATAATTTAATTAATTATAATATAAATGTAAATGTTTATAGATATTGTGATTATTTATATATATTTATTAGAAAATATGTTATTTTAAAAATATTATTCGCATGTTTTTGATTTAAATGAATATGATTCAGGTATTTACATTAAATATTGATTATGCTTATTTATTCATGATAACTTTCACTGCATGTACAACCTTGCAATGAAATTTACATCACCCCTTTCATATTTTTTATTTTCCCAGGGATAGAAAAAATGTTTTCATGATTGATATGCATGGATAGACTATAGGAAATTATAGATTTCCCAATGAGTAATGTTTTGATATAATATTTTAGAAATATAAGACATATTTTCAATCATTTTTATATTAAATCAGGAGTAGTAAAATATTAGTCCCTTTTGGGATGTGATTTCGTATATAGAGATCCAATGAAATTAATTAACCACCGAAACTAGGATACTATGATTGGGTTTTTTTTAAAAACATATGACAATATATTGAAATAAAATGGATCCCATGTTAATAAATGCACATTTAGATTTTATTATTATTCATATTGATCAGGTTGTAGATTCACTAAATTCCTTGAGTCTTCATACTATTCAATAAACACTTCATGGGACAACCCTTCTTCCAACCCCATACTAATTTATCTTCAATGGGTGTTCATTGTTCATCTTAGTCGTTCTCTAAATTCAAATGTTTTTTTACCTAATGCATAGAAGGTTAGTAAGTTTGGTGATTCAAAAAAGTAAAATCAAAGTTAAATTATTTTAATTTTGGGTATACCCCTTTCAGTTTATCAAATATAAGTAGTGATTATTTATTTAACTACAAAATGTGGATTTCATAACAGTGAGGGAGAAAACATGTTTCCAATTTTCCATTTAACTCCATGATATATTCTTTAAAATTTGTAGGTAATTGAATATTTTGTTCCTTAAACACATACCGTTGAAACTATGGAATGTAATATTAGAACTCGATGATCTACTAGAATAAATATTATATAAGTGGCTGTTTATGTTATGTCCTGAAATATTTAATGAGATAATTGAAAACCTCTTCTCTTAGACTCCACCCATTTTTATAGAAAATCATAAAAAATCACTATATCATAGGGTGACTAATACATTAATTGTATATTTAATTTTATTAAAATTTTTAAGAATGATGTATTAAATATTTGTTAAGTTAATAAATGGTGAGAGAGAAAACTCAAATCCCTAGAAAGTATTCAAAATTAATGAGGTTTGAATCAATGTTCCCTTTTGAATATAATTTAATAAACTCATTTTATGTATTCTAGTGGCTGACTAGGGTAATTTCGAAATGATATTATCTTATTTCCCACTTATATAGTTTATTTATTAATATATATATATTGATATATTTAAAATACGAGAGAAGTGAAATGTATTTTTTAGATGATATCAATTAAATAAAATAATCATTCCTGAAAAAAATATAATGAATACTGAGAGGAATGAAAATTATCCTGTATTTAAAATAAATATTCCAAAATACCCTCATTATAAATTATTTATGACAATATAACCAATTTTTTTACATGTCATACATAACTACATTATAGAAAAGGAGTGAATTATAATCTATCCAAGGAAATACTGACTACTCTTCCCACTATTATCTTTATCAATAGATAGAGGGAAACCAATCAATTGAACATTTATCCATACCATCTTTAATTGATAACAATTATATATTAACACACCACATAATATAATGATTATATCATGTATTATCAAATCAAGGAGAATTTGATAAAATTACGTTATAGTATTAAAATAATTAATATTAAGATAAGTGTGATAACATCTCACACACATAAACTTCTCATTTACTCAAATACATAATCATAAAATAGAGTATCCAAATGAAAAAATCTGAAGAATTTGGCATTATTAGATTTTATCTTGGTGGTGATCCTTATATTATCCTATGACCATAGTGAGAGATTTATATATAACAGTTGATATGTGAGGGAGTATTGGATGCATAAACAATGAAATCATTATGAAAGAAACATATGGTAAAATAATAAAATTAGAAAACTGAAAAACCATATTCTACTATACTTAAAATATATCCATACACAATAAAAAGAGCCTCAAATAGTATTTATATGAAATTGGGAAAACATTGGAGTCCTTATTGTGAAGCCTTGATAATATTTACATTTTAGATGATGGGAGAGATTCATTAATATAGGTGAACATATAAAATATTTCATAGATTTTATATTCTCCCACAACTAATTATAGATACTTTATTATGGATCCATGTGTTAAGAAAAAAATCCTTCATGGTGTCATTGATGCATTTTTCAGGTTATTGTGTTTATTGACAAAGCAGACCACCATGCTGTGTT
This sequence comes from Viscum album, assembly GCA_963277665.1. NCBI lineage: Eukaryota > Viridiplantae > Streptophyta > Magnoliopsida > Santalales > Viscaceae > Viscum > Viscum album. Next base: position 1,153,913,294 of record OY728140.1, read on the forward strand.
TTTTGACAATGAAGACCACGATGTTTATTTTTCAAACAAAGGGGGTTTATATGGTGAGTTGCTATGTTCCAAATATATTTTTGACATCCTATGTTGACAAAGAACCATGACAAGGGAAAAATGATCCGGAGGCTATACGAAAAGAATAGATCTAAGGTGGTGTTGTTTTCTTTTGTTTTCCAAATTTTTGGGCCTCAAAATTGGAAAATTGGGAAACATGTTTTTGGAAGAGGAAGTTTCACAATACATCTATGGTGGATTGGAAACATGCCCGCTAGGAATGTTTGGGGATTAGAACACCAAAAAATGGAAAAGGCATGATGTGCATGAATGTTTTGAGAATGTGCACGAAAGATGAGGCTATACTAAAGCTATCGTTGCACAAAATATTGAAGATGGAATGGAAACATGTGTGAAAAGCATGTCTTGGGATCAGAACACCAAAAATTGGAAAATTCAGGACGCACGTGAACGTTTTTTAAATGTGGGTGAAAGATGAGTTTGCACGCAAGAAACTTGGGCGCCTAATGCGACGTCAAACAAGATATTGTGCACTCGAAGAGGATCTTGTGTGATATAGTGAATCTTCCATGTATGGGTTATAGAAACCTACAAATAAGTGGTGACCCACATCATTCAGTAGAGCTCAACACTTAGAGAAAATCCGAGCACCAGATCGAGTAAGGATTTTGTCAAAGGGAGTTGCGAGAATGATTTTGAGTTGTGTGCAAGATAAGATAGTTGCGCATAAGATTTGAGTTGTGAGAAATATTGAAATTGCATGCAAGGAGTGTTTCATGACAAAAGAGGAATCTTGCGTGCAAGGAAATAAATTTGTGAACAAGTCGCAGAAAGGGTTGCACAAAATATTTTGAGTTTCCAAATATTACTGTGGTAAAGTGGTAATCATAAGTGGATGAAAGTGGGACATCAATAGATCATCTACATACAAAAAATAATCCATTATTTGGAGTTAATGAAGACACATACATGTCTATAAATAGTGAGTGGATCTTCTGAAGAAGTAGCGAGAACACTTTATATGACAGATATGTTATCTTTCAAATTGTTAATATTTGTAAACAAGGAGGGACAATGAGTCTTCTTCGAACATTGTAAACATCCATTCGCTTTTACTGAATTAGGTAAGTCGACACATCACCATTGTATTCTCCATGAAAATAGAACATTGAGGGTGAACCAAGTAAAAATCATTATGTCGTGTTCATAATTTAATTTCTATTAATACTTTTCTACAAGAAAGGGAGAAAATGGTGTTTTACTTAAATGTGAAACAAGATCAATAGGGGAAGTTTTTTTAATCGGTCATACCATGATCCCCTCTGTAGGGTATCTAAGCTAGTGGACCTAACGCAATGAAACATTTAATTGTTATATGGTCACCTCTAAATTTTATTGGCTATATATTTTCAGAATATATTCACTGTACAACACTCCTTGCATGTAGCATCATGTATAAATAATGAGATCAATGGATGCGGGTGTTCTAGATGATCATGAGATCTCAACTTGGAGTATGATGAAATGTGTTACATGGGAAAAATACCTAGGAAGTATTCATATATATCTTTTATCATATTCTTTTAATTTTCTTATTCAATCACATATAGATTTTTCGATTCCCATTTTAATATTATTAGAGATTTATGCCTTTATATTTAGTCTCACATGGTGTCTCGGACATAGATAATTATTATAAAAAACCACCCAACCAAATTTACTCATATTTATGTGTGTAAAAGAATATTTTTAACCATTACAAATAAAAAATTACTAAAAACTATAATTTAATATTTAAATTTTTAACTAAAATAATACCACAATAAAAAATGTGGTATATTTTCACATTAAGAACAATATTCATAACATGAATGGAAAATGTATTAATTTATGATATTCTAATTTATTATTTAATTTAAATATACTATAATATTTAATAGAAATATGTCAATAAATGTATGCATATAATATCATTTCATAATATATTGAATTCCGGAATATATTTCATATTATAAAGAATATTAAAAGTACACTCGGATTGGACAATGATCTAAGAATTACAAGTATTACATAGTTTCAACAGACTTCAAAGATACCACTATGAATGTAAATACCCTAACCCAGTATCCTAGAGTTAGTTACTGACTTTCTTATATATGTATAATAAACAAGGAATTTGGTTCTTGAAGGATAGAATAGTTTTAAAGCATTAGAAAACTAGATATAAAAATATTTGTTAAATTATAACACTGAATGAAAAAACAATATATAAAATCTATTGTAAACACCCATAAAGTCCCATATTATCCCTAAAATTAATTAAAAATATACATCTTTGCATCTTGGGGAAACGTAATAGAAAATAAAGGGGTGAGATCAGATACTTAGTATGGGTATATAATTTAGCGTAAGATATAATAAATAAAAATGAACAATAAGGTATGATGAATAACTAAAATTCCTATAAATAAAACATAATATTGAGAATAATATGTAATGAATATAAAACTTAATAAATTATTCTATATAAATAATAAAATGGAATGAAACATAACTATTGATATTATATTTGTCTAATAATCTCATTTTTTTAACCGCAAACCAAATGTTTTATTAAAAAACAAGGTACTACACCAGACGAAAAGAAGGAGTTTTGTTTACATATTGAATATAATGAGGAATCAGCTCGGGGTGGAGTTCATAACTCCACGTAATAGCATGCACCACACCCATGTTTTCTAAACCATCAGAAATCATGTTAGCTTCTCTATAGGTGTGCATTGCAATAAACCTGGTGGAGGAGAGAGAATGTAGGAAGTCAATCCAGTGGGAGGTGAGTTTCCAAGATAGATAAATTGTACCCTTCCAAATGGCTTGAACTATGGTAGAGGAATCACTCTCAATACAGATGTTGTTCCAGCTGTGAGATTTAGAAAACGAGATAGCATGAATAACACTCCATAACTTAGTTTCTAAGGAGGAGGCAAATCCACATGAGCCGTAGAAGCATCCAAGGTTCTGATCCAAATGATTTCTGAAGATTCCACCACAACCCACTGGACCAGGATTGCCATTGCAGGCCCTGTCCACATTTATTTTGATCCACCCCGTAGGCGGGTGTTGCCAAAAAAACATCCATCATAAATTTAGGGCGAGCAAATTTCTCGTCAACTCCAATGTGCCTCAAGATCCCAAGGTCTCTGATAGAGTTAGAGCAGTGTTCATTATGAATCGATGCCACCTCTGGAATAGCAATGAGAATTATCATTTTTTTTGCATTGATATTAAATGAGTTTTTACGAAAAATGTAGTCATTCCTGCCATACCAGATCACATGTAGAATCTCTACAACAGCCACCGTAAATAGATTCATGATTTTCTTAGAGTCTGATATTCCCATGCATCTCTGAAGATGCAATGTTTGGGATGTGCCAATCAACCATCTACATTCAAATATGTCAAATACATTGTTGCAAATAGTAGAAGCCGTATCACAAGACAGAAATAGATGATTAATATCCTCCCTATGTTGATTACACATACAACATTTAGAGCAGAAGTTAACCCCGAAAGCCTGTAGACATGAGTCAGTGGGGATCTTACCATGAGCAATACTCCATACCAAAGTAATGCGCGAGGGTTTTATCCATGCTTTGTTAAAGTTTTTGATACAGTGTAAAAATATGTTGTCATTATTGAAAAAGAAGTTGTAGTAACTTTTAGTGTCCAGAATTTCATTATGCGACGGCTCCCATATGATAAAATCATCATTCCGTGAGAATGGATGGGAATCAACAATGCTCTTGATCTCATCGAGAAGATAGTCATTTTGTGAGTGAAGTGTGTTCTTTATGGTGTCATTGATGTTCAAAGAGGAGTGATCAGGTGATAATAAAGTGATAAGGAGGGAGCATGTCCAATTGTCCAGCCAAAATTTCAATTTGGAATCTTTATTGACCATCCATCAAGAATTTTTCATAATAACATTAATCTTACGTTTAATGGAAGGCCAAATAGAAGACGTGCAATGATTAAAATTTTTGTTCCTCAGTTTTTCAAGAAAGTGAGCTCTAAGAAAATATGTGGCAGGCGAGTTATTTCAAATAAGGTTTCACGTCAGCTTGGCTTGTAGGGCATCATTAAAGAAGGTAAGGTTTTTTATGCCAATTCCACATTTATCAATGGGTTTACAACAGGTGGACCAGGGTATGGTAACCATTTTCCATTCAAGAGTACTCCCTGTCCAACAATGTTTTTAATGGCAGTATTGATGCGTTTTAGGAGTCTAGCCGACCATTTTTAAATCATCATAGACTAGACAAGTTATGAGACAATTTGTGATTTAACCAAGCAAATACTACCGTCCATAGAAATATTTTTCTCTTTCCAGGAGGATAGGTTCCAAATAGTATGGTCAATGATAGAAGAGAAATAGATAGCCTTAGGACTTCCCCAAAACATAGGGACTCCCAGATAAGTAAAGGGAAACATGACTTCCTTGATGCCAAGATCGTTTGTGATCCTGCTTTTCCTGCCAGAGGGGAACTACTTTCTAAAGTAAATAGAGGATTTTTTCCAATTGATATGTTTCCCAGGTACTGACTCATAGTGTGAGAGAATAGATTTTAAATTTTTTAAATTGATTTTTTTCCTTTTCAAAAATAGGACTATGTAATCCGCATACAAAAGATAAGAGGGGGAATTCAAGTTCCTGGAGATAAATATCGTATTTAAGTCACCTTTTTCAACTGTTTTTGAAATAATTATACATAAATAGTCTTTAGAAATGAAAAAAAGAATGGAAGAGAGAGGGTCACCCTGTCGGACCCCCATAGAACATTTGAAGTACCCCTTTGGGGAGCCATTTAAGAGGATAGAAATATGGGAAAAATTGAAAAAGGTTCTGATTCTTTATAAGAAAATATCTTTGAATCCAAAATTGGATAGAAATTTAAATATGAAATTCCAATCGATAGTGTCAAAGGATTTGTCGATGTCATGTTTTATGGCATCATTCCCTCCTCTCATTTTCCTGTTGAGAGGTTTGTTGATTCAGTGGAATGAAAAATACATTTTTGAATTGATCTGCCTGTAATGAAACCAAATTTATTCCAGGAAACAATTCTATTACTAATAGGATCAATTCTATTTTCAATGAATTTGGTGATAATTTTCATGAGGGAATTTATTAGAGAAATAGGTCTAAAGTTGTGGAGTTTATTAGCATTTTTAGTTTTAGGAATAAGCACCATGAATTGAGTGTTAAGACCCAGAAGGAGAATTCCACGAGAGAAAAAGGCTTTAACCATGAAACAAACATCATCTTGTAAGACATCCTAGTGATTTTGATAAAAGTCATTGTTAAAACCATCAGGTCATGAGGCCCCATCCGTATTAAGACTAAAAACAAAGTCTTTTATCTCTTAATCCAAGGGGATTTTATTAATCATGACATTCTCTTCCTCAGTGACCAATTTAGGAATCACTTCAGGATGAAGATCAATATCAATAACCAGGCCATTGAAGATATTATCCAAATTTGAAACCACATAATTGGAGATATATTCTTCTATGTCAAATATTTTGTTTCCTTTTCTAAGGAAGGAAAGGGTTCTACAAGATTTTTTATCCTTATTAAGAGCATTGTAGAATTTGGTGTTTCTATCTCCATCATTTATCCATGTGGTTTTGAAAGTTTGTTTTTTGAGGTTCTATTTGAAGTTAAGAAGAGTAATCAACTTGGTTGATATGATTAGTTCTTATTAAGAGATGTCACTAAAGATGGAGGATGTGTTCTGATTTTGAAATTGATTTACATCCTTTTTGATAAGAGAAATGGTATTATCAATTTCATTAGACGTGGTTTTACACCAATTTTTAAGGGTTTTCTTATGAAATTTCAGTTTCAAAGGACAGGCAAAGAGATCCTTATTATTATGCAAATTATTCCAGAAGTTATTAATGATGTTGGCACAATAAGTGTCAGAGGACCAGGCATTATTTAATCTAAAAGGGGACCTAGGCTTTGGGGTGTTACTGGAGAAGCTAACGAGAATGGGATAATGGTCAGATGAAATCTTAGGGAGGGTGATACTAGATATATTGTCCCAATTATAAAGGGAAAAGTCATTACTAAAGGCTCGGTAAAGTTTACTGGCAACTACCCTATTGCAATGATGATGATACCAGGTGAACATAGAACCTGTTAAATAGATCTCAGTCAAGTTATTATTTTCAATGTAGTCCTTAAATTCTATAGAGGAGATTCTGGTATGCGAAGGTCCCATTTTTTCATTGGTATCCCAGATGGCATTAAAATCACCAACTAAAAACCAAGGACTCTGAATCCTTTATTCAGTTGAGTGATTTCATTCCATAGGGGCCTTTTATCTTGATATCTATTAAAATCATATATAAAAGTTGTGTAAACATGAGTTTGTTCAAGAATATAATGATAAGTAAAATCTTGATTAGAGAAACTCTGTATGTTAACATTCTGAAGAGAAGAATGGGTAAAACCCATAGGGATTCAAAAGACAAATGATTTGAGTAGGCTCCTAAAAAGTAGTAACCCATGGGGAAAATGTGTTGATATCTAGAAACAAATTTGACTTTGGGTTCAGAGATAGCAAACATCTTTGGGGAGTGAGTAGAGATAAATTATTTCAAAACATTCAAAGTAGCAGAATTCACAATACCTTCGCAATTCCAATACATCACATTCATTTGACCCTTTTTTGGTGGGGTTTTCCCCTTTCTTTTTAGATTCCAAGGCGCGTGCACTGGGTGAGACACCCAACGTGTCATTTTTATACAAATTTTTTTGCTTGCCCTGTGCTGTCAAAATGGGTGTCAAGGAGATGTTAGTAGTTTGTGAGAAAATAGCCAGGTTAGATAAGTCGTCACCTGGCAGGTTTACATTATAAATATACTGTCAAGGATTCAACTAAGAAATCATACTAATATTGGAAAAAACACAGTATATTTTTTCTAGTGAGACTTATAGAATTATCAAGGGGGGTATAGTGGGCCCCTCTAATCCCATACTAAGTAAACTTAATTTATCATATATAGGAGCTGAAAAATAATCAACTTATATATTCATATTAAATTGATCATATGAAATTCTATCAAATTTCCACAAATAATAGACATGATCATACACCCTATAGAGTAATGCAGTGAATGGTATCAAGATAGTAAATCCCCATAAACAATCATAAACCAATCAATACAATATTGTAAATGGGAAAAAAAATATCAAAATAAATAAATGAAAATATTCAATAGAGGGTGTTGAAATACATGTCAATAATCTAATAGAGTTATTGATAAATTCATGATATAAATAACCTTTTACATTGGAACGAAGTGTTCTTTGGGAAAAATCATTTGTGTTTGTCATAAAATGTTTTTATAAACATTTATATCCAAAAAATAAAATTTAAGGAAAATGAAATTATTTTTGAGGCATACATTATTTCCAAATGAAGTGAAAACAAGTAAAATTCACTTTTAACAAAAATTTTAATTGATCCACTTTAATGTGATTTAAGAGAAAATATAAAAGATTATTGAAAACGGTCATCAAACAATTTTTAACATAAAACCAGAAAAGAGATAAAATATTTTTTCCTGATAAGAATTTTTATTTTTAAAAAATAATTTTTTTTTAAAAATGATTATGGAGTGTACATAAAAATTGGTATGAAATTGGTATGTTTTCTTTTATCAGGCTTGTTTATCATGAATAATTTAGAAGGGGTGCTTTTTAAAACATGTATTTCACTTTAAAAGAATGATGATATGATCTAGTTACATTATTTTATAACATATATATAAGGCCCCAGCCTTAAAACATACTTAATCTTGAGTTATTACAAGATTACACATTGAGGATCTTTTCAGGTTTAGAGTTTTAGAGAATTAGATCTTGAAACTTGCATTACATTCCACATTTAAACAAAGTGGATTACATAAATGACAATATACATTCTTCCCATCAACGAGAACATATTTAAAATAAAACATGGATTCTCTCTTAACACATCCTTGACTCTACCGTCTTATCATGTACCTTTCCCCTTGACCTGAAAAACATTTCAGAAACTTGGGATGAGCATAAAAAGCTCAGTAAGGGATATAAAAAAATATGTAAAGGAAACATGAGTTCATATATACACAAGAATGAAATCATAATTCACCCATAAAACGTAGGCACTTTAACCTACCTCATCAAATCATGAATAAATCATAGAAATCATAAGACATAAAGGTAACTTGAGGCATTCATAACATTCTTACGTAGGGAGTAACCCTCTTGGTTACGTTTGGAATACCCATCATAGTATATTCCCTAAAATCTCTTCGGAGAAACCTTAACGTTTCACTCCTTCGCGTTACCCAATGCATTGGAGAGCTATATCGGGCTCACCCGCCCTTAGTTTATCACGGAACCACCCGTTCTTCATAACAATGCCCAAGAACCATAACATAATCGTATCACATAAACATGAATAAAGGAAACATAACATTTCCACATTTCAATCACAATATAACATTTTAGGATATTGAAATAATGAATCCATTCAAAAAGAAAGCATTTCCAAAACCATTTAAAACATTTAATAAAGAGATTTCTGATTCAAAGTGTCCCATACCACCTTGAATATTTTAACATTTTAAACCATTAATATCCATATAAATAAATCCTTAAAACCATTTTGAAAAACATGGATATTAATAAGAACAAATAATTAAAACATTTAAAACGATATTTTGGTTAAAGGGGTTTTACCAAAATTAGAGACACTTGAATACAATAATCGAGGAATAACATTTAGTCAAAACTTTGTAATATCATGGGAATAAAGGAATCCATGATATAATATTCCAAAGGACAGTATATACACCATATAAGAGTGAATTGGTGCATAACAACAATGAAGTCTCAATAGGGATGTAAAATGTGATGAAATCCCTTATAAAGAAGGTATCCTTAAATCAAGGACAAATCAATCTCAAAAATATGTGTGACAAATATAAATACACCCAATATTATTGGATATTAAGTGTAAAACAATAAAAGGTCATTCACACATATTCAATGGATGACATATTCAATGACTACATGTTGAACCCAAAGGAAACGAAATTGGGTTAAAAAGTTCCCTTGATAGCCTAACGGTATCACATCGAAAAGAGTTGATGAGAGATAAAAAGTGTATCTCATTACTTGGACATAAAATTTACATCAGTAAGGATATATGAGAACATATCCCAACATAACAATATGTAAATTAAAATACCCAACAAAAGAAGTCTTTTAAAAAAAAGGAGGGTGAAAGGTTCCCTTACCGACTTGGGAATCTTTCAAAACATACACCCCATGAAAGAAGGACAATAGATCATTAATGTAAATACTCATGAAAGAAAGTATTTTAGACAAAGTGTAGAATAATGGGCAGTACATACACCACTCAATGGAATTTGTGGCAAATGTAGCATAAATCTCACGGGAATAAAAGTGAGATGAAAAATCCCTTACGAGAACTCGGCAGCCTAACGGCGCCACATAAAACTTCCAAAATGGATTGATGAGAGAGAATAGGGTCTCTCATCACATGAAAATAAAAATTACAGTAGGATTAATATAAAATAACATCCCAATCATCAAAAATATGAGCTTAAAAGAAATGACATAAAAGAGTGTACTTAAAGAGAAGGAGAGTTGCAGGATCCCTTACCTCGGGTCCGACTTGACTCGATCGTTCTTTAACGTCCTGAATAATAAACTTGAGTTAATTTCTATTTGCTTAAGAACCTTTTCCAAGTTCATTATTCCTTTTATATCAATTATTGACATGTTGTGAACATTATGTAATCATTTAAGTTAATAATGTTCATATTGTCGGTATTTGGTTCATAAGTCGAAAGTGGACTTCTTACAATTACATGTTGTTCATGTGGCCAAATGTTTATTATATCCAGAATTGTATTCATGTTGTAGATATAATATATGTCATATATATCCAGTACATTCATGCATTTATAACATTACATAATCATTTAGAGGTAAGAAATGAAATGTACCGTTCATGGAGACGGTAAGCCGTACGTACACATGAACGCTACTTTCATTTCTATTCGTATTTTATAGAATGGAATAATAATGATATAAAGTTATATTATAATTCCAGTATAATATCATATTTAATATCATAGTTCCATCCTTTATATGTCCCACATATGGTATTTAACGAATCAAATCACTTTGAGGGGGCGGTAGTCCGCACTTCCTTAAATGAAGATATCGTGTTTACCCATAATGGGAACCATAAAGGTTTGACCAAAATGTAAAAAACAGAATCTTAAAGAAAAACATAAACATACTATATATCATATATAAAAATAGTGACATCATAATGGCCACCTTTGAAGGTGTTAAATGAGTATTGAACAATCATCGTTTCGGGAGGCGGAATTTCACCATCCACGGAAACCGTATGTTCTTTAACCATTTGATGTAGTTGTGTGAGAGTGTAGCTCAAATAAATCTTGTAACAACATCCTAGTATATGTAAGATACTGGTGTTGTTACAAAAGAAGTAAATAAAAAGAGATTAGAGGTTTGGAGAAGCAAAATAAAACAAATGAGCAAGAGAGAATGAATAACCTTTAAAAGTGTAATCTCCTTTTGATTTGAGCCTAAAGGCTTCCTTTGAAAGGATTCTGCCCAAAGGGGATCCTCTAGGATGAGGAGAGGGATGTTGAGAGAGTAAATGGGCAGGGGTTGGCCGAGCCAAAGGCTTGAGGGGTGTGGGAAAAGAGGTAGAGGTGGGGGGGCCTTTTATAAGAGGAGAGGAGGGGCACTTTTGGAAAGCAATGAAATATTACATTATTTGAAAATGATTTTCGGTTTTAAAGGGTCCCACATTGGTAGAATTCGTGGATATGGTGATAAGGCATCGAAATACACTCATCCAATTGGTTTTTTCCATGTGTATATTGTAGATTTTTCATTACCTTTCCATTTTAATTAAATTGTCAAATAATGATGTCATCGCTGCATCATTATTATGTCATAAATAATTTAATTTCTTTAATGTCTAAAAATTATAAAACAAATACTATGATATAGGAAATCTTTTTAGCTTTCCAATGACTATTTATAATCAAAATTTGGACTTGTATAACCCCACTTAAAAATTGTTTTAGTAAAACATACTATGTTAGTGTCATTTTCACTTTAACATTAAATAAAAAGTATTTTATGTTATTTCCCAAAAAAAGTGGATCCATGGGGTCCCCAAGTTAGGCCATGGCTTGTCTTGGTCGGCCATGACACAACCAATAGGGTTTGGACATGTGTCTAGGTAATTTCATATTTTTAAAGTATTATTTATACCTTAAACTACACTAATTATCACTAATCGCGATTAAAACATAATAAGTTACTATTCACCAAAAAATTATTATAATCTCATTGAACCACATTTTACTTCTTAATTACAACCATGTATGTCGGATTTTCAAAATTCAATACACATTAGTGGTAAACTTTCATTTAACTGAAAAATCAGTTTGCTTGATTATCACTTAGTGGTTTCACTATTCATCAAAAATTGAAGTTTTTCAGAAAATTACCAAAAATTCACCCTAAGTTATATTTGATACTCCGAATTCAAAAATAAAGTCTTTTTTACAAAATTAAAATTATATAAGTCACATTAATTAATTTAATAATTAATTCCCGCTGCCAGAGCAAATAGCGTGTTTTTACAAAACAATAAGTATCAAAAGATTGACACCAGTTTAAGTCTAATTTCAAAGTGAAATTGATTCCAATGACCACCATTGGATAACATGGTAAAAATATTTTCTAATTTAAATTCAAAACCAATTCAAAAAATTATCTAATCGTATAAATAAATTAGATTAAAAAGATGTTTTGAATTAAAACACAACAGTCTACACTACTCTTTAAAAAAATGAACTTTATCAGAAAGATACCAAAAAATTACACAAAGTAAAATTTGATGTCTCGATTCTTAATAAGAGTTTTATTTGGTCCAAAAGAATGTATAAGAGTGGTCAAAACTTTATTTAATGATGGTTCAACATCAAAAGGTGATAAGTGAACCTTTAGTGAAAACTAGGGCTTATACGCCTAAAATTGAATTCTTTCCGTATTTTAAGCCTCTATTCTTTATTGGATAAATGTAAAAACAATTAAAAACATATGAAATCATATTTTAGTTATTTCTATCCATTCCCGCCAATACAACGGCTACATGTTAACAACCATTTAAAATAATATTATTTTATTATTAGAGTGCAACGTAAGATTCCCAAGAAACTCGTTGTTGCGTATTGGGTACGCCATCGAGCATAGCGTCCCCTTTAAAGCCATATTAATATTTTATTCACAAAAAAGGATAAATACAAAAATGTCATATTCTTTATTTACCTGGGGTGTTACATCCTTCCCCCCTTTTGGGAATTGCGTCCGCGCAATTTTAAAATTGGACTTGGAAACATCCTTGAAAGTCCCACATCGGAACAAGAGTCGGTAAAACAATCACTTTAAAATAAAGAAAGATAAGTACAGAGGTCACCCGAGTTAGCCCATACTAGGACTCCAAGTATGAAAATATGGACATGGAGGAAAAAAGCAAAGGGTCATGTTCTGATGGAGAGTGTTAGAAAACATGTTTAGGAGAAAGTTAACCACGAGAAAATCACAAACTTGTGATGGGTTAAACGGTATTCGATTCCCTAGTAGGAAAAGTTAATAGACAACATTTTTGTTTTAAGTTACTTTTTATTGAGGAATTTATTCATAAGGAAACATAATCACTTATCATGTTGACCTTCAAATTTTACTAGATTCCTTAATCAAACTCATATTTTTTCTAAAAGACGAGTATTTAGGGAGACTTGTTCGCATTAAGAGTACCATAATCAACTTCTAGAGAATCACCTAATCCACAAAAGAGAGCTATATACTTCCCATGTCTTTAGACTTTAACCAAAAACAAAACCCAAAAGGCTAGTACAAGATCGGATAATCTAGAAAAGGATAACCTTTTATAAAAATAAAATCTATTCTTAACATCCAAAATTTGTCAAACAAAACCCAATGTTCAACAAGGATCATTCGATAAACAATTTGTCCATAAAATTCTTCAAAGTAAACCAATATAAGATCGAAACCCAAATATTTGAAAGATTTAATCACATAGTCTTCCAAGTTAAATCGTAACATTTATCTCCAAACAACATCAGTTGCTCCTAAAGTCTCGTATTGAAAAGTAATTAACCTAATCGCATATCATCCATGATAGGTTAATCATTTTAATAAATAACCCAAAATCAACTTACTCTTAATTCATAAAATCATATAACTTGAAAGAATCAATCAAACTAACCAGGGACTTCACGTAGTCCAGTGGTAGGCGATAAATACCAGTCTCACTTTGGTTGTGGGTTCGATTCCCGCAGCTTTGTCCGACGCGACGGGATGTCACACGGTCTGCGTGTTGTCCTTTTTCCAAAACCATATAATTCTTAAAACATTCCCCAAAACGAGATAAAATCTTCAAAAATATTCATAACACATTTTAACCTCAATTTCATCTCATGCCCTCCACTTCAATCATAACCTTTAGTAACCCATAATTACCTCAAAAGTAAGGATGATATAAACCCAAATGGTTCTTTATAACTATGTCCACAAAAGAAAAGGTAAATATTCCTTGGATAAAATTTGCCTATATTAAACATCAGGGTTACACATAATATAAAAATTCTTCTAATGTAACCCCATAATCAAAAGAGACATAATACTCATAAGAATTTCACCATAACTCTTGAGGCCCTTATATGTTGACATCTTACTCATTCAACATTCTTCATGATCCATTATCCATTCCTTTCCAACCTATTCCGAAATACCTCTTTCCTACAAAAAAAAATCATGAATCATATCCTAAGATTTCAAAATAGGAAAACAACAGTCATGAGATAGTACATACCTTTGATTGGTCATTGTCAGTTTCTTCATCCTCAATAGTAATGGCATTAGGTATTGGTAAACGAACATTTGTACGCTCTTGGTGACCCCATTCACGATACTTCTTCATAGAACATGTGTTTGCATAATGACCATGCACACCACATTTAAAACATTCAATTGATCCCTCAGAAAGAACTCCTTTCCCTTTCCTCGAGTCAACGGGATGCTTCCTTTTACCATTACAGGTTCTTGCTTTATGACCTTCATTTCCACATCTATAGCATATTTCTGTCCCTTTGAAACATTTTCCTAGGTGTTTCTTTCCACATCTCTGACACATAGGTTTTTTAACACACATACCTTTATGATTATTACCTGCACTTCCGTAGGGATTTGTTTCTTGCATATATGATGCCTTAGAGAAAACTCCAAGGTTTAGGTGGTCAATCATGACTCCAGATAGTTGGTTGAGGATAATCAGAAGAGTTCTCATTGCAGCTCCCATATCATTCAGTTGCTTGCTCAAAGAACTATCACAGTTTCCTTCACATCCACTGTTACTTTGGTGCCTGCTAGATCCAGCCATTTACTAACACCAAAAAGGTCAGTGTGAGTATATCAACAAAACCATTATGTACTAATGAGGAAGATAAACACTAAGATACACTTACTCATTCACTTTTTCTAAAACTAGGACTCTTTCTGAAATCCTAACCATTATGGTAATGTCAATTATGCTTAAGGAATACCCTAACCTCTAAAGTTATCTAAACCGACCTCTGATACCAACTATAAGGCCCCAGCCTTAAAACATACTTAATCTTGAGTTATTACAAGATTACACATTGAGGATCTTTTCAGGTTTAGAGTTTTAGAGAATTAGATCTTGAAACTTGCATTACATTCCACATTTAAACAAAGTGGATTACATAAATGACAATATACATTCTTCCCATCAACGAGAACATATTTAAAATAAAACATGGATTCTCTCTTAACACATCTTTGACTCTACCGTCTTATCATGTACCTTTCCCCTTGACCTGAAAAAAATTTCAGAAACTTGGGATGAGCATAAAAAGCTCAGTAAGGGATATAAAAAAATATGTAAAGGAAACATGAGTTCATATATACACAAGAATGAAATCATAATTCACCCATAAAACGTAGGCACTTTAACCTACCTCATCAAATCATGAATAAATCATAGAAATCATAAGACATAAAGGTAACTTGAGGCATTCATAACATTCTTACGTAGGGAGTAACCCTCTTGGTTACGTTTGGAATACCCATCATAGTATATTCCCTAAAATCTCTTCGGAGAAACCTTAACGTTTCACTCCTTCGCGTTACCCAATGCATTGGAGAGCTATATCGGGCTCACCCGCCCTTAGTTTATCACGGAACCACCCGTTCTTCATAACAATGCCCAAGAACCATAACATAATCGTATCACATAAACATGAATAAAGGAAACATAACATTTCCACATTTCAATCACAATATAACATTTTAGGATATTGAAATAATGAATCCATTCAAAAAGAAAGCATTTCCAAAACCATTTAAAACATTTAATAAAGAAATTTCTGATTCAAAGTGTCCCATACCACCTTGAATATTTTAACATTTTAAACCATTAATATCCATATAAATAAATCCTTAAAACCATTTTGAAAAACATGGATATTAATAAGAACAAATAATTAAAACATTTAAAACGATATTTTGGTTAAAGGGGTTTTACCAAAATTAGAGACACTTGAATACAATAATCGAGGAATAACATTTAGTCAAAACTTTGTAATATCATGGGAATAAAGGAATCCATGATATAATATTCCAAAGGACAGTATATACACCATATAAGAGTGAATTGGTGCATAACAACAATGAAGTCTCAATAGGGATGTAAAATGTGATGAAATCCCTTATAAAGAAGGTATCCTTAAATCAAGGACAAATCAATCTCAAAAATATGTGTGACAAATATAAATACACCCAATATTATTGGATATTAAGTGTAAAACAATAAAAGGTCATTCACACATATTCAATGGATGACATATTCAATGACTACATGTTGAACCCAAAGGAAACGAAATTGGGTTAAAAAGTTCCCTTGATAGCCTAACGGTATCACATCGAAAAGAGTTGATGAGAGATAAAAAGTGTATATCATTACTTGGACATAAAATTTACATCAGTAAGGATATATGAGAACATATCCCAACATAACAATATGTAAATTAAAATACCCAACAAAAGAAGTCTTTTAAAAAAAAGGAGGGTGAAAGGTTCCCTTACCGACTTGGGAATCTTTCAAAACATACACCCCATGAAAGAAGGACAATAGATCATTAATGTAAATACTCATGAAAGAAAGTATTTTACACAAAGTGTAGAATAATGGGCAGTACATACACCACTCAATGGAATTTGTGGCAAATGTAGCATAAATCTCACGGGAATAAAAGTGAGATGAAAAATCCCTTACGAGAACTCGGCAGCCTAACGGCGCCACATAAAACTTCCAAAATGGATTGATGAGAGAGAATAGGGTCTCTCATCACATGAAAATAAAAATTACAGTAGGATTAATATAAAATAACATCCCAATCATCAAAAATATGAGCTTAAAAGAAATGACATAAAAGAGTGTACTTAAAGAGAAGGAGAGTTGCAGGATCCCTTACCTCGGGTCCGACTTGACTCGATCGTTCTTTAACGTCCTGAATAATAAACTTGAGTTAATTTCTATTTGCTTAAGAACCTTTTCCAAGTTCATTATTCCTTTTATATCAATTATTGACATGTTGTGAACATTATGTAATCATTTAAGTTAATAATGTTCATATTGTCGGTATTTGGTTCATAAGTCGAAAGTGGACTTCTTACAATTACATGTTGTTCATGTGGCCAAATGTTTATTATATCCAGAATTGTATTCATGTTGTAGATATAATATATGTCATATATATCCAGTACATTCATGCATTTATAACATTACATAATCATTTAGAGGTAAGAAATGAAATGTACCGTTCATGGAGACGGTAAGCCGTACGTACACATGAACGCTACTTTCATTTCTATTCGTATTTTATAGAATGGAATAATAATGATATAAAGTTATATTATAATTCCAGTATAATATCATATTTAATATCATAGTTCCATCCTTTATATGTCCCACATATGGTATTTAACGAATCAAATCACTTTGAGGGGGCGGTAGTCCGCACTTCCTTAAATGAAGATATCGTGTTTACCCATAATGGGAACCATAAAGGTTTGACCAAAATGTAAAAAACAGAATCTTAAAGAAAAACATAAACATACTATATATCATATATAAAAATAGTGACATCATAATGGCCACCTTTGAAGGTGTTAAATGAGTATTGAACAATCATCGTTTCGGGAGGCGGAATTTCACCATCCACGGAAACCGTATGTTCTTTAACCATTTGATGTAGTTGTGTGAGAGTGTAGCTCAAATAAATCTTGTAACAACATCCTAGTATATGTAAGATACTGGTGTTGTTACAAAAGAAGTAAATAAAAAGAGATTAGAGGTTTGGAGAAGCAAAATAAAACAAATGAGCAAGAGAGAATGAATAACCTTTAAAAGTGTAATCTCCTTTTGATTTGAGCCTAAAGGCTTCCTTTGAAAGGATTCTGCCCAAAGGGGATCCTCTAGGATGAGGAGAGGGATGTTTAGAGAGTAAATGGGCAGGGGTTGGCCGAGCCAAAGGCTTGAGGGGTGTGGGAAAAGAGGTAGAGGTGGGGGGGCCTTTTATAAGAGGAGAGGAGGGGCACTTTTGGAAAGCAATGAAATATTACATTATTTGAAAATGATTTTCGGTTTTAAAGGGTCCCACATTGGTAGAATTCGTGGATATGGTGATAAGGCATCGAAATACACTCATCCAATTGGTTTTTTCCATGTGTATATTGTAGATTTTTCATTACCTTTCCATTTTAATTAAATTGTCAAATAATGATGTCATCGCTGCATCATTATTATGTCATAAATAATTTAATTTCTTTAATGTCTAAAAATTATAAAACAAATACTATGATATAGGAAATCTTTTTAGCTTTCCAATGACTATTTATAATCAAAATTTGGACTTGTATAACCCCACTTAAAAATTGTTTTAGTAAAACATACTATGTTAGTGTCATTTTCACTTTAACATTAAATAAAAAGTATTTTATGTTATTTCCCAAAAAAAGTGGATCCATGGGGTCCCCAAGTTAGGCCATGGCTTGTCTTGGTCGGCCATGACACAACCAATAGGGTTGGGACATGTGTCTAGGTCATTTCATATTTTTAAAGTATTATTTATACCTTAAACTACACTAATTATCACTAATCGCGATTAAAACATAATAAGTTACTATTCACCAAAAAATTATTATAATCTCATTGAACCACATTTTACTTCTTAATTACAACCATGTATGTCGGATTTTCAAAATTCAATACACATTAGTGGTAAACTTTCATTTAACTGAAAAATCAGTTTGCTTGATTATCACTTAGTGGTTTCACTATTCATCAAAAATTGAAGTTTTTCAGAAAATTACCAAAAATTCACCCTAAGTTATATTTGATACTCCGAATTCAAAAATAAAGTCTTTTTTACAAAATTAAAATTATATAAGTCACATTAATTAATTTAATAATTAATTCCCGCTGCCAGAGCAAATAGCGTGTTTTTACAAAACAATAAGTATCAAAAGATTGACACCAGTTTAAGTCTAATTTCAAAGTGAAATTGATTCCAATGACCACCATTGGATAACATGGTAAAAATATTTTCTAATTTAAATTCAAAACCAATTCAAAAAATTATCTAATCGTATAAATAAATTAGATTAAAAAGATGTTTTGAATTAAAACACAACAGTCTACACTACTCTTTAAAAAAATGAACTTTATCAGAAAGATACCAAAAAATTACACAAAGTAAAATTTGATGTCTCGATTCTTAATAAGAGTTTTATTTGGTCCAAAAGAATGTATAAGAGTGGTCAAAACTTTATTTAATGATGGTTCAACATCAAAAGGTGATAAGTGAACCTTTAGTGAAAACTAGGGCTTATACGCCTAAAATTGAATTCTTTCCGTATTTTAAGCCTCTATTCTTTATTGGATAAATGTAAAAACAATTAAAAACATATGAAATCATATTTTAGTTATTTCTATCCATTCCCGCCAATACAACGGCTACATGTTAACAACCATTTAAAATAATATTATTTTATTATTAGAGTGCAACGTAAGATTCCCAAGAAACTCGTTGTTGCGTATTGGGTACGCCATCGAGCATAGCGTCCCCTTTAAAGCCATATTAATATTTTATTCACAAAAAAGGATAAATACAAAAATGTCATATTCTTTATTTACCTGGGGTGTTACAATATACATATAATTTTTAATAATTAATAAAAAATAAAGAAGAATTACATTGCGGTAAATACATGGAATGATTAACCATAATGAAAAATTGGGGTTCATTCAGAATCTCTTACCACTTTGAAATCAATCAAATAGTATGCCCAAAAAATAAAAATCATCTGTTGAAACATTGAATACCATGAATATAAATAGATTAATATTAGTATATATAAAATTATTGTATATATTCACTAAATTCATGAAATAATTCGTGAATAAGGGAAATCTCATATAAATAAATGTAATGTGAGAAAACCCTTACCTTATTTCTAAAAGTGTTTTAAAATTGTATATGAAATCCTAGATAATGAAATTAGATTAATTAATAATTTAATTAATAAGATACTGATCATTTATTTTATATTATTATAATTTAAATATCTTCATTTATGGTATTTTGATGAGTTATAAGATTAAATTTTTTTGTTCAAAAATGTTTGTTTCCTCGGTTTTCATAATTGTATGAAAGATCAAGTGAAATTCGAATAGTGATCAAGAATTGAAATTATATGTTATTTATGATCACAAATAATAATAAATGGTATTATATATCATTTACCCCCACATGTTAGTATAATTTATTAGATAAAAAATTAATGAATATCATCAAGATTATTTTGATGTTTTTTCGATCATCACAAACTAATTCTATTTTATTAATTAATATTGTGAGTATATATTGGTTCCAAAAAATTAGATAATATTTAATATTTATATTATATACTACAGTAATCACAAAAATTGATTTATTACCATCCTTAAATATGTAATTAAAAAATGAAAACACATCATCCACAAAGGTGGTCAATCGACATCTGAGAGACATTTTTAAATTTAGAATAAAAAGGGGGAGATAAAAGAATTGATTGTGGATATCCCATTACGATAATGTAGTTATAGTATATATAAGATACTGAAGTTATCATTCATGTTTTTATAGAGGATATAAGGATGAAAAAGGAAAATAAATTAAATGAAAAATTAAAATAAGGAATGTGGATTTTACCTCTTGAATTCTCCTCTTGAGAACCTCCTTAAAAAATAGTGAAATCCTCTTTTAGGTGAGACTATAAAGAACCGAAATGGGGGATTGTTTTAGGAGATATATTTAGATTAAATTTTATAAGACTCATGGATTTTCATTTTTGAAAAAAAGTGGTGGTGATTGGTGGTATGTATAGGGGAGGAGAGGGGTATTTTTTTGAATATATTATTCATATGTTTGTTATTTTTTCTCAAGACTATGAATATTTTAAGCATTATCACTAAATATATTTAAAATAATATAGTCAGTTCTATGTTATAGTTTTTATATCTGAAATGACTAAATGGATATTTTAGTTTACATTAAATTTATTTATACCATTAATTACTGTAATTTACTATTCGATAAAAATTCATATATGTTAGAAACATCCTAAAAATTCAGCCTAACCATTTATTGATGTGTAAAAATAATAAATGAACTCAATTTTTTGAAATTTTTTTCTAAATATGTGAAATTATTTTTTTAAATAAAATCATTATTTACCTGAAAAATACTAATTTTAATATTATTACTGATTTTCTGATAAATTCCAAAATTAATTAAGGGACCCCAAAATTATCATATAATAATAAGAATGAAAATTATTAATTTATTAATATATTTTTCGAATATAACATATCTATTAAATAATTGTTTTAATAATGAAATCCCGAATTAATATTTGTGTTTCACAACAAAATACGAATACATAATTTATCATTTTTAAAACATTTATTTAATTATTCTATTAAATAAATATATTATATTTTCATTAATAAGCTACTATAATTTTATTTACACATTCATAGAAGAGGTTAATATTCAAATCATAAATGGAATATTTATATATCAAAATTGAATATTTTAAAAAGATCAGGTTTTCCACTATTCAATGGATAATAAATATTTTCAAGAAAAAATACCAAAATTTTAGCCTAATCTAATATTAACATTTCATATTCTAAAATTATGTTTATTTTATTGATGATAATTTATAATAGTTTCAAATTTTAGTTTTTAAACATGTGTTTCATTATAAGATTGTGAAATTTGATTTTTGAAAATATATTATTTTATACTTACAATTAGATTAAATATCATCCTATGCCCATCAACCATATTGAATGAATTAAAAAATTATTTTATTGAATTTTTAATATTTAATTTTAATTATGATATTTCTATAATAATTATTAATTTAATATTAAATTCCATTTTAGTCGTAAATATTTTATTTATAAAAACACAACCTTTATGTTTAATTGGTTTTTATTTTGATTCCTATTGAATCAGTAACCAATGAATACATTTTATAATTATTAACAATCTATATTTTTATATTTTAATAATTTTTTATCACTAATAGTACAATTAATAGGTCACATTAATAATATATAATACTTTTCATATCCTTAGAGTTTTTTGTAACATTCGTTATCAAAGTAGTTAAATATTAAAAAGAGACATGCTGTAAAATATTGGGGTGTTACATTCTCCCATCCTTCAATAAATTTTGTCATTTAAAATTGAAATTACACTTAAAAAATCAATCTTGATACCTGAAAATTACTTTTTGGAATCCCGCATCAAAAATATGGTTAATAAAACATCCTCTTAATTATCAGGAAAGGGAAAAGAGAAGGTTACCACGGAAATAGGATTGGGTGTAGGAAATCATTAGTGGAAAGTAAAAACATGGACAAGAAATATGAATATTAAAATAATGTTATGATTGATAGTTATATAAAAAATGATCATTGGAATGTTATAAATCATGCAACAAAAAATATCATGACCGGCTAAAAGATTAATGATTTCTTAGAAATAAAATTAAATAGATAACATTTTAAAAAAAATAACTATTTCATATAGTTGAAGGATTCATAAGATATTTCGACAATAATGTTATAAAATAACATTACTTGATTAATTTAAATTTAAAAAATCATAATATCAACTTTTTATTGTTCCTTGCTATATTTTCACTTCAACCCATACACCTATAAATAGTTGTTTAGATAAATTTTCACACCTGAGTTAGTTTTAACAATATCCTATAGTGATAAAACCATTAATTCATACAATAATGTTTACTAAAGCCAAGAAAGTTAGCATATGTTATCAAAAAAATAATAACTTCAAATGTTTAATCAGATCGATTTTAGAATTAGTTAATATTACAACTCTTCTAAAGCATGCCTTTCCATATTCAATGAACTAAAATATTGAAGGTTGCTAAATATTAAAAAACAACTTAACATAACAATATCCAAATTACTTTTCACATAATCAAACATAAAAAATATATAAATACCTTAACACATTAAAAAAATAATTAAAACATGAATTCTTCCAAATACAAAAAAGAATAAGTATTGTTATACAATCATTACATATCTCATGAAACTTATAAATAAACAATTATTGATATAATTGCTAAATAATATAATTCTTTACTCAGAAAATTGGAATACTAATAATTACTCTTTATCTGAGTTAATATAATATGCTTTAACATGATCCCATGGCTAATTCAATTATATATTCCGTTGATTATTTATGTATTAATTTTCATAGTTCTCCATATCATTATAGTTGTATAATTGATTTTTGTAAAAATATTTCCATATCCTGAAATTATGAGCATGGTTACCTTTTTTATCCACACTTTAATAGAACAAATTTTCCTTTATATAATATACCACAGTTTTTCATTCAATAATTATATCATGTAGGGAAATAATTTCTTCTTGTATCCCCTTTACCCAACGTTTTCTATTCAATCCTCTTCTACTCTTACATCCTTTAAGAAAAGTAAAATTTGGAGAATACATTCGCTATCTCACTAGAACATGATTCTATATCCTAATATGAAGAGAATAATTTGGAAACATTTTATCTTCTATGTATTGGTGTAATACCATAAAAGATATTTGTATTCATACACTTGAGATAATTTCCAATTGTGAGGTTCTCATTCATTCATAGAGGTTCTATTTATGAAAAATGGAATGCAATATTTTAGGTTATGAACCAGAATTTATAATTAATAACTACAAAAACACATAATATAAATTGAAAAATATATATATATCTAATTTCATAATCCAAGACATGACTTCTTTCGAAAATTTTTTACTTATAAATCCTTCAAAATTGTTTATAATGAAAATTTGAATTATCTTTTGAATAGCCCCCCAACAGTGTCAAAAAAATGGTGTTGTAATGCCCATTTTGATGCAATGTTATGAAAAGTAATGACTGACTCATCTTCTCAAATTTGATAACCCTAGGTACATATGTTCCAGAATCACGTCCACTTGTAGTATGCAGATAAGGATTTATTACTATGAGGTCCCATATAATCTCTATAATAAAAAATTTCTAGGATATTCTCCTATGCTTATAATAAAAGTAAGTCTTTTGGTTATGATACCTAATATATTTCTTCTAAATCTTGAATCTACATTTTCTATTAAACATCCTCTTATAAAAATATTAAAAACAACAACCCCAGTAGTTGAGGCAAATGACTTATTTTTTGAAATTGGTGTTACAAATAAGGAAGTCACATAGAGAAGGAAAAAATAGATTAATATCTTTGGAAAATCATATACAAACATAATTGATATAATAAAACTATAAAAGAAAAAATAAAATATATCGACTCCAATGTAAACACACATAAACATATATATCATCAATGAATTTCAATCAAACTAAATATTTTCAAATCCTGTGGAAAAATAAATGATTAGAAATGGGTGAGATACGATAATCTATAAGGCTAATTTATAGAGTGTAATCTATAATAAATAAACATAAAAAATATGTAATGATTATTAACAAAAATATAGATTGTTAAAACATAATATTTTTCATAATATAGATTTAATATAAAACTGAATAAATTATTCCATATAAATAATCTCATGGGAATGAAACATAACCATGGATACGGAACTTTTAAAAAAATTCGATGAAATAATAATTATTTGTATCATAATGAGGGAATAAAAAATTCCAAGCATCATAAACGTACCATTAATGCTTCATCCAAGACACCATACACAAATATGTAAAAATAGAGTCTAGTTTGACTCATGTTACCTATCGATTCATCAACGGGATATATAGGGCCCCAACAACTACATACTAACTCTAATGCATTCCAAACATGAAAGAGGTAAATCATAATAAACATATAAATTCACATTGAAACAGATATATAAAATTTTAATAACGTTCCTCAATTTATAAACATAATCATAAACTATCCAGAGTAATGTAGTGAATGGTATCAAGATAGTACATCCCCATAAAAAATATTAATCCTTTATATAAAAGATTTTAGATTGTAATATAAGAGATCAAGTTTAATAAATCATAATATTCTATAAAGTGTGTCAAAATATATGTAAATACGCAAATATAATCATTGATAAATTCTCAAGATAGATACCTTTTTTCTTTTGAAAGAAGAGTTTATTTGGAAAAATCATTTTTATTTTTCATAAAAATATATTCTAAACTATTATATCCTTGAGACAAATGTTTGGAAAAATAAATTATGGTTTAGGCACAAATGATTTCCAACATAAGTAAAAAATAAATTTTTTTTAAAAAAAACATTATAATTATTGCACTTCACTGTGGTTTAAGAGAAAATATAGAAGATTATTTCCAGTGGAAAAGGATTAATTATTTACATAAACCCAGAAAAAGATGGAAATTTTTTTTTCATAATAATTTTTTTAAAAAAATTATCTTTAAAATTATTATAGCGTTTACATAAAAATGGTTATGAAATCTGGAAGTTCCTAGTTATCAGGCTTACTTATTAGAAATAATTGAGAAGTGAATCTTTTTAAAACATTGATTTCAAAAAAAATTAGGGTGATGTTATCTGGGTAAATTATTCTGGAATACATAAAATAAATTAAAATAATTAAAAATAAATAAAATAGAATTAAATAGGGTAAATTAGAGAGAAAGAGTAACACGAAGGAAAAAATGGAGGTTCGGGTAGTACCCCTTCCCACTTTGTAATCGATCAAATCATATGACCAAAAATTAGTAATCATTAAATGAAAAATATAATACCATTAATATAAATATATTCCGTAAATTATATATCAAATTTATTTATACATACACCACACATAAGAACTATGGGGTGAATAAGGTAAATCACCAGGAAATAAAAGTGAGATGAGAAAACCGTTACCTTATGTCATAATGTGTTCTGAAATTGTACTTAATATCTAAGATAATTAAAATAAATTCATTAATAATTAAATTAAGAGCATATTGAACATGCATTATATTTATTATAACTTTATTAAGTTCATATATGGTCTTTTTAATGAGTTATAATATTCAATTTCATTATTCCAAAGTGTTTGTTTCCTAGGTTTTCTGGATTGGTTCACTTGTATACATATATGAATAATCATGTGAAATGGGAATAGTTATAAATAATTTAAATTATATCTTATTAATGAACATAAATAATATTAAATGATGTTATATATCATTTTGTTATCAAATTAGGATCATTAATGAGATAAAAAATTAATGATATTTGTTTAGATTATTTTGGAGTTTTTTTAATCATCACGAACTAGTTTCTTATTTATTAATAAATTTTATATATTCTGGTTCCAAAAAATTATGTAATATATAATACATATACTATATTGTATATTAACCATAAAAATCGTTTTATGACCATCCTTGAAGACATAAATGAGAAACAACAACCTATCACCCACAAAGGCAATAAATAAACACCTCACATATGATGTTTTCATTTATTGAATAAAAAAGAGAAGATAAATTATTTTTTGGTGGATATTCCATTATCATAATAAAATTAATTTATATATAACATATTGTAGTTATCATTCATTTTTGGACTAAGGAGAGAAGGATAATAAAATAAATGAAAAATATTAAAAGATTAAAATAATGAAATGAAAATTTACATCTTGAATTCTTCTCCTTAAGAAACTCTATAAGAAAAATTGAAATGTTCGTTTGGGTGATACTATACATACAATAATATGTGGGGGGTTGTGAGAGGTATTTGGTTGGAATTAGATAGGCCTCAAGGTTATGGACGTGTGAGGAGAAGGGTGGTATTTGTCGTGGAGGGGAGGGGCGTTTTTTAAATATTTTATTCATTTGATTATTATTTAAGCTATAAACTATGAAAACATTTATCATTATCAATAAAAAATTTAAAATAATTAAGTATAGTTTTATATAATTCTAATTATATTATCAATGACTCATGTATTTGTGTATTTACCTTTTAATATATTTATATCATAAATTATTGTATTTTACAATTAACAAAATTAAAGTAGTTTAGAAAAATCCAATAATTCAATCTAAAAATTTTCTAACATGTATAATTAAAAATTAACTTTATTTTATTAATATAATTATCTAAATATGAGAAATTTAATTTTAAATTAAAATCACCATTTACATGAAAAATAACTATTTTAGGACACTTTCACAAATTAATTAAGAGCACATAAAAATTTCTTATAATAATAAGAAAAAAAATATTAATTTATAAATATACTTAATGAAAATAATTTTTCATTTGAAGAATTATTTTAATTCTAATAATTTTAATTAACATTAATGTTTCATAAAAACTTCAATACTTAGTTTAACATTTTTGAAACATTAATATACTTATTGCACAATATAAATATATTGTATTCTCATTCCTAATATACAAAAATTTTATTTACACTCTAATAGTTGAAGTTACTATTAAAATCATTAATATAATCTTTATACTTTGAAAATGATATTTTTATAAAAATCTTGATTTTTCACAATTCACTAGAAAATAATTATATTCAATAAAAATAAAACAATTTATCCATAAGTTAATTTGGACATTATTGTTTCAAAAATGAAGATTATTTTTTAAGATAGAATTTATAAAGATGTAAAAATTGTGTTTTTAAAAATGAAAACCATTATAGGGTAGAGAAATTAGCTTTTATAACATATATCCTTGTATGATAAAAAATGAATTTATTCTTATCATAAGCCCATCAGTAAAATTTAATGAATTAAAAAATTTTGACTGAATGTGTAATATAAATTTCAATAAGATCTTTCAATTATAGTGATAAATTTAATATTAAGTTCCATTGTTGTCAAAAATATAATTTTATATTAAAACACATCATTTAGGTTCAATTGGTTTTTATATTCATTTATAATTAATTGGTTACCAATGTATTAATTTTATATACATGTCTAAACTATATTTTAGTAACATTATTAATCTTGTTTATTCCTTCCAATCCAATGATAACGTAAAAATTATAGTATTTAATAATTTTTTTATTCTTGGTGTTCTATGTAATGTAAGACATCGAAGATGATAAATATTAATGAGACACTTCATAAAAACATGGAGTGTTAAAAAAAGTCAATTCCAATAACAAAATTTAAACCTTAGGATCTAAAAAAATAATGATCAGTGGGTTTTCAAGATGTTTCCTGAATTTTACAATATATAATTTACTATGGTCAACCATAAAAACTGATTATCTAATAGGTAATAAGTGAACCATATTTCTCATCAGGTAAAAAATTAAATATAACAAATTCTATTCTCTTGATAATATCTATTATATGTTTATTTAGTCATATTTTATATCATTCTATTTTTATATTGGCATTCGATGTATTTATAAGCCAGAAGTATACTATTGTGGTTCTTTATTCAAGTAATAGAAAGTAAAACACATAGATAAAAGGAACTGATTTCCGTCACAATTCTATGCCACTAAATTATCCAATAAAAATTATTATAAATCTTTGATATACATGGATTAATATCCCATATAGATTTGTTGTGTTATTTAATCACTTCTTCGAAAATACTAGTGAGTACCACAAGTTATTAATGGACATAAAAGAAAGAGATGAAGTCTCAAGACTATCCTTCAAGGATCTCCGTAGAATAGAATATTTCTTAAATAATGATATAACCATCATCTGATATATTTTTTTCATTGAATTTATTCCGACTGGATCATGTGGTCTCAATATAGAATTTATATATCTTATATTGATCTATAGTGGCATATTGATAATGACATTAATTCCCAATTTCATTTCCCCTTCAACGAAAATTGTGGTTAGGAAATCTTACTAATAGATTTTGTAATAATTGTTTCCTTCACATGTGTATAAATGATCTCAAAATTCAATGATTGATAATATTAAACCTATCGACACTTCCTAAAATTTATATTTCCCATGGAAAATATATTACAATGTCTTTATAATAGTCATTTATCTTGTATCAATCAAAAAATATGTATTATATAAATAATACAAAATAACATAAAACAAAAATAAATTATAGGTATTGGGTTAAAGTATTACTTTTATAATGAAATAAATATTTGAAACTATAATCTACCACCCACTGATCTTGCATAATCATGAATCTACGACTCGTTGAAGATGGGACAAAAAAAATACCTAAATCCTTTAAATAAATGAGTTGAGGTTAAAATTGGTGAACTTTTAGACCTTATCCATGGATCTTAGAATACTATTTCATATAAATCAAATATTATAAACATGTCCCCCTTATTTTTCAATGATTTCATTAGGGCTACATCCCTTAAAAATCATGAATGAAATAATTAAATATATTTTTGTAACTAAAAAAATTAAATCTAAATGATGTTCACATATAATTTATAATATATCACAACTCCCAATAATCATGTTATACTAAGATTTAATTTAAAAAAAATCCCAAAGAACATGAAATATGAAATTTGGAATGTTTAACAAATACCTATTGATCACATTGAATATCTATGATGATCCAATGATGCCTCCCAATATCATCCCATGATTTCATTTTTTTAATTTTATGTGAAAAGGCTTCTACATAGACTGATAATAAATTAAATATATTATTAATTGGATACATTAACATTGTGGGATCATTATGAAATCTAAATGGAATCGGTAAGTACAGAAAGTTACCATTTCCACTTTGAGAAAACAAATTTTATAAATTCGTTCTGTCATATAAAAAATAGATGATAAACAATTGGAATCCCTATCGTTAAAATCTACTTATATAATTCAATTTAAGAAAAAGATTCTACAATTCAAGGAAATGCTGTTGTTTTTAGTAGTTAAAACATCGAAACATTGTAAGTATATATATAATCAAAGACTGCCTTTATTATTATTAGAAAAATATTACCATGGAACCCTAATGAGAATTACTTGGTCTTTTAAATCCTTTTTCCTTAAGACTATATAGATAAGTATTCAACCCTCATAATATAGTTATATCGACATGGAATAGTGGATTCATAATCGGTTTTTATAATGAAAAATATCTATAAAATATTCCACTTCACATTTAGAACAAACACTATCAATTCATTAGAAAAACAATCAGGGAAATGATCAGCCACCTTATTTAAGAGTGGGATGTGATTTTTCATCTTTTAAACAAAAATCAAAAAATAATATGATACATCCAAAATGAAAAGTGACATAACACATTTCAACAATGGAATATATATATATATATTCATAAAAAGCATTTAAAACACCAATGTAAATAATTTACTACACATATCTAAACATGGAAATATTATAAAATAATACTTTATTATAATTTAAGGATAACGTTTTGAAAGTGACATATCATGAATAATGCATCTCAAAATGGAAAACCTATGATATCCCATAAAATCCACTATTAAGACTCCCATAAAAGGATAAAAAAATCATCATTTCCCTAAACTAAATTTCCCATGATTATACAATTTCAAATGATTTACCAATACATGTATTATGAAAATGAGGATTACACACATCCCAAGAGTACATGTTTATAATGTGGGTACTTTTTACCTAATAATAATTCAACACACAATGGCCACATAACTATTATAAAAGAATGCATAAGTTTTACCTATATATATAAAGTTGAAATAAAAATTAAAAAAACCATCACATCATATAAGTTTTAAGCACACGTAGAAAAACACATACAATAGTTATCGTTTTAATCTTCCCTTTAATATTCAATGGATTTCTTAGATCAAAGTTCATCACCTAAGGTAGAATATAAATATGATTAAACACACCATAGTACCCATCCTATGGGAAATGGGTATCTTTAAAACATATTTATTGAAGCTGTTGGCCTATTCCCTAGTGGTGAAAGAAATGTGAAACGTTTTATTAATCGTAGTTTTAGTCCAAAATTTAACAACATGTAAAAATATGTTATATATTGAAATAACCATTATATTTTTAGATATATATGTTTTTGTTTTTTTTAAATCATGTTAACATTTTAAATTTTGATATATTATAGTAAGATTTTTTTGGGTACATCAAAAGATCATCCTTTAATGCGGTAAATTAAACCATGAAGATAAGGCATTAGTTGTTATATAAAAGGGTTATAACATAATTTCTTGTAAAAGAATAGATTATATGATTATGATAATGTGTTGTTTCAAGAATATTTTGGTTATGTTGTAATGTTTTGGCCATGAATATTTATACCATCTATAAAATAGGGAATTTTACTAGGATTATCCTTTTTACACTGCAACACTGACTAGGTGTGAGGTGTTTCATGATGATTACTTATAGCACACTTCCTAATATCCTAATATAGTTTTCTATTTAATTTTGAAAAGATAATTAATTATTTATAAAGTAAATATTATCTAATTTTCCTAATAGTACACAAAAAACACCTCTATCTAGGAACTTCATTCCTATAAGTGTGATATCACTTCCATCATTGATTTTCTTAAGGTTTACTGTATATTGGTATATTTGAAGTGGTTTTTTTATAAATCATCTTCCATATATTATTAGAATTTATCTTTGTATTAACATTCATAATCTATAATCCATATTGTTGAGGATTTACTTTGGAATATATATTTATGTCAATTTAATCTAAATCATTATACAATATTTGAAATGTCGGCTAAAACTCTATCAAGATATAGGGTCCCTAAAAAATTTCATCAATTTATATGTTTTTTCGTCTATTATATAGAATATAGATTCAATGTGTGTTTTAAATGACATAAAATTTAACCAAAAGGGGTTATTTTTCATGGTAATTGATTGGGATATATTACCTATCTCATGATAGGATTTATAGGATTTTTACATTAAGTTTAAGGTTAGTGGTGTTGATGAATCATTATGAAAATAATAATTTACATATGAAATGGGAATAATGTGGTGTTTCTTTGAATATGTTATGACCTTAGGACCCCTATAATGTGTTCTAAAATTCCTCATAATGAGGGAAAAATCAAACATGAAGGCCTAGTAAAAAATTATCCATGACATAGAAATTGATAATCATTAGTTTCTTTATTATAATGGACCAAATGTGAAGATAGTTTTATATAATCCTTTTTCTTAGTAATTAGGTCATAAATTATTCACTTATATTTTAAATATTGATTTATTAATTTTTCTCTTTAATTATTTTATTAGTGATTTATTGATCACTTCAAATAACATATTTTGGATATATAAATCACTCTAATAGTTTTACTATTTCTTATATTAAATAAAATTACTAAATTCATTTAATATAATTCACTTAAACATTCCATATGTTGGTGATAAATAATTTTCATAAATGGTCTTCATTATGGTGTATCATATACCATTACTATTAGACATGGTGGTATATAATACAAACCCATTATTCAAATAGAAATAAATCATTCACCTTAAGAAATTTTTATATTGGTATGTCATGCCCCATTAGTATACATAGGTGGTAAATATCCCATCATTTTCAGTGAGAGTGGTGATGTGTTGTTTACCCTCTCATCATTTATGGGAGTATATCATCCACCATTTTGAAATGTAATTTTGGTAAATCATTCACCATTATTAGTTATACTAATGATACCTCGTTTAATTAACCTATAGAATTGGGGTTAAATCATAAACCCTTGTTGATGAGTACAGTGATTCTATGATCTATTTATCATCGTTCTCAGTGGAATATCTTCAACCATTAGTAAATTTGCAATTTGATGAATCATTCACTTTGGATAATTTAAATAATTCAATATCATTAAAATTAAGAATGATTCTATGAAATTTGGTCCATCATGACTAGTATATGGGATATTTATTATTCTATTAATTTTTGGGAATTGGTGATACCTCGATCACCTTTCATTATTAAATTGTGATGTTCTATTCAACTTATATGACAAAATGATGATTTATCATCAATATCTCATGTCACAAAAATCACATAACTAATTCACCACCCAATGAAAATGAAAAAATAAATAATATTATTTCATCAATGATATAATAATTAGTAGATAATAATTTTTAATATATTAATATAATTACATTTTAATATTATATTTTATTGATTAATATTTTATGAAATTTTCCTTTGAATGAATAATTAAAAAAAGGTTATTGTCTTTCACCACAATAAATTAAATTCATCACAATTAAAAGTATATTATAATATGAATTATTTAAGTTTATATGTTAATATTTCAAAATTAAATTATTATAAATTTATTTAAAATTTGAATAAATAAGAATTTTTTTTTAAAATTGTAGTTTGTTTTAGTATATTAAATTTAAATTTATAAAAGTTGTATATTAATTTAAATGATAATTATTTATATTTCAGATTATTAATTTTAAAAATTTAGCTTCATTTTATTTTAAAAAATTAAATTCATTATCAACATGGGTTTTTGAAACTTTTCTAAAATTCTTGATTTTTGGAAGATTATTATAAAATATATTGTTTATAAAACATATAAATATTTTTATTAATATCATTCATTTAGAATGAAATGAAATAGTATAAAACCAAATTATTTTTTAATTATAGATTTAAAAAGTAAAAAATAAACCTTTGAAATATATTATTTTGAACCTAGATAACCTATTATTATCATTTTAATGGTCTCTGTAATATTTTCCAATATTTATTTTGATATTTTATTTTATTGATATATTATATTTGTAAAATTTAGTTCTAGATTTCATTTAATACAACATAACATTGATTTTTTTTTAATAAATAAATTATTTTGTTGAAATAAAATACAATGATAAATTTATCTTACAGATATATTTTAGTTATTAAAATATACTTCTTATGATAACAAGGGTTTACACGTTACATATTCTATTGCTAAAATTTATTTTTATTAAAAATTTAAATTTTATTTAATAAAATGGTTTTAACATTTATATTATATAATAAAAAATTATGTAATAATGGAGATTATAATTTATGTAATTGATATTAATTTACATAGGTAAAAAATAGATACCATGGTAAAACCAAA
Source organism: Viscum album (assembly GCA_963277665.1). Classification (NCBI taxonomy): domain Eukaryota; kingdom Viridiplantae; phylum Streptophyta; class Magnoliopsida; order Santalales; family Viscaceae; genus Viscum; species Viscum album. Next base: position 1,153,947,241 of record OY728140.1, read on the forward strand.
AATGATAAATTTTAAAATACTATGAGTGAAAGATATAAACTCATGTTTAAGATGTATTAAATTTAATTTTTTTGAAACTTGATCCTATTTCACACATATTTACATTATGTTTTTGTTTTGGGGTATTATTAACTTTTTAATCTTTTTGAATCCTTATATCATGTTCAAATATTTATATAATATTCATTATCATCACTTATAAAAGGGGCCTCACACCACCCCTATAATAAAACCCCAAAAATATGTATTCATATTGAAAATATTCCATATTAATAACCAATGTATTCCATATCATTTTATTTGATATTATTCTCACAATACATTACTATAAGATGTCGATATTTAAAGTGTCCTCTAAGGGAAATCCCAATTTCTCAATCTGAGTACTTTTTCATAACTTATTTCTTCTATTTCTTACATTCCAAAACAAAATTTCATAACTACTATATAATTAAAATTTTATTTTCATTAAAATTAATTATATTATATTTAGTTGGTAATAATTAACCTCATTTCATCAATTCCATTAAGAAAAATTAAAGTGGAAATGTTATGTGGTTCAAACTACTACCTCCATAAAGCGGCACCATTTTTTCCACCACAATATATATTAAATGATTATAAGGGTATAATTGAGGAATAAATTTTAGATATATAATAAAATTATGATTATTATGATATAATTCAAAATCTACTTTTTGTCGATCTAATTCTTTGTGAAGTGAAATCTTTAACCATGGGTGGTGGGACCACTGCCTCTATGAAGTAATATATCACGTTTTTCAACTAATGTATTTATTATTGATTAAATTAACTTAAAATATGATTCAAAAACTTAAATTTATATAACTAAAACCATTAATCATTCTTAATTATGTCAATATTTCAAAATAACCCTCTTTCATAATCACAATCGACCATTACTTATGGTATATACATATTTGGGACTTCTAAAAACCTATTAGAATAATAATATACTATAATATCATGGATAAACATGACAACATAATCACTGATAAAATATGATTTAAATAATTAAATAATTATTTTATTTTTTAAGTGTAATAAAAATATTAAACGCATTAGTTATGATTTTGAAATTACTTCAATAAAATTCACCAAACCATTCACATCACCAATTTTAAAATAAAAAATTACAAAAAAAACTATCATATAATTAAATTATAATATTATAAATACATATAAGGAAAAAATAATTTTACATTATATTATATTATAAGGATTATAATTGGGGGAAGAATTAAGAACCACACCGCTACTGTGAAATTAGTTCAAATAATAAAGACTACCACCACGTGATATTTAAAATAGAAAATAAATAATATACATGTTGAGAATAATTATAGTGGATATTTATAAACTGAAATATGACTAAATATGGTTATGAAATATATTTTATGGTATTTTTTTTAATATTATATATTCATGCGCTTTAGTGAATGTAAGGAATTTAGGAAAGTGTTTCATGTCTCAAATTTCCATACCTTAAGTTATATTTCATATCCTAAACCATGTTTTCATTATGAGGTTTACATAATTCCCCATTAATATATTTATCATCATACATTAGTTATTCATGTTATTTAACATTTCATTTGAAATCACATTTGTTATGGGGTTTTGAATCAAAATTTTATATCATTGTAAGGCTTTCTATGTCAAATTTTTAACTTCATGAGACATTTTTGATATTTCACCCATTAATTATTTATTTTATTGTATATTAAATTCTAAAATTATTTATATTTTTTAATTATATTACTTTTCATGAAATTTTAATATTAATTTCATGATCTTTAACTCCTGCTCTTTTAATTCTTATATGACCAATACCATGGTGATTCTGTTTCTAGTAGCATTTTTAAATAGATATTACATTTACAAGATAATAAATATATGTAATTTATATAGATTTATATCAATACTCTATATAGTTTTCTCCGATCTATCAATTATTTAGGTTTCAATTATGTTATCTTTATTTAATTTTCTACCATAGAAAAATAATTACCAATTATGAGGAAACAACAAATAACTTTTCCATTCAGTGGGGAACCTCCCATTTTAATGTCAATATTAGTTGGATTCCTTTTGTATTAAAATTATCTGAGATAAATATTTTTAATAATGTTATTATATACTTCTTTAATATTTTTAAAATTTTTATAATTGTTTTCATAGTTTTTATATGGGTCATTTTCATTAAAGTTTAAAAATAATATTTTTAAGTTTTTCCATATGAACAAATCGTTTATCAAAAATTTTCATTATGTATAAAATCTTATATTTATGTTTTTATGGTTTGTAAAAGAAGTTATTTGGTTTTATAGTTTTATGAAATAATTCACATACACTTATTTTAAATGATCAAGTATATTTCTTATTTCCAATGTCATTTTTCTATGAATCTGAAAAGTGTTTTTAATCAAAGTCATTATTCTTTGACATATATTTTACTTGATCAAGAACATGTATAAAATGATACCAACCACCTTATTTTTTTGCATGGTATTTATAATATTATTTTCTTTAAAAAATTGATCAAAAACATCCTTTATCTAGCCTAATCATCAAATACTCATAAAAATATTATATCATCTAATGACTTTCTTTATTGGAAACTTTACATATCATTACATTGATTGAATGGTATTCACTGGGATTCTATAAATCAATTTACTGAAGATGTTAATGTCATTACCATATACCCCTTACTTTTTACCGTGATAGTTTTAGGGTTGATTAAATAAACAATATTATCTATATTCATTGGGTAAATCCTTAAAATATTTACACTTTTTGTTCTAATATATATTAAATAAATATATCATTTAATTTCTTACATCTCCATCCATAATAAAATGATAGCATCTTTCTTATGTATAGCTGAATACCGTGTCATAAAATGATGTGAATCAGTTTTTTTTAAATTCATCGTATCACATGGATTGTAAATGTTGGTTAATTTAACCAAAATATTAGTATTATTTATTATATGATTATAATTTTTTAATGAATTAATATTTCTTACCCTTTTCTACCATGATTGTTAGAAATGGGAATGTTACACATGCATATGTATGGTCTATCATCACTATGATTGAATCATAGTAAATTTTTAATAAATATAATTCATGGTTATTTTTAAAATTATAATTTATTCATAAAAACAATAATTTTTTCATGATTATTTTTTAAGAGATTATTTCACAACATACCCACTGACCATGGTCAACACCATGATTTCATATTGAAATTATGAACTGACCATCCTCAAAACACCCCACATGGAAAGAACTGATTATTCAATTAAAAACATGATTAAAATAAAGAGATACATTTTATTAATTATAAGGGATTGAAAATGAAATGTTTCTTAAGGTAATAATTTATATTTTTTTTATTGAACATGATATTAAATAAATACATGACAATGGATTGACACAAGGTAAATATTTTCTTGAAGAACATCCTGGAATGAGTAAAATGTTCATTTATGCACCAAATTTATTTTAAATGGGGTATATAGTTCCCAATAAAATATTATATTTGGAAAATTCATACATCATGATAAGTTATGTTACATTTCTTCTATATCATTCATGGAATTTTTTATTCGAAAGTTACTAATGTTGTGAGGGGTAATGTCTCAATCACATATTTATCTGCATTGTTAGTGCTGGAATATCCATTTTATGAAATCATTTGATTATTTTATAATAAAACATTTTAAATTTATTCTACAATTTGTTTTTTATAATTTTCTTTTAATAGTACAATTTTCATATCATTGGTACTGGAAATGAATGAGAAAATATTTTTAGGAAACAAGTTCTTCATTTATCTATTCAGTAAAAAGTGTTTTTTTCATCTAAATCCATATTTACTAAAAATATTTAATAATATTTCTTCACATGTCAAAAAATACATATTAATGTAATTTTATCCCATTTTTAACATAATAAAAAATTAATTTGAACAGAATATTCCTGTCCTCTTCAGAATGAGGAATGTTTTTATCTTTTCTACAATAGTGTGAATGGAATGTTTATTTTAACATAAACAACATGTATGGAATTAAAAACCTCCATTAACACACATTTATTTTAAGATTGATTTATATTATTTCGTTTTTTTATAGAAATCTATAATATGATAGAATTTATTAGATTTTGAAGAAGTGATTTTAAATAGAAATATCTATTTTTATCTAGATGTTTTCCATATGATATTTTAATGATATATTATTTAATGAAGACATTATTTGATGTTATGTATTTAATATTATTTATGTATATATTTTTATCCCATATATACCTATATTATTATCACGTAATCTTTTTTGGGTAATGTATTACTTATATTCCTCTCTCAAATGCATTGATTATGAAATTTCCTTTCACTTTCATATGAGAAAAGATAATGCGACCCATTTTTTCCATGTACAATTCTTATACCTATCCATTATGACTGATTTCGTTTTGTTGCACACATAATAATGAATAATTTATGATGGGTATAATGAACCTCACGTTTTATACAATAACATTTCATTTATTTTTTGGAACACATAAAACATCAGACAAATAAACGCCTAAAGACTATATAAGTCTAGTGCCTTTTGAAACATGGAAACATAAGAATCAGTACATAAGTGAGATAAATTATCTCCCACTATGTTTTTCATGAATATAACCCTTCTTAGACATATAATAATTAATACATATCATTATAACATAGGTTAAGAAAGATAAAAATGATAGAGATTAGATGCTTTGTATGGGTAAAAAAGGGAGATATGTAAGCATAATCCTGGGAATTTGGGAATGAGAACAATATCATAAATATAGAATTTAATACCCTATATATCATTGATATTAAACATTAATCCTTGAATAATGTTCATCAGTTCATAAGACATCAATTATAAGAAAATAAAAATCATAATTCATAATATAATAACATATGATTAACAAATGAAATTGAGGAAGACACTTAAATAAATATAATTATTACTGTTATAGTTTATAAAATGAATATGAGGATATATTAGTGGGAAGATTCCTTTACAAAATGCGGTTCCCACCCCATTCCAGCCCTATATTAATAAACTGACTTCACTAGTCGTTCAATCCATATAATGCTGAACTGAGTTCATTTATCATTTTTATCCTATAATACTGATCCGATTTCAATTTTCATCCAAAAAAATTTCTATATCATTAAAAATTTTTCTTTATTCAATTCATTAGAGGGAGATATAGGTCCCAACCATCTCATAGTGAAATCATACATGCATTCCGCTTAATAACATTAAAAATTATATCAGAACACATGAAATTAAATTGGTATCATAAAAATTTAATCATATCAAAATCTAGGGAAAAGATACAGGTTTGATAAATAAATTAATAAAAAGTATAACCTGTTAAAAGAAGTTGTAATCAAAAGCATACAAACCATGGAATAAAAAATTGTTTCATAAGAATCATTCCATCTAAACCTAAACCATTCATGAACAAATATATAAATGAAACCATTTTATAATTTCCTAGAAGATCATGATTAACATCAATAGATATAATATAAGATGGATAATAATATGTAAAGATATTTCTAAAATATTTCTAGTTTGAAATATCATTTATTATAAGAAAAATGCTCTTTAAAGCATAATAACTTTTTAAAAACCATTTTTCTAGAAAATAAACATGAAATATTATAAATATATATTTGAAAAAAAATTGGAACCTTTTTCATTAAAAATATATAAATTGATACTGAAAATGCATTGAAAACAATTCTCCTTGAAAACACATAAAAGATACTTGAAAAATACCTTGAATTCCATTTATTTGAAAATAATTTTCCAACTTATAAATAGGTCATCAAATCATCTTTAGAATCATTTTCCTTGAAATCTTCTAAAAGAAGCCTTAAAACATTTTGGAGACAATATACCTTGAAAACGTATAAAATATGTCTGAAAACATTTTTAAATAAATTTTACATGAATACATATATGCAATGCTTTTAAAACATTTTGAAAACAATTTTCTGTATAAAATTATATAGGAATCATGAAAACCTTATGAAAAACACTTTCCTTGAGAATTTTTTTTTTAAAATTTTGAATGAAATCATGAATATGTATTTAAAAACATTTCTTAAAAAAATTAAATTTTTTTATTAGTAAAACATCAATACATTTAAATGAGGATCATAGGAATGACAGTCGATAAATATGTTCATGATGTATGAGGTAAGAAGAAAATTTCATTTCCAAGATAAATGATTAGAAAAATGAATTGTTCAGAAAGAGAAAAGATGATTCCTTTAACAAAATTGGTAAGATTAAAAAAATGTACAAATATATTTTTTATATATAAATAAAATGGTAAAACACTATTGGAAACTATTTTTTGAAATCACAGTTTTGATGGAAAACATATTCCAAACCAAAGAGGTGGTAGATTTGACCATTCAAAAAAGTACTTTTTTAATTATATTAGGAACCAAAGAGTATAAAAATGGTACCAATATAAGAATAAATACATAATAACATGAGTATAATAAAATTAATGAATGTTCATGTGATATGGATTATAATATTTTAATAATTGAAACATAAATAGAAAAAATATTGGAAGGCGATGTGATTATTTAAATAAAATATTAACATTTGGTAACGTTTAACCCTAAAACACATATAACAAAAATGAAATTATTGAATCTTAAAATATCAAAGAAATATTTATATTCATGATATTACATTTAAAATTTCATAAATACACCTCATGTAATAATATAGGGGCATAATGTAACATCCTAGGTAAATGAAGGATAATATATTTTCATATTTATTAATATTTGTGAATTAAATATTAATTTTAGCTTAAAGGGGTTTCTATGTTACATAGAATACCCGATACGCAACAACATGTTTCTTTGGAATCTTACGTTGCTCACTAATAATATAATATTATTATTTTAAATGGTAGTTAACTCTTAGCCTTTGTATTGGAGGGAATGAACAAAACGTACTATAATATGATTATACTTGTATTTATATTTATCTAATAAATGTTAGAGGCTTAATATATGAATGAATCTAATTTTAAGCATAATTTACATTAAAATGCCAATTTACCGCCTTTTAATGGAAAACCCTTTTTAAATATAGTTTTGGTCACTTTAATACATTATATATGACCAAATAAAATCCACATTTAGAATGAGGACATCATAATTTACTTTTGTTAATTTTTTGGTATTTTTCATATAAAGATCATTTTTTAAGGAATAGTGAAAATATTGTATTTTAATTAAAAACTATGTTTTAATATAATTTATTTATATGGTTATATTATCATTTTAATTGGTTTTTATTTTTAAATAGATTTTATAATTACCATTTAATCTAATTTTGTTCATTATAAGAAATTTCAAATTTCAATTGTATATAATCAACTGTGAATCTTTTTATAGTTAATATTTCATAAAAACACGCCTTCTGTTTTTACATAGGGAATTAATTTTAAATTAATTTCTGCTACTTCTGTATTTTTAATTTGGAGAAATGGATTCCATATTTTGAGTCAGTAGGTTCAATTGTTTTAAATAGATAACCTTTATTTTTAGACATTTTAAATATTTACCTCAGTAAATATTTTATTTACCATTGTTAAAGGGTAAATCAGGTAAATAAGGGTAAAAAATAATATATATTTGTCCTAAAAAGTGTCCTAATTCTATTGGTTGAGTCATATCCAACCATGGGCATCCTTGGGTCAATTTAGGGACCCCATGGAGCCACTTAAATGTTATTATGACACTTTATTTTAATTAACTTAATGTAAAGGCCAAAATTAAATAATCAAATATATTTTAGTAAAGTAATTTTTACATGGGGTTATACATGTTATATTTTTGACTATAAATATTCATTGGAAATCTAAAAATATTTCTTACATCTTGGTACTTGTCTATAATTTTTATACATCATATAAATTAAATTATCTATGACACAGTCATGATGTAGTATTTACATCATTAATAAATGATTTAATTAACTAAGATTATAATGATTAAAATATTATCCAAAACATGTCCAATTTTAATTGGATGATTTTATTTTGATTATGAGTCATCTTATATTCAACCAAAATGAGTTTTGGACCATTAGAAACCGAATATCATTATATAATAAAATAATAGTTTCACACGTTCTTAAAGAGCCACTCCTCTCCCTTATAAAATGAGACCCCTTCTATGCAATTCCTCACACTTTTCAAGCCATATGGCTCGTCTAAACTCTGCCCAATTAAGCTACCTAAATCTATATCCTCCACCTAGAAGCCTTACCTTATGATTAAGGCACTTCAAGAAGTCCTTTGGTTCAAACCAAAGTGAGTTACCCAAATTAAAGGTAACAGTTTCTCTTAAGTTTTTTTCTTTTATTTTTCTTCTCCAACCCCTAAAATCTTTTTATTTCTTTTATTTTGTAACAACACCAGTATCCTCAATATACTATTATGTTTTTATGATATGTATTATAACTACACTTACACACACCACCATCTAATTGATGAAGAACATAATGTTTCTGTGGATGGCAAACTAATGCCTAACGAAACGATGATTGTTCAATTACATCTTACCGCCTCTCATGGTGGCCATTATGATGGAACTATATTTATATATGATATTTTTTTATGATTTCATTATTCTTCTGTACTTCCGAATTATATCAAACTTTTATGGTTTCCATGGTGGTTAAATACGATAATCTCATTTGAGGAAGTGAGGACTACCGCCCCCTCAAAGTGATGTAACTCGTTAATGCCCTATATGGGATGTATAAAAGATAGAGTTAATGATATTACATATGATATTATACTGGAAGTATAACATACCTATGTATAATTATGTTTTATTTCCATTAAAATAAGAAATATAAATGAATGTAGTATTCATGTGTACGTACGACTTGACGTCTCCATGAACGGTGCATTTCATTTCCTACCTCCAAATGTTATATACTATTATAAATACATGTACATGTTGGATATATATGATATATATGATAACCAAATCATGAATATCATTCTGGATATAATGAACCTTTTACCACGTGAACAACATGTAATTATAAGAAGTCTATTTTTTACTCAAGTACCAAATAACAACAAAATGAACATTATTAACTTAAATGATAATATAATCATTATAACATGGAAATAAGTGATATAAAAGGAATAATAAACTTGAAAAATGTTCTTAATCAAGTATAAATTTACTTTAGTTTAATATTCTAGGAGATTAAAGAATGAACGGGTTAAGTCGAACATGAGGTAAGGGACTTCATCTCAATCTCTATTCATTGAGGAATTTTTAGTTTTATACATGACCTTCTTTTATACAATATATAAAAACCTTTGACATTTACTTCAATACAAAAGGAATTGTTTCTCTATGAAGAATTTTAATAAATGACAAAAAGTAATGTTTCTTTAATGTAAGTGGTGACAAAGACCTTTCCGCCGCAGCGAGAATTATTTAATATTTGGCTTCCTAAACAAGCCGGAATGTTTTTAAAAGGAAAAATAAATACAAAATACTAATTTTTTCATATTTTTGTATTGAAAATGATTTTGAGAATGGATTTATTATTTCAATATCTAGAAATGATATTTTATTATTGCAATGTAGAATGTTATCTTTCCTTTATTCTTTTGTTCTGTGTTATGATTATGTTATGGTTCTTGGGCATTATTTACGTATACGGGTGGTTCCATGATAAAATTAGGGCGGGTGAGCCCGAGATAGCTCTCCAATGCATTGGGTAATGTGATGGAGGTAAACGTGAATGTTTCTCCTAATAGATTTAGGGAATATACTATGATGGGTATTCCAATGTAACTCCCTATATAGCTGTGATAGGTACATTGTAAGTATGGTATGAATGCCGCAAGTAACCTTTATGATTTATCATTTCTATGTGTATTTCATAAATCTTATGAATTTATGAGGTAAGTAAAAGAGTTAATGTTTTGTATTTATTTATGAACAAATGTTTTTATTCACTGTTTTATAACTCTTACTGAGACTTTTATGCTCATCCCATGTTTTTAAATATTTTTCACCGAACTTAAAGATGAATAGTTTCAAGGATGGGATCAAGGAAAATCCATGATCTCTTTAACGTGGAATTAAAAATGAATTTTTTTAGAGTTTTAATTTTATTAAAAAAGTGGATTCTGGGTAGAAGTTCCTACTTTGTAATATTTTGTTAAGTAAATGTTTTATCCTAATTCCCTAAAACTCTAAACCTGAAAAGATCCTCAATGTGAATTATTCATTTATTTCAATATTATGTAAGGTTTAAGGCAGGGTCCTTATAGTTGGTATCCGAGGTCCGTTTAGATAACTTTAGGAGTTAGAATTATATTAAATGATTATCCAAAAATATTTTTTATGGTAAAATTAAATTGATATAGCATTTAAAGATTACCATGTTGCTTCGCCTAATATATTTATGTGTTAAGAATAGTTTTTCATAGAGTAAACATAACAGATTTTCTGGGAAGGCATACAGAGGGAAATGACCATTCAAATCAGTATCCTGGGATCTTCAGAATCAGAACTAAATAGTTTTTTGTAGTGATGGCTTAGTTGAATCAGGTGAAAAATGTTGGTTGGTTTTATAGATTATATTTTGGTGTTTTCAAAAAGTAAAGAGGATCATGAAAGTCATTTAAGTGTTATCTTGGAAACCATAAAATAAAAGAAACTGTATGGAAAATTCATAAGGTGTGAGTATTGGTTACAACAAATTTCTTTCCTTGGTCACATTGTTTCAAAAAATGGTATAACTGTTGATCTTGCTAAAACAATGGTTGTTGGGGAATGGCCAAGACCCACAAATGTAATTGAGATTCGTAGCGTCCTCGGTTTGGCAGGATATTACTGAAGGTTTGTTAGAAATTTTTCATGGTTATCTAGTCCTATGAATAAGCTAACTCGGAAGGGTGTTAAGATTATATGGACAAAATAATGTGATGATTGTTTTCAGGAATTGAAAAGGAGATTGGTGAATGCTCTAGTTTTGGCACTGCCTTCTAGAAATGGTGAGTTTGTTATCTACAGTGATACTTCGTTGAAAGGACTGGGTTGCATCCTAATGCAAAATGATCAGGTAATTTCTTATGCTTCATGTCAGTTGAAACCACATGAGTTAAATTACACTACACATGATTTAGAATTAGGTGCTGTTGTTTTTGCTTTAAAAATTTGGAGACATCATTTGTATGGAGTGAAGTGTGAAAAATATACTGATGAAAAAAGTTTAAAGTATATATTCACTCAGAAGGAATTTGGCATGAGACAGAGGAGATGGTTGGAATTAATCAAGGATTATGATTGCACGATCCATTACCATCCGGGAAAAGAAAATAAAGTGGCTAATCCTTTGAGTTGGAAAAGTACTCTCTCATTATCCATGCTATGTTTGGAACAAGATCCTTCGGTTTTTGATTTGATGAAATTTGGCATAGAATTTGTTGGTGCAGGAAATCATTCTGTTTTGTTTCATGTGTCAGTGAGATCATCTCTATCAGATAGAATAATGAAAGCATAGAAGGAAGACAGAGAGTTGAAGGAAAAGGTACAGTTGGTTAAGAATGGTATGTTTCCTAAATTTAACATTGATAATGATTGTGTTTTGAGGATTTTAAAGAGATTATGTGTGCCTTATGATTCACAGTTGATGAATGAGTTGTTATGTGGAGCTCATAGTTCTACGTTTTCAGTTCATCCTGGCAGTACTAAGATGTACAGAGATCTTCGAAAGTATTACTGGTGGGATGGAATGAAAAGAGATATTGATGATTTAACTATGAAGTGTTTGACTTGTCATTAGGTTAAAGAAGAGAGACAGTTACCGAAAGGAATGCTTCAGCCTTTATCGATGCCATAGTGGAAATGGGAAAATATATCCATAGACTTTGTTGTGGGATTAACAAAGACATCTTGAGGTAATAATGCAATCTGGGTTATAGTTGACCAGTTTACTAAATCTCCTCATTTCATTCCTATTAGAGATACTTTGTCTCTAGATCAACTTGCTCGGTTGTATGTTAAAGAGATAGACAGGTTGTATGGAGTTCCCCTCTCCATTGTATCTGATCGTGATCCCAAGTTCACTTCTAACTTTTGGAATGTCCTTCAGAAGTCATTGGGTACTGAATTAAACTTTAGTACAGTTTTTCATCCTCAATCAGATGGGCAGTCAGAATGAACAGTTCAGACCTTGGAGGATATGTTACGTGCTTGCTTGATGGACTACCATGGATGTTGGGACCAACATCTTTCTTTGGATGAATTTTCTTCTAATAACAGTTTTAATTCGAGTATACAGATGGATCCATTTGAGGCATTGTATAGAAAGCGTTGTCGAACTCCATCTTTTTGGGAAGAAGTAGGTGAAAGGAAGCTGATGGGATCTGAATTGGTAGAAGAGATGGCAGAGAATGTTCAGTTGATTCAGAAGCACATGAGAATAGCTTAGAGCAGACAGAAAAGTTATGCAGATAACTGGAGAAAGGATCTTTCTTTTGAGGTAAGTGATCATGTCTTTTCAAAGTTTCTCCGTGGAAAAGTGTGATGCATTTTGGTAGGAATGGAATGCTTAGTATGAGGTTCATTGGACCTTATTAAATTCTGGAGAAAGTTGGATCAATTGCATACAGAGTAGCTTTACCTCCAAGTTTATCCCAGCTACACAATGTTATTCATGTTTCGATGTTGAGAAAGTATATGCCAGATCCATATCATGTTTTGAGCCCATCGGTAGTTCAGTTGGATGTGAATCTCTCTTATGAAGAACAACCAGTCCAGATTCGGGACCGTAGGGATCAGGTGTTGCAGAATAAGGAAATTCACCAGGTAAAGGTTTTGTGTAAAAACCATATGGTTGATAAGGCAACGTGGGAATCTGAAAATGCTATGAGTGATAAATACCCCCACTTATTTTGATAAGTGGATAAAAAATGTGGGGCAATTTCCAAATGGGGGAAGGATGTAACATCCCCGATAAATGCAGAATAAGATATTTTCATATTTATTAATATTTTTTAATTAAATATTAATTTTAGCTTAAAGGGGTTGCTATGTTCGATAGCGCACCTGGTACGCAACAACGAGTTTCTTTGGAGTCCTACGTTGCACACTAATAATATAATATTATTATTTTAAAAGGTAGTTAACACCTAGCTGTTGTATTGGTGGGAATTAATAAAACATAATATAATATGATTATACATGTATTTATATTTATCCAATAAATGTTAGAGGTTTAATATATGAATGACTCTAATTTTATGCATAATTTACATTAAAAGGCCAATTTACCGGATTTTAATGGAAAACCCTTTTTAAATCTAGTTTTGGTCACATTAATACATTCTATATGACCAAATAAAATCCTTCATTATAATTAAGACATCATAATTTACTTTGGGTAATTTTTTGGTATTTTTCTGATCAAGTTTATTTTTTAAAAAAATAGTGAAAATATTGTATTTTAATTCAGAACTATGTTTTAATCTAATTTATTTATATAATTACATTAAACTTTTAATTGGTTTTAAAGTGTCAATAGATTATATTTTTTGCATTTAATCTAATTTTGGTCATTAGAAGAAATTTACCATTTAAATTGTATATAATCAACTGTGAATCTTTTGGTAGTTAATATTTCTTAAAAACACGCCTTTTGGTTTGACAGCGGGAATTAATTTTAAATTAATTTCTTCCACTTATGTGTTTTGAATTTGGAGAAATGTATTCCATATTTGGAATTAGGAGCTTCAAATTGTTTAAATATGTAACTTTTATTTTTAGGCATTTTAAATATTTACCTCAGTAAATATTTTTTTTATCATGGTTAAAGGGTAAATCAGATGAATAAGGGTAAAGAAAATAATATTTATTTACCCTAACAAGTGTCCTAATCCTAGTTTTTGAGTCATATCCAACCATTGGCATCCTTGGGTCAATTTGGGGACCCCATGGAGCCACTTAAAAGTGATTATGACACTTTATTTTAATTATCATAAAGTAAAGGCCAAAATGAAATAAACAAATATCTTTTAGTAAATTAATTTTTACATGGGGTTATACAAGATATATTTTCTACTATAAATATTCATTGGAAAGATAAAAAGAGTTCTTACAACGTGGTATTTTTTATAATTTTTATACATCAATTAAATTAAATTATCTATGACACAATCATGATGCAGTATTTAACTCATTAATAAATGATTTAATTAAATAAGATTATAATGATTAAAGTATTATCCAAAATATGTCCAATTCTGATTTGATGGTTTTATTTATATTATGAGTCATCTTATCTTCGACCATAATGATTTTTGGACCATTATAAACCAAATATCATTATATAATAAAATAATATTTTCACGCATTCCTAAGGAGCCCATCCTCTGCATTATAAAAAAAGACCACTTCTATGCAATTCCTCACACCTCTCAAGACATTTGGCTCATAAAATATCTGCCCAATTAAGCTCCCTACATCCCTCAACTCCTCCTAGAATCCTTACCTTAGGAATAAGGCACTTCAAGATGTCCTTTTTTTTCAAACCATCGTGAGTTACCCAAACTAAATGTAACAGTTTCTCTAAAATTGTTTTCTTTTATTTTGCTTCTCCAACCCCTAAAAACTTTTTATTTCCTTTCTTTTGTAACAACACCAGTATCCTCAATATACTAGGATGTTTTTATGATAAGTATTCTAACTACACTTTCACACACCTCCATCTAATGGATGACAAACATAATGTTTCTGTGGATGGAAAACTAACGCCTCACGAAACGATGATTGTTCAATTACATCACACCGCCTCTCATGGTGGACATTATGATGGAAATATATTTATATATGATATATATTATGTTTATGATATATTTATGCTTCTGTACTTCCCAATTATATCAAAACTTTATGGTTTCCATGGTGGGTAAATACGATAATCGCATTTGAGGAAGTGTGGACTCTCGCACCTTCAAATTGATGTGACTCGTTAATGCCCTATGTGTGATGTATAAAGGATAGAGTTAATGATATTATATATGATATTATACTGTAATTATTATATAACTATGTATCATTATGATTTAATTCCACTAAAATAATAAATATAAATGAAAGTAGCGTTCATGCGTACGTACGACTTACCGACTCCATGAACGGTGAATTTCATTTCGTACTCCATATGTTATGTACTATTATAAATACATTTAAATAATGAATATATATGATATATATGACACCCAAATCATGAATATCATTCTGGATATAAAGAAACTTTTACCACGTGGACAACATGTAATTATAAGAAGTCCATTTTTGACTTAAGTACAAAATATCAACAAAATGAATGTTGTTAACTTAAATGATTACATAATGATTATAACATGGTAATAAGTTATATAAAAGGAATAATAACCTTGGAAAAGGTTCTTAAGAATGTATAAATTTTCTTTAGTTTATTATTCAGGAGGTTAAAGAACGAACAGGTCAAGTCGGACATGAGGTAAGGGACTTCGTCTCAATCTCCTTTCATTAAGGCTTTTTTTTAGTTTTATACATGACCTTCTTTTATACGATGTATAAAACCCTTTGACTTTTACTTCTATACAAATGGAATATTTTCTCTACGAAGAATTTTTCTAAATGAAAAATGGAATGTTTCTTTAATATAAGTGGTGACAACAACCTTTCCACCACCGCGAGAATTATTTAATCTTTGGCTTCCATAACAAGCCCGATTGTTTTTAAAAGGAAAAAATAAATACCAAATACAATTTTTACGTATTTTGGTTTTTAAAATGATTTTGAGAATGGATTTATTAATTCAATATCTTGAAATGATATTTTATTATTGCAATGTGGAATGTTATCATTCCTTTATGCTTTTATTACGTGTTATGATTATGTTATGGTTTTTGGGAATTATTTACGTATACGGGGGTTTCCATGATAATCCTAGGGAGGGTGAGCACGATATATCTCTCCAATGCATTGGGTAACGTGACGGAGGTAAATGTGAATGTTTCTCCAAATTGATTTAGGGAATATATTATGATGGGTATTCTAATGTAACTCTCTATGTAGCTGTGATAGCTACACTGTATGTATGGTATGGATGCCGCAAGTTACCTTTATGATTTATGATTTCTATGTGCCTTTCATAAATCTTATGATTTCATGAGGTAAGTAAAAGAGTTCATGTTTTGTATGTATTTATGAAAAAATGTATTCATTCACTGTTTTGTTACCCTTACTGAGCCTTTTATGCTCATCCCATGTTTTGAAATGTTTTTCACAAGACATAAAGATGAATAGGGTCAAGGATGGGATCAAAGAAAAGCCATTTTCTCTTTAACATGGAATTAGACATGAGTTTTTTAAGAGTTTTTATTTTATGAAAAAAAGTGGATTCTGGGTAGAAGTGCCTACATTGTAATATTTTGAGATGTAATAGTTATGTCCTAATTCCATAAAACACTAATACTGAAAAGATCCTCAATGTAAATTATTCATTTAATTCAATATTCTGTAAGGTTTAATGTTGGGTCCTTATACATAACATGACATGTGTTTCAATGAAGGAAAATAGTAGAAAAAATTACATTATTGTTTTGGTATCATTTTAAACATAAACACTATGTCAAAAATATTATAGAATGGATATGTAAATAACCATATTTATAGGTATAATAATCATATAATACATACATGGGAATTATACACACCACATAAAAGTAATGGGTGGTGAAAAATGCATGTATGTCATGGAAATAGAAAAGTTGGATGAAATTCCCTTAACATTTGTCTTGACTATCATCATACTCATACACATATCCCATATAATAAGTATAAGTTTATTAAAAATTTATCTCCAAACATTATACTTATATCTAATACCTTATATGCTTGGATTACAACATTATATTACTCTCTTGTAAACAAATATATATTAAGGTTTCACTTCAGATAATATCGATTTTGTTCTTTGCATGTACTATAATTTGTTAAATATTTGTTACTTATATACATATCATGATTTCCAGAATGTAAAACATGTTATAAATAGAATTTATATTCATTATAATTTTCTTATAACAATCTATAGTTTATTGAAGTATGAAATGGAATACACCGTTCATGGAGACGGTAGGTTGTACATATTCATAAACGATGCCACCGTTTAATGGTCAAATTGAAAAAACATATGTTAATGAAAAATATTTATAAGTATATACATGTACATAAATATATCATTAT
This sequence comes from Viscum album, assembly GCA_963277665.1. Classification (NCBI taxonomy): domain Eukaryota; kingdom Viridiplantae; phylum Streptophyta; class Magnoliopsida; order Santalales; family Viscaceae; genus Viscum; species Viscum album. The sequence goes on from OY728140.1 coordinate 1,153,964,635, forward strand.
TAAATTAAAATTATTATATCATATATATCATATATTATCACTAAGGCTTGGGTGATGGCGTTTTGGGTAGCGGGAGCCTCATTCCTCACTGATGGACTCTTGGGTTTGGCCATGGCTCTCCATCAGTACCTCGGTGTCAATATATTTCCTCATAGTGGTGCTATATTAGTATGTTTTCCTATTCATGACTCAAATATTCTTTCAACTACCTAAAACCCTATGGATGTGCTAAATACCCACGACTCAGCCTATCCTCATTTGGATTCAGATCTACCCAACCGATTTGATCATGAACTGCAAGTCCCATGAGGTTTCATGAATACCTACAACCCTATGGATGAATTGAGGAATCTTGTCTCAGCCTGTCCTCTTTTGGATTCAGATCCACCTTATATATTTCATGATGAGATGAAACATTCAATTCCATATTTCTTTGTGATATTTGAGGATGCATTGTATAGATCTGCTAATGGTATGAATCCAAATCGTGGTGATTCATGGATGTCAACTTATCTGAAAGAGAATGTTTTGTTGTGGGATACTGGAGTGGATTCTACTAGTAGTAATGATATGACTTGTAAATATTATGATATTTATTTAATTAATACAAATTTAGGGATGAAGATGAATAGAGTTCATTCTATTGGTATGTTCAATGACTCATGCACTACTAGAATCCTTCATAGGGTTTTATATCCTCATCTAGAAGATAACCCTAAAATGCTTTCTGAGAGAATAGAAATTGGAAAAAACTCTTTGATTAAGTGAATTAATTTACCTAATTGTGAAAAAAATGGAATCTTGATGATTTGATTCACAGAAACTCGATATTATTGGGATTCTCTAACTCGAAATTCTTGTCTATTAGTCATTATTTTTTCATTGCATGTTTCCTTTAGATGATTTGAAGTTTCATCCATAGGGAATTGATAATATACTATTGAAGCCTAGTTGGATTCACATAAATGAATGGTCTTTATACAATAATTTCTCTCATGAAATAAGATCACTCTTCTCATGTATGGGTTCTCCATCATGGGATCAATTGGGTTCATTGGCATCTGATGATTTTTTAGGATATTGCCATAGAAATTGGGACTCATATATGTCTTGAGAAGGAGACTGAGTATGTTTGGTTTGGTCACTTTTCATTGATGTTTTTGCAGGTTGACCTAATCTCTACATTTATTGACAAGTTAAATCGTTCTAACCATATGATAACATTCAAATTGATTTTGTTTATGAAAAAACACATTTATAGAATGAATGTATGGCTACAGGACATGCTCTAGAGGCTTTGTATAAGCATGTTTCATGCATGTAGTGTGGGAGAGGGTTTATCCAGTAAATCATAGTTGAACTATGTAAAGGAATAAATATGTGTATTTTTCAAATACCTACATTCATGATGGTGATACACTCAAGGAGACAACATCCATTGTGGCTAATGTGATGACTTTTGGGAAATCTGGATCTCATGTATCTAACCGCAGTGTCAAGAGATTGATGTGGGGTGTGTCTTCAAAGATAGATCATAGTGGCCCCTCATACCCTCATGTTGATTTATTTAAAGTGGTTATATTTCAAGATAAACCCATACATGGTATTCATGATTAACGATCCCTAATAACTTTTAGGTTGGTGTCTCCAATCAGATTGATACGCAATAGTGAGTTGATTTTCACCAGGAAATCTGGAAGCTCTTTAAGTCTTCTGAATTATAGGTGAAATGGGGGGAACATTTCTTAGGATTAAATAGTGAATGGTACCCCTATTATGTTTTATGTTAGTGGTATGCATAAATCCTTTAAGAAAGTAGTCTTTAGTGGCCAGGAAAAGATGACTGATGGTGGGGGCTTCACCTATGTTCCCTCAAAGAGGAGGTCGTGAAAAGATTATTCTAACCTTCCTAGGAACATTTTTACCAGAACTTCTTCAAATATTTCCAGAAAGGTGGAAACATAACTTCTTATTATTTGTAATCAATATAAATCTCAATATGATTAGGAGCCTACTAGTGACTCAGGTTATGTAAATGATTTATCATATTATGATATTTAGAGGTATTGTCTGGTGGATGAGGGGATTTATGTTTGTTTGATCCCATTCCCCGTATCTGTACATTTTATTTCTTTTTAATAAATGGTCAAAATATTTTTTTATTGCTTGGAATGTTTGTATAAGTTCACTAAACCCATTCTTAATACATTACATGCAATGTGTGAAGAAATCACATCACCTTGAGGGGGTGTCAGTCTACACATCCTCAAACAAAATTATCATATTAACACAAAATAGTAACTATAAAGATATTTTTTTTAAATAATTATAAACTACTAAATACCTTATAAGTATAATATATATCATTTATAATCTTAGTTTCCATTATAATTCATACTATGAGTGGTGGTAATGGAAAAAATGAACAATAATCATTTTGTGATATACTAGTTCATTGTAATGTTAAATACCCATAATATTGATGTTTTTGTTGCTGTAGGTATAAAATTATTATAACAACATAATAATTTTGTTTCTGACACATTCGTCAGGGTGCGCGCATCTATCATGCATAGAACACGCTGTTGTTACCCCCACATTCTCGTTTTCCAAAGGTGGGTGGAATCCGCTACTTATTTAGGGATGTCTGCTCCTTGATCAAAACGGGATGATGAGATATCGGTTCTTTCTTCTTTGGATTCCTCCTTGGAGTTCGTCACCTATTCTAGGTCTCCCTCGTATATTTAAAATGTAATTCGTGAAGCTCTTCCCAGCACCATATCTTCATGGACACCAGTTAATTATGCAGCTTCTGTCAGGACCTTCCAAGGGGTCTGATCAGTGCAGAAACCTTCAGTTAGGAGAGTAGTCTGGTTGGGGCATCACTGGCGTGTCTTGGTGCTGGGGATTGGCTATTCTGTATTTTATCCCTTATCATAGGGCTTCTCGAGAGTGCGGAAGCCCGAGTCATCTCACATCGAATCTGGGGAATTGTATGTCATAGGCATATATTTAAAGCTTTCATCATCTTTCCATGTTTATCACAGGGTATTCCACAAATTTAACATCCAATAGAGACAGATCGGACTAATCATAACACTATCTAGAGTGAATCAGATTGAAGAACCCCTTGGAGGTGACACCGATGTTGGGGCCAACACGTGGGCGACTTCCTGAATGTTGTGCGGGGAATGAGGAGTCAAGTGTCATGATCCCACTAGAATGTGGAGGCCCATGTATGAATCAATATGAATGGTGGATTTGTGCTTGGGTCTCGAAGAGACTTCCTACGTATCCTCATTGAAGGGAATCAAAGTCTGTGTAGTTCGATGATATGGTGGTTCACCTGAGGAGGTGACCCGTGTGACTGAACATGTGGATGGGACCCAAAGAAGGTTGAAACTTTTGGTTAGGGAATGATCATACCAAGACATGAGGGCTTGATGGAGAGATCAGGATGAGACATGAGTGATGGGATTGAGCCTCTGGTAGACCTCCTTTGTATCCTCGTGGCAGGGAATCAAAGCCTTTGTAGTTTTGGAGGCTGATACAGTTTAACATCATGCGGGACAAGAATGGCGCTTACACTCTAAGGCATCCCATGGTGATGGTGCACCAATGTAGATGGGGACCTGGGGTCCAGATGGATTGGGGCATACACTCTGAGGTGGCCTATGGTGGTGGGGCTTGAACCTCGTGGAGGCCTCCTACGTACCATGCCTTAGCAAGGATCTGAGTCCCCATAGATCAGGTTGGTTAAGGCTTACACCATGAGGTGGCCCATGGTAGTGGGGTTTTATCCTCATAGAGGCCTCCTACTTACCATGCCTTAGCGTGGATAAATGTCCATGTAGTTCCAGTTTGTTGGGGCTTACGGTCTGAGACGGACCACGGTGGTGGGGCTTGAACCTCTTGGAGTCTTCCTACGTACCATTCCTTAGCATAGATCAATGTCCATGTAGTTCGAGATGGTTTGGGCTTATGCTCTGAGACGGCCCATGGTGGGGGGGCTTAAACCTCATGGACACTTCCTATGTACCATGCCTTAGCACTGATCAAAGTCCACGCAGTTTGGGTATACAGTTTAAAGTCATGCGGGATGGGGGCATTTGGGGCTTACGCTCCAGGGCAGCTCATGGTGTGTCATGGTTGGTGCCCACTCTAAGCTCATGGGATCCATGCCCGGCGTGAGAAACAATAGGTTGCTAAGACATGAAAATAACGTCGCGAAGGGTGCATCCTTGAGAAGTGAAAAGGGGCTTACGCATTGAGCGGCCCATGGTGTTGGGACTTACTCAACGATGGAGGCCCGAGGGAAAAAAATCGTAGCGGGAGAGGGATTTGGAACCCAGAAAGAGAGGAGGGGCCCCATCCCATATCATGACCTCTGATGGCCTTGGCGCCGAGGAAGTGAGGAGGATCAGGGGACCTGCCTCCGGAATGTAAAGTTAGGGGCTTACATCAAGGTGGCTTCCCTTCCCAATGGACAAACACCACTCCATTAAATCACACCCTATGAGGGATGATCCCATCCCCATGGAGATGAGTGGGAAATGAGAATATTGTAGGTGGGGGGACCCTACTTGTGAGGTATGGGGCAAGGTCATAGTTTAACGTCATGTGTTGCGGACGAGGTGCTTGACAGTTTAACATCCTGCAGCTTGGATGAGGTTGGTTGGATCCTCACCCCTAGGAAATACATAATTGGTGCCCTCTACCTCTTGTGGAAGGGAAGGAATCAGAAAGGAAATACTGAGGGGGTTTCTCGGGGTGAACCATTGAGGGGTACACATTACCGAGGCTATGTGAAGAAGAAATATCCGGTAGCGTGCCTATGCAAAGAATTATGAGGCGGAGCAATGCAGTGGGAAGGATTTTCAAAGGGAATTTGAAGTTACTTCGTACGAGACTAGAAGGTCGTACGTGAAAAAAATGTATGATAAGAATACTCAGGGAGCATAAGACACCTGTGAATGGCACCAGGAAAGATGGCCTCGGGCACTTGTGCAAAGGGGGTGCCCGGGGAGCACTAAGCTGAAGGGCTCTACGGGGATTGCGTCCATCCTGTGGGTCTTGTGAAAAATAAAGGGAACCTGGTGCGAAAAGCCCCGGGATGGAATGAAATCAGTGGTTTTTTTGTGTGAAATAGGGGACTAAGGCGTTGAGCATGACTAGAAGGTATTTCTTGCAAGGGGCACAATTACGCGCAGGCGGCAAGGGCCGCGCGTAACGACAGGGGGCACGCAAATGCAGGGATTGCGTGCAACTGGCCAGCCCGCACGCAATGGAAGGAAATGAACGCAAGGGGAAGACCCTGAAGGGGTTGGTGTTTAGTCTATGCTATGGGGATCTAAATATAAGGTGGACCCCAGGGCGACATTCCATGAAAAAGAACCTTACATGAAGGTCATATTGCGCGCACACGGAATACCAATTACGTGAATGAGAGGCGGTTCAAATTATTAAGTCTTGAAAAAGAAGTGGGTCGCCTTCTATTTATAGGATGATCGGGGCATAAAATACTGGGATGCGTGAAATAATTATGCGAAGGAGGTGGAGACATGAAATAGAAACCACACGGGGCACGGGTGCGGAATTATTTCGCTCCGGTGCCAGGACATTTCGTGAATCTCGGTACCTTCCATGTGGGACAGATTTTTTCGTACAATTCATCCTTTGTTTTGGGCAACACTTGTATTCCCTCCGAACCAGGCCTCCAGGTCTGAATATGACTTCCCTTTTTTGTTTAGAAACTTTCCATGGCACTTACACACTTTTCGGCATCTACAAATGCCCCGTCGGAATTGGATCAGAGAGGGGTCCCAACAATCAGATTTGGAGGGAAACACTGAACTGCAGGGCCTCAAAGGCCCGTGGCGTGAAAAACCACGATCATTGTGAAAAAACTAGTCAGGCGTAGAATCTTCTTTTCACACGGGCATGAAACCCCTACATAGCCTATAAAATCCACCATGAGTCCCATGCCCCATATGGAGTTTCTCACACGATAAGCATTGAGCTCTCGTGCGCGATATTGCTTCCGCTCCTGCACAACACATGCTTGGAAGCACATAATTCTACCGAGATTTAGCTGTATTTTATGCTCACAAATGGGATTTTTCATGTAACACTCTATAATTTCACACAACCTGCTGATTTTACGCGTCAGACTCCCATATTGCGTGCCATCATTCATGATTTCATGTCGAACTCCCAAAACACTTAGTTGGAAGAAGATAGCTACCCACCGTGTTGATGAGGGGGAAGCCATTGCTCGCATGGCTGAGATGGCTGCGAACCTGGAGGTTTGTGGAACAAACAGGGCTATCTCCAATAACCACACCCTGTTCAACATGCAAACTCCCGCCCAGAAATATTACGGCTTGTCTTATAATTTTCCATGGTGGGACTTCATCATTCTGGAGGAGGTTCCTCTGTCGAGCATTGAGGTTGATACCTCGCGTTCATGGGTGACCTGTGAAGACAACCTTCCTCGATAAAACATCACTAACAACCGTCGCCCTGTCAGATAAACCAGAAACATGGATGTATTTGTCTTGAATCCAAGTACCAAGACCATTGCTGGGGTGATCCTGCTGCGAAGAGCTCACCAGTCCTCTACGCGAGCACTTTCTGTCAGAGCATCACTGATGAGACCAAAGGATGGATGCAGGACTGGGATCTATGGTCTAGAGGAAACTTTACCAGTGAGTGGGTCTGGGATTATTGGGTATTCCACACATGCGACCAATTTGGGGCCGAGCTACGACACATTGTTATATTCAAGGTGGTGTGACATCGCAGTTCCACTTCAACCCGTAGCTTGAGGTTATACCGAGCTGTTCACCTAGTGGTCCCCTGATACCAATACATTAAATCTTCACCATGGGGAAGTTGGAATCAGTCTCTATGACATCCACTTCATCAGAGGAATCCATTTGGAGGGCCATCAATATGACGAGTTCTTCCCACCGATGAATATATGGGGTGACAGATCTCAAACCCCCATACTAACAAGGATCCTACTGGAGTTGGCCAAGGAGAGGCTTAAGGTCAAGGACTTCCTGAAGGAAATCACCTACAAGGACTGGTTCAGCCTATTCTTGGAGAAGGACATGGAGGTCAACATTCCTGGTCAGGGAAAACTGTGTCCAACAGCGGTTCAGAGGATCAAGAGTTGATCCTCCTGGAGGATCCCAGAGGTGGGGCAATACCAATCATAGGGATATAGCATTAATGAGGCCCAGGACCCGAATTTTTGGTACGCCGGGTTCCTCTCTACATTCCTGAGCGGGTGTATCATACCGGTACATGATGCATGGATGGGAGTCTGTCCAGCAATGCTGGTGATGGCGGGCATCATGGATGCCAACAAGAGGTTCAACCTATGGGTCCCCATGCTGGGTTGGCTATATTCCATATTAGGATGCATCTCGAGATGGGGATCTCTTAGGAGAGTATGTGGCCCCTTCAAGATCATCCATGGCTAGGTTGCGGCTCATTGTGGTGGCTACACCTTCCCAAATGCCATTCATCCCCCGGTCAATGGCCTCTGACCCTCCCAAATGAATATTTCCAGGGTCATTCCAATGACACTCAATGAGGAGGGGATACAGATCAAGAATGTTAAAGACACCTAATTCACCTTCATCTCATTCCCCACCAGAACTGGACATCTGATAGACGATGGGAAAGGCTCGCTGGAGTAGAAGGAGTACTTACAAAGCATTAGAGGTGGGGTGCTCATGGCCCAGATTGATGGGAATATTCTCTGCGAGCCTTATGTGCCGTCCCGGTTCACTAGGCAGTTTAGATGCCTTCAACAAATTCCAATGAGAGTTTACACACATGTCTGAGAGGAGAGGTATCCATGCGTTCTTCATCAGCTGTGGCTGATGTTCACAACCTATGGCTCTGGTGACATCATCACTTTTCCCCCAACCATAGTTGTCGCAGACCTCTCATCTGAGTATGCTAAACATTGGACCAAAGCATACCCTAGGGGGATTTTTCGGAAGCGAGTCTGGCAGCTCAAGGTATTAGTGCAGATCCTTGGTGGTGAGAGAGTAATCAGGTTTCCACTAGAGGAGGAGGAGCAGAAGCACCTCTGGAAACGGGGCCTGCACAGGTCGGAACCTCAGCAGCGGAGGCATCACATGGCGTGGCTGAACCCTTGTTTCCTGGAGTAGGGGGCCCCACGAGGTATCCAGATAACATCTTGGGAAGAAAATAAGATATTTTCAACAACCTTCATAGGATGTTGTCTTCCCTACGCTGTGGTAGACTTGGATAACTCTGTGGAATTCAATGAGTACTGAATCACTCTGGTAGAAGATAGTGCGAGATGGGATCCAACATCCAGATGTCGGGATTTTCTAGGTCTCGAATAGAGTGTAAATACACCGATGGAATTAATACCTAATTTCCATGGACACATACGCACATCAATGGGGACAGCGTGTAGAGCCACCTCTCTTGGTGATGGTGTTGCTCGGTGATCCGGAAAGGATGCCACCGGGGGCAGATGACAGTGATGAATCAGAGGGAGACAAAACATGAGAGTGGGACAAAGGAGAAGGGGAAGGTTAAGGAGAGGGAGAAGGGGGGCCTGCAGTTGATGGGTTTCAAGGGGCATCCCACCAAGGGAGTCTCGGGGAATGTGGCGAGATAATCGGATCTGACATGGATGTGACCGATAAGCTTGAGGTAGGCTCCGAACCTTATCTTTCTTCTCTTGTATTCTATTTCCTTGCAACCCTTAACCAACCTTCCTCATCTTACTCAAGAGCACATCAGCGCTAAGAATGATTTTCCGGGCATTAGAGGGTAGGAAGAATCAATAGGGCAAGCCTGGGCATCGATACTCATTATCGAGCAGACATGTGCTAATGGATCCCCTGCCATGACAGCTCCTGTAGTGGCCAGAGCACTAGAGGCCAATACCTTATGTAACTATAAGTTCCTTAATTTGATACTGGCACTCACTATCAGAGGGTTCAATTGATCAGGGTGCACCTTGTTTTTATAGTGATCACGGATCTGGAGCCTCTTCGGGCTACTGAGCATGGACCATGTGTTAGTGTACTGATGTTGAATGTGTCGCCCCATCCAGAACATGCCTTCCAAATTGAGTTGGCTCTGGCAATTGGTGAACAGGGAGCGGCAGACATTGGTGGTGCTGCCGTTGGGGCAGGGTCAGAAATCGACGCGGGCACCACCATGACCGAGGGGAGAGAGGAAGGTCACCCAGACGCTGAAGAGCCTATTCCCCTAGGAGGAATCTCTGAGGAAGACCCATTGCTGCTCTGTTTGTTGTATTCCCTATCTATCGGCCCGCTGATCCCAATGAAATTTACGATTCAGATTCGGAAGCATCTGAGGAGAGTCGGATGACATGATGCAAGGGATAGAAGTGCATCCTACGTTTTCTCAATCAACCCCAGGGGGAATTGCTGAATCGGATGGGGTATCTCCACACATGGATGCGCTTACTGTGTGATGGAAGGGTGTATGCTCAACTTCTTCATCTGACGGTTCGTGAGTACATGGCAGAGAATATGCGTGAGAGCAGCCGGCAAACCAATGTCATCTGGTGCCAAGAGGAGTCAGGGAGTACCTGGGTATTTCTGAGGGCGGAGGAGGAGGTCCGACACCTCGAGGAACAAGCGATGTAACAAGAGGTGTTCATTTCAAACTTCTCGGATCTTGTGGAGTAGTTGAGGGCCCAGCTGGAAGATTCTCAAGATCAACTGATAGAAGCGAGCCGTCAGATAAACGAGCTCCAAGATAAACAGGCGCGGGCACAGGCTAGGGCAAACATACTACGCTTCATGGATTCTGATGAAGAAAGAGTTCTCATGGGATTGGAGGCAGTCCTGGAGGCCACCATCCAAAAGGTGGACACATTGGAGATATCTATCCTAGAATCAGACCCTTAGTGGCCCTATTTTGGCCACACCCCTACACTTGTCCCGCCTTACTACATTCTGTTCTTTTGAACTATAAGTATAGACAAATTTACATTCCCTTTTTCTTAACATGCTTGTCCCTATGGTTTATCGTTCTCAACCATAAATCCTAAAATAAATAGAAATTCATCCCTAAGCTCACGTGGGCAGTGAGAAAAAAGGAGGCTCGTACTATCACTTTGTTTGATCATGGGAGCGTCAACCAAGCTTCGGGAATTCGAAATTCAAACCCAGATTTCTGAGGAGAATAGGGAGGGACATCCAATAGAAGTGGACATCATACTAATTGATGTATCTTCTTCTCAATGTGTTATAGTTCATGAGTTGGGAAATTCCAAGGGTATTGCAATCAGTTCAAACATAAGATAATGAGAAATATGAATCACATTACCCAAATTCGGAACACTATAGGAGGGTCATAGTGGTAAAGGATGATCGTTGACCATGTTTGAAACACAACATCCCCCTTGCAGTAGCCTGGAATGGGGACAACAGATGAGGGACGACCACTGACCATGTATGCAACATGGGGCCTAACTCAAATATCATTGATCAATCGTCGGGAACGTTGGACCCACACAACAGACGGACCATAGGTTAGGAATCCATACTGTTAGTGGGTCCCATCAAGCGTGATCAGTCTTCCGGAACATTGGCCCAGGACAGTAGTTGGACCATAGGTCAGGAATCAATACTGTTAGGGGGTCCCTTCAAACGTTAAAGAGGATGAAGATCCAAATAAAGGGACACACGAAGCATGGTAAGTGATGTGGTGGTTTGTTCTCATGGAATCCAACACTCCCATGATTACACCACCATGGTGGAATCACATTAGGCGGACGCATCAATATGATTGTGGATCATCCCTAATTTTAGACAGGACCTCTATGGCGAGAAAACTGTTGCTTCCCAATGTCATTATTGGGCATCCAAAAAATTTAGGGTAAATTCTATAGTTACAAAATTCCCTAAGAAGTCAGGACAAGGGGCCAATAGTCAGGCAGTAGACTTTTGATTCATGGGGATGGACCCAAGACGAAATTTTTGGGCATTCCAATGAATCTCATAAGGATGGGAATAAGGACGCACATAGTTCTATAAAGGGTCTTAGTTCAGGGTAAATGCTACAGTTACACAATTCCCTAAGAAGTCAGGCCAAGGTGCCAATAGTGAGGGTGTAGACTTGTGATTCATGGGGATGGACCCGAGAAATTTTTTTTGGGCGTTCCTATGTATCCCATAAGGATGGGAATCGGGCCGCACAAGGTAAGGTGGTTACAAGACCTGATGTAAATGAGGTCATAAGCCCAACTCACCATGTATTCCTTGGGGAAGTATTCTGGTCAAGGGGTTGAATCAGAAAGTTAGGATGGGCCAGTGGGGAAGTGTCCGGGCACTCCTACATATATCATGAGGATGAGAATCAATCCAAAAGTAGTTCTTTTAGGGTGGCATGGAATGGTAAGGTACCTGTGCAAAGGATGAAAGGGACGTGCAGGTCTAGCCCTCGCACAAAAAGAAGCGGCATTTGATGTATCTTGTTTGTCCTTTAAGGTGAATGGTTTTTATTTTATGGCACATCCTACATAGGGTAGAAATTTATGGCATCACCAAAATGATAAATCCATATATATGTGTTGAAAAATGGTATGGTAAATGACTGATACCCAACATGATTCCCTCTATGATGAGGTTCTCACAATGTAGTGTTGTTTTTCATCGTGCAGCCGAGATGATATCATCACAGTTTATGGTCATGTGGTAGGAACAAATAGAACAGTTTAAAGTCATATGGCTTTGACATGGGGAAATATACTCGTCATGATAAAACATACCTGATATAAATGTGGATGAGATCGAGATCATCACTAAGTGCACCTCTGGGAAAAGAGCCTCGGGCCAAGAGGACAATGGGAAAGAGAGACTAGCTCCCAGCTGAGCTGGACACGGAAGCAAGATTTTCAGGTGATACTACCTATCCCATGAGGATGAGGATCATGTTATACATAACCCTTAATGAAGATCTTAGTTTATGGTCTTAGTTCTTGGACCTTGGGAGCCCTGAAGGACACTGTATTGCAGCATTTTCCCCATGACGTGCAAAGGTGCACTGAGGGATAGTGCCAAGACTGTCAAGATTCCACCTAGACATGATGGGGTGGAGCATAATGTGAATCATGCAACCAACATCTAATTCATGAAGGGGATGGAATGACGACAGCATATTATTTCCTACCATGTTCGCAACATAGCATCTCATCTCATTAGCCTTAAATGAGGACAAACAAATGAGGATCGACCACTATCCATGTTCGTAATGCGGGGTTTGTATCAATTTATTTTCTGAAACCCTTGGGGGCATTGGCCCGTAAAGGTAGGAGAGCCCTTAGGCGTGGTATCTAGGCTTTTTTTGGGGGTCCCTTCGGGTGTGAGAGATAACGGGGCCCAAATAAAGGGGAACATGAAGCATGAAAAGCGGAAGGAACTTGCCTAAGCAGAATCTGACACTCCAGGTCCTAGACCAGAGTACTCTGAACACATTGGTGGAACACTGCAGAGGGTCGATGGGCTCATATTGAGAGCGGTCAAGAGATAGATGATTCTCGGGAGAAGGGGGCATGTCGCCAAAAACCCTGTACCACACCTATATATCCCCCTTATAGAGAGGGATAAGCCAAGGGGCCTAGGTGACCGGGAGATCAGTGTGATCTCTTAAGAGATGGGCTGGACCTGAAATCTAGACGTTCAGGTGGTCCTACATATCCCATAAGAATGGGAATCAAGCCACACATATTTCTTGATGCCACCCAGGGGTAATATACCCTATCAAATGGGGGTGTATGACATGAAAACTAACCCTACGTAAATGAGGAAATAATCACACACCACACGTACACTCTGGGACAGACTGGGGATAAAGCCCAAGAAAGCCAAGGGGCCTGAGGCTAGGCCTCGGTCAGGAAGGCCTGACTTGCTTGCAGTTTACCATCATGTGGGACAAGCTTGCAGTTTATGGTCATGCCAGACTATAGGGGCCCGAATGTTGGAACAAACATAGTTTAAGGTCGTGTAGAACCCAATACAGTTTAGGGTTGTGCGAGACCAAATGGATTTTAGGGTCATGTAGGAACCAATGAAGTTTAGGGTCATGCGGGACCAAATGTAGTTTATGGTCGTACTGGACCCAATGCAGTTTATGGTCGTCTGAGACCAAATTTCTCAATACAAATACTACTTGAATAACATGTCATTGGTGGTAAGAGTTATACGCTCACTATCCATGGTCACCAGGAAGTATGCTCCACTGGGATAAAACGTATGAACAATGAAAGGCCCTTCCCATTTGGGTTCCATCTTGGGTGGTTTCCTACCTGGGATCATTGGCGCTCTGAGGTCTAATTCCATGTCACCTTGCAGGAAAGTGTAGAGGAAAACCTTCTTAGTGAAAGCTAGTGACATCCTGCTCTGATGCCTCTCTAGGTTGTGCAAGGCGCAGAGCCTATTCTCGTCCAGTGCTTCCAATTCTACAAGATGGATTTCATCCACTCTATATGGCGCTTTCTAATCATTGACCATTGTGCGCAATGAGGGCAATTGAATCTCGATGGGAAGGACGACCTCCATTATATACACCAGGGAATATGGGGTTATCTGGGTGGAATTACGGGTCATCGTGTGATAATCCTAGAGGGTGTTGGGGAGCTTATCCGACCAACTCTTCTTGTTCTGATCAAAACTTTTCTGTAGAATGTTAGAGAGGGTTTTATTGAACGCATCAATCTATCCATTTTCTTGTGCGTGATAGTGGGAGGTATGGTTGGAGAGAATGACGTATGTGGAATACAATTTCTTCAGCTCGGCTGCTCGGAAGTTTGTGCTTTTATCAGTGAGGATAGCATGAGGTACCCAAAATCATTAGATTATATTAGAACTCATGAAGTTGAAGATAGAATGGGCATTGACTTCCTTGAGCGGAATTGCCTCGGCCAACATGGAAAAGAAATATTTAGTTGTCAGAATGAATAGGCATTGGCGAGCTGTTGCTGGTGGGTACGGTCTGACGACATCTATGCCCCTGAATGAAATGGTCCAGGAATACTTAGTAGTATGGAGAGGCTTCAGTGGCCGATGCATAATGTTAGCATGAACATGGCAAGAATGGCACCTCTTAGAGAACACGATGCAGTCGTGGATCATGGAGAGCCAAAAATACCCAAACCTCCGAATCTGGTGAGGCAGTTTTGGCCCTGCCTGATGGGCACCACTGGAACCGGCATGAACCTCTTGCAGGACCTGTGGAATCTCGACTCCCTGAAGACAACAGAGGATAACACCATCAAATCCGCATTTATAGAGGATCTTCTCAAAGATGGGACCGCTTTGAAGGGTAAACTGTAGCACACTACATTGGATTCGCTCGCGCTCAGCCCGATCTAACAGGAGACTACCATTTTGAAGATATTTGACCAAAGGAGTCCTCCAATCAGCAGTTATTTTGATCAACACATCTGAAGAACATGGGTTTCCAGACATAGAGGTACCGACAATAAGATGGTTTACCTACGGGCCATCATAATTCTATGGGTGATGGCAGAAATGACTCTCCAGTGCGCCACGTGGCTAATCAGATCGTCCGGTTCAGGCTCTACAAGCGATGTGACCAGGCTGGCCAAAGCATCTGCTCGACCGTTTTGCGACTGAGGGACATGGATAACCTCGGGCTGAGAGGGGAATTAATCCATTAGCCGGAGAGTGAATTCTAACAACGGTACGAGCTCTAACTTCCTCACAACATAGATTACATTGACCTTCTTAATGACTATCTAGGAATCCCCTTTCACATGGAAATGAGGGGCGTAGATCTCAAGGGCCAGCTTGAGACTAGTAATGAGAGCCTGATACTCTGCCTCGTTGTTGGTGCAGCCTTCTGACAACAGGAATGAGTACGGAAGAACAGCTTGCACCGGGGTGATGAAGATGACACACATGCCCACTCTATTGAGCCTGGGATCATTGAGCCCCCTACCGGTAGGGCTCTGGGAGGCACCATCAAAATGTATCATCGAACATGGGATGGCTTGATCGACTGAGAGTATTGCCTCGTCAAGAAAATCCTTGTCCATGGACTAGTTTGAAGTGGTTGGATGGGCAGCTAGAAAGTCTACCAATGCCTGCCCCTTGATAGCCTTCTGGGGCACGAACCTGATGTCGAACAGCTGGAGGATCACTACTCACTACTCTCATTGGACAGTCAACATATGGTGATTTAGAATGTACTTCAGTGGGTCTACTCGAGAAACGAACTATACCTCATGGTGCTACATGTAATGTCACAGTTTCGGCATAGAAAATATGAGTGCAAGGCAGCTTTTCTCGATGGGGTTTTATCTGGTCTCCGTATCAAGGAGCATACGGCTGAGGTAGTAGAGGATGTTCTCCGTCTCCTCATTGTTCTTCTGGTAGAGAAGGGCACCAAGTTATTGTTCCTAGGCAGTGACATAGAGAATCAGTAGCTTCTTAGAGATGGGTGGCATCAAGACCAGAGGGTGGATAAAATATTTCTTGATTTCTGCAAAGGCGGTCTGGCACTCCTCATTCCACTCATAAGCGGTGCCCTTCTTTATGAGCTGGGAAAAGGGCTTACTATTGCCATCTGGATTTGAAATGAATCGGCGTATGTAGGGTAAGTGGGCATGGAGACCTCAAATCTCTAGAATATTGCTTGGGCGAGGCATCTGGATGATTTCTTTGATCTTCTCTGGATCGATCTCGATGCCTCAGTACCAGAAAACAGTGCCATGAAACTTCTCAGAGGTGACCCTAAAGGCACGCGTCAATGGTTTCATCTTCAGGTGGCAGGAACGAAGGAAACCGAACAATTTATCAAGGTCCTTGATATGGTACTGGAGCTGACAAGAATTGACCACCAAATCATCCAAAGAGAACTCCACCAGAGTCCCAAGGATTGGTTTGAATATGCGATGAATGGCCCTCTTATAGCTGGGACCTGCATTCTTCATGTCGAAGGGTGTAACCTGGTAACAGAAAGTACCTTGGGGAACCCTGAAAGTGGTAGATTTCTCATCCTCGAGGGCCATCCGGATCTGATTATATCCAATGTAACCATCCAGGAAGGAGAGGGCTTGGAATGCGGTTGTAGCGTTAATGAACAATTCTGTCACTGGAAGTGGAAAATCATCCTTTGGACAATGAAGATTTAGATCCTGGAAGACGATACAGACTCTGATTTGTACGTTCTTCTTCATGACTGGCACGATGTTGGATAGCCACTTGGGGTACTAGACCTCCTTCATGAAGTTATCTTTGATAAGATTGTCGACATCGGCCTCGACCATGGCACCGTGAGACGAATTCATCGTTCTAGGAAGATTCTTGATCCCGTGATGGTTTTCTATAAGAATGAGGTGGTGGATGAATACCTAAGGATCTAGTCCTGGCATATCATCATAACATCGTGCGAATACATCACAGTGCTGTTTGAGAAAGCTTACGTACCACCACTTCTCCTCGAGAGAAATAGAGGCACTGGTCAATGTGGGTCTCGGATTGGACTTCCTTCCAAGGTTAACCTGTACCAACTCGTCGAGCATGGCTGAGACTCCTTCCTCAAAGGTAGGGGTATCCTCTATATCTTCTTCTCCACTTATGTAGGGATCCATTATAGGGGGGGGGGTACTTCTGAACTACTAATCCATGATGGGTGGATGCTACCAGCTTGTGCAGCCATGGTCATTGCATCAGGGTATTCTCGCACCGCATAGACCATGGCTATGAAGGCTGTCGACTCGATCCCATCTGGTCTTTGACCCAATGGGCCACGCTTAATAATATCATTGCAGTAGTGGCGCATCAGACATAGCCAACTTATCCCATTCCAGCAAAACAAACAAGTATGAAGGATTTTGGTTTCCATGAGCCAGACGTCTCAATACATGATGGGAGTGGGAGCCTCCGGGATCACTGGAGCCTATTTCGTATAAGAATACGAAGTGATCCTCCAAAGCCGCCTGGATCTGGGAGCAAGAATCCCCCTTGTCCCAGTAATGACAAAACAATGCCCCATATTGGGGGTTCTGGCTTCAAACTGATGGATTAGGAAGATGTAGGCATCATTCAGGCCTATCCATGGGTTGATCGTAGAGGCAACACGCTCAATCTCACTTCCCTGAACTTCCTTATCCTTACTCTTGTAATAATCGACATCCATGTAGCGGGATTCTCAAGACGCGAAAGGAGATGCATCACCTTGGATAACGCCTAATCAACCATTATGGTAGTACTTGAGGAATTGATGATATGATGAGGGGACGATTGCATGCAAGTGGATCCATGGCCTACCCATCAATGCATTGTATGCAGTGTCCAGGGAGACAACACTAAATTCAGTACTAGAAACTAGGCCACCAAACATGGAGATCACATAGATCATGCCAATGGGGGTCTGTTCTGTCATGTCATATCCCTTGATCCTTAAATCGGAGGGAGGCATGTCATCCTCGGATATCCCTAGCTTTCGTAGTGTCTATGTCGGGATAACTTGATCCTAGAGAGATTGTCAATGAGACATCGACGAACCTCTGTACCATTGAATTGTACGATGGTATACAATGGGCAGATGATCCCTTATATAGGGGAGCCTTCATCTTCCCCCAAGAATGAGATGATGGCCTAACATTCATCATTCTCAACTGCTTCATCATGGAAGGCTTCTGCAGATTCTACCTCTGTCTCTAACTCTAGGGGGATTCTTAAAGCCTCGGAAAGTGCATCACGCATATCTGGCAATAGGAGAAGTGATTCAAGGATGGAGAGCCATGATGAGAATCTGGAAAGGTTCTTCAGTACATCATACTTCTGTGACAGGAGCAAACTTCATCTTATAGGAGGCCGTTCGGTGATTGGAGGCATGGCGGACCATGCCGGCTGGACCGACGGTTGAATGGGACTGGGAACATCCTGCTGCTCACTAGTTGGAGCTCAAAGTCAATCTACCGGATGAGGACCAGGTGACTTAGATCGGCTTGTAGTGGGGAGAAGTTGGTCGTGACATGGTTGAAGTGGCTCTGCCGGATCCAGTACCACAAACGGTGGTGGAGGCGGTCCTGTTGACATTGGATGAAGAGGCTGTGCATGGTGAGTTTTGTATTGGACGTGTTGTCTGGTCTCAGAAGCATGCACAACCTGGCTGGAGGTGCCAACTGATGTGCCCCAGAGACCCATATGGCCATGGTTTCGCCGATGTTGATGTTTTCTGGGGTCATTGGAGAGGTTCTTCTGGCGCTCCCCCTCATCGAGAGTCAGATAGGGATTTACCAACTCGTTGATGTTAACAGAAGTGTACCTCTATCTATCACGTGATGAATCATCCACTACAGGGTGGATTTTGGGAGGGATGCCCATCTCCAGGGGCATGAAGTCGCCGAGGGTTCGGGAAAACAATGGCATTGGTGGGGCGGGTTGCTTCTTCTTGCACCATTGATTATTACTTTTCAGGGAAGAGGCCGGCTTGATGATGATGCAGAAGTGGTGGCTGCAGCTTCTAAAGGATTGGGATGATTTAGGCATGCATGGATACTGCCATGGGTACGGGCGACCGTCCTTCAATCCAGCCAGGCATTATACTTCTGGGACCCGCTGTCAGGAACCTACTGCCACTCACCTCCATCATCGCTACTGCTATCTGATCTCACAAAGACACCCACCACTAGTGTCAGGGATTGGCCCAACTTGACTATGTTGTTGTTAATCTAGTCTGGGAGACAGTCCTTAAACACATAGCATTTCTTTATGGTGTTCCCCAGGATCAAGTGATAAGGGTAGTATTTGCGGTGATCAGTTCGATGCGCCTCTTCCGGCATCCTACACTCAGGTAGTCATACAATTCTCTGCTCTAAGGTGCTGTGAATGTAACCTGAGACTTGAGCCTCATCGAATGAGTATGTCTGATTCCTTCTGTCTAGAATGGGGGATCTAGGAGCCTGACACTGAAGGGGGGCCAGAGGAGCCTACCAAGGGGGCTGAAATTGATTATCTCACCTAAGCGGCGGTTGCGCGTTACGCAGAGGCACCTGCCGATTTTGAGGCGGGCGCTACGGGGATGGAAACTATGACCACGTTGGAGGGCCTCTATGAAACTGCAGAGCTGGCTCCAATGGTAGAAATTGTAGATTCATGGGGGCCTCTATCTAGGCCATGGTGATGGGCTCATATCTGGCATCTCTCTTTGTTGGAATTGCAAGGGCAATAGGTATGCCAGGATAGCCTGTTGTAGGGCTTCTTCGAGGCACTAGTACTTATCTGAGATGTCTCAGAACCCTTTGGGATAATTCCGAGTGATCAAGGAGGGAACCAGTTCTATCTTGACATTCTGAATGCACACCATTAATAATTGTTCTTGAGTCAGCGGCATGTCAAGGGAGTATGTTAACCCCTTCCACCGGGCGATAAAGTCCATGACTCATTCGTCGAGCCTTTTCATGCACCTGAAGAGGTCTGTGATGTCAGTATTACAGGAGGTAGAGCTGAACTGGTAAAGGAACTACCCGTGAAGGTCCTCCTAGCTTGTCATAGATCCAAATGAGAGTTAGCTTTACCAAACGAATGTCGGACCCTCCAGTTTCTGAACAATGAAATGGATCTTGGTGGCCTCCTGCTCTGCTGGAGTCCCTAACATAGGCCCACACCATGAATTGAAGGGGTACAGGTGCTGCGGTGGGTCCCCTGTCCCATTAATGTTGGAGAAAGTGGGATTTCCAAATTTTGAGGGTGCCGGCATGTCATCCACCCATGTTGGATATGGCTTGACATCAGGCGGGACAGCAACTTGACACGTTTACAAATCTTCCAGGTGGCCAATGAGTGCCGCCATCGAATCATCCGGATGTGGGTCCCTATCCTGACGGGGATACATAACCACAAGTGCATTTTTCAGCTCCTCAACGTAGTAGACAAACTTAGCGGCCGGTGGAGCAACCCTTGGGTGGCTGGAGGAGCCCGAACAAGGTTCTCAGGGTTTTCACGTCATTCAGGAGGGTTCGAAAAAATATACCATGCCCTTTTTCCATGGGCTCCGACTCTGCACTGTCAGCGAATACGGCATGATTAGTGTTGTTGGGGAGAATCTCTCCGAGGGGTAGTTATTCCTGCCCCGACTACCCCGTCCTAGGATCACCGTATTCGGGACGCCACTCAATAATTCGTTCATCCAGAAGATCATCGACTAACTTCTTCTGATCATAAATATGCTGATGTAGCACGACCTACTCAGGGCCCTCTTTCGTCTTCAACATTGAGGCCGATGGGTCGGAGTGATTGAAATCTTCAACATGCTATTTTCCTTTACTGGCATTACGGCTCAACACCAATGCTTCTGTGGGAGGAGGGAGACCTAGGAGGTTCCTCTTCTAATGATGAATCCTTCCAGATGGGTCTAGTGACAACACGTCCTTAGGGGGGATGCCACCATCGGGAAGTCCTAGCCCATTCGACTCTCCTGACAGATCAGACATGATGACCACCACTCTTCCTGGGGGCATGTAATCACTACCGCCAATTGAGTGAGGCTGCCAGCGAATCACACTGAAGAGGAGGGTAGGGTACTGCCCCTAGTAACAGACTTGCATATAGGGGGTAGCCTCCTCAAAAACTCTATGGAGTACTTGAAAACTCCGAACGCACTATTGTTGGAGGGCCCTCTGGTGGCCAGGTGACTCAGGGTGTCGGGCCGTAGGGAGTTTGGCCCGGTCAACCGGGCGACATTGTTCACCAATTTCTTTAAGGTGCTCTTGGATCCCAGGATAAGTCACCCGCCAGTGGTGACGACGGAGGTGAGTCACCCATAGGGTCTAACAGAAACATTCAAACTCCTCTAGGGTGAGCGATTACGGCATACCAAAATTTGATCATATGACCGGCCAAAACATCCCAGTGAAGTGTCCCGCTGTGAGGATGGTCTAGAAGTTCCCTGGCTCAGATCTAGGGTATGTCCATTGATTTCCCCACTCGCCAACTAAGGGCGGCTGAGGGATTGGCAGCTTTGCTGAGGTGGTCTGCTGAGATGGCGGCCTGGCTAGTAGAGAATACGATGAACGGTTTGATAGGCCACTGAATCTTGGGTTGTCCCCTATGGATTGCAATGAACTGGCCGCCATGTCACGATAGGATGGACCAGCGAACAGAGATCCTGACATAGTAGTAGTGTCTTCTGAGGGTGGGTTACGTCCCAGCTCTTTTGTCATTGACCCCCAAAATAACTCTGAGGTAGAGGGCTCTTCTGAAGACAATGGTGGAGACTGTGTGGTTGGCCCCTGTAAACATGCCAGGGTCTCGTTATCTTGGATATACCGTCTAAGGGAAGCATGGATCCTGTAGATATATCATTCCGAGAGCACGAGGTTGAGGCACCTCGTTCCTACCCCAGCCCTTAAATCAAGGGACTGATGGTAGGGATCGTGTGCCAAATCGTACTCCGTCTCGAAGTCTGAGAAGCGGACTGGCCTGATTCCCATCCGGCCTTTCCCAGAATTCCTCTTGCGGCAGAGGTGACCTACTCTCCTGCCTCAAGATGGTTTTTCCAGGCAGGGCTGATTTCTGACATGGGGTCCTCCGGCTGTACTAGTGCCAGGGTGCAGAGGTTTTCCACCTGAGGGAGCCAGGGTTCGAGGAGCACTGGGACAAATGTTGAAAGGGACACTAGGATCACCTCCATGCTGAGCATTGGTGAAGTGGGGTTGGATTTCACCTCTCTGATTTCTAGGGTGAGGAGGACCTTCGCTGATCGGCGCGAGGACATGGGGATGACCTTCATGTTGGCGAATGACTGAAAATTCAATGCTTCCATGCTTGCGGTCCACGGAAGGTGTAGTGACCCCGTACCCAGTGTAGTGAGCGTAGGAGAGACCCCCCATATGGAGTGTTGATGTCACGGGGAAGACCCTCACCTAGGATGATGGTGGCATGGGGCAGACCTCCAAGCAGAGGTTGGAAGTAGGGAGGGCCTGCACCTTCCGTAGTGGTTTTGCGGTGTGAGACTCTACGCTGGGCGGCACTATTGTGGATTGGTCTGTGGCGGTCATCACCTATGCTGGTTACAGGTAGAGTCTTCCCAACATTCCCGTGGGGTGGTTGGGACCTCGATCCGGGTCGGGCGTATAGCTTCCCCTTATCAACGTACGTAGGGATTTGGGAATATAAACCAGCGGTGGCTCGGCCTACACTCAACATCGATATTGATGCCCGCACAGTGAGTTTCTTCTTCTGCTTGTGCCCGAAGCTGGCGTCGGGTCAGGTGGACTAGAACCAGTGGTACATGCGAGTGGACTACCTACTCCTAGACTCGTGGAACTGGGCTTCGGTGCTGATGTGGCCTGGTGGAGGCCCTCACTGGGAGTCCATGATGCAGGACTCGGATTGGGCCAGCTCGGATACCTCCTACTTCGTTGGCGTAGGGGAGGTAGCTGTCAAGACACTCCGGGGACAAGCTGCCAAAGTGATTAAATTTTGGGGTGGTGAACAGCGGCTCCCTGTGTGACCCTTAGGGGAGGCGTGGACGGTGAGGCATAACTGCCTCAATATATAGGTGGGTCGTATCCCTGGTGGGGATGACCCCCTCCTCCTCGTACCTGCGTACAAGGTCATTAATTACACTTCGTTGCATTATCTATGATGGGGAGAGGGGGAGCGGGTGCCCGACAGTTATGGCAGTCACGAACATCATTAAAGAGGTAGAACCGCACAGGGTGGCTGTGTCGATATTTCCCCTCCACCTGCACCGGTGGGAAGGTGATCGATCTCTAGATGCAATGACTTGATTCCTGAAGAAGGGAGAGGAACTCATTAATACTTCTAGGAAAAGGAATCAACACCTAGTTCCCCAGCTTTGTTCCATCTTCCATGGTCGGTAAGAGGATCCACTCTAACAACGTCGCAGAATCGAAGGCTCAACATCCTGACTGTCCCAACATCTGGAAACACTACCACAAAAACAGTTTTCTCGCAGCACCCCCCCTTTATCAGCGCTAACGAAAAAGCACTGATAAAGGGGGGTCCCTTTATCAGTGCTTGTTTAGTAGCGCTGATAAAGGAGGGCGTTTATCAGCGCTTTTTTTAAAATCGCTGATAAAGGGTCGAATTAAAAAAAATAAAAAAATATCTTAATATCTTAATATAAAAATATAGTTATATTGATAAAAAAATTAATATATTATTTTTAAATATATTTTAGATAAGTATAAATGTACATTTACACTTAATATACTTAATATATAAGATATTTAGTGAAATTGGATTCCTAAAAATTTTAAAAATATTTTTAAATAATAATTTTCTAATTATTATAGAGTAATAGTCATATAATAACAATTTTAAGACTAAAAAATTAAAAAAAAATAAAAAATAAACCAAAATATGTTGAAAATGAAACTCAAAGTTCAAACGGCCATAACTTTTGATCCGGGTGTCTATTTGAGCTCTACCACATATCAAATCGAATCCTGTGACGAGCTCTACGTCGTTGTATCCTAGGGGCAATAAAAGGATTTTTGAGGCCAAAAGAGGTACAGAAGGCCTCCAAAACAGAGTTTTTAGTCGGGGTACCCTGATTTTTTAACATTATGTGGATTATCAAGCTCGTTTATGGGGGTATTATTGGATTTTTTTGGTGGGGAATTAATTTATTCCAAGGTATTACATTAATATTGATATTATGTCTTTGAAATTTTATCATTTTTTATAATGCACTGCTATTTATAATCAA
Source organism: Viscum album (assembly GCA_963277665.1). Taxonomy (NCBI): domain Eukaryota; kingdom Viridiplantae; phylum Streptophyta; class Magnoliopsida; order Santalales; family Viscaceae; genus Viscum; species Viscum album. The sequence goes on from OY728140.1 coordinate 1,153,988,377, forward strand.
ATATATAACTATATATATACATATTTTTTATATATTCACACCTAAAAAATAAATTTTTCAAATAATTAATTAAATATATTTACATATAAAATATATTAGAATTATCTAAATAATAATTAATATCCATTTTATTTAAAATACTAATATATGAATATTTATATAACTACTATATATTAATATAAATATATATATATATTAATCTAGCTATATATATATATATTAATACTACTACATATATATTAACATTACTATATATATATTAATATCACTATAAATATATATATATTAATATCACTACAAATATATATATTCATATAACTATATATATATATTACTATACAAATATATATAACTATATATATATATAAATAGAGATATATATTAATATAACTATATATAGATAAATTAATATAACTATATATTTATATATATATTACTATAAATATATATTACTCTACGAATAAATATAACTATATATATATATATAAATAGAGATATATAATAATATAGCTATATATATATATTAATATAACTATATATATTAATAAAACTCTATATATATTAATATAACTATATATATATTAAAATAACTACATATATTAATATAACTATATATATATATTAATATAACTATATATATATTAATATACCTATATATAAATATTAATACAATTATATATATATATATTAATATAACTATATATATTTTTATAACTATATATATTTGTATATTTTAATATAAATATATATTACTATACAAATAAATATAACTATATATATATAAATAGAGATATCATGAAATAGAAAACAAATCAAAATAGTCTAGTGGTAAGGGCTTAAGCGCGTAGGGAAGAGGTGTCGAGTTCAAAACCTGATGGAGGTAGAGGCATGCGCATGGGGGTGGAAGTGGGGGGATAGCGCTAATAAAGGGTGGAGGGAGTGCGTGCGGGGTGATGGAGGGGGTGGAAACCACTATTAAAAGTGGGGGATCAAGCGCTATAAAGCCCCCCAGATTGGCATGATTTTTTTAATTTTTTGTAATTTTTTTGTAATGTTTTTAAATTTTAGTACACATTTTTAAACTTTTATCAGCGCTAAAATGAAAGCGCTGATAAAGGAGTACGTTTATGAGCGCTTTTTTTAGCGTTGATAAACGACCCCTTTTATCATCCCTTTTTTTAGCGCTGATAATGGGGTCCAATATCAGCGCTTTTTTTAGCACTGATAAAGGGGAACCCCCCCCCCCCTTTATCTTCGCTGGCTTCAACAATGATTTTTCTTGTTCTATTAAAGGCCATTTTTAGCGCTGATAAAGGGCGTATTCGTAGTAGTGCGATTTTCACGTCAGGCCTACTCGGTGGGACCTCATACCAGATGACAAGATCAGATGACATGCTTATCCACTAATTTCTTGAATGCTACTAGCCTCCACGTAGAGGAGAGGAGCTTCATGTCGGGTTCACCATTTTCTATTTCTGACACTTTCTCTGAGGCGCCTGCATTTTCCACGTAGAGGACGCATTGATGTTACCCCACAATCCAGCTTTCCAAAGGTGGGATACATCTACTCCTTATTCAGGGATGTTTTCTCCTTGATTGAAACAGGATGATGGGATGTCAATTCTTCCTTCTGTGGATTCCTCCTCGGAGCATGTCACCTAGTCTGGGGCTCCCTCATAGATTTAAAATGTAATTCCTGAAGCTCTTTCGGGCGTAATAACTTCACAGACACCAGTTAATAACACCGCTTCTGTCAAGACCATCCAAGGGGTCCAATAAGGTCAACAACCTTCGGTTAGGTGAGTAGTCATGTTAGGGCATCACTGGAATGACTTGACACTAGGGATTGGAATGTCTATCTTCTATCCCTTATCATAGGGCTTCTGGAGTGCGTGGAAGCCTGATTCATCCCACATCGAATGCGGGGAATTGTATTCTATAGGTATGTATCTGAGATTTTGCTCAGCTTCCCATTTTTCACATGGGGTATGCCACAACTCTAATGTCCAACAAAGACAGATCAGACTGATCGGAACACTAGCTAGAGTGGATCAGATTTTAGAACCCCCTGGAGGGAACACCGATGTTGGGGCCAACACGTGGGCGGCTTCCCGAATGCTGTGGGGGAATGAGGAGTGAAGTGGCATGATCCCACTAGGATGTGGTGGCCTGGGTAAGAATTAGGATGGATGGTGGCTTTGTGCTTGGGTCTTCAAGAGACTTCCTACATGTCCTCGTGGTAGGGAATCAATGTCTGCGTAGTTAGATGATACGATGGTACACCTGAAGAGGCGACCCATGAGAATGAACGTGTGGATGGGACCCAGAGAAATTAGAACCTCCGAGTTAGGTTGTGAGCTTCCCGAGATATGTGGGCTTAAGGGAGAGATCAGGATGAGACATGAGTGATGGGCTTGAGCCTCGTGTAGGCCTCTTACATATCGAAATGCCAGGGAATCGTAGTCTTCATAGTTCATGTTGCTGATATAGTTTAACTTCATGCGGGATGATAATGGTGGCCCATGGTGATGGAGAACTGACATGGATGGGGACATGGGGTCCAGTTGGATTGAGGCTAAGACTCTGAGATGGACCGTGGTGGTGGGGCTTGATCCTTAGGGAGGCTTCCTACATGCCATTCCTTAGCATGGATCAATGTCCCCGTAGTTCGTGTAGGTTGGGGCTTACACTCTGAGGTAGCCCTTGATGGTGGAGCTTGAACCTCATAGAGGCTTCCTATGTACCATTCCATATCATGGATCAATGTCTCTGTAGTTTTGGTTGTTTGGGGATTACGCTTTGTGATGGCCCAAGGTGGTGGGGATTGAACCTTGTGTAGGATTCCTTCGTACCATTCCTTAGCACAGATTAAATTCCCCATAGTTCGAGTTGGTTTGGGATTATTCTATGAGATGGCCCAAGGTGGTGGGGGTTGAACCTCATGGAGGATTCCTACGTACCATGCCTAAGCATGGATCAAAGTCCCCGTAGATTGGATATACAGTATAACGTCATGCGGGATGGGGGAATTTGGGGATTACGCTCTGAGGTGGCCCATGGATTGTCATGGTCGGTGCTCACTCTAAGCTCACGGGATTCATGATCGGTGTGAGAAATGACAGGTTGAAGAGACCTGATGATCACATCACGAAGGGTGCATCGGTGGGAAGTGAAAAGGGGCTTACATGTTGAGCATCCCATGGTGCCGGGACTTACTCCAGGATGGAGGCCCGAGGGTGACAAAGCATAGCGGGAGAGGGATTTTTCACCCAAGAAGATAAGAGGGGACTCATTCCCTATCATTCCCTCCACTGGGCTAGGTTTCGAGGAAGTGAGGAGGAGCAGGGGTGCTCCCTCCTTCAAGAAAAGCTAGGGGATTACACCAAGGTGGGTGCTCTTCCACGCGAACAAATGCCACTCTAATAAATCACCCCCTATGAGGGATGATTCAATCCCCGTGGATATGAGTGGGTGTGGAGAATATCCGAGGTGGGGGGACACTACGTGCAAGGCATGGGGCTAGGTCATAGTTTAATGTCATGTGTTGAGGATGAGGTGCTTGGTAGTTTAACGTCCTGCAACGCAGATGTGGTGGGTTGGCTCCACACCCATAGGACATAAATAACTGGTTCCCTCTGCCCCTTGTGGAAGAGAAGGCATCAACAAGGCCGTACTGAAGGGGTGTCGCGGGGAGAACCATCGAGGGGTCCATGTTAGCGTGGTTATGTTAAGAAGCAATAGCTGGTAGAGTGCCTATGCGAAGAAGCATGAGGTGGAGCAAAGCAACGGGAAGGACTGTCCAAGGGACATTGAAGTTACATCGTACAAGCCTATATGGTCGTATGGGAAAGCCATGTATGATATGGATGCCCGGGGTGCACAAGACACCTGTGAATGGCACCCAAAAGGAGGGAATAGAGCGCTCGCGCAAAGGGGGTGCCCGGGGAACACCAAGGTGAAGGGAACCAAGGGGATTGCGTGCATCCCTTGGGTCTTGCGCGAAATAATGGGAGCCCAGCATGGAAATCCCCAGGCCGGCGCGAAATCAGTGATTCTTGCACGAAATAGGGGACTGAGTAATTGCACGCAACTCGATGGGATTGTGAGCAAGGGGCACAATTATGCTCAGGTCGCTAGGACCGCACGTAAGGATAGGGGGCACGCATTTGCACAGATTGCGTGCAAATGGCTGGCCTTTGTGTAATGGAAGGAATTTCACACAAGGGGAAGACCCTGAAGGGGTAAGAGTTTAGTCTAATCCAGGGGGATCTTGCATGAAGGTAGACCCCTGGGAGACATGGGGTGAAAAAGAACCTTACATGAAGGAAATATTGCAGGCGCATGGAATGCCAATTACACGCACTAAAGGCAGTTAGAATAATTCATCCCTGAAAAAGAAAGGGGGTATCCTTCTATTTATAGGCAGCCCATAGCACAAATTACCGGGCTCAGGAAATAATTCTGTGATGGAGGAGTCATCGCGAAATTAAAACCTCGTGGGGCACGGGTGCGAAATTATTTCACACCGGTGCTGGGACTTTTAAAAAATCCCAGTACCTTCTGCGCAGGATATTTTTTTTTCAAACTTCACCCTTTTTTCATGCAACACTTCCAGACCCTTCAGACCGAGCCTTTGGGTCTGAATATGACTTCACTTTTTCATTTGGGAACATTATTCAGAACTTAATCACTTTTCAGAATCTGCATGTTTATTTATTATACTTGGGAGTAATATTTTAGAGGGTGGAGAATTGAAATAAAATAAATGAACTCGAGCAAGAATTCTAACTCTTACTTGGGTAACTCCTTTTTGTTTTTTTAAAGGGATTCATTGGATGTTTTTTGGACAAAAGGAGGATTATAGGAGATGGTAAGGATGATTAAGAGATAAATTGGCAGAACATGAACTATAAAAAGTGTCTTGATTTGTGTGAAGAATTGGGTGTATAAGAGGTCTTACAATAGTGGACGAGGAGTGGAACACATGTAAATTTTGGGAAAAGGAATTACACCAACATTTCCATGGTAAATTACATCAAATGGATGATAGTGTGTAAATATTTCCATCAAATGGATCTTGAAAATTGTTTTAGGTCATTTTGGCCCATAAGATTAATAATCGGTCCATTTTTTAAGATTAATTCTACCTTAATCGTTGTAATTTATTTGAATTATTTTCACCTGTAATTTTATTCGAATAATAAGTTGGGAATTTTTAAAATTATAAATTATAATTATTAAAATTATGGAATCCATTTTTCAATTTTTCAATAATATACCTGTTTGAAATTATTTTTTAATTTAATCCCTTAATCGGGTTGACTATGTAGTTTAATGAAGTTAAAATGTTTAAACGATTTCTATTTTTTAAAATTCAACTTCTAAGTGAAATTGATTCGAATGGTCCAAATTTGGTCAAATGATAAAAATATGATCTAATTAAAATTTCAATCCAAATTAAAATATAATATATCCTCATAAATAAAGTTGATTAAAAACATGTTTTGAATTTAAATTCGGTATTTTTCTATGATGTCCTAGACCTGGATTCCACTTAATGTGTACCCTAAACCTGATAGGCCACATGGACTCACGTTCAACTCCCTGAATGCAAAAGGCTGCCAACTAGAAGTGAGGGCCTATATTGTTTCTATGGGGAGACGATTCCCTCAATACCAAAGTTTAGCACAACATGTGAAAGTAAACATATGTAAATACAAGAAGCAATAAATGTAAATAGAAGGCACACAAAAATAATATAGACAACATTAATAATAATTTAAACCACTGTAATATCATAAAAAAATAAATGATGATATGTGATGTACTAAAAAATTGGAAATCCTTGATACAATCTATAGGCATAACATGTTCCAAAAGCATAAAGGATATCAAAGACTATCCCAAGCATCCCGAGTTCAAAATTGGTCCTCTACTATCAAGAACTATACTAAAAAGTAAGAAATCATGTTTTTGAAGTTGGATACTTCCTTTTGTCAATATCTATAACTATATAATCTACCCAATGTACAAAATGGTGCAAAGAGAGGGTGTGAGATAAATCTCAGTGGGTCACCACTGATAATGTCTATAACATTTGTCGCATTTAATTAAAAGGTAATAGTGTGAAGGCATTCATATATAAAGTTGATCATTAAAATATAACTAAATACCCAAGTATCAGATTCAACTCTTAGATAGTGTCTAAGCATGTAACTGGTTCATTTATTAGTCAATTGACATTTTATATTAAGGGGTCAAATGAGGCATGGTCAACACTGATATCAACTCATGATAGTATAAATAGTAAAGTTTCCATGATGTATCAGGGAAACCATGGTCAATAATATTTACTAGTGACGTCCCAATGAAAAAACTAAGGAACCATCGACCAGAATCTCCAAAACAGTAATAACTATACACTTGGTACGTATAAGATTGTAATATCAGGATCATGTCAATGTAATTCCACAATAAGGTTTCAACAAGATCCAAGGTGATCACCCAATGTATGACGAGGATAAGAAAAGATAGTGACTTATGCTCTTTAACCATGGAACCTACTTTTCAATTCTCAGTCCAATGAGTGTATTTGAGGCATCCTATAATAATATATAGGTATCTTATAGTGTCATACTAGGAATCCATGAACAAATAAGTATTAGGATCTAGGTGGTTCTCAACCTAAGCAAGCCATATACTTGATTCAGAGTCGGGTTCTGGATAACTCCTAGCATTCTCCAATCCGAATCCATGGTGAGAACGAGTCAGTCCATTCCTAGTTCATTATGAAGTCATATAATATTTCATTTCATTCAATCCTTTACATTCATAATGGTGATAACATCATGTATCATGCAACATTTTTATCTGGTGATTTGGTTCAAGCCTTTCCTTTCATTAGTGAAACATGGAAAAGTAGCATGAAAAAATTTTAGTCCATTTAAGGCATATTACATAATTTATAGTTCATTCTGCTACCTTCCATTAATGTTTTATGGCGTGCTACAGATATGAAAACAATTACTCATTAACATTCAATTATCAATTTGAAGAACATTCCTTAGGCGGGTCAAGTGATATGCATACATGGTACTTATAATTATGTTATTTATAATATAAATCAAAACCTTTAATATAGAAAAGATTACCCTTTGAGTGGTCAAGCCATGACACACCTGAATGGGGGCGCAAACGTATCATAACACTAAACCACAATTTTGGAATAAACTTCGACATGTAAATGAAGGAGTTTGGGTCATAACCACCAATAATTAATCACATATTTGGAAATAGGATGACCATATAGTTCTAATGATGAGAATCATATCGTATTAATTCCATAAAAAACACCTGATGAAATCGGTGGGCCCCACAGGATAAATCCAAAATCAATGAACTTTAGAGATGGATTATAGACCACCCACGTTAGTGTTGTATGATCCTTCTCGCGTAGTATTGGACATTTATTGGCTTATATTAGAGTAGATATAAGAAAAAGAGAAAACCGCTCATACCACGATATCATGGTTAAGAGAAAAAGGAAAGGAGAACAGATCAAGAGGACTCTATTACTTATTGTTGTGCATCAAACATGATGAAAAAAAGAAAGAATAGTTTTTAAATTAAGGATATATCTTGATTCAAAGGTTATATCTTAAAAAATTCACAAATTGATAGAGAAATTGGTAAATCCTGTATAAAATTAAATTAATGAAGAAGGAGGGAGATTAAATAGATTATTAAGGGAAAAACTGGATTTTTTCACAAAATATAGGCTATGCACCGTTTGTCTGCACAGTTTGACAACATGTGTGCAAACAATGCATTATTACCTGAGAAAAATTGGTGCTCACATGGTTAGGCTGCATAGTCCTGAACCAACTGTGTGGGTGGCTCTGTCCAAAAGAACACAATCCACACGGTTTTCCATACCTAGCAGAATTCCTACAGAATTTAATCTAAATCATGTACGAAGCATTTCTTCACAAAATTATGGGTTTTTCGATATGAACAAGCCCTGAACACCCCATTGAGATTTTTTAACCCATTAGTCATCCATTTTAGCTCCAAATTAAATATTTATAATGAAATTGAATGTTCTATTCTGTAGTGAAAAATCATGTTCTTATAATCATCCCCCCCTTAAATGAACTCATCCTCAAATTGAGATTCCAAGGATGGGGAAACATTGTCGGAGAACAACTCTAGCCATTGGGAAAGTACATCAACTTCTCACTCCCACGTCATGTCTTGTACTTAGTAATGCATCTATAGCTCCCGTACTAGAGTGACAGATCGATAGTAGAGAATCTTGTTCTTTGATAAATGATTCCAATTGGATACTCCTAAAAGGTAGCATTAGAACCTAACTAATCTTTCTATGAATCAAAAGTATGAGATGGGTAGGCATGATATTGGAAGAGCTATGAATCATGAAATATATTGTGTATGGCATGGTACCTCTGAGTTAAAAGAAACTAATAGGCAACTACCCTGACACACTCTAGAATCTCAAATGTCCCAATATTATGAGGAAATGACTTTCTATACTTCATTAACAACATACATTCAATCTTTTATGATACATATAGAACAACATCATCCCTGACATCAAATTAAATAGGTCATGAAAATGATGGACAAAAACCTTTTTCACTAGACTGAGTAGTAGTTACATATTTATGATCAACAGAACATGCATTGAAGTATTTTGATTGATACAAGGAACTAGAACAGATTTCTCACCTACATCTAGCCATCATAGGGGTGAACAGAATGACGTACCATCTAAATCCATAAAATGAGGCATCTAAACTTTTGCTTTAAATTTTTTATTATAGGAGAAATTAATGAGAGGGAAATTTTTATCCTAAGAACCACCAAAATTAAGAACTCGTGATTAGAGAATTTCCTCTAGAACTTTTATTGTCCATTATGATTTCCCATCATTATGTGGGAGAAAGGTTGTTCATAAAAGCACCTGAGTTCTCATAGATTTCTGTTAACCCTTCTAGAACCATGAATTGAAATGGGCATCCCAATCTGAAATGATAGTATGTGGAACCTCATGTAGTCATACAATCTCACAGACATGCAGTCTTCCCAGCTCATCAACTGAGAATGTTTCTTTAATAGGAATTGAGTGGGTTGATTCTTCATTCACTCAATTAGAACCTATATAACACCACTACCCCTTGGGGACCAAGAAAAGATGGTTACAAAATCCATAGAAAGATATTCTAATTTCCATTTGGGGACTGGAAGTAGTTGTAACAAGCCTACATGTATCTGGTTCTCCGTGTTAACTAGCTTATAGGTGGAACACCTAGTGATAAAGCCTTCTATCTGATGATTCATCTTGGCCACAAATACTCAAGTCAAATATCTCGTTACATCTTCATGATGCATGGATTAATTTCCCACTGAGAAGTGTTGATATCCTTTATCAACTCCAATCAAATATCTATAGCAACCTAGATACATCAATGTAGATATATTATGTTCTCTCTATACACAAAACAATATAAAGGAGGTTTATCCCCCAAATATACTCTCATAGGAAACCATGAAATTTGGATCTTTAAACTGCCTACTCTTCACCTCCTCAAGGAGGGAAGAGGTAACTGTCAAGGCTGAGAGTATGAATTCTCGTGACTATCATTAAACTACATATTCATCATCCATTCATTGTCGAATTCTACTACGACATGTGCTTGAGTTTTTCGACTCAATGCATATACAACCACATTTACTTTATTAGGTGTATAGGAAATCTACAAATCAAAGGATTGTGGTTATTCAACCCATATCCATTGTCTTAGGATCAAGTCACATTGAGAAAAGATATATTTAAGGCTATTGTGGACTGTGTATATGACAATGTTCTCACCCAATAGATAATGACACTTGAAACATATGGCATGGACAATTACTGCTAGATCAAAGAAATGTGTTGGGTAATTTCTATCTTGATGCCTCAACTGCCAAGATTAGTAGATAAGACATTGTCTTCTAACATCATCACTATTCCTAGGCTAATTTCCGATGCATCACATAAGACGGTAAAACCTATATGCATCTTAGGAGTAATTAGAATAGGTGTCGATACAAGCCTCCCTTTCAGATCTTGAATGGAATTATCACATTCTTCTGACCATGTGAAATTGACACCCTTCATTGTTAGATCGATAATAGGTGAAGCAATACGTGATATGTCTTGTATGAAATGCATGTAATATCAAGCTATCCCTAATAAAATCCATATATAATACATGTTCTTGGGTTTCTCCCATGAAAATACAACAGTAACCATTTAAAGTTCAATATATAGTCATGATTTTTTAGATAATGTGACATAAGAAGTAGACTTTTTTGATCCAGAAGGGGATCTTACAAAACATGTCATAATTAAAATGCTCACTCAGTGTACTCAGAATGATATAAATATGTTTTGTCATGGTTTTTACAAGTGAAATAATACACCAATATGTATTCTATAAAGACCATGATAAAAGAGACCAAATAGGGGTGGATAACCCTATTCATCAATGCCATTAAAATAGTAGACATCTTCATATGTCAGAATGGTTTAACAAGGTACTCATATAGACCATAACTCCAAGGGAAAGTTTTATGAGGTATATATGATGGACTGACTCACACTTGATGGCACCCTAATATTAGGACAAGCTTAGAGAATACCTCTTTTCATTAGATCTGGTCAAAGAAGTCATCAATTCAAGAAAATTGATTCTGTTTCTTGATTATAATCTGGTTGGACCTTATGTAATCCACCCATAGATTTAATATTCTATCCACCATCTTAGTGAAATGAATGAGAGAACACCAAGAGGATTTATTGGGATGTATAAAACCATTGTCCTCTGAATCCTCTAGCTTCCACTTGATCTTCTAAATCTCTATAAGTGTCATCTTGTAAGGAGGAATGGAAACTAGAGATTCTCATAGAACAATCTCAATTGTAAAATCTACCACCCAATAAGGATCTAAGAATGAAAAATAGTCTGTAAGAATATCCCAAAAACAATCCAATACTAGAGGGAAACTAGCTTGATGTAAACCCTGATCCTCCATGAAGAGATTTGAAATCTGGGTAGTCACTCCACCAAGCCCATGATGTTATGGTCTAGCTCTACTATCCTGGACAACCCACCCACCCTTTGTAGATAACTACATCTTTTTAGTGATGTAAAAGATACTCTATGATCATATTAGTGTATAAAATCATGATATTGAACCAACCAATCCTTCTAGACATTGACATTAAAGCATGTCATCTCAAGAACAAAGAGGTTCCATAAGAAAGGGTAACTTCCTAACTCAAGGGGAATATCCTCACATTGGTATATTTTATCTATTCATACTCTTGACGACATATCTAGTGTCATTACACCATAGTAATAAAGTATATCAAGTTCGAGACTTTCCACAATAGATATAGAGATAAAAGAGTTTGAAGAACCTATATCAAATAAAGAAGATACTGTAGTAGAGGCTATTATAATAGTACATCACACTCTAGATGACCCCGCAACCTGATCCTTGGGTACTGGTTGTAGTGCATGCAATTGACCTGATCCACGGCCCTGTGAAAAAAAATGAACTATCAAAATCAAGACTGTTCTATTGGTGTTGCTGGTGATTAGGGATCTAGATACCATGGCCATGACCTCCTCCTCAACCTAACCTACTAGTGAGATTCCAACTCCCCGCATAATGTAACTTAAAATAACTCGCTCTTAAAGGTGAAGTTGGTGAAAATCCTTTTCCACTCGAAGATGGTGGAAAGGTCCTATAGAAATGATGAAGATGCCCTATATGGACACAACCCTAACACTCCATTGGTTCTCTATCACATTGTGGGTTTGAATTCCCTCACCATCTATATTGATGAAACACTAAAGTGCTATCAAAATGGGCACTTTGGTGGTCACCGAACTGAAATGAAACCTTGATAGAATGATTTTAACAACTAGAAGAACTAATGGACAACCATGGCACTAATCCTCTATGCTTGGTACTATTTTCATCCCTCATGTGACACATAGTGATAAAATATTGATTGACTATTGTATAAAAATTTTGTAGGATAATGAAATTTAACTATATATGTATGGCATACTAGATCCCATACTCGAAACAACTAGACTATAGAAGATCATCTCTATCTAGGAGCAGTGAAAATCATTGTCACTCTGTGGAACATGCTAAATATACCATGAAAGAAGTTTTACCCCCTCGAGATGCATGAAATATCTATCTCTATCAACTCTTAGCATTTGAGGAATGAAATGATCATTGAAGGATATTTGGAAATTAGAACATAACATCACCTAATGATGACCAGCCTAGGTAATCACATCTCACTAGCACCTAAAAGAATCCCGAAGAATATATGTGGCTTTCCTGACCCTCTACTCAATAGGAATATCCAGATTCTAAAAGATATAAATGGAGGCCTCTGGCCATGACTCTGGAGCCAATGGACCCATATACCTTGAAAATGTAGGAGGATGATATAACTAGAACACACAAGTCAGATCAGCCATCGTGGGTACAAGACATAGAGAACCATGCATGTACTAATTCAGACATAGGAAACTATCACTAATATGGGAATAAATTCCCATATTAGGTACAACATATGGTTCTTAAAGAGTCTCTCTTGTAGATACGACTGTCATCCTAGAGCCCACCATATCTATAACATGATCATCACCACTTTCTTGACATGTGACACGATGATGTCGTGGCAGCATTGGTCGACATATGACAATAAAAGTCCTCAGAACAAGCTTAGAAGCATAAGATAACATCACTAGAGAATGATGAATGTTATAAAACCCACTAACAAAGGTGTATTACTCCAAACCACCCTCTCTGATGGCAATGTATCAATAATTACTCAAGAATAAGTTTCATGTCATTTTGTAGTTAATTTCTGGGTTCACTCCTTTACCATTCGTAAACATCACAAGTTGGGATGAAGATGTGAAACCAATTCATTTTAGATTTAACGATTCATTTTACCATGGATAACCATTTCAGATGAATCAGTGTCCATACACCTATCACCATAAATGGAACCCATTTATTTATATAATAATGGCTCGACTCGGGAAATTACTCATCCCAACCCAGGAGGGACCATACACCCCATGAATTGAGACTATAAATCACTCAACTGAACCAAAAAATAATACAAGTACAAGAAAACAATCATGCCATTAATCAACATTTAAAAGCAATTCAGTTAATGAAAATTAGTTAAATGGACCTATATGGCATGGAAATATGCATGAAATGTGAATTCTAGGGGACTATAATGATTCATGGTGTAACTATACTTTCCATTATATTATAGGGAAAAGGAAGAGATTAATTCTTAATAATTGTAATATTCAACAACAGAACACCACATTTATGTCACCCGATAGTGAAATAAAATAAACTATAACAGGGAAAATAGAATAAGATCAACATTTTGGGTAACTAGGGTTTTACCCCAATCATGGGTATACAACGACCAAGCCTAGATTATGACCAAGTACCAAGAGTTTTTAATATCTAATATATTGTCTCCAAAGAGTAAGTTAATAAAAAACCACCTTACATGCCTCTTTTTGATTTCTCAAACCCAGATGATGCATGAAGGGTTCCCAAAGTCTTGTAGTCCACATTGCCTCAAGCGTATCTTCCTAAACAGTAGAGGATACTGACTAGCAGAGAGGGACTTGTGTGTGTCCTTTGGGAGACTATGACCTCATTAACAAAGTGTATCATAGAATTTTATAGTAAACATAGGTAAATATTGGAAGGAATAAATGTAAATAAAAGGAACAACAAATAAATAGAGAAAACAATGATAATAACTAAAAACCTATAATTACATTCAAAAACATATGATGATATTTTATGTACCAGAAAACTAGAAAATATGGATACAAACCATAGGGATACCATGTTACACAAAGCATAAAGGAAATAAAAGACTATCCAAAGAATCATGAGTTCCAACTTGGTCCACTCTTATCTAACTCTATACTAAATAGCCAGAAATCTAGTGTTTGATGTCGTATACTTCCCTTTGGAAACAACTACAACCATGTAATCTACCCCAGGTACCAAATGGCTCCCAAAGTGGATGTGAGATAAATCTTAGTGGGCCATCACCAACAGTGACTGTAACATCTGAACTATGTAATGGAATTGTAATGGTGTGCAGTCATGCATAAATAAAGATTAGTAGTAAAATGTAACTAAATATCCAAGTACCTTCTTTAGCTATTGGCGGGTTTCTAAACATGTGACCTAGTCATTTATTAATCAATTACTATTTTATATTAATAGGTCATGTGAGTCATGGCCAGCATTGACATCACGTTGTGATAGTATTAATAGTGAAGGTTCGAATATGTATCAAGTCAAGTATGGTAAAATATATTTACTAGTGAAGTCCCAAGGTAATAACCAATGTGACATAGACCTCAAGGCTCTCCAACATAGTAATAAATCTTTCCTGACTAAGGATAGGCATATAGTCCAAGTAGACTATCCATGTCATTCCAAAATAAGGTGCCTACCGAATCCAATGTGATCATCCATGGTAAGATGGTGTTATGAAGAGAGAGGGCCCTATTGACTTTAACAATGCCACCTACTAATCAAAGTTGGATCGAAGGTTTGTATCTGAGGTATCCTATAATAATATGGAGGAAACATACAATGTCATACTGGGAAACCAATAATAGAAATGTATTAAGATCTTGGTGGTTCTTAACCTAATCAAGTTGTATCCTTTAATTTGAGTGGGGTTCCCCAGTGCTCATGGAATTACCCTATCAGAATCCATTTTTAGCTCGAGTCAGGACATTCTTATTTGATTATAAATTTATTTAATATTTCATTTAGTTCAATCATTTCCTTTCATTATTTTGATAAGTTCATGTATCAAGCATCCTTTTTATCAAGTTATTTGGTTCATGTGTTTCCTTTCATTAGTGAGACAAGTCCAAGTAGCATGCAACCATTTTAGTCCATTTAAGGAAAATTAAAAAATTTAAGGTTCATTTTTCTCCCTTCTATTAAAGTTTTAAGGGGTGATATAGATATGAAACCAATTAATAATTTTCATTAAATACATTATAATATTAACAATATAACTTATTCCAATTAAAATTGAAATTATTACCCTAAGAGTGTTCCAGCCGTGGAACACTCGAACTATGGCACAATGGATTCAAAACACAAAACCACAATTATGGAATAACCTTCAACATATAAAGGAAGAAAATGATGTTATAAATTCCAAAAATTTATCAACTATTTTGAAAGAAGATGACCATATATTTCTAAGGATTATAAACACGTAATATAAATTCCATAAATGGAACCTAATGAAATTGGTGCACCTTACACAACAAATCCAAAATCAATGAACATTATGGATGAGTTATAGACAACCAAAATTAGGGTTGTATGATCCTTCTCCTCTGATATTGTTTCATGATTTGGCTCTTATCAGAGTAGATCTATGAAAAAGATAAAAATGATCATACTATGATATCTTGGTTGTGAGGAAATGGGAAGGAGAATGAGTCAAGAAAACTCGAG
Source organism: Viscum album (assembly GCA_963277665.1). Lineage (NCBI taxonomy): Eukaryota > Viridiplantae > Streptophyta > Magnoliopsida > Santalales > Viscaceae > Viscum > Viscum album. Next base: position 1,154,004,013 of record OY728140.1, read on the forward strand.
TACTTACCATTGGACATACAACATGATGAAAGAAGCTTGATCAGTTACTCAATTAAGAAGACATCTTAATTAAAATGATATATCATCAAAAGTCCCAAATTTGAGAGAGAAATTGTTTAATACCACATAAACTAGAATTAGGGAAGATAGAGGGTTCTTGATTATATCATTATAAGAAAAATTGTAATATTATCTAAAATTTAGGATGTGCACGGTTTCTCTACACAGTTTGAAAAAATGTGTGCAAACCCTGCACGAGTACCTAGGAAAAAGGTGTTCTTATACGTTTAGGTCATACAATCATGTTCCAACCATTTGACGTGGTTATACCTGGGAAACATAATCAATATGGTTTTCCAAACCATGCAAATTTCTAAAATGGTTTAATCTAAACTTTGGGTCAAGCCTATTTTTTTTAAAAAAAATATAAGTTCTGGGCCCTGAACATTCCTGGGACACACCTAAGAGCTTTTATTACAACATAAGAGTCCATACTAGCTCCAATGTAAAATATTTGTTGGAATTTAATGTATCCATACCTTAGTGGAAAACTGGGTTCATATATTTTCACTATTTATCCACAAATGATGTTTCTCAGAAAAATTTCATAAATTCACACTAAGCTATTTCGACTTTCTAAACGAATAAAATGATGTTTAATTTTTTCAAATTCATTTTCTAAATATGTATAAAAGTAATTTTATTATTTTTCAAAGTAGGAAATTAAAAGTAGTTCATTTGAGATAATAGTATTTTTAAACATACCAGGTCATTGCAAAAAAAATATATTTAGCTTTCAATATGTTATATGTATATAAAACCATTATAGAAGATATTTAAAAAGTTTGTTATTAAAACTTATATTAATATATTTTAATTAATATGTTATAATTATTTCATTTAAAATAATTATAACAATAAATTGATGTTTTGTAGAAACTCACTTTTTAGGGTAACGTACATCAAGTTGGTGTTGTGTGTAACGTACACCAAGTTGATGTTCTATATAAAACAAGATAAAATTTATGTTTCACGTAGTGCATTATTAACTTGGTGTTTCTTATAACACTATAAAAACATAATTGTTTTATAAAATAAACTTTTTTTATTGATGTGTGAAATGAAAACTATAAAAAATTATAAATTAATTTGAAAATAAATATTTAACAAAATATTGATATATTACATTCAACCCCCCTTAAAATTTATTTTTACATTGAAATAAATATTGGTTTTCAAGGTTTAATATTTTAATGTTTTATTCATAGAAAATAATATCATAATATTGAATACAAAAGTATTCCTTAAAAGTTAATCTTGGAACCATAACAGTTACCAAACGTAACATATATCTTTGTTTACAGATGGGAGAACATGTGTTTGGAGTGATGATTGGACATAAAATAAAAATTAATTATTCATATAGAGTTATTGAGGTCATCGATATTAAATAATTGAATGATAAAATAATATTTTATGGCCCAAAAAGTCATCAATATTGGATGATTTATAAGGCTTAGGTTAAAAAAACTATGGTTTTAGGAAACCAATTTTTTGACATTGTCTTATCTTTGTGTAATTAATTTATTGACCAATAATATATGTAAATTTAATTATTTTATATATTTATTAAAAAAAATTCAATTTTTTTTGTGATTTCAAATATTTATAATTCATCCATTACTTCATGAAATGGATATCATGAAATTATCATTGATTCCTAAAGTACTATATCACACTATTAGTAGATCTTATGGGAAATAAATGCGTGAATAGTATGACTGTTTTTAACTAACTAATAATTAAAACAAAAATTGTTAGTACATTAATATTTAATAATAAATAATAATAGTACTATTTAATCGTAAAAATTTATTCTTAAAAAATAAGTATACAATAACCAGAACATCATATAGACTAGTGGTAGGTGTGAAACCCCATTCGTCCTTTAGTCAGGTGTTCAAGACCCACGACCTTTCCAGACATGATTGGTGATCACCCTACATACATGATGTAATTTTCTAAAACCACAATAAGATAATTTCCAAAATAGATATAAAGGATATTCATGAAATATGGTTATTCACTAAATATCCATTTAACCTAGGTTGTCAATAAAATCTAAAAAAAATTTATCTGAATTTTAACTTTAAAGTTACATAAATAGATATTCTTATAACCCTTCCAAAAGATGAAAATACAAATCTTTAGAATGAAAATTATGAAATTAGCTTAACATTAATCCTCTATATCCCAAATTAACTCATATATTTCACATTCAAAACTTTTGAATAACAAATTTATATATTCTCTTTAAACATGTTAATAACCTTAATTTCCATAAATACATCTGTAGAACATATATTCTTCCTTATTCCATAAATTAGTACATATATTTCATTATTCCAAGAATTTGTAAACATTATCCATAATTGCATTAACTACTTTCATTGTGTCCTTAATTAGTTCCAATGTAATCAATACCATCCAATTTACTTATTCATATCCCATATATGTTTATCCAAAAAATAATATCTTACCCTAAGTAACATATTGGGGGTTATCATTCATTATCGATAACTTAACCTTATCAATAAATAAATTTAACAATCTAGTGAAAACATTCAATGTATTCTTGTAAATAGTTATCAAAAAAATAAACTAAAAAATCCTTAAATTTTTCACATGTCATAATTCATGAATCCAAATACATGAATTATTTGATAACTTATTCTTTAATCCATTATCAAGGCTAACTCAGAAAATTATATAATACCTATTTAAATTAATATTTCATATATATTCTCTTATCCATTAGAAATGTAACCATTACCTTCCCCACCTTGCTGATTCCCTTCAGGAGATTTCCTCTTGGGACATGGAGATTCATAATAACCATTTATTCCAAAAATAAAATATGTAAAATTTGATGATGTATTACTGAGGTTAATATTTCATTAATTTCTATAACTGAACTCTTCATTTATCCCTTATAGTCACATTTTTACATATTTTCCATAGTCAAAAATACTCTAAGACATTCACTATGTTTATTCTTTCCACATTATTCACATAAATGAAACTAAATCATTATTCCCCCATGGTATCCATTACCTGAACACTCAAGGAACTCATTATTTATCATCCAACGTTTGTTTGAGAGTTTCTTAAGGTGCATGTTGTTAATCATGTTTCATTAAAACTGATTAGGCATGATCATAACATCATGCACACCAGTGATCATCTGACATGAATTATATTAATCAAATAATCCATCATATTCAATGTTAATATAATTCATTCTAGTTCCCACTATTGACTAAAACTGGTATTATAGTTTGAGAATTAATCATTATAATAGAAAACAATATATTCATGAAAAGTTTTATATATTGGAGGTCTAAATCATGACACCTTCCTTAATATATGACACCATAGGTTCATACTAGGTTATTCATTTACGACTGATATATAAATAATTTATGATGGTTCATGATGTGTTTTGTAATTTTCATATAATATAACCTGAGAGTGTCAAACTAGCTATGCAACAAGGCCCTTTTTCATATACAAGATTACCTAAAGTCAGTCTCGGAAAATCTTTTTGATGGTGTTCCTAATAGTTACATATAAAACAGAGTATCATCTATATATTGTAAACAGACATGGATGTATTTCTAGGAAACAACTTACCCAATCCTTTATCAAAATTTATATAATTTTTCCTATAATTCTATTTTTCCTTTTACTTATCCTTATACATTTGCTTAGGATTCTCACTATGGTTATCTCATTTGAGATTCAAAACGATATCCAAACATTTTATATGATATAAAATATAACATACCTCTCTTTTTATACATTAACATTACTTATATTTTACAGAATAAATAAAACATTAGACAAGCAAACACTGAATGAATGTTTTAATTTAGTGCCTTTCGAAACATGGAATCATAAACAATGGTACATAGGTGAGATAAATTATCTTCTATTATGTTATTCATGACAAGAAACCTTCTTATATACATCATGCAAAATATAAATCTTAATAACCTAGGGAAAGAAACAAAAAATGGGTGACATAAGATGATAAACAAGGGTAATGATAGGAGAAATGTAAGAAAAATCCTGAGAGAAAGGGTATGAGAACAAGATAATGAAAATAGAAAATCATACCATGCATATCTAAGATCAGAAACATGAATCATAGTGTAAATATTAGAATTTTATAAGACGTGAATCAGAAGAAAAAAAAACATAATACAATAAATCATAGCATAGGAATAAAAAATAGAATTGCGATAGACACATAAGTATATAAAATTATTTCTATAAGATTTAAGGAATTTCTTATCGAGGACATATTTGATGATATAGTCATTTATTGAGTCGGGTTAACACCATGTTCAAGATATATATTATTGAACCAAGTTCACTATTTTTCCAACTCTGTAATAGTAAATCGATTTCATTTCTCATTCAATCCATGTAATACTGAACTCAGTTCATTTATCCTTCTACCCATGTGTATCTCATGAGATATAAATCTTTACCTAATGCAGTGTAGGGAGATATAGGTCCCAAACATATAATAATGAAATCATTCATACATGTTCCACAAGTTCATTAAAAATAATATAAAAAATAATTAAATGAAATGGGTATTATAAACATGTAATCATGTCATAACCTGTGGAAAAAGATACAAGATTTATAATTAGTTCATTAAACACATAACCCATGAAAATTAAAAGGGTATCAAAAGAATATAACCCATGATATAGAAAATGGATTCATAAGAATCATTCCATCAAAACATAAACCATTTAAGAAAAAAATATGAACGGATCCTTTGGCTCATTTCCTAGAAGGGAATAAGTAACATAAAAAATAAGTCATCTTAGATGGAAAATAATATGGAGAAGTGTTTTGAAAAACAATCCATTATAAAATACCATTTTTTTCACTAATAAAGTATTTTTAAAAAATAAATATATTTTTATAACCATTTTTTTAAATTTTTTTTTGAAATCATATAAATATATCTTCAAAATATTTTTTGAATCAATTTTCTTTAAAAAAATATAAATATATATTAAAAACATTTTGAAAAAAAAAATTACATGAGATCATATGAAAGGGATTATAAAAGTTTTTGAATACAATTTCATGGAAAATACTTTAAAAACATATATTTAAGGAATTAAATAATTTTGGAAACCATTTCCCATGAAAACATATAAAATAATACTGACATCATTTAAAAGAAATTCCATGAAATGTTTAAAATAAGCTCAAAAATAATTTGTAAGAAATTTTCTTTGAAAAGATATAAAATAATATTGAAATCATTTTAAAAACATTTGTTCCATGAAAACTTATAAAGTAATCCTTCAATACATTTGGAAAATAATTCCCTTAAAACATATAAAATAATTTTACGAAACTTTTTAGAAATAATTTCATTAAAAAATACTGAAAACATATAAAAAATCATGAAAACAATCTGAAAACCTTTTCTTTGAAATTTAATTTTTAAAAAATTCCTTTAAAATTAACTTTTTAAAAATGAAAATGATGATTCATAGAAATTATTTTTGGAAAATCCATACATGCCATATGAGGCAAGAAGAAAATTCATTATTCACGATAAATGTTTAGAAAAAAACATTGTCTGGAAAGTGAAAAAAGGATACCTTTGAAAACATTTGTAAAATAAAAAAAGAATTTTTTTCAATATTATTGGATAATAGTAATATTTTCTTGTAATCCATTTTTAGAAACATGGTTTTCAAATAAAACATTTTTCAAACTGTTGAGGTTGTAAAATTGGGATTTATTAAAAACTCTTTCTTATTTATTTTATGTATCAAAGCGTAGAAAATTTTGTACCAATAAATGAATATATCATTAATGAACAGAGTAAAAGAAATTTCATGAATTTTATTGAGTGATGTATTATAATATTTAATCAAAGGAAGCATAAATATAAATTATACCAAAAAGCAATGATATTGTTCCAATAAATTCTTACCCCTTAGTAACATTGAACACATAATCCCCATGTATGGAAAATGAAATTACACGAAGTGTAAAATATCATGAAAAAATTATGTTAATTATATAGCATTTCGATGTTAGTATAAACACCTCAGGGAAAAATATAGGTGAATAAAATGACATGTGTCTCACTAAAGAGAAACTGAGACAAAATTACTTTACTAATATGGTGAGTTTTGAAACATAACCTATAAGGCCCCATCCTTAAACCTTACTTAATATTGATTTATTACAAGATTACACATTGAGGATCTTTTCAGGTTTAGAGTTTTAGAGAATTAGAACATAAAACTTGCATTACATTCCACATATAAAAAAAGTGGTTACATAAAGATAATATTCATTTTTCCATCAATGGAAACATATTTAAAATAAAACATGGATTAATTCTTGACACTTCCTTGACACTATCATCATATCATGTACCTTTCCCTTGACCTGTGAAAAACATTTCAAAAAAACTTGGGATGAGCATAAAAAGAACAGTATGGGTTATAAAATATGGAAAGGAAACCTAAGTTCATATATACATAAGAATGAAATCATACTATACCCATAAAATATAAGCACTTTAACATACCTCATCAAATCATTAATAAATCATAGAAATCATAAGACATAAAGGTAACTTGAGGCATTCATAACATTCTTGCGTAGGGAGTAACCCTCTTGGTTACATTTGGAATACCCATCACAGTATATTCCCTAAATCTCTTCGGAGAAACCTTAATGTTTCACTCTTTCATGTTACCCAATATATTGGATAGCTATATCGGGCTCACCCACCCTTAGTTTATCACAGAACCATCCGTCTTCATAATAATTCCAAAGAACCTCAACATAACTGTATCACATAAAACATGCATAAAGGAAACATAACATTTCCACCATTCAATCAAAAGATATCAATACAACACGTTGATATAAAAACATTATGAAAACCAATTTCAATACCAAAATAAAAGAAAAGTAAAACATGGTATTTATTTTTCATTAAAAAATGTATGGCTTGTAGAGGAAGCTGAAACTCATATAATGGTCACAACAGAAGAGAAGTCATTGTCACCGCATACATACGATAAAAACATTCACTTTTGTCGTTTAGTAAAAAATTCGAATAAAAAAGATTCCTTTTGAATAAACATAAAAGTCAAAGGGGTTTATACACTATATAAAAGAAGGTTGTGTATAAAACAAAATATGCCTCAATGAAAGGAGATTGAGACGAAGTCCCATACCTCGGGTCTGACTTGACTCGGTCATTCCTTAATATCCTGAATAATAAACTTGAGTTAATTTCTAATTGTTTAAGAAACTTTTTCAAGTTCATTATTCCTTTTATATCACTTATTACCATGTCATGAACACTATGTAATTATTTAAGTTAATAACGGTCGTTTTAACGATCATTGGTACTTGAGTCAAAAATAAACCCTTTATAATTACAAGTGGTTCATGTATCCATTATATCCAGAATTATAATAATGATGTATATATCATATATATCATATATATCTAGTATATACATGCATTTCTAATATTACATAATCATTTAGAGGTAAGAGATGAAATGCACCGTTCATGGAGACAGTATGTCGTACGTACACATTAATGCTACTTTCATTTCTATTTCGTATTTTATAGAATGGAATAATAATGATATAAAGTTATATTATAATTACTGTGTAATATCATATATAATATCAAAACTCCATCCTTTATACGTCCAACATATGGTATTTAACGAATCAAATCACTTTGAGGGGGCGGTAGTCCGCACATCCTTAAATGAAGATATCGCGTTTACCCATAATGGAAACCATAAAGGTATGCCCAAAATGAAAAATACCGAATCTTAAGGAAAACATAATCATATTATATATCATATATAAATATAGTGTCATCTTAATGTCCACCTTTAAAGGTGTTAAAAGAATGTTGAACAATCATCGTTTCGGGAGGCCGAAATTTTCCATCCACAGAAACAGTATGTTCTTAAACCATTAGATGTAGGTGTGTGTAATTGTAGATCTAATAATTATTATAACAACATCCTAGTATATTTACGATACTGGATTTGTTACAAAAGAAATGAATAAAAAGAGTTTAGTGGGTTGGAGAAGTAAAATAAAACAAAAGGACTCAAGTGGAGACATTACCTTAAAATCAGGTAACTCCTTTTGGTTTGAGCTCAATGGATTCCTTGGGAAGACTTCTGCCCAAAGTGAGGCTTCAAGGAGTAAGATAGGGATGTGGAGAGACACAATGGGCAGGGGTTGGCAGAGCCAAAGGCTTTGGAAGTGTGGGTAAGGAGGTAGAGGTGGGGTCTTTTATAAGAGGAGAGGAGGGGCACTCTTGGAAAGTAAAGAAATGTTACTTTATTTTAAAATTTGTTTCGGATTAAAAAGGTACCAAATTGATATAATTCAATGTTAAGGTGATAATAGTCCGAAATATACCCATCCAATAGGTTTTGGACAAGTGTAGGTCATAGATTTTACATTATCTTTTCATTTTATTTAAATCCTTTATTAATGAGGTAATCGTTGTATCATCATGATGTCATAAATAATTTGATATATTTAAAGTATAAAAATTATAAAAAAACTATAATGATGTAGGATATCTTTTTATATTTCTAATTTATATTTATAGTCAAAAATATGACTTGTATAACCCCGTGTAAAAATTGTTTTAGTAAAACATTTCATGTTTGTGTCATTTTTACTTTTACATTAAATAAAAAGATATTAATGCCTTTTTCCTACCAATGTGGCTCCATGGGGTCCCCAAGTTGACCCATGGATTGACTTGGTCAGCAATGACACATCTAATAAGGGTATGACATGTGTCTAGGTCATTTCATATTATTAAAACATTATTTTTACCTTAAACTACACTAACTACCACTAATCACGATTAAAATCATAAAAGTTACTATTCACCAAAATATTATTTTAATCCCATTGAACCACATTTTACTTCTTAATGACAAACATGTATGTCAGATTTTTGAAATTCAAAACAAAGTGGTGGTAAAATTTCATTTAAACGATAAATCAGTTTTTTAAGTACCACTTAGTGGTTTCACTGTTAATCAAAAATTGAAGTTTTTCAGAAATATACCAAAACTTCACCCTAAGCTATAATTTATATTCTGAATTCAAAAATGTTTTCTATTTTACAAAATTCAAAACATATATGTTGCATTAATTAATTTAATAATTAATTCCCGCTGTCAGAGCAAATAGCGTGTTTTTATGAAACAATAAGTATCAAAAGATTGACACTAGTTTAAGTCCAATTTCAAAGTGAAATTAATTCCAATGACCACTATTGGATTAAATGGTAAAAATATATTCTACTTTAACTTTAAAACCAATTCAAAAGATAATTTAATCATATAAATAAATTAGATTAAAAAGTATTTTTGATGTAAAATGCAGTATTTTTCACTATTCATGAAAAAATGAACATTGTCAGAAAAATACCAAAAATTCACACAAAGTAAATTTTGATGTCCCAATCATAAAGAATATGTTTATTTTGACAAACATAGCTTATAAAATTTTGAAAAGATAGATTTAAAAATGGTTTCCCACCAAAAGGGAATAAAACAATCTTTTAAAAATATTAGTGTATTCCATGCTTATGATTGGATTTATTTTCATTTTAAGCCTCTAAAACACTATATAATTCATTAATAGACATAGATAAAAATATCTACTATTCATTACTTACTTGGGATGTTACATCCTTCCCCCCTTTAGAAAATTGCATCCCCACAATTTATTTACTTGTCGAATAAATGGGGGTACCTATCCCTCATTGCATTTTCAGATTTCCATGTTGCCTCTTCCATCATGTGGGTTTTCTACAAAACCATTACCTGATTAATCACCTTATTCCGTAACACTTTCTCTTTGTGGTCAAGAATCTGGACCGGTTGTTCCTCATAAGATATGTTCTCTTCCAGCTGAACTAACTCTGGACTCAAAACATGAGATGGATCTGGCATGTACTTTCTCAGCATCGAAACATGAAAAACATTGTGTACCTGAGATAAAATCGGAGGTAAAGCCATCCGGTATGCAACTGATCCAACTCTCTCCAGAATTTCATATGGTCCAATGAACCTTGGACTCATCTTTCCTTTCCTAACAAATAGAATCACACTTTTCCATGGTGATACTTTTAGAAAAACATGATCACCTACCTCAAAAGAGAGATCCTTCCTCCTGTTGTCTGCATCACTCTTCTGCCTACTCTGAGCTGTTCTCATGTGTTTCTGATTCAGCTGAACTTTTTTTTCCATCTCTTCTACCAATTCTTGTCCCACCAACTTCGTTTCACCGACTTCATCCCAGAAAGCTAGAGTTCGACACCGCTTCCCATATAACGCCTCAAATGGTTCCATCTGTATACTAGAATGAAAACTATTATTATATGAAAATTCAACCAAAGAATGATGTTGGTACCAACTTCCCTGATAATCCATTGAACAAGCTCGTAGCATATCCTCCAAGGTTAGAATTGTTCGTTCTGACTTCCCATCTGATTGAGGATGAAATTTTGTACTAAAATTTAATTCAGTACCCAACGACTTCTGATGGCCCTTCCAAAAGTCAGAAATAAACTTGGGATCACGAGCGGATACAATGGAGAGAGGAATTCCATGTATTCTGACTATCTCTTTAATATACAAATTGGAAAGTTTATCTAGATAGAAAGTATCTTGTATTGCAAGGAAGTGAGCGGATTTAGTCAAGCGATCAACAATAACCCAGATTGCATTATTACCTCGAGATGTCTTCAGTAATCCAACTACAATGTCCATGGATATATTCTTCCATTTCCACTCTGGCACTGGTAATGGCTGAAGAATCCCTTTCGGTAACTGCCACTCTTCTTTAACCTATTGACAAGTCAAACACTTCACAGTAAAATCAACAATATCTCTTTTCATTCCATCCCACAAGTAATACTCCCGCAGATCTCTGTACATCTTAGTACTGCCAGGATGAACTGAAAACAGAGAACTATGAGCTTCACATAACAACTCTCTCTTCAACTATGAATCACAAGGCACACACAATCTCTTCCCAGATCTCAAAACAAAATCATTATCAATGTTGAATTCAGGCAACATACCCTTCTCTACCTTTTTCTGCAACTCACTGTCTTGCTTCTGTGCTTTCTTGATTCTGTCTGATAGATATATTGTCACTGATACCTGAAACAAAACATAAGAACTTCCTGCTCCAACAACTTATATGCCAAATTTCATCAAATCCTTAACCAATGGATCATGTTCCAAATTCATCATTGTTAATGAATAATTAATTTTTCGACTCAAAGCATCGGCCACTTTATTTACTTTTCCCAGATGGTAATTTATTGTTCAAACATAATCCTTGATTAATTCTAGCCATCTCCTTTGAATCATGTTCAATTCATTCTGAGTGAATATATACTTTAAACTTTTGTGATCAGTATATATTTCACACTTTACCCCATACAAATGATGCCTCCAAAATTTTAAAGTGAAAACAACAGTATCTAATTCCAAATCATGTGTAGGGTAATTTACCTCATGAGTTTTCAACTGTCGTGATGCATAAGGAATTATCTGATCATTCTGCATTAGGACACAACCAATTCCTTTCAATGAAGTATCATTGTAGATAACAAACTCACCATTCCTGGAAGGTAGTGCCAAAACTGGAGCATTCACCATTCTTCTTTTCAACTCCTAAAAACTATCATCACATTCTTTTGTCCAGATAAGCTTAACACCCTTTCGAGTTAGCTTAGTCATTGGAATAGATAACCGTGAAAAATTTCAAACAAATCTTCAGTAATATCATGCCAATCCAAGGAAGCTACGAATCTCAATTACATTTGTGTGTCTTGGCTAGTCTTCCACAACTTGTTTTTTTGCAGGATCAACAGTTATCCCATCTTTTGAAACAATGTGGCCAAGGAAAGAAATTTGTTGCAACCAAAACTCACACTTGATGAATTTCCCATACAATTTCTTTTCATTCATGGTTTTCAAAATAACCCTTAAATGTCTTTCATTCACCTCTTTACTTTTATAAAAAACCAAAATATCATCAATGAAAACCACCACAAACTTATCCAAGAACTCATTGACAATTCTATTAATTAAGTCCACTAATACAGCAGGTGCATTGGTTAGCCCAAAAGGCATTACTACAAATTCATAATGGTAATATGTTGTACGAAACGCAATATTCAGAACATCTTCTTCCTTTACCTTCAGCTGATGGTACCCCGATCTCAGGTCAATATTTGAAAAAAACTGAGCTCCCTGGAGCTGATCAAACAAATCATCGATATGAGGCAAAGGATATTTGTTCTTAATAGTGATGTTATTCAAGGCTCTATAATCAATGTAAAGACTCATAGAACCATCCCTCTTTTTAACAAATAAAACATGAGCACCACATGGTGACTTGCTAGGTCGAATGAAACCTTTCTCTAATAAATCATGCAATTCCTCCTTCAACTCTAAAAGGTCAATTTGAGCCATTCGATAAGGGGGTTTTGAAATTGGATTAACATCAGGAACTAAGTCAACAGTAAACTCAACTTCCCGATCTGGTATTATTACAAGAAACTCATCAGGAAAAACATCAGGATACTCATTTACCACTGGAACATCCTTAATCTGAACAGTTCCTTTATTTTCAACGATGTGTGCAATGTAACATTAATTTCCTTCTTTTACAAGTTTCTCGGCCTCTTGATATGTTATCAACAGTAAGGGTTCATTCTTGTACACAAACTGAAAGTATTTCTGAAAAGAAACTTCTTTAGCTCTACATTCAATCTTAGCATGGTAAATAGAGAGCCAATCCATACCCAGGATAACATCAAACTCTACTAGAGGTAGTACAATATGGTTTGCAAGTAGGTTCTTCCCACAGATAAGGATAGGAAGATTCTTATAAATTCTTTTTGCCTCAACATTTCCCCTAGGTGTTTTTACCAAATGTTCAGGAGTCATTTCTTGAGATGGTATTCCCATTTTACTAGAAATGTTTTCAGAGATGAAAGAATGTGTAGACCCCGAATCAAACAACACACTGGCATCATCTGAAAAAATAAAAAAAGTACGTGATACAACTTCATTTGATGGCCCGAAATCTACTAAATTAGTTGCGAAGGATTTCACCACCCCTTTCTGCTTGTAGTCTAACTACTTCAAATCACTCGAGCTCTTTTTCGGACACTCGTTTGCATAGTGACACATCTCATTGCACTTAAAACATTTCATTAACTGTAAATCAAATTTGAACTTACCATCACCTTGATGTTTTTCAGTTCAATCACGAGCCTTATGTTGCATCTTACCACATCGGTAGCACTTTCCAGAATTTAGAAGACATTCCCCAGCATGCCTCTTTCCACATTTATCACAAATTGGAAACATAGATTTCTTACCATCAGACTTTTTTAAAGAATTCTTCCCTTTCTCCTGCCACCTCGGTCTCTTATTCTGTTGGTTGTTATAGAACACTTGATCATCGGAAAACTCCATTTCCACCTTCTCATCACATCAAACTAGCTTTTCATAACTTTTAAAGTCACGAGAAGCTAATACCCTTCGATATTTTGGCATTAATCCTGAGTAAAAATGATTGATTTTACTATTAAGGTCTCGGATAATATTTGGAGCATACCTTGCCAATAGAGTGAGCCTTTCTTCATAGGTAGACACTGAGTCTTCCTCTTTCCTCATTTCCAAGAATTTTTTTTCCATCCTAAGTCGAACATCCTTAGGAAAATACTTTTCAAGAAACATACCTTTGAATTCATCCCAATCGAGAGAATCAATCTCATCAGCGTCCCTGATATTTTTAACCATCGACCACTACTGATCTACTTCACCCTCTAAACGGTAAAGAGCAAGACTAACCTTTTGATTGTCTGAACACCCCATGAAATCGGAAATCTTCTCTAGTGCTTTAATCCACCCTTCAGCTAGCACAGGATCCGATGATCCTCTGAGTGATGGGGGATGTTGCCTCATGAAATGTTCCGCCACTGACATGTTCCTCTGCGGTTGATCTAGCTGATCTCGTGCATGGATACCACCACCATTTATCGTTTGAGTGAACTTCACCATTACTACAAAAAACTGTTCAGTTCCAATTCAGACCATCTCAGGATACTGATTCGGAAGGTTATTTCCTTCTGTATGCCTTCCTATCACTTCTTCCCTGTTTCCTCTACGGAAAACCATTCTGAACAATCATGTCATAGATGAAGCAACACGGTAATGTTCAAATGCTATATCATTTCAATTTGACCATAAAAAAAATATTTTTGGATAATCATTTTATAGATTTCTAACTCATAAAGTTATGTAAACCGACCTATGATACCAACTATAAGGCCCCGACCTTAAACCTTACTTAATCTTGAGTTATTACAAGATTACACATTGAGGATCTTTTCAGGTTTAGAGTTTTAGAGAATTAGAACATAAAACTTGCATTACATTCCACATATAAAAAAAGTGGTTACATAAAGATAGTATTCATTTTTCCCATCAATCGAAACATATTTAAAATAAAACATGGATTCATTCTTGACACTTCCTTGACACTATCATAATATCATTTACCTTTCCCTTGACCTGTGAAAACCATTTTAAAAAAAACATGGGATGAGCATAAAAAGCTCAGTATGGGTTATAAAATATGGAAAGGAAACATAAGTTCATATATACATAATAATGAAATCATACTTTACCCATAAAAAATAAGAACTTTAACATACCTCATCAAATCATGAATAAATCATAGAAATTGTAAGACATAAAGGTAACTTAAGGCATTCATAACATTCTTACGTAGGGAGGAACCCTCTTGGTTACGTTTGGAATACCCATCACAGTATATTCCCTAAATCTCTTCGGAGAAACCTTAAAGTTTCACTCATTTGCATTACCCAATGCATTGGAGAGCTGTATCGGGCTCACCCGCCCTTATTTTATCACGGAACCACCCGTATTCATAATAATTCCCAAGAACCTCAACATAATCGTATCACATAAAACATGCATAAAGGAAACATAAAATTTACACCTTTCAATCACAAGATATCAATACAACACATTGATATAGAAACATTATGAAAACCATTTTAAATACCAAAATAAAAGAAAAGTAAAACATGGTATTCATTTTTCTTTTTTTTAAAAAAAGGTATGGCTTCTAGATTAAGCCGACACTCAAATAATGGTCACGACGGAGGAGAAGTCATTGTCGCCGCATACGTACGACAAAAACATTACCTTTTGTTGTCTAGTAAACGCTTCATATAGAAATGATTCCTTTTGAATAAACTTAATGTCAAATGGGTTTATACACCATATAAAAGAAGGTTGTGTATAAAACAAAATATGCCTCAATGAAAGGAGATTGAGACAATGTACCATACCTCGGGTCCGACTTGACTCGGTCGTTCTTTAATCTCATGAATAATAAACTTGAGTTAATTTCTACTTGTTTAAGAACCTTTTTCAACTTCATTATTCCTTTTATATCACTTATTTCCATGTCATGAACACTATGTAATTATTTAAGTTAATAACGGGCGTTTTAACGCTCATTGGTACTTATGTCAAAAATAAACCCTTTATAATTACAAGTTGTTCATGTATCCATTTATCCAGAATTATAATAATGATGTACATATCATATATATCACATATATCCAGTATATACCTGCATTTATAATATTACATAATCATTTAGAGGTAAGAAATCAAATGCACAATTCATGGAGACGGTAAGTCGTACGTACGCATGAACGCTACTTTCATTTCTATTTCGTATTTTAAAGAATGGAATCATAATGATATAAAGTTATATTATAATTCCAGTGTAATATCATATATAATATCATAAATACATTCTTTACAGGTCCCACATATGGTATTTAACGAATCAAATCACTTTGAGGGGGCAGTAGTCCGCACTTCCTTAAATGAAGACATCACGTTTACCCATAATGGAAACCATAAAGGTATGCCCAAAATAAAAAATACAGAAGCTTAAGGAAAACATAAACATATTATATATCATATATAAATATTGTGTCATCTTAATGGACACCTTTTAATGTGTTAAAATAATGTTGAACAATCATCGTTTCAGGAGGCCGAAATTCTCCATCCACGGAAACAGTAAGTTCTTTAACCATTAGATGTACGTGTGTGTAATTATTGCTTGAATCCTTCTTATAACAACATACTAGTATATTGAATATACTGGAGTTGTTATAAAAAAAATTAATAAAAAGATTTTAGGGGGTTGGAAAATTAAAATAAAACAAAAGGACTCAAGTGAAGACATTACCTTAAAATCGGGTAACTCTCTTTGTTTGAGCACAAAGGCTTCGTTGGGAAGACTTCAGCCCAAAGTGAGGCTTCAAGGAGTAAGAGAGGGATGTGGAGAGACAAAATGGGCAGGTTTTGGGCGAGGCAAATGCTTTGTAAGTGTGGGTAAGGAGGTAGAAGTGGGGGCCTTTTATAAGAGAAGAGGAGGGGCACTCTTGGAAAGTAAAGAACTGTTACTTTATTTTAAAATGAGTTTCGGATTCAAAAGGACCCACATTGATATAATTCTAGGTTAAGGTGATAAGGGTTCTAAATATACCCATCCAATAGGTTTTTGACATTTGTAGGTAATATATTTTACATTATCTTTTCATTTTATTTAAATCCTTTATTAATGAGGTAATCGCTGCATCATCATGATGTCATAAATAATTTAATATATTTAATGTCTAAAAATTATAATAAAAATATCATGATGTAGGATATATTTTTATCTTCCTAAAGAATATTTATAGTTAAAAATCTGACTTGTATAACCTCATGTAAAAATTGTTTTAGTAAATCATCTCATGTTTTTGTCATTTTTAATTTTACATTAAATAAAAAAATATTAATGTCATTTTCCTACCAAAGTGGCTCCATGGGGTCCCCAAGTTGACCCATGGATTGTCTTGGTCGGGCATGACACATCCAATTAGGGTAGGACATCTTTCTAGGTCATTTCATGTTATTAAAACATTATTTTTACCTTAAACTACACTAATTACCACTAATCGCGATTAAAAACATAACAGTTACTATTCATCAAATGATTATTTTAATCCCATTGAACCACATTTTACTTCATAATGACAACCATGTATGTCGGATTTTTGAAATTAAAAACACAGAGGTGGTTAAATTTCATTTAAATGAAAAATTAGTTTTTAAGTACCACTTAGTTGTTTCACTATTCAAAAAAAAATTGATGTTTTTCAAAAAAATACCAAAACTTCAACCTAAGATATATTTCATATTCTGAATTCAAAAATGTTGTCTATTTTACAAAATTAAAAACATATAAGTTGCATTAATTAATTTAATTAATAATTCCCGCTGTCAGAGCAAATAGGGTGTTTTCATGAAACAATAAGTATCAAAAGATTGACACTAGTTAAGTCCAATTTCAAAGTGAAATTAATTCCAATGACCACTATTGGATTAAATGGTAAAAATATATTCTAATTTAACATAAAAACCAATTCAAAAGATAATCTAGTCATATAAATAAATTAGATTAAAAAGAAGTTTTGATGTAAAATGTAGTATTTTTCAATATTCATTAAAAATGAACATTGTCAGAAAAATACCAAAAATTCACACAAAGTAAATTTTGATGTCACAATCATAATGAATATGTTTATTTTGACAAACATATCTTATAAAATTGTCAAAATATAGATTTAAAAAAGGTTTTCCATCAAAAGGCTGTAAAACAATCTTTTAAAATATTAGTGTATTCCATGCTTAAGATTGTATTTAATTTCATTTTAAGCCTCTAAAACACTATCTAATTAATTAATAGACATAGATAAAAATATCTATTATTTATTACTTACTTGGGATGTTACATAACCCCCATGAAAGATACATCAGAAAATATGTATTTAAATACTCATAATTTAATGTATAATAATTATATAATTCATTCATGGTCATTATACACACCACATAAAATGAATTAATGGGGAATAAATCATATATCTCATGGAAATAAAATGTGAGATGAAATTCTCTTACCCTATGTCTTAATTCTCATTATTATTTTAAAATCCAATTAAATCATAATAATAAGTTTGTTATAAATCTATCACAAAATAATATTATTATATATAATAACTTTTATGGTTTTATAATGTCTTAATAATACATTCTTGTGAATAATTTTTCTTTAAGGGTTCACTTCAGGTAATATCTGCATTATTCTTCTCTTCTGCCTTAATTTGTCATATATTTGTTTCTTATACATATGTCATGATATATAGAATGTTAAAAATGATATAAATACTATCTATATTCAGAAAATTTTTATTATAATAATATCTAAAATTTATATGTATGAAATAGAATACATAATTCATTGAGATGGTAGGCCATACGTACACATGAACACTATTTCTGTTTAATAGTTGCACTGATGTAAATTAAGATAATGTAAAATAATTTTTAAATCACAATTCCATTAGAATTATTATAAAATATATAAAATATAATTTCACTAAACATATCATTAATATATTCCATGTAGTTTATGAACAAATCACATTGCTATGAGGGGGTGGTAGTCCACACTTCCTCAAATGAAATTATCATATTTATAAAAAATCAAAATTATGATGATATGGGTTGTAAAAGAAATAAATAAACCTAGAGAAATGATAAATATAATATATAAATATTTTCCCAATCATAATTCCCACGATGAGAGGAACTAATGGGATAATGAACAATCATCGTTTTGTCAGGCGGAAGTCCGTCGTACACATAAAATGTATATTTGTTACCCATTAGAATGAAGTGTGTGTATTTTTAGGTTGAAATGATAGAATAATACACAATAATATTATATTTAGGATGATGATGTTGTTTTAAATGAATTTTATATGAATATTTTAGGTGGTTTATAATTTATATAAATTAAATATACTCAAGGAATAAGGTTACCTTGAATTTGGGTAACTACTTTTGGTTTGAACCAAAGCGATTCCATGGATTTATTTAAGAAAAATTGGAGGAATATAGTACTAAATAAGGTATTATTAATATATATTTTGATATATATTGGTAGATCCAGTGTTTCATGAGAGTTTTTAGGAAGTGGGAGGTGAGAATGCCTTTTATAATCGAAAATGAGTGACACTCTTGAAAATTATGGGATAAGAAATTCGACCCACGCTTTTTATATGACATGGGGATCCAATAATAGATACAATTAAAAAATGGAGTATTAGGTCTAAATTTTTACATACAAGGGATCTTGTACAAGTTTATACATCATATTTCCATTCAATATTATATTTATCCCCTATATAACTTAATTATACCTTAATCATTGTAATTAATTTTAATTATTTTTACTAATATTTTTGGTAAAAAAACTAATTTGAACTTATTAAATAATATAAATTATTATGATCCAAATATGGCCTCCATTTTTTAAAATTAAAACCACATAAGTGGAAGAATGTAATTTAAATTTATTCCCATGGATGAGTTGACAATGCAGGTTTTTAAAGTAAAAACGTTCAAACTTTTGATATATATTTATATTCAATTTCAATGTGAAATTGATTCTAATGACCCACATTGGGTTGATTCAAAAATTTTTGACATAATAAAACTAAGAAACGAAATGAAAATATAATTAATCCTTATGAAAAAATTATTTTAAAAAGTAGTTTAAAATTAAAAATCATTATTTTTCACTATTCATCCAGAAATTATTTTTTTTAGAAAAATATCATAAATTCATGCTAATTTAATTTCCATATTCTAAATAAAAAAATTAATCTTATTTTATCAAATTCAATTTCTAATGGTCTCTAATATTAAAATATTTATTTTTCATATGAGGTCATTAAATGTACTTCATTTGAGGAAATTTTATTTGTAAATATATTAGGACTTTATAAAAAACTATATCCATTAATATCTATATGTTTTATTTATATAGAAACATCATAAAACTATTTAAAATTTAATTATTAATTTTTATATTACTATGTTTAAAAAAATTATTCATATTATTTAAATAATTAAAAGAATAAAATGATGTTTCGTAGAATCTTAGTGTTGTGTGTAATGTATGCCATGTCGGTGTAGTGTGTAATGTATTCCAAGTGATTGATCATTGTTAAAAGTAAAAAAGTTATATTTTTTTAGTGAAATATTAACTTGGGTTTTGATATAACTCATGAATAACATAGTTTATTTATAAAATAAACTATTTTCATTGTTTTGTGAAATAAAAAATATCAAAATGATTAAATTAATTCAAAAAAGACTTTTAACAAATCCTCGAGCCTTATAATGTGTTCACCCTGATAGAACATAAATTTCATGGGTTCCTATTTTTAGTCTCAATAGACATAATATGTTGTATTAGTGAGTAATATTAATCCATTATGGGACTTTTCCACCATGTTATATTGTCTAGGTAGTTTTCCATGCCTCATGTTTTTGTCATGTTATATAATTGTTAGGTCCACAAGGTAAAATACATTGAAAGGGGGTGAATAAGTGTGTGATATATTAAAAAACATTCCCCTTGAGACCTTGTATCTTCATTTAAAAAATGATCTTATCTCTTTCTTTTATAGAAATGTATGAATAAAAAAGAAATCATGCGTAGTTCCCAGCTATTTCACATGGTTAACCCTCACTGGTCTACGTCCAAAGAGCATACAATGAAAACTTGCCAACATACCAAATCTACTAAAGCTAACATAAAATTACTAGGTATTATAAAGACCAATTCTATGCCCATGATCACCATCTTTACAATATTTAGTGTTTTCTCACTAGATTCCCCAGTGTCACTCCCTAATACAATTTCTCTAGGTCATTTCTGATGGAAATGATCATTGTATTCAACTTCCTTTGCTCACTACTCATGGAAGGGATCCACTCACATTTAATGGAAAAGTAGTCCCATTCATATTCTTGAAAATATAAGTCATAAACTATAGATATATTCTCTTTTGAAGTTCATTTTTCACTCGTAAATGAATTCCACTTTTCCGTGCACTGTTAGTTTTTGGAAATTAATTTTGTGAACAATTCCTCTATGAATTGTCGTGTGTCCTCTATAGACTACCATAAGTCCTTTGTGAATATCCATTATTCCTCCATGAACATCGAATCACTATTTTTAGAGTATACTTCATAGACCACATATCCGATGTGGAATACTTACTTTTCTATGAATCATCCTCATTCATGGACCACTTCTCCTATGTGGAAAACATCTCCTCCATAGAACAAACACTCTTCTACGGACCGTCTTCATCATACAAACCATCTTACATTTACATACCATTACATATTACATGTAAATATTACACCTCATTGAACGCCTTACCTTATAGAAATGTAGAGCCCCTCAAAAATTCTTTCAGAAAATTTTCCCAGAAATTAATCACCCTTTTCAGAATCATCCCTCATGAACTCTTATGCTTCTTAGAATGGGTTCCCCGTAAACAACTTCAAACGTAAATGAATTGTTCATGGAGAGAAAAAAAATTTCAAAAAAAAATTGATCCACATAATATTGGTATTATAGGTCCTTATATAGAAAAATAGATCTGAAAAAAATCCTATAATCCATATTATGTAAGACTTTGTTGCGGTACAACCTTTAATACAAATTGTAATCATTACACGAACTATTTTACCATTGCAATCCTTGTACTGTATTCATTCCTTTATGAAGTTTGATTCCATCTGCACACAAACCCATTAATGGTTTCATAAATCACTACCTCACTTCCATAAATGACAATCCATATAATGTACTACAAACCTTTCCTGAACTACATTCCTCGGAAAAATAACATGCCTTCCTGTGAACCATTTTCTTTATGCGGGCTTTGTACCACTCTTTGTGGTCCACATAACACTTCTATGATGAAATCATCACATTGATAATTTTCATCACTTTTACGCATACATCTTATGATGTTTGTGAACTATTCTTAGTGATCTTTATATTATTAACTCATTTGATGAAATTAATCCTTTTCCAAATACTAACTCTCTATTTTTGGGACCAAAAATTGTGAAAACTGTGGGAAATCACGCCACATTAAGCACCTACTTCTTAAAACTCCATCCATACTCATTTATGGTCATCTAGATTTTTCAGAAAACGCATGAACACCCAAAAAACAGTACGAGGACACCATAAGGGATTTTTTCCAATATCATTTCTATCATATTTTCTATTTTTCCATGATGTTATGATATCATGTTCTTTATGTTAATCACTAGTGTAGAAAACGTTTTTTACGTCGGTTATTTTCAATTTTTTACGTCGGTTTCTAGCTGACGTTAATACATGCGACGTTATAAATAAGGATTTTGACATCGGTTATTTAAAAACCGACGTCAAAAAAATAAAATCGCAATGTTTATCACATCGGTTATTTTAGAACCGATGTGATAAAAGTCCTGGAGAATGGTTTATCACGTCGGTTATTTTAGAACCGACATGATAAAGGGCCTGGAGAATGGTTTATCACATCGGTTATTGAAGAACCGATGTGATAAACGGCTTGGAAAATGGTTTATCACATCCGTTCTTAAACAACTGATGTGATAAATAGGGGCGAGGGGGTGTACCACGTCAGTTCATATAGAACCGACGTGATAAACTGGGCTGAGCGTGGTTTTTCATGTCGGTTCATATAAAACCGACGTGACAAACTGGGGGAGGAGGGTTTATCACATCAGTTATTGCATAACCTCCATGATAAACTGGAGGGCAGCGGTTTATCACGTCGGTTATTCAATAACCGACGTGATAAACCATTGTCCAGGCCGTTTAGCACGTCAGTTATTCAATAACCGACGTGCTAAACCATTCTCTAGGCCCTTTATCGCGTCAGTTATTAAATAACCGACGTGATAAACCATTCTCCAGGCCTTTTATCACGTCGGTTATTAAATAACTGACGTGATACACTATTCTTCAGACCTTTTATCACATCGGTTATTAAATAACCGATGTGATAAACTATTTTCCAGGCATTTTATCACGTCGGTTATTAAATAACCGACGTGATAAACCCAAATTTTTTTTAAACATAATGCAGTGTTCTTCTCTCCACCAGAATCAACCAGAAAACAAAACAAGAAATCGTACCAAAAAAACAGAAGTACATCAAAATTAAGCATGTACATAGATAACATATAAAACATACCCACTAGACAGCATCCACCATTATTTATACCCCATGGAAAGCCCTCCCCCACCCCGTTGGAGACCTCACCCTCATGTATACCCCCTGGACACCCCTCCCCCACCCCATTGGAGCTCCCACCCTCATGTATACCCCTTGGACAACCCTCCCCCACCCCATTGGAGCCCCCACCACACTCCTGGACTGCCCCCTGACCCCCGGACACCACCAAACACCCCTCGACAACCCCCCACCCGCCTGAACAGCACCTCCTCACCCCCTCACCCCACTTGATAGCCCCCGCCACACCCCTGGACAACCCCCCTCCCCTGGATAGCACTCTCACACCCCTGGACCGGCTTCCCACACCCCTGGACATCCCTGCCACCCCCCCCAGGACTGTCCCCCCACCCCACCGGACAGCCCTCCCAGACCGCTGGACACCCCCAACCCCACTGAACACACCCCCACACCCTTGGAACCCCTCCCCCATAGACCCAAATCCATACCAGAAGAACCATAAAAAGTATACCAAAACAAGAAGTAGAGCAAAATTAAACATTCACTTATATAACATTCAAAACTTACACTGTCAACTTCAAAAAAACTAAATCAAACCTAAAAAACTACCAAATACACAATTAAAACGACAATATTCAAAATTACATTTTACATTACAAACAATTAAAATTCAATCAAACCTGTATAATAATTTGACCACTCCACTTGTATGTGTTTGATGTCTTCAGCAATATAGGGTTGAGGGTCATCAAAAATCTACAAATGAGAAAGATGATAGTTAACGTGTATAATGAATAAATCAAATTGAAATATTATGGCAAAGTTTAAGAGGAAATCATACCAAGTGAAAATTCACAACTGTCCCAGTTGTTATTATTTCATACATAAATCTTAACATATAATATCTACATTCGATGAGGCCTTGATGTTCATGAAAATTCTGTTTTGAATGAGTGTAAATTCAATTTATTATTTTAATGTAATAAATCAAAAAGTACAAATTATAAATGGAAATTTACCTTCGCATTTACATATTTGATCTTTGCATTTCTTTCCTTTGTGTTTTTTCGAAAGTAGACCCATGCACTGTTAGAAAATAATACGAATGGGGTAAATTTAAAATTCATTATAATATATAAAACTATTGAGAAATTGAAACTTATTTTTCCAATATATTCTTAAAACTTGCCCGCACATCACCATAAACAGAGCATATCCAATAAAGAGCTTTCTCCCTTGGGAAAAAAATCCCTAACACCCAATGATTACTGATAAAAGGAAATTTAATGTTAGTGGTTTTTTATGTTAAAATATAATTAACTCTTTGAGAGAAATGTGTTTCATACCTCTCACAAAAAGGCATCATCCAACATTGTTGGATTATATTCTTTTCAAATCATTCAGCAATATAAACCATTCTTTGTTCCTCAGTCAATGCACATGCTTCAGGGGAAATCAATTGCGGGTCCATGAATCCATATACTTCTGTCAGTTCATTCCTCTCACAAATTTTATAAAGTTACCTAATACAAAATATATATAAGTATAAATTTTTAATAAATATAACGCAGGGAAAAGGTGTTAAGACTTACATGGAAAAAAATTTCACCACATTGATGCCCAACTTATCTCCAGTAAAAAGCTCCATGATATCAGATTTTTTAATCCCCACACTTATTTCATGTCCACAAACATGATATTCCATTGGAAACTCATAAAAACCCAACAACGAATGTGAATATATTGACAATCTGTCAAGACCACTGGAATCGGTATCTGATGTCATAGCGTGTTGTCTTTGTTGTTGTCTATACAGTATTTCTTTACCTTTGAAGTATTCCTGTGAAAAAAAATGAGAATTATAGTAGTTTTCAAATGATAAAGAAACTTAAAAAAATAAAAGATATAACATTCATACCTCTATGGTAATGAGTCGAAGAAGTCTGGATGGCCAAACTAAAAAATGGTCGATACTCTGTCCAACTGTCGCCACCTCATTTGTAGGTATTGGTACCCTAGCTGATCTATCTATAATATCCTATACAGTGACAATCTGAATCTCTACCACTAATTGTTGATGATGAACTGTATCTCATATACAATATACCAACCCGTATGCTACTATATGATGTTGAGAATCATCAACATAAAACTCGTAATATGTAGGAAGCTGCGGCGGAGGCGTAGGATAAAAAATGGGGTCCGCAGGCTGAGGTGGGGGAGTGGGACCTACTGGCGGAGGTGGAGGATAAATAATGGAGTCTACAGGGGGAGGTGGAGGAGTGGGAGCTGCAGTCTGAATTTGTCTTTACATTTCTGCAAACATAGACTACACCGACTCTCTAATCTTGTCTTCCATCGTCGCATTAATATTTTGAACTTCAGCCTCAAAGGATTCTATTTTTTTTATAAATCCCCTCAACGTTAGAAGTTGAAGAACATGGAAACACTTTTCTTACCGATACACCTGCCGGATATCCTCTTACATGACCATGATGTTCGGGCCATCCCAATGCTGCAAATAAAATATCTTCCCTCCCAGTAGCTGTAAATGTCCCCTCTGAACTCTGCTCCTCAAGAGAGTCATGTATTAATTAATTGAACATTTCTGTAATGATTGAAACTTATATGAAGAAAAATTTTAACTTAAATAAATTAAATAGATATCTTACAATCCTCTCAGCTACGATTCTTGATTCTTCCGAAAGATATTGCCCTTTTTTCCCTTCCGGGCTCTCTTCCATTTTTCATGTCTAGATGGAAGGGATGGAGGGGCCACATCTCTAGAGCTTGAAGACTCAGCTCTTAGTTGTTGAAATTTTTCCGCTATCATTTTTTCATCCAATAATGTATACCCTCCCCGAGATAAACTATGAGGGTAAAAATTTTTAGATTGGATCTCCTGATGATCTTTCCTTGTTTTCTGTAATTTAAGAATAAGGAATCATTAACA
Organism: Viscum album; assembly: GCA_963277665.1. Taxonomy (NCBI): domain Eukaryota; kingdom Viridiplantae; phylum Streptophyta; class Magnoliopsida; order Santalales; family Viscaceae; genus Viscum; species Viscum album. The sequence continues at coordinate 1,154,030,363 of OY728140.1, forward strand.
AAACATTAATAAAATCATTTATATAAGAAAGTTTATAAAAGTTTAAATTGCCCTTACCAGAAATGACTCTTTTTTTCTACTTTCAAAAAACTGTATCCATGTTTCTTCATCTATAAAAGGATATATACGACATGGATTGTCATGACTCCTATGACCATAAATGAAATCAGATGAGAGGGTTGATTTGAAATCCCTCCATCTCCTGGAAGCCAACGATAAGAATTTCTTCTTGACTCCTCTAGTGTCAGGAATATCAAATTTCATCTAATAAATAAGAGGTTAAACATATTATATATAGAAGAAACATAAAAAGAATGGTCAAACAATGACAAAAGATCTTACCAAAATCGTCTCCCACAACTGAGAGATAATATCTTTATCCACACCTCTCCAATCATCATACAGAATGCTTAGTTTGGTCTCAGCCTGAGTTGCAACAAAACTCTTAAAATCTTTGGCATTTGGACCTCTAGGAATATCATCATCATCAAACTCAACTATTATCCTCTGATCCTACATACAGGCAAGTGATAATTTTGGTAAAAGTGTGCACCCACGTTTACCAACCTTTGAACTCTTTGTCGTAATAGAAGCATGTGAATGTTAATCCCCAGAGGTATGACCAGCAATATGATCCTCTCTAGAATCATGTGGTTGATCATCTGAATGATCTGTCATTATCCTTCAAATCAAAAAAGCAAACGTCAGTTCACAAATATACAAATTCAAATATTTTAATACTACTGTAATCAGAAAATAGAAAAGTGTACTAGGTTACATAATAGTAAACATTGGTAATATGGTAAGCATGTTAAACAATGGTAAAGATGGAAAAAATGGTCAAGATGGTCAAGATGGTCATGATGGTAAAAAATGGAAAAAATGGTAAACCTGGTAATCATTGTAAACATGGTAAAGTAATTGTCAGTGAACAAATATACAAATTCAAATATTTTAATACTACTGTAATCAGAAAATAGAAAAGTGTACTATGTTACATAATAGTAAACATTGGTAATATGGTAAGCATGTTAAACAATGGTAAAGATGGAAAAGATGGTCAATATGGTCATGATGGTAAAAATGGTAAAAATGGTAAACCTGGTAAACATTGTAAACATGGTAAAGTAATTTTCAGTGAACAAAAATAAGCATTTTTAAATTCATGTAATGGTTATAAACATGATAAAGTAAACTAAACAAACTTAAAACAAACAAAAACATATACTTATTTTATTTTAAAACATGTTTTAATAAATAAAAAACTTACAATATCTAACATTTATGGAAAAAATAAATGTAAACAAGAAATAAACATATATTACCTCTAATTTTAGGAATGTACAGATGGATTTTTTTCCCAAATTCCTTCGTCGTGATCGTTCCTTATGGCACAAACTATGTCTTCAACATGGAAGTAGGGATCTCACATAAATCAACATATTCATCAAGTTCATCCTCACCAACTTATTGTTTTTTCCCATGTAAAACAACAGCCCACTGCATATCTGATTGATCTACTACATAAAAAATTTGTTTTTCATGTGTTGCCATTATAAAAGAATCAGTTGTGTCTTCCAATCTATATAGATTAACAAGTTTCATTCCAAATTCATCATGTTTGACACTGATGTTACCGTTAAACCTTTTACAGTTAAAAACAAGAACGTTAATTTTAAAGTAATCAAACTCCCATATGTCTTAAATGACTCCATAATATGCATTTGATGCAGAAATTGGGTTTTTGTCCTTAAAATTCGGAAAATGCATTGCTTCTGCAAACACCAATACACCACTATTCTGAACAGCACTTCTGTTGTCCTGAGATTTTGTAAGAAATGTATATCCATTAATGTCATAACCATACCATGTTATCACATTTAAACATGGACCACCCACTATCCATTTTTATGTCTCTGATACATCTGATCTACCAAGAAAAGTCATTTTAATCCATGACAAAAAAGTTTTTTTGTGCTCATTCAAAATCCACATTTCTTTCTTCTTTGGATGACATTGTATCAACTCATTAATATGCAATGTGATATATGGTTGAGCATCAGCTATGTTATTCAAGATGTATGATTCTAACTTCTTCATCTGTTCAGCTGAAAATGATTTGACTTTCAATCCACGAATCCCCTTTCCCTCATTATTAACTCGTTCATGGAGAGATGGAGGCAAACCTATGTGTTGCGCCGTAGCTATGTAGCTCGTACAAAACTCTGCTACCTCCTCAGAAATATACTTTTCAATAATGGAAGATTCAGGTCGATATTGATTTTTAACATACCCCTTTAATATTTTCATATACCTTTCAGAAGGATACATCAAACGAAGATATACCGGTCCACAAAGCTTTATTTATCGAACCGGATGAATCATTAAATGCACTATTATATCAAAAAAAGTTGGACGAAAATACATTTCCAATTGACAAAATATAAAAATTTCACCAGTTTCCAAAATGTTCAAAGCATTCACATCAATCGCCTTGTTACAAATTGAATTGAAAAAATAACACAACTTTATTATAGTCTTTCTAACACGAATGGGCAATATTCCACGCAATGCAACTGGTAGAATTTGTTACATCATGACGTGACAATCACGTGATTTCATACCTATCAACTTCAAGTCCTTCAATGAGACAAAATTTTTTACATTAGACGAATAACCTTGAGGCACATTGGTATCTTGAAGACACTGACAGAAGCTAATTTTCTCCCTCTTCGATAATGTATGACAAGCCGGGGGAAGAAATGTTCATCTTCTTTTAGGAGTGGGAACTAACTCCAAACGTATTCCCATTGATAGTAAGTCTAATCTTGCATTCAACCCATCTATAGTCTTTCATTTCATATCTAACAATGTTCCAATCAAAGAATCACAGATATTCTTCTCCACGTGCATGACATCAATATTATGTTTAACTTCATGATACCTCCAATATGGTAGATCAAAAAAATTGACCTTTTCTTCCAAATATGTCTATCATTACCAGATTTCTGTGTCTTTCCCAATGTCACATCAAGGTTTTTCACACTCTCAAAATACAGATCAGGGGATAAAGGTTTTGGAGTAGTATCAAATTCTTGTTAGCCATTAAATTCCTTTTTTAGTCTTCTATAAGGGTGTTTCATAGACAAAAACTTTCGATGACCCATGTACACTGTTTTCCTCCCATGATGCAATTGACAATAGGACGTCTGTTGTTCGAAAATTGGTCATTCTTTATGCCCTTTAACACTGTATCCAGAAAAATTTCCATACGCTGGGATGTCATTTATAGTGAACAGAAGCACTGCATGCAGTTGAAAATATTCCATTTTATAAGAATCATACACCCTAATACCATCATCCCATAACAGTTTCAAATCATCAATCAACGGTGACAAGTAAACATCAATATCATTACCGGGTTTCTTTGGACCAGAGATCATTGTACTCAACATGAAATATTTGCGCTTCATACAAACTTCAGGAGAGAGGTTGTAAATTACCAATATAATAGGCCATGAACTATGTGTGCTATTGAGTGTTCGGTATGGATTTATTCCATCTGTGCACAACCCTAGTCTGAGATTTCTTATTTCATTTCCAAATGTAGAATACTGCGCATCAATTTTCTTCCATTGTGGACAATCATCTAGATGACGTATTTTTCCATCACATCCCCGCTCTTCAGCATTCCATCTTAGCCTTTTTGCATCATGTGAATTAGCAAATAAATGTTTGAAACGATTAATTATAGGAAGATACCAAAATACCTTTGAGGGGAGCTTTGTAATCTCTACATCACCCTGTGATTTTTCTTTCACCTTATACCGTGATGTCCCACAATTTGGACACTCTGATAGAAATTCATATTCCTTCCTATATATAATGCAGTCATTCGGACAGGCATGTATTTTCTTGTATCCCAATCCCATCGGGCATAATATTTTATTGGCTTTGTAATGTGAATCTGGAAGATCGTTATCTTTTGGAAGAATGTCTTTCATCAATTGTAGCAGCTCTGTAAAACTTCTGTCACACCATCCATGCTTTGCCATCAGGTTAATCAATCTTAACACCGCCAAAAAAACCATAAAATCTGTACAACTGGGATATAATGGGTTTTCAGCATCACCATATAGACGTGAAACTGTCGGTTCTATCTCAATTTGTTCTGCTACAATATCGCGAATCATTTCTTCAATTCCATCGGAGTTACCATCTTGTGAATCATCATCATCAATGACATTCCGTCCAGTTTCACCATGCCAAATCCAAGGGCTGTAACTCGGATTAAAACCATGACATATCAAATGATCTTTTATCTCTCTACTTTTCAACTTCTTCATATTCAAACATTTCAGGCATGGACAGAAAAAAATGTCACTACTTGGAACATTTAGTTTTGAAAATTCCAAAAAGGCATCACCACCTTCCTCAAATTCATTGCTCATTCGATGTTCCGTAATCCAACTTCGACTCATTATTATATATAACAAATATGAACAAAAAATATATATTTTTAAGATAAGACAAATCCATGTTTATATGAAAAAAATCATAATTTGAATGTAAAAAATTTAAAATATAAAACAAATCTATAGGTATTTAAAAAAATATGCTTCAATATTATTTTTAAAACAAAATATAGTTAGATATAACAGTTTTAAATTTCATTGAATCAAAGAAAACCATGACGCCTAATGATTCTCCAAATAAAATATACATCAATAAAACATAAACAAAATGATTTTTATCTAGAATAAGTGAATATGATCAGATGATACACATTTATAATAATCTCATGCCAATATACAAATAAACATGTTAAAATATAGGAATACCTAATGGATCATATAACATGTGTTATTCATGCTTGTTGTTCAATCATTATGATCTAAAGTACTCAACACTTTCATGTGCCAAAATCTTGAATGTAGTAGTAGTTTTCATAAGTACCCAACACCACATAGCTATACATCGTAAGTGTCATGTTAGAAATATGAATATAGACCATTTGTTTTATGTTTAATAATATTTTCATATTATCTGATCATTCTGATTATATATTAGAATTACTATATCCTTTTGATCCGATATATAATATAAGGACATTAATATTTCTTTAGAAAAAGTAATGTTAATATCATGGTAATGTAAAAAAAAGTATATGTCGAACTATATATATGTAATACAAATAAAAAAATACATATGTGTTTGGCCTGGGTTTCACATATAAAACAACTCATCTCAAAGATTAAATTTTTGAATCATCCTACATAATACTTATTTTTATAACTTAGGGAATGAAAATAATAAAAGTTTTGATTTATGATACTCATTAGGGGTAAATATGATATATATAAATATAATATCTAATCTCATAAAAAGATATCCATGGGGTTATAAGAGCATACACAAAGCACATGATCAAAAAGATAAGTGAAACAGTTCTATATAATCATAGATCATAAAACATGAGTCCATGTATAACAATTTTAGCATAACAGAAGACATGATTTATATGATAGTGGGAACATGATTTAAAAAACCTTATTCACAAGATCACAACATTGGTATGTGGAATAACATAAGAGTGTGGCACAAACATAATCATATAAGTCATAACATATGTCAAGGGAAAACATAGTTTCATTCACCTCATATTGGGATATGTTAATCACCTTTCCTATATTTTATTATAATATTTCTTACGAGACAAATCACATAACACATTGGACATGGTATAACCATCTGTATCCCATATTGATCTATGATATATAATGCATTGTCGAATGCATTAGAAGGATATTATGGACCCAAATGTCACATAATGACTAACCATATATATGGGTGAATCGTGATCATCAAATCATTTATAACACTTTCGTAGATCAATTAACTAACAAAAATGAAATGGGGGTCATAATTGATTTTACAAAACATAATAATTATTAATACATAAAAATGTGTTTGGATGGTGAGATAAGATAATATACCTAATTCATTCTAATTATCGTTAAATTATTTCTACCTAGATAGAAAAGACCTTTATAAAAAATATAATTTAACTTGAGAATGAAAAGAAAGTACCCTTTTCCATTTTTATAATGAAAAATCTGAAAAGGATGATAATAATATTTAGGTATTATAATTTTTTTATGAATTATTAATAATAAATGAAATCACCTCAATTGGTTTTGTTGAAAATCAGGCATACCATCGTATTTAAGAAATCAGATACACTTTGCATGAAAAGGTCCATCATTTTTAGGAGATGACTGAAAGAAGAAATGTATTAGAAGACTCACCATGAGTCCAGAATGAAATATTCTATTGTAATAGGTATGAATTGATATTTTTATGAATGAAGATGAAAACAAATGATGGTTTTCTGATCTAGGAGTTCTAAAAATCATTATTTTTTTTAAAAAAATTATGATGTAAGAATGTTGAATGAAATTTTAAGGATAGGTATTCCCGATTGTACATGGTCCAATTTCATTCATGAAAATCATTTTCTGGAAAATCATATTGAAAATATGATTTTATGAAAATAATTACTACCAATATTCATCCAGAAAGACACATTCCAGCTAAGTATGAAATAATAATGTTGCTGGAAGAATGGAACGTTACAATACCACCCATTATTTTTCAGAATGAAAATCTAGAATAAGAGTTAAAAATAGTCTTATCCAAAATACACCTGCTTGAATGTTGAGAGTTGAATGTTGCGAGTTGAATGGACATAATAACCATTTGCAATAACAAAAAATTCCACGAGATTCAAAAACGAACGAAAAGCACATCAAGAATCGAAACAAAAACAAACGAAACAAATTCGTGGAAGGCTTACTTGAATGTTGCGAGTTGAAATGATCGATCCAAGAGGAGTGAATAAGATAAACAATGAAGCCAAAATGAGTTTAACACAGGTCGATCGACGAGCCGATTAGGGTTTACTGTGCGAGAGAGAGATGAGCCAGCGGACTGTCAATCGAAAAATCGTAAATGACAGTCCACAGGGTTTAAATTTTTTAAATGTTTTATAACGTCGGTTATATAATAACCGATGTTATAAACTATATTTCAACTTTATAACGTTGGTTATCTTAAAACCGATGTTAAAAAGATCCCGCGCTTTGGTTTTTTACATTGGTTATTTTATAACCGACGTAAAAAACGAGATATCTACGGGTTTTTTACATTGGTTTCCAAATAACCGACGTAAAAAAACCCGATATCTACGCGTTTTTTACGTCCTTTATTTTATATCCGATGTAAAAAACCAAAGCCCGGGGGGTTTTTTACGTCGGTTAGTTGGAAACCGACGTAAAAAAACCCGATATCGACGCGTTTTTTACGTCGGTTATCAAATAACCGACGTAAAAAAACCAAAGCCCCGGGGGGTTTTTACGCCAGTTATAAAATTCCCGATGTAAAAAACCCCGAGCTTTGGTTTTTGACGTCAGTTATTTGATAACCGACGTAAAAAACGCGTTGATATTGGGTTTTTTACGTCGGTTTCCAACTAACTGACGTAAACCCCCCCCCCCCCCCCGGGCTTTGGTTTTTTACGTCAGTTATAAAATAACCGACGTAAAAAATGGAGACGTAAAAAACGATTTCTGCAGTAGTGAATATTCCTTGTTATTATCCTTTATCCTTCTCTTTTATGGTATCATTCTATAAAAATGACTCAAATGTTTTGTTTCCTTATGATTTTCATTCTCTTGTTGAACATTTTCTCTCACCCCTATTGTTTATGTGTTTCTCAGGTTATCCCATGTTGTTTAAGGGGCTCAAAATAATTTAGGGGATGATTATGGAGGATAAAATGAGGAATGTTTATTATAACCTCTTTTTGTTTTATTATGAATATATATACAATCAATCAAAGGCTCATGATAATTGGTATATAAATAATATATTTTTATGAAAACAATCATGTAATAGTATGTGTAAAATTCTTGGACCACTATATAAATCAATATTAGATTAAAAGGGAATGAAAAATTAATATAATTACATAGTATTATTCTAATTTGGTTAATATTTTAAAATTACTTCCCTTAAAAGAACCATATTAAAAAATATCATTGGATTTTACATTTATAAATGAAATTGAATAAGTTAAATTTTTATTTCAATTGGTAATATTTATGTTTTTAAACTAAAATTTTAAATTTCAGTTATTTATTAATGTATAAGAAATATGAGTAAATATGATCAATGTTTAAAAATAATATTTTTTAGCAGAAGAAGTTTGTATTTATATAATTTAATTTCATAAAAAATAGTAATTTATAAATTTTAGAACCCAAATTTTAAAAAAATTAAATAATTTTTGGATAAAAACCCGTCAATATTATCTTTGGATAAAATTTTGAAACATTTCATAAGTAAATTATTTTTTTTGTAGTATTAAAATATACAAATAAAAAAAATATGAATTTATCATTATATAAGAAATATGCTGGAATGTATAATAACATTTCATTAGTATAATAAATATTTACAAATTAAAATAATACATTATAAATAACCAATGATAAATATTGATAACATATGTTTCCCATTTTATGAATACATGTAATATTATTTAATAAAAAATAATAGTTTGTGTCATTTATTTTAGTTAAATATTATGTTTGAAAATTTTCATATTTAAATGAATTATTTAAAGCATAAATTGTATTTAATTTATAATAAACGAATTTAAATCCAGAAAATTATTGAAATGTATAATTTTATCATATACATAAATTTCATGAATACAAATATAGATGTTCTAAAAACATGTTTTCACACACTATCGAAGAAAATGTTTAAAATTATTTTATAACACGGATAAATTTTATTTGATAAAATATGTTTTATATTTCAAATTAATAAGTACACAATATATTTAAGGGTAATTTTATTTGTTGGAATTAAACATAAATTACTTATTAAAAATTAGTTACCAAAGTAAATCTTAATTGAGTAAATGTGAAATTTTTTAGATTAAAATAATTTAAATTTTTTCAAATGAATGGATGTTGAATAATCAACCTGATACCATTCCACACATCATTAATTTCCTTTTTTGAGTCTTTTTGTCATGTGATGCATGATCTCTATTTATATAATGATGTAATATAAAAAAATGAAATTATGATGCTTATAAATGGGCCCCCTCACCACCCTTTCAAGACTACCATAAAAAAAGTTTCTTCTTAAAAATATGACCCTTTTCCTTCCCAAAAAAATAAAATACATTTTCTTTAGAAACTATTAATAATAAACTAGCCTATATTTTCTATTTTAATGGACTCATCAAAGGTAAATCCCAAGTCTTTAACATGTGTACATTTTTTATATTTTTTATTATTCCATTCCAAAATCCAATTTCATTATCTTATATAAATGCATAATTAATTTATTATAAACGGAATTAAATTATTCTAATAGAAAAAATATTGACCATATTCTCCCTATTTCAATAATTAATATGAAACTGTTATTTATCCGTCATGTTGGCTATAACATCCACGATATACCATATTATGTTTTCACCTCTACATTTGTTAAATTTTTATAAGAATTAAATTTATGAAAAAAATCAAAAATTCAATATAATATTTTTTAGTTCAATAAAATTCACAATCTGTATTCCATCCTCTCATTATTTGAGAAATGAAAACAATAATCTTGTGTTGTGTATACTATCACCTCCACGATGTAATGTATCTCACTTATCATATATAATTGATATTATTTATTAATTTCTATTAAAATATTTTTCAAGAAATTATATTTATCTAAATAATTAAATTATTATAATGTAATAATAACATTTTTCCAAAATGAAACACTTATAAAATTGTAATCATCCGTTAATTATTGTATTTTATGTTTGGGTGAGTCTAACAACCTACTTGAAAAATGAAATAAAATAATATTGTGGAAGAATATTAGGAATCAATTATGGATAATATAAGATTTAAATAAGTGAATAATTATTTTAGTTTGTTTAATTGTTGGGTACACTATTTTAAACTCGTTAATTATGATTCCAACGTTTGTTTATTAAAACTCTTTATAAAAGGATCATTTCCATTTTATATTTAATTATCATATCTAAAAATACCATAGAATAAAATTATAAAATGATAAAAAAAATTATAAATAATCAATCCTTGCACCATTTATTTTCTTATAATGAATAAAATTTGTGGGAGAATGATGATAAACAAATATATTATGAAACTATTTTAAAATGGTCAACATTACTTACACCTGGTATTGAAAATAGATAATAAAAAATATACATGTAGATAATAATTTTAAATTAAGTTAATAAAATTATATGGATATAAATAAGGTTTTTAAATAGTTGATTAATATTTTTATTCTTTTTATATGGTAAATCCAAGAACTATAGTTGAAGTAATGAATTCTGAAGGTGATTTGTGTGTATAATTTTCCACACTTGAGCCATGTTTTTTATTATACAACATGTTTTCATTTGAATATTGACTCTAATTCCCAGTTAATATATTTATCATGATCCTATAATTATTCTTGTTATTTAATGTTTCATTTTAAATTTTACCCTTCATGGGGATTTGACAAAAATGTTTATACGTTTTCATGGTTTTCCATTATTTTTGAAGTCAATTGGACATGTTTGATGTTAGGGATTATCTTTTCATTTGAATAGAGATTTCATAACACTATTACTTTAATTTATGAATTTATCTTCAATTTCATTAGAAATTAATGTTTATTTGATGACCCCCCAATAAACCACTTTGGATTCAAAAATCATAAATATGATGATGGTTTTCTCATCACTCATTTTCAAATAGAGATTACTTTTGAAACATAATACATCTAGGTAATTTGTTTACCTTTTAGTGTAAAATCCAAATAATTTTATTCCCTTGAAGTCATTAATGATGTTTTAATTGTATTAAAACTATAGTAATTCCACTTTGGAACATTACATACCTCTTGAATGGAAATTTAACCTAAATTTTATTCTCATTTAATAAATTACCTTTTTCATGGTCAATATTCATTAAATACTTATTTCATCAGTAAAACACATATCATGCACAAGAGGAATGAAGGGAATAAGATGGATGAATTCCTATCTTCAATAGGATAATAAGATAGATCTCCTGTGATTTTCTTTACATGGGTTCCCTCTACTATGAATGAGAAAATACTATGTGTGATGATGCTTTAGGCCTTCAATACATTAAAAATATGTAACTTATTTTCTTTAGACATCAGGAATATTAAAAATTGTTTTTCACTTTTGGATTGATATGAGATATACTTACCATTAAAATACATAAGTTTATTGATTACTACAATATCATGGTTATGTATTGCACAGTTTTTTAATTACATTATATGGTGAATTCATTATACATTATAAGTGATGGGTGGGACTCATAATAGCCCTATGATGCAGTGACGAGTCTCATGAGACAAAATAGCATGGATATTCTGGTGTATACCTTCCCAGAGAAAAATATTTCTCAGACACAATGTCGTAATGGTAAAATCATTATGTCTGTGATCATGATATTTTATCATAGGAAATGTAATTATATAACTATAATATATGATTTTAATTAATCATGAACCATTTTTATGTGATATTTTAATTTTAATTTTTATCTATGTTAATATATGATTTTATTTTCAATTTATTTTTGTATTAATGTCAATTATCATCTCCTTCCATATAATTTATTCTTAAATGATTACCACTTATGATATTTAATTGTTATATATTTCTTATCCTTCCCTAATTGTTATGATTTCCCATTTTTATGTATTAACTTTACAAGGTTATAAATTAATTTATTACACATGATATGTTGAAAATAATTTTTTGTGTGGAGTATTTCTATGTGATTTTGAAGAATTATAGTTGAATAATTAGTATCTTATATAGTTGAAAATGCTCTCATTAGTTGATAAACAGCAAGAAATTATTATTTATTATTATTTTTAATTCCCTTATCAAATATACATAATGTTTCTTGATAATTAATGTATTCAAATAATTTATTTGGGCCATTTAATTGTGGTGTAGTTTTTTTTGAGAATCTATTGTTTATATATAAGATATTAGGTAAATTATGGGTTATTTAAATGAGATATGGGAGTTCTAGGCTGAAGTGGTTCATATTTTTATTCATTGATATCATTATTATCAATTTCAAAACATTATGGGTTTTTTATGTTTTCCATACTATAATAAAAAATTTTCATGAAAATATATATTTTTTATTTACATAGGTTTACCATTGGTAGTGTTCACAACACCTATTGAAATACTACTCATGTATATCCATGAGTGTTTATATTGGATTATTTATGATGAAAGTAATAGAAATTTCTGAAAGTTATATTTCTGAACTAGATAGTTTAGGGGAGAGGGATATTGGATCAAGCAGAGACTCAGTCCTCGTTTTGATGTTTTCTCTGTTTTTTTCTTTTAGATGCTGGTGTATATAATCATATGATGAGAAGATACTACTAACTCATGAATGATTTCATGAAATTATATTATAAATACATTATGTTAATCCATGTGATATATTGTAGAATTTTAATATTTTATATACAAAATCCATATGATGTTTACATATTTCCATGACGGTTGTTTATTACTTCTTGAATTCTTAGTTATATTTCTTTGATCTGAAGAGTATTGTCTCACCATGTTATTAGTAGACCATAAAAATATAATAGTATGTTTTTTATATCGGAATGAATTCATTATTTCATGTGGGGAATATGTCCAACATTTTTTGGGTTGATCTGGTTGGGGATTTTATAAATTATTTTTAGAGACTTGATTTGATTTTTCATAAAATTTTGACATTGTACAAGGATGTATGAATTAATTATAATTTTGGATATACATTATTATATTATGTATATAACCCCATATATAAGTAATTTTTATAAAACCATTGATGATATTTTTATTCATGGGTTTTAGATAATAAAAGTTGTGTTCTTCATGATTCATGACAAGTAATTTCTGTTCTAATATCGCACTCTTGGCCTTGGGTGGAAAGAGGATATGAATTCATCCATCATATTAAGATCGTTTGATTTATATAACATATTTATAACTATATTTATTTGATATCCTATTAATTAAAAGGGTGTTAGTCCTTTAAATTTTTAATAATAAAATATATATAATTTTACTATATATGTTAATGGTCTCATTCCACATGATGAGATTCATGTTTTGGGGGATATTATTATTTTTGTTGAAATTATTATTATTATTTTTATTACAATTAATTTTTTATTATGATGGGTTACATCGATCCCATGTGTATTTTTATTGACCATTGAGAGTGCCTAGAATGGGATAGATTGAGTTGGGATTTGTGAAATCCTAATATCATAAGGTTTATATAGAGTAGTATGTTGGATTACTAGTAGTGGGTTTTAATAAATATTTTTATAAATAACTATTATAAAAATATTTTATGATCTACGTGTTTGTAATTTTAGTTATATATCACCACAGAGATGTCCAACTGAGCACTAGTATCGTGGATGAACATGACCCATAGATAATGAGCCACATACTAATATGGATTCAATTAGTACAACAAATATGTATCAAAAATATAAATTTATTTGGGTCGTATAGAATATGAGACATGGGACATCAAGTTCTATGCCATCAATGTAAAAAATTTATGTAGTTTTTTTAATACAACACCCAACCCTATTCATGAGTAAGGGTGGAACCCTCCCATATAATACTATATTGATTTTATACATACTACCTTTGATAAAATATAGAAACCTCAAATAGGATAACACAAATTTCTATATTATGGATTTCTATACCAACCATGTGCTAGTGGTTTGTATTGGTTTATATATACTAGCATAACGGGTTGTTGTAAAAGGATTTATTAGCTTCATTGTTTAAGTAGTTTTTTCTTAGGCCTTCAATAGAGGATAGAGATATAGTGGTCATGAGACTTTTTTATGTGGAATATAATTTATGGATCAAAAAAATAATTTTTCTTATTGTTTATGTTATACACTTGTGTTAGTAAATGATGAGACCAAGATGATCATATATTTTGATGAATGACTAAATAATTTTATTTGATGATAGGTTAATATTATCTTCTTGAACTCCCTTTTTTGATCCATAACAACAACCACATTTATGATAGGAAAAAAGTTAATCGAAGTCCATCTAGGAAGATAAAGTCTTTTATAGGGGTCGAGAGTGGGAAATAAAGACATCAAATATTATGGTTTGGAACTTCTTTCCTAGGCGATGACTAATAGACTAGTTAAATATGGGTATTCCCCTTACTAATAGGGGGAGGACATCTGGTGAGTGCTATCAATGGGGGAATCCCTGAAACATTCAACCTAATTATTATGGTTCATTAAAAGAGTTATGGGTTTTTTATTAATATTGGGACTTACAGAGATTATGTTGGATTAAACTAGGGATAATGATGGATGTGGTTGAGGGAAGACATGATGTTCCAGAGTAAGCATACCATAATTATAGATATATGGTAATTTGGATTTTTCAATCTACTTGTGATGTGGATATGGATATGGTTATCTTGGTTAGGGTTAACAAAATAATCTATGTGACATCCTTTAGGGATGATAGGGGATAAGACCTTCGGGTTAGGGATCAATTCATCTTCATGCTATGGATTATACATGTATATGTTATGGTGGGTGTATATTGATTATATAATGTTACATTCAAATTAAAACTACCATATAATATATTTTATTTAAAATAGTTGTGTATTATTTATTATATAATAACTATAGTTATTTGTTTAGGTCTTACAAAGAGTATTATTCGAGGTTTACGATCATTAATACACCCTTAAGGAAAAAATATAATTGTATACAGAAGTATCCAAAGTGAACTACCAAGACTAGTTGGTATAGTATTCTCCAGGAATTTTATTATACTAGAGATGCACATTTTATATTTTTACCTTAGATTGGATTTGTTATCTTGATATCAAGTACACATAAACTTATCTTATGGAGACACAAGGCTTTTACCCATAATATTACAAAAATATTAAATATAAATATCCTATAATTATATGAAAAGGATCATAAAGGCATAATGTCTTTGGGAGAAAAGTTTTATAATACAAAAAAACATCACATCCTTTATTAATTATTCTTGTTCGGCTCCTAAAATCAATTTTATCTTCTAATAAAGCAAGGGATAACCTATATAATTCATTAATTACATGGGTGTTCTTAAAATATAATTAATTATACAACAAGATAAGGAATCATAACATGTGAGTCACATGTATAACATGATATCATAAAATAGTATATAAAAGCGTAATAACATAGATGAATAAAGAAATTAAAACAGTAATATAATATCAAGGAAATATGGGGATGTGTAAATGAAGTAAAAAATTAAATAAATATAAGCCAAGGAAATTATTCAATAGAATATAACATGGTAGGTTGATTCTCATAATGGATATGTACACTCCCTAATCCAATACATAACATCTCATGAGACTAAAACATTACCCAATGCATTGGTGGACTATAGAATTCTAGGTCCACCCATAAGATTCATTTCATTTACATGAATATGTGTTTCACATAGAGATATCAATGATAAGTCATTAACATAATAATTACCCACTGAATTAAATTTATTTTATAATATTTTCCCATAACATAATCAAAATACATTAGTTAAATATAGAATTTTATAATTGTTTATAAGGAATGTATTTCCCTTTAAATTCAATATAGAATAAGTTATGAATGAATATGATATTCACACATATTTAATATTTAATATTTCGATATCTTTAAAGTGATAGAATCTTATTTAGATAGACAATGTTTATAAATTGAAAGAAATGGACATTTAGAAAGATCCCTTAACTTGACACTATCTTTTTATGTGTGTCCTTTATCACCATGAAGAATATAAATAAGATAGTTATTTAAATTTAAAAAAAATTATATTTTATATTTCCTTTTATATGAATATTTATAATAAAAAATTCACTTACCTAGAAAATTAAATTCACTTCACACGTTATAATGATGTATAACTCATATGTATAAAATAACTTCAGTAAGTTAACTAACATAAAATTGATTATTATTTAATCATATATATAGTATTAATAAAATAATAATAATTGTTGTTATAAAATATTTCCAACTTATAATACAACTATGAAATATTTTTTTGAAAACTAATATACATTACAATCATGGAGATGTTATGTTGTACGTTCGCCTATGTAACGTTACAATTTTAGGATGATCCGGATTGAAAAAAGGTAAGATTTATTTTATATTTAATAAATTATAATTTTATCATTAATATAATATTAGTTATTTAAATACAACTATTTATACCATCCATGTAATTTTGTAATGAAATTAATCACAATTATTCTCCAGACAGTAGTCTATTGAACACGTGAACAATGTTACCATTTATTCAATGGATGGTAAGGTATGAGATTATATGATATATTAAGTTTAATAAATTTTTAATATGTAATTTATATCATATATAAATATCAAATTGATCCTTTGTATAGTCGGTGTAATGATTAAGTGAACCAAAACCACATTGTTTTAATGAGGCGGTAGTTCAAAATTCACAGAAGCAACGTTATTTTATTCTCTATAAAATGTAATGTATTAAGGTATAAATAATTTTATTAATTTATAAATATAGTTATATTAAAAAATTGATATATATTACATATATAAATCATCATATCCATCCAAAAAAATTAGTTAGTGAAAAATAATTACATATGTTCACAAGGCTGTATTCTTCTGTACAAATGAGCAGTAGCTTATTTTCCCATTTTAGGGAGGAGGAGAAGGTATTAGGTTATTACGTAATATAAAAACTAAATGTAAATTTAATGTATATAGACTATTATATCATCATGTTTTAATAAAATTTTATGGGGTTGGAGGAAGAATGAAATGGAAATTCTCATTTAAGTACGTAACCAATTCTTCAAAAAATTGATTTGGTTTTCACTAAAATCCATTATAGGATGGAATTATGATGATAAATTTTTTTCTTCTATTAGGGGAAGGAATTATGGAATTTTTGGGGAATTTATTTTCAAAAGGTATTATTTTATAAGGTGTGGAAATTGGAGGAGATGGGGTGCCCATTTATAAGTGTGGATGAGGACACACATAGAATTTTTGAAAAGAATAAAATAAAACCATGTCATTATCATGATAATGGATCAAAGATGATACAATTTATAGAACTATAATACTTAATGTATAAATATTTCTATAGAAAATAAATATATATTTTTTGGTTCATTATTATCCCTTATGAATTTAATATAACCCCTTGGAAATCCTATTTTTTCCATAACCGTGATATATAATATTTTCCATTTTCAATAGTCACTATGAATAGTATTTAAGTTGAAATTATTAGATAATATAAAATATTATGATTAAAAAAATTAAACCATTTTTTCTAAATTAAACTGATATAAATGGAATAAATATATTTCAAATTAAACCCACATGCAAGTTGAAAAAACAATTGTCCCAAAGATAAACATTTTAAAGTATAAAACATTTTAATATCATAATTAAATATAGTAATTTTATAAATGAACAATTTAGAATAATTAATACATAATTTATATAATTTTCTTTTATAACCTCATTAAAATAAATTTGGACATGTAAATTCTTTAATAAAATACTATGTTTTTATAAAAATATGTAGTTTTCACTATTCATCAAAAAATAAAACATTTTAAAAAAAATAGATAAATTTAAACTATGATTATATTAATATTCTAATTTAAAAAATATAATATTATTATTTTTGTATAAATTTTCTAAAATTGTGATAAATTAATTTAAAAGAATGTGGTTCAAACATAAGTAAACTAATTTTATGAAAATTATAGTTTTTTGAAAAAAAAATGTTTATTATAATCATTATAATAAATATATTATTATTAAAATTATTTTATACATTTTTACCCCATATATGTTTTTCATACTTTATTTATTCCTATACATATTCACCAATATAACATCTAGGTTATTATGGACATGATTAAAAAATAGTATTTCAATAGAGTCTTATGTTCCATTTGATGTCGGGGTTTCCTGAATCACTAGTTAAATAATAGAAAAAAATTATATGAAAAATAAAATAATATTATAATTTCTTATGGTGTTATTTTCTCCCCCTCGCCCATAAATTATTTATCTGTTAAAATTTTATATTACAAACTGTGGTGGAAAAAAACATGTGTTCTTGTACTTCATCACCTCTTCCAGTTCCCACGCAGCTTCCCCAAACATGAAATTTTCCATTGTAATTAGATTAGGTGAGTTGTCTTGTTTCATATAACATTGTATATAATATCCATGTTTTTGATTAGGTACTCCTCATATAAAAATTATTTATCTAACGGTACCACATTTATAGTTCGAAACTACTTGGGGTCTGGTATATACTTCTTCATGACGAATACATGAAATGAATATTGTACATGGGTAGGTTAGGTGGGAGTTATATTTTATATGAAACATCACTGATGAGGTCAATGATCTAGAATGGGAAAATATATCTTGTAATAAGTTTTCCTATATTCCAATGCATCTTAAAAAATATTCAACAGTGACCTAAAGAGGAACTCATTATCTCTGACCGTGAACTCTTGGCCTCATCGATGGTTATCTTTATATATTTTCTATATAATTTGTGTCAATTTCATATAATGGTTATTGGTTTGGAACCTATCTATCATAATTTGGAAATTTTATCTCCCATCAGCATCTGATCTCCAATATTATCCCAAAAAGACACAGTCATAGACTACTTCCTATATAGAGCTTCATAAGGTCCCATGGATGGACATATGAAACATCTTTAAAACGTTTCCTCAGACACTTCTATCAACACATCACCTTTTATATTTGATGTTGATCATATTATGACTATGTAAAGTGAAGCGGTTTCTTCTACATAAGGTTATATAGTAATAAATTATTAATGGATTCAAATCATAGCACTGTAATTGGTTTGATACACTCGTTTCCCAGTTTCATCAAGATCAAACTTTAATGAGGTACTTATAGATGTATCACTACTAATTTCACAATCCAATATATGAAACATTAAAAGATCATTTTTATATTTACTTTTATTTGAATTAATTAATTATTTATTTTGAAAAATATAAAAAAAATTATTAATCTGATTTCACCCATTAAAATCATTTCAAATTCATTTTCCACCTTTATCTAAAAAATAAATACATAGAGAGTTTCAAGAGGATCCAAAAAAATATCATCATTATGTAAATTTACCTCTAAATAATATTTTTAAATTCATTTTATAAAAACATTATTATCATCTATACCATCATAAAAACCTTGTGAAATAATAATATTTTTAATACTATCAAACCAATATCAATGATAATATTTTAAATCATATAAATAATTAGCTAATTTGAATATAGGATTTTGAATCTCTGGATTTTGAAACCATCAGTTTGTTCATAAAAAACATCCTAAACTATAAAACAATGTATAAACACACTCTTGACATCCATTTTATAATGATTGAAATCTATAAGTGTTTTATTGGAATAAAATATTGTTATGGATTCACATATAGACACTGGTGGAAAATTTTTCTCATAGTATATTCGATCTTTTTTACCATAAAATTGTTATAAAATTATTTCCTTGTTTCTAACTGTTGTGAATAAATTATCTACTATGTTTCTAAAAACCCATTCAGTCCATATAGTTAAGATGTATTTAGTTCCATCTATAAGTTCTCACACTTTGTTTTATTCAAATAAATTTATTTCTACGTGAATTTACATCTCCTAAAAATCATCCTCAATAACTTCATTAATGCTCCATAGATCTATACCTAAAAATAATTCTTGTTGATCAACCTTTTTTAGAAGAGGATATGTTGTCTATTTAACTCTATCTAGGTATCATACAACTGCATCTAAGGGGTGATATATAAGTGTTCTAACACCTCTAAAAAATTTGGACTACAAACTCCTAGACTTTCCACAGGTTCATATTTTGGATGTTATAGAAATAATTTAGAACTGGATTTTTTTCTTATTTAATTGAAAAATCATATGGTTTATAATTTAATTTCAATTTTAATAAATTATAATTATGGTTCTATACAGAGGTATTAGAATCATGTGGATCAGTCTAATAGAATTTGGATTGAACATATTCATTCATAGTTTTGGATTTGTTATTGAAAACCCCTTTATGCTTTTCTAGATATTGAATAATCAACGAACATTCCTTCATTATTTTTTGGGGGATTTTTTTACAAATTATATTCAGTGTTATTAATAATGGCATGGTAACCAAAAACACTAAAGTAGTTAACATTATTTCATATTGTTCTAATGCTAGGGATGAGTCTTCTTCAATATTGGCATAATTAAAACATTCTTTTTGATATAGTAGGTTGTGTTTAAAAACTTTCCCAAAACTAGATAGGTATTTCATACTCATTCATAATCATTCAGTCTCTCTCTAATATATTTTTATTTATTATCCCAAAAATAGTACTCTTTTGTGGGGTCTTAGGTGCAGAGATGTTATGAGTGTAGCCATTTTTTGAGAAAAAAGATTCAAAATATTGATTTTCAAACTCATAAAAATGGTCACTTATATAGTTTTTAATACTTAGTCCCTGTATATTTTCTACATATCGAAGATAAATTGAATTGTATGAACAAGTTTTATTTTTTGAGACAAAATTAATACCCAATTTTACCTAGGGAAATAAAATATTAATACATAGATATATTGAATCCCATTTAAAATATAAATTTTAGAACTTCTAAATAAATCCATATGAACCAACTCAAGAAGATGGGAAGTTGAAAATTATTTATATAATTTAAAAGAAACATTTTGATCAGTCCCTTTTTGACATGGGATACCAAATATATCAGTTGGGAATTCAACATAAGGTATATCCCAAACTAACCGATTGTTACTAAGATTCTGAAGTGAGTATTTAATTTTCAGCCTAGTCTCCTATTCCAAATCCAAGATTCATTATCATAATAACTCTTGTGGATTTTTTTAAGAAATTGAAGAATTTAAATCAATAACATTAACATTACCATATCTTAAAATAGTAAAATTTAATGCATTATTGGAATCCCGAGAAATTCATCCATAATTCTCAAAGATACCATAAAATGTATCATCGCATTACTATGAGGTTCTAAGAATATTTAATTCAAACCTTCAAAAAATAATATGTTAGAAATCAAAACATAATTTTCGTTAACAATTTGGCCACGACCAACTATTTTCCATTTAAAATTGTCTCCAAAGGTGACCTGAACACCATCAACCATAATATGGATCTTGAATTATGAATAGTCTTTGGTAATATGTCTTGATAAACTACTATCCACGTACAATATACTATTATTGGATATCCTCAAATAGTTTTCCTTCAAAACAAATAAATAATGAAATGACTTTGGTACCCAAATCAGTTTGGGTTTAGAAATGTTTCTAATCAAATATTTTGGAACCCACAATTTTTTAAGGGTTTTCACACAAATATATTGAATTATATTTTAAATAAAACCATTTTTTGGTTATTTAGACAAAATAACTATAATAAGGTCTTTCTTGTTTGGAATTTGGCAATAAAAAATTATTTGTTACTATCCTATGTACATGTTGATATCCAATTTCAGTAACATATATAGGTGAAACATGATTACCTAAACTCTACGATTTATTTTATATAAATTTTTAAAATTTTCTATCTCTTACATTAACTGATCATTTGAAACATTCTGTTCTATAATTTTATTCAGTAGTTGAATGTTTTTCTCTTTTTCAATGGATGGTCTGATTTAATGTTGGCAGATAAATAGTTATCTATATTTCAGTGATCTATATTTTTCTCATTGATTATTAATAGCATCATTGAGAATTTTACAATATTCATACATTTCATCTAGAGGCATATGATCTTCATTATTTTAATTTTCCTAATTATCAAAAATATAATTATTATTCATAGTTGAGGCAGTAGAGATAGAAGGTAAAACAGATAAAATATATTTACTAAAATTTTGGGTCTAAAATAATATGTTTTATCAATCTGATTTCTCATCATGTGATGTATCTGAATCACATGAGCTATTTTCTAAATCGCTCTATTATTTATTAATTCATATATTATACCTTCAGTACATTTCATCATTTTTCTTTTTTTACACTAGCTATTTACAAAAAAATTAATATGTCTATTCCTCTTACATTTGTAACAAGTGATCTCTTTTTAATCATCATATCTCTTCTAGTCATTCATTTAATTTCCTTTAGTTTCATGTGTTCCTTTATAATTGGGATTTTATAGAAATATCTTTTCTTGTAAACATTATGGAACCTTCTATCTATTTTAAACATCACCTCATCATTTCCTGATGGGGATTCCATATCACTTTATCTTATTGATTTTAATTTTACTTTTAATTTTTCATTACCTTTTTGACTTCATGAATTAGTCTTAAATTCTACTTATTTTATCTTAGGTTCTTCATAATCATCTCTTTTTTCTTTTAAATCTTCCTTATACATCATAATCTTACCAATCAGCTCCTTTCTATTTAGCTTATTAATATCATAGTACACTCTAATAGAGATAGATCTACCAATCCATCTTGTAGGTAGACATCTTAACCCCCACATGATCTAGTCCATATCTGATTAAAGATTACAAACAGAGCCCATTCTGTTGAAAACATCATTGATCCTGAGATGTATGTTAGAAACAGGTTTATTATGACTCGTCCTAATCTTGTCATATTTAATTGTATAAGTATTTAATCTCATATCCTTAACATTAGAATCTCCCTCATGAGATATATATATAGTACCCAAATCTCATATGAATTTTCACAAGATGATATTTTATTTAATTCATTATATCCAAAACAACAATAAAGGAAATTAATTTATTTACAATTATTATTCTATGATAACTCTGTATCATCATCCTAATAACTTATATCATATATAGTATGTTCATATTTATCATCAGCAATATTCTATATTTCAAATCCCATACTCTCAACGTGCATTTGCATTTGGATTCTCCATTGAGCATAATGTATACAATTGAAAAATCATGGCACGTTAATTGAAGAAACTTACAGTATAGAATATATTTAAAGAACTAAATTTTTAATTCATTGAAATTTAATATCATTAATATAAAACTAAAATATTAGTTAAAATTATTTTGAAATCATTAATACTAAATAAAATAATCCTCTAATAAAAAATGTTATTCAATGTGAGTAACTTAAGTGGGGGTGAAATGAGTACCAAATAAAAACATATGTACAAAATGGATTTAAAAATATTCCTCCAAATAATTTTAAAACATCATAGTTATCCAAAATTGCAGATCATTATAAGATAAAAATTTAAAAATATTTCATAAAGATTTATTAGTTCTTAGGTAATTAATATTCAATATTAATTCATCTTTAGAAAAAAAATTATGCCATTAAAAACTTATAAAAACAATAATAAATGTTAACTATCAATGTTTAAGTATTGATTAATGTTTAAAAAAAATTAGTTTTAGAGAATAGATTCAAGGGAAATCAAAATAAAGACACATCAAGAAATTTTGAATAAAAGTGGTTCATTCTCATGTCGATACATGGTCCTCTCAACATGTTGATCACCTTCCACAAATCAGTTTATATAAATAAATAATTTGATCCACAACCTGGGATGACTTTTAAAAATATTTTTTAACTTTATAGGTCACACATGACCTCTTCCAAAGATATAAGTGGATGTATAAAAGAAACAGGTCACACAGGAACCTCAACAATAGTTTTTTGGAAAAAAAATAAATGGGGTTTGAGATGATGTTAATTATCTTCCAGTATACAATAGGAGACAGTGTGTTTGGGATAAAATTTATTATTCCCACACAATTATCCAAATATCAACGAATTTAGATTGAACTGAGTAACTATGAGTAAAAATAAATATAATTTATCAGTCTATATGAATCACATGTAAGGAATACTTTATAGTATTTTGAAATGAAGATTGAGTCGTGTTATCTTGAAAACATCAGTAGAACAGAGTTTCACAGACTCTTATTCTTTACTATTAGAAGGATCATGATGTAAAGATGTGATTATGATTCTTAGTCGAGTGTATTATCTTTGTCTTCTTGCAATCGGGCTTATCTCTATGAGTGGGTTTAGTAAGTGAGAGATCTCATCTTTCTATAAGACTACATACCATCATTACACATGATGGAGTTTTCTTCTTCTATTAAGAGAAGTAGTAAGTAGAATATCAATGTTCTCTACATATCATGCTTTTTCATACTTCATGTCCAAAAAATTACTCAATGTATTATTTCAATATTTTGAAATAAAACAATTAAAAAATGATTGGCATTAAAATCCATTATATAGGTATTAGAATAATTTAAATGAAAATTTTAATTATAATACTAGAAGTATATTTGTCTAGTAGTGTGAGTATTGAGGTGACTCGATCTGACTTGATCCATTGTTATCTCATACTGTGTAGGTGACTCCATACAATTGTGCCTGAATATGGTGGTATCATGTACATAGAAAAAATTAGTATTATAGGTTACTCATATAGAGGTGAGTAATCTGACAGTATATCTTTCTTATGGGAGTAGTTTATGGTGGAAATGATTCATTATTTTAGTGCCTTATACTTCACCACAATATCATTCTGGTGGCATGAAATCCTTAACAGTGGAACATTTGTGGTGAATTCATATGTGATGGGGACTTATTTCACAAGTATTCAAAATTTCCATGGTGACGATGAGATATGTCTGACACTGTGTCAACCCAACAATCAGTCAGTATTGATGGTGATTCTTAAACAATGATGTCTTAACTTCAATATTGACTTATACTTAAGTAAATTAATCACTTATGTCATATTATAAAATACATATAGATAACATTAAACTCATCAATATCTTTATGATTATAATTTTTTTATCATTAGAATAGGAAGGTCAACAATTCTATATTAGAACATATCTCATACCCTTATATGAATCATTATTGCATATGAAAAATAGTTTCCCACTTGATGGTAGCTAATGTACTGGTGGACTGATATGATTATTTTTCCACTACCTAATTCTTTCTTTTTATTCACCAGTCCAAAAAAAACATTACTGCAATCTATGTTAAGATG
This sequence comes from Viscum album, assembly GCA_963277665.1. Classification (NCBI taxonomy): domain Eukaryota; kingdom Viridiplantae; phylum Streptophyta; class Magnoliopsida; order Santalales; family Viscaceae; genus Viscum; species Viscum album. Next base: position 1,154,055,716 of record OY728140.1, read on the forward strand.
GTTAGTGGTTTTGATAATTGATCAATACTTGTCACATATCATTAGTAATACCAAATGTTTAAAAAAGAAACTATGCATATCCATTAAATATTCTTGTCTAGGATATTGCTAGATTTCATTTTCCTTATATTGTTCAAATGATACTAATTTTTTGGTGATAATACTCCCCTATAATGATACTACTATCAACCAAAAATAAAATTTAATTTACATTCCATATAGATTCTATTTATCATTGAATTTATCATAGTATTAAATTTCTCCACATTCTCTTCCTTTCCATTTGGGTATATCTTAATATTAGCAATCAATACTAACCAAAATCTATCGACGTAATCCTTAAAGAATATATTTTTTCAATCAATAGATATTTTTGTAGAATTTTTAGTCTATGAGGCATCAATATGAACTTATAATAACCATAACTTGTTTGAAGGGATGTTTCAGAAACATCTTCCATCTTCACCCTTAATAGTTTATATCCTGAACAAAGGTCCACCATAGTGTAAGATGGATCCCCATAGATTTGATCAAACAAGTCATCTATCTGTGGAAGATGATACCTGTTATTTATCATGAGATTTTGACTCACAATAATGAATGTTTATGTTCATTGACCCAGTTGTCTTTTTAATGAAGTGGATTTGTTCATCCCACATTGAATAATATGGTTTTATAAGTACTTATCTATATTCTCTTATAGTTTCATCTTTAACTCTTTAGGTTCATAAATTCCCTTTCTATTTGGAGTATTAGATATTAAAAAAGATCCTGTAATAAGGTCAATTGAAAATCCATCCTCTTAACTAGGAGGAAGGCTATGAAACTATTTGGAAAATGAATGGTTATAATCCCTCAAAATGGTCATGTATTCATGAATGGTCCATTACTTAGTCACAATCATGTGACCAAGATATTCAATCTCAAAATGAATACATATCCACAATTTTGATGATGAAACTAAATGAGATTCATCCTCATCCTTTCACATACAAAAAAAATTAGAGGGAGATTCAAGATTCCAAGTGTGATTTCCTTCTTTTAGAATTTTATGTTTTCTCTATATAAGGAAATCCAATCTGTGGCTATAATTAAATCAAATTTTACTGAACTATAAATAGTTTTTGTGGAAGTTCATCTTGTATTTATGGAAAGGGAATGAGTTTTATACTTTGTATGTAGTAATTGACAAATTTTTTATCTTCACTAATAACTTATCATTCTTAATTTGATATGGTTCATGAATACTTCTATTAAACATATGTTATATGAAAGAATTAATAGAATAAAAAAAAATAAATTAAATTCACTATTCATTAATGAATAACTAGTGTATCATTCCCACACATCTTATTCAGTATCCACATTGGTAGCTATGTTGCATAAGATCACTATTAATATCTAGGCCTTAGTGGTTATTAACATCAATTGCATTCCGCAACCCATAGCTTAGTTCAATCGTTCAAATAGTTTCTTTATTCCTTGTTGTTGTAGCATTAGATAATAGGATTTGGATTGTTCGGAAAATTATTATTTCTATTACATAGGTGGGTTTATCCAATAAGAAATTACTACATAGGATCCATTTCTTCCACACATAATGCACTTCCTTGTCCCCTTTAGATAATTTCAAAGCTGATACCTCACACACTATCAAGAAGTGGGATGTTAAAACATCTTTACCACAATTAGATTTATCTATAACACGACTAGTGTCAAACTAAATTTTCTTCTCATTATGCTAATGAGAGAATTATGATTCATTGATTTCAATATTGACTATGAGAGAACAGAAAGAAAATTTATCATAGTTATTGAATTCCCAAATATCAAAATATATATACTTACTTTTCTTTAGCTAGGCAATGAATTGGTCAATTTACAGTCAAGGGAGGTGAAATAACTAGATTGAATTGTTAAATTATTGTGATTTTTTCATTATATAACCTAACAAATTCATCATACATTTCCATGGGTCTATGAAAACACATCATCATATCATGTCATTGAGTGTGAGGAAAATATTTTTCATATTTGTATTTTTAATTCCTTCCACTCTATCTCTTTTATTTCTTCTTCAGAACTCTTATTTTTGATCAATTCCACACACTGACTAGATTCTACCTCAATATAATAAACAACTAGCGCATACTTCTCATTCATAGAGAACTGAATGAATGTGATTATATATTAAATTGATAAGACCTATTTTTCTTCATTTATAGGATCATAATAACATCTGAATATTTGGGGGTCCTCATTACAAAAATGATTAATTAGAAATTTCTTTTTCTTATGAGGATTCAGGAACTCCTCTAGATTCAAGTTTCATTTTGAAACAAGTGATAGTTATGAATATTTTATCATGAAGTTCCATTCTCCTAATTCCATTGGGTTGGGAATCTCATTTGGGAATTCATCATATTTCCCCTCACAATGGTCGTTGACTCAGTTTACCCTATTTTCAACCATTTTATTGGAAAATAGAGAAATATGGATGAATGTTTTAAAAGTATTAAGCACATATATTAAAAAATATGACCATTAAACAGGCATCTAAAACAGACATATATTCCCGAGCATATGAATTTCTAGGTCTCAATAAAAGTAATCAGTGATCTATTTTCTAATTTAAAATCATATGGTCATTTTTTCGTCATAATGGTACATAAATAGCTTCGGAATTCCTAAAACATATCACTTATGATTTTCAGTCCTAGTGTAAAGTATGACATATTGTTGTAAATGAGATAATGATCAAGGAAATCATGAAACACATTTCACAGAGTTAATCCAACTATTTACATATGTACTAGAACCACATCCACTTGTAAGATTGAGGTAAGGATTTAATTTTATCAAAACCAGTCACTCAATTCTCCACCAAAATCATTAATTTTTTCCAACAATTAAGGTTATCCTTTAACTTATGCTTGGATTTTTCCTTAGAAATATCAAAAGGGATCTCTATAATATTTTCTTACCCAAGTTGCAAATGTAAACAAAATATATCCCATGGTATCAAATTTTGTTACACGAACCTTTTTATAAATATTATTACATGATTCATAAACATAAATATCCATTAATTTGAAAACAAGGATCATAAATGCCATGTTTCATTGTAATAATATGTTCGTAACACATAAAACTAAACAAAAATCATGTAATCACTACGCCAAAATTTGTATTTTGTAGTGGTTTAAATCAATGCAAAATCATTCTACGACAGGTTTGGGAAACCGCCGTTAAATCAGGTGTCGGGAAATAATTAGCGGCAGTTTTTTTACCGCGGTTTAAACTGCCGCTAAATCATAGTTATTTTTAAAATTTTTCAATTTTTTTTAATTATGGGAGGTTTTTTAGCTGCCGTTTAAACCGTCATTAAATCATTTGTAATTTTTTTTATTAATTCTTAATTTTTTCATATTTGTTATTTATTTATTTATTTATTTATATTTTAACAAATTTTATTTATTTTTATAATTAATTAATTAATTAATTATTATTCATTTATTATTTATTGATGATTTATTTATTTATTTATTATTTATTTATGTATTTTCATAATTTATTTATTTATTATTACCACCCATATAACCATCTATATGCATAAGTCTATGTCCACGCACATGCCCATGTCATATATATCATTTACGTGTTGGGTGAGATTTGAACCCCTTACCTCTTGCTTATTGTCCAAAGACTGTACCACTCCAGCAGGCTCTGCATGTGGTCAATAAATCGAATTTAATATACTTATACATACATACATACATATATATATATTAATTGGAAAAACATGTAATACATGACAAATAAATACAAACTAAATAATTATTAATCAATAATTATTAATCTATAATCAATAATTAATAATTAATCATATATAATATATAATATATAATTTAAAATCTATAATATATAATATATAATATATAACATATAATATATAATACATAATACATAATACATAATATCTAATATCTAATATCTAATATATAATGAATTATATATAATATATAATATATAATATATATTTTATAATATATAATATATAATATATAATATATAATATATATTTTATAATATATAATATATAATATAAAATATATATTCGATAATATATAATTTTTTTAATGGTTGGGGTTGAGGCCTCATTTTATTATAAAAGCAAATTAAAGACCTCTTTTAACTGGGTAGAGGGAGACCCATTACATAGCCCGAAGGCCTAGTGGGCTTATAGCCCCTTACATAGCCCGTAGGCCCAATTTTTTGGCCAAATTGCCATTTTTTGAATAGTAACCAAGCTGCTATAGTAACTGCACAATACTACCACTGCAATAGTGCCCCTGCCACCGCTAGAGTACTTGCCGATCTACAATACCCCCGCTACAATCAATAATATATAATAGACAATAAATAATAAATAATATCTAATATATAATATATAATATATAATTAATAATATATAACATAAAAAATATAAGTAATGTATAATTAATAAATTAATTTAAAAATCATTTAATATATAATAAATAAATATAAATTAATAATAAATTAATAAATAAAAGATAAATAAATAAATTATAAATTATAAATTATAAATTATAAATAATAAATAATAAATAATAAATAATAAATTATAAATAAAAATTAATTAATAATAATTAATAATTTGTAATTTATCATTAAGAGTAAAAAATTTATATTTAAAAAATTTATATTTAAAAAATTTAAAAATAATTTAAAAATAATTAATTATTAATAATTAATAATTAATAAATAATTAATAAATATTGAATAATGAATAAATAAATAAATAATAAATGTATAATCAACTAATAAAAAATTAATATTTATAAATTAAAAATAAATTAAAAATAATATATAATATATAATATATATCAAATAAAAAAGAATAAATAAATAATAATAAATCAAAAAGTACATAATTAAATATATAAAAAATTAAAAAAAATTAATAATTAATAATTAATAATAACTAATATTTGATAATTGATAGTTATAAAATGAATAATTATTAATTAATTATTAATATTTTAATTTCCATCTTTAATATGAAACATTCAATATTCAATATTTAATTATTAAATAGTCAATGATAAATAAAAAATACATTACTAAAAAGATAATGAAATAATAATTAATTAATAATTACTAATAAGTAAAAATTGATAAATATAAAATTTATAAATCTTAATTAAAAATTAATATTTTAATTTTAATTTTTAATATGCAATATGCAATATTTACTATTTAATAAATATTAAATAAATAATCAATAAATAATCAATAATTAAAAAAATCAATAATTAATAAATGAATAATAAACTAATAATAAATTAATATTTAGTAAGTTAAAAGTAAATAATAAAGAATAAAGAATCTAGTATAAAGAATAATGAATAAAAATTATAAATAATAATAAATAATAAATAATAATGAAATAAATACATTACTAAATAAATATATAAATAAATAATTAATAATTAATAATAACGAATAATTGGTAATTAATAATTAATACATGATTAAAAATAAATTAATAATTAATAATTAATTAATAAATAATGAATAATGAAGAAATAAATAAATAATGAATAAATAAATAATGAATAATAAACTAATAAAAAATAATTTACAATGAATAAATAATTAATTAATAAACTAAAAATATAATAAATAATGTGTATATAATAACTAAATAATAAATAATTAAATAATTAAATATCTAATATTAAATAATATTTAAATTAATAATAAATAATAATTAATATAGAATAATTAATTAATTAATTAATTAATATTAAATAAATAAATAAAAAAAAATTAATTAAATAAATCATTAAACATTAGGTGTAATGCCCCAACCCATGATTCCCAGAGTTGGTTCATTATTTTAATACATTGGCGTGATTATAAGGAATCATGTCCCAAAAGACCAATCACTTTAGCAGTCTCAGAAAATAGATTTCATACATGAAGATTATATTAAACTTTCATACATAAAACACAAAAAAACATCCTTTGATAATTCCACTTTTCCCTCAGCTTACCCCTATATCTCAAACATAAAACACTTCTTGGGATCATGGGAAAATAAAACATAACAAATGGGTGGGCTTAGATGCTCAGTAAGGGTTAATAATTTAGCAGAAGCTATAAACATTTAAGGCAAGATGTGAAAAAAAACTATAGCCTTTTAAACATAGACATGAACATAATATGGAAAAAATAAATCAAACATTTCTATATAAACATGAACATGGATAATCTATTAGTAAAATAATCACATGTAATAACTAATTTCATAATGAGGGAATGCCTAAATCTGGGCATCATTACCACATAGTCAAGCCTTTGTTTGAAGACTACAAATAAATTTTATTCAAGGCCTCGTTCCAAGACACTGGTTTGTCTCATTAGACCTACCGATTCATCGAGGTGCTATAGCGGGCTCCACCCACCACATACTAAGTCCACTGCATTCCTCATAAGAAATGGTTGAAATATAACATAAAAATTTATATTACACTAGCATAAGAAATGTCAATACATTATCCATAAACCATGAATGATATAAAAATAACAGATCCACATTCAAACATATCACAAATCCCTCAATACAATATGGAAGACTTGTATCATAATAAATCAATTTCAAACAAGGTTAAAATCCATCAAAGGATGTTGACATATATGAAAATGATTTGTAAAACTCTTTGAGGGAAATATCTCTTTTTCATGAAAACATTTAAAAGTCACACAATTTAAAAAGAAAGACATTTAAATACATAGTTGAATCAAAGTGTCCCATACCACTTTGAAAAGTTTAAAAGTAATTAAAATTTTAAAAGCATTCATTACCATAAAAATAAATCCTTAAAACCCATTTTGAAAACATGGACTAATGAGAGCGATTTAGAAGAATGAAATTTTAAAACATTTAAAATGATGTTTTAGTAAAAAATCCATTAAAAAGGATCCACTTGAAAACTCTTTTATGAAACATGGACATGGATAATAAATATGTCACAATAGATACTTATATAAAAACAACCTCGAATAATAAAAAGATTGTGAAATTAACTCTTACCATGCACTTTCATTTAGTCGAGGGTACATTTAACCTTCTTGTATAATGAAATTTTTTTGTTAATATATTATACCAAAACCATATTAGTATTTCTGATATCATTCATGATTCATTTATGTCTTTAGACTACCCATTTAATAATAATTTCCACGTTAAATTAACATTTCTGGTAATAATCGCTTTCTTTATCGTACGTGTTTTAACTTGTTACTCTTGATTGTATCACATAGATCAAGATTAAAATATTTCCAGAATATAAAACATGATTTATATATCATATATATTTATAATATAAATATTTATAATAGACATATATATGAAATGGAAAACACCGTCTATGGAGACGGTAGTCCGTACCTACACATAAACGCTGTTACCATTTTCATATTATATTGCACAGAATTATGTGAATAAGATATATGTAAGTACATAAATAAATATATATATATATATATATATATTTCCAGTGTCATTATTATTTCATATATTACATAATTATTAGCAATATATATCTTTATAACCGTCGATGAATGGTGAACTTTGTAATGAATCTCATTGCGCCGTGGAGACGGTAATCCATATGTACACACGATCGATAATATAATTTACTTAATGGTGTAAAATTAGATGTTATTAATTTTACAGATATATTATCATGTTATGTTCATTATTTACATACATATTACTCATAATTATATCTATCCAAATAAGATAGTTTTGAATAAAAAATTACACCACGACGTGGAGACAGTAAGCCGTACGTACACATGCATGGTGACATTATCATTAATAGAATGGATAAAATAATGAATTTGGATGTTCCATATTTATAATAACATCATAGATTTTATAGGTTACTGAATTCATTATTTTTTTATGGTAATAACAATGAAAGAGTAAGTGGAAGAAGAAAAGAATTTGAAAGAGGGTGGTGAAATCCTTACCTATTCTTCGGGTTTATAATTTTGATTTGATTAAAAGGGATTCTTAGGTATCCTTTCGAATAAAAAAAAGGCCATTAGGATGAAGGGAGGATATTTGGGAGGATATTTGGGTTGGGGTTGGCAGAGACAAATGGCGTTGGAGGTGTGAATTTGAGAGAAGGGAAAGTGCCCTTTTATAAGATTGGTGAGGGGAACCTTAGGAAAAACATAAAATATTATTTTATAATAAATTCATTTTCAGTTTCAAATTTCTTCAAAATAAATTTTTTAAATGATAAGGTTGGGATGGGACGTAAACCACTCAACCAATAGGTTTATATAGGTTTAGGTCATCATATTAACCTTAACTTTTAGATTTAACTCTTAGTTAAATACTTTGACATTTACAATTTCTCATTGTATTTTTATATTATATAGTTAATAAACATACTATAAAATTCCAATCAAACCCCAATTGGTTAATTAATGTCATATATATTATTATATAAGTCTTTTGGAAGAACCACAGTCTTTGAAGACTATTATGTGGATTAATAATATAATATTTGTTTTAAACCCTATTTTATGTCAATTTTGACACTATTTGGTATTTGTTTTTTGTTAAAATCATAAGGGCATGATTAATTCAAAAAAAATTGATTGAATAAACCCTAATATGTCATATTAATCTATAAAAGTATTTTAATTCATCATAAGTCTCAAATTACACTTATTTGGGTATTTATAATATCAATTATTTTAATCTTTTATTAATGAGGTAATTACTCCATCATCATTGTGTCATAATTAAATTTAATTATTTAATGTCTAAAAATTAAAAATAAAATATCATTATGTATAAAATATTTTTATCTTTATTTTCAATATTTATAGTCGAATTTATCTTATGTATAACTATATATTTAAAATTTTATATTTATGAAAACTTGAATTTAACACTTTTCACCCTTCTTTAAATTGAATAATAATAAATGTCCTAATCTAATCCAAGTGGACCTAAATGACCATATATTATTCATAAGGTTATATTTGGTCGAATTACACTTATCCAATATAATTAATACATGGTTTATGGTAATAATAATATAATTTTTTCCTTTAATTACACTATTTTCTTTTTACCGTGATAAATAAAAGTCAAAAGTTACTATTCACCAAAAAATATTTTTATCTTATTGAACCAAATTTTACTTACCGATATCAACTGTGTCTTTCAGATTTTTGAAATTTAATTCACAGAAGTGGTAAATTTATGGTTTATGCAAATTTTTAAATTCTGCTTGGAGGTGGGTAAAAGACAGTAAAAAGTTCAATAACATTTTATATATCTAAAATTATTATAAAATGAAACCAATGAATTATATTTAACTTATATAAGTATTTTGTATCTATTTTTATCTAAAATTAATTTAAATTAAATTAATAATTATTTAAATACAAAGTTTCTTTTAACCAATAACTTAGTGTTTTTCACTATTCATAAAAAATTGAATGTTTTCAGAAAAATACGCAAATTTCACCAGGGATAATTTTGATATATAAATTAAAAAATTAAGTCTATTTTTCCAAATTCAAATCTTATAAGTTTCATTTATTAATTTAAAATTAATTCCTGTTGTCAAAACCAAATACTGTACTTTTATGAAATAATAACTATCAAATGATTGACACATGTTTATGTCCAATTTCAATGTAAAATTACATATAATGACCATAATTGGATTAAATGGTAAAAATATAAACTATTTATACTTCCAAACCATTAAAATGTATAATTTAACACTATATAGAATTTTGATTAAAAATATGTTCAGATAAAATATAGTATTTTTCACTATTCACCCAAATATGAATGTTATGAGAAAAAAACCAAAACTAAATTTCAAATAAACTCTTATGTCCCAATTAGAATGAAGAAGATTATTTTGAAAAATTGAATATTTAAAAGTTACAAATAATGGTTTTAGAAAGGGTTCTCTATTAAAAGGCAGTAAAATTGCATTTTTTTAAAAATAATTATTTTATCTAAAAAAATTGAACTTTTTTGATTATGTATAAGAAACTCCTAATATGGATTCTAAAATTATAAGGATTATATAAATTTCAAAATTTAGATAATACTATTTGTATCCTCTTTTGAACGGATAGTTTGATAAGTCGTGGGGCGCTTGAACTTGGTGTAGTGGGTAGTGCAAGTTATTGAATTACATTGATGAAACAACATACTATGAAATCTTGGGTTGTTACATTAAGAACCTTTGTAAAACCTAAAAACACTGAAATGGTAATAAAATATGATCTGATACTCATTTTCATGTTCCAGAAACAGTCAAATCGAGGGTTGTGAAATGATCTTCGATATGATATGTGGTACAGGTCGAATGGACACATGGATCGAAGGTTATAATGGTTTGAATTTTATAAAATCGGTGTCTGCAACTAACACATCTATTTCGGAGGCCTTATAGGCCCTTTTTTGGAATAAAAACGGGTACAAAACTCAAGGAGTTGGTACAAGATCTATGTGGTGTAGACTCATCGCATGATTCGATTTGATATGTGGTAGAGCCAAAACTGACACCCAGATTAAAAGTTATGGTCATTTCATGTTTGAGTTCGATTTTCTACTTTTAAATTTTGAATATATATTTTTTAATTTGATTATCATGTGATTTAAATATCACATGAGTTTTTCTCATTTTATAAACTTTTATTTGACTAGTTGTGGAGCTGAAAAAGACTTTCAGATCAGAAGTTATGGTCATTTGATGCCGAAGTATGTTCTTCTACTTATTTATGATTTTCTTTCCATTTAAAAATAGTATTAATGAATTATTACAAATATTAATTAATTGAAAAATTATAAATTTATAAAATTATAAATAATATACTATATTTAATTATAAATAAAAAAATAGAAAATAAAAATCAAAAAATAATAAATAATTTTTTAAAATTTTTCAAAAAAATTTTACTTAAATTTTACGGCGTTTTAAAAAAAACCACCGTTAATTTTATTTTAAAGAAATTTTTTTAAAAAAAATTAAGAATAATTTTTTAAAAAAATTAGTGGGGGTTTTATCACGGCGGTTTTAAAAACCACTGATATATTTTTTATTGAAAAAAATTTAGCGGTGATTTTAAAAACCACGGCGATAAAACTGCGGCTAAAACACTATTTTCTCATAGTGAATCCTTGATTTTTTCTCCATAGTTATCTAATAATATCCAATTTTTCTCCTTAATATGCAAGTGATAATCTAGTGAATACATGAGATAAATGTTTGATATATGAACCCCTATAAGGGAATAAAAGAGATAAGGAAGCATAACATTTGAGTCAAAGTTAAAACATAATGTCATAGTATCTAAGGTACATGAGTAATGATGTTGAAGAATAAAATAAAGAGCATGGTATCATAGGTTCATAGAAACTTGGGAATGTGTAAATGAAATAAAAATATGACATAAGCATATGACAATGCAACATCCAAATAACATCACATGGTGGAAAGATCCCCATAATGGATTATGTTTACTATCCATTCCTATAAATGAAGTATCATGAGACAAAAATAATACACAATTCATTGGAAATATATTCAATTTTAGGCCCATCCATCACATTCACATCATATACATGAATATGCATTCCAGATAGGCATAAGAATAAAAATGTATAAACATAAAAATTACACATGGAAAGAAATAAGTTGAAAAATATTATCTGATAATGTAACCAAAAGAGAATCTTTAATGAAGGAACTCTAGAAATGGTCATAAGGAATGTATTACCCCATCAATTGAAGGGATAATATGCCAAGTATACAAGTGAGATCCCTATATAAAGAATTTATAAGCATTATTTAAATTTAATGATAGAAAAAGTGAGTTAGATATAGAATGTTCATAACTATAAGAAAATGGTTGGTTCAAAATATCCCTTACCTTACGCCAAATTTTTCATGCATGTTCTTTATTTCCAAAAATAATAAAAATTAAGTTCGTTATTTTCATTCATTGGAAACATTTTTATTCTTATTATTTTATTAATTTTAATTTTATCCATTCCATATTCATTTACATTACCAATTGATTTTAGATAAGATGTCATGTAGATAAACATCTCATTTGTCCAAAATCACTTTGGTGTGTTGATAAAGGTAAAATATATTTTTATTAAATAATATATATAATGTTAACCATGAAATAATTATCATTTTTACACCAAATTTATACTTTATATACTATTCATGAAGTATGGTTGTGTAAAATGAACTATGTTACAATCATGGAGAAAGTAGATAATACATATGCATTAATAACGATTGAATTATTCAATGATCAAGATGGAAAAAAGGTGTGTGTTATATTAAATTTTCACAGATATAATTTTGTCATAAAAATATAATTATTTAATATTTAAAATTTCATATTCTATCTATGTGATACTATAAAAAAATTAATCACATCTTTTTGTGAGGTGATAATCTTCCGTGCACATGAACAACGTTATCATTTATTTAATGGATAGTAATGTATAAAAGTATAGGAAAAAATAATTATCACTAATTTTTAATATTTCATTAATATCATATATAAACTACCAATTCATCCTTATTATCCTCTATGTAATTTTTTTGAAATAAAACTAACATCACTTAATGAGGTATTAGAGAGCCGTACACATGAGGAACTTTATTATATTTTCTATAGAATTGAAATTAAGAAGGTATATAAGATATTATAATTATATAAGTTTCATTATAAAATATATATAATATAAAAAAATTCATATATCATTATATAAATCCATTAGAATATGTGGTGGAATATAAATTATATCGGTACATGAAGCCATAGTCCACCTTACATTTGATCAATGGTATTGTTTCCCATATGATTCTGGAGGAGATGGTTATAGTAAATTACTAAAATATAAATTAATAAAACTATATAGAATATACTTGTGTTATTATATCATAATTTATTGACAATATATGAAATATTTGGATGAATAAATAAAATACATTGCTCGGTTAAGGATGTTACCTCTTCTTCTGACATATTATTTTAGTTCACAAAAAAAATCCATCCTAGATAAATTTTATTACCAAAGAAAGGATTATTGAATGAGGTTAGTGAGTTGGGGAAGATACATTGTAATTTATTTGCCTAAAATTTTGTTTGGATCTGTGAAATGTAATGAAGAGTGGGTGGAATTTTATAAGTTGGTGAGAGGCCACACTTGTAATTTTAAATAAGAATGAATTCCACCCTTGTTTTTATAATTTCACAAGGCTTAGAAAATGGATAATTTAAGTACCTTGAAAGATATGAGTTATAAATACTAATATCTAATTATAATTATACATGGCTCACATCATTTTCAACAGTTATTGATTTAGTTTATCCCCTCTCCAGAAAACCCATTTTTACATTTATTATAGTAGCAATGTTTTTCCTTTTTCACTACTAATTATGGTAAAAATATTTTTTGAACTTATTATATTAAAAAATTATTATGATTCCAATTATAGAATCCATTTATAAATATTCACCTAATGTATTTAGAAGAATTAAATTTTAACGTAAACCCATATATGTGTCATAAAAACAGTTTTTCAAAATACAAACATTTAGAAGATTAAAAAATTATTATATCAAAATTCAAAATGAAATTAATTAGTATTACCTAATTTGGATAAATTTATATATAATTTATAAATTTTAATTTTAAAACCAAATAATATAAAATTGTGACTGTAAATGATATGAAATAAATGGAATTGTTTATTAAATTTTAGTATTTTGCATAACTTATTGAAAAAAAATCTTTTTTAAATCATTCCAAAAAAAATCCACCCTAAAATAATTTGGATATTATTATTTTAGAAATGAAGTTAATTATATAAAACTATATTTCTAAATTGAGTAGAAATTAAATTTATATTATGTGTTCAAATCACATCTAAACTTCCTTTTTTTTAAAACTATTTTTGAGAAATCATTTTTTTTAAATTGTTCTCATTTTCTTTAATAAGTGGATAAAGATTGATTATATTTTATACATATTTAAGATATATGATTTTTAATAATATTTTGATCCATTTTAATTCCATTCAACTTTACTCCTTGGTCAGAATGGCCATGTTTAAAGAAAACAATATTTTAATAGAGCATCACTTTTTTTTAAACATGTTGACGAATGCATTGAAATCTATTAAAGAGGTCAAATTTCTTTTGAAAATATATATCGTAATGTATTTTGGTGTTACATAAATAATTTAAAGGTAGAATTAACATTAATATATGCTGATTGAATTAACCTATTCCTATAGTGGAATAAAAATTCAATAGGTTTGTGACCTGACTATCCATATTCTGATTTATTCATAGTCTATATCACATTCATCAATGAGGAGATGAAACAGTTCTTCATTCAACGTATTGTTGAATAATTTTATGATGTTTTTTAAATAATTATATGCATGTATCAAAATATATTGGTCATTTTTATTATTGGAATAATTTTAGGAACATATCCCATTTTTCTACTTCCATAAAAGATGAATCATAAAGTGAACAAGGAGTTAAAGATATATTTACAAAACCCTAAGCTGAAGAAATTTATCACCATGAAAATTTACCCTTGGGGTTCTGGTGTTCTATTCTGTATTATTGGTGATGGTTCATATCACTCATGTGTTGAATAATTAATATTTAAATGGTTTATATTAAATAACAGGTTTGATCTTTCTCATATAGAATACCTATTTGATCAACTAATGTGAGGCAAGTTTTTATCCACTATCTAATAATGCTCATAATATCAACAGTTATAGCTAAGGTGGGATGATAATCCTCAAAAAAACATTCCAATGTATTTTTATATTATATGAGCCCATTATGATGATATTTCATTGGAATAATGAGTCATAATTGTTTTTCTATAAAATGAATAGGGTCTCTCATCAACATTTTTAATCTTTCATGATTTATTTTTTCATTAATAATTATGTTTACTCCTATAAACAAATATTTCATGCTAGAAATTGATAGAACAATTTGAGTACACTGAGTGATTATTAATTATATACTAAGATCTCCAAAATTAATTTATTTAGTAGAGTTTTTTTCCTTATGGAGGGTGATATTAAATATGAGAATATAATTATTACATAAGAAAGATAAGGTTGTGGGTTTTTTTATAGTTAACTAAGATTATTTTTAAGATCAATTGGTTTATTGTATTGTTTTTCCTCATTCAGGATTGAACAAACACTTTTGCATACAAGTATAAAAAATCATGACCTTAAACATGAATTGGTCATAGTATAAGTGGTTTGATGCTTCTAACAGATAATGTTTAGTGTTGAATAGAATTTTTATGATTATTTTGATCCTAAACATACACATGTGAAGGAATTATACCTAGTATTATAATGTATTAAGTATTAGTCATAGATAAATATTGAAACATCTTGGGTGAGTAGTCACTTATGGTAAACTGAGGATTGGGATACATGAGTTGCACAACCTGAAACAAGTTTTAGTTTTCTAGGCCTTGGTATATATGTTCAGATGATAAATTCATTTCATATTTTATAAATCTATTTTGATTTATAATAACCATAATACAATTTTTAATATCTTTTCAGAACATAACCTAATTTTATGTAAAATAAATAGGGTAAATTACTTAATTTCCATTGAGATTCAGATGACATTTACACCAAGTAATGTGATTGTTGTGGTTGAATCACTGTGGTTGAAGACAACATCTAAGGAAATTTAATCAGGATAATAGAAAGTGGATGCTAATTAGATTTTTTTCTAAGAGATGTCTTGATTATTAGTTATATCAGGTAAAAATTATACTTTAAAACAATGGGAATTACCACCTCACACCTTGATAGAGTAATGGAGATTCAGTTATCTACAATAGAATACTAGGACTTGAGAGAGACATTCTATGGTAGGGAACCACCACCCTATTAGTGCTAGTGTGATGATGGCATACTTAATACATGAGGTTGATTTGTTTTCCCTATGTCTATTCATGAGGGATTGATATTGAACTCACAAACAATTAGAGATGATGTTCACTCAAGTATGGAAAAAATATATTTTGACACTCATAAATTGTATTGGTTGCATATGATATAGAAGAAAATAGATGGTTTTGTTTCATTAAGAAATTCATGTTAGTATGTAATTGTCAAAAACAATATCTTTTCATGTGTTATTTATGTGTTACCATACTTTAGTGCAAGTGGAATGATGTGATGAGTGATTTCATGATTGTACTACAAGGTTTTCTTAGAAATAGTTATTCAGTATGGTTTATAGTAGATTTATTAGCCTAAAAGTCCCATTTAACACAGATTAGTGTTACCCAAAATATTATTGAGCTAGGAAAGTTATACATATGATATATATTATGTTTTCATGGATTCCTAAAAAGTATACTATAAATTTTTTATTTCCAATTTATTCCTTTAATATAGTATGGGATTTAGAAGAAATTTTATATTTAGGAACATTTAAAAAAACCCTTTGAATGATGGATATTAAGATTGTGAAATCCAAATTCTAGAAGAATTTATTAGTGAATATACCAAATATTTTATTTTTTCATTGGAGATTTATATCAATTATATTAATTTTCCATGAAAAATAGTTTCTATGAATCATTTCATATATAACGATTCAAATCCATGTATGGTAGATTGCACCAATGATTAAAATATTGGCTATAGGTATGTGTGTATTTTATTATCTAATTGAATCTAATCTCAGAGGAATCAGATAATATTCAGTGGTTTTTATTTTTTGGCTATAAAATTGAAATAAAAAATATTCATATGAAAACCAATGATTTTTTCTTCTAGATTTTTAAAAGGGAGGATAAGTATTCTTTAGAGTTTTGTCTTGATTTGTAAACAAATAGATGTTTAATAAAGGAATACTTATCATCAGTTTTTTGCAATAAAAATTGTTTGATGAAGACATTGTTACCACTGTATACTGATTATGTATTCCTCAAATATTTCATGCAATGCATTAATTATTCCACATATCTCAACTCTAGAGATTTCATCTTGAACCTTTTGATTATATCGGCATTGTTGATTTCATGAAATATGTTAACGTGTGGTTTGTGGAATAGTGATTTTATATAATTAACTAGATTGGGAAGATACTATGTTTAAATATGAAACCTCATGTATTTGTTTATTGGTATGATGGGAATATCCATGTTGAGATGCGAGAGAGAGAGGTTGATATATGAGCCTAGTTGATAGAGATTTTCACTGGTGATTCACAATCATGTCTCTAAAGGAGTAGTTGTCATATAGTGGGGAGTATGTATCAGCCAACATATATAGAGGTAAAAAGGATTACTTTTATTGTAGAATAAATAAAAAAATTTAAAATTTAAATGTTTTATG
This sequence comes from Viscum album, assembly GCA_963277665.1. Lineage (NCBI taxonomy): Eukaryota > Viridiplantae > Streptophyta > Magnoliopsida > Santalales > Viscaceae > Viscum > Viscum album. Next base: position 1,154,073,235 of record OY728140.1, read on the forward strand.
ATTTAGTATTTTTATATTTTGTATTATTATAATATCACACCATAATGGGTCACATTGGGTTATAACGAAGGGGCTTGTATTGTGATGAACATAGATAATGAAACAAAATCTGACATTAGATTAATTTATTATTGTGGATTTATTTCACACCACAACATGAGGTGTGGAACCATGAACCTCAATATAACACTATAATGTGTTGTTCAGGAATAATTAATTGTACACTCTAATGTCATGATGCTTTTTTTCACATCGAAACATATTCCTAGTGGGGGGAATTTTGTGGTGATGCATGCAGTCACAATATATTGTTACTTATATATTTTTCTATTGTAATTAAAATATATAAAATTTATAAGTCCTTATAAAATGGTTTGTTAATTTTCATCCATGTAGTGAAAAAATCCCCTATCCACTATGTTACTTCATCCTCTATGTGTGATATGTCTTCCATCTTTTATTAGAATTTTGTTTAATATGTTATGATAGATATCTATTTGAGATAAAATAAATCATTTTCTATCTATTCTTCATATTTATCATATTTTCATAAATATCATCCTAAATTCCTAATCTTGGATATATTATTTAGATGAGATATTTCTTATAATTAATACTTTATCTCTTAGTTCATTCAAACATTATCATTGGTTTATATGATTTCTCATGAATCTTTTGATGTGTGCGGTCAGCGGGTGTTGACGTACAACCCAAAATGAAAACATATTCTATTTCATTAATTAATATATTAAGGAGATAATTTATATATATATTGTGATAGTATTTATAAGCTTGGTATTATTAGTACATGGTTGATGATGTTTTTGTCTCATTGGGAGAATGGTAAAGTATATATCCAAGGGAAACCACAAGGGGTTCCCTTCCTTATGTTATAACTATAGTTTCCATGAATGGTTTTCTAGAAAAATCATTGAATTTATAAACATGAGTGTGTGATATTATCATTATAAGGGATACTTTTTATATAATTATGGAATGAAGAAGGATTTTTTTAAATGAACATTATATAAGGAGTAGTTTTATGGGATCTCATATCATGATAATTTGTTGATAGCTCATTCACATGTATTGTAAATATTTACTGATAAATCATTAATTTGTTTTTTTAATTAGTGTTATATTATTCACTTTTAATATTTTATTTGTGGAATATTAATCACATTAATGGATTGACAAGGCATATATTTTTCACATAAATTATTAAATCTATGATATCCTATTCACATCTTATTATTATATGTCAGTGATAAATTATTCACATTTATGATTTTAATTGTATTATTTAATGTAACATTATTTTAAATATTAGAGGTATATCATCCATATACATTGTATGGTGGGAGATAAATCAACAACCATAGGATGTTGAAATTATGATATATCATCCATTCTTATTATGATTTAGTGGTAAATCATTTAGTTTTATAACTGAGTGTGGTAACACATCACTTACTCTCTCATTAGTTATAGGGGTGTCTTGTATAATTTTTTATTAATAATTAGTGATAAATAATTTCCCCTAAGTATTGATATGAATGATTCCTCATTCACACAGCCCATGAATTTTAGTTTTGACCATCTACCCTTGATGATGAGTATATTTATACCTTAATCATTTGTCATCACTATTTTTTTGTGGCAATCTATCCACACTTTAGAAATTATTGCGATTATGAATTATTCTCTATGGATAGTGAGCATAATGATATACAGTTCAACTTATTTATGCTTCGATGATAAATAATTCACATTGAAAAATATATTACAGATACATCATTCATATCATTGTTATGAATTTGTGATACATCAATCAGAATAGATGAATAATGGTCCATCTATAATTAATAGTATGTGACATTACAATTACACTTTATTGACTAGAGATTTCTTTTTCTTATGATAGATTGTTCAAATTTATTATTGATATGATTAGTGATATATCTTTCACACAATGGTAGTATTCATTTTACATAGGAATTAACCTATCCATAAATTTGATTAGGTATGTATGATCAATCATTTTAATTATAGTTGAGCATTCGAAGACATGATGTGTATATTTTTATATTTTTTCCAACAATATATTGTCTTTAATACACTTATATATTGTCGAATCATTTCAGTAATGTTTTGGTATTAATTTACAATGAATTAATCACACAAATCATGATAATTATGTGTACGAAAAAAAATTCATGATCATTGATTCATGTATGTCAAAGGTACCAATATCGATGGATGGCCTAGATAATTGGTTATAGTGGCAGATGGGGCTATGAAGAAACTTAGAACTTGTTTTGATAGTTCCTCCTTTCAATTATAATTTTTTCATACTATGTATATAAAAATCCCATGAGGTGATCCAATGTACCGCTATATGACTATGTTTAATTACAATGGGAATCCATATTATTGTAGAAATTGATATATTTCATTTTAGCCAGCTCAAATTTGGAATATATATAATATATTTTCATATTATGATGATGGTTTATCAATATTGAATTCACTATTTTTATATTTTTCATATCCATAGTGTAAATTATACAAAATTTATATATATATACCCTCATCAATAGTATTAATGCTCTGAAATATAGGGTAACGATGTTGTTATGTGGTGACTTGATCATTAAAGTTTCAGGTTGATCCACATATGGAAGTTACCTTGGATCATAATAAATTATTTCATAAGAAAATACCCACTCTTCCACCCACATGAGAAAAAAATATAATATATATATACATACACACACATACATAAGACAAATAACTCAACACAAACAATAAATATTTCAATATTATATACATGAATAACCTATCTAGTAATCAATTAAAAAATAATGTGTCACATAGTGGGAAATATATTATTACGAATAGTAAAACATGAATCACTCAATAAAATAAAAAATTATATTAAATATAAAATTTACTAAAAAATTAGTTTAGTAAAGAATTTATCATTTTATGTTAATCTTAGTCAACCCCATACGAATATAATCTCATGTACTGCAAAAAACATATAAGAGATTATTAATCTCCTATCAGTGACTCTGTTGAACTATCTTTTAAATCCAATATATCAAATTACATTTTGTAAACCATTAAACAAGAAATACTAGATTATCAATTTCCTCCTTGATAAATACAAGAAACTAGGAAATTTAAATGTTTTTATAAACCCATACTCTCTAATTATTAACACCTAGATAACATTATGGAAGAATAATCGAAATGAAATACTGATTTCAAAATATAAATGAAATAGTTATTCCAAGATTCAATTTAATAAAACGTTAATATGTAGGAAAATATATAGATAATGGTAGAACAATATTAGTTTCATAAAACTAATTAACCAATAGAATCTTAAAGAAGATATAGATCGGCCAAGGTGAGTTGAATCAAATTGAGGTGATTAAAATGGATTTAAGAGCTTGAAGAGTGGGACTTGAATAAAAAATTAGAGGAAATAAGGAGTTTTTGTTTTATGATGTTTTATTTTTAAGGTGAAAAGAATATTTTAGCAACCAATTTACCACCCATGAATCTTTCAGTACACGGTATATGTCCAATATGTACCCAATCACTAAAATAATATCCCCTATATAACCTTCTAGATTCCATTGGGTGTATGGAGCCCTTTAATGAGGTACAGATTGATTCTGTTACACCTACATCCCTTCATAATCATTATATATTTTATTAATTTTCATTAATACCTATTGAACACAATCATTCATTTGTTTAGAAACTAAATATATAGAAATTATTAAAATCTAATCCATAATTATATGGGTCATTATACATGAGTGTCATTACACATAGCCTATATCAGTGTACCAAAATATAAAATCATAAAATCATCAATCACATTATCTTTGATATTAATAATAATGTTTTATGAAATTTCATTAAATATTTCTAAATTTTATATAAGATATATATTAACATGTTATATATATATGAGTAGTAGTATTTAAAATATAACATGATGTTAAACCCGTTCTATAATGTATTTATTCAATTATATTTTATAAATGCCTTATTAAACATTTATGTCTTTAATAATATATAAATCTTTTCCTCAAATAGTTCATCAGAAACATGAATTTATTGTAGAGAATATAAAATTTTATATATTAACACAAATTACATTAGTGAAACATTTTATATCTTATTAATAAATAAAACAATATAAGTAAAAATTATTGATGTATTAAATAATAAAAATTTGATTTATATATATTGTAAATATCTAAATTGACTAAATATAAGTGCAATTAAATCTAAATACCTAGACAGAAATATAACACATTCTTTTATCTAGTCACATTCAATAATACATATTTCTAATTTAACATTTTTTTATAATTTATTTCATTTGACGGTTTAATAACAAAATATTGGGGAAACATATTTAAATATTTATGAAATGAGTTGGGAAAAATTAATTTAATTTTGGAGAATGAAAATGAATTAATGTTTTGTTTTAATGGGATACATTGGATGCTAATGTATGGATATTCATATAATATTTTATCATAGAAATGAACAACTAAATTTATTATTATAATAATAAAATTTTTCGGAATCATCTCAATATGACTGGGTATATTTAAAATTATTTCCTAAATACTATCATGTTCATGTGACTATAGATTTATATCAAAAATATATTGACTAATGTGAAAAATTGATCAAAACTATTTTTGTTCATGTAATAATTTATAAAATTAATTTTTTTAATATCACTAAAGAATATATATATAACTTGATTTTTAAATTTAGGTACAATACAACACTTTTACTCAATAGGATGATCCTCGATTATATAAAACATATTTGGATTAAATATTTAATAAATGGGATTTTTTTAAATTAAATGTATTACTAACTCAACTACCCTTGAATGGTTGTTAAATAACCCACATATAATTGTATAAGTGAAAGAGGTATGTTCCATGAGATTTTGGACATAATTGAAGTTATTTAGACAAATATTGAATAATTTAGATGTATAATATTCACCTATGTACCCTGAATATTGTTACATAGAGTGTGATGAATGAATTTTTCTATAAAATTAAAATTCAAGGTCTCTTATGGGTTTTCCAATCTATTAATTATGATCATCTATTATATGAAATTTTCAAGAGACTTTTTCATAATATCCCAAATAATTAAATTTAGCTATAAAATTGTAAATCAATTCAAAACCACCATATTTATTACATGAAACATAGATTTAATGACTAATTTATCATAGTGATAATATAATAATGTTTTATTGGTAACTTCTTAGTGGAATAAATATCATGAGACTTCATGGTTATATTTTAGTATGTATTTGTTATGAAAATAAATGAAAATAACAATTTTCTTCATATTTTTCTTCATTAATTATTTTTATTCTAGTATATTTGTATGGTGATTATTATGTTCACCCAAAAAATTATGATAATCCGATTCCCATTTTCATTAGGGATGTTAATGAGGATATTGTGTTTTTAAAATATAATAAATTTCATTAATTTTTTTGTGCAATTTAATTTTTTTATTACAACTTTTTCAATTCACATCAAAAATAATTAGAACAATTGTTTAAAAAATGCATCTATAGATCTCTAAATGAATTAAGATGAATGATTCCATTACCATTGGGTTTATAAATTACCAATAAGTGGGATTTAATATTTTTATTCTTTTAAAAATTAATTAACAGTCTAATTAATAAATTTCTAATTCATATAGTCATAGGTCATGTAATAAAGGAGTCCATGATACAATTTAGTCAATTTAGTGAATTAAGTTCATAGATTCATAAGAATCCATGATTGAAAAATTTAATAAAAAATGAACCATCAATATTCAACTACCTATCACAACATCTTGTTCATGTATGAAAATATCTTTTTCTAAAAATATTTTTCCTGAAAAAATGTTTTGTTCCGTTAAAAAATATGGTCTCAAATGTTTTCATTTTGAAACCCCATATAAATATAGGAGGAAAAATCATTTTACAAATAACTGGTAATGGTATCTCTTTAGAAGATACATGTAATTCCTTATGGGATTAACCATAATACATCTATTTTAACACGTAGAGTAATCAGGTTTATCATCTAATTTCATTTTCCTATGAACAAAAAATCATGTCATAAAATACAAAATTAGGTCACCATTATTGGAAATTCAAGATGTTGTTTTTCTAACATATCTTATAATGATGAATTATATATATGTATATTTTAGATATGAAATAATTTCTTCTAAGTTTCACTTTTTTCATTTTTTTCATACCATTTTCCCTATTATGATTATTATTTTTTCTTTCAATAGAAACATTAGTTTGTAAAATATCACATAAATTGCTCAAAAAGAATTAAATAAATAGAAATATTACTCTTTTATCTGGTGATTGGATGAATTTTTATTAGGAGACAATATGTACTAATGGATGGTTTCAAAGACAATAATGTTATGTATAACATACAAAATCAACCAATCATTGACCATGGTATTGGAAAAAAAACATACATAATAGGGGGAAACTAAAAAACCTATTCAATTTTACTTTTTATATTAAACGATGATTATCCCTATATATTTCCTATCATTTTTAATAGTATTTTCTATATAGATACAATCTCATAGATTAGAAATTTTAATTTATTCATTGATTCGAATCAATAATTAATCATCCCCTAGATCTGGAGAATAATATTGAGTTTAAACTAGGAGTTATAAATCTCACTGAAAACATAAATCAATCTTGATTTTTACTATATAAGGACCAAAATTATATATTATAAGCCTCCTTGTTGTTATTTGATTCATTCCATAATAATTAAACGACCAACTATATTTTTCATATTTTATTATATCTATTCTTATTAATAAATTATGAAAATGATTTTATCCAAGGACTTCTATATGAATGTACTACAAATTTTACAGATTTTCTTAAACCTTCCTAGAAAGTTATTTTCCACCATCCAATTTTGTTATGTTATGGAATAAAATACTATCTTTTTGGTGTTTTTTTGTAAATAACAATATAAATAATTGAAACACATAAAAGAGTATTTAAGGAAGTGTCCACACAATTGATTACCAATATGGATATTTATTTAATGTATACATAATGGGATAATAAGTATAAAAACCATTTCTTTTACATGGAAATGAGTTTATGTATTATGAGGATGGTTCTTAATGAAATGTTTTTTTATTGGACTACATGTTTAACAACATTTTCTTATGTAGTTATAAAAATAGGTAAAAAATTTAGAGAATATGTAATTTTGATGAAACCACAATGATTCAAGATCAATTGGATGCATTTTCTATAAATATTTTTTTATGATAATCTAGTAGCACCAGTAAATATTCTTCCACACAAATATTTTCTTGATTTCTTTGAATACCATGTAATAGGAGAGTATTCATTAATAAACATCGGTGTATTTATGATAAAATAGGACTAGGATTCACAAAAAATGTCTTTGAACCCATTTATAATATTTTAAAACCCATTATGGAATGAGAATATGATCTACAAATAAATATTATAAAAGTAATAAGTAAAAAAATAAATCTATCAATGAAATCCATAATATAAGAAAACAAAATAACAAAACTGTCCTTTATTTTAATACTAATCGAACATATTTTATAAGGTAATATATTTATAAAAAGGGTACACAAACCCTTAACCCACCCAAATCAATTGAAAAAATAGTAGGAACCTAATTTATAATTTTAAGATGATATATCTATGTTCTCTAAAAACATTTCAATTAGATTACACAATAAATAGTTCTATATCTAGATCTTATACTAATGTATTTTTAATTTTTATAATGGATTATCAAGAGTAAATCAAGGTATACTTCGAGAAAATACAAAGAATAATCCAAGGGATTAGGCTATAGAAGTAATTATGAGATGTTGGAATGTGATTACATCATAATATAATGTTATTCGGTAATATAATTCTTAAAATTATTATATATATCCAAATAAATATAAAAAACTATGTAATGATTATAAATAAAACCAATAAGCAGAAAATCTAGACATAGAGAAGGATTTTATCTCATATAAGTAATAAGATGGACACAATGCCTTTTTTCTCCTCTATCTTTTCTAGTTAAATTGATATATCATTAGATGGTCCAAATATTTGAGATTCTATGGAATATTTTACTATAATTTCATATATACATATTATTTATGGAATCTTGTTGTGAAAATCCAACACAACAAAATTTTATAAAGGTTCATCCAAAAAATAAAATTAAATTAGAAGACTTGGAACCATTTTTCCATTGTGAATAATGAATGGTAAGAGATAAAACAAATATTTCTCCCTATTTAAAAGATATGGGGATACTTTTTATTCAAAAAACCAATGGCCAATTTGAGTTTGGAAAATCTCATTGGGATTTAGTCTATAGTATCAACTTTATTGGCACCAATTTATTCATAAATCATTGTTTGGATGATCTGAAATCTACTTGAATTATCCATCAATTAATCTATCAAATAAAAATGTATACAGTTTAAGTTAAATATAATGTGTTAATTATATTATGAAAATGTATACATATAGTTTATTTTTTATTTCAATATAGTGAAAGATATAAAATTACAAATTATTTAAGGAACAAAATTCCATAAAACCTGATAAGTTATAAATGATTTCCATCAAGAGTATATTTCTTTTATAGTTACTAAATAAAATGTTATGAAAATGAATAACATGTTATATTAATCGAGACTATTTTTTATCACATAATATATTGAAAATTTTACGGGATATTTCATAGCATATTTTGATTCACCTAAACTTTTATAAGATCATTATTTAAGTAATGAATAAGAAGTAATATATTTTGAATAAATTATGTTTATGTTAGTCCAAGGTGATTTTTATTGTAAATGGGAAGCTATTTTATGGGATATTGGATAGTGAATGTACAAAAGCAATTGTTTCATTTTTTATTAAGGATCTATAACATAAATAGAATCATAAACCCTATAAAATAATTTATACTTATTTATGGAATAAATATACATTACCAGATCTTGTAAATTTTTCTATAATGGTTAGATTGTAGAAAAATTATTCATATTTTTGAATAAGAAGAAGAAATCCACTGGAAGAGATGTTTCCAAAATAAATGGAATTAGTGAGAAAATTTTAACAAAAAAATTACTTTTGGATAATGGTTTCAAAAAATACAAAGAACTATATAAAAGGAAAATCATCACCAATATGAGGTTTAAATGATGTAATTAATACAGTTACATAATGTTATATTTATATATTGTATCTTAGATAGTTTATGGGTGTTACTGTAACTTATAACCCACATAAGGGAGGGATAATGATGGTTAAAAAAATTACTTGATTCCCACCTATAAAGTCCTAGGGTATCAATTTTTCATTGATTTGAGGAATTTGAAATATTTTCTAAAGAAATGTCACTTTTAAAATTGATATATAGTTCATTTTTATTATTAATGCATGGAAAATTATTTTAATTACATAGATAATGTAAATTCAATATATATTTATATTATTATTATAACATCCCTAGTAAATAAAAAATAAGATATTTTCCATATATATTAATATTTGTGAATTAAATATTAATTTTACTTTAAAGGGGACGCCATGTTTGATGGCGTACATGATACACAATAATGGGTTTCTTTGAAATCTTACGTCGCACAATAATATTATAATATTATTATTTTAAACGGTTGTTAATGCCTAGACATTGTATTGGATGGAATAAACAGAACTAACTAAAATATGATTATACATGTTTGTTAATTTTTTTTACAATTATCCAATAAAAGATAGAGGCTTAATATGTGAATGAATGTAATTTTAATCATAATTAACTTTAAAAGGTTTATTTACCGCCTTTTGATGGCAAAACCTCTTTAAATCTAGTTGTAGACACTTTTATATGTTCTATTTGACCAAATAAAATTCTTCTTTATAATTGGGGAATAATAATTTACTTTGGGTAATTTTTTGGAATTTTTATGATAAAATTCATTTTTTAATGAATAGTGAAAAATATAGTATTTTAATTCAAATCTGATTTTTAATATAATTTATTTATCTAGATATATTATATTTTTAATTGGTTCTAAATTATATTTAGTTTATATTTTTACCATTTAATCTAATTATGGTTATTGAAATTAATTTCACTTTGAAATTGGTCATAAACAAGTGTCGATGTTTGGATAGTTATTATTTCTTGAAAACATGCCATTTGTTTTGACAGCTGAAATTAATTTAAAATTAATTTCTATGACATATGTGTTCTGAATTATGGAAAATGGATTCTATATATGGAATCATCAGGTCCAAATTTTGTAAATAGGTAACTTTTATTTTTTTCCACTATGATTATTTAATTCAGTAAGTATTTTATTTACCATGGTTAAAAGGTAAATGTGGTAAATAAGGTTAAACAAATATTACAATAATAATATAACATTACCCTAAAATGTGTCCTAATCCTATTAGTTGATACGTATCCGACCATGGTCATCCTTGGGTCAACTTAGGGGCCCCATGGAGCCACTTATGTGTGATAATGACATTTTATATTAATTAATTTAATGTATTGACAAAAATGACATAAAAATATGTTTTGGTAAATTAATTTTTACATGGTGTAATATAAGTTATATTTTAGACTATAAATATTCATTTGATATATCAAACAAGTTTCTATATCATGGAATTGTTTTTATTATTTGTAGACATCATATAAATAAAATTATTTATGACACAATAATAATGGAGTGATTACCTCATTAATAAATCATTTAAATATATAATATTACAAAGATTAAAATAATATCCAAAATCTTTTGAATTCTTATTGGATGATTTTATTTCTACCATGAGTCATATTATCGTCGACTTTAATAAGTTTTGGAACTTTTTAAAACTAAAATTATTATATAATAAAATAATATTTTCACACTTTCCTAAAGAGCCCCTCCACCCCCTTATAAAATGACCTCACCTAAAACCCATTCCTCACTCCTCTAAATCACCTTGGATCGTCCAACCCCTACCCAAATAATCTCTCAAGATATCTCTATTCCACCTAGAAGCATTAACTTAGGCAGAAGTCACATCAATAAGTCTTTTTGGTTCAAATCAATGGGAGTTACCTGAATTAAAGGTAAGGGTTTCTCTTAAATTATTTTCTTTTATTTTACTTATATAGCCACTAAAATCTTTTTTTTTCATTAATTTTAAAATAAAAACAGTATACTTAGTATTCTAGGATTTTTTTATATTAATTTTTTTAACTACACTTACACACAGCCCCATCTAATTGGTAAAGAACATACTGTTTCATTGGATGGAAAACTAACGCCTCACGAAAAGATGACTATTCAATTATCTCCTACCACCTCTAATGGTGGCCATTAAGATAGAACTATATTTATATTTGATACATATTATGTTTATGTATTCTTTACGCTTCTGTATTTATCATTTATAGCATACCATAATGGTTTCCATTATGGGTAAGTGCGATGATTTCATTTTTAGAAGTGTGGACAACCGCACCTCAAAGTGTTATGACTTGTTAAATGGATTATGTGGGACATATAAAGGATGAAGTAAATGATATTATATATGATATTTTACTGTAACTATAATATACCTTTATATCATTATTTTTTCATTCCATTAAATACGAAATAGAAATAAAAGTAGCGTTCATGCGTACGTACGTCATACCATCTCTATTAATGGTGAATTTCATTTCTTACCAATAATGTTATGTTATGTTATAAATATAGGTATATAATAGATATATATGATATATATGATATCTAAATCATGAATATAATTCTAGATATGATGAACTTCTTACCACGTGAAGAACTCATAATTATAAGAAGTCCAATTTTTTACTCAAGAACCAAATATCGACAAAATAACCGTAATTAATTTAAATGATTATATAATACTTATAACATAGTAATAAGTGATATAAAAAGAATAATAAACTTTAAAAGGGTTCTTAATTATGTATAAATTAACATTAGATTATTATTCATGATATTAAAGAACGAACGGGTCAAGTCGGAGACGATGTAAGGGACATTGTCTCAATCTCTTTTCATTGAGGCATATTTTTTTAATACACTACTTCCTTTTATATGATATATAAACACCTTTGAATTTTCATTTCATTAAAAGGGAATATTTCTATAGGAAGTGTTTTATTGAATGACAGAAAAAAATGTTAATTTTTAATGTAAGCGGTGGCAACGACTTTCCACCGACGCGAGTATTATTTGATCTTTAGCTTCCTTAACAAGCCGTAATGTTTTTAAAAGGAAATTAAATTCCATATATTCTTTTACTTATATGGGTATTGAAAATGGTTTTTATAATGGATATGTAATGTCAAGATATTTGAATTATATATTGTGATTGAAATGTGGAAATTTTATCTTTCATTATGTTTGTTTTATTTGTTATGAATATGTTAGGGTTTTTTGCCATTGTTACCTATACAGGTGGTTCAATGATAGACCTAGGGTGGGTGATCCCTATATAGTTCTCTAATGCATTTGGAAAAGTGATGGAGGTAAACAAGAATGTTTCTCCTAATAGATGTAGGGAATATAATGTGATGGGTATTCCAAATGTAACTCCCTACGTAGATGTGATGGATATAATGTAAGTTTGATATGGATGCTACAAGTTTCATTTGTGATTTATGTTTTTTATGTGTTATTCATAAATATTATTATTTCATGATGTATGTTAAAGAGCTTATGATATGTATTCAATGATGAAATAATGTTATCTTTATTTTTTTATAACCATTACTGAGCTTTTTATTCTCATCCCAAGTTTTGAAACATTTTTTAGAGGACCTAATGATAAATAGGGTCAAGGACAGATCAAGGAAAAGTCATCCTATCTAAAAAATGAGGCTAGACATGACTCTCTTTTTTGAGAGTTTTTATTTTATGAAAAAATGGAAACTAAGAAGAAGTGTATACCTTGTAATTTTTTAGGGGTAATGTAATAGTTATGGGAAAATTCTCTAAAACTCTAAACCTGAATGGATCCTCATTGTGAATTATTCATTTATTTCAATATTATGTAATGCTTAAGGCTGGGTCCTTATAGTTTATATTAGATGTCGGTTTAGACAACTCTAAGAGTTAGGGTATTGTTAAATTAATATTCATATATTAATTAATGTAAGTACTATAATGATATTTCATTTACATATTATCAGTTTGCTTCTCCTATGATATTTCTATGTTCAGAATGGTTTTCCATATGGGAAACAGGGCAACTATTTTGGGATGACATCCGAATGAAGACAACCTTCCAAATTAGTAACCTGAGATTGTCGGAATCAAAAATGAACATTTTTTTGTTGATATGGCACAGTTGACTCAGGCTATAAATGGTGGTGGTATCCATGCATGAGATCATCTGGATTAACCACAAAGTAACATGTTAGTAGTGGATCATTTCATGAGTCAACATCCCCCATCATTCATAGGATCATCAGACATTGTTCTAGATAAAGGATGTATTAAAGCACTGGAGAAAATATTTGTTGTCATGGGGTGTTCAGAACATCAAAATGTTAGTCTCTTTGTTTACTATTTTAAAGGTGATGCTGATCAGCGGTTGTCGATGGAGAAAAATATTAGGGATAGTGATGAGATTGATGCTCTTCATTGGGAATAATTAAAATGTTTGTTTCTTGAGAAATATTTTCCTAAGGTGGTTCATCATATGATGGAAAAAAATTCCTAGAATTGATGCTTGTGGATTACTCAATAGCTACTTAGGAACCAAAATTATGTTGACTAGAAAGGTATGCTCCAAATTTCATATGAGATAATGATAGTAAAATCAACCATTTTTACTCAGGATTAATGCCAAAGTATCCAAGAGATTTATCATCTCGTGAGTTCAAAAGTTATGAAAAACTTGTTCAATGTGTAGAGAAGGTAGAAATTGTGTTTGCCGATGATCAGGTGTTCTTTGACAACGAACAGAATAAGAGGTCGAGGTGGTATGAGAAAGGGAAGAACTCTTCAAAATGTATGATGGTAAGAAAGTTATGTTTTCTGTATGTGAAAATTGTGGGAAAACGAATTGTGGGGAATGTATTTTAAATTCTGTTAAGTGATTTCAATGTGTTAAAATGGGACATAAGGCTCTTAATAGCATTAAAAATGGTTAGGGTAATGGTAACAAAAAATATGATTTACAGTAAGTAAAATGTTTTAAGTGAAATGAAATGGGTCATTATGAAAATGATTGTCCAATGAAGAACTCAATTGAGGGAAACCAGCCATACTACAAGAAGAAAGGGGTGGTGAAATTCTATCCAACTACTTCCTTAGATCTTGCGACATAGATTGAAGTAGTAACTGGTACACTATTTTTTTGTTCAGATTATTCCAATGTGTTGTTTGATTCAGGGTCTACACACTCTTTCATTTCTGAGAAGTTTTCTAGTAAATTGGAAATTACATATGAAGATATAAATCCTTAACATAATGTAAAACACCTGTAGGAAATTTTGCGACAAAAAGAAAACATAAGAAACATATTTTTCATGTGTTCAGGGAGAATCTACATACAAACCATATTGTTTTCCTCTAGTAGAGTTTGTTGTTATTTTGTGTATGGATTGGATTTCTGTTTATCATGCTATGATTGACTACAGAACTAAAGAGGTTTCTTTTCATAAATATTTTCCATCATTGTACAATAACGAACCCTTTATCTTTATAACATATCAGGAAGTAGAGAAAATATTAAAGGATAGAAATGAATATTACCTAGAACATATTGTTGAAAATAAAGGAACTAATTAGATTAATGATGAGCTACTGTTAAATGAGTATCATGATGTTTTTTATGATGATTTTCCTGGTACAATACCTGATTGGGAAGTTGAATTTACTGTTTAAATAGTTCTTGATGATAAGACAATTTCAAAATCCCCTTATCGAATATCTCAAATTGAACCTTTGTATTTAAAGAAGAAATTGTAGGAGTTATTATAGAGAGGTTTCATTCAATCTAGAACACCCCCATGGGGTGATACTATCTTATTTGTTAAAATGTAAGATGGTTCAATGAGAATTTGCATTGATTATAGAGCATTTAATAACATCACTGTTAAGAACAAGTATCCTTTCCCTCATATTTATGATTAGTTTGATCCACACCAGGGCACTCAATATTTTTTTTGAAGATTGATTTGAGGTCGGGGTACCATTAGTTGAAAGAAAAGGAAGCAGATATTCTGAAGACCACGTTTCATACAAGATATGGCCATTATGAATTTCTAGTTATGACTTTTGGGTTAACCAATGCACCTACTATATTCATGAATATTATGAACATAATTTTTTGTGAGTTCTTGGATATGTTTGTGGTTGTGTTCATTGAAAATATTTTTGTTTATTCTAAATGTGAAGAGGAGAATGAGGTCACTAAAGTTTTTTCTTTCAAGGATTAAAAGAAAAGAAACTATATTGGAAATTCAGCATGTATGAGTTTTGGTTACAAAAAATTTCATTCATTTGTCACATTGTTTCAAAAAACTGACATAGCTATTGACCCTGCTAAACAAAAGTTGTTGAATAATGGACATGACCTACAAATATAACCGAGATTCGTACATTTCTTGGTTAGGTTGGTTATAACAATTGGGTTTTTGGACTATTTTCATGTTTATCTAGCCCATTTACTATGTTACATTCTTTTCAATTAAAGAATGTGATGATTTATTTCAGGAATTGAAGAGAATATTGGTGATTGCTCCAGTTTTGGAACTACCTTCCCAAACTGGTGAGATGTATTATGTATAGTGATGCTTCATTAAAAGGACTTGGATATGTCCTTATACAAAATAATATTTTTATTGCTTATTCTTCATGTCTGTTGAAACATCATGAGTTAAATTACCCTAAACATGATTTGAATTAGCGGCTGTTGTTTTTTATTTTAAAATTTGTAGGCATCATTTTTATAGGGTAAAATTTGAAATATATACTAAACACAAAAGTTTAAATTATATATTCACTCAGAAATAATTGAACATGAGATAGAGGAGATGGTTGGAATTAATCAAGGATTATGATTGCACGATCCTTTACCATTAAAAAAGGCAAATAAAGTGGTTTTTCCTTTGAGTCGGAAATGTAATGCTATATTAACCATATTACATTTGGAAGGAGATCCTTCGGTTTTTTATTTGATGAAATATGGCATAGAATTTTTTTCTGTAGGAAATTATTCTCTTTTGTTTCAGGTTTCAGTGAAATCATCTTTATCATGTAGAATAATTAAAGCACATATGGATGACAGTGAGCTGCAGAAAAAGGTAGAGTTAGTTCATAAGGGTAAGCTGAATGATTTTAATATTGATAATGGTTGTGATTTGAGGATTAAAAAGATATTATGTGTTCCTTGTGATTCACAGTTGAATACTAAGTTTTTATATAAAGCTTATAGTTCTCCATTTTCAGTTTATCCTGGCAGTAATAATATGTACAATGATCATTAGGAGTATTACTGTTGGGTTGGAATGAAAAGATATATTGTTGATTTTATTTTGAATTGTTTGACTTGTAAGAAGGTTAAAGCAGAGTGATAGTTACTAAAAGGGATGCTTTAGTATTTACCAGTACTAGAGTGGAAATGGTAAAATATATCCATGGACTTCATTGTGGGATTACCAAAGACATCTCGAGGTAATAATGCTATCTAGGTTATTATTGATTGGTTTACTAAATCATCTCATTTCCTTCCTATTTGAGATACATTATCTCTTGATCAACTTTCTCAGAAATATGATAACGTGGTAGTCATGTTGCATGGTGTTCCCCACTCCACTGTATATAATCATAATCCTCGGGTTTCTTCTAACATTTGGAAAGGCCTTCATAATTCATTGGGTTCTGAATTAAATTTTAGTATATCTTTTCATCTGCAATCAGAAGGGTAGTTTGAACGAACAATTTAGACCTTAGAGGATATTATACATTCTTGTTCATTGGGTTACCAGGGAAGTTTGGACCAATATCTTTCTTTGGTTGAAATATCTTATAATTAATATTTTCATTCTAGTATATAGATGGCTCCATTTCAGGAATTATATGGGAAGCGGTGTCGAACTCTAGCTGTTTGGGATAAATTAGGTGAAAGGAAGTTTATGGGACCCAAATTGGTAGAACAGATGGCCGAAAAAGTTTAGTTGATTCAGAATAAAATGATAATAACTCAGAGTAGGCAAAATTGATATGCGGATAACCGGAGGAAGGATCTCTCTTTTTTAGGTAGGTGATCGTGTCTTTCTCAAATTTTCTCCATGTAAAAGTGTGATGCATTCTGTTAAGAAGGGAAAGTTGAGTATGAGGTTTATTGGACCTTATAAAATCCTAGAGAAAATTGGATCAGTTGCATACAGAGTGTCTTTACATCAATATTTATCTTAGGTACACAATGTTTTTCATGTTTCAATGTTAACAAAGTTTATTCTAGATCCACCTCATGTTTTAAGTCCAGAGGTAGTTCATTTGGAAGAGAATATCTCTTATGAGGAACAACCAGTCCAGATTTTTGACCACATAGAGCAAGTGTTACAGAATAAGGTAATTCACCTGTTAATGGTTTTGTGGAAAAACAATATGGTTGAAGAGGTAACATCTGAATCTAAAAATTCTATGAAGGATAAATACCCCCATTTATTTAATAAGGGAAAAAATGCGAGGACACAATTTCCAACAGAGGGGATGGATGTAACTTCCTAGGTAAATAAAAAATAATACATTTTACATATTTATTAATTTATTTAAATTAAGTATTAATTATACATTAAATGGGATTCCATGTTTGATGATGTACCCAATATGCAATGATGGGTTTCTTTGAAATCTTATGTCTCAAAATAATACTATAATATTAATATTTTAAATGGTTGTTAATGCCTAGACATTACATTGGTGTGAAATAATAGAATTAACTACAATATAATCATACATGTTTGTTAAATGTTTTTACAATTATCCAATAAATGTTTGAGGCCTAAAATGTGAATGAATCTAATTTTAAGCATAATTTACTTTTAATGGTTGATTTACTGCCTTTTAATGAAGAAACCTCTTTAAATCAAGTTATATTCACTTTTATATGTTATAATTTACTATATAAAATTCATCATTAGAATTGGGACATCAATATTTACTTTAGGTAATTTTCTGTATTTTTCTGATAAAATTCATTTTTTAATTAATAATGATAAATACTATATTTTAATTCAAATCTTCTTTTTAATCAAATTTATTTATATGGATAGAATATCATTATAATTTGTTTTAATTAATAATTAGATTATATTTTGACCATTTAATCCAATTGTGCTTATTGAAATGAATTTCACTATGAAATTAGACATTAGCAACTGTCAATCTTTTGATAGTTATTATTTAATAAAAACAAGCCTATTGTTTTGATAACAGGAATTAATTTAAAATTAATTTCTACCACTTTTTTGTTTTGAATCTAAGATAATGGATTCCATATTTGAAATCAGTAGGTCTCAATTATGTAAATAGGTAAATTTTATTTTTAGATATTATGAATATTTACTTTAGTAAATATTTTATTTACCATGGTTAAAAGGTAAATCTGGAAAACAAGGGTAAAAAATATATTAGTGTAATAATATAAAATTACCCAAACAAATTTCTTAATCATATTAGTTGATACATGTCTGACCATGGGCATCCTTGGGTCAAATGTGGGACCCCATTAAGCTACTTAAGAGTGATAATAACACTTTATATTAATTAATTAAAATTAATGACAAATATGACATAAACAAATATCATTTACTAAATTAATTTTTACCAGGGGTTATATAAGTTTTATTTTCACTAATAAATTTTCATTGGAAAAAAAATGATTTCAGAAATCATGGTATTTTTTTTATAATTTTTAGACATCATATAAGAAAAATTATTTAGGACACAATAACGATGCAATGTTTACCTCATTAATAAATGATTTAAATAAATAATATTATAAAGATTAAAATAATATCCAAAACTTGTCCAATTATTATTGGATGATTTTACTTAGACCATGCGTCATATTATTTTTTACTTTAATAACATTTGGACCCATGGAAACCGAAAATAATTATATAATAAAATAATGTTTTCACACATTCATAAAGCGCCCTCCTCCCCATTATAAAAATCCCTCACATCTAACCCATTCAACACTCATATCATGCAACTTGTCTCATCCAAAACCTACCCAAATATGCTCTCAATATTCCTATCTTCCACCTAGAATCCTTAAAAAAGGCATAGCACACGTCAATAATACTTTTTTGTTCAAACCAAAGAGTGTTACCCAAATTAAAGGTAACATATTCTGTTATATTCTATTCTTTTATTTTGCTTCTCCAACCACTAAACTGTGTTTATTCTTTTCATTAATAAAAATACATTATAATAAATATACTACGTTGTTTTTAAAACAATTATTCAAACTACACTTACACACACCTCCATCTAATTGGAAAAGAACTTATTGTTTCTGTGGTTGGCAAACTAACACCTCACAAAATGATGATAGTTCAATTATGTTCTACCACCTATCATGGAGGCCATTAAGATGTAAAAATATTTATATTATACATATTATGTTTATGATTACTTTATTATTATATATTTTTCATTTACATCATACCATTATGGTTTCCATTAATTGTAAACACGATAATTTCATTTTGGGAAGTGTGGACTAGACCACCTCAAAGTGATATGACTCGTTAAATGCCTTATATGGGTCATATAAATGATGGAGTTAATTATATTATATATTATATTATAATATAATTATAATATAACTTTTTATCATTATGTTTTCATACCATTAAACACAAAATAGAAATGAAAGTAGCGTTCATGAGTATGTACGGCTTACCGTCTCCATGAACGATGCCTTTCATTTATTACCTATAAATGATATGTAATATTATAAATACATGTATATTATCGATATATATGATATATATTAATGATAAATAATTAATTTCATTCTTCATATAATGATCTTTTGACCATGTGAACAACTTGTAATTATAAGACGCCCATTTTTTGACTCAAGTACCAAATATCAAAAAAAAAACAACCGCTATTAACATGAATGATTACATAATTTTTATAACATGGTAACAAGTGATATTAAAGGAATAATAAAATTTAAAATTGTTATTAATCAAGTATAAATTTACTTTGGTTTATTATTCCTGAGATTAAAAAACGAACGGGTCAAGTCGGACATGAGGTAAGGGACTTAGTCTCAATATTCTTTCATTGAGGCATATTTTTTTAATACATGACTTTCTTTTATACGCTGTATAAACTCCTTTGAATTTTTATTTCATTAAAATTTAAACTTTATCTATGAATAATTTTAATGAATGTCAAAAAAGAAATATTCTTTTTAATATAAGTAGTGACAATGACCATTCCACCATCGCGAGTATTATTTTATATTTGGCTTCCTTAATAAGATGTAATATTTTTAAAAGGAAAATAAATAGAATATACTCTATTATATATTTTGGTATTGAAAATGGTTTTGATAATGGATTTGTTATGTCAATATATTTACATGATACATTGTGATTGAAATTTGGAAATGTTATCTTTCCTTTATTTTTTTATGTGTTATGAATATGTTATGGTTCTTGGGCATTGTTCTGTATACGGGTGGTAACATGATTAACCTAGTTTGGAGAGCCCGATATAGCTCTCTAATGCATTGGGTAAGGTGATGTAGGTAAACATAAATGTTTCTCCTAATAGATTTAAGTTATATACTGTGATTGGTATTCCAAATGTAACTCACTACGTAGCTGTGATAGCTACAATATATGTATGATATGGATGCCCCAAGTTGACTCTGTGATTTATGTTTTCTATGTGTTATTCATAAATATTATGATTTCATGAGTTATTTTAAAGAAGGTATGATATGTATGCAATGATGAACTAATTTTTTCATTCATTGTTTTATAACTCTTACTGAGCATTTTAGGCTCATCCCATGTTTTAAATGCATCTCTCTGGACCTAAAGATGAATAGGGTCAAGGATAGATCAAGGAATAGTCATACTGTCTAAAACATAAGACTAGACATGACTCTTTTTTTGAAGAGGTTTTATTTTATGAAAAAAATGGAAACTGTGTAGAAGATTCAACCTCGAAAATCATGAGATTTCATGTAATATTTATGGTCTAATTCTCTAAAACTACAATCCTAAAAATATCCTCAATGTGAATTATTCATTTAATTCAATATTATGTAATATTTAAGGCTGTGTCTTTATATTTTGTATCATAAGTCAGTTTAGACAACTTTAGGGGTTATGGTATTATTAAATTAACAACCATAAATTAATTTATGTTAATATTGTAATGATATAGCATTAATAAATTACCATGTTGATTCACCAAAGATATTTATATGTTGAAAATAGTTTTCTATAGAGGAAACATGGCAACAATGTTGGAACGACATCAGGAGGAAGACAACCTTCCAAATCAGTAACCTGAGATGGTCGGAATTGGAACTGAATAGTTTGATGAAGTGATGTCATTGTTGAATCAGGCTATAAATGTTGGTGGTATCCATGAACTATATTAGAATGATCAACCATTGAGGAACAAGACAATTTTGGAGCATTTGATTAGGCAACATCCCCCATCATTCAGAGGATCATCTGACCCTATGCTAGCTGAAGGGTGGATTAAAGCGCCTGAGAAATTTTTTGATGTCATGGAGTGTTCAGAACATTAAAAGGATAGTCTCTCTATTTACTATTTTGAAGGGGAAGATGATGAGTGGTTGTCGATGGAGAAAATTATCAAGGATAGTGAGGAGATTGATGCTCTTTATTGGTATGAATTCAAAGGTTTGTTTTTTTGAGAAATATTTTCCAAAGGTTGTTCGTCTTAGTATGGGAAAACAATTCCTAGAATTGAGGATGGAGGATGACTTAGTGGCTACTTATGATGCAACATTCACTCGACTAGAAAGGTATGATCCAAATTTCATATGAGAAATTGATAGTAAAATAAACTGTTTTTACTCAGGATTAAAGCCAATGTATCGAAGGTATATAGCGTCTCATGATTTCAAAAGTTATGAAAAACTTGTTCGATGTGCAGAGATGGTATAAATGGAGTTGGCGATGATCAGGTGTTCTTTAAAAAAACAACAGAATAGGAGGTTGAGATGGAAGGTTAATGGGAATAACTTTTTAAAAAAGTCTGATTGTGTGAAACTTATGTTTTAAATGTGTGAAAAGTTTGGAAAAATTCATTATGGGTAATCATTTTTGAATTATGGATAGTGAAACCGATGTGGTAAAATGGGACATAAGGCTCTTAATTGCACTAAAAAAGATCAGGGCAATGGTAAGACAAAATATGATTTACAGTCAATAAAATGTTTTAAGTGTAATGAAATTGGTTATTATGTAAATGAGTGTCCAATGAAGAACACAACTGGGGGAAAGCAGCCAAACTACAAGTAAAAAGGGGATTTTAAATCCTTTTCAACTACTTCTGTAGATGTTGGTCCATCAAATGAAGTAGTGTCAGGTTCTGTTTTTATTAGTTCATATTATTCCAATGTGCTGTTTGATTTAGGGTCTAAACACTCTTTCATTTATGGGAAGTTTTCAAGTAAATTGGGAATTCCAAATCAATATTTGATTCCTGAACTTATGGTAAAAACACCTAGAAGAAATTTTGAGACAAAAAGAAAATAAAAAAACCTTCTTATCCTTGTGTGCAGAAAGAATCCACCTGTAAACCTTATTGTTTGCCTCTGGAAGAGTTGATGTTTTTTTGGCTATGGATTGGATTTCTATTTATCATGATAAGAATGACTGTAGAGCTAAATAGGTTTCTTTTTAGAATGATTTTTAGTTTGTGTACATGAATGAACCCTTTTCTTTTGATAACATATCATGAAGCTGATAAACTAGTAAAAGATCGAAATGAATGTTACCTGACACATATTGTTGAAAATAAAGGAACTATTCTTTTTAACGATGTGCTAGTGGTAAATGAGTATATTGACATTTTTCTTGATGCGTTTCATGGTATAATACCTTATCGGTAAGTTTAATTTAATATTCACTTAGTACCTGATGATAATCCAATTTCAAAACCTCCTTATCGAATGGCTTAAATAGAACTTTTAAAGATAAAGAAGCAATTGCATCAGTTACTAGATAAAGGTTTCATTCCACCTAGCACAACACCATCAGAGCTCTTTTATTATTTGATTATAAGTTAGATGGTTCAATTATAATTTTCATTGATTATAGATCATTTAATAACATTACTATTAAGAACAAGTATCATTTTCCACCTATCAATGATTTTTTTTATCAGCTCCAAGGAGCTTAGTATATTTTTGAAGATTTATTTGGGGTTGGGGTAAAATCGGTTTAAAGTAAGGGAAGCAGATATTTGGAGATCGTGTTTTGTACAAGATATTGCCATTATGAATTCGTAGTTATGCCTTTTGGGTTAACCAACTCACCACCTGTATTCCTGGGTCATATGAAAAGAATATTCTGTGAGTTCTTGGATAAGTTTGTTGTTGTGTTCGTTGATGATATTTTGGTTTATTATAAAAGTGAAGAGGATCATGAAAGTCATTTAAGGGATTTCATTAAAACCACAAAAAAAGAAACATTATGGAAAATTCAGAAATTGTTTGTTTTTTTACAATAAATATCTTTCCTTGGTCTGATTGTTTCAAAAAATGGCATAATTGTTGAACCTAGAGAAACAAAATTTGTTGAATAATGGCCAAAACCCACAAATATAACCGAGATTCATAGTTTTCTTGGTTTGGCAGGTTATTACTAGATGATTTTTGAAAAAATTTCAAGGTTCTCTAGCCCATTAACTATGTTAACTCAAAAAGGTGTTAAGTTCATTTGGAAAACATAATGTGATGATTGTTTTTAGGAATTGGATAGAAGATTATTGAATGCTCTAGTTTTGGCACTGCCTTCCACAAATGGTGAGTTGTTTATCATTAGTGATGCTTAATTGAAAGGACTTGGTTGTGTCCTTATGTAGAATGAATATGTAATGGCTTATGCCTCACATCAGTTTAAACCTCATGAGTTAAATTACCATACACATGATTTGGAATTAGCTGCTGTTGTTTTTTCTGTAAAAATTTGGGGGCATCATTTGTATGGAGTAAAATGTAAAATATATACTGACCAAAAACGTTTAAAGTATATATTCACTCTGAATGAATTGAACATGAGATAATGTAGATGGTCTAAATTAATCAAGGATTATGATTTCACAATCCATTACCATCCAGAAAAGGAAAATAAAGTGGCCGATGCTTTGAGTCGGAAAATTAACATGGTATGTTTGAATGAGATCCTTCGGTTTTTTTATTTGATAAACTTTTGAAAAGAAGTTGTTGGTGCATGAAATTATTCTGTTCTATTTTAGGTGTCATTGAAATCATCTCTATCAGACAGAATAAACCGAGTGCAGAAGGAAGACAGTGAGCTTCAGAAAAAGATAGAGTTGTTTCAGAAGGATATGTTGCTATATTTTAATGTTGATAATGACTGTGTTTTGAGATTTGGAAAGAGATTATGTGTTCCTTTTGAATCAATGATGAAGAATGAGTTTTTATGTAAAGCTCATAGTTATCTATTTTCAGTTCATCCAGGTTGTACTAAGATGTAAAGAGATCATTAGAAGTATTACTGTCGGGATGGAATGAAAAGAGATATTGATGATTTTACAGGGAAGTGATTGAATGGTCATCAGGTTAAAGTAGAATGGTAGTTACCGAATGGGATGATTCAGTATTTACCAGTTCTATAGTTGAAATTGGAAAATATATCCATGGAGTTCGTTGTGATATTACAAAAAAAAATATCAAGGTAATGATGTGATCTGGGTTATTGATGATTGGTTGACTAAATCTGCTCATTTCTTCTTATTCAAGATACATTGTCTCCAGATCAAATTTCTCGGTTATGTGATAAAGAGATAGTCTGGTTGCGCGGTGTCCCCCTCTAAATTGTATCTGATCATGATTCTAGGTTTACTTCTTACTTTTGGAAAGGCCTTCATGAGACGTTGGGTACTGAATTAAATTTTAGTACAACTTTTCATCTGCATGCAGATAGGAAGTCAAAACGATCATTTCAGAACATGGAGGATATGCTACATGCTTGTCGTCCAAATTACCAGGAAAGTTGGGACCAACATCTCTCCTTGGTTGAATTTTCTTATATTAATAGTTTTCAATCAAGTATATAGATGGATTCATTGTAGAATTATATAGGAAGTGGTGTCGAACTCCATATTTTTGGGATGATGTATGTGAAAGGAAGTTTATGGGACCAGAATTGGTAGAAGAGATGATAGAAAAATATAAGTTGATTCAGAAGAACATGAGAACAGCTCCTAGTATGCAGAAAAGTTATGCGGATAACCAGAGGAAGGATCTCTCTTTTGAGGTAGGTGATCATGTCTTTCTTAATGTTTCTCTATGGAAAAGTGTGATGCATTTTGGTAAGAAGGGAAAGTTGAGTCTATGGTTCATTGAATCTTATGAAATCATAGAAAAAAATTGGATCAGTTGCGTATAGAGGGGATTTACCTCCATGTTTATCCGAGGTAGACAATTTTTTTCATGTTTCAATGTTGAGAATGTATACTCCAGATCCATCTCATGTTTTAAGTCTAGAGTTAGTTCAGTTGGAAGAGAATATATCTCATGAGGAACAACCGGTATAGTTTCTTGACCATAGAGAGAAAGTGTTATGGAATAAGGTAATTAACCCGGTAAAGGTTTTTTTGAAAAACCATATGGTTGAATAGAAAATATGGGAATCTGAAAATGATATGAGGGATAAATACCCCGTTTTATTTGAAAAGTGAGTAAAATTTCAAGGATACAATTTCCAAAAGGGGGGAAGGATGTAATAACCCAAGTAAATAAAGAATAAGACATTTTCAATATTTATTAATATTTTGGAATGAAGTTTTAATTTTACTTTAAAGGGGACACCATGTTTGATGGCGTACCGAATAAGCAAGAATGGGTTTCTTTGAAATCATATGTCGCACAACAATAATATAATATTATTATTTTAAATGGTTGTTATTGCCTAGACACTGTATTGACAAGAATGAACATAACTAACTATAATATGATTATACATATTTTCAAAATGTATTTACAATTATCTAATAAAAGTTAAAGTCTTAAAATATGAATGAATCTAATTTTAAGAATAAGTTACTTTAAAAGGTTGATTTACCGCCTTTTGATGGAGAACCCTCATTAAATCTAGTTATAGTAACTTTTATATGTTATATTTCCCCAAATAAATTTCTGCTTTAGGATTGGGACATTAAAATATATTTTGGGTAATTTTTTGGTATTTTTTAAATACAATTCATTTTTTAATGAATATTGAAAAATACTGTATTTTAATTCAAATCTGCATTTTAATATAATTTATTTGTATGGTTAGATTATCTTTTTAATTGGTTTTAAAGTATAATTAGATTATATGTTTACCATTTAATCCAATTCTGGTTATTAGAATTAATTTCACTTTGAAATTGGACATAAACAACTGTCAATATTTTAATAGTTATTATTTATTAAAAACACTCACTTTGTTTTGACTATCGGAATTAATTTAAAATTAATTTCTGTCACTTCTGTGTTTTGAATTTAGGAAAATGGATTACTTATTTTGAATCAGTTGGTTTATATTGTGTAAATAGGTAACTTGTATTTTTATACATTAGGAATATTTACTTAAGTAAATATTTTATTTACCATGGTTAAAAGGTAAATCTGGTAAATAAGGGTGAACAAATATAACAATAATAATATAAAATTACCCTAAAATGTATCCTAGTCTTATTTGTGGATACATATCCAACATGGGTATCCTTTGGTTGATCTTGGGTCCCCATGGTTCCACTTATGAGTTATAATGACACTTTATATTAATTAATTTACTGTAAAGGAAAAAATGACATAAAGAAATATCTTTTAGTAAATTAATTTTTACAATGGGTTATATAAGTTATAATTTAGACTATAAATATACATTGGAAATATAATCATATTTCCAACATCATGGTTTTTTTAATTTTTAGACATTATACTAATAAAATTATTTATGACACAATAATGATGAAGTGTTTACCTCATTAATTAAGGATATAATTAAATAATATTTTAAATATTAAAACAATATCTAAACCCTATAAAACACTTATTGGATGATTTTATATCGACTATGAGTCATATTATCTTTAACTTCAATATGTTTTGGGCCTTTAGAAACAAAAAATTATTATATACTAAAATAATATTTTCACACAATCCTTAAGATCCCATCTTCCCCCTTATAAAAATCCCTCACCTATAACCCATTCCTCACTCCTCTAAAGCCCATTGGATCATCCTACCCATGCCCAAATAATCTCTCATGATCCCTCTCTTACACCTAGAAGCCTTAACATAGGCATAAGAAACTTCAATAAGTATTTTTGGTTCAAACCAAAGGAGGTTACCTGAATTAAAGGTAAACGTTTCTCTTAAATTATTTTCTTTTATATTACTTCTCCAAACACTAAAATATTTTTATTATTTTCTTTTTAAAAAAATCGTATCCTCAATATACTAGGATGTTCTTATAAGAATTATTCGAACTCCACTGACACACATCTCCATCAAATGGGTAAAGAACCCGTTTTTGTGGATGGAAAAGAAATGCCTCATGAAACGATGATTGCACAATTATATCCTTCCAACTCTCATGGTGGCAATTAAGATGTCACTATATTTATATATGATAAATATAATGTTTATGTTTTCTTTATTTTTATTTTTTCATTTATATCATACCTTTATTGTTTCCAATATGGGTAAACACGATAATTTCATTTTAGGAAGTGCGGACTACTTCCCCCCTCAAAGTGATATGGCTCATTAGATGCCTTATATGGGATATATAATTTATAGAGTTAATGATATTATATATTATATTACACTATAATTATAATATATCCTTATATCATTATTTTTTCATTCCATTAAATATGAAATATAAATGAATGTGGTGTTCTTGCGTACGTTCGGCTTACCATCTCCACGAACAGTGCATTTCATTTTTTATCTATAAATGTTTTGTAATATTATAAATACATGTATATAATAGATTTATATATGATATATATGATAGCTAAATAATGAATATCATTCTGGGTATAATGAAAATTGTACCACATGAACAACTTGTAATTATAAGAAGTCCATTTTTTGACTCAAGTACCAAATATAGAAAAAATATCTGTTATTAAATTTAGTGATTACATAATGTTTATAACATCGTAATAAGTGTTATAAATAGAATAAAAAACATGAAAGAGTTTCTCAAGCAAGTAAAAAATTATCTTTAGTTTATTAATCAAGAGATTAAAGAACTAACGAGTCAAGTTGGACATGAGGTAAGGGACTTCGTCTCAATATCTTTTCATTGAGGAATATTTTGTTTTAATACAAGACATTATTTTATACACTGTATATGCTCCGTTGACATTTCATTTAACTAAAATGTAATATTTCTCTATGAAGCGTTTTACTAAATGACAAAAAATGAATGTTTCTTTTTAAGATAAGCGGTGACAATGTCCTTTCCGCCGCTGTGAGTATTATTTGATCTTTGGATTCCATAAAAAGCTATAATTTTTTTAAAAGGAAAATAAATAGCACATACAGTTTTACGTATTTTGGTATAGAAAATGGTTTTTATAATAGATATGTAATGTCAATATATTTAAACGATTTATTGTGATGGAAATTTGGAAATGTTATCTTTCCTTTATGTTTTTTATGTGTTATGAATATGTTATGGTGCATGGGAATTGTTACATATACGAATGGTTCTGTGATAAACCTAGGGAAGGTGAGCCCGATATAGCTCTGCAAGGCGGTGGTCAATGTGATGGAGGTAAATGTGAATGTTTCTCCAAATAGATTTAGGGAATAAAATATGATGGATATTCCAATTGTAACACCCTACGTAGCTGTGATAGCAACAATGTAAATATGATATGGATGCCACATGTTGTCTTTTTGATTTACATTTTCAATGTTTTATTAATAATTCTTATGATTCCATGAGGTTTGTTAAAGAGGTTATGATATGTATGTCATGATGAACTAATGTTATCTTTATTTGGTTTATAACCCTTCTTGAGATTTTTATTCTAATCCAATGCTTTGAAATGTTTTTCACAGGACATAAAGATGAATAAGGTCAAGGATTGGTCAAGGAAAAGTCATGTTGTCTAAAACATGGGACTAGACATGAAACTTTTTTTTCAAGAGTTTTTATTTTATGAAAAAAATGGAAACTAAGTTGAAGTGTCTACTTTGTAATCTTTGAGATGTAATGTTATAGTTATGGCCTAATTATCTAAAACCTTAATCCTTAATGTATCCTCAATATTAATTATTCATTTCATTCAGCATTATGTAATGTTTAAGGTAGGGTCCCTATAGTTGGTATCATAGGTCGGTTTAGACAACTTTAAAAGTTAGGGTATTGTTATATTTATATCCATAAATTAATGTATGTTAATATTTTAATGACATATAATTTACATATTACCATGTTGGTTCCCATAAGATATTTCTGTGTTCAGAATGGTTTTCCGCAGAGGAAACAAGGATGCTATGTTGGGACGACATCAGGAGGAACGCAACCATCCAAATCAGCAATATGAGATAGTTGGAATCAGAATTGAACAGTTTGATGCAGTGATGGCATAGCCGAATCAGGCTATAAATGGTAGTGGAATCCATTTTTGAGATTAGCAAGATCAACCAGAGAGGAACATGTCAGTAGTGGAGCATTTCATGAGGCAAAATCCCCTATCATTCAGAAGATCATTTGACCTTGTGCTAGCTGAAGGGTGGATTAAAGAACTAAAGAAATTTTTTGATTTCATGGGTTGTTCAAAACATCAAAAGGTTAGTCTCATTGTTTACTGTTTTGAAGGTGAAACTGATCAGTGGTTGTCGAGGGGGAAAAATATCAGGGATAGTGAGGAGATTGATTCTCTTGATTTGGATGAATTCAAAGGTTTGTTTGTTGAGAAATATATTGTTTAGGTGGTTCATCTTAGGATGGAAAAACAATTCCTAGAATTAAGGCAGGAGGATGACTTAGAGGCTACTTATGAAGAAAAATTCACTCGACTGGCAAGGTATGCTCCAAATATCAAATGAGATCTTAATAGTAAAATCAACCATTTTTAATCTAGATTAAATAAAAATTATCAAAATGCTTTCTCATCTCGTAGGTTCAAATGTTATGAAAAACTTGTTTGATGTGAGGAGAATGTTAAATGGAGTTTTCTGAGGATCAGGTGTTCTTATACAAACAATAGAATAAGGGGTCGAGGTGGCAAGCGAAAGGGAAGAAATAATCCAAAAAGTATGTTCGAAAGAAACTTATGTTTTAATATAGTGAAAACTGTGCTAAAAAGCATTGTGGGTAATGTCTATTGAATTCTGGTAGGTGCTACCGATGTGTTAAAATGGGAAATAAGGCTCGTAATTTCACTGAAAAGGATCAGGGTAATGGTAAGACAAAATATTATTTATAGTTAGTAAAATGTTTTAAGTGAAATAGAATGGTTCATTATGATAATATGTGTCTGATGCAGAACACAACTGAGGGAAAGCATCCAGACTACATGCATAAAGGGGTGGTTAAATCTGATCAAACCAACTCAATAGATGTAGGTCCATCAAATGAAGTAATATTAGGTACCCTATTGGTTTTTTCAGATTATGCCAATGTGTTGTTTGATTCAGGTTCTACACACACTTTCTTTTCTGAGGAGTTTTTTATTAAATTGGGAATATCAAATCAAGATATGAATGTCGAACTTATGATAAAAACACATAGAGGAAATGTTGAGACAAAAATAAATCATAATAACCTTTAAAACCTTGTGAGATGGAAGAATCTACCTACAAAACCTTATTGTTTTCCTTTAGTAGAGTTTGGTGTAATTTTGGGTATGTATTAGATTTCTATTTATCATGCTAAGATTGACTGCAGAGCTAAAGAGGTTTCTTTTAAAAATGATTTTCAATTTGTGTGCAAGAATAAACCCTTGATTTTGATAACATATCTGGAAGCTAAGAAAGTAGTAAAATATGGAAATGAATGTTACATGGCACATATTGTTAAAAATAAAGGAACTATTCAGATTAATGATGTGCTAGTGGTAAATAAGTATCTTGATGTTTTTCTTCATGGGTTTCCTAGTATAATACCTGATTGAGAAGTTTAGTTTAATGATGACTTAGTTCCTGTTGCTAATCCAATTTCAAACCCCCCCCCTTATCGAATGGCTCAAATTTAACTTTTAGAGTTAAATAATCAATCGCAGGAGTTATTTGGTAAAGGTTTCATTTGACCTAGAACATCTCCATGGGGTGCTCCTGTCTTATTTGTTAAAAAGTAAGATAGTTGAATGAGACTTTGCAGTGATTATAGAGTATTTAATAACATCACTGTTAATAACAAGTGTCCTTTGCCTCATATTGATGATTTTCTTGATTAGATCTTGGGAGCTCAGTATTTTTTTGAAGATTCATTTTAGTTTGGGGTACCATCAGTTGAAAGTAAATGAAGAAGATATTTTTAAGACCACATATCGTACGACATATGACCATTTTGAATTTTTAGTTAAGCGTTTTGGGATAAACAATGAACCAGCTATATTCATGGATCTTTTGAATATAATTTTCCATGAGTTCTTGGATAATTTTGTGGTTATGTTCATTGATTATATTTTGGTTTATTCTAAAATTAAATAGGATAATGTATGTAATTTAAGGTTTTATTGAAAACCTATAATTAAAAGAAACTATATGGTAAATTCAGAGAGTGTGATTTTTTTTAAAAACTAATTTCTTTCCTTGGCCACATTTTTTAAAAAATTTGCCTAACTATTGATCCTGCTAAAACAAAAGTAGTTGTATAATTTCCATGACCCACAAATATAGCTGATATTCGTAGATTTCATGGTTTTTAAGGTTATTACTGGAGGTTTGCCGAAAATTTTGCACAGTTTCTAGATCATTAATTAAGTTAACTCGAAAAGGTGTTAAGTTCATTTGGAAAAAATAATGTCATGATTGTTTTCAGGAATTGAAAAGAAGATAGGTGAATGCTCTAGATTTGGCACTGCCTTCTAGAAATGGTGAGTTTGTTATCTACAGTAATGCTTCATTGAAAGTACGTGGATGTGTACTTATGCAGAATGATCAGGTAATTGCTTACTCTTCTCGTTATTTAAAACCACATGAGTTAAATTACTCTACACAAGCTTTGGAATTAGCTGTTATTTTTTATTTAAAAATTTTGTGAGATCATTTATATGTAGTAAAATTTAAAATATATACTGACCACAATTGTTAAAAGAATATATTCACTCAAAAATAATTTAACATGAGATAGAGTAGATGGTTGAAATTAATCAAGGATTATTATTTCTCAAAACTTTACCATCGAGGAAAATAAAATAAATTGGATGATGCTTTGAGTCGGAAAAGTATTGCAATATTAACCATGTTACATTTGGAATGAGATCCATTGGTTTTTTTCTTTGACGAAATTGTGCATAGATATTTTTGTTGTAGAAAATTCCACTATTCTATTTGCAGGAGTTAGTGAAATCAGATCTATCAAATAGAATAAAGAAAGCACAGATGGAAAAGAGTGAGCTGCAGAAAAAGGGAAAGTTGGTTCAGAAGGGTATGTTGACTGATTTTAATGTTGATAATTATTGTGTTTTGAGATTTGGAAAGATATTATGTGTGCCTTGTGATTTACAGTTGAATAATGAGTTGTTTTGTAATGCTCATAGTTCTCCGTTTTATGTCTATCCTAGCAATACTAAGATGTACAGAGATCATCCAAAATATTACTGGTGGGATGGAATAAAAAGAGATATTGCAAGTTTTTCTATGAAGTGTTTGACTTGTCAGCAAGTTAAAGTAGAGCGATAGTTACTAAATGATATGCTTTAGTCTTTACTGGTGACACAATGAAAATGGTAGAATATTTCCATGGACTTCATTGTGGTATTTCCAAAGACAACTCGAGCTAATAATGCAATCAGGGTTGTTGTTGATCAGTTGACAGAATCTTCTCATATCCTTCCTATTCGAGAAACATTGTCTCTAGATCAAAATTCTTGCTTGTATGTTAAAGATATAGTCAGGTTGCATTTTGTTCCCTTCTCCATTTTATCTGATCGTGATCCTAGGTTTACTTCTAACATTTGGAGAGGCCTTTAGAAGTCGTTGGGTACTGAATTCAATTCTAGTACATCTTTTCATCCGCAATCAGATGGGCAGTCAAAAGGAATAATTCAGACCTTAGAGTATATGCTACATGCTTGTTTACTATTTTACCATGGAATTTGGGACCAACATCATTCCTTGGTTTAATTTTCTGATAATAATATTTTTAGTTTCAGTATAAATATGGATTCATTTGAGGCATTATATGGGATGTGGTGATGAACTCCAGATTTTTGGGATTAATTATGTGAGAGGAAGTTGATTGGACTAGAATTGGTAGAAGAGATGGTAGAAAAAGATTAGTCGATTCAGAAGAACATGAGAATAGCTTAGAGTATGAAGAAAAGTTATGCGGATAACTAGAGGAAGGATCTCTATTTTAAGTTAGGTGATCATGTCTTTCTCAATGTTTCTCCAAGGAAAAGTGTCATGAGTTTTGTTAAGATGGGAAATTTTAGTCTGAAGATCATTGGACCTTATGAAATCTTGGAGAAAATTGGATTTTTTTGCACAAAGAGTGTCTTTACCTCCACATTTATTCTGGGTACACAATGTTTTTAATGATTAAATGTTGAGAAATTATATTCCAGATCCATCTCAGTTTTTAAGTACATAGGTAGTTTATTTAGAAGAGAATCTCTCTTATGAAGAAAAAACCATTCCAAATTCATGACCATAGAGAGAAAGTGCTGCAGAATTAGTTAATTCACTAGATAATTGTTTTTTGATGAAACCATATGGCTGAAGAGGCAACGTGGGAATCTGAAAATTCTATGAGGGATAAATACCCCCATTTATTTGATAAGTGAATAAAATTGAGAGGACATAATTTCCAAAATGGGGGAAGGATATAAAATTCTAGTTAAATAAAGAATAATACATTTTCCATATTTATTAATATTTTTGAATTAAATGTTAATTATCCTTAATGGGGATTCCATGTTTGATGGCATACCCAGAAAACAAAAATGGGTTTCTTTGAAATCTTACGTTGCATAGTAATAATATAATAATATTATTTTATATGGTTGTTAATGCCTAGCCATTATATTGGCGGGAATGAACCAAACTAACTAATATATTATTATAATTGTCTATAATGGTTTTTACAATTATCTAATTATGGTTATTAGAATTAATTTTCATTTGAAATTGGACATAAACAAGTGTCGATCTTTGGATAGTTATTATTTCTTAAAAACAAGCCATTTGTTTTGACAACGAGAATTAATTTAAAATTAATTTCTACCACTTCTGTGTTTTTAATTTTGGAAATGGATTCCATATTTGGAATCCGTAAGTCCAAATTTTGTAAATCGGAAACTTTTATTTTTAGACATTAGAAATATTAATTTCAGTAAATATTTTATTTAACATAGTTAAAAGGTAGATTTGGTAAATAAGGGTAAACAAATATTACTATAATAATATAAAATTACACTAAATTGTGTCTTAATCCTATTCATTGATACATATCCGACCATGAGAATCCTTGGGTTGAGTTTGGGACCCCATGAAGACACTTAATAGTTATAATGACACTTTATATTAATTAATTTAATGTAAAGATAAAAATTACCTAAATAAATATCTTTTAGTAAATTAATTCTAAAAAGGGGTTATATAAGTTATCATTTTGACTATAAATTTCAAATATAAAGAAAAATATATTTTTTACATCATGGAAATTTTTTATAATTTTTAGAAATCATATAAATAAAATTATTTATGATCCAATAATGATGCAGTGTTTAACTTATTAAAAATGATTTAAATAAATATAAATATAAAGATTAAAATAATATCAAAAACCTACCCAATTTTTATTGTATGATTTTATTTCAACCATGAGTCATATTATCTTTAACTTTATTAGGTTTTGGACTTTTATAAATCGAATATTATTTTGTAATGAAATAATATTTTCACACTTTCCTAAAGAGCCCCTCCTCCCCCTTATAAAAAGACCTCACCTCTAACCCATTCCTCACTCCTCTCAAGCCCATTTTGTCATCCAAAACCTACCCAAATAATATCTCAAGATCCCTATATTAAACTTATATGACTTAACATAGTTATAAATCACTATAATATGTCCTTTTGGTTCAAACCAATGGGAGTCACCCGAATTAAAGGTAACACTTTCTCATAAATTATTTTCTTTTATTTTACATCTCCGAACACTAAAATATTTTTATAATTTTTTATGTCAAATAATGTATCCTCAATATACTAGAATGTTTTTATAATATTTATTCTAATTATACTTACACACACCTCTATCTAATGTGAAAAAATATACTGTTTCTGTTGATGGAAAACTAACACTTCAAGAAACAATGATTGTTCAATTATCTCTTACCGCCTCTCATGGTGGCCTATAAGATGACACTATATTTATATAAGATATATATTATGATTATTTTTTCTTTATTCTTATGTATTTTTCATTTATATCATCCCTTTATGGTTCACATTATGGATAAATGCGATAATTTCATTTTTGGATGTGCGGACTACCGCCCCCTCAAAGTGATATAACTCGGTAAATTCATTATGTGAGATGTATAAAGGATGCAGTTAATGATATTATATAAGATATTATACTAGAATTATAATATACCTTTATATCATTATGTTTTCATTCCATTTAATATTAAATACAAAAGAAAGTAGCGTTCATGTGTACGTACGACTTACCGTCTCCATGAACGGTGCATTTCATTTCATACCTCTTAATGTAATGTAATATTATAAATACATGTATATACTGGATATATATGATATATATGATATCAAAATCAGGAATATCTTTCTGGATGTAATGAACATTTGACCACGTGAACAACTTGTAATTATAAGAAGTCCATTTTTTGACTCAAGTACCAAATACCGACAAAACCACCATTATAAACTTTAATGATTACATAATGTTTAAAACATGGTAATAAGTTTTATAAACTGAATAATAACCTTCAAAAAGGTTTGTATTCACGTATAAATTAACTTTAGTTTATTATTCATGAGATTAAAGAATGAACGGGTTAAGTCAGACACGAGGTAAGGGAATTCATCTCAATCTCTTTTCATTGAGGCATATATTGTTTTAATACAAGACATTCTATTATAAAATTTATAAACTCCATTTAATTTTCATTTCATTCAAAGGGAATCTTTCCCTAATAATCGTTTTACTAAAGGACAAAAG
Source organism: Viscum album (assembly GCA_963277665.1). NCBI lineage: Eukaryota > Viridiplantae > Streptophyta > Magnoliopsida > Santalales > Viscaceae > Viscum > Viscum album. The sequence continues at coordinate 1,154,110,026 of OY728140.1, forward strand.
AAATAATATTTCTTTTTAACATAAGTGGTGACAACGACATTTCCGCCGCCACGAGTATTATTTTATCTTTGGCTTCCTTAACAAGCCGTAATGTTTTTAAAAAGAAAATAAATACCATATACTCTATAACGTATTTTGGTTTTAAAATTGGTTTTTATAATGGATGTGTTAAGTCAATATATTAAAATTATATATTTGTGATTGAAATGTGGAAATTTAATTATTCCTTAATTTTTATTATGTGTTATGAATTTGTTATGGTTATTAGTAATTGTTATGTATATGGGTGGTTCTGTGATAAACATAGGGTGGGTGAGCCCAACAGAGCTCTCTAATGCATTGGGTAAAGTGACAGAGGTTAACGTGAATGTTTCTCATAATTGATTTAGGAAATACACTATGATGGGTATTCCAAATGTAACTCCCTAAGAAGTTGTGATCACTAAAATGTATGTATGATATGGATTCCACAATTTTCCTTTATGATTTATGATTTTTATCTGTTATTCATAAATATTATGATTTCATGAGGTATGTTAAGGAGTTCATGATATGTATGTAATGATGAAATAATGTTAGCTTTCTTTTTTTTATATAACTTATTGAGATTTTTATGCTCATCACAAGTTTTGAAATTTTTTTCATAGGACTTAAATATGAATAGGGTCAAGGATGGATCAAGGAAAAGTCATGCTGTCTAAAACATGGGACTAGACATGACTCTTTTTTTCAAGAGTTTTTGTTTTAATAAAATAATGGAAACTGAGGAGAAGTGTCTACCTTGTAATTTTTGAGATGTAATGTAATAGTTATGGCCTAATTCTCTAAAACTCTAAACCTGAAAAGACCCTCAATGTGAATTATTCATTTAATTCAAGATTATGTAATGTTTAGGGATGGGTCCTTATAATTGGTATCAGAGGTTGGTTTAAAAAACATTAGGAGTTAGGGTATTGTTAAATTAATATCCAATAATTAATTTATGTTAATATTGTAATGATATAGAATTTACATATTACCATGTTACTTCTCAAAATATATTTCTGTGTTCAGAATGGTTTTATGCAGAGGAAACATGGCAACTATATTGGGAAGACATTGGGAGGAAGACAACCTTCCAAATCAGTATGCTAAGATGGTCGAAATCAAAATTGAACATTTTGGTACAGTGATGGAACAGTTGAATTAGGCTATAAATGGTGGTCGTATCCATGCACGAGATTAGCTAGATCAACCACGGAGGAACATGGCAGTAGTGGGGCATTTTATGAGGCAATATCCCCTATCATTTGGAGGATCATTTGAACCTGTGCTAGATGAAGGGTGGATTAAATCACTGGAGAAAATTTTTGATGTCATAGAGGGTTCAGAAAATTAAAGGGTTAGTCTCGTTTTTTAATTTTTTAAAGGTTAAGCTAATCAGTGGGGGTCGATGGTGAAAAATATCAGGGATAAGGAGCAGAATGATTCACTTGATTGGGATGAATTCCATGGTTTTTTTCTTGAGAAATATTTTCCTAAGGTGGTTTGTCTTAGGATGGAAAAACAATTCCTAGAATTTAGTCATGATATTGACTTAGTGGCTTCTTATGTTCAACATTTACTCGACTAGCAAGATGTGCTTCAAATTTATATGATATGTTAATAGAAAAATGAACCATTTTCACTTAGGATTAAAGACAAAGTATCGAAGGGTTTTAACATCTCATGAGTTCAAATGTTATGAAAAACTTTTTCGATGTGCAGAGAAGGTAGAAATTTATTTTTCTAATGATCAGGTTTTCTTTGACAGAGAACAGAATAAGAGGATGAGGTGGCAGGCGAAAGGGAAGAACTCATTCAAAAATTCTGATGGTAATAAACTTATGTTTTCAGAATGTTAAAAGATTTATAAAAATAATAATGTGGAAGGTATTTTAAATCACTTTAAGTGCCACCAATGTAGTAAAATGGGATATAAGGCTCGTAATTTCATTATAAAAGGTCAAGGTAATTGTAAGAAAAAATATGATTTACAGTTAGTAAATTTTTTTAAGTGTAATGAAATGGGTCATTGTGAAAATGAGTGTCCAATGAAGAACTTAGTCAAGGGAAAGTAGCCAGACTACAAGCAGAAAGGGGTGGTGAAATCCTTTTCAACTACATCAATGGATGTTGCGATATCAAATGATGTAGTATCAATTACACTGTATGTTAGTTCAGATTATGCCAATGTGTTGTTTGATTTAGTGTCTACACACTCTTTCAATTCTGAGAATTTTTCTATTAAATTGGGAATTCCATATCAAGATATGAATCTTGAAATTATGGTAAAAACACATAGAGGAAATGTTGAGACAAAAAGAAAACATAAAACCTTACTCTCCTTGTGTGCAGGAGGAATCTACCTGCAAACATTATTTTTTTCCACTAGTAGAGTTTGATGTTATTTTGTGTATGGACTGGCTATCTATTTATCATGATAAGATTGAATACAGAGCTAAAGTGGTCTCTTTTAAGAAATATTGTAAATTTTTCTACATGAATAAGCCCTTTATTTCTTTAACGTATCATGAAGAGAAGATACTAGTAAAATATGGAAATGAATGTTACCTAGCGCCTATTATTGAAAATAATGGAATTGTTCAGATTTATGATGTGCCAATAGTAATTGAGTATCTTGGTGTTTTTCTTGATAATTTACCTGGTATAATACCTGATCAGGAGCTTGAATTTACTGTTGACATAGTTCTAAATGCTAATCCAATATCAAAATCCCCTTATCGAAAGACTCAAATTGAACCTTTATAGTTAAAGAAGCAATTGCAGGAGTTATTAGATAAAAGTTTCATTCGACATAGAACATCACCATGGGGTGATCCTATCTTATTTTTTAAAAATTAAGATGGTTCAATTAAACATTTCATTGACTATAGAGCATTGAATAACATCACTATTAAGAACAAGTATCTTTTCCTTCATCTCAATGATTTTTTTGATCAGCTCCCGGGAGCTCAATATTTTTTTGAAGATTGATTTGAGGTCGGGGTACAATAAGTTGAATGTAAAGAAAGTAGATATTCTAAATACCACATTTTGTACTATATATAGCCATTATTAATTTTTAGTTATGCCTTTTGGGTCAACCAATTCACCTACTATGTTCATGGATCTTATGAATAGAATTTTCTGTGAGTTCTTGGATAAGTTTGTTCTGGTGTTCATTGACAATATTTTTGTTTATTCTAAAAATAAAGAGGATTATGAAATTCATTTAATACAAAGCCCTAACCCTAGTTACCCAGAAATGGTGCATTATTATATAACATTAGCATGATCACAAAAGATCAACTTCTGAAGGACCGATTTGTTTTGTATCCTTGGAATAAATAGATACATTCATATAGTTTACATTACATTATAATGTGAAAACTACAACAACATCTTGTCTCCATAATCATATCCACTTATACTATCCCTACAGGTCATTCATAAAATACTTCTTCACATCTTGGAAAAAACATAGAAAGGGGTGAGCTCAAATGCCCAGTAAGGATAACAATATAGCGGAAACTTTCATAAATAAGCATAAACATTTAAGACAATGTATAACTAAAACAAAAGCCTTTTAATCTTGAACTTCAACATAATATGGAAAAAATAAAATGAAATAATTCCATTTACTTATTCAAATTGATATTATACTAGTCGAATAATCACATGCAATATCAATAACCACTTTTATAATGATGGAATGCATAATGTCAGACAATCATAACCACGTGGCCAAGGCCTCGTGCCAAGACTACAAATAAGATTTTTTCAAGGCCTCATGCCAATACACTAGTTTGCCTCATGAGACCTACCAATGCATTGAGGATCTATTGCGGGCTCCACCTATCACTTATTAAGTCCAATGCATTCCTCATATGAACATGTTTAAACATAACATAAACATTTGTATTAAAACTAGCATACGAAATGTCAATACATTCTCCATAAACCATGAATGGTATAAAAATAAAACATCCATAGTCAAACATACCACAAAACCATCAATACAATATATAAGTTTTGTATCATAATAAATCAACTTAAAATTAGTTTAAAATCCATCAAGGGATGTTTACATAGATGAAATCAAAACTATTTGAGAGAAATATCTCTTTTTTTTAAATCATTTAAAAGTCACATAGTTATAAAATAAAACATTTACTTTGAAAATATCCTTATAATCTTGTAATGGAAGCTTTGAAGATTTTATAATGGCGGAAAATAGACGCACCCACCGTATAAGTTAAAAAATACATTCTTACCTTAAATTTTTTGAAAAGGTTAAAAAGGAACTTGTTTGGAAAACGATGGAAAGATTCCTTTCAACCAATTTTATAAAAAGTATAAAAAGGTATAAATTACATGTACCCATAGTCTAGTAAATAGTAAAAATGTTTTGAAATAAATTTTTAAGAAACATGGATGTGGATGATAAAGAGGTCCTAGTAGATAATTACATATAAATAACCTCAGATAATGAAGAGGTTGTAAAATAAACCCTTACCTTGAACTTTAAATTGGTTGGGGGTAGTTTAACCTCTTGTATAATGGTGAAATAATTGTTATTAAATTATTCAAGAATAATATGCATTAATATGATATCATATGTGATATTTTAACATTTCTTTGTTATTAATATCTTAGTATTATCGTCGTTTCAGGTGTTAACTTACTCATTTTCTTTTATATGTTTTGTTACATAAGTAATGTTTTTTATGGATAGGTTGTATATTATTAATATACAGAATGATATCATGTCCTTAATCATTATTTTTAATCATCAAATGATAATTATACTTGAATGGATATGATGGAGAATGAATCTCGTCGCGTTCGTGGAGACGGTAGTCCGTACGTACGCACGAGCGATAATATCATTATTTTGATATTAAAATAATATATAATTGGATGGTATATAATATATAAAGAATCATTATAATGTTTTATTTATTATTTACATGAATTAAATATCATTATTATACCCACCCAAATAATAATGTAATTAATAACAATTACACCCTGACGTGGAAACGATTGGTTGTAGGTACGCACGTATGGTGACATGTAATTTAAAGGATGGATAAAATACTGAATATGGTGGTACCATATTTATAATAACATCACAGTATATGGAGGATATTGGAGTTATTATTTTAAAATGTAAATAACAAACAAAGAAGATGTTGAAGAAGAAAGGAATTTGAAAGAGGGTGGTGAAAACATTACCTCTCCTTCGGGTTCTTTCTTTTGATTTGATCAAAAGGGCTCCATAGGTTGTCTTTCTAATCAAACAAAGGAATCTAGGTTTACGTTAGGGATGTTTAGAGAATAATTGGACAGGGTTTGGCCTAACCAAAATGATTTTATGGTGTGAATAATTGGTTAGAAGTGGTGTCCTTTTATAAGGGGGAGGAGGGGCTCTTTAGAAAAAAACGTAAAGTATTAATTTATAATAAATTCATATTTAGTTTCTAATGGATCCAAAGTGAAATATTCAAAGTCTAAGGTGGGGATGGGACGAAATCCTTTCAACAAATAGATCTTATATAGGTTTGTGTAACTATATTTACCTTATATTTTAGTTTTAACTCTTAGTTAATTAGTTTGACATTTTCCATGTCACTTTATATTTTTATATTATATAGTTAATAAACCTACTATATATATCCAAGAAACCCCCAAGTGATCAATTAATGACACATATATCATTATATAAGTCCTTTGGCCAAACCATACATTTTTATGAATTGAATATCAATTAATAATATAATATTTTTTTAAAAATCTCATTTTTGTAAATTTTGTCACTATTCAATAATTGATTTTTGTTAAAGTCATAACAACTTTATTAATTCTAATAAAATTCATTTAAGAAATCCAAACATGTAATATTAACCAATAAAATTCGTGTATGGCGTAAAAAATAAAAAATTATATTTATTTTAATTTTTATAATACCAATTATTTGATTCATTCATTTATAAGGAAAATACTGCATCATTATTGTGTCATAAATAAATTTAATTATTAAATGTCTAAAAATTTTAAATAAAATACCATTATGTAGAAAATATTTTTATATTTCTAATTAATATTTATAGTCAAAAATATAACATGTATATCCCTATGTAAAAATTGTTTTCCTCAAAGATATTTGCTTATGTCATTTTTTGTATTTACTTTAACTTAATTAATATAATGTGTCCTTATCACCTAAAATTGACTTCATGGGGTCCCAAAATAGACCAAAAATGCCCATTGTCAGACATGTATCAACCGATAGGGTTAGTACACGTTTTAGGGTAATATAGTATTATTATAATATTATTTGTTTACCCTTATTTACCAGATTTACCCTTTAACCATGGTAATAAAACATTTACTAAATTATTCAAAATGACTAAAAATAAAAGTTACCTATTAACAAAATTTGGACATCCTGATTATAAATATTGAATCCATTTTTCTAAATTCAAAACACATAATTGGCAGAAATTAATTTAAAATTAATTCCCGTTGTCGAAACAAAAAAGCGTGTTTTTAACAAATAATAACTATCAAAAGATTGACACTTTCTTATGTCCAGTTTAAATATAAAATTATGTCCAATGACCAAATTTGGATTAAATGGTAAAATTATAATCTAATTATTATTTAAAATCACTCAAATTCATAAATTATCACTATTAATTATTTCGATTAAAAAATATGTTTGTAATTAAAATTTAGTAATTTTCACTATTCATCACAATATGAAAGTTATCAGAAAAGTTCCAAAATTTCACCATAAGATAATTTGGATATTACAAATCCAAAAATGAAGTCTATTTAACCTTATTAAAAAAATAAAAGTTGAATTTATTAATTTAAAATTAATTCCCGCTATTAAAACCAAAAGGCGTATTTTTAAGAAATAATAACTACCAAAAGTTTGACACTTGATTATGTCCAATTTCAATGTGAAATTAATTAAAATGGAAATAATTGGATTAAATGGTAAAAATATAATCTATTAATACTTCCATACCATTAAAATTTATAATTTAACAAAATAAATTTTTTTGATTAAAAAAGTTGTTTTCTGTTAAAATATAGTATTTTTCACTATTCACCCAAATAAAAAAGTTATCAGAAAAACACCAAAACATTATTGAAAATAAATTCTTATGTCCTGATTCTACATAAGAATTTTATATTGTCAAATTGAATATATAAAAGTTTTAAATATTGGATTTGAAAAGGCTTCGCCATTAAAAGGTGGTAAAATTGCATTTTTTTAAAAATACTTCTTTTATCTAAAAAAATTTATTTATTCTTACATTATGTATAAGAAACTCAAAATATGGATTCTAAAATTATATGGATTATATAAAGTATAAAATTCAGTTAATACTATTCATAACCACTTTTTAACAGCTTGTTTGGTACGTCGTGGTGCGCTAGAACTTAGTGTTGTTTGTAGTGAAAGTTATTAAATTACTTTGAAGAAATAACATAATATGAAATCATGGGGTGTTACATTCTTCCCTCATTCAATAAATTGTGTCCTCATGATTTCAAATTATTTTTTAAAAATAAAAGGTCGAAAATAGAAAATACCTTTTGGAAAACCCACATCGGAAATTAGGTTAGTAAAATTTAGTCTTAATAAGAGGAAAATGGAAATGAAAGGGTCACCACCAAATTATGATCTCAATTTGGAGAACATTGGTGGAAATTAGAGACATATAATTGGTGGGAAAATGTAAATATTTATAAGTAGTGATTGAGGTCATCAATCACAAACATGTGTAAAATTAAGGGCCTTAAATTTATCAATCTATGATGATTTAAAATTCCATTGGTTCCACAAAACATATGGTATTAGGATAACAAATATTTTTGTTATAAGATCCCTTCAGTAAAGTATAAGAATTAATTTATTCATTGAATAAGATGAGAAGAAAAATATATACTTGACAAGTAGAGTCCCATCCATTGACTAAGTTCTACCACAAACTCATCTTTCACTCTAAAAGATAATAGAACATAAAAATAACATTCTATTTATCCTATTTGTATAGGGTTCAAGAAAAATGAATTTATAATTCATCTAGTATAACCATAAAAAACTACATTATTCAATCCAGGACATCATGTGGGCTAGTGGTAGGTGATACACCCTTATCGCCCTTCGGTTGTGGGTTCAAGTCTCACGGACTTGCCGGACGCAACAGGATGCCGCCCGACCACCGTGTTGTCCTTCTTATGGAAATCCAAAAATAATCTCAAACAAGACTTATCCAAAATACTTCTGTCCAAACTCATAGTCCATAATTTATAAGGTAGGTAAACACAATTAAGATCCTTTTTCCAAATAATATCATGTGAACACCATCGTTATGTATTCTTTTAAAACACTACAACATCCTAAAATACAATAAAACCTTATTGATTACATTCATGATCCCTTATTACATACAAAATAATGGATATACTCCTTCTATCAAAAAATGTTGTAAACTCCAACAATGATGGAATATACAAATCATTAATCAGTTTCAAGGTAGTCAAGAATATCCAATATAATTTATCCAAATCAATCATGTATTATTCCAAAATCACTACCTCGGTATCAGAACCATATTATGGTTTATCATTCTCTCAACCATATATTTTCTAAAAATTTAACCTGATATTGAGTCACTTTTCTTTATTCCACACAATCTCAATTCTTTAATGAAAATGCACTATAGTAAAATTCTTATATACTCCATAATTATTATAACCTGTACATTGTTGATACAACACTCAAATGACATAATTCTCTAATAATAACATAATAACTCTAATAATTTCTCCTCATCTATGGTAGTATCATAACTTGATTATTATCCAATAGCATTATTTAGGGCATACGCTGATGATTTGGACATTGGTTCACATAGTGTCCCAACTCCTTATAGATGAAGCATTGTATATTTGAATCTTTTTTCTTACCCTTGCAGTTATGTACATGGTGTCCTTTTTCTCTAAACATAAAAAACTCCCATTCCTTTTAGGAAAGTTCCAGGGTGTTTCTTCCCATAGTTATCACATATAGGAAAATTCTTCTTTTCTCTCTTCCCTTTATCCATCTTTCTCTCTTCCATCCTTTTCTTCTCTTGCTTCCCTTCAAATCCATAGGGCTCGAAAATTCTCCACTTATCTTATTAACACATGATACTATTTATTCATATATTAAGAATACATGGGAAACTATTTCCCTTCTAAATGTTGGATTAATACCGTGTAATATATGATCCTTCTTACTCTTTGGATCATACGTATTGCTGGAGTTCACATTCCTTTTACTGGGCGCCATTTCTATACAATAGCATAAACTATGTCAATTTATGATTTGCAATGAATAATTCCAAATTTGTAAAATACCTAATGTAAATGGAACAGTGTATGTATATAATCCATAATCATAAAAAAGTTTTCTTTGAGTAGGTATATACTCATATTCCCTTCATAATGGTTTGTAAAGAAAATGAGAATTATCCTAAGAAAATCCCCCGGGAGTGTTGTAACCAAGAGTGCAGCAAAGCCTGTTGTTGTGCACCAGTTCTCGTTCAAGTCTAGATCAAAGTGGTGTTTTTGGGTTTTACCCCTATGTACATATGTGCTAGAGCTGCCTCTACATGCTCGTATCCACACAGGGTTCTATTGCTTAGAAAACTCACAAAATCATTACAGTACCAAAATTATAGGAAGTTCTTCTATACTAATACTCAAAGTCCATCTTAAGTCTATGTTCTCTAATTAGTGTTTATCTATATATTGAATTCAAGGATTGTATTGAACTTCCTCTAATAACAAATGTAACCCCCCGACCCCAGTTACCCATAGTTGGTGCATTGTTAAATAACCTTGGCATGATCACAAAAGATCAAGTCCCTAAGGACCGATTTTTTTAGTAGCCTTGGAATAACAAGATACATTCATAAAGTTTACATTACATCATAATGTGAAAACTACAACAACTTCTTGTCTCGACACTCATATCACCTTATACTATCCATTCAGGTCATTCATAAAATACTTTTTCACATTCTAGAAAAAATAAATCATAGAAAGGGGCGAGATCAAATTCCCATTAAGGATAACAATACAGCAAATACTTTCATAAATAAGCATAAACATTTAAGAAAATTTATAACTAAAACAAAAGCCTTTTAAACAAGAAATTGAACATAATATGGAAAAAAATAAATTAAATAATTCCATTTACCTATTCACATGGATATTCTACTAGTCGAATAATCACATGGAATATCAATAACCACTTTTATAACGATGGGAGTCATAATGCCAGACTATCATAACCACGTAGCCAAGGTCTCGTGCTAAGACTACAAATAATATTTTGTCAAGGACTCATTACAAGACACTGGTTTGTCTCATGAGACATTCCAATGAATCGAGGAGCTATAGCAGGCTTCACCCGTCACTTATTAAGTCCAATGCATTCCTCATATGAACAGGTTTAAACATAACATAAACATTCGTATTAAAACTAGTATATGAAATGTCAATAAATTCTCCATAAACCATGAATGGTATAAAAATAAAACATCTACAGTCAAACATACCACATAACCTTCAATCCAATATGGATGTCTTTTATAATAATAAATCCACTTCAAATAAGCTTAAAATCCATCAAAGGATGTTGACATAGATGAAATCAAAACTATTTTAGAGAAATATCTCTTTTTTTTAAATCATTTAAAACTCAAATAATTATAAAATATATCATTTACTTTGAAAATATTCTTATAAGATTGTAATGTAAGATTCGAAGATTTTATAATGGTGGAAAATAGTTGTACCTGTCGTATAAGTTAAAAAATACATTCTTACCTTAATTTTGTTGAAAAGGTTAAAAAGGACCTTATTTGGAAAATGACGAAAGATTCCTTTCAAAAAAATTTATAAAAATACTAAAAATAATAAAAATGAATTCAACACATAGTCTAGTAAATAGTTAAAATGTTTTGAAATACATTTTTATGAAACATGGATGTGGAAGATAAAGAGGTCCCAATATATAATTATGTATAAACAACCTCGGATAATGAAGAGACTGTGAAATAAACCCTTACATTGTAATTTTCCTTTGTTGGGGGTAGTTTAACTCCTGTATAATGGTTAAATAATTGATATTAAATTATGCAATAATCATATACATTAATATGATATCATATATTATCTTTTAACATTGCTTTGTTAATAATATCTTATTATTATCATCATTTCTGGTGTTAACTTACTCATTTTTTATATGTTTTGTTACATAGGACATGTTTTTTATGGATTGTTTGTATCTTATTAATATTTAGAATGATATCAAGTCTGTAAAAATTATTTTTAATCATAAAATTAGAATTATACTTGAATGGATACGATGGGGAATGAATCTCATTGCATTCGTGGAGACGGTAGTCCGTACGTATGCACGAGCGATAATATCATTGTTTTGATATTAAAATAATATATAATTGTATGTTATATCATATATAAAGAATAATTATAATGTTATATTTATTATTTACTTTAATTACACATCATTATTATACCCATCCAAATAATAATTTACTGAATAACAATTACACCCCGACGTGGAGACGGTAGGCCGTACGGAGGCACCTATGGTGACATGTCATTCAAAGGATGGATAGAATAATGAATATGGTTATACCATTTTTCTAATAACATAAAAGTATATAGAAGATACTGGATTTATTATTTTATAATGGAAATAACAAGGTATGAAGAAATTAAAGAAGAAAGGAACTTGAAAGAGAGTGGTGAAAACATTACATATTCTTCGGGTTCTTCCTTTTGATTTGATCAAAATGGCTCCATAGGCTAGATTTCTGATCAAACTAAGGCCTCTAGTTTTAAGTGAGGTAAGTTGAGAGAATATTTTTTTGGGGGTTGGCTGAACCAAAAGGCTTTTATGGTGTGAATAATTGGTTAGAAGTGGTGTCCATTTATAAGGTGGGAGGGGCTCTTTAAGAAAACCTTAAAGTATTAATTTATAATAAATTCATATTCGGTTTATAATGTATAAAAAGTGGATTATTCAAGGTTTAAGGTGGTTATGGGTCTAAATCCTTACAACCAATAGATTTTTTATAGGTTTGTTTCATTATATTAACATTATCTTTTTGTTTTAACTCTTTGTTAATTAGTTTGACGTTTCCAATGTCACATTGTATTTTTATATTATACAGTGAATAAACATACTATATAACTAAAAGTTACCCAAAGTGGTCCATTAATGATACACCTATCATGATATAAGTCCTTTTGCTAATCCTTAGATTTTTAGTAATAGAATATCAATTAATAATATAATATTCTTTTAAAAAACTAATTTATATCAATTTTGACACTATTCAATAATTGATTTTTGTTAAAGTCTTAACAACATTATTAATTCGAATAAAATTCATTTCAGAAATCCTAACATGTAATTATAACCAATAAAATTCTTCGATGGCATCAGAACATTCTAATTATATTTATGTTAAGTTTTATAATACCAATTATTTAATTCTTTCTTTAATAAGTAAAATACGGCATTATTATTGTGTTATAATTAAATTTAATAAATAAATATCTAAATATTATATATAAAATACCGTTATTCAGGAAATTTTTTTATCTTTCCAATTAATATTTATAGTCGAAGATATAACATGTATAACATTATGTAAAAATTGTTTTTCTAGAAGATATATGCTTATGTAATTTTTGAATTTTCTTTAACATAATTAATATAAAGTGTCCTTATAACCTACAAGTGGCCCAATGGGGTCCCAAAATCAACCAAAATATGCCCATGATCGTCCATGTACTATGAAATAGGGGTAGGACACGTTTTATTGTAATTTAGTATTATTATAATATTATATTGTTACCCTTATTTGCTGGATTTTCCCTTTAACGATGGTAAATAAAATATTTACTGAAGTAATTATACAAAATGTCTAAAAATAAAAGTTTCCGATTTACACAATTGGGACCTCCTGATTCTAAATATGGAATCCTTTTTTCTAAATTCAAAACACATAAGTGGCAGAAATTAATTTAAAATTAATTCCTGTTGTCGAAACAAAAAGCGTGTTTTTAACAAATAATAACTATCAAAGGATTGACAAATTTCTTATGTCCAGTTTAAATATGAAATTATTTACAATGACAAAAAATGGATTGAATTATAAAATTATAATCTAATTATACTTTAATATCACTCAAATTCATATTTTATCACTATTAGTCATTTCGATTAAAAAAGTTGTTTCTAATTAAAATTTAGTAATTTTTACTATTTATCAAAATAAGAAAGTTATCAGGAAAGTACAAAAATATCACCCAAAGACAATTTAAATATTCTGAATCCAAAAATGAAGTCTATTTTACCAAATTATAAACATAAATGTTTCAATTATTAATTTAATATTAATTCCTGCTATTAAAACCAAAATGTGTATTTTTAAGAAATAATATCCATAAAAAATTTGACACTTCATTATGTCCAATTTCAAAGTAAAATTACATACAAAGACATCCACTGGATTAAATTGTAAAATTATAATTTATTTATACTTCTATACCATTAAAATTTATAATTTTACATTATTAATTTTTTTGATTATAAAATTTGTTTTCTGTTAAAATATAGTATTTTTCACTATTCACCATTATATGAAAGTTATCAGAAAAACACCAAAACAGAATTGAAAATAAATTCCTATGTTCCAATTCTAAAGGAGAATTTTATTTTGTCAAATTTAATATATAAAAGGTTCAAATATTTGGTTTCAAAAGCCTTCTCCATTAAAAAGCGGTAAAATTGCATTTTTTTAAAAATACATCTTTTATCTGAAAAAAATGAATTTGTTATTACATTATGTCTAAGAAACTAATAATATGGATTCTAAAATTATAAGGATTATATAATGTTTTAAAGTCAATTAATACTATTAATAACCACTTTTGAACTTCTTGTTCGGTATGTCATGGTGCACTAGAACTCGGTGTTGCGTGTAGTGAATGTTATTGAATTACTTTTAAGAAATAAAGTACTATGAAATCTTGGGGTGTTACATTTAAGGGTTGTCTTTCAAACCTTAAAAGAAGAGAAACATTATGGTAAATTCAGCACGTGTGATTTTTGGTTACTACAAATTTCATTCGTTGTTCAAATTGTATCAAAAAATGGCATAACTGTTGATCATTCTAAAACAGATTTTTTTGAAGAATGTCAAATACCCACAAATATAACTGAGATTCTTAGTTTTCTTGGTTTGTTTGGTTATTGTAGGAGGTTTTTTTAAAATGTTTCATGGTTATCTAACAAATTAACTAAGTTATCTTTGAAATGTGCTAAGTTCATTTTGACAAAACAATGTGATGATTGTTTTGAGTAATTGAAAAGAATATTGGTGAATGATCCAGTTTTGGCATTGATTTCTAGAAATGGTGAGTTTGTTATCTACAGTGATGCTTCATTGAAAGGACTTGGTTTCTTCCTTATGAATAATGATTAGTTAATTTCTTAGGCTTCACATCAGTTGAAACCTTGTGAGTTAAATTACCAAACACATGATTTGAATTAGCTGCAGTTTTTTTTGCATTAAAAATTTGGAGGAATCATTTGTATGTAGTGAAATGTCAAATATATACTGACCAAAAAATTTGAAAGTATATATTCATTCATAAAGAATTGAACATGAGATATAGAAGATGGTTATAACTAATCAAGGATTATGATATCATGATCCTTTACCATCTGGGAAAAGAAAATACAGTGGCTGATGCTTTGAGTCGGAAAAGTAATGCTACATAACCATGATACATTTAGAACGAGATCCACTGGTTTATGATTTGATGAAATTTGGCATATAAGTTTTCGGTGTAATAAATTATTCTATTTTGTTTCAGGTGTCAGTTAAATCAACACGATTAAACAGTACAAATAAAGTGCAGAAGGAAGACAGTGAGCTGCAGAAAAAGGTAGAGTTGGTTCAGAAGGGTAAATTGCTTGATTTTAATATTGATGAAGATTTTGTTTTGACATTTGGAAAGAGATTATGTGTGCCTTAAGATTCACAGTTGAAGAATGAGTTGTTATGTAAAGCTCATAGTTCTCTGTTATCAGTTCAACCTGGTAGTACTAAGATGTAAATAGATAATGAGAGTGCTACTATTGGGATTGAAAGAAAAGAGATATTACTTATTTTACTGGGAAGTGTATGACATGATATTATGTTAAAGAAGAGTTACAGTTACCGAAAGGGAGGTTCAATATTTACCGATGCCAGAGTGGAAATGGGAAAATATGTTCTTGGACTTCATTTTGGGATTAACAAATTAATCTCGAGGTAATAATAAAATCTAGGTTATTATTGATCGGTTGACTAAATTTGCTCATTTCCATCCTATTCACGATAAATTGTCTCAAGATAAACTTTATCTGTTGTATGTTAAAAAGATAGTCAGGTTTCATGGTGTTCCCCTATCCATTGTATATGATCGTTATCCCATGTTTACTTCTATCTTTTGGAAATGACTACATAAGTCATTGGATACTGAATTAAATTTTAATACAAATATTCATTTGCAATTAGATAGGCAGTAAGAATGAACATTTCAGACCTTGGAGGATATGCTACGTGCTTGTTCATTGGTTTACAAGGGAAGTTGGGACCAACATCTTTTTGTGGTTTAAATCTTTTATAATAACATTTTTCATTCTAGAATACAGATGGCTCCATTTGAGGCACTATATGGGAAGCAGTTTCAAACTCCAAATTTTTGGGATGAAGTTGGTTAAATGAAGATTATGGAACCAGAATTAGTTTTCAGAGATAGTAAAAAAATATTAGTTGATTCAGACGAACATGAGAACCGCTCAAAGTAGGCAGAAATGTTATGCAGATAACCGGAGGAAGGATCTATTTTTTGAGGTAGGTGATCATGTCTTTCTTAAATTTTCTCCGTGGAAAAGTGTGATGCATTTTGGTAAGAAGGGAAGGTTGAGTCTGAGGTTCATTGGACCTTATGAAATCCTTGATAAAATTGGATCAGTTGCATATAAAGTGTATTTACCTCCATGTTAATCCCAGGTACGTAGTGTTTTTCATGTTTCAATGTTGAGAAAATATATGCCAGAACGATCTAATGTTTTAAGTCCAGTGGTAGTTCTGTTGGAAGAAAATCTCTCTTATGGGGAACAACTAGTACAGATTCTTGACTGTAGAGAGCAAGTGTTGAGGAATATGTTAATTCAACAGGTACTGGTTTTTTTGGAAAAATTGTATGATTGAAGAGGCAATGTGGGAATCTGAAAACTCTATGAGGGATAAATAAGCCCATTTATTCGATAAGTGAATAAAAAAGAAAGGACATAATTTTCAAAAGGGGGGAGGGATGTAACATCCCAGGTAAATGAAGAAAAATATATTTTCCATATTTATTAATATTTGTGAATTAAATATTAATATTACTTTAAATGGGATGCCATGTTTGATGGCATAACCGATACGCAGTAATGTGTTTCTTTGACATCTTAGGTCACAAAATAATAATATAATATTATTATTTTAAATATTTGTTGGTTCCAAGGCATTATATTAGAAAAAATGAACATAACTAGCTATAATATGATTATACATGTTTGTTAAATGTTTTTCCAATTATCCAATAAAAGTTGGAGGCCAAAAATGTGAATGAATATAATTTTAAGCATAATTTACTTTAACAGGTTGATTTTCCACCTTTGAATGGTGAACCCTATTTAAATATATTTATAGTCACTTTTATATTTTCTATTTAACCAAATAAAATTCTTATTTATTATTTGGATAGAGAAATTTACATTGGGTATTTTATGGTATTTTTTTTATAAAATTCATTTTTTAATGAATAATGAAATATATTGTATTTTAATTCAAATCTGCTTTTTAATATAAATTATTTATATGGATAGATTAACGTTTTAATTAGATTTAATGTATAATTAGATTATATATTTTCAATTAAATCCAATTCTGGTTATTGGAATTAATTTCACATTGAAATTGGACATAAACAGGTGTCAGTCTTTTGATAGTTATTATTTCTTAAAAACACACCTTTTCTTTTGACAACATGAATTAATTTAAAAATAATTTATTTCACTTTTGGGTTTTGAATTTAGGAAAATGTATTCCATATTTGGAATCAGTGGGTCTAAATTGTTTGAATAGTTAAATTTTATTTTTAGACATTACGAATATTTATTTCAGAAAATATTTTATTTACCATGGTTAACGGATAAATTCGGTAAATAAGGGTAATAAAATATTACTATAATAATTTAAAATTTCCCTAAAATTTTTCATAATCATATTTCATGATACATATCCAATCATGGGAGTCCATAGACTGAATTTTGGAACCCATGGAGCCACTTAAGAGTGATAATGACACTTTATATTTATTAATTTAAAGTAATGGTAAAAAATGACATAAACAAATATATTATAGTAAATTAATTTTCAAAAGGGGTCATATAAGTTATCATTTCTACTATAAATATTCATTGGAAAGAGAATAAAATTTACTTAACCATGGTAGTTTTATTAATGTTTTTATACATCATATAAATAAAATTATTTATGAAACAATAATGATGAGGTGTTTACCACATTAATAAATGATTTAAATAAATAATATTATTAAGATTAAAATAATATCCAAAATCTGTCCAATTATTATTGGAGGATTTTATTTCTACCTTGAGTTCTATTTACATCAAATTTAATATGTTTTTGACCATTAGAAACAGAAAATTATTATATAATAATATACTATTTTGGCACTTTTCTAAAGATCACCTCCTCGCCCTTATATAAATCCCTCAACTCTATCCCATTCCTCACTCCTCTCAAGCCCCTTATCTCATCCAAAACCTACCCAAATAAGCTCTCATGGTATCTCTATTCCACCTTGAAGCCTTAACTTAAGAATAAGGGACTTTAATAAGTCCTTTTGGTTCAAACCAAATAAAGTTACCCGAATTAAAGGTAACTGTTTTTCTTAAATGCTTTTATTTTATTTTACTTCTACAACCACTAAACTAATTTTATTATTTTATTTTATAACAACAACAGTTTCCAAAATATACTAGTATGTTTTTATAATAAGTATTCTAACAACACTTACACACACATCCATTTACTTGGTCAAGAATATACTGTTTCTGTGAATGGAAAACTGATGCCCCACGAAACGATGATTGTTCAATTATCTCCTATAGCCTCTCATAGTGGACATTAAGATGGAACTGTATCTATATATGATACATATTATGTTTATTTTTTTATGGGTCTTTATTTTTCATTTATATCATACCTTTATGGTTTCTATTGTGGGTAAACGCAACAATTTCATTTTAGGAAGTGCAGACTACCTGCCCATCGAATTCATATGACTTGTTAAATGCCTTATGTGGGACGTATAAAGGATGGAGTTAATAATATTATATATTATATTATACTATAATAATAATTTACCTTTATATAAATATTTTTTCATTCCATTAAATGTGAAATATAAATGAAAGTAGCATTCTTGTGTATGTACGACTTACCGTCTGCATAAACGGTGCATTTCATTTCCTACCTCTAAATGTTATGTAATATTATAAATACATGTATATACTAAATATTGATGATATATATGATATCTAAATAATGGATACCATTTTGGATATAATGAACTTTTTACCACGTGAACAACTTGTAATTATAAGAAGTCCATTCTTTGACTCAATTACTAAATATCGACAAAATGACCTTTATTAACTTATGTGATTACATAATGTTTATAACATGGTAATAAGTGATATAAAAGGAATAATAAACATGAAAAAGGATCTTAATAAGGTAGAAATTAAAATTATTTTATTATTAATGAGATTAATTAATGGACGGGTCAAGTCGGACATGAGGTAAGGGACATCATCTCAATCTCCTTTAATTGAGGAATATTTTGTTTTAATAAATGAATTTTTTATATTCTATATAAACTACTTTGAAATTTCATTTCATTCAAATGGAATCTTTATCTATGTAGATTTTTACAAAATGATAAAAAAATAAATGTTTCTTTTTAACGTATGCGGTGACAATGACCTTTCCACCGCCGTAAGTATTATTTGATCTTTGGATTCCTTAACAAGCTGTAATATTTTTAATAGAAAAATAAATACCATATACTCTTTTATGTATTTTGGTATTGAAAATGGTTTTTATAATGGATTTTTTATGTCAATATATTTAAATTATATATTGTGATTTAAATGTGGAAATTTTTTCTTTCTATTGTGTTTGTTTTAGGTGTTATGAATATGTTATGGTTCATAGGCATTGTTTCGTATATGGCTGGTTCCATGATAAAACAAGGGAGGGTGAGCCCGATATAGCTCTCCAATGCGTTGGGTGAATGTGATGGAGGTAAACTTAAATGTTTCTTCTAAGAGATTTAGGGAATATAATATGATGGGTATTCCAAATGTACCTCCCTACGTAGTTGTGATAGCTACAATATAAGTATGATATGGATGCCACAAGTTGAATTTATGATTTATGTTTTCTATGTGTTATTCATAAATCCTGATATTTAATAAGGTATGTTAAATATCTTATGTTAAGTATGCAATGATGAACTAATGTTATCTTTCATTTTTTTATAACCCTTACTGAGCTTTTTATGATAATCCCATGTTTTTAGATGTTTTTCACATGACCTAAATATTAAAAGGGTCAAATATGGATCATGGAAAAGTCATGATGTCTAAAACATGGGTCTTGACCTGACTCTTTGTTTTTCAAGAGTTTTTATTTTATGAAAAAAATAGAAACTGAGTAGAAGTGTCTACCTTTTAATTTTCGAGACGTAATGTAATAGTTGTGGCCTAAGTTTATAAAACTCTAAACCTAAAAAGATCATCAATGTGAATTATTCATTTAATTCCATATTATGTAATGTTTAAGGCTGGTTCATTATAATTATTTATCTATAACAACCAAAAAATATAATGTTCACTTTTATTTTTGCAATGTTTTTATACCAACACATGTAATTGAGTATGTCTAATACTTATGAATCATTTAAATGGTGTATGATATAGGTTATTTTTGAAATTGAATAAAATATATCAGCAATATTTATGTATTATAAATTATTTTATCTAAGATAATTTGATATAAGATTGAATTATTTGGAGTATGTTTTGGAAATATACTAGAAAAGTAATTTATTTCACGATTGTGTGAAGTGTCAATTCATTGTTTAGAGTGGTATCATTTCTAAAAGAAAAATGATATAATGTAGTGATTGAGGTAAATCCCCCCAAAATAAGGTGACTGATAACTTTTTAATTTAAGTTCTTTTAATTATGATTATAAATTATCAGGGTTAAGAGAAATTCTATAAGAGACTCATGAGAGATGTCTAAATGATTACATGGTCATTAATACTCCTCCATTAGATATATGTTATTTTAATTTTTTATATAGATTGTGTAATGTAAAAATATGAAATAAAAACATATTTTCTTATTAAATCACCATGATTTCACATGAATTTAATGATTCACTCAATCTCACAAGTGATTCCAATAGTGGTAAAATTATAGTCTTTCTTAGATAGTGAGTGGAAAAAATTCTATAGTTAATTTATTTTCAAATTCAAATGTAAAATTTTTTAAAATAAATTATACCACCATAATAAATTAGATATTTGTGGTGGTATTTTATTAATATTAGTTATTTATATATTTACATTTATTTAAGTTTATTGTATACACTGAACATGATTTACTAATGTAAATTGGAATAAAGGAAAAAATGTGGGATTGGTTTATTAGGTTATCTGTCTCTGTGAATTTATTCTTTAGATACATGGTTAGAAAGTAATTTAAATTTTAATTGGGAATAATTTCTATCAATGCGAATAACCATATATATAGTGATAATTATATGAGGAAATTCTAGCAAAATTACACAATGAACACCATTTTTTTGGTGACGGTATAACACTTTATACGGTAATAAAATTTTGAATATTTTTTCCCATGAGAATACAACATCATAAAATATCATTTTAATAAAAAAATTAAATTTTTTATGTAGGTGAATAACTAATTATAATAATACATTCTCTTATTTTAATTTTTTACTGATCGTATTCAATGGAATTTTTTACAAAAAATCCAATTATAATTTAAGTTTCAATTATATCTTATGTATCCTTCTATGGGAGTTAATGTTCAATATTATACCATAGTAAATGTATTTTAATTGGGTTTCTTTTTATCCAATAGTTATAGAGGTTTCTAAGAGTTCATTCTACCTTGTTGAGAATTAAAGTAGACTATAATCATTAGAAAATTAGATGAAATGTTGCAGTAAACCATTATTGAGGTTGAGATATTTGACACATGTTGATGAAATTTGTAATGGAATTTCCACCTATATAAGGTGTTATTTAAATTATGTTTTTTTAATAATACTTCATGAAATTGGTTGAAAAATCTGGAAAAGCTTAAACCATGGAAAATTCAATCGTCACATTCCTAAAAATTAATTACTTTATTTGTTTAGGAGTTCCAATGGTGTTGATCAATGACAGATGAACACATTCTGATAAATCATTAGTGACTACAATATTGAAATATTATTCAATCGTGGAAAAAATGAAATCCATAACAATATAAAATTAATGGAATAGATGAATATTCAAACTATTATATTAATGAAATACATGAAAAATTGATTGATCCTTGGAAATATATTTGTCTAAAAATATTGTTGATTCTTATATGGCATAATCGATATAATAAAAAAAGACACATGTAATATTACCTTTCCACTTGGGTATGGGAAGACATTTACCTTATCAATTGAGATAGAATAAAAATATTTTTAGTTAATTAAATCCATTATTTTAGATATAAATATTAAATGATAGAAATGTATATTTCAGTTTTTTTGAGCTCGATGAGATCCAGATAAAATCATAATAGAACTCACATATCTACAAGGATAAAACCACCGTCATTCATGATTGGCTAATTGGCTAAAATAAATATCATCTAGTTGAAAAGGTGTTTTTAGTTAACACATGCGTGTTAGTATTCCCAGGAATTTCTAGGTCTCAAAGGTATATCACATTACACATTCAATTTTTTTTCACTATATTTAGGTATTGATAGTGGGAAATGATAATATCCATTTAAGGTAAATAATAAATTCATGAATGTGAACATCCTAATTATTGTCATAGTAAAAATTATTTATACCATTTATCATAACTATGTTAGGGGTCAAGTACATTAAATTATATACTATAAGAAAATTATATCCTATGAATAGCCTAACATGCCTCTAAAAATGTAAAACTATCTATGTTTTTAGGGAATTTTTTTATCATGTTTAATATGTTTTACTACATTTATGCATTTGAGTATGGTTTTATCATATTGGATCGTCAAATGTTATATGATAATTGTTCACATGTAATTTCTAATAATGTTAATTTTGTTATGATGTCCATGGGAAGGAATGGACCAACAAAAATATCTACTAAAGGAAAAATAGATATTCTACCTTAACATAGAGCATATCCATTCAATTGAATGTTTAGTAATTAAGGTAAATAAAAATACCATGAATTGTATCCAAAAATTATAATTAGAACTGTAAAAGATGAAAATATGGAGATAGAAATAAATGAATTGTTTTATATATAATTTTCAAATACTTGAACTTAGCCCCCCCCCAAAAAAACTCCCAAAACAATATGTTATTTTTTCACCAAAACATTTCAAAATCATTCATATCAACCCCATTTCCTAAGTATTTCGTTATTATACATATTATCAGTTATCCCACTATTCAATCAGAGGTTTCATAGAACGGTACACCTATTTTTGTAGTCTATATGGTATAAATCACATCCTCCTTTAGATTTTCTCAATGTTTTTAAAGAATTTTTAAATTCCATTCTCTTTTTCTTCAAAATATCAAAATATATTTCTTAACATTATTCTATTCTATTATTTCTCAATTTATAACATTTTCATTTCACCACACCCATGATGATACATAATAACTTTTAAGGTCTACCCTTCTTCAAATTCAAAAATTAGTTCCTTATTTCCTAATTTTCTTATCGTACATAATTTATTAATTTAAATTTTATAATATTATTTTTTACATTCTTTATTATATATATATAATGTATATGTGGCTATATATAGTGACCTATTAATTATATTTCCTTTTATCATTTCATAATCATAGTCTAAATTTTCCCACCAAACTGGTAGGGTGCCAAGCTAATTTTTTCATTATCTCAACCCACTAACCTGAACACCCTCAATGTTCTACTATATGTAATAATATAAAATTTATTAGATAATTATTACATGAAAAATTGGAATATATGAATTTTCTAGCTTAAAAACGTTTCAAACTTATGATGCAGATATCAATCAATATCTTTTAAGGGGTATTCTCAAATAGTATTTTTTCAATCTCACACCCCTCCACTAATGAATTGTTGTTTTAATTTTTTTCTACATTAAAACATTATAAACATTAATTTTTTATGACATTACATGAGTAAAAATTCATGACGGTTATTCATTAAGGATTCTAAATCATTTAATTAATGTTATCTAATCTCATTTAGGAAGTCAAGTAAATATTGATAATGAATTGTTCACTAAGACAATTAACTATAAATATTATAACAAAAATATTTAACAAATAATAGAAAACCATTTTTAGGAATATATAAAAAAACTACTAAGATCTTTTAGATAATAAAATTAATGTATCAAAACTCTGAAAACCTATCGACTATATCCTTCCCTATGCTTTCAAAAAATACTAGACACTAATACTGAACAATAAGTAATGCAATATACCGATTTACTTATTTTGTAAACAATATTGAGTCACCAAATCAATTAATTATTTAATTTTATCCACTTCATACATCATGTGTTTTACAAGAAGAAGTGTGGAATCTTTTGTGTGGGGCGTATATAATATTATTGGATAATCAATTCCACACTGATGTCACTGTAATCCCCCCAACCTTGTTATTCCACCATTAAATAATTTTCAACCTATAAGTCACTTGAATAAGATAAATGTTTATATAAAAATCTATAATTTTAATTGTTTTGGAGATAATGATGAAGTGGGATAAATTGAACTATATTTTCTATAAAAATTAAAGATGTTACCCTATACAAAATCAGTTGGCTAATTTTCTAACAGAATCCAACACTAATACCTGAACATCCTAAAACTATGCATATATATTTCACAACACAAAAACCACCAGCAAGTTCTCAATAAAAGAATTCCATTTTCAATTAACATTTGGTAGTCTAAAATCATTATACAAATGATTGTTTTCATATAAACAACATATAAATAATATTAAATAAGAATAACCATGAGGTATTTTACCCACATAAACTCTTATATAATCCATCAACCTACTCACCCATGAATCCTCACTTTTATCAAGGATTACCATCCTTCCCCAGGGAAACCACCATGTAAGTAACAACATGAGTTTATGGTATTATTGTTAATAAGGAAGAACAAAGGATATGATCAGAGGTTCTACTAATAATTAACATAAATATTCCACTTTATTATTACAAAATAGTTGTATTTATAGAGTAGTGACTCCAACAATATGTGTCACTTGGGACATATTTTCTTGATCAAAAATTTATAATATTTTGATAAAATATTTTCAATTGTTTACATGCTAGTTGTTATAATATTTTTACATCTAATAATCTTTGTTATTATCTTACCTAGTATATTTGTTTTTTATTTATATCCTTTGTTTCTTTAAGGTGAATCGATTTTATTTTTGTATTTATTTTTAATTCATCTAATTATCTCTTATTATTTGAGTATATATTTTTTATTTTACCTATTGTTATTTCTTCACATAATTGAATATTTTGAGAAATTATTACATAGAACTGAGTTACACTCTTTCTCGATGACATATGTCACATTGTGTTTTCGATAATAATTATATGTTTCTATTATTTGGGAGTAAAATTCATAACTTTAAATATTTATATTTAAAACATTATTAATAAGACAATTCCATTACATATATTTTTTTAATTTTAATTCAATCATGTTTAAAATCAAGACATTGAGATCATGATTCAAATTTCGTGTTTCAAGGGAACCCAATGCATCACTTATAAATTTTTAATAGTCATCCAATGATGTCATATATCTTTTGGTGGAAATTAAAATCATAATGAAAATAATTATTTTCATGTATCATTTCTATTTAATTAATCTCTATTTAGTTTTCTATCTGATGGAAATGTGAATCTAATAATTATGGGGGTGATATGAGAAATAATGTAGATGGAAAATAATAAAGTTGTTGGAAAACACTGAGTACCGGGTGGGATGGTAGTGGGTACCTAGTGTTCTCTGGTATCGGTTTGTTATTTGGTTGTTTAATGACTTATATGAAATAAATTATGTTATATTAAATTTCTTATCAATTATTATTCTTGTTTTTTATATTATGTTTTATACTTCTAAATAAAATTATAAAATATGAGATATAGATATTGTATGGTTGTTACATAGACACACTTATATGTGTTTGTTGTATTATTGTACTAATTTGGTGGAAGGTTGTAAATTATTATATAATATTCAACAATTACCCTAAAAAATATATGTTTCTAGATCAAATAACATAGGGGTACATAGGGAAATTAACTTTTTATTCCCATTCATGGATATGAGTGTGTATATTTAATGATAACTAATGAATACATTTACGTATATGTGTGTGTTTTTGTGTGTGTACCTTGTGTATTTAACAAATTCCATTTAATTGTATTCAAATGGTTAATATGTTTACTACCACTAGAATAGAGGTACTTTCCAAACAAGATAATTATATTAATGGCTTGAAGTAGGAATATTTGGTTTCTATTATAGATTTTCTAAAACAACGAAATAAACTTACATAATAGAATAGTTTGTTTATTTCAGGGCATGTATAACTTTTTGAGTAAGGTTTCATATTTTGTATTAACTTGCTTCATATTGTAAATATACTCAATTACTCATAAAAATATATGTATGGGTTGTGTAGTGACAACCTATTGGGTATGATCTGCACATTTCCTAAAAATATTAACATAGAGTATGTGAAAATCTTAATATTCATTCTCTGGGAAAGGAAAAATAATTTATTCAAAAAATATTTTATGAGTTGGGGATAAGATTCATAAAGGAGTATATAGAGTTTTTAAAAACAACTAATGTGGGGATATCATGTGATGAATTTATGATAATTTATTTGGTCATTTAATTATTTTTCACTTTATTTTATATGTTCGTGTCTTATTTGTTTTTATATATGATTATGAATTACGTGTATTATGGTTTGTGGGTTTTTAAGAGCATCATTCTTTTATGAAGTTGTTATTTTATCATATATATTAAAGATGTATCATTAGTTTACTTGTTATCTCTTTTAGTATAAATGTAATTATTTTTAAAGTATAACAATTTCATCTTAGTCATTCAATTTTTCTTAGAAATCATAATGTTACATAGGTTAAATAAAAATTCATAAAATTTCTTCCCACACCATCCCATTAGTCCTTTAATGTTCACTTGATCTCATGTCAACCAGGTAGCATAACTATGATATTAAAATTTTTTCATTAAATAAATTATCTCTTTGTGTAAATTAATTATATAAATTATTTTTTAAAAAATAAGTATTGATTGTGTATTTGTATTATTAAAATACTTAAAATATCATTCTTATGTGGTTTAGATAATATTAATATTGGATATCAATTTATATTGAATATTTTTTTTGAAATATTCCTAAAGTACCATAAAAATTTATTTTAAAACATATAATTTAAAATTTTAGTTTAATAAAGTGATTTTAGATGATTGATCTATTAATCAAGAAATATTTTCAAGGGGTTTAGAAGTGATCATTGGGACTTTTAGATTGGAAAAAGCGGATGGAATATGTGCATAATTATATAATATTATTAAATTAATTAAATTAATTATTGTGAAACACTCCCTCAAAAGGGTATCATTAATTAAATAAGAAAAAGTATACATTAGATAAAAATTTGAGATATTAAATTCTTACCTGAACTGAAAATAACCTCTATATTATTGTTATTATTTTAAATTTCATTAATGAAAATAAAAAAATAAGATCATGTTGCCAAAGATAAAACACATGGTCCTAAGCCCAAAATTAAAATGAATTTTTTTAGAAAAAAATTATATCCTAAATTCCATCATAATAAATGAAAATATCCAACCATATCACCGAAAACTACCATTTACAATGGGACAATAAAATTACCAACACACATAAGAACAAAATGCATTACTCCCACATATAATAAGAATAATTTAGATGAAAAATAACTCATAATACATTGGATAGATGAAACTATTATATATGAGTCTAAATTAAATAACATTGAACCTTTTGAGAAGGTTAACATTAAAAACTAGTATATATAGCATTTTCTCCATAACCATATATAGAATATGACAACACCAGGGAATGTAAATGATGAACTAAATTTATATGGAGATTTTTTTGGAAGGGAAACAACTCGTGGTTTGGATATTATGAACACCCAATAGGAATATATATAGGAAATTTTGAAGCTTAACCGTAATCATCATGACCAAAAGGAATGTCATGAATGTGGAAGAACATATTAAATATATACATTGATAATATAGATATTTAAGGTCACTAGTAAGATCCAGTAGTCAAAAAATAAGATGATAGATATATCATAAATATAATATAATAGTGGTAATGAATATGATATATCCCATAGGTGATTAATCCCTTAGAGAGTACTAATTATTGGGAAAAAATCCCTTAATCACAGGAACCACATATCTATTGAATAAAAAGAGGGTAAGTTGAGAGAATTAATATAACTGATTAATGGGAAAACTTGTTGATATAATGGAAGATAAATTTTAGTTATAACCATAATATGAGAGTTTCATAACCCCAGTGGCATTCAGATCATGAGAGTGCCACTCTAAAGAACCCATTTTTCAAAATTCATCACTGTTTCTTATTTTGATAATTTATCATGGTTACCTAATCTATTAATGTTATTTTCAAATAATTTTTAATCTCAGTCCTTTTTTGATTGTTTAATAATCTATAAAATTAAAATAATTCATAAAATTTGATTTAAATTTTAATTAATAAGGTAAAATTGTTTCTAAATTGATCATATTTTAATTAAATAAATCTAAAATTAAAAATACATGGGATATTGTTGGTTAATGTCATTAATGTTTAGTAAATCAGGAAGATAGTATTCATATTTTCTTAAAATATTATGACTTAATCTCATTATATATAAAATTATTAAATTAAATGAAAACCATAAAATGATTTTTATAATTTTTCTTTCCGTGCTTTTTATATAATATTGGATGATGAATATGTGTGGGTGAGTTTGATTCCTTTCGGTTTTATATAAATTATATGTTCTATTCTTTTATTAACTAGAATATTCTTATCACATTAAAATTATTACAAGGAAAATTTATCATAGAAAATTGAGAAATATCCTATGAATAAGAATATAATAATAAAGGTATTTAAACTATTTATGAGGAATTAATTTGTAGTCAATTCACAAAAAAATTAGGATAATCAGCCCGTGGACTATGTAGAATTATTTTTTCACAAATATATAATTTAATTACATCATGAATAATGTATTATACTTTTAATTTAAACCATTGATTAGTTTAATTTTTTTTAAAACATTTTCATTTTTTAAAGAATAATCTCGTTGATCATGAATTATAAATGTAAAAAGCTTATAACTACTAAAAACTACATAGAAATCATCAATTATTCACTAGAAACTCTAATTTTATATTTTTCCATAGGGGATACCTTATAATATAAGTTTATCATTTTATAGGGGAATGATCGTATGAGAGTGATCTTGTCAAAAATTGATGTAGATATTAATTGAAAGGGAAGGATTATTGTTTTTATTTTCTTATATTTTTAATAAATTGTTATAATAAATATATTTATACTATTTGAAAAATGTTATTCATATTAATTAGAAGAAACTAATTCCCCTTCTTATTGGGATTATGAAAAAGTATATAGTGTTTTATTTATTACTTGAATTTCATTATTGAGCTTCTATAATATGTAATATTATCTTATAATTTCATTTTGACATCACATCTCATATCACTAGATAATTTCATTTATAATAAAAATAATGGATATATATATATTTAATGAAATTATTATGAATCATTCCATGTCCAGTATATCTATTCAATATTATAAATTAGGTTTATAGACTTATTGTGTTTTTAAAAACTAGTTTCCATCCAAAAGAATTTATTTCTAATTTAGTAACATGTAATTGCCTATATGAAAGAATGGTAAAATTACATTCAAGTTGAAAAATAATTCTTAATTTAAACTTGTATGGTTTAAAAATGTAGATAAAAAATGTCAATCAAAATTCAAAACCTTTTTCGATATTTTATAAATGAAATAAAATATATTTTTTATGATAATACATATGATATTTTAAAAAATTTCTGGTTTATTTGATTAATTTAAATCAAACTTTTAAATATGTAAAAAATATATTCAAATAATTTTCTCTAATATCAATTAATAAATACCATTAAATGACTATAATAATTACATGAATAATTATATTACAACTTATAGATAAATTATTTTTATCATCTAAATTAGACCATTAGAGAATAATATGTCATGTAGAGTGGGAACAAAAGATGTATTTGAAATCCATATAGTGTTTTTATACTCATCAATATTCAAAGGAATTGTTTTATGAAAATATAGATATCAAATTGGAAATAATTAAAAAAAATATTTAATATATAGAAAAAAATTCAACAATGATAAAAATAAACATAATTATTTACATATTTTGAGGAGAATATCTAACCCCAAAAATACATTGTACACATTCCTTATAATCTAGGTGAAAAATTATAGGGGGATGCGATATAAAATCCCCAACTCAAAATAATATCATGAAGTGAAACATTGAAATTCTACCATCATTAATATGGTATACATGTCAAAACATTTCCGCATTATTCTATATTAATCAAAATTTTTGTCTTCTATATTTTAATAGTAATCATTCTTGATTTTACTAGTCGAAGTTTTTATATTTTTTAACCCTACTATAGCACATTTGAAATTCAGAACCAAATCATTTGACCACTAGACCCATAGATAGGGTGGTGGGGTTCTCCTTGAACCCTTAATGACCTGAAATAAATGTTAAGACTACTAAAGTTCATAAAATTTTGTTTAGTATGATACTAAAACAATTAAACCAACTTTATATGGCTAATTATGATATACCATTATAACATGAATCATTTTTAGGATTACAAAATACTGAATGTATAATAGTATAGCTAACATTCTTATATAATCATACATCAAGATTTATTTTCATTATTTTTATCTCTATATAGGTTTTAATATGATCCCTAAAATTTTCATTCTCATGAAGTATTAATAAGATCAAGTATTCATTCACATTAATCAAAATATTGATAACATCAATATTATGAAGTTTGAAATTCAATTCTTTTTTTAAAAGTGTGGAAAAATATATATTTTATTATATTTTTTCCAACAACATTCTATGTTTTAGATCAAACCCATTTTTACACTATCATTAAAATTGTGGATTGTCCCACATTCTTCTTCAATTAACACTAATAATTGGACAAATTTTGAATAAGTGAATGACTTACCAGTGGTATATAATTATTAAATGAATTTAATAATGAAACACTAAATCAAAATATATGTTATGAATTATGGAATTTATGATGACCCACACATCAATTTAAATACCTTCTATTTCATTATGGATATATAACCCACTTTTGGGTTTAGTGGGAACACTTATTATTATATAACCAGACAATCCACAACATAAGAAAAACTTACTAAAATTTTACACAATTTGAAACACTTGATTTCCATAATAAAATTTATTTTTTAATTCTAACAATTATTTTTTTAAACATGGAGAGCCAGTGAAGTGTTCGCATTCCTACCTACTAAGTTCCTCAACCTTGGGAAATTACTATTTTTCTTAATTAAAGAATCATGAATTTTTAGCATATTTATTTTATATTGATCATATATTTTGAAACCACCATTCCATAACTCATGTAATTCATCAATACAAGGTAGAATTTTTACATTAATGTAATTTTCAAACCCATATTTTTTTAGTAATAATCATTGAAATAATGATGAATTTTTTTCCTTATATTATTCATGTAAATTATTTCTCATTATTTTAATATTTATACAATCATTTTATTATATTAACCATGATAGGAAAAATCATTAAGTTAAATTTTTAGTGTTTCCACATAGTTCATTCCATTTGGTGAATATTTATAATATTTTTTATTTAAAAACATTATCAACCAATATAAGTTTTTGGAAAAAAAATTGTCACATTTGATTAATCATTGGACTTGTTGATTTTTTAGAAATGATAAATCATTGGGAAAATGATAGAATAAAGAAATAAATTTGTAGGGATAATTTATGCTAGAAATGGGATAAATGTTTTAAAACATCTCTTATTCCATGTCCTATGATAATGTCAAGAGATTAGCATAACACCTCAATGAGGCCTAATAATTAATTATCCATATGGAAATAATATCACATTGGATCCACACATAACATCTGAAATAAAATAGTTTTTTTGAATTTATAGTAAATGATTCTTTAAGGACAATGGAAACCAATGACATAATCCATGAATTTGTAGGTTTCTCAATATAGTTTTCTCTCTCTATAATGTGGTTACATTAGCTTTATAAGAAATGATTCATTGACTAAATAGGACTAGACCATTTCCAAATGTAACATGGGGGTAACCATTGAGAATTTTTGAATTGCTAATTCTACCTAAAAGAATCCAACAAAGCCTACATTGTCTATACATGTAAGGTTAATATCTATCACATATTATGTAATGAATGTAACAATATTTGTATTGTGAACCCCAATTTTACATAATTTTAAATGAAAGGATTAACTTGTAAATGTCGTCATGTTATGTTTCTATATTCACAAGTTCATTCGACATTTCAGTTAATATAACATGTATCATACATGTCAAATTATCAAATAATTACTATATCATATTTATATTCATGATCTATTAGTACTTTTATATAATCTAATGAATTCCACCAAAATATTACATTATGAGCCTAATTACATGTCAAGATCCAATGTAGGTTACTTTTAATGCAATGTACTATTTGGGGTAAATTTAACAAAATTCTAGAGTTTATCAATCCCAAAACAATGGTTAATTCAAAATGGTTCATATATACCTAAAACACATTTTAAGGTTATTTTGTGATAAAAGTAAGAGAATTCATGAACAATTATCCATTGATTCAGATTTGTTCCACATAGAGCACAAACATGTGACATCAATACCCAGGGTATATTCCATTCAAATTATCAAATGAAATATAGAAATCCATATAATAGACCAGTCTTGTGTCTCCTAATCCTTGAGTGAGATGATTGTTTTGAGTTCTTGGGTATCATCATTTACTCATGCATTCATTGAATAACCATTAATTCCATGTAGATAAAATAAATATAATCATGATGACTTTTAGAAACCTCTTTCAAGGAGTGAAACATAATATTTTAATATTAATATAATCAATTAGGGTTATCATATTTATTATTTAGTTTCCTTTCAAATAAACATCGATTTTTATGTCTATAATATGTCACTTGGAGGGTAAAACCCCTCATCAGTGATCATTCATGAGGGTACTCCATGTATATGATTGAGTTATAATATATTTATATATCATATTATTTTTTTAATATCAATTTCAACTATGTATTCATGGACATTTAAAATTGTAATAAATTTAAATCTTTTTTCTTCCTTGGTGGTTAATTAATGTTATCCTTCCACTAAATCACCCCTCTCTATAATGGAATCATAGTTTTTGAGTATTGAATATATTGGAGATATTCATCAATAGTGTGGAATAAATACTTTCACCATCAACCTATTTGGACTAAAATCTTGTAATTGGGAGGTTCCATATAGGATTAGTGGAGATATATGTTTTTAAATGTTGAAATTTCTCCTAATATCCCAAAAACATATAAATTATTTCCATAATTTTGTGATTATATTAGTGTTAAAACTCCCAAAAATGTATAAGTGTGAAAATTCATGATTTTCAGTTTATAAATTTAAAATATCTAGCGGGGGATTCCTCAATTACTAAACTATGATAAATATACACAAGAAATAAAAACAAAAACTCAATATATAATCCATTTTCTTGATATATTCTCAAATTCATTTGCCCATTTTTATATCATACAAATCATACTCAAAACACCCATTAATAAACACTTAAAACTATGAAAATAATATTTTAACCATCATAATAGGAAAATCAAGTTAACACTAAAATAAATTAAATTTGATAAAAAATTGTTCTTTTCTCTCTTGTGATAATTTAAAAATGGTAATCCATTAATCATTCATGAAGTACCATTTCTGAGGAAGGGGTTTTGGTTTACATACTATTAATGACACACTATTCATTATTAGATATAGCACTTAGAACTTATTCATTCTAAAACTAGAGATTGATGGTAACTATCAGTATATATTTAGAGAACTAAGATTGAATTAATATATAAAAATTAAATATAGAACATTTTAATGAATGATTATTGTGAGACCAATATTTTTCTCTTTTTATATAAAATCATTGCAAAAAATCAAAAACAAACATTTACTTGTTAATATAGTCCTCATTCACTAAACCAAAAAAATAATATAATATAACATACTCTATAAGAGGAATTACAATTAAAAGAATTGATAATCTAATAATTCCCCAATATTTATGGATTTGTAGGGTATTATCCAAATAATAACATTAATGTTTCTCTAGAATTTATTAAATCTTAAATCCAAGTGGATTATTAGTGTAGCAAGAGAAGTTGAGTCACTTTGGATCCCTCTTGAAAGAGCAGGAAAAGAGTTCCTATTAAAAAACAGCTAAGATACATCATAATTTAGAATTATCTTTAGAGGAATTTCCCTCAAATATTTTTCCCACAATAAAAGATAACATTCTTGATAATGGAAAGCAATCCAATTAGTAAATATATAATTGGGAACTCTATGAGTATAAGGATAGTTTTAAGATTATTTATATATTATTTCCACAACAATCCATATAATTGTATAAAATTATAGTCTTTTTTTACTATATATTGTTAAACTATAATATATATCTACTTGATACCTCATTCATAGGATATATAATTTACAATAAATAAAATATGAAGGGAAATATTTAATAAAAAATTATAAAAAATTTGATATTTTATAATAGAAGGTACTACCTCTCAAAGAGTTTATGAGATAATTATTAAATAATCAACTCTTATTGAATCTAAACTAGAAGCTCCTACCAGATTGGTGTGGATGTGGAACATAGTAAATACAATTTACTACCAATACTTAATAAGATATGCGTTTTTTGTTTTTAAATAAATAAATTCAACGGTAATTTAATTTATGTATATGATATAATTTTTTTGACATCTATATATCAATATAGACCATTTTAATAATTATACCGATGAGTTTGAGTAACATTCATGATCAATATGGGTTTAAAAATAAATAGAACCTAGAAAGGTCCCCTAATCAATAATAGTTTCTTTGACCTTTTCCATTACAATATATTTTAATAAATGGATACCAACTAACGTAGGAAAATAATCTATTTTAGTATATGAAACTATATGATAGACTACATTTATGTTCATAACCTCATAATCACGACTCCAGAGAACCAAAATATAACTAAACATAAAATAAAGATAAATAAATAACAAAAAAATATTTTTATTCTAATTGAAATAATGACTAAGAACCCTCAGAAAATACTATATCAAAATCTACATATTACATTAAATAAATGTGATCTTGTTGATAACCATGAGCTGAATGGAGATTCATCATGATCCAAAAAAACAGGAATAGCTAATATAAACAATGATATAGTGGGATCTTACTACGAATATCATTGGACGGAACCAATTAATCAATTTTACAGACATTAAATAGATAATGATTAAATTTTATTACCTTTGTCACTGTGAAAGACTCAATAAAATAAAATTAAAGATAAAAAACACAAAAACATATTCAAGACACATTCAAAAATGATAAAGTCATTATCCCATTTTGAGAATCACTGGACAAGATTCTATAATATTCCATATTCCTTAAAGAAATACTAACCCAAAATAAATTGATTAATATAAATGAATGTATAAACATAAAAAAGGAATGTTATAGCCTTAGTCACACCAAATACATCTACAATTTTACAATATCTAGGGTCCTTCACCATTACCTAAAACATTGTATATATTCCATTCACCTATTATTTTTGTAATAATGGTAATTTCATTAATTTAAATACCAAATCTCTGTTTTGTTTTTAAGTGATATGAAATTTCAACAAATAATGAATGGTGGTTTAACATTATAACCATGGAACTTTATTTATATTGGGTGTTTTGGATGTTCTGATAGTTATAATTATGAATATGATATTCTTAGTAGAATTATTTTTTCAAATCACATGGATAAAAATATCACATTACAAATCTCTAATAATCATAGGTAGAAACATTTGTAATAACATTGTCTATTGACAAATATGTGTGCTCCACTATTTGAAAACTCCTTACTCATTTTATTATTATTAATAAATATTTAAATCAATGGATATAGAAGATAGGTTACACCATTTTCAATAGTCATCCAGGCTCTATCATAATGGAATTTTGTAAAAACAATGTTCATTTGAATATTATTGATTCTAGAGAGTTTTCCTTACATAAAAATTAACATGTCCCACCCAAATACACAGACATTATGGTGAACCATGAGTTCATGAGCAAGATGACTTGTTAAAAGAATTTTTATTTCAGATAAATTTTATTTGATTTAAATATTATATGAGAAATTTTTTGGAAGAACCCATGATCAATCCAATAAAAACTACTGGATGATTTATAAATCAATTTCTTAGATAGATATTTTTATTTATTTTCACATTATAAAACTGGATCAAATCCTTTTTAGAGGGATTAAAAATACAATTGTGTAAGTGATTGTAGATATTTTTCATCTTCTATTCTACCACCTAAACTAGAATTAAATTCATTACCACCCAAATTAAAATATGTGTTTCCAGCAAGTCATGAAAATATTTCTGTATTCATTCATATAAACTTTTCATTTTAATAAACAATCATCATCACTGGTCTTTTGGGAGTGAACTTGATGGAAATATAATGGATTCATAGTGATGTACCTAGACTATTTAATTGAAAATACATGAATAGAATCTTCCCTAAATATGATTCTAAAACTATTAAATAACCCCAAGGAATATTAAAACCATCCATGACAGAATTAGGTAAAAACGTAATAGAGTTATTTTTTTATTAGAAATAATTTACCTAATATATGAATCATATTTGGTATCTCTCATTCACAATGTGCCAAAGGTGGCTGGACTCACAACTATTAACATGGAAATAAATTAACTCACACATGTAAGAGTATATTTATAGATTTTGAAAAGGACTTTGGAAATAAAATCACGTAACTAAGAAGAGTTATTTCCTAATAACCTTTTTACAACAATTGTTTGAAAATAATTTTTGGAATGACCCACTAATGTTACATATATGAACTTTTTAGTAATTTCTATGTTCTTATTAATCTTAAAAATCAATGGAATAATAATTTTACCTAAACAAATAGAATAATTTTCCATAGTAAGATACCATCATGTTTTTTTAATCCTCAAAGTAAATTTAAATATATATGCTAATAATTTTATATAATTTAGTTGAATATTTTTGTGGGTTTTTATTGATTAATTCACTCTTTTTATAAATTCATTTAGTCAGTTCCAATCTAATTTGTAAGATGTTTAAAAATCATGGACTAAAAATAATATTTTGATATATTTTTGAAAAGTAATAATTTGTGGTGGAAAATTGAATGTTTTAAGTAAAAATAGTTTTTAAATTATTTTAATGTTGTTGATAATGAAAATATGGCAATCAGTACTCCCAATATTATTTCAACATATTAAAATCATATTTATGGTTAAAAAATATTCTAAAGAAGTTTTCAAAAGATTTTAGAAAGTTAATTTTACCACTAACCCATGTATTAACTAAAATATAATGTGATTATTTCTATTGATTAATGAAGGAAAAAATTTTGTGAACCAAGGAGAAATTTAACATCACCATCGATGATATATCCATAAAATTAGGAACTAACTACGAAAAATGGGTATTATTCGGTAATGAAACATCATTATATAAAAGTATGTTTCATTTTATTTGAGTAAAAATTTACTTAAATGGACTTTATAATATTACCCAGTGGTGTTAGGGGGCATGAGGGTGTTTGAGGCTCCTTTAGAGCTCATAAACCTATGAAATGGGAATATATATTGTGAATCACGGTTAGTAGAAACCGTACATCCCACCCTTTACAATCTCTACTAATTGTTCAGGAAAAAAATTAAGGATATGTAGGAGCCCCATATTTTATCATAAATAATGTCTCCCTAAGAGCCGACACATACAAAAATCTATAGAGGTTGGACTGTGGGGTTTTACGTAGTTTTCACATGGATAGAGAAACTATGCGACATAACCATGTGAGGATTTCCCATAAGTAGTGTCTTGAGATTGGATTGAAAATGGTTTGGCCAAACCATTTGGTTAAACCATTAATCCCTTGTTTAGAGGGTGAAATGTTCAAAATTACCTTATTGAAACCTTAAATCCAGATTCCCTTTTCCTCCTTCTCATTCTAGTGGTTATGAAACCCCTCCTTCTCTTGTAGACTTTCCTATTCTCTAAAATTGTTTCCGTGGTAACTCTTGAAGCTGAAGTCCAAAATGGGATCAATCCAAGGCATTTAATAGCTTTATTTGAGCACTCATGTTATATTCTTTTCAATATAACATTATCCTCGTATCTATTTCTATATTTAGGTGAAACCATTTTCTCCTATATTTCAGATGTTGGATGATTTCTTCAATTTCGTCTAAAAAAATTCAATCCTAATCCTCCATCTTATCAGTAGTCATGAATGGCTTTAAGATAAGTGGCCTTATTAATTTATTAGAGTTTTTTATTTTTGTATCTTTAATGCTATTAGGTGGGCCTTATTTTGACCCAAATCACCATTTAATTTTGTTATTCATGTTAAATTAATCTACACTCCTTGATATACGCATGTTGATCCATGTTTAGTAGTTTATATTTTTATACATCATTCATGGACATCCTTTTGAAGTTTCATCATTAATTTCCCTTTATAGATAATTGGATAATTTTCTAGAATAACATGTAAGTGTCATGCATAGATTATAAATGGTATTAACCATGTTATATATTTTTTTTGTGAAACCAAGGAACCACTTAATTAATTGTCCCAACTTATCATTGTAATTTCAATGTAGGTGATTCCACTATTTCTAATGACAACTTACATCAGTATATTGAACACTGATAAATTTTATTTTTCCTGAATTTTTTAAATGAGTTCCATTTATTAAGATGAAGGTATTTTTCATTTTGGTTTTACATTACTTAAATAAATTAAATTCATTAAATGGAATGGCCTTTGAAGGTTGTTATTACCATGCCATTTGGTTATGATTTATTCAATTTTCATTTTATGTTGAAAGTATTTTTTTTATAACTGAAATTCACTTATAAAATACCTTATAGAATTTTCGTCATGCCAGTTATTGTAAATATGATTAGACCTTTCATATTGGTCATGGAAATATGGTAAGGGTTCTGTTGAAAATGATGGTTGAATGCACCATTACATTGTGTGTTGATCATGTTGTCTCACACCATTGAAACTATTTGGATAGTGGGAATGATGAACTATTTCTCTTGATTGAGTGTTTACTTGATGGCACACTTACCATATCTGGAGATGAGGATGATGACTCTCATTGATTATGAGGTGTAGGTCATATAACCTATATCTTGGGTGTCTTCGCTAGTTTAAACTAGCCATGGATGTCTGAAATATACACTAGTCCTTGCCGCACCTACTATTCCATGTATATGGACACTTACATCATTACATAATTAGTTTATATAGGTTGATTCAATACATTATATATATATATATATTACTATGTATATAGTGATTGGCCAAACATTCATTCAACTCATGAGAAAAAGTAGTTAAAGCTTATGTGTCACCTTTAGGATCCTTAGTGGAATTTTCATTATTTCATTAGCAACATATATCATTTATTATTTTGATTATGCATCCACACTATTTAGTTATGAAAACATATTTGATGAATTCTAAACATCATTGGTTGTGGCCTATTGGGATTTAATCTGACACCATACATGGGCCTCCTATTGTACCTGAGAAGATATTTTTTTTATTAGTATAGATATGGTAAAGTGTCGTACTATAGAGTTCTTATATGAATTTCTTTTAGATGAACCATATGAGCATAGGACCAAGAATAAACATGAGATTATAATGGAGAATAATTTTTTCCATTTTGATGTTTCTTTATATCATTATTGTAAATTCATGTTCCATGATCCCCTTTTTTTATATGCATGTGTTGAATTCTTGTATATGACCCTACTAAGTAGTTTTTTATATTTTTATTTAGTTTATCAGTTATTTATTATTATATTTATTATTTATTATATCTATTTAGATATTATTTTTTCATTGTATGTTTATGTTCATATCTTTTGTGTCACTCTAATAAGAGGCTATAGTCCCCCAACATACCACCTTCACACCCTTGCTGCTAGTCGACAACCTCTTGTGTACAGGGAGGCACACAAGAGGTAATGTGACCCACTGGCTCGGGGGACAAGTTATGTATACCCCAGGTTAGGATGTAATAAAGTGGTATGAAAGGATTATTTTGTCGTTGTCATACTATTTTGGTATTAGATAAGAGACTAGTTGTTAATCGGATTTGTAATTGAACATGTGTCTAGACGTAGCAATCCCATGTATAGTCTAAAACCCAAATTAACAAGGATGGTTAATTACTACTATAGATTGTTCCAATAATGCTCAACAATACTTCATAATTGGGTAACTCACATGTCTTGTAATTTTATTGATATTTGTATTACTGAAATAGGGATTTCATTTAGCTATACTAGATAAAATCAGGGCATTACATTGCATGAATCATTATTGTAACAATATAACTATTATTCCATGAATTTTTCTATGGCATGTATATTTTCAACATACATCTTCTTATTAAATACTGATAGTGCATTGATTAAGTAATGAAATGTGCTCATATTTTTTTACAAGGATTGGAAAAAATCATTGACACCTAAATATTCATCCTTAACCTAAGGGGTTTTTATAGAATTAGTTATCATAGTCGCCTTAAAAAGATGATTACAACACGTTGATACATAGGCCATTGGTTGCATGGGATGGAACGTGTTACAATATGGGTTATCTGGATTCTATATTTTGGTTCATCAGATGTATGGGCCCTTATAAATTAAAAATGTTGTTCAATATAATTATACCATATGGGTGAATTAAATGTCAAAATAATTAGGAATTCAAATGAATATAACTTTTATAATTTAATTCATGACTTATACTAATGAAACATTGAAATAATATTTACCTAAAACAATTTCGTGGGTATTGGGGTATATTTTTCATTCCTATAGACTACTATGGTGTATCGTGATTACTCAATCCTAGCGTTAGGAGTAAGAAGTTGTTAGTGGTCATTCTAATGGAAGGATATAAACATGTTCCACTTTTCTATCTATATACCGTTCAACTAGAAAGATTTATTTTGATCTGTACATTTGGAACTTTAACATCATTCCTCCATGATGTCCTGTAGTTATATACCATGAATTTAGTGATGGTGATGAACCTGAGGTGGTGGTCCATGTTCCAGTAGTGATCCCTCGTGTGGTACCACATGTGGAACCTATTCGACTTCATATTATGGGCACTAACTCCTAGTTTTGAGATAGATTTCTACTTATGTGAAAAAATATGAAAGGTTCTATTTGGACTACCCTGAGTATGGAAGAATTGACTTGGGGGTTCAAGGAGCACCATCCACCAACCTTTTTGGGGGATGGGGGAGTACATGTTTCTGGTTCATGGCTCCAAACAATTCATTCCATATTTGAAAATCTAGAGATGCCTCTAGAATGTAGGGTAAAATTGGAAATGTATATGATTCATAATTATACCAAGTGGTGTTGGGATGTAAATAGCTTGGTAGATTAGCGAAGAGATATGATGTTGGAAGATATAGAGACTATATTATTTTAATATTTGATTTCCTTGACTATGAGGGATGATAGAGATAGATAATTCATGAATCTGTAGTAGGGAAGAATATTTTTCATATAATACTTTTCTCATTTTATACAGCTATTGTCGTTGGATCCTACTATTGCAGGTGATGATATGATGAATGAAAATCAA
Source organism: Viscum album (assembly GCA_963277665.1). NCBI lineage: Eukaryota > Viridiplantae > Streptophyta > Magnoliopsida > Santalales > Viscaceae > Viscum > Viscum album. The sequence goes on from OY728140.1 coordinate 1,154,151,916, forward strand.
TTAGAGGATTGGATGGTATATTATATCTTATTTCGTGTTAGATTATATATATTGACAATGATTTCTATAATAATAACAAAAACATTATTATAGAGTGGATTTTGAGGGAATATGGTAATGTGAGTTGGGGTGGTCTGGTAACTAGATCTATTAGTGCTTCGTCATCTGGGTCAAAAAGTCATTTTAAAGTTACTTATAGGGGTAGATAAGGTTGGGCTCATCATGCTAATATATTTTTGATATGACTACAGTGAGGGATGATTGGAAAATTGAATCATCTATGCTCACGATATCCAGGGGAATACATTGGTTGTGGTAGGACTATTCATATCCAGTGTTTTTGCAATACCAAAATGTCAGTACTTAGCTATAAGGGATCAATGGATCCCCCATGTTATATATTGGGACTGATAGTATAATAAAAAATAGTATATGGTATAAGAACATTCATTTAGGTTGAGGTGGCGGTAAATGAAGAGGTTGTCAGACTCGTCATTCTTAGTGCCCTCAGTGTGTGCTTGCTCATGGAATCCAGGAATTGAATTAGGGATGTAGTATGAGAAATTAACATTATACCCAGACTATTCTAGAGTATTATATAATCAGACATTCAATTTTATAGGGTTCCATTCTGATAGCATCCACTTTAGTGTCTTTTTTATTTTACATAGGAACATATCACTAATTTATATAAGATGAAATCCTAGATAGTACGAGCCTCAAGATCGAGTACTTATATAGAGTTTTGATGCTAGATACCCTATTAGGTACGAAATCAGAGGAATTTAAACAATTTATTTTTTTTCTCTTTGAGATAGGAAAATAGTTTTTCAAGTGGAATCCTCTCAAACTTTACATGAAGGGATTTGAGGTAATCATACTGGATAATTCTCTATCATTCCCTCATTTAAAACTATCATTATAGGGTGATGTTTACATAACCATATGGAATTAGTCACCTATATAAGGAAGAATAGGATTTTTATAAAACAAGAGTTGGAACTAATCTGTTGAGGCTGGTTACTGTGAAAACTCGTAATACTATTTTTTTCTTGGATGATTAGGGGTTACAAACTAATATTCTTGATCCTATTATGGATTGTTTCTTGGATTTTTTACTGATGAAATTTCTACTCAATCAAAAGTGGAAGAGTTAGTGTTTATCCTTCCAATAGTTCTAGGAGTATAGCCAGGGATCGTTCATTCTTATTGTATGGAACATAAAAAACATTTGGAGATCAAAAAATAATTACTGTTTTAGAGGATACATGATTCACATACCCCAACACTTATCCTTGGGGATCACTAGTATTTTTTGAAGAAAGAGGATGGTACTATTAGGATTTTCATGGATTACAATTAGTTGAACCAACATACTAAAAATAATTAGTATCCACTACCTATAATATGTGTTTAATTAGATCAATTCAAGGAGCAAGAGTGTTTTCAAAGATAGTATTTTGTTTGGTCTATCACTAAGAGTGCATCATGTCATCATTCATACCTTAATAATATTTTTTGATATTTTTTTGATCTATATGAGTACTTGTTCATTCTATTAGGTCTCACAAACACACCCAGATGTTTTATGGATCTTATGAATTGAGTTTTCCATCCATTATTCCTTTTATTCATGGTAGTCTTTGTTGATGATATCTTAGTGTGTTCATAATCCAGACATGACCATGTCATCCATCTTAAGATCATGATGAATACACTATGATTGAATGAACTCTATGCTAATCTCAATAAATTCAAACATTGGATTGATAATGTCTACTTCCCAAATCATATCAATTGGGATTTAGGAGTCTCAATCGACATAGAGAATGTGAGAACTGTACGTTTTTATAATCATCCCAATAACATAATTGAATAAATGAGTTTCTTGGGGATTTCTAGATATTATAAATGATTTATATAGGATTTATCACGCCTTTCAGCGCCACATACAGTCTTCAAAAAGAATGATGTGAAATTTTTATGGTCATAAGCATATGAATTAGCCTTTTCAGAGTTGAAGGGAAGATTAACATTTGTGCTAAAAGAGATTATGCTGCAGCTAGATAAGACCTGTAGAGTTTACTATGATGAATTCTGTATTGGTTTCTAATAATTTTTGATGTAGTACAAGTGATTCATTGCATACAGGTCTAATTTTTTAAGGCCTCATCGGTGGAATGACCCAAGGCAAGACCTCAGATTACCAATTGTAGCCCATGATTTATTTTGAAGGAGACACTGTCTACATGGAGATAATTTCTTTTATTTGCTGATCCCAATTTTTTGAGTAAATATTTTCATAGTGGGATCTATTTTCACAGTCAGATCTAAATCTCAGGAAGATCTAGTGGGGGAGTACCTAAAATCATTTCATTTTGATATTTCTTACATGCCAGGTAAATTAAATTTTGTAGCTACTGCTCTAATCCTTTAGAAATAGGTACATGTAGTTTCGGAGGCCTGTGGAAAATGGATACTCATGGACTCATCCTCATATATGAACATTTATTATCATAGGGATCGTGATCATACAATCCTAATATCCTCATTAATGAAATTTAAACTTATATAATTTTTAAAAATGAGGCAACTATCCAATAATGAAGACATTTTTTTAATTAAAATTGTTTGAGATGATGATAAATCTTTAGGATGTACAACCAATTGATATAATACTTTGATATTCCACGGGCATGTATGTTCCCCATTATACCTCATACAGGTACTAAAGCTAGAATTCCATGCTATTGTATGGGTAGTTCACCCTAGCGACCCCAAGATTCATTGGCATCAATTATGCTAGTACTGGTGGCCTATTATGAAACACTAGATTTTAATCCATGTAATTAGGTGTTCCTCCCAAAAGTATGTGAAGGAGAGAAATCATTTTCGGGTTTTAATTTTACTATTTTGGTCCATTCTAGAGTGTAAATGAGATGATGTTTTGATGGATTTTTGGATTTGTGTACCCAAATCTCTGCAATTAAATGATATAGTGTAGGTTTTAATTTAGAATTTGATAAATTTTGTACACTTCATAACTACGTCAAATACCATATCAGTAGATGTTTTATGATGGATTTATATTAGGGAGGTTGTGTGTATTTATAGAGATCATCATTCTACCATTTCTTATAGAGAGGGTCGGTTTATATTAGGGTTCTAGTAGGGGTTATGGAAGGCATTGGGGACACATATTATTCTGAGATAATCTTATCACCCATAGATAGATGGATAGACAGAGTGTATGATTCAAGTGTTATAGGCCATGTTTGTAAAGACCGTAAAATTCAAGGGAAATTTTTTCTTAATTTTCTTTGGATTTTTACAAGAGCGCGGTTTCAGACGGCACCTGATTCCGAGGCCCGGAGTGCCCGGAATTAATTTCCGAAGTTTGGCTCGGGTACGTTCAGTGAACGAACGAGCGGGAATTCCTAACTTTTGATCCGGTGCTCGGAATTAAAATCCGAGGGCACCGATGAACTCGCAGCGCCGATATTCGCTTAATGAGACCTTTTCGGGAGTTGCGTTTGTTGCGGGTTGAAAGTTACGTTTTGGGGTTTTTCAGTTAAGTTAAATAAAATTGTGTAAAACAAATTTTATTTAAACTTTAAAAAAAAGAACCTACCTAAGGGGGTTGGAAGTGGGACCCACACCCACTTAACCTCCCTTGGGAGGATTAAGTGTGGTGGGGCCCACACGAACCCCTAAATCTTTTAATAACCTCTCAACTTCCCCCTTAAACTCCTCTTTTAATAACATGACAACTTTGTTAATTAATGGAGTTGAATTGTTTGAATTGTTTGAATTTCAAACCTTTGAAATTCAAATTGATAATTGTGTGAATAAAATAAGTCTTTAGCTTATTTTATTTGGGTGAGAATTCTCTAGCCACCTTGAGAGAATTTGGAGCCTTCATCTTCTTCTTCTTCAAGCTCTGACGAAGAACGAAGAACGTCTTCATCCTCGACGAAGAACGACAACACTTCGTCAAGGATCATCGACTCAGAGACCTAGTATCTTCGGACCTCTGCTTCCTCTTCGGACCTTCTTCGTCGGCAAACGAAGATCCGCCAACAACGTGTCGCATCGGACGTAAATCTTCGTCAACGGATTTGACGAACGACGACCGCGACGCCTGAATTCCGCGACGCCGTCTTCCGCGGAACGTAGAGGATTTCTTTGAATCTCAAACCCGAGGTAGGGGATGTTTTTATTATTTATTTTATTCCATTCCTGAATCGTGGATTTTAGCATGACTAAACGTGAGACTTTTTAGTTATGTTATTTGTTAACGCGAGGGGAGTCGGACCGCACGAACACGGCCGAAACCCCCTCCTTCGTTCATGTTGATTCATGCGGGTGGAAGCAAGAGGCGTGGTGCCGTCGCACCACGCGGATGAACATGCTTATGTTTTCCGCAATACCGTCGCGCTTCGCCGAGGAGAGATTTCAAGAACGCGACGTCGTCGCGCCGCGTTGGGAGGATTCATGGCACGACGAAAGGGGCGCGGTGCCGTCGCACCGCGCCGGACGACGAACACCGCGGCCGGTTCCGGGCCGCGGTGAGACGAGGAGACCGCGGCCGGTTCCGGGCCGCGGCGGAAGGAAAGACCGGCGGCCGTGCCGCCGGCGTCGGGAGTCGAGGGCGGGACCGGAAATTCCGGTCCCGTTGGTAAAAACCGGCCGGCCAGCGGCCGGCCGGATGTCATAAAAGCCGGGGGATTAAACCCCCGGCCGGTTCTTCAAGACCCCCCTCTTAATGAGGGGGGCGGATCATTAAAGGAGGGGGGGCAAAGCCCCCCCGGTTTTTGTCCAGCCGGCCCCCATCCGCGGGGGCCGTTTTTTTTAATTCAAGGCACGGCTTTAAGCCGTGCCGTTTTGTGAAACGCGGGGCTTAGCCCCCGCGTGCCTCCCGCGTGCGCCGCGGCACCCCGCCGCCAGCGCGGCACGCCGCCGCCGCCTCCACGCGGCCCGCCGCCGCCGCCACGCGGCCCGCCGCCGCCACGCGGCCCGCCGCCGCCGCCACGCGGCCAGCCGCCGCCGCCGCCCCGCGGCCCGCCGCCGCCGCCACGCGGCCAGCCGCCGCCGCCGCCCGCCGCCGTCCGCCGCCGCCGTCCGCCGCCGTCGGCCGCCGCGCCGTCCAGAGGGGGGGGGTCGGGCCGGGTCGGCCCGGACCCGGACCCCCCGTTTCGGACCAGATTCGGTTCTTGGCTCATAACTTGAGCCTCGGACCTCCGAATGACGAACCGTCTGCGGCAACGCGATCCTTGGATCGAGACGGTCGTTTCGGTATATCGCACTCAAGGTTTCGGGTTACTTTGAGTTCGGCCGGGTTGGTTCGTTCACGAAACCAACCGGGCCTTCGGAGCGGAAACACTCATATCTTGAGCTACGGACGTCCGATTGACGTGCCGTCAGTCGCGTAATGTTCCTCTTAGTGAGACGGATCTTTTGGCATACTCCGCCCGAGGTTTGGACGCAGGTGGAGTACGGTCGGGTTGGTTTTGCCTTAAAAACCAACCGGGCCCCGGAGACGAAAATGCCTATAACTCTCAGACCGGGCGTCCGATCGACGCGCCGTCTGTTGCGTTGAGTTCCTTTTGTCGATACGGAACTTTTGGATACATCAACTTCGGTCTTCGTGACAGTTGATGTATCAGCCTCTCGGCTCGTGGAGCGGACCCTCCGTACGAGCTTGCTGTGTGCGGGAACCCTAGTGCTGGTTGCGACTGTTCTACTGCGACGACGACAGTACAGAGATCCTGTGTGGATTCGACGACGACAGTACAGAGATCCTGTGTGGATTCGACGACGACGACTACAGCACTCAGCGATCCTACGTGGATCAGTGCTTCAGGTTCTGTGTGAGCCCGATCCTGTGTGGGTCCTTGCGCTCAGCGGTTCTGTGTGAGCCAGCGCCTACAGGTTCTGTGTGAGCCCGATCCTGTGTGGGTCTTCTGCGGGGGTTAGTTACCTATCGATCCTTCGTGGGTCCGACGACTTAGATGGATCAGTGATCATCTTTATCGTCCTTGAAGAAGTATACCTGTGTGAGCTGAATCCTGTTACTTTCCTTTGTGGAATACGTATACTTTCCTGCGTGGACTGAGTTATACTTGAGCTCGGAGGTTGGAGCGTATTTGAATTGATGACTTAGGTATATGTATGGGCATATACCTAAGCAGTGTTGGTTGTTACTTCGTGATTGTACTTTGCTTCGTGGTTTATCCTTTGTGGATTTTGAGAGACCTTCAGGGGTCTCGGGGTCCCTACTGAGTAGCTTATACTCACCCCTGCACGGGCTTCGCCCGCACTACGTTGTGTTGGTTGCAGACGACGGACAGCGTTGACCTTAGCTGAGGTTCGCGGAGCGGGACGGTACCCGGAGGTGGACCACTGGGCGGGACGAGCACGGAGCGGACGGTGGGACCCGTGGAGCAGAGGAGCTATCTGTACCCACCCTTCAGGTGGGATTTCCGGTGGACAGCTCGGAGTAGCGGCCTTTACTTTACAGTTGCTGTTTTTCCCTTTTTGAGTTGTACTTTACTTTCAGTTTGGGTTTGTATTCTGGCCCATTTACTTTTCCGCACTTTCAGTTGTTCTCTGCTTTCTTAGTGATTACCTTCCGCTTGTTTACTCTGTGGTGTGTGTTTTCTTTTCAAAGGCAATGCCTTCCCTTTTTACCGGGATTTACGCCTTGGTGCTAGTCGCCAGCCCCTGGCCTATGGAAGGCGGGCTTGGGGTAGTCACGGCTCGGACCCCGAGGGCGGGTCGTGACAAATTGGTATCAAAGGAGTTCGGTTCTACCGCGAACTCTGATCTTTTCTATGTGAAGCAATAATGTTTAGCGTATTGAGTGTGGTTATCAGTCCAGGGAGTCCAGTGTTGGTGCGGCGGCCGACGTATCCATACACCAGGACCCTGACGTCTGATTTCCGACTTAATGCACGAAAACATTGATTGCGTGTGTGTTTCAAAGTTTTCTTTGTGATTACTTATATCAGCTCACCAGGTATACTGTTCTAACCGTGGCGCACCTGTTTCCTTTTCAGGATGGCCCCACGACGGCAGCCAGCTAGGGTTCCGATGGTCGAGCGAGACGACAGCCCACCGAGCGACGAGGCTTCGGTGCAGGGCCCTTTTCCAGTAGTGGCACCGGCGGTAGCTTTACCCGCCGAGCCCCCGATGCTTCCAGCAGCAGCCGCTGACGATGCACGTCGCCTCAGCGCACTGCATGAGTTTCAGCGACAGCGACCGCCCAGGTTTCGCGGGGAGACGGATCCCCAGGCAGCAGAGGACTGGCTGGAGGCAGTGGTTCGAGTGTTTAGGCTAGTGAGGACACCAGCAGACCTCATGGTGATCCTCGCTGCGAGCCTACTACACGCAGCAGCAGGACGATGGTGGAGCTTGATGCTCCAGGTGCACGACGAGGCATCTCTACTCTGGACGGACTTCGAGAGCCTCTTCCGCTCTGAGTTCGTCCCGGCCACCCTTCGAGCGGTGCGCATCCAGGAGCTTCTACAGCTGCGGCAGGGCAGCATGACGGTCGCCCAGTACTCGGCGAGGTTTACCGATCTCTCGCGCTACTCGACCGACATGGTACGGGATCCATTCTTCCGGGCCCGGACCTTCGAGCAGGGTTTGAGACACGAGATCAGGGCATCGCTGATCTCCCTCAGCATACCGACTCAGACAGGAGTACTGGAGCGGGCTCTTCTGATCGAGAGCTTCCTTGCTGAGTCTACACCAGCACAGCGACCCACCGCAGGGCGGCACGTGGCAGAGTCATCTGCAGCAGGCAGTCGACGGATGGCTCATGGGTCCAGGCAGACCAGACCTTCAGGCCGACGATCTCAGGGCACTGGCTCAGCAGTGCGGGGCACACAGCGCGGAGCCAGTCTTCCGAGAGGCAGGCAGTGCTACTCGTGCGGCGGGCAGGGCCACATGGCTCGCGACTGCCCGACCCGCCGTGCCGAGGAGCAGCAGTCAGTTGATGGACCACCGAGGCAGAGGCAGAGGGTCGACCGTGGCGGTCCGCAGGGAGGAGGCGGACGAGGCAGAGGAGCTGGACGAGCAGCTGGTGGTGGCCGACGCTTTGAGGCTCTACCACCACCACCACCAGGAGGTCCACCCCGACCACAGGGAGATGGCGGGCAGCGACAGGCACAGCTCCAGGCAGCAGAGGCCTACGACCACGGCGCACCTGAGATGATTCGAGGTACTATCTGTGTCTATTCCACCCTTGCTGCAGTTCTTATAGACACAGGAGCGAGTCACTCTTTCATAGCCGCTGCCCTTGTTCGGAGCTCGGAGATTCCGACAGAGCCGTTGGCTCGATCCTTACGGCTAGAGACTCCTACGGGAGCAGACTCGACGATTACGCACTGGTGCCGGCAGTGTGAGCTTACTCTAGGAGGCGAGAGCTTCGGCTGGGATCTTCTTGTAGCAGCGTCGAGGCCTTACGACGTCATCTTGGGCATGGATTGGCTGTCTACGGTCCATGCTCAGATTGACTGTTTTAGGCGCAAGGTGCGATGTGTACGCACCGACGGGAGCAGGTTCACCTTCACCGGCGAGAAGGGAGCCTTAGCAGCACAGGATGGACTTCCGCGGAGGAGAGGACAGCCCATCACTCATCAGTTGGCTAGCCTTATCCTTGGAGCAGTTGACGTGCGGAGTCCTGGTTTTCCTGCAGTGGTGGATCAGTATGCGGACGTTTTTCCCGACGATGTTCCAGGGCTACCTCCTCGCAGAGAGGTAGACTTTTATATTGACTTGTACCCCGGGACAGCCCCGATATCCACTCCAGCATATCGGATGGCCCCCTCCGAGCTTCGAGAGCTACGGGTACAGTTGGAGGACTTACAGGGCAAGGGATTCATCCGACCCAGTGTTTCACCCTGGGCTTCCCCGATATTGTTCGCCAAGAAGGCGGACGGAAGCTTGCGACTTTGTGTTGACTATCGTCGCCTGAACCAGGTGACAGTGAGGAACAAGTATCCGCTACCGAGGATTGATGACCTATTTGATCAGCTCAAGGGAGCACGGTGGTTCTCGAAGATAGACCTCCGGTCAGGCTATCATCAGCTCAGAGTCAGAGACGAGGATGTGCAGAAGACGGCCTTCAGATGTCGGTATGGCCACTATGAGTTCTTGGTTATGCCTTTCGGTGTAACCAATGCTCCAGCAGTGTTCATGGCTCTCATGAACAGGATCTTTCAGCCATACCTCGATCGGTTTGTCGTGGTCTTCATCGACGACATTCTGATTTACTCTACGACAGAGGAGGAGCACGCCTATCACTTGCGAGTTGTCCTTGACACACTCCGAGAGCACCAGCTTTATGGTAAGCTCTCGAAGTGCCAGTTCTGGATACGTGAGGTCCACTTTTTGGGACACGTTATCTCTGAGGCGGGAGTTGCAGTAGATCCCGCGAAGATTGAGGCTGTGTTAGCATGGGAGCCACCCAGGAGCGTGACTGAGGTTCGGAGTTTCTTGGGACTAGCTGGATACTATCGGAGATTCGTTCCAGACTTCTCCAGAGTTGCGGCATCACTCACGGCTTTGACGAAGAAGGGGAAACCCTTCGTGTGGACTGACAGATGTCAGCAGAGCTTCCAAGAGCTGAGACAGAGATTGACTAGCGCACCTATCTTGAGGTTGCCTGAGGAGGGAGTAGGGTACGTAGTCTACTGCGATGCATCAGGGACCGGACTCGGATGTGTTCTGATGCAGTAGCGGGCCGTGATCGCCTATGGATCACGTCAGTTGAGGCCGCATGAGCAGAACTACGCTACCCATGACCTGGAGTTAGCAGCAGTGGTCTTCGCTCTGAAGACATGGCGACACTATCTGATGGGCGAGCGCTTTACAGTCTTTTCCGATCATCAGAGTCTCAGGTATATCTTCTCGCAGAAGGATCTGAATCTGAGACAACGGCGATGGCTCGAGTTCCTCCAGGACTATGACTTTGAGATAGTCTATACTCCAGGGAAGGGGAACGTAGTAGCCGATGCCCTCAGCAGGAGGACGGGCATTCAGCTACTCGAGGAGGCGACGGAGCAGCTAGCCTCTTTGCAGATATCCTTCGTGGATAGAGATGGAGCAGCCTTTCTTCAGTCTCTCACAGTCACTCCTCCACTACTGCAGCGAGTCAGGGAGGCACAGCGCGGGGACGCTGACTGTGAGACACAGCGTGCACAGATATCCTCGGGACAGGCACCTGATGGTTTCTCCCTTGGAGCAGAGCACGACATCCTTTTCAGAGGACGTGCCTTGGTACCAGTCACATTGCGAGAGGAAGTGCTGAGGGAGTTTCACACTTCTCCTTTAGCAGTACTTCCTGGAGTGGCGAAGATGTACCAGGACCTCAGACGACAGCATTGGTGGCCGGGCATGAAGAAGGCTGTAGCAGAGTTCGTTTCTCGATGCCTTACCTGTCAGCAGGTGAAGGCAGAGCATCAGGTACCAGCAGGCTTGGTACAGCCCTTGGAGGTTCCGGAGTGGAAGTGGGACGGCATATCTATGGACTTCGTGACTGGACTTCCACGCACTTCCAGAGGTCACGACTCCATCTGGGTGATTGTTGACCGACTCACCAAGTCGGCACACTTCTTACCCATCAGAGAGCAGGGCTCGGTGGAGAGCTTGGGACGTCTCTACGTTCAGGAGATTGTGCGGCTCCACGGCGTGCCATCATCTATCGTTTCCGATCGTGATGCCCGCTTTACTTCCCGGCTTTGGAAGGGGTTACAGGAGGCGTTCGGGACGCATCTACGTCTTAGCACAGCTTTTCACCCTCAGACGGATGGTCAGACGGAGAGGACCATTCAGACTCTCGAGGACATGCTCCGCGCATGTGTCCTCGACTTTGGTCGTAGCTGGGAGGACCACCTACCCTTGGTGGAGTTCGCATACAACAACAGCTACCACTCCACCATCGGGATGGCACCGTACGAGGCGTTGTACGGCCGACCATGTAGATCTCCTTTGTGCTGGACAGACCCTGGGGAATCAGCACTGGTGGGACCGGAGATGGTCCAGGCCACGACAGAGAAGGTCCAGGTCATCCAGGAGCGGATGAGGACAGCTCAGAGCCGGCAGAAGTCATACGCTGACAGAAGGCGGAGGCCACTGGAGTTCGAGGATGGCGACCACGTCTTCTTGCGGGTCTCACCTCGACGTGGTATTCGGAGATTTGGCCGAGGCGGCAAGTTATCTCCGCGCTTCATCGGACCTTTCCAGATTCTCAGCAGGATTGGCGAGGTGGCTTATCGCCTGGCTCTACCACCTCAGTTGCACCGGGTGCACGACGTCTTTCACGTATCCCAGCTGAGGAGATACGTGCACGACCCGACGCACATCATTGACCATGGGAAGCTTGACGTTGACGATGGGGCGACTTTTACGGAGGTCCCGGTGGAGATAGAGGATCGACAGGAGCGGGTCCTACGTGGGCGATCGATTCCTCTTGTGCGCATCAGATGGCAGCACGGGAATCTCCAGGAGAGCACTTGGGAGCGGGAGGCTCAGATGCGTGCTCAGTACCCTCTTTTGTTCCCCTAGTTTTTGTTGTATCTTTACGGGGACGTAAAGCCCTGAGGTGGGAGTAATGTAAAGACCGTAAAATTCAAGGGAAATTTTTTCTTAATTTTCTTTGGATTTTTACAAGAGCGCGGTTTCAGACGGCACCTGATTCCGAGGCCCGGAGTGCCCGGAATTAATTTCCGAAGTTTGGCTCGGGTACGTTCAGTGAACGAACGAGCGGGAATTCCTAACTTTTGATCCGGTGCTCGGAATTAAAATCCGAGGGCACCGATGAACTCGCAGCGCCGATATTCGCTTAATGAGACCTTTTCGGGAGTTGCGTTTGTTGCGGGTTGAAAGTTACGTTTTGGGGTTTTTCAGTTAAGTTAAATAAAATTGTGTAAAACAAATTTTATTTAAACTTTAAAAAAAAGAACCTACCTAAGGGGGTTGGAAGTGGGACCCACACCCACTTAACCTCCCTTGGGAGGATTAAGTGTGGTGGGGCCCACACGAACCCCTAAATCTTTTAATAACCTCTCAACTTCCCCCTTAAACTCCTCTTTTAATAACATGACAACTTTGTTAATTAATGGAGTTGAATTGTTTGAATTGTTTGAATTTCAAACCTTTGAAATTCAAATTGATAATTGTGTGAATAAAATAAGTCTTTAGCTTATTTTATTTGGGTGAGAATTCTCTAGCCACCTTGAGAGAATTTGGAGCCTTCATCTTCTTCTTCTTCAAGCTCTGACGAAGAACGAAGAACGTCTTCATCCTCGACGAAGAACGACAACACTTCGTCAAGGATCATCGACTCAGAGACCTAGTATCTTCGGACCTCTGCTTCCTCTTCGGACCTTCTTCGTCGGCAAACGAAGATCCGCCAACAACGTGTCGCATCGGACGTAAATCTTCGTCAACGGATTTGACGAACGACGACCGCGACGCCTGAATTCCGCGACGCCGTCTTCCGCGGAACGTAGAGGATTTCTTTGAATCTCAAACCCGAGGTAGGGGATGTTTTTATTATTTATTTTATTCCATTCCTGAATCGTGGATTTTAGCATGACTAAACGTGAGACTTTTTAGTTATGTTATTTGTTAACGCGAGGGGAGTCGGACCGCACGAACACGGCCGAAACCCCCTCCTTCGTTCATGTTGATTCATGCGGGTGGAAGCAAGAGGCGTGGTGCCGTCGCACCACGCGGATGAACATGCTTATGTTTTCCGCAATACCGTCGCGCTTCGCCGAGGAGAGATTTCAAGAACGCGACGCCGTCGCGCCGCGTTGGGAGGATTCATGGCACGACGAAAGGGGCGCGGTGCCGTCGCACCGCGCCGGACGACGAACACCGCGGCCGGTTCCGGGCCGCGGTGAGACGAGGAGACCGCGGCCGGTTCCGGGCCGCGGCGGAAGGAAAGACCGGCGGCCGTGCCGCCGGCGTCGGGAGTCGAGGGCGGGACCGGAAATTCCGGTCCCGTTGGTAAAAACCGGCCGGCCAGCGGCCGGCCGGATGTCATAAAAGCCGGGGGATTAAACCCCCGGCCGGTTCTTCAAGACCCCCCTCTTAATGAGGGGGGCGGATCATTAAAGGAGGGGGGGCAAAGCCCCCCCGGTTTTTGTCCAGCCGGCCCCCATCCGCGGGGGCCGTTTTTTTTAATTCAAGGCACGGCTTTAAGCCGTGCCGTTTTGTGAAACGCGGGGCTTAGCCCCCGCGTGCCTCCCGCGTGCGCCGCGGCACCCCGCCGCCAGCGCGGCACGCCGCCGCCGCCTCCACGCGGCCCGCCGCCGCCGCCACGCGGCCCGCCGCCGCCACGCGGCCCGCCGCCGCCGCCACGCGGCCAGCCGCCGCCGCCGCCACGCGGCCCGCCGCCGCCGCCACGCGGCCAGCCGCCGCCGCCGCCCGCCGCCGTCCGCCGCCGCCGTCCGCCGCCGTCGGCCGCCGCGCCGTCCAGAGGGGGGGGGGGGGTCGGGCCGGGTCGGCCCGGACCCGGACCCCCCGTTTCGGACCAGATTCGGTTCTTGGCTCATAACTTGAGCCTCGGACCTCCGAATGACGAACCGTCTGCGGCAACGCGATCCTTGGATCGAGACGGTCGTTTCGGTATATCGCACTCAAGGTTTCGGGTTACTTTGAGTTCGGCCGGGTTGGTTCGTTCACGAAACCAACCGGGCCTTCGGAGCGGAAACACTCATATCTTGAGCTACGGACGTCCGATTGACGTGCCGTCAGTCGCGTAATGTTCCTCTTAGTGAGACGGATCTTTTGGCATACTCCGCCCGAGGTTTGGACGCAGGTGGAGTACGGTCGGGTTGGTTTTGCCTTAAAAACCAACCGGGCCCCGGAGACGAAAATGCCTATAACTCTCAGACCGGGCGTCCGATCGACGCGCCGTCTGTTGCGTTGAGTTCCTTTTGTCGATACGGAACTTTTGGATACATCAACTTCGGTCTTCGTGACAGTTGATGTATCAGCCTCTCGGCTCGTGGAGCGGACCCTCCGTACGAGCTTGCTGTGTGCGGGAACCCTAGTGCTGGTTGCGACTGTTCTACTGCGACGACGACAGTACAGAGATCCTGTGTGGATTCGACGACGACAGTACAGAGATCCTGTGTGGATTCGACGACGACGACTACAGCACTCAGCGATCCTACGTGGATCAGTGCTTCAGGTTCTGTGTGAGCCCGATCCTGTGTGGGTCCTTGCGCTCAGCGGTTCTGTGTGAGCCAGCGCCTACAGGTTCTGTGTGAGCCCGATCCTGTGTGGGTCTTCTGCGGGGGTTAGTTACCTATCGATCCTTCGTGGGTCCGACGACTTAGATGGATCAGTGATCATCTTTATCGTCCTTGAAGAAGTATACCTGTGTGAGCTGAATCCTGTTACTTTCCTTTGTGGAATACGTATACTTTCCTGCGTGGACTGAGTTATACTTGAGCTCGGAGGTTGGAGCGTATTTGAATTGATGACTTAGGTATATGTATGGGCATATACCTAAGCAGTGTTGGTTGTTACTTCGTGATTGTACTTTGCTTCGTGGTTTATCCTTTGTGGATTTTGAGAGACCTTCAGGGGTCTCGGGGTCCCTACTGAGTAGCTTATACTCACCCCTGCACGGGCTTCGCCCGCACTACGTTGTGTTGGTTGCAGACGACGGACAGCGTTGACCTTAGCTGAGGTTCGCGGAGCCGGACGGTACCCGGAGGTGGACCACTGGGCGGGACGAGCACGGAGCGGACGGTGGGACCCGTGGAGCAGAGGAGCTATCTGTACCCACCCTTCAGGTGGGATTTCCGGTGGACAGCTCGGAGTAGCGGCCTTTACTTTACAGTTGCTGTTTTTCCCTTTTTGAGTTGTACTTTACTTTCAGTTTGGGTTTGTATTCTGGCCCATTTACTTTTCCGCACTTTCAGTTGTTCTCTGCTTTCTTAGTGATTACCTTCCGCTTGTTTACTCTGTGGTGTGTGTTTTCTTTTCAAAGGCAATGCCTTCCCTTTTTACCGGGATTTACGCCTTGGTGCTAGTCGCCAGCCCCTGGCCTATGGAAGGCGGGCTTGGGGTAGTCACGGCTCGGACCCCGAGGGCGGGTCGTGACAATGTTCTCTTCACTTGACTTTATCTTCAAGGGTTCCATGTAAAAAAACTACCATTGTTGTCTACGGTTATAACAAAATATTTAAGGCCATCATCGAGATGAATCCATATAAAGATTTATATGGCAGGACTTTCAGTTCAACTATATGTCAGCTAGAGTTTGGGGATGTATATATTTTTATACCATGTCTCATTTAGGATACTATCGAGTAGGTCCAGTTGATTATAAAATGCATGATGGTAGCTCAGTAAGACAATGGTCATATACCAACAAACTTTAAATAATTGTCATGTTTGATGTTATAGACATGGTTTTCTTATGAGTCTCACACAGTTTGATCCATAGTAATATTCATAGGTATTGTAAGCTTTCACCAATGTTTATTAGACCCAGAGAGGTGGTTAAATGGATCTGACAAGTGTCTCACAAGACTTAACTTCCTCTTAGACACTAGACTATGCATGATGTCACTCATGAATCTTCTCTTCACCAATAACACACAAAACCAGTCACATTAATTTCATCCTGATGAGCTTGAGTTGGATGGGGATTATTCTTTCAAGGAGTATCATGTTCATATTGTGGATTAGAGCATAAAGACACTTCATGGAAGGTCTGTTCCTTTTGTATGGGTTTTATAGAAGCATAGATGAGTACAAGAAATGACATGGAAATGGGAAGGAGATGTATGAGCTCAGTGGAATGAACTCTTGGATGATGATGCCTCATTACCCTCTTAAGGCCAAAATAAGGGTGATATTATTGAATGTGGGGAGGTTATAATGTATCATCATTTCAAGAAGGTACGACATCATTTTTTGGTTTAAATTCCCTTAAACAGACCTTATAATGTTAGCCAATGATGTCATGGGAGTCATGAGGGTGTCATGCGCTCATTTATAGGACAATATCCATGGAATTTGAAAAATATATTCAGATTCCGGGTTAGTAGAAACCATATCACCCAGCTGGCATGGTCTCTACTGACCATGTAGGAAAAAATAGAGGAGATGAAGGAGATGTATATTTGTTTTAATACATAGGACCACATGCGTCGGCCCATATGAAAAAATACAGAGGTTTTATAGCGGGCTTTCACATGGTTTACACATGATTAGAGAAATTGTATGGATTACCTATGAAACTTTTGTCCTTAAATAGTGGATAGAGAATGGTATGTGCACAGGTTTGAAAATTCATGTGTAAAAACAATACACCCATATTTTTGGGGTGAAAATTCCATAATGCCTTTAATTGAACATTAAATCATAATTTCTTTTCCCCATTCTCAATATTGAATTTGGGAAGCCCCTCCTTCTCTCATAGCTTTTGTTCTCCATTTAAGGTTTCTTGGTAACTCACATATATGAAGTCGATGATGATATTCGTCAAAGGAGATGAATAGATTTAGGTCAGCTCTTGGGTTCTCCTCACTTCAATCTTAGTTTATCCTTATATCAATTCTACTATTTTGGTGCAAATTCCTTTGCTCATTTTTATTATATTGGACCGTTTCAACAATTCCTTCTAAAGTATTTCAATTATGAGGCATCCATGAGATCTGGAGTAATTAATGGCCCTATAGAAGGTGGTCTCATCATTTCCCCCACGATTGTTTTCTCTTTTCATAGATTTTCTATTGTTTCCCCACTACAGCAGATTAGGCATCTAGCGGCGGTTCTTTTTTCGTTTTGCGGCAGTTATCACCCCCGCTAAATGGTGTGGCAGCGGTTTTCAAAAACCACCACCTAATACGGCGTCACCAATCTTTTCACGGCTATTATTTTAGTTTAGCGGTGGTTTTAGGGAAGCGTCGTAGCTACCTCATTTGGCGGTGGTTTTAGCGGCGGTTATAACCGCCGTGAATAAATTCATATCCAGCACCATAAAACCGCCGCTAAATCCAGAAGAAACGCCGAGAGATGAGGCTGCCACGGTGCGACTATTTAGCGGCGGTTATAACCGCCGCTAAACGTATATTATATTTTACCTTTAGCAGTTGTTTTAAAAATTTAGCTGCGGTTTAAACCGCCTCTAAACAGTTGCCCAGAAAAAAAAATTACCTGATTCTGCTGCCCCAGAGCCTGAAAACCAAACCAAAACACATATAACAAAGACATCAAGTATTATATGACTCATAATGATATATGACATTCAAGAAAAATTGGGCTCCTTGTAGAGGCTAGTATGAAAAATCAACACCCAAAATGGATAGTACCATCGGAAGGGAGAGACCAACGAAAAACTGTCTCCCCACCATAGATTGTTTATTAAATTATCATGAAATCATCATCCTAATAACGACTCTACTAGATAGACACAAATAGAGATGATGATAACTAAAATCTTGTAAGAATCATACCTGGAACATACTCTATTATGAAGGTAAAACATAGAATAGATCCACATAAGGTTCTAGTCATATGATTCCATAGTAGCCTGTGATGGAACTCCACATCCAAGAGTGTCTTAAACTATATTCATCTTCCCCGTGGTGTAAGAAATGTTGAAGTCCGACATATAAAGGAATTCCAATAAATTATTGTCCTACATATGAACCCAAACATGAAAAATACCAGAGGAATAAAATAAAACCAAAAACACCTTTCCAAGGTCAGGTATGATCAGAGTAGGATCTGATGACATAAGTAATTTTAGATCATCAAAATAAGACAAACACAATAAATACCATATTTATTTAACCCCTTTACTTGTAATTACTGTCAAAGGTGAATATACATTGATAAATCAGTGATGAACTATCATTATTATACTATAAGGCCAAGGAAGCTTCAAATATCAATGATGTTACATGGATCTCCCCATGAAAAAAACAAATTCCACTTCTTATGATAAGGTGGATATTCATGATCAAAAATAACATGTACCAGAAACTCCAATTCATGTACCCAGAAACTATATTTCAAAATAATTTCATAAAAATGGACACTCATCGAGATATCTAGAATCATATTAGAATGCTACTCATATTTATCATAATATTAATTTTCGAATCCCATACACATGACCATCCATTTAAAAAATGTTCCCCGCTGATAGTACATATACTCATCCTTAACATGGTATTCAGAACATGGCCTCCCAGGCACCACCAGTTTTCCCATAGATAGGCGGTCCCCTACATGAGGACAACCCACATGCACAGATGGATCATCAAACTACTAAATATCCATACAATCCAACAGATGTTACTTCAATTATTCTTTTTCCTCAATTTCACACACCTAGGGAATCTTCCAAGGAAGCCACCCATCCCAACTACTGCTCGAGGACAATGAAACATAAATATAGATTTATAATTATATTTCATCTAAAAAGTAAAGTTAACCCATATTAATAACCATGAATATAAAATATAGGTTCTATTAATTGTACAAACACCTATCCTTAACATGGTATTAAGGTCATGGATTGCTATGAATAAACATTTTCCCCACAGACATAAGGTCCCCTACCTGGGGTCCACTAACCTATAAGCCCACAACCAGAAATATATCACATAGCCTACAATTCTTCAAGCCTTCTAACCTATAACACCACAACCAGAAAACATGAATAAATGAAACATTTATCCCCTACACCACATAACATTGTCATTTAAAACATTTAGTCCAATGGAATGACTTCAAATAACAACTAAAGATTTCATCCCTAAATATATCACATTAGGCATGAAAATAAATTTAAATATCATATTCTAGTGCACATTTTATTCAGTAAATGTTCATTCCCTATCAAATTTTATCTTTGTTCATTTTTTTTCTAGTATCAGATTCATTAACATCAAAGGAAGATGTACCAAGAGCCATAGAAATATGTTTGTGTGTAATAAGATTATTTCCATACTAGGGTAAAGTTGTAACCATTAGTTTAATTTAAAGTAACTAAAAAATTATCATATAATTTAATATATAATTTATAAAAACTCATAATTTTTATCACAATATTGAGGTATATGGGTATACTCAAGGAAGTATATATAAATCACAATGCCCAAAATTCATAGATAACCAATTGGAAAATCTCAAACGGTACTGACAATACTGTGGTAGATATAAAATATATTTCAAACCCCTAAAAATTTATAAAAATTTAGAACATGGTTTAACCATCATTTGGGTGCAAGGGCACAATCATGGAAGAATATTATAAAAATAATGCATCAAGGGTTAACATAAAGCAACCAAATCATCATTGGTTCACTATAAAAATGATTTATAAATTATATTTTCATATAGAATCCATTAACCAACTATATGTCACTCTATATTATGCCCATGTATTAGCTACACTTGATTTAATGAATAAGTAGCATATATTATTGAAAAATGAATTCATTGAAGCAGATTTCTAACAGTTTCTATTAGTTCAGAATAAATGCAGTATATATGTTAGTCAGGGGAAATGAATATGACATGAAAAAATGCAGTATTTCTGGTTGCAATGATTTTATAAAAATAGTGGTGATTGAAAATAGAAAAAACATACCTTAGTAGATGTAATAGGTTGTGATAGAACCCAAAAACAGAATCTCTTTCAATTTCACAAAATAATGTATTTTATGGATCATTTCCATGGATCTCTTACTCTAGAAGAATCCTCAATTTCTCTATAATGAAACCTTGAATGGATTATCATTCATTTGAATAGTTTGAGGTCAATTTCATTGTACAAAACATCTCCCTCATCATTGACATAGGGATTGTTTTGAAATCTTCTAATCAAATATCGAATCATGTACCTTTTGATGGATCATTGTTTTTGGGGTCCATGTTTTTTATCCAACCATAGCCATGATCAAGCATTGCGAGTCCCCTCCTGAAGATAAGTCCAATGTTGTTCAAACTCTAATGAAACCACAAAAGGAGTTGTGGGTGAACCTTGAGTCATGAACAAATATAATATTTATAACCACCCTATTGAGTTTTATAATCTTATACCCACATACACACACACCTCCCCCCAGCACCAAACCCCCCTCTCCCCCCTGCTTCAGCCCCCCTATCAACTTATAACATCCAAATAATTGTACACGTGGATGCTGGAAATGCCAAAATTAGTAGATATAGTAGATGATAAAAACAAGAAGTAATCCATATCATCAATTGTCAATCCATGAGATTAAACGCATAGTAGATGATAAAAACAAGAAATCAAGACATAAATAGAAACATCAGAAATCAAACAATTTATTCCTAAATGATGTATATCACACTCGAGAATTCAAGACTTAAAAAGAAACATCATAAATCAATAAAATGCATAAAAGTAAAATGAGAAATCAAAGAAATTTTAGGACATGAAAATGTGTGGTGGCAACTATGTGCCACAAATGTTACATATACAAACCAACTTTTTTCATATTACAAATCAACAATACAACTACTCAGGGTCTGATGATGCATCATCACCCTCTCCACCTTCATCTCCACTTTGTGCTATCACCTGTAAGAACATTATATTGAAAATTAAATACGATTGCATATTTATATTAAAAATTTAAACCAATGAAAGTTAGAAAACTAAATGATTTTGATTTATTGTGATTTACCTGCATACCACCAGTCGATGCACTAACACCAGGGGAAAATCTTCTCATCTGCTGACGTATTTCAATTTAGTCTTTCTACAATGCAGATATCTGATACCCCTGCTGCTGAACTATGCTTCGTAAAGAAACAATCTCTCTCATATCATCTCCGGGTATGGGCTGACTAAAGTCAAGAGTAGATGCAGCTGCTATCCCCGAGGGCCTGCTAAAAATCTCAGATGGTACAGGTCCCAAACCCATCCTGTGCACTCTCCCAGCATGCTCCTTCCCAAGGACCTGAGCAACCGGGTCATTCTGGGAGACTGAGTAGGACTATGCAGGATTGGCATCCCATAGCTCTTTAATTTTTACCTATAAATCAAATATCAAAATATATTAACATAATAAAAACTGATAATAAGTTATTATGATGAAAAATTGACTTCATACCCCAACTTCTTTAGTCGGCTCGTTAACAAAACTTTCATCTGATTTCTTATGAACATCCAACCACAGTTCAGTCCTGGATGCTTAATGCCCTAAACTCTATGACTGCATTAAACAAAGATAAATCAACAATTAAATATATTAAACAGATAATATTGTCTTATAAATATTTAAACTAATTAAATGATTACCAATTTCGTTCGGCTTCTAGAAAAACTTTTTGAGCCCGCAGTGTGCGGGATGACTTGCTTTGCCCGGTTTGATGCATTTTGTCATGAAAGATCATGAAATAAATAAAAAGAAATTTAATAATGATGTATTGAATGTCATGTCCTTTTAATATACATGTATAAATGTAAAATGAGTATCATATAATAATATATATTTCAATATCATCCTCTTCTAATCACGATGTCTGTCAACAAACACTTTCCTCTGGTCTTTTGGTACCCCACTGGGTAGCTTCTCATACGTTTGATGCGTGGTCAACGAAGTATCGTTTACATCACACCATAATCGCCATTTGAAATCTTTCCACTTCATACCGAGATTTTTCAACGTCCACTTCTGTGCTATCACATCAGCAATGGTAAAGTGGAAGAACATCTGTATATAGAAATTAATTTTGATCATATTAGTAACATGACATTCAATTGAACCATAATGTAATAAATTTACCTTTATTTGAGAATAAAACACTTCATTTTTTCAACTTGAAGGCATATTTCTCCAATCGTCATATGAAATGGGAAGGGAAATGGGATCCGCTGCCAGCTGGCCTAGAATCTGGCCAAGTAACCCCACAGCATCATCCGTAGGAACCCCATAAGAATCAAATGGCACAACAATCTTATCACTATTCAGATTCCAAACATATGAACTTTTTATATTTTTCATCATGGTTTCATTTTTGTCATCTTCAATGACCAAACAATTAGTCTAAACAAAATGCAATAAATTTATTTAATTAAAATTTGTACCTATGATAGTGACACTCTAGTGTGTCTGGGATGAACTGGAAGGGGCACGATGCTGCCCCACTGCTGAGCCTTCTGAAAGGGGAGTCGATGACTCACCCTCTACTGGGACATCCCCGGAAGGTGTGAGAGATGGTGAAGGGGGGATGGTGTAGGTGTGTCGACACTTGGCATCTCAAATGTCGTGGGGAGGGAGAGAAATGGATGGCCATATGTCGCGGAACTAGATGAAACAATATACCTCTTCTTCCTTGGAATTCCTGTCATTTAATCAAAAAAAAATTAAGGTTAGAATATATATTTCAATAAAATTATGCAGAAAAAAAAATTAAAAATGATAATATATGCCTAGTACTAACGAACAAAATATATATAACAATCATAATGAAGAGTTCAGAAATAAAACAAGTGGTTGCTGAATAAATAAAAAATTGTACATACAATCATTTTCTCCTTAAATCATGTCGGTTTCCTTCTCCATTGCTTCATCCACTTCATTCATCCTTGCTAGACTAATATTTTCAATATCATGATCGACAACTAATTCTTCTTCCTATTGCTGATTAAATTCAACTTCAGAGGTCAAATTTTTCACTTCATCACCCATATCATACAAATCTCTTTGTATTACATGAGAAACTACACTCCACCCTTCATCGGTAACATCATTCACATAATATACCATTTTTTCTTGCAATGCTAAGATATATGGATCATGAAGTTCACGATCAGAAACATCCATCAAGTGATAGAAGTTCACATAAGTAAATTGCAATGAATCTCTTTTAACACCTCTGATAATATCGACCCATTTTCATTTGAATAAAACAACCGAAAAATTTCCCTAGTCGTTTAATTAAATAATATCATACAGCTTTCCAGAGTATTCGACTTCAGCAAATGTAAATATACCACTATTCTGTGTTTTCAAACCCACTTCTCGATCGACTATACTAAATCTAAATCCATTCACATTATAAGAATCGAACATTCTAACTTTTTTTAGAGGACCTCTAGCAAGAAACTTCAAATCTTCTGACACCTCTGCTCGAGTATCAGTATTCAGGATGTTCAAAAAGAAATATACTTTATTAGATTCACAAAATGTATGTGTCAAACTAATATTCGTATTTATTGTAATATTTATGAACTTACACGTCGTGCAAACCATTCTACAAGCTCTTTATTAACAGCTTTCATTATATCTTTCTCATTTTGTGTTCGGCCTTTCATTCGTCTCTTTGTTTGTATCCTCAACTCTTCAATAAATGGATCTACAATGTCACTATTCAACAGCACATATCTATGTGCCTGTAATAATTCCAATTCAGTCAGTGTCGCATTTGAGGTCCTCCCAACTGATCGGCCAATAACAGGAAATATTTTGGATTTATGATGTATTTCAGATTGAGTCGATGTGTCGTCAACACGTCCAACTTGATTGAATCTTGTCTCAATATCATCCATGTATCGAGAACAAAAGGTAAGACACTCCTCAGCCAAATAGCCTTCAACAATTGAGCCTTTTTGTTGAGCTTTATTTCTCACGTATGATTTCAAATGTCCAAGATATCTGTGAAATAAAATAAACATAATTATGCATTTAATTAAGTACCAAATTTTTTTACTTAACTGGAAAACATATAAATAAAGTACCTCTCAATTGGATACATCCATCGATAATGAACGGGGCCTCCTAATTTAGCTTCCTCAACCAAATGCACAGTTAAATGCATCATTACAGTAAAAAGGATGGAGGAAAGATCATCTCTATAGAGCAAAGGGTCAATACAAACCTTTTCTTGAGGATGTCAAGCTGAAATGGATGTAGACATTTCTCACATAATTGTCTGAAAAATGTGCAGAACTGCAGTACAACAGCATTAATTTTTTCAGGTAATAATGTACGCAATGCCAATGGTAGTAACTATTGTAACAAAATATGTGAATCGTGACTTTTCAATCCATGTAAATTTCAATTCTTCAAGTCAACACACCTCGAGATGTTACTTGAATACCCATCAGATACCTTGACATTCATTAACATTCGAAGGAATGTATCTTTATCCCTATTTTTCATTGCAAAAATTTCCAGAGGATACTTTTCATTCTCATCTGGCCAGAGATCACGTTTTATGTTCATTACTTGTAAGTCTTTGCGAGCATTGAGATTATCCTTCAACTTTCCATTCTCATTAAGCAATGTGAAAATCAAATTTTCACAGACATTCTTCTCAATATGCATCACATCAAGATTATGCCGCAAAAAATTAAATTCCCAATACGGATGTTTGAAGAATATAATTTTTTTCTTCCATTGTTTCGTTCCGGGTTCGCTTGACGATGCACTTCGGACCCGTTTTCCGCTATCATTCAAATGATGAACCTTCCCAAATTCTGTTTCAACATGTTCAAGCTGTTTCAATATTTCAAAACCATTTAACAACTTTTTTGGTGGTCAACGATCAATGGAACCATTACATTTTGATTTGTTCAGCCGAAATCTATGTGATGCATCGAGAATTCTTCGATGACACAAGAAGCACCATTTTCTACTGTGAGGTAGCTTCTTGGGCTCAAAATCAAAGTTACAAACGGGACAAGCCAAACCCGTGTAAGTGTTCCAACCAGATAAATTCCCAAGCCCAGGAAAGTCACTAATGGTTCACATTAAAGCAGCATGCATTGTGAATATTGTTTTAGAAGAAGCATCAAATGTCTCAACACCGTTTCTCCATAACTCCTGCAATTCGTCAATCAAAGGCTGCAAGTATACATCAATATCATTTCCAGGCATTTTTTTTCTAGGAATAATCATCGAAAGGATAAAAGATTTTTGTTGCATACACATCCACAGAGGCAAATTATAAGGGATCAAAACTACTGGCCAAATACTATAATTGGTACTCAAAGTCCCAAATGGGTTGAATCCATCGGCAGCCAATCCCAATCAAACATTCCTAGGATCAGCTGAGAAATAGAGATGTAATGAATCAAATGTTTTCCACGATTTAGAATCTCGTGGATGTCTCATTAACCCATCATTGTTATTATCTACAGAATGCCACTTCATGTGTTCGGCGGTTTTCGAGGACATGAATAATATTTGCAATCGAGGCTTCAAAGGAAAGTAACGCAAAACCTTTGCAGGTGTGCTCCTTTTCTTCTTCTTCTCCATGAAAATATATTCATTCAGACTTCCAACATCACTCTTTGTCTGCCATCTAGAAGAAGAACATTTCTTGGAATTTTGTCTACTTGAATCCTCTCCCCAATAAAGCATACAATCATTGGGACATGCATGTATTTTTGTATAATTCAGACGAAGCTTGTTAACAACTTTTTTCATATCATAAAAAGATTCTGGGATTCTTGCTTTAGGAAATGCATCACTTATCAATTCCAATATCATGGACATTTCCTTATTTGTAATTCCACATAGAAATTTGATGGGACACAACTTCAGCAGAAATGAATGTTTTGAATATTTCAAACACCCACAATACAACTCTTGATTTCCATCATCAACTAAATCATGAAACGCATTTTCCTCAGTGAAGTTTTCTCTTACATTTGGCTCCACAGAATCAAGAGGAGGATCCAATGATATGTGACAATCTTGATCTGCCTGTGTTGCAGTCTCAAAAACATCACTTGTCACGTTGCAATTTGTAGAACCCTCTTCTCGTTGTTCTGATATGTTTTGATGCTGATGGTGGCGCCTTGCAGTGCCGAATGCATCATTTATTAGGTTTCTCATTTCATTTTCCATTTTCGACGAACTTGGGACCTCATTCTGCAGATCAACATCGGTGATCAATCTTTCTATAGCGTTCTATTCTCCATGCCAAATCCAACAAAAATATTGATCATAGAATTGATTCAGTATTAAATGTTCATAAACCTAATCTCTATTCAACCATGTTCTAAATTTACATATAGGACATGGAAATTTTATTCTCCCTTCAACGGATCGATTAGAATTTGAAAAATCTAAAAACTCATTCAATACCTTAACATACTGAGGTGTGTTCCTCGGTAATGTGATCCAACTTTTATCCATGTATATCACAATGTACCTACACAATAATAAGAAAAATTAAAACACAAAGTTACTACTAAATAGAGAAAGAGATTCATATATATGATAGTATAAGATTACAGAAACATAATATAATAAAGATGGTCCCCTGAGTTAGATATGAACCCTTAGTGTTTGGGATAGGGGGAGTTTCTTTGGTAAAGAGAAACAGTGTGCTAACAACGTGGTAGCTACTTTAACATGAAAACCAAAACACATTGTTATTTTGGAATAACCCCAACCTAAGTTCTCTATAGAGTCTTCATATAAAACTCTCATATCGAATAAATCTATTATAAATAATTTTTACTTTATATTTTCATTATTTATTTGTGAAATATTTAAATCTAATCCAATAGAATATCATTTAAATGATGCTAAAAATATTTTGAGATATTTAAAATGAACTATTTTCATTTATCTAATATTTTCAAAACCCTCTAATTTTAATTAAAATTTATAGTGTAGACTGAATAGAAAGATAATGTCAGGAACCAGTAAAATTATTGCTAAATCCTTAGTATCATGATATAGTAATGGAAAACACATTATATAACTATCTAACATACCTAAACAAGAACGTAACATAATTAATGAAGTATTATGATTATCAAAATGGTTTCTTTTAGAATGATATCAAAATTAAATATGCATAATAGTATTATTTAGATAATTTAATTTTTTCAAAATAGATTTTATGACTGTAACATCCCATGCTGGGTGACATTAAATAGGTCCCTCGAGCCAATTATCCATAAGGCCATATGTGTGCTTCCCTGTACTCCATACGTTGACGACTGGACGCGAGGGTGTAAATGTGATACATTGGGGGATATTATACCCTTAAATTAGAGTATCTAATGATGAAATGAAAGGAGATCATCCAAAGATGTAATAAACTGATTACAGAATTAGTAAAAATTGAAATAGAACATGATACAATAACAAATGAAAATATTTAAAAGCATGAACAACCATGTCATACATATAACAGCAGTCATCCACATGGACGAACATATAGGTTAGAGTACATAAATGAAAATGAAATGAAATACAAATCAATACTAATATATCTATGGAATATAACCTATACAGTCTCCACATACATATCGGAGCCATCCGTTCAATTACTCTAGGTCAGTACCTTATCTTGGTCTTTCAATCAAGCAATCTTCTTCTCAAGTAACATAGTGAAATCGATTCCCAAACAGGTTGTGATTATAATACTCAGTAGGGAACCGCCAATACAGTCCAACACATATCCATTAATATATAGTTTATGTATATATGAAAAACTCATTAAAATTTCAGTAATACTAGTAATAACTTCTAGAATTAAGATAAAATAAAACCTCATATAATGTATGGTCAAGGAATGTGATCAGTCTAGCTGAGACAAAACATTAAATGAATAAATAAAATAAATAAAGTGAAACCAAAATCAACTCCTGGCTTCGTGATCCTATTCAGTGAGCTACTGTGGAATTATAAATATATATTTATATTTATATGTGGGAAAATATATATATTCCAATAAATGTATATGTATACACATAAACATGTATATATATGATTTAGGTGAAAAATGTCATGAAACAATAGGAGCCTATTCTTGGGTCTGTAATCATTATTATGTGGATGTCCTTAGAAAAGGGTGTTGAGCTAGATACCATACCAATCAAACCATTCATAATTAGTGAATCCTCAAGTCTATAATCCTTATTGATAGAACCATCTCCATTCAGTGCCATAAATATGTTTGAGCAAGCCATATCACTATAGGGGAATACACGTCTTAGAAATATCTTCCCCTATACTCTCCCCCAATAACTATAATTTTGGATGATGTATATTAATGGAAAATCCTATTAAGCAAATATTGTCTGAGGTCTAAGACCTAGGCCATGATCCATAGCCTATCCTTATATTGGAACATAGATGAGCACTAATGGGTTATCCCTATTGTGATATATAAAAGGAATTCTATTCAAACACAAGTACATGCCCAGAATCTATTCATAATAACGATCAATATACACATCATCAATAGGTACATCTAGGATATATAGTAATGTTTTATCCACCCAACACTAAAGAGTATCCTCAAAATCACTCAAGTAGAGCATAATTATCTATTGAGTATATGTCGCATCAATGGTGATGTTCACCATATCCACCATCTCAATCATGTAATTGATCAATGAGAGGGTAATTGATCACTTCCCTTTGGAGAGAGTAATCAACCATGATTTCCAATCAATGATGTGGATTTCCATGTCCAACACTATGTCCATGTGATAGATCATGGATATCATAATAATCCCAATCACTCAAGAGAGCATAATCATCCATGAGCATCCAATCACATGGTATGTTATGCCAAATAATCATAATCAATTATCTCAAGAGCCATATTCGAAGTTGTATGATTGGGTATCCCAATATTATAAAAATCAAATAAAATTTCTTAGAAGCCAGACCCCAGGATGTACATATGGGATTCCAAAATATATGAGTAAAAGGGAAACTGAATCGGTTCTTATGAAGAACATTTGGGAAGCTGAAAGTGGGTCTTATCAAGCCAGGTTCATATTCCATAATCTAGGAAGTGACTCTTGTATTCATCAATACGTCTTTGGTAAAAGGTGAATGAATAAACAAAATCATGATGGTGGTAAGACATCTAAACCCACCACTACATCCAACACTATTTCCAATACTTTTCATCTATAAAAATGGAACAATTCCTAATCAACTAAATAAGGAAGTTGAGTATAATTGTAATATTCTTAACCCACATATATGAGCCCCATACATCCTAATTCACCATACTTGTCATCACCATCGGATAATCATTAATTTTAAAGGATTATGAAGCTGGAACAGTAAATACACATTGGTATGTTTAATCTGTAAGATGAATGAGATCAAAAATCACATGTTGAGGGAAATCTAGCACAATATGTCACTTCAAGAAACAATAATATAAAAAAACTAATATAAAAAAAATAAAAAATTAGAAATCAAACCCTAGGGTTTGTATAGGTCGCTGGGGAAGCTGGGTCGCGGGGTTGCGAGGTCATCGGGGTCGCAGGGGGCCAGGGTCGCTGAGGTCGCGGGGTCGCAGGGGAAGCAGGGTCGCCGGGGTTGCGGGGTCGCCAGTGTCGCAGGTGTCGCGGGGGGCTGGGGTCGCAGGGAAAGCAGGGGGCCGGGGGAGCGCGGGTGAGAATGAGAGTCGGGGTGGGGGAAGGTTCGGGGTTGTTTCAGAAAAAAAAAATTGTTTTGCAGCAGTTTTGTTGTAGTCCCATGCCTATAATTTCTATATGTAATCATTTAATTGGTATCTTCAGATTAAATTCATCTACACACATTGATATACAAATTTTGGTCATATTTTAGTATTTTATAGGTTGTTGAACTTAGTTGTGCTCACACCTTGGGTGTGTCAACATTAATTTCCCTTTATAGTTAATTTCATAATTTTTGAGAATTCCTTATAAGAATTTAAATTAGATTATAAATTTCACTACACCAAAGATATATTTTTTTAGTGAAACCAAGGAACAATCTACATTGTTGGACTAACATATAATTGAATTTCCATACAAGTGATTTCCTCATTACCAATGACACACTGTAAGTGTATCTTTGATCCTTATAAAATTGATTCTCAATGAATTACTTAATTAAATAGAATATATTATGTTTAATGGATTTTTCATGTTGGTTTTACATTCCTTAAATAAATTAAATGGATTAATTGTAATGATTTTTAAATGGTAGTACAACTACTCCATTTGTTTATTCATTATTAATTGATCATTGTGGGATGGAATTCTTTTTTTAATTTTACATTATTTTTGTGATACATGAGAGGATTTTACCCATTCCTATTATTGGAAATATGATTATGACATCAATATAGGTTGTGTAATGATGGTAATGGTTCAATTGTGCATGATGGTTACACACTCACAGACATTAGATGTTAATCATGACATGTCACACCTTTTCAAACTATATAGATGGTGGGCATGGTGCACCAAATCTACTTTTAACTGTTTACATAATGGAACAATCACCATCTATTGTGATGAGCATGACCTATCACAATCATTATGAGATGTAGGGAATTTAACATATTGCTAGATGTTATAAGATCATTTATATTGGCCATGGATATCTGATTTAGGCCATGGTCCTCTCAACACCTAGTATTACATGTACATGGCCACTTATAGTAGCATGTACTTGGTCTATACAAGTGGATGGAATATATAAATAAACTATATACATGTTATTACTACGTATATAGTGACTTGTAATAGATTCATCCAGAACATGATCCAAACTTTCTAGAGTTTTCTGGTTTCATCTGGAACCTTAGAGGGTTGTATTTATTTCATTATCATTGTATATTATTTATTATTCTGATTATATATGTGCAATTATTACCAATGAGATCTTATAAGACTAATTCTTGAAACCTTTTGGTGGGGCCCAATTGGGATTATATCTCACACTATACTCATGACACCATTAGAAACTCATTATATTATTTATCTGCAGGTATGGATAACAAAAAGCCCTTATCTATAGAGTTTTGAAAGGATTTACCATTAGTTAGAGAATAGGAAAAGAGGATCGATTATATGGTTGAGGTTCCAGCAAAGAATTCTTTGGTTCTTTTTTGTAGTTTTTGTATAGAATGATTGTATATTTATGTTTCATACTCCCATTTTGTATATCATAATTCCATGAATCACTGTATATGACATTGCCCAGTGGTTTTTGATATTGTTATTTAGTATTATGGTTATTTATTCTTAAGATTATTTTTCATTATGTCTATATATTCTTCGGTTGTAGTATATTTGGGTTCTTATCTATTGTTCCACTCTGATAAGAGGGTGTAGTATCCTCACTATTATATCTATTCACCCTCCCTTCCGGTTGAAAGCCTTTATTGTACGATGATACATGCCTAAGGAAATGTGACACACCAGCTCAGAAAACATGCTAAGCTGACCCCTGGGAGAGACTTTACAAGATCAAATTTTTGTGTGTGGTTATTCCATATAGAGAACATTATATAAATAAAATATAATTCATAGATTATACTTTGACTACTTTTTAATTTCCCCAAAGAGACTACACATCCTACTATATTGATTTTCTTGTAATTTACATTTTTATGGATAAATGTTGATGATATGTTTTAGGAACTAAAGTAAATATATGTTATAATAATTTATCTTATAGAATACTATTAATGATGACAGAAGGAAAACTAATGATGTTTTTACTTAAAGAATTCAATTTAAAAAATAAATAAAAAGGTTAAATATTTAACCAAGTGGAAAAACATGAGTAGACTACCACCACAGTTGGGAGATGAAATTTAAAACAAGATCCCATCAATGATCACATGTCTCATGCAAAAAATATTTTTTATTAAATGTGATGTGTCATATTATGATAAGATCGTTAATTATCTTGTTACTTTCCAAATCTCTTCACAATTTTACTCTCTAAAATTACATCAGCTGAGAATGAATGAATGATTTATTTAACATGCAATTATTTTTTGATATACTGATCTTCAATTATATTTATGTTCTTCAATATCATATGATGCACACAACCTCAAGTCTAAATAAACAATAATATTGCATAACATTATAACCCGGCCATTAAATTTGTGGAGTGAATATGAATGGAAACATTTAAAAAAAATTAAAGGTTTTATAAAAAGTATATAATTTGATACACAACAAGTCAATTTTTAGTAACATATTTATATGCTCAGAAAATATATTATAACTCAAAATGATTTTTATTTCATTTTTATGATAAAATATTATTATTAATTGATGATAGTACTAGAAAAATTTTATTATAAAATCAACTTCTATTTTTTAAATAATATATAAAAATTATCTTAGAGTGAATTTTGCATATTTTTTTAAAATATTTTTTTCTTGATGAATAGTCAAATATAGTAATTGTATTTTGAAAGCTATATTTTCATTCAAAGAATTTAAAAAGTTCAATTGTTTAAAATGTAATTTAATGTGAAATTGTTTTTTGAATATTTATTTTCATTGGAAAACATTGTTTCAAAAACTACTTTTCATTGCATTTTGTAGTTTTAATTTTTAAAAATTCGATCAATTGAATTAGATAAAATGGATTAAATATTTGGAATCACCATAATTAATTTTTGTAAAAGGTTTAAATTAACGTTTTTTCCTTATCAATTGTAAAAGCAATAAAAATATGAAACTATAGATAAGGTGAAAATGGGTTTACCTTAGGAGGGGAGTTAAACAAAGATATAAAGTTTTTTTTCAATAAAACCATTAACTTTTTTTAATGTAATATTTATACATCATTATATATTAGGTTTGATTATTTGGCCATTTGAGATCATTTTTATTGAGTATGAAATTATGATATTTTAATATTTTAAGAGATTTCTATTCTTTACTTTCACACACTTATAAAAATACACCGGTCATTTATTTTCATTAAAAAATTATTTTCCATCGAGATCAAACAAACCAAAAAAAATTCCATACCTAACATAAATATCCATTATATAGAGGTTATAGTCTACAAAAAAAAATTCATAAGATCATTAATAAATGATCTATAGGAGTCCAAATAAAGGATATTTTACCATCCAACCTAACATCTTTTGAGTTTATATTTATTTTACATCTTCTAAATCTATGGAATTGATCCTAAAAAAAAATTCAGAACCCTATATAATTAAATTTTATAATTTTTATGTAACCACTATTATTCACACAGTTTTCGTTCAACTTGGAAGTGAATGTTCTACTTATTCGTACATGTGGAATACCCCATCCATGTAATGATACAAATAATTAATCTTCACCATAATTAGTTGATGGGTACAATTATGGATTCAAATTTTATTTAAAATATTTATAAAAAAAGTATTATTCTTTATTACAGTATATTATATAACATTTTACCTTCCAATGAATCAAAAGATGATACCTTCACATATTTGTATGTGTGGACTACTACCTCTAATAAGAGATATGTTTTTTTCATTTCCATTTAACATGGATGGTAATTAGAATAGATTTATAACATATATATATATATATATATATATTATCCACGATACAATAATCATAAATAATGATAATTTAAAATAAATATTTCTTACTTCCCTTTCATTAGTAACTGACAACATTGTTCGTGTGAACGTATTACCTACCATATATAGAAACAGTGTAATTAATTTTTATATATCTACATTTTATACATGAATATATATATATATATTTATATAATTATGAAAATTTCTTATATTATGGAATCATGTCCAAAGTACAAGGATCAGAACAAGCGAATCGAAATCCTCGAGAAAAAAACTGTTAAGACCTAAAAACCATGATTTTAAAAAATAATTTTTTAATAAGTGGATGATTATTTCTATAATTTGATTATATATTATATATAAAGTTATAAAATTAATCATGTATATAATTAAAATGGGTATAAATTTAATTTATTGAATTTTAGAGTGATATCAATGGATGTCAAACATGAGGTAAGGGTTTTCTGTTACAATCTCTCTATTTACCATGATTGTTTATGAATATGTTTATGATACTTATGATTTAATATTTAACTATAAAAAATAAAATTATTTTTCTTATCCTCTATTTATTCATAGGACTTTCACGTTATAATACCATTTTCATTTCCTTGTTACATAAATTATTGTGAATATTTTTTTATATAAAAATATTCATTTGCTATTTGGATGGGAATAATTTTCTTCCATGACAATGTTTTATTTAAAATATTTTCAAAATTGTTTTTAAAATAATCTTATGATTATTTAAATTCTTTTTTACACATGTTATATAATTTAAAAAATGTTTTCAAGGAAATAGTGTTATCATTTTCTGAGTAAGGTACTTTTTAGTATGAACCAAATATGTGAGAGAAATATTATTTTAATGTACATAGAAAGAGTAGAATTTACTAGTTCCATGACCACTCTATGATTTCGGGTTCCCTTTACATGATTCCATTGTTTTTTCCATGAAAATATTTCCATAATATTTTTGGATTTTTTTATTTTAAATATGTGATTTCCAAATAAAATTTGTATTTTCATTAGGAAATATTCCAATTTTTCATTTAATTGAATATTAAATCATTATAAAATCCTTTGATGTTACTTATTAATTAATAATGATATTATCCATACATACCATCCTCATTATTTAACTGAATGTTTTATTATTAGGATGAAAAGATAATTATGGGACCAATTTATTTTTAATGGTTTATACAAGGATAAAATGTAAAAATGTTTATGAAACTTGTTTATATTCCATGGGATATGTTATATTTATATGATGGATGTGTCATTTCCTTATATATAAAATATAAGTGGATTAATTTTATGTTATGTGTGGACCTAGAATTATATACCCCTCTAATAAATTGGGTGAATATGGATATCACATGTGATATAATGGAATAGAATTGGTTGTGATCCTATTTTAGTAAGGGACATTTTATACTATGATAATCTGGGGAGTGAACCAAGACAAATGGAGATTAAATCTAATCCACTATGGTATTATTGTATGTGATCCTTGTCTAACGAAATGATGTTTTATTCTAATGTATATAAAATAAACTTCTTTCGAATACCAAATTTATAATATCTTAGATCTTGTTCATTGATTTCATTATGATTCATATCTTATAAACTGCCAGGATTTATTCCATGACTCATGATTATGATCTATGATATGTTTTTTTATGATTTTCAAATGATAAGATCATGAAATCATACCCTTTTTATCTTATTATTTTTAGGTAATCATTAATATCTACATATTTTACCTTTACTGAGAAAAAGATATCACCCTTGTTTTTTTCTTTCCCCGGGTACTAAAGAAAGTTTCTAAGTATGATATATCTATGATGGGTAATAGTTATTAATAATATTGTTAGAGATTATGCAGTTATCTTATGAATAATATTTTTATACATCATTACACAATAAAAAATTATTTTTTTTGGAATGGATTGTAATGTAATGTATTTAATATTTCTCTATTAATATATAAAATTTATGTATGAAAATTATGGGTAACTATATTTTGTATTAGAGAATGGTTTAGTTAACTATGAAAACTAGGATGAAAAGGAATTAGTGATAACCCTTAGGAAAATTCTATTTAATTGAGAATGTACTAATTTAAGTAAAACAATGGAGTATGGGTTTTATAAAAATAAAACCTTTTCCCAGATACAACATGTGTATGTCGTTTGAAATAGATGTTTCTATGGGTTGTAACACTAAAAATAGTTCATTGAGTATATCTCAACTATCATTCTGGACTATGGTGGGTGTTCCTTTACTAAACACCTAGGTTTATATTCTCACGAGAAAATTATTATGTTTTTTAAAATTTTATCTATAAACAGATATGGAGAATTTTAATAGATTATGATCATATATGACCTAGGTAAAAAATAAGGTGCCATAAATTGGGATTATGTATTTTTGATTTAAATATAAAATAATATATTTTCCATTATTATCTAATTTTTAGCTATGATTTTAATTTTTAACTCTAGGAATCATGTAAATTATTAATGTAATGTAAAATGATAAGATAATGATCTTGAGAAACCAATGTACTGGGAGATGGAATAAAATTTTTTATTACAAGGTTCATGCATCTTTCATAAACCTTGAATCATGATTAGATTCCAAAAAAGAAAATTATGGGAATAATTTTTGTATTCTTTAATGAGGAAACATAAACCTTATTTTAGTATATATAGATCCACTGGTTTTTGAGAGACTAATAAGTGAAACTAAAAAAATATTTTACATTCATTGAGGTTCATATCAATATTTTTTCTGTTTATTGTTTGAAAATAAAGAAAATAAATCATGCTATCTTATTAAAAACCTAAGGCAGTGAGAGTAAAATTAATCCATGTACTGGGTTATAATATCACAAGACCCACATACCATGGTCTAGGGATAATAAAATAATCTCTAAATTTATGGATTTGAAAATAATAAATGTAACCTAGTTTCACCATCAATAATACACCATATAAAAAAGGAAATATTCCTTCAATTATATATCTAATAACCTTTTTAGGTTTATAGTTTTATATAATTAACAAAATCATTGAAAGTGGACACTTCTACAGAGTATCCATTTCTCCAGAACAAGTAATTCTCTATAAATACACACATAACTATAAATTTTACCAACAGATCTGATTTGGAAACGTGGAAATATCCTTTTTCGATGGTTTTCATTAACTTTGTAGGCTATCACTATGGATGTAGGGGCATCCTAACACCATGGTTTTAACCGTGCCCGTAGGCACCTATTTCCACAGTTTTAACTGTGGATTTAGGGACCTACAACCATGGTTAAAAATTTGAAATAGGTTCCTACAACCACTCTTAAAATAGTGGGTGTGTCCTCCCTATAGCCACAGTGAAAACCACGAATATAGGCTACCTTCATCTAAAAAACTACAATATGCACAAACATGTGGTATCCTTTCATCTTAAAAAAATATCAACCTTTATAAACATGTATTATACAAATACACCATACAAATACACATACAATTAACTCCAATAACCATTGAAACATCTCATTTCTACAACAATAAAAAAATAACTAATACATATAGAATTAAAAGTTTATAAAAAATGAAAACAAAATGATAGTTATAAAAACTATCAATAATGTCGCTCAAAAATATAATCTTGATCCTCCTCATCATCAGCATCAATACTAATAACACCAACGTGTGTACCACCAAAAACATCATCATCATCACCATCAGCAACATGTTCATCCTCTCCACCATCAACCTCTCCAACATCAGTATCATCTTTAGCCTCTCCAATATCACCTTCAGCTACAGTATCATAACCATCCTCATACATCAATCTCAAACTTGATAAACCTCCATCCACTATTTTTGCACCCTCTGGAGGAAGTGAAGATCATATAGTTGCTATCAACTCATACAATAGTTTATTTTCCTTTTTCCACATCTTTTGAGACTCCTATATAACTTCTATCTTTGATGCCTCAATAACATCATGTAATTGTTATTCAACAACCATTCATGAAATATTTCGAGATTATTCAATACCTAATGATCAATATTTAGATCGCATGATTTTCTTTCGGGGATTACAATGAACTCCCCCTTTATGCTTGTTTCCAACAACCTGATGTAAATAACCATGTAGTACAAATGTGTTTTGTTTTTTTTTCAATTACAACTTGAAAAGAATCTAATAAATAGGTGTTACCATTTTAGTAGTTAGTCAAAAAAAATAAAGTGTAGCTATATTTCCATTGAAATTCTCTTATATGTTATGAGTAAAATATCTAAAAATGAAAAAACAAATATCTCAACTCACGTAATAGAAAATATTGTTTTATATAAGGTATAGTTTTTACC
Source organism: Viscum album (assembly GCA_963277665.1). Taxonomy (NCBI): domain Eukaryota; kingdom Viridiplantae; phylum Streptophyta; class Magnoliopsida; order Santalales; family Viscaceae; genus Viscum; species Viscum album. Next base: position 1,154,189,625 of record OY728140.1, read on the forward strand.
CATTAATAAATTTAAAAAATATTGAACTTAGAAAATATAAAAGAATAATATAGGAAATAAATACTAATAATCATTAACTCTAACACAACCAGTAGAACCCAAACATATTGTAATGCATTATAATGATATACAATTGTTGAACCTCTATGAAAATATGTATTTCTAAACTATTGGTACCATTATACAAGGGATATATCATATCAACCATGGTGTAACAAATCCAACATGGAATATCATACCATATGAGTGAAAACTATCATACATGGATGTAACAGAACTAAGGGGGGTGAATCAGTGTGGAATAAACTATTGAAACTTTTTTCAAATTTAATAACATAAAAATTATTTTTTGATTAGATTTATAATTCCCACTATTAGCTGGCATTTGTTAGTGTTAATTAAGATGTGTAATTGATTCGAAATAAAAGATAATATTTGGATTATTGATGAGATGAACCTCCCTATGGATGATTACATTCCCGCTATATGGTGGTTTTTATGCAAAACACAAATATTAATTATTATCATTAATGATTGATATTTTTTCCCATTGTACATCATTTTACGATGGTACCACCTTTAATAAATATCACATGTCTTTACATGAGTCCCTCTAAGAAAATTATAGATTTTCTTCTTCTTATCTTACGAAAATTAAATGGGTTTCCAAGATACATTTCTATCTTCTATTGAATTGGAATATATGTTAGGATTGATACTAATATTATTGGATTGTTCATAATAAATTATCGTATTCAAATCTCAATCCTTTTTCATACTCAATTATGTCAAAATACTATCTTTTTTAAAAGGTTCTGTAACTCTATTTGTAACATATTCATAGAATCATATGTATATAGTTTCCATCTGATTCACATCCTAATGTAAAAACCAAGACATGTTAATTTATATTTCCCTTGAGAAAACTGACATTTTTGTTCCAATAATATACACTTGTGTCATAATTTCTTCTTCACATAATAATATTTTGTGACACTATAGGAAGTTTCAATTTTTACAACATATGATATGGAATATAAGTTTCATTAGAAAACTCAAAAAAATGTGACTAATCCTTTAATCATGAAATCTATTTATGTGATTTTATTAATAAACATTGTTAAATCTAATGTTTCATGTAACATTTCCATATTTTCCCCTATGATACCTATTTATCTAACATGTACATTCTCTTTCTCTATAAGAATAATATTATGTATGTGGTTATTTCATCACGAACTTGTGAGAGTTTGATACATCTTATATTCACATTAGTGAATTCATATAACTGAACATCTTTTCAAAGTCATATACATGAAATATCAACTGGATGATATGTATTTTAGAAGAAAATTGATTTCTATTAAATGGTTTATATCATTAAATCAGCACATGTGATCTCATTTTATAGCTTATTTTCACTATTTTTATCCCATGTTTTATTTTTCACCAAGTATACTCATAAATATATTCAATTAAAATTACTCATAACGGATCCTCGTTATTGTTAGTGATTATTTCATTATTTTAATCATCATACAAGTTTACATCGGGGATGAGAGATATTGTAAGAAATCAATGCATATCTTTTGAGTGAATCTATCACTCAAGAAGTACAGTCCTCCATCATATAAGGTGACTAAATTTGAGGTATATTTTTCAAGGAGAACCTTGTTAAATTTACAATGATTCTTAATACACCATCCATCAATGTCAACTAGTTTGGTTCAACCTTTCGATGCCTTGGAGAAAAACTACTTATCATTAATGCATTTAGTCCAAACAAAGTTTCTAATTTTTTAATGTTGGGTTTTAATAATATAAGTGTTCCATCTATAAATAGAGATGTCATGAAAGAACATAAAATCTAGGAAAAAATTTACTAGGTATACCCTTCTAGCTTTGGAAATTCATTTCCCTTTCCTACTAGCTGATGGAATAATTATATTAGCTAGGATTATCTCAAAGTGGAAGCTTCTTGCCTTTGGCAAAAAATAGGGAATCCAAGGTAAAGGAAGTTTAAGGATCCTTTATTCACACAAATAAACTATATTTATGTTTTTATTAATATTGTTTTAACCTGGTGTTGGTTATGAATTTGTATCCCCTTCACTATATCAATGACATGTGTAGTTGGATCAATGTTTTCCTATAATATTGAGCTATGGTCATGTTATATTAAATTGATAGTGATTCCTTTTATATTCTTTATAATAATTTTAAGAGTTGGTATAAATTATATTAGTATATTGGGATAATGTTTTGGATTAAAAATATATTATTAGTTGTTATAGACCTATTTTAGAGTCTAAATATTCCTTAAACCACTATAGAGAAACATGATTGTATGATCTGTATAAAATAAATAAGAAGTCTCCTTAAACTGTATTCTAGATTGAATGGATTTCTGATGTCCTTTTAAAACCTTATCAAGAATTTATCTTATTAAATTATCATTAGGAATACTAAATATATTGGAAGATAACATATATTCCTATATAATACCATAATAAAAAGTGATAAAATTGACTCAATCATTATCATCCCCTATAAGAAAAATACAACTCTTAATTTTTAGTGAATGAAACTACATACTAAATGCTAAAAATTTAAAAACATTCTTTCAATTTTTCCAACATTTACTGATTCAAATAAGTTTCATCTTTCTTTTTACTACTAGAAAATAAAAACAATAATGATAGGGGAATATGTCCTTTTATATTTAATGCTCATTTCTATATGAAAATTGAACACAAATCAATGAAATAAAAAAATGTATATTCAATCTTAAATCATATATTACTAATGAAAGTTCATGATCTGGTAGTATAGTTGGGTCCAGAGTATGATTATATATCATGTATCCATTATTTATTATGATTCTTTCGGATAAATCCAATTAGTAAACAAAAATAAACTATCCTCTCAACAAGTAGAAAGGGATAAAAAATCCTCCTTTCAACTTAACAATTCAACAAGTTCAAGACATAACTAAAATAACCTAGTCTAAAAAATAAAACTGAACACAATGAAATAGAATAAAATCATCCACTACATAAAACTATGACTAATGAAAAAAATAAATTTATTAAAAACATTAATCTTTTAAATTACCATGAAATTCAAACAGCTCCAATATGAAATTATTTCATTGTATTTTGAAATTGTTAATTCATTGAAGATTGGTTCATTTTTAAGAGGAGTACCTCTTAATTTTTTCTATCTAACATGTAGTTCATGCCTGTTGGCCCTCCATATCTCCCCCAGTCCCATTAACATAGGTCTTTTAAAATGAAGACCATCTAAAAAGTTATAGAGAAGCTTAATATTCAAACAAAATTATCAATAATACTTTATAAAGAAATTGAAATGTAATTTTTAAAAATATATTACCTAAATTGATGCCCTATACTTGTATTTTATTTCATGTCCAACTACTCTCTACTCGATTTTATGTATTGGAATAATATTTCTAGGTCTACTAACTGTCTCCATGAAACTCTGCAATTCTTTACTAGTTTCATCAATAATTTTCATTTACCCATTAAACTGAAAAATAATTTGCATGTATCTATTCCAAACATTATTAATCTTTGTATAACCACATCTATTAGTAAAAGATGATCCTGGAAAAATAAATGAATATTTTATACACATATGTAATTGAAATTTATTAAAAAATTTAATTCCATTACTTTTTAAACATTTACCACTAGTACTATTTTGTGTTCCTTGGTCCTTCACACTATGTTGTGGGGTAGCAACTAGAGAAGTGTCATCTCTAGTATAATATGGATGTTGATGTTGTTTAAGAGGTAATGGGTATACAATGAGCATAACTAATGGAGGTTTACCCTTCATAGTAAATTTGGATGAGGTGGTTGGGTAGGAGGGCAAGGGTATACTAGGGGCATAACCAATAGAGGTGTGCCCAATATATATGAAGTCATATAAGGGTAAAAAGGATAAGGTATAGAAGGATATGGACTACCCTACATATTAGGAGGATAAAATGGATAAAAATAATGATTTTCCATGTATGGATAAGTAATATAAGTGGGAGGTGTGATGGGAGGAAACTGTCTCGGTGACTGAAGATCCATAGACTATGAGGTGTTATATGTTGGGGAACTTGTAGGGTTGTTTCTATTCTCTGGAGTGCCTGAACCATCGTTATTGAACGAAAGTTTCCTCCTCGATAATTTAAATTCATATTAAATATTTTCTGTATAAAGTTAATACATAATAAATACATAAATAATGGTATCACCAGAACAATCATATTTGTTACTCTACCTTCTCTAATTTGGAGATCTTTTTCCTCTCTTTTTTTCTCCAAACCTCCTCATAAGACATAAAAATATTTAAATGCCAAAAGTGATGTGAGAATATTAAATATATAACAATGAATTAAATAGTTATAAATATTACAAGAAAATTATAATATTTTTCAGAACATTACATCTTCCATTAAGTTTTTTTCATTATATAGTTTACTCACTAAAAGAAAACATTATGAAATATAATAAGTTACTACTTTCAAGGTTTAAAAACATGCACAAAGTCAGAATAATATAATCTAAATACATTGAAACATGTAACACTAGGTATTATCTATTATAATTTGTGGTTCACAATCCATTCTCAAAATTGATTCAAATTTATTATTGAATGACACTTTTTAGTGAATACTGAAAAGTTCATCTAAAACATCACCATCACCAAATACTTCATAAAAAATATGTCCTTGGATAACATAAATAATAACACCAAATTGTGGATTTAAAAGGTCATTTAAATAAAATACTTGTCTAGCATGTGATGTAAGAATATAAGGATCATCTGTTCATAGCTGACATTTCATAATAATCACTCAAAAATCGAAACTATCTATATACAAGCCTTCATGGGTCATTAAATCAATCCAATTCCATTTAACCATTGCGACAAAACCATGTGTATAGTAATCTAATAAAAATATTCTCTCAACAGCCCCATAATACGACATATTTTTTGATCAAGGCTGTTTGTATAATGCACTAGCATAACAATCCATTATAGTGTTTATAGTTACAACATCATGCTATGTTTCCATATTTGTTGCACAACTATTTATAATTAATTTAAAACCATTAACAACAATTTCTTTACAATCACGAACCACATTGTTCGGACAAAACAACAATGTACTTATTTAAGCAGATACATCATTATCGGTAAACATTGGAACGAAAATAAATCAATAACTAATATTGACCAAATAAAAATGATTTTTTAATGTAAAAAATAATATTTTACCTTCGACGTCAAACAAGTATGAAATTACTTATTTTTTAATTGATCTCACCTCTTAATAGATAAAGGGTGATGTGATATTTTTTTTACAATTTCACTATATTATCTACAAATATAAAAATTTAATTATATCATGATCTGTGAAAAAAATACAAAAAAATATATTTATAATTTTACATACCTTATGTAATCATAAACCATTCCACAATTAAATAATACCGTATTATGAGACATTTCCCACTCATCCCTATAAAAATTACACAACCTGAATGAACCAGATATCCCACCATTTGGGGTATGCTGGATATTTTGGCTCAATGGGATCATACTTCTCCTCTTTAGATCTCATGGGCTGATTAGATCTCATGGTGACATTAGACATATATGTTAAACAAAAACGCTTGCATTATTGTGCTAAATAACCTTTCAAAATATATATTTTTGGATGATTCTTTTTTATAACATATTATTTCGTTCTAAACATCATTATTTTATTGGATACATCCAACGACTAGACATGGGGCCACCAAAAAGAACTTCTATTGGAAGATGTGTGGTCAGATGTAACATACATGTAAAAAATGAGGGGGGAAATTTTCTTCTAGTCACAAAGAATGATCGGTTCATCTTTATGTAGTTTTTTCACAACACTATTTTTCAATATTTGATCTCAAATATCTTAATAAGAGTGATATAATCTAATCCTAGAAACCATGAAATTATGTGATAGTAAATGTCTATAACACCCCGAGATTTTATGAAAAATATTCATTTAATTTCATTAATGTATTGTGTTGTATGCTACACCAAGATTACCTTGCGATATACGCAACACTGTATTAGCTTGCAGTATACGCTACACTATTCATGGATCAAGTGACACACAATTTTGATAATAGTTATTCTACGCAACATTGAGTATATATATATATATATATATATATATATATATATATTCAATGTATAAATTAAATATGGTTGTATTATTTTATATGAAACAATGAAGGATTCTTGCACAGCATGCAACCCTGACTTGGCTTGCATTACACGTAATCGCGACCTTCCTCGATAGCGTGTGTTGTACGCAATACCGGGTTTTACTAAACAACGATATATTATTATAATATTATTATGAACTAGCCGTTATGAATAGTATTAACTAAATTTTAAATCTTATAAAATTATTATTCATCTTCCACATTTTCCAAAACACTGTATAAGAATAAAATAAATTTTTCAGGTAAAATAAGTATTTTTAAAAAAATGCAGTTTTGCCGCCTTTTGATGGCACGCCAACTTTAATTCTTGTTTTTGACATGTTTATAAGTTCAATTTGACAAAATAATATTCTTATTTGTAATCATGAAATAAAAATTTACTTTGGATAAATTTTCATATCATTCTGGTAACTTTCATATTTTGATGAATAGTAAAAACACGATACATTTTAATAAAAAACAACTTTTTTCATTGCAATAATTTATATTCATAAATTATAATATTTTATGGTTTTAAAGTATAAATATAATATATTTTTACCATTTAATATAATATATGTCATTATCACTGATTCTACCTTGAATTCGTAGGATAAATCAATTGAATCTTTCGTAATGTTTTAAGGAAAAACCCGTTTTCTTTTGACAACGGGATTAATTTTAATTTAATTTTTGCAACTTTTCTGTATAGAATTTGGAAAAATGGATTCCATTTTTGGAATCATTGGATCCAAATTATGTTAATAAGCTGCTTTTTATTTTTGGGAACTATGAATAGTCTGACTGACTGAAAATTCTTTTTTTTTTGATTTTCTAAATATCCGCTTTATGGGTAAGTTGTAACCATATCACCACAAAACCCGAACGTTACACCAACCATGGGATACGAAAACAAAGGAGAAAATTCAAAATGAAAACAGTTACAGGACCCGAGGAAAACTCGAGCCACGAGAAAATTAAAGCGGTCAACGCATCGAACTCCACGCTCTGCACCTCGAACCGCGAACCCATCATCACACATCGCCATCCTTGAAGGTACACCGATATCTTGCAGGTCGCCGAAGAATAGAAGCATTTGCTGGAACCCTACAGACGACCGGACCACCCACCATCTGCACCGCCATTTCAATGAACAGAAGCAATACCCAAAAACGAAACCATCAACCTTGCCAGAAACACCAAATACAGTGGGTAAAGCAACCAGAAAAATATCATCTTCGTCACCGCAAAACAAAATAAACACCACTCCTCAGCAAGAGACCGGCCCAACAACTTAATACAGGATCTCAAATCCACAAGAAACAAAACAAAATAGCATCTTGAGAACATGAGAGTCGTCCTGCTTCCATCAGAGCAACAACACCGGTACGAGACCACAAGATCCAAACACATACCGACATCACAAAATCACCAAAACAGCATCCAGCAGCAGAAATGTAAAAATGAGGAAACTGTAAACTTAAAACAGGAACAGAACCCGATTAAAAAAACCAGATCTTGTTCCAAAACCCATCACCACCAACCCGGTGACCCCCAGAGGCCACATCCAACCACCATGTGCCTGCATCCAAGAGCGGAAATACTAACTCACCCCACGGAATCTAGGAGTTTATCATAGGATGAATGCCCCGCCGTGAAACCCAACCCAAAGAGAGGGGTCGAGAAAAGAAGGTCGAATCAAGCGCAATGTCGCGATGACCGAGTCGAGGAAGCCACCACCGCGAAAAACAAACAATGGGGAGGAAAGAGATGTCAACCAGAGCAGAACCAGGAGGCGGTGATGGGAGAGAACCCTCGTGCTGCGTCGCCCCTTACGGGCCCATTCTAATCCATGAATTATGAATAGTACATACGATAAATTTTATTTACCATTGTTAAAGGTAAATCGGGTAATTAAGGGTAAATATAATATCATAAAATTACACTAACACATGTCAAAATCCTATTGGATGACTAGAATTAACCCATATCACTTAAGGGTTGGATTAGATTCATTTAATGGACTTTTTTCCATGAAAATAATTTAATTATTATTAAAACCAAAAAATGTGACAACATGTCCCTTTCTTAAATATTATAAGTATAATAATTTTAATTTAGTGATAAAATTCATGAAACTTCGATCATGAATAGTCTCCAGAAAGCTAATACAATTATCTACATCATAGTAATTTATTTATAATTTTTATGGATTATATAAATATCATTTAATATGACACATTGATGATGCAGTAATTTTCTTATTAATGAAATATTTACATAATTGATGTTATAAATACCAAAATAAATGTAATTTGAGACTTTTTATGAATTCCACTAATTTTTTAGGTTAATATGACATGTTATTATTGATATAATTAACTGTGTTCGAACTAATCATTCTTTTATGAGTTTCAAAAAAATCAATTACTAAATAGTGTCAAAATGGACATAAAATGGTTTTTAAAACCAATAATATATTATTAAATGTAATTTTATTCATAAAAATCGAAGGTTCGGCCAAATGACTTATATAAGGTTATATATATTAATAATAAACAACTTTCAGTTCTTTTGGCTTCTTATAGTATGTTTATTAACCTTATAGTGTAAGAACACAAAAAGACACGGTAAAGGTAAAATTACCTATCTTAAAGTTAAATATAAATGATAAGGATAAAATAGGAACCTATACTTGTATAAATTATAATGGATGAGAATATTTTTACCCATCCCAACCTTATCTTAGAAATAAATCAATTTGGATCTATTTAAAACCGAATTTGACTTTATAATAAAATAATAGTTTTTGTTATTCAAAAAGTACCCCTCTCCTCCCTTATAAAAGGGCACCTCCTCCTCCCTATTCCTCAAACAAATTTGAGCCTTAAAGCTCGGCCAAACCCTGCCAAAATTTCCTCTCCACTTCCCTAGAAACATCTTAGAGGTTATGGTATTCTTTAAAGAAATATTTTAGTACCCTAAAAGGAGGTCTCAAGAAGCACTTCAAAGAAGTGGTAATGTCCGTTACCGATTCTTTCATCTTTATTTCTTATTCCACTTCTTATTATTTAGTTGTTTCATTATGAAGTAATAACATCAGTATAACTCATATACTGATATGTTATTATAAGTATGAAACAACCCTATTTCACCATCTATCCATCCTACGGAAAAAAAGTCACCGGGCGTGCGTTCGTACAGAATATCGTCTCCACGCCGTGGTGTAATCTATTTTCCACCACCACCGTACCAGGATGGGTATAATGGTGTAAATAATGACTATATATGACTATTAAAAAGTGATATTGATTCTGAAATATTATACATACACTCCAATACAATTCCATGATCATGGGAACGATATCATCACTCGTGCATACGTACGGAATACCGTCTCCACGATGTGATGCGATTCGTTCTACATGATATTCATTGCATAATGATTATATAAATGAATTGAATGAATGAATATGATATATATTACAATAATACCATTCTTTAAATGAGGTATCTATAACCTAAAGAGAAGAATAAGTATTTATTCTACAAACACGCATAAGAACAAAAAAGTAATAAACATTCGAATAACAAGTAGTAATGAAATATTACTAATAATAAGCTAATAATATGACCATATATGATATCATAACATTACGTATGATTCTGGAATAGGTCAATAACATTATTTAATCATTATACAGGAGGTTTGGACACTTACGAAGCAAATTGGACCTAAGATAAGGTAAATATCACAATCTCATTTTTATCCGAGATTGTTTATACTTTAGTATTTACTAGGTTGTATTTTATCATCCAAATCCATGTTTCCTCAATATGTAATATTATTTCCATCCACCTAAAATTGTTTAAATCCAATTTTACCCTTCGTTGAGTTTTTAGTAAAATATATGAGTGAATATTTTGTCGTTTTTCGTACGAGGTACTTTTTGTCTATTCCGACAAAAGTCCGAGAAGAATGTTTTTTTAACATGTACGACATGAATGTATTTTTAAAACATTATTTCCAAGAAGCTTCATTTACAATTTTTCACGTTTATTTTTAATCAACTTCTTTTAGTTTATAAGTGTACGACATGTTAAGAAAGGAAAAGTGTTTTTGGAGCAGAAAGGATATTTTCCTCAAGAATAGAGTTCAAGTGTTTTATCAAAATTATTTTCTATCTAAGATAATAAAGGGTTCTGTTTTTTTATTTGATTATGTAGTGATGGAATTATATTTTTATGAATTATTTTATCTTATGTGAATTGTTTTATGATGTCACGATGTTTAAAGATTCCCATTTTTATTACATGGGTTATGCTATAATGTATGGTTTATGATTTTCTGGCACAGATAAGAATGGTATCATTATGAGATGGGTGCGAACATTATCTCCCTCCAATTCATTGTGTAAAGATTTTATATCTCATGAGATAGACGTGGCTGGAATGGCAGGTTAAACCGGTTCAGTGAAGCAGGACTGAAACGAGGAGTGAACTCGGTTCAGAAATGGACTTTGTCCACTAAGATAGTCTTGGAAATGAGTCTTGACTAATAAGAAATTATTATATATGATTATGTGTGTATTCCAAAATTTATCATGATTTAAGTTATGATTATTGGGATTAAATTTTGCTGCTATGATTTATCCCATGTTATTATATTATGATCTTTTTGCAGGTTAAGATTTCCAAAATGTTATGTTCTTATGAATATGATGTGATTGATATTTCTTTTGTTTACCCTTACTGAGAATTTGAGCCCACCCTTTTACGTTTTATTTTCCCCATGATATAAATAAAGGTTTTAGGTATGAAAAAAAGGAAGATCTTTATGGGAGATGTTGAAGATCTTTCACCACGATTAGAAGATTTTATTCCGAGTTTCCAAAGTCACTAAACTATTATGGTCCTTATGTGTGTGTTTTTGTTATGTACTAAGTATTCGACAATAGTAATGTAGTTTCCATGTACGTCAAGCTTCGTGTCCCTATAGTTGGTATCACGGGAATAGTTTGGTCAACATTTGGAAACTAGGATGTGAAAATGTTAGTGAGATCCCTAGAGATATTTATAAGGTATGTTTAGGGATGCACATAAGGATAAGAATACGTATAGGATGTAGTCCTAGAACTATAGTAACAATCTTATAATTTAACCTAAGATGTTAGATATTGAGGGTGCTCCCCCTTTATTATGTTGTTTTCCCTAGCATGCTTTTTGTCTCTCACACTATTCTTTTTGGGTTTTAGACGATGGCTAGAACCCGAAGGAACCATGTTGATCAATGTAATGGACAATGCAATGATTGTCCTCATGAACAAACAAATGTTATGGGATATGGATTGCAAAATCGTATTGCTATACTTACACAAGCTATGAATCATTCTGGACTTCCAAATGAGCAGAGAAGGGAAAAACATTAAATTGGGTCCTTCATGAGGCAACGTCCACCTTCTTTTAGTGGGTCTTCTGATCCACTTGTTGCTGAACAATGGACCAGTACCACTGAAAAGATATTTTCAGTTCTTCAATGTTCTGTACATGATAAATTCATCATAGCATTATATCGTTTGGAAGGTGAAGCTGATAAATGGTGGAATCTTATCAAGAATACGAGGCAAAGAGATGAAATTGAGTCCATGGAATGGGACGAGTTCAAGAACTTATTTTTCAATAAGTACTTTCCTTGTATTCTTCGAACAAAGATGGAGAAGTAGTTTCTTGAACTAAAGCAAATGGATGATGAATTTGTTGGTATATACGAAGCGAATTTTACAAGGCTTACAAGGTATGCATCTGGATTTATCATCCAAACTGAAAGTAAAGTTGATCGATTCTTCAGTGGCTAAAAACCAAATCTTCGAAGGGCATTAACTATAAGAGACTTCAGTAGCTATGAAGAAATTGTGTGTTGTGATATCAAGGTAGAATTGGAAGTTTGTGTTACTTATCCATCTCATAGTTTTGACAAGAAACGAAAGATGGAGTTCAAGGAGAAATCTCATAATAATGGTGAAAAGAAGATGAATGTTTCCTTATGCTCAAAGTGTTGAAAGAAGCATGGTGGAGATTGTCTTAAAGGTAAAAGTAAATGTTTCAAATGTGGAAAGGAAGGTCATCGGGCATTTGAATGCTGCAATGATGGGAAGAAGATGCCTAATGATGCAAACAAAGGAAGGGATACACATAATGAACCTACTACACTTCAATGCTTCAAGTGCAAGGAAATGGGGCATTATGCTAATAAATGCCCTAATCCAAGGGTTAGTGATGATCGACATGAGCAACCACTTAAGGAAAAGGACAAAGGGATGTCACATGCGATCAAAATTGGCGATAACAACAATGTGGGGGAATGATTAAGTGTTTATGTAATGGGATTCCAAAATAATGTTGTATATAGTATCGTGGAATATTGGAATATTTATGTATTGGTCTATTTTGGTTTTCAATGGTACTGGTAACTATAGAATGTGATTGAGATATTTTTGGAAAAAAAGATGATATGCGCATAATGAAAAGAAAATGAGAAAATGAAATGTTTGACCGTATTCATGAGCTCATGACTGATATAAGGAGAAGGTTATATCATGGTTTCAGTATATAGAATTTTTGGATTTTGGTATGTGGAAAGTGTTAACTTTTAACTACATTCATGTTTTCACTAAGGTTCAATGGATATTCATTCTTCAAGAGAATACATGATTAAGGTATTCACATGTTTGTAATTTGACCAACAAGATATATCTTATAATATATTAGGGATAAATGATGGCATTCACGTGATCATTTTCTTTATACTATGATCTTGGACTGAAGTATTTTAGATAAGCCTAAAGATTGGAATGGATTATGTTGGACATAAGTTAGTATTGTTTAAGGATAAAACCTTTTTGATATTTTTGATGGGATGTTATAGTAATATAGATTTAGAAAAAGGACAACCTGCAGGATGGGCGATAGCCCATCACGTCGGACATGTCTGTGGGAATCGAACCCACAACCGAAGTGCGACTCGCATTTATCACCTACCACTGGCCTACAGGAAGTCCCTGTTTAGTAAAAACTAGTTTTATTATATTAAGCAGTATGATATATGAATTATAAGTCCATTTTAGGAACCATATATGATTAATCTCACTATATATGGACTTATGTATTTTTTGATAACTTTTCTAACCTTTTGTTTGAGACAGATTGAATGACCCATCATTCTATCACATGTTCTGCTAACAAATCACGAATGACAAATTCAACTTCATTTCTTTAAGAGATGAAGTGGAAATTGTCTAAAGAATGACAAACGGCGAGACTATACTAAAATTACGAAAGAATTTCTTCTAATTACAATTTCATCAACATTAGGGAAATGATCTTGAAAACCAAAAATGTTGTCCTAGTGCTCTTATATCTGATTAATCACATGGTACCTTAGATCGTCACAAATTTATGGCTTTGTGATTGTTGGCTTTTCCATAGCCATGTTCTCTACCACTCTCCATCAGAACACGATGGTTAGATTTCTCTTCCATATCCATATTTTAACCTATATGGAAACACAGTTATTAGTTTATTTGGGTAACTGTTATGTTTCATACTTTTTTTTAAAGATTAGTTTTGGTATTCCTTTTTACGATGTGGGTTTCTATTAAAGAAACTTTCGAATAGTAAACCATTTGTACCCCCGACGAATTTCGAGGGAAAAATTCATTTTAAGGGGGGTAGAATGTAACACCCAGAGATTTTATGAAAAATATTCTTTTAATTTCATTAATGTCTTGTGTTGTATGCTACACCAATATTACCTTGCGGTGCACGCAACACCGTATTAGCTTGCAGTATACGTAACACTATTCTTGGATCGTGTTATACACAATTTTGATAATAGTTATTCTACGAAACATTGATTATATATATATATTCAACATATAAATGAAATATGGTTGGATTATCTTATATGAAACAACGATGGATTCTTGCACAGCACGCAACCCTGACTTGGCTTGCATTACACGAAATCGCGACCTTCCTCGATAGCGTGTGTTGTACACAATACCGGGTTTTACTAAACAACGATATATTATTATAATATTATTATGAACCAGCCTTTATGAATAGTATTAACTAAATTTTGAATCTTATAACATTAATATTCTTCTTGAACATTTTCTACGACACTGTATAAGAACAAAATAATTTTTTCGGGTAAAATAATTATTTTTCAAAAAATGCAGTTTTGCCGCTTTTTGATGGCGCACCCACTTTAAATCTAGATTCTGACATGTTTACAAGTTCAATTAGAAAAAATAAAATTCTTATTTGGAATCATGAAATAAAAATTTACTTTGGATAAAGTTCAATATCATTCTGGTAACTTTCATATTTTGATGAATAGTAAAAACACGCTACATTTTAATTTAAAACAACTTTTTTATCGCAATATTTTATATGTTTAAATTATAATATTAAATGGTTTTAAAGTATAAATCGAATATATTTTTACCATTTAATATAATTTATGTCATTATCATTGATTCTACCTTGAATTCGTAGGATAAATCAATTCAATCTTTTGCAATGTTTTAATGAAAAATTTGTTTTCTTTCGATAGCGGGATTAATTTTAATTTAATTTCTGCAACTTTTGTGTATTGAATTTGGAAAAATTGATTCCATATTTGTAATAAGTGGATCCAAATTATTTTAATAAGCTACTTTTTATTTTTTTGGAATTATGAATAGTAACTACGGTAAATTTTATTTACCATAATTAAAGGTAAATCAGGTAATTAAGGGTAAATATAATATTATAAAATTACCCTAACACATGTCAAAATCCTATTGGATAACTAAAAGTCGACCCATATCACTTAATGGTTGGATTAGATTCATTTAATGGACTTTTGTCCATGAAAATAATTTAATTATTATTAAAACCAAAGAATGTGACAACATGTCACTTTCTTAAATCTTATAAGTATAATAATTTTAATTTAGAGATAAACTTCATGAAACTTCGAACATGAATAGTCTCCAGAAGTCTCATACAATTATCTACATTATAAGAATTTATTTAGAATTTTTAGGGATTAAATAAGTATCATTTATTATGACACAAAGATGATGCAGTAATTGTCTTATTAATGAAATATTGACATAATAGATGTTATAAATACCCAAATAAATGTAATTTGAGACTTTTTATGAATTTAAATAATTTTTTAGGTTAATATGACATGTTATTATTGATTTAATTAAATTTTTTCGAACTAATCATTCCTTTATGAGTTTCAAAAAAATCAATTACTAAATAGTGTCAAAATTGACATAAAATAGTTTTTAAAACAAATATTTTATTATTAATTGTTATTTTAATCCTAAAAATCTAACGTTCGGCCAAATGACTTAGATAAGGTCATATATATTAATAATAAATAACTTGGGGTTCTCTTGGCTTTTTATAGTAAGTTTATTAACCTTATAGTGTAAGAACACAAAAAGACACGGTAAAGGTAAAATTATCTAACTTAAAGTTAAATATAAATGATAAGGTTAAAATAGGAACCTAAAATTTTCTAAGTTCTATTGGATGAGAGGATTTCGACCCATACCCACAATAGCTTTTAAATATATCAATTTGGAGCTATTTAAAACCGAATTTGACTTTATAATAAAATAATTGTTTTAGTTATTCCAAAAGTACCCCTAGAGGTTCTGGTCTTCTTAAAAGACCTATTTTAGTACCCTAAAAGAAGGTCTCAAAGAGGCACTTCAAAGAAGAGGTAATGTCCGTTACCGATTCTTTCATCATTATTTCTTCTTACACTTATTCTTCTTTAGTTGTTTCATTATTAAGTAATAACATCAGTATAACTCTTATACTTATATGTTACTATAAGTATGAAACAAAACTATTTCACCATCTATCCATCCTACGGAAAAATAAATAATCGCGCGTACGTACGTACGAAATATCGTCTCCACACCATGGTGTAATCTATTTTTCACCACCACCTTACTTGGATGGGTATAATGGTGTAAATAATGACTATATATATCTATTAAAAAGTGATATTGATTCTGAAATAGTATACATACACTCCAATACAAATCCACGATCATGGTAATGATATCATCGCTCGTGCGTACGTACGGAATACCGTCTCCACGATGTGATGTGATTCGTTCTACATGATCTTCATTGCATAATGATTATATAAATGAATTGAATTAATGAATATGATATATATTACAATAATAAAATTCTGTAAATGAGGTATCTATAACCTAAATAGAAGAATAAGAATTTATTCAACAAACATGCATAAGAACAAAAAATTAATAAACACCCGAATAACAAGTAGTAATGAAATATTACTAATAATAAGATAATAATATGACCATATATGATATCATAACAATAATTATGATTCTTTAATAAGTCGATAACATTATTTAAATCATTATACAGGAGCTTTGGACACTTTCGAAGCAAATCGGACCTAAGGTAAGGGAAATATCACAATCTCATTTTTATCCGAGATTGTTTATACTTTAGTATTTACTAGGGTGTATTTTATCATCCAAATCCATGTTTCCTCAATATGTAATATTATTTCCATCCACCTAAAATTGTTTAAATCCAATTTTACCCTTCGATGAGTTTTTAGTAAAATATATGAAAGGAATATTTTGTCGTTTTTCGTACGACGTACTTTTTGTCTTTTCCGATAAAAGTCCGAGAAAAATGTTTTTTTAACTTATACAGCATGAATGTATTTTTAAAACATTATTTCCAAGAAGCTTCCATTACATGTTTTCAAGTTTATTTTTAATCAACTTCTTTTAGTTTATAAGTGTACTATATGTTAAGAAAGGAAAATTGTTTTTAAAGCAGAAAGCATATTTTCCTCAAGAATGGAGTTCAAGTGTTTTATCAAAATTATTTTCCATCTAAGATAATAAAGGGTTCTGTTTTTTTATTATATTATGTTGTGGGGTAATTATATTTTTATGAATTCTTTTATCTTATATGAATTGTTTTATGATGTCACGATGTTTAAAGATTCCCATTTTTATTACATGGGTTATGATATGATGTATGGTTTATGATTTTGTGGAACACATAAGAATGGTATCATTATGAGATGGGTGGGACCTATATCTCCCTCCAATGCATTGGGTAAAGATTTTATATCTAATGAGATAGACATGGCTGCAACGGCAGCTTAAACTGGTTCAGTAAAGTAGGAATGAAACGAGGAGTGAACTTAGTTCAGAAATGGACTTTGTCCACTAAGATAGTCTTGGCAATGAGTCTTGACTAACAAGAAATGATTCTATATGATTATGTGTGTATGCCACAAAGTTTCATGATTTATGTTATGATTATTGGGATTAAATTTCACAACTATGATTTATCCCATGTTATGATATTGTGATCTGTTTTTCAGGTTAAGATTTCCAAAATGTTGTGTTCTTATGAATATGATGTGATTGATATTTCTTTTTATTACCCTTACTGATCATTTGAGCTCACCCATTTATGTTTTCTTTTCCCCAGGATATAAAGAAAGGTTTTAGGTAAGAAAAAAAGGAAGATCTTTATGGGAGATGTTGAAGATCTTTCACCATGATTAGAAGATTATATTCCGAGTTTCCAAAGACACTAAACTATTATGGTCTTTATGTATGTGTTTTTTTTATGTACTTAGTATTCCTCAAAAGTAATTTAATGTCCATGTACGTCAAGCTTCGGGTCCCTACAATGTCAAATGGAAATAAGAATTAATTATTGCAAGAGTACATGGTAGTCACGGGTTTTGAGGGATTTTAATTTCAAATCTCATGTATTAACATGTTTTGAAATATTACTCAAATAACCATCCAGAACCTTAAACATTCTGAGACATGCAAAATTTGTTTTTCCCTTTATTTTTTTATCAAAAAACAAGAAAAATGGACTTTCCACTTCTTCAGAACAATTAACTCAGGATAAAGTCTTGGTTTTATACCATAATCAATTAAATCCTAATGTCAGCACAAATAATATTTTGTCTTTCCATTTACATTAAAAAGTGTTAAAATTAACATTTCACACACATATTTCTCAATATTAATTGCATCAATGCAGCGATGTAGAAATTTTGATGACTAGTATGACAACTCATATAATATACATTTCCTTCTTTAATTATTGTAGGAATTCAGGGGAACATTTTTCCACTTATTGGAATTTATCTAACCCTTTCCAAGAAAAAATTTCAAACTATAATTTTCATTATGGATATCACCCTCTGTTATTCATTGAGGTATTTCATTTATCTCTATTGAATTATCAAATTTTCATTGATATTTCTTGTATGGATGATTCATTGGTAGAAATCATTGATGCCCTATAAAACTGAATGTTCATCAAAACCTTAATATCAAATAACGTGTATTTTTCAAAAATATAGGGCAAGATAATATACCCTTCATATTCAAACTATACATCATTTTATATTATGGTAAATCATTTATGGTCCATAATAATGTTGCACAATAGATAAAGTAATCCTTTCTAAATTCCTCATATTTATGCACCCTAGTCGTCCAAATCTCCTTGAACTCATCTATTTATTGTTGTAAATATATTTCTGATATCATTTTCGGGATCATTGGGTCCATATGTCAATGTAATCATGATATTAACTGGATTTTTCATACACGTCCATGATGAAAAATTATAAATATGAATGAAAACATGCCAAGTGTTATATGCAGTATGCATCAGTTGAAATGGGTTGAAACCATCACATGGAAATCCCAATCTAATATTATATGGGATGGTTTCAAAATATGGATGTAAATTATCAAATTTTTTCCCTGCTAACCCATCAGAAGGATGAACTATATCATCATTATCCTTAATTTTTTCATCTTCAGGAAATCTCATATTCTTAGCCATTTGTTTTGATGTAAAAATTTTCTGATGTCTGGGAATCAATGAAAAGTGCCCCATCACATTATCTGGTAAACAGAATTTAGTTCCATCTTCATTAGTCTTCCATATTGATTTACTTCATTTTTTCACTCATTTACCTCAACATTATCTATCCAAATTAGGCAGCATTCTTTAAGGAATGTGTGTATTTTATTACTTGAAAATCCAAAATTTTCAGCCGACTTTTATTCTATAAAATAATTTTCAGGAATACATGCATCATCATGTATAATGTCATCAAAAATTCATATTATATAGTTGTTTGCAGTGTTACTAAATCTATATATGGTTTTCCCATGATATAGTTGCATTAAAAACTATAATTTGGTCATTTTTTCACATAACAGGTATACTGGGGTATTCGTGTCTCCTAAAAACTTTCTAACATTCCCAACGTCGTCATATTGATTGTTAGGTAAAAACGATGTTCCCGTATTCATTTCCCCTTCCAATTCTCTACATGAAATGGTTCCTTGAGACGAAAATGGAAACCAATCAGTAATAAAAATTTTCAATCCAATCCTTTCAGCAGAATCAATGTCATTATCTATTTGAACTTATTCTCCATTGTGATACCAAACATGATATCATATTTTAAAACCTTTTTTAGTGATTTTTAACATACATCCTCACATGTAAACTATTGTCTTCCAATGCAATCAAAACATGGTCATCAAATCAATCCACTGTCTGAACCATTGTTGAATGAAAAATCCAAAACTTATTCCAACTCTGAAAATTCATCAGTGATCCTATCAATATTATACATCATGATTTTATCCATTCTAATATGAATACTAAAATAGTTATTAATCTTGTTGATTGTAAATAAAAACATTTCACCTCATTCAGTCTTAATAAAAGTACTATATAGACTAATTCATAGGCTTCCATTCCTTATAT
Source organism: Viscum album (assembly GCA_963277665.1). Classification (NCBI taxonomy): domain Eukaryota; kingdom Viridiplantae; phylum Streptophyta; class Magnoliopsida; order Santalales; family Viscaceae; genus Viscum; species Viscum album. Next base: position 1,154,209,790 of record OY728140.1, read on the forward strand.
TCTTCTTGAGAAACATAAGTGAATGTTCTAGATTAATGCATCAATAATAACAACATAATTTAAAAAAGTATATGAGATCACTAAATCATAATCATATATGAACTATACCCATATCCGATAACTAATATTTATGTCATGTTAAGAGAATACATAATGAAATCTATTACTATCAATTATTACACCATGATAGATTAACCTTGTGTGGGTAGAAAGTTCCTAGATTTGTAGATATTTTTAATTATTCAAAAATTATAAATCACAATCATACCTTAATTAAAATATCTAAAAATATGAAACAAAAAAATTTTAGACACAGGTGGTGGTAAAAGTTTATATGATAATTAAAATATAATAATATGTGAAAAGGGTTCCATTCTGAGATACTTATAACATGGAAAATGATTCCAATGTTTTATAAGTGTTTAATGAATCATATTAGAAATATACAAATATAGTGGACCATGGGATTTTTATATTATGATTGTTTTTTATAATAATATTTGGTTGTAATACATGTATAAGAGAGGGGATGGTGTGTAGGGGTGTTGAGGGTCTAGGCATGGGGGAGGGGGAGGTGGTGGGGGAGGATCTGGGCAGGGAGAGGGGGCTGGGGGAGTGAGGGGATAGGCTGGGTATGTAGGGGAGAGGGTTGGGTAGGGGGATGGGGAGAGGGCTAGTGGGGGAGGGGCTAGGAATGGGTGAGGGGATGTGCAGGGGTGGGGGCTGGGTAGGGGGAGGGGGAGGGGCTGGGCATGGGGAGGGGGAAATGGAGGGGCTGGGAATGAGGAGGGGGCTGGTGGGGTGGAGGGTTAGGGGCTAGTAGGGTAGGGGGAGGGGCAAGGTGGGGTGGAGTGGGAGGGGATGGGTAGGGTGCTGGGTGGCATTCGATTGCAAAAGAGGCAATTAAATGGGAAGGGGTTTGATCGCAACTATGGTAGGAAAAGGGGAAGGTGGAAGGGGTTAGATCATGAGTGGCTAGGTTCAATTGTGGGATAGGAGAAAAGTTTTTTTGAATTGTTTGGAGATGAGGTGAGGTGAATTGAAGAAGTTTTATGTTTTATTAATGATATCTATAAATTATATATTGAATATAACGATGGATAAGTCCGGAAAATTTTCATTCTACTTATAGAAATATCATAAAACATATAGAGTTTTTGTAAGTATTGTTGTGAATTCCTAAAACCATTGGTGATTTTGTAAGGATTATGGAGTTTTGATAAGGCTAAATGATGATTTCATCATAAGAATTGTGGAAATTCTATTACCATTATAGTGTTTCTATAAGACTTATAGTGATTTCAAAATTCTTGTGTGAATTATTTCATAAGGGTTATTTACCTTATGTATGAGGATACTTTGTGAAAAATATGGTAAGAGGAACTTATGGAAGATAAGATTATTCATTATCATGAGGCAATGAGTAAAATCGGTACTTTTATATAATTTTCTTGAAAAATTAATGATGTTCATTTTCTTGTGAGACATGAATAAAAAAATCTGCATCCTGATGCTATTTTGATTGAATTATCCTAAAAACTTGGATCTACTCATTAAGAGGCACTCATACCATGGGAAGAGAACCATATCACATTGCATGATTAAGTGATTATTTAGAAATGTTTTCATGTTATTCAGAATATAAAATAATGGAAATGAAAATAAGATAAGTGATTATTTTACATTTCTACAATAGTTGAAAGTGTAATTTGAGAATCCTTTTTGAGAATATCCAGTAAATGCCATTGTGTGATAAATAACATGAGTAAGAAGATCAATATTTTTTTAGCTAGTATGGAGGCTTAATCATACAAACATATTGTGTTTATTTTATTTGTTTCACCATTGTGACTATTAAAAAAATACATGTTGTTTTTATTTTATTTCTTTCTTGTGATTGGTTTTTATAATTATGAATTCATATATGCTCATAACATTGAAGAATATGTCCCTTTGGTATGCTATGTTCAAATACATGGTTCATATTTGTGAGAACATTGATGTTGTCAGTCTTATATGTATCATGGGGCCCGTCAAGAGCTAAAATGAGTAATGAGATATAGTAGAAGGTCATTTCTATACGTCTTACGAATATTTTTATCTTACACATGAATTTTTATTTTCATTTCTACTTGATTAAAAATGACTATATTTGTGGTATTTATTAAAAATGGTCAGTGATGTTTGACATAGAGTCTAATTAGCATTACTCTAAAGGATTAATGAATTTTATTAGGGCTCTAGAATATGCATCTGTTGTAAAATATTTTCACTATTTGACTTGTGGTGGAATAATGGAATTAATTAATTTAAATTATTCATACACTATGAAATTAGTTTTATATTCAAGTTGTCTTATTTATAATCATTTACAATCAATTAACCAAGTAACCAAAATCACTATATTGGAAGCCAAAATGAACCCTTGTTATAATAGAGATAAAATATAACATAATAATTAGAAATATCAATTTATAAAAATCTATAATTTAAAATTACATAAGATTCCCTGAATCAAATTATAGAACTATGGAAACCCTAATAGATTCATTCTATAATGTAATTTAATCCAAAATGTGACTAGGATATTAAAAATTACCCACTTAAGTATTCTCTAACCCAAAAGGATAATTTGATGTATTGAAATGGATTTCACTATGAATTTATTGAAATATAAAATTATAGAATCCATTTGTAGTAATGTGAAGAAAACAATATGTGAGAATAGGATAATATATGATAATGAGAAATCCTACATAGAACCAGTGGAAAGATCACATAGCCAAAATACTATTTAGGATTAATTGGCATGAATATACCCTATAAAAACAGACAATGAAACCAGTAATAAAAAAACATTACATTAATCCAAAAACTCCTAATAGAATACTTTTACATTTGCAAAAAACCATTAAAAACATTTAGAACAAAATTAATAGATTTTAAATATTAGAAACATTAGAACATATCAACTAAACACATGAAATTATAAAATTAATCAAATAATAATGGGTTTAGAAATCTCAAGAATCAGAAGGTTTGTAAAGAAAATAAAACCACCTAAAAAAACCTACCAAGATCATGGGAAAATGGCATGAAATAATAAAATATTGGTTTAATAGAACCAGAAATGTAATATAAATACCCTGACTAATAAGAAACATAAGGTGTTCTCAAAATCTCAATCTACTATTAAAAAACTATAGACTCATTATCAAATTGAGACCTAATTCGGCCTCAATCAGGTCCATGGAAGCCCAAAATATTAAAGAAACCCTAACTGAAAGGAGAACCCACAAAAAATCAGAACATATAGGTACCATAGTGTTTGGTCAAACTCACACCATAGTGTCCGAAATGCATTGGCAGTGTGTTGGGGAGGGAAAATTGGAGCTGCGTTGGCTGGGAGGTGGGCTGGCTATGGTGGAGATGAATCAAAATTGGAAGACTACAAGAGGAAGGAGATTTCTCTTTGGACCTTCATCAGAGGAGGTGGAGAGGTCGCTTTGGACTTATAAGGACCTAGCCTTAAACATTACATAATCTTGAATGAAATGGATAATTCACATTCAGTATTTTTTGAGGTTTAGAGTTTTACAGAATTAGGCACAACAATTACATTACATCTCAAAAATTTCAAAGTAGACACTTCTACATAGTTTCCATTTTTTCATAAAATAAACACTCTTGATTAAAGGAGTCTTTTCTACTTCAATGTTTTAGACAGCATGAATTTTCTTTGATCCCATCCATGAACCTATTCCTCTTTATGTCCTGTGAAAAAAATTTCAAAAACTTGGGATGAGAATAAAAATATCAATAAGTGATACACAAAGAAGGAAAATTCTTATATTTTTAAAATAAATAGTAATCCCTGAATACTTTATCATAAGTAATACTTTTCACTTTTATGAAGTAGTAAATACACTTCACTGAATAAAAGATCATTGCATACCCTTTTCTAACCAAAATATTACCACAAAACCCATATAAAGAATACATAACTTATAAATTAAACTTGAGAAATAATCATTCTTAAGTGGAATAACCATACGACTGACTTCCACAAATATCACTAAATATAATAGCCATATGGCTGACATCCATACCCAATGCATTAGAGGTTATAATGTAACCACCCGTCCTAGTTTATCACAGCACCACCCATTAAATGGTTTATCACGTAACCACCCGTCAAATGTCCAAGTACCATCATAACACATAAAATATTGAAAATATAAATATTTCACTAATAAAATTTCATTTGAAATCAGAAGAAGTAATTTCATGATATTGAAATAATCATTCCATTTTCATAAACCATCTAAAAACAGATTTTTGAATCATAGTATCCCATACTAATTTGAAGAATTTAATGGAATAATAATTTTAAGACATTAAAGTCCATATAAATATATACTCAAATCAATTTCTAGAAAATGGACATTAAAGATTAAGATATAGAATAATAAATATTTAAAACATTTAAAATGATATTTTAGTTAAATAGTTTTTAACAAAATAAGAGACTCTTGATTACAAATAATTGTGGAATAACATTTAAGCTAAACATTATAGTATCATGAGAATAAATGGATTCGTGATATAATATGGCCAAGGACTGTATATAAACCATATAAGAGTGAATTGGTGCATAACAACACTGAAGTCTCAATGAAAATGTAAATTGATATGAAATCCCTTATAAAGATGGTATCATTAAATTAAGGATAAATAAATCCAAAAATTAGTTCTGAAAAAGATAAATAACCCAAATATAAGTGGATATTAAGAGTAAATCAATTAGAGGTCATTCACACATATTCATAGGACAACATATTCAAGAAGTACAAGTTAAGTTGATGATATAAAAAGGGAATCTGATCACTTGAACATAAAATTTACATCTATAAGGATATAGAAGTACATATCCCCACATAATAAGATTTAAATTAAAAGACATAACAAGAATAAGTCTTTCAAAAAGAGGAGGGTGAAAAGTTCCCTTACCGATTTGGTAACATACAAATCATATTCCACATGAATGAAGGACCATAAAATGTAGATTTAAATTCCCAAAATTGAAATTATATTACCAAAAGAGTAGAATCACCAGCATTACATACACCACTCAAAGGAAATAGTGACAAATATAGTATGAATCTCATGGGAATAAAAAGTGAGATAAAAACCCATTACCTTATTGTAATCAATCGAGTAGTATGACCAAAATATAATAACATAAAAATTAATCACACAATACAATTAATATAAATGGAATCATGATAATATATATCAATATAAATATACAGTACACCACATGTAATAAATAAGTGGCGAACAATGGAAATCTCATGGAATAAAATGTGAGATAAGAAATCTCCTTACCTCGTGTCCTACATGACTCGTATGTTCGGTGTTCTTCCTGAATAATAAAACTAAGTTAATCTATACTTCATTAAGAAAAATTTTAAAGTTTATTATTCATTTTATATCACTTATTATATTGTTATAACAACTAGTTAATTATTTGAGTTCATATTGGATATTTTATCCTTTCTTAGAACTTCAGTAAAAAACAAACTTGTTATAATTACAATTTGTCCCTCTAGTCAAAATTTCATTATCTTCATAGTGATATACATGTTTTATATATCAAATATATCATATATATCCAGTGTATATGTATTTATAATATTCCATATCATTTGGAGTTATGAAATGAAATGCACCGTTCATAGAGATGGTAAGTCGCACGTACGCATGAATACTACTTTCATTTCTATTTTATATTTAAAGGAATTAAAACATAATGATACATTGGAATAGTATAATTACCATATAATATCATATGATATTTATGTTACATAATTTAATTAACTCCATCCTTTAAATGTTCTATGTATCTCATGAACGAATCATATCACCTTGAGGTGGCGGTAGTATGCACTTCTTCAAATGAAATTATCACGTTTAACCATAATGGAAACCATAAAGGTATGCAATAAATGCATAAAACAGAGGCATAAAACAACATAAACATAATATAAAAAAATGATAAATATAGTTCCATATTAATGGAAACCATGTTCGGTGGTAGGAGATAATCGAATAATCATCGTTTCGTGAGGCGTTATTTTTCCATCCATAAAAACAGTATGTCCTTCACCCATTAGATGGAGGTGTGTGTAATTGTAGTTTGAATACTTATTATAAAAAAATAATTGTATATTTATGATACTGGTTTTGTTATAAAATAAATAAATAATAAGAGTTTAGGGGGTTGGAGAAGCAAAATAAAACAAAATATAACAAAAAAATTTAAGAGAAACTGTTACCTTTAATTTTTGTAACATCATTGGTTTGAACCAAAAGGACTTATTGAAGTGACTTCTGCCTAACTAAAGGATTCTAATAGGGAGAGGGGTATATTGAGAGATTATTTGGGTAGGTTTTGGAAGATACAAGTGGCAAAAGAGGTGTGAATAATTGGTTAGAAATGGTCTACTTTTATAATGTGGAGGAGGGGCTCTTTAGGAATGTTTGAAAATATTATTTTATTATATAATGATATTCGGTTTCAAAATGTCCAAAAACTATTATATTCTAAGATACGATGACTCATAGTCGAAATAATATCATCCAATCAGAATATATTAGTTTTGGATAATATTTTGATCATTGTAATCTTATTTATTTAAATCATTTATAAATGAGGTAAATATTGCATCATTATAGTGTCATATATAATTTAATTTATATGATGTTTAAAAATTATAATAAAAATACCATGATTTAGTAAATATTTTTATCTTTCCAAATAATATTTATAGTTGAAATGATGACTTATATTACACCATGTAAAAATTGATTTACCAAAAGATATTTGTTTTTGTTAATTTTTCCTTTACATTATGTTAATTAAAATAAAGTGATACTATCATTCATAAGTGGCTCCATGGGGTCCCAAAATTGACCTAAGGATGCCCATGGTCGGATGTTAGTCATCCAATAAGGTTAGGACAAGTGTTAAGGTAAATTTGAATTTTTATAATATTCTTTCTACATTGAATTACCCAATTTACCTTTGACCGCGGTAAAAAAAAGTCAAAAGTTACTATTCACCAAAAATTATTTTCATCTTATTGAACCAAATTTTTATTACTAATAACAACCATGTATGTCATATTTTCGAAATTCAATTCATAGAAGTGGTAAAATTTCATTAAATGAAAAAGATAGTTTTTTAACTACTACTAAGTGGATTAACTATTCATTAAAAAATGATGTTTTTTCAGAAAAATACAAAAAATTCAGCCTAAGCTATATTTGATATTCTGAAATCAAAAATGATTTTTATTTTACAAAATTCATAACATATAAGTTTCATTATTTAATTGAATAGTTATTCACATTCTCAAAACAAATATCGTGTTTTTAAGAAACAATAACTATCCAAAGATTGACACTTATTTATGTCCAATTTCAAAGTGAAATTAATTCCAATGACCACCATTGGAATATATGGTAAAAAAATGTAATTACAATTTATAACCAATTAAAAAGGTAATATAACCATATAAATACAATTTATATGCAATTAAATTAAAAGGATGTTTTGAATTAGAATACAGTGTTTTCATTTTTCAACATAAAACTGAATTTTATCAGAAAAAATACTGAAATTTTACCCAAAGTGAATTTTGATGTCCCTGTTCTAAATAATAATTTCATTTTATCAGAAATAACATATAAAATTGACCAAAACTAGATATAAAGAGGGTTCTCCATCAAAAGGTGGTAAATCAACCTTTCAAAGAATATTATTCTTAAAATTAGATTCATTCAAATTTTAAGCCTCTAAATTTTATTAGATGAATCTAAAAACATATAACAAACATGTATAATCATATTGTAGTTAGTTATATTCATCTTCTCAAATACAACGGGTAGGCATTAACTACCATTTAAAATAATAATATTATATTATTAGTGTGCAACATAAGATTTCAAAGAAACAAGTTGTTGTGTATTGGGTAAGCCATCGAACATAGAATCCACTTTAAAGTAAAATTAATATTTAATTAAAAAATATTTATAAATATTTAAATGAATTAATCATTATTTACCTTGGATGATACATCCTTCCCCCTTTTGGAAATTGAATCCTCTCAATTTTAAAACTAGGCCTGGAAACTTAATTGAATGTCCCACATCAGAAAAAGATTCAATAAATATATCAATTTAAAAGAAAGAAAGAGAAGTACAAAGGTCATCCGAGATAATCCCATACTAGGATTCCTTGTAGGAACAAATGTATAAGGAAGAGAAAAAAACCATCATGTTCTGATGGAGTGTGATAGAAAACATGGTTAGGAAAAAGTTAACCAGTAGAAAATTAGAAACTTGTGATGGGTTAAACAGTGTTTGATTCCCTAGTATGAAACGTTAAAAATTAATGTTTTTTTTAAATTACTTTTCATAATGTTTAGGAATTTATTTATGAGCCTAACTAAAATCATAATGAAACATACATACTTGTTATGTAGACTTTCATCCTTTACTAGCTTTCTAACACTAACTTATTTCTTCTCCAAACTATGAGTATTCAAGATGACTTTTTTCCATAAAAGTGCTATAATCAACATCGAGAGAATCACATAATCCACAAAAGATGAACTATATATTTTCCATGTATTTAGAACTTAACCAAAACCAAAAATGGTATTATAAGATTATATAATCCCTAAAAGGATAATTATTTATAAAAATAATCATTATTCATATTCTCCAAAATTCAACAAACAGTTCCCTAAGTTCATAAAAGACCATTCAATAAACAGCATTCTATAAAATTATTCAATATAATCCAAACTAACATTGAAAACCAATCCTCGGAAGAATTTAATCCCATAGTCTTCCACAGTAAATATTAACATTTATCCCTAAATAACATCGACTACTTTTAAAGTCTCATGCTGAAGTGTAAACAAACTAATCAAATATTCTCTATGATAGGTTAATAATGTCCATAAATAACCCAAGATAAACTTATATGTAAGATCATCTAACTAAAAAAATTACTCATACTAACCAGGGACTTCATGTAATCCAGTGGTAAGTGAAATATCCTAGTTGCACATTGGTTGTTGGTTAAATTCCCACAGCTTTATTCGACATGATGGGTTGTCACATGGTCTTAGTGTTGTCCTTTTTCAAAAAATATATTTTTTTATAATATTCCTAAAAAGAGAAAAATTCATAAAAAATAACTACAACATATTATAACCACAAATGTTTTCTAATAACATTCATTTTTCATCCCAAAATGTATTAACCTGTAATTTCCTCATATTCAAGGATAATATAAACCCAAATGGTTCATTATAACTATATCAAATAAGGAAAATATTATTATTCAATGAATAAAATTTTCATATATCAAAAATCAGGGTTAAACATACTATAAAAAGTCATCTAATGTAATCCCATTATCAAAAGATCCTTAATTCTTTTAATCATTTCACCATCCTAAAATCTACCATAACTTTTGAATCCATTATATGTTGACTTTTTACTTATTCAGCATTCTTCATGATCCATTAACCATTCTTTACTAACTTATTCTGAAATACTTCTTTCCTACAAACGAAATCATGAATCATATACAAAGATTCAATAATGACAAAACATATGTTAAGAAATAATCAATACCTTTCATTGGTCATTATCAGTTTCTTCATCCTCAATTAAAATGGCATTAGGGATTGGTAATCATATATTTTTACGATCATGGAGATCCCATTCCTGAAACATCTTCGTAGGACATCTATTTTCATAATGCCAATGCACACCACATTTAAAACATTTAATTGATCCCTCATAAAGAACTTCTTTCCCTTTCCTAGAGGCAATTGGATGCATCCTTTATCCAAGGCAGGTTCTTGATTTATGACCTCCATTCCCACGTCTATATTATCTTCCCGTCCCATTGAAGCATTTTCTTAGGTGTTTCATTCCACATCCTTGACACATAGGTTTTTGATCATACATAACTTTAGGATTATTACCTGAAATTCCATATGGATTTGTTTATTGAATATATGATGCCTTATAAATATCACAAAGGTTCTGGTTTTCAATCATGTCTCCAGATAGTTGGTTGAGAATAAACATAATAATTCTCATTATAGCTATCATTTCATTCAGTTTATCATTCAGAAAAATAACACAGTTTTCTTCACATCCATTGTTACTTTGGTTCCTGCTAGATCCCACCATTTATTAAAACTAAAACGGTCCGTGTGATTATATCAGTAAAATCATCATATAATATCTTATGAGTAGGATCAATACTTATTCATGTTTTCTTAAACTCATTCAAAATAACTACGACTCTTTCTAATATGCTAACGATTATGGTTATGTCTCTTATTCTTAGATAGCACCCTTACCTCCAATGTCATATAAACCGACCTCTGATACCAACAATAAGGACCCGACCTTAAACATTACAGAATCATGAATTAAATGAATTATTCACATTGAGTGTATTTTCAGGTTTAGAGTTTTAGAGAATTAGGCATAACAATTACATTACATATCAATCATTTCAAAGTAGACACTTCTACTCAATTTCGAGTTTCTTCATATAATAAAAACTCTTGAATAAACGAGACATATCTAGTTCCATGTTTTAGACAACATGAATTTTCCATGATCCCGTCCTTGAACCTATTCCACTTTATGACATGTGAAAAACATTTCAAAAACTTGGGATGAGCATAAAAAGATCAATAAGGGAAACAGAATGAAGGAAAACTGTAAGATTTTTAAACCAACAAGTAATCCTTGAAAACATTATCATAAGTCATACTTTTCCCCTTTATGATTTAGTAAATACTCTTCAACGAATAAAATATCATTCCCTACCCTTTTGTATCAAATATATTACCATAAAACCCATATTAATATCACATAACATATAAAGGTAACATGGGACATAAAAATTCTTAAGTGTAACAACCATACGGTCGACTTCCACAAATATCACTAAATGGAATAGCCATACGACCAACTTCCATACCAAATTCATTGGAGGTTATAACATAACCACCTATCCGGGTTTATCACCGCACCACCCATCATATGGTTTATCATGTAACCACCCGTCAAATGTTTAAGTACATCATAACCCATAAAATATTTCAAATATAAAAATTTCACTAATAAAATTTCATATGAAACCACAAGTTGTAATTTCATGGTTTTGAAATAATCATTCCATTTTCAACAACCATTTAAAAAGTGATTTTTGAATCAAAGTGTCCCATAACATTTTGATGCTTTTAATGGAATTATAATTTTAAGAAATTATTATTCATATAAATAAATACTCAAAACCATTTTTAAAACATGGACATTAATAATAATGAAATAGAATAATAAATCATTAAAACATTTAAAATTATATTTTAGTTAAAGAGTTTTTAACAAAATAGGGGACACTTGAATACAAATAATTGAGGAAAAACAATTAATATGAACAATATAATATCTTTAGAATAAAGGGGTTCATGATATAATATGAAAAAGGACATTATATACACCATATAAGAGTGAATTGGTGCATAACAACAATGAAGTCTCAATGGAAATGTAAATTGAGATGAAATCTCTAATAATAACGACATCCTTAAATGAAGAATAAATCAATCACATAATTATGTGTGAAAAATATATATACATCCAATATAAGTGTATATTATGTATAAAACAATTATAGGTTATTCACACAAATTCATTGGATTTCATATTCACGAAGTACATGTTTAACCCAAAGAATTGAAATTGGGTTAAGAAGTTTCCATGCAAAAATTAAAAAGCCTAACAGTGTCACTTTAAAATTCAGAAAATGAGTTAATGACATAAATAGGGAATATCATCACTAGGACATAAAATTTACATCAATAAGGATATATAAGAACATATCCCAACAAAATATGATGTAAATTAAAAGACATAACAAAAAGAAGTCTTTTAAAAAGAAGAGGGTGAAGGGTTCCCTTATCGTTTTGGTAACTTACAAAACATACGCCACATGAAAGAAGGATGATACAACGTAAACTTAAATAACCAAAAAATGAAATTATATTACACAAATAGTAGAATCATGAGAATTACATACACCACTCAAAGTAAATAGTGACAAATATAGCATGAATCTCATGGGAATAAAAAGGGAGATAAAGCCCCCTTACCTCATTGTAATCAATCGAGTCGTATGAACAAAAGATAATAACAACCAAATGAATCAAAAAATACCTTGAATATAAAGATAATAATGATAATATATATCAATGGTAGTATACATTACACCAAATGAAATAAATAAGTGGTGAACTATAAAAATCTCTTGAATTTAAAAGTGAGATAAGAAATCCCCTTACCTCATGTCCTACGTGACACGTAAGTTCTGTGTTCGTCTTGAATAATTAACATAAGTTAATATATAATTCATGAAGAATTTTTTTAATTTTTATTATTCATTTTATATCACTTATTATCTTGATATAAAAACTATTTAATTATTTGAGATCATATTGGCTATTTTATCGATGTTCAGAACATGAGTCAAAAAACAACTTTTTATAATTACAATTTGACCATGTGGTCTAAAGTACAATATATAAAGAATGATATAAATGGTTTATATATCATATATATCAAGTGTATAGGTATTTATAATATTCCATATCATTTGGAGTTAATAAGTGAATCACACCGTTCATGGTGACGGTAAGTCATACGTATGCATGCACGCTACTTTCATTTCTATTTTATATTTAAAGGAATAAATATATAATGAAACATTGGTATATTATAATTCTATTATAATATCATATGATATTTATGTTGCATAATTTCATTAACTTCATCCTATATACATTCCATATATTTCATGAATGAATCATATCACCTTGAGTGGCGGTTGTCCGCACTTGCTCAAATGAAATTATCATGTTTAACCATAATGGAAACCATAAAGGTATTCTATAAGTGAAAAATACAGAGGCATAAATAAAACATAAACATAATATAATTAAAATATAAATACAGTGACATCTTGATAGCCACCATGTTAGGAGTTAGTAGATAATTGAAAACAAAAGAATTTAAGAGAATCGGTTGCCTTTAATTTGGGTAACTTCCTTTGGTTTGAACCAAAATGACTTATTGATGTGCCTTCTTCCTAATTAAGACTTCTAGGAGGAAGAGGGAATATTTTGAGATTATTTGGGTAGGGGTTTGGACTAGAAAAGGGGCTTGAGAGGTGTTGGGAACTCGTTTGAAATGGTCTCCTTCTATATGTAGGAGGAGGGGCTCTTTAGAAATGTGTGAAAATATTATTTTATTATATTAATGGTATTCAGTTTCTAAAGGTCAAAAAATCATTAAAGTTAATGATAATATGACTCATAGTCGAAATAATATCATCCAATAGGAACTGGATAGGTTTTGGATAGTATTTTAATCATTATAATCTTATTTATTTAAATCATTTACTAATGAGGTAAATACTGCATCATTATTGTATCCTATATAATTTCATTAATATGATATCCAAAATTTATATTAAAAATACCATGATTTATTAAATAGTTTTGTCTTTCCAAAAAATATTTATAGTTGAAAATAAGACTTATATTACCCCATGTAAAAACTGATTTACTAAATGTTATTTGTTTATGTCAATTTTTCCTTTACATTAAGATAATTAAAATAAAGTGTCATCATCATTCATAAGTGGCTCCATGGGGTCCCCAAGTCGACCCAAGGATTTCCATGGTCTTCTATTAACCATCCAATAAGGTCAGGACAAGTTTTAAGGTAATTTTAAATTATAAGAATATTATTTTTACCTTGAATAACCCTACTTACCTTTAACCGTAGTAAATAAAAGTCAAAAGTTACTATTCACCAAAATTTATTTTCATCTGATTTAACAAAATTTTACATAATACTAACAACCATATATGATGGATTTTTGAAATTGAATTCATAGAATTGGTAAAATTTCATTTTAATGAAAAATATAGTTTTTTAACTACTAATAAGTGGTTTCACTATTCATAAAAATTGATGTTTTTCAGAAAAATACCAAAAATTCAGCGTAAGCTATATTTGATATTCTGAATTCAAAAATGATTTCTATTTTACCAAATAAAAAATATTGAAGTTTCATTAATTAATTTAAAATTAATACCCATAGTTAAAACAAATAGCGTGTATTTAAGAAACAATAACAATCAAAATACTGACACTTGTTTTTTGTCCAATTTCAATGTGAAATGAATTCTAATGACCACGATTTGATTAAATGGTTAAAATATAATCTAATTACACTTTAAAACCAATTAAAATATAATCTATCCATATAAATTAATTAGATTAAAAGGATGTTTTGAATTAGAATATAGTATTTTCACTATTCATAAAAACTGAATTTATCAGAAAAAATACAAAAATTTCTCCAGAGTAAATTTTGATGTCCTGGTCCTAAATAAGAATACAATTTTATCAAATATAACATATAAAAGTGAACAACACTAGATTTAAATAGGGTTCACCGTTAAAAGATGGTAAATCAACCTTTTAAAGTAAATTATTCCTAAAATTAGATTCATACACATTTTAAGCCTCTAAATTTTATTAGATAAATGTATAAAAATTTTACAAACATGTATAATCATATTGTAGTTAGTTATATTCATTTCCGACAATACAATAGAAAGGTGTTAACTACCATTTAAAATAATATTATTATATTATTAGTGTGCAACGTAAGATTTCAATGAAGCATGTTGTTGCGTATCAGGTTAGCCATCGAGCATAGCATCCTCGTTAAAGTAAAATTAATATTTAATTCATAAATATTAATAAATATGAAAATGTCTTACCCATTATTTACCTAGGATGTTACATCCTTCAAACCTTTTGGAAATTGTGTCCTCGTAATTTTAAAACTAGTCTTGGAAACATAATTGAAAGTACCACATCGAAGAAAGAGTCAATAAATATATAACATTAAAAGAAAAAAAGATAAGTAAAAAGGTCACCTGAGAAAATCCCATAATAGGATTCCATGTAGGACAACATGGATATGGAAGTGAAAACAAAATATCAATTTCTGAAGGAGTGTGATAGAAAACATGGTTAGGATAAAGTTATCCACCAGAAAATTACAGACTTGTGATGGGTTAAACACTCTTTGATTCCCCAGTAGGAAAATATAACGATTAATGATTTTGTTTAAATTACTCTTAATAATGATAAGGGATTTATTTATGAGCTTATCTAGAAACATAAGGAAACATACATTCTGGTCATGTATACTTTCATCCTTTACTAACTTTCTAACACTTACTCATATTTTCTCCAAACAATTAGTAGTCAGGATGACTTTCTTTTTACATAAACCAGTTGTAATCAACTTCTAAAGAATCACATAATCCAAAAAAAATCAAATGTATATTTCCCATCTATATAGACCTTAACCAAAACAAAAAATTTTAGTACCAGATCAGATAATTCCCAAAAAGGAAAATTCATTATAAAAAGAAATACTATTTCTAATCTCCAAAATTCAACAAACAGTGCCCTATGTTCATCAAAGAGCATTCAATAAAAAATATTCCTTAAAATTCTTCAATATAATCCAAATTAACCTTGACAACCAAAACACTAATGAATTTAATCCCATAGTCTTCCATAGTAAATCTTAACTTTTATCCCCAAATAACATCAACTACTTTTAAAGTCTCATACAGATGTTCAATTAACCTAATATTATATTGTCTATAATAGGTTAATAATTTCCATAAATAACCCAAAATAAACTTCTTAATAATACCATCCAAAAAAGAATAATTTCTCATACTAATTGGGGAATTCACGTAGTCCAGTGGTAGGAAATAAATCATAGTCTCACATTGGTTGTGGGTTCGATTCCTATAGATTTGTTTGATGCGATAGGTTGTCACATGGTCTGCGTGTTGTCCTTTTTCGAAAACTATATTTTTTTAAACATTCCCAAAAAAGAGTTAAATTCATCAAAAATAACCATAACATATTTTAACCATAATGGTTATCTAATAACTATCATTTTTCATCCCAAAATGTATTAACCATTAATTGCCTCAAATTCAATGATCATATAAACCCAAATGGTTCTTTATAACTATATCCTAAAAACAAAAGATAATTATTCCTTGAATAAAATTTTCATATATCAAACATCAAGATTACACATAATATAAAAATTATTCTAATGTAAACCCATCATCAAAATAGCCTTAATACTTT
Source organism: Viscum album (assembly GCA_963277665.1). Lineage (NCBI taxonomy): Eukaryota > Viridiplantae > Streptophyta > Magnoliopsida > Santalales > Viscaceae > Viscum > Viscum album. Next base: position 1,154,226,155 of record OY728140.1, read on the forward strand.
TAAGCATTTCACCATCCTAAAACCTGCCATAACTCATGAATCCCTTACATGTTGACTTCTTACTCATTCAACATTCTTCATGATCAATGAACCATTCTTTATCAACTTATTCTTAAATAATTCTTTCCTACAAGAAAAATCATGAATCATATCCTATGATTCAATAATGTCAAGACATATGTTAAGAAATAATCCATACCTTTCATTGGTGATTGTTAGTTTCTTCATCCACAATTGGAATGGCGTTAGGTATTGGAAATCATATATTTGTACAATCCTGGTGATCCCAATCCTTAAATATCTTCGTAGGACAACTATTTTTATAATTCATATGCACACCACATTTAAAAATTTTAATTGATACCTCATTAATAACATCTTTCCCTTTTCTAGATTCATCTCGATACTTCCTTTTTTATGGAAGGTTCTTGATTTATGACCTTCATTCCCATAGCTATAGCATCTTCCCATCCCTTTGAATCTTTTTCCTATGTGATTATTTCCACATCCTTGACACATTGGTTTTTGAACAAACTTAACTTTATGATTATTACATGAAATTTCATTTGGATTTGTTTCTTTCATATACTATGATTTATAAAAATCACCACGGTTTGGGTTGTTAATCATGACTCCAAAAAGCTGGTTAAGAATAACCACAAGATTTCTCATTGCAGCTCTCATTTCATTCAGTTGCTTGTTCAGAAAACTGTCACAGTTTTCTTTACATCCACTGTTACTTTGGTTCCTGCTTGATCTAGCCATTTAATAAAACCAAAAAGGTCAGTGTGAGTATATCAGTAAAATAATCATATAATATCTTATGAGGGGGTAAATACTTATTCATGTTTTCGTAATCTCATTCAAAATAGCTGCGACTCTTACTAATATGCTAACTATTATGGTTATGTCACTTATTCTTATATAACACCCTATCCTCTAAAGATATATAAACCAAACTCTAATAACAACTATAAGGACCCGACCACAAACATTACATAATCATGAATTAAATGAATAATTCACATTGAGGAACTTTTCAGGTTTTATGAGTTTTAGAGAATTACGCATAACAATTACATTACATCTAAAAAATTCTAGTGTAGACACTTTTACTCAGTTACCATTTTTTCATAAAATAAAAACTATTGAATAAAAGAGACATGTCTAGTTCCATGTTTTAGATAGCATGAATTTTCCTTGATCTAATCCTCGACCCTATTTCACATTATGTCCTGTGAAAAACATTTCAAAAACATGGGATGATCATAAAACGCTCTATAAGGGATACACAAATAAGGATAACTGTTATATTTTCAAAAAAATAAGTAATACATGGATACGTTATCTTAAGGAATACTTTTCCCCTTTATGAAGTAGTAAATACTCTTCACTGAATGAAGGATCATTGCTTTCCCTTTTGTAACAAAAATATTACCATAAAAATCATATAAAGAACACATAACATATAAGGGTCACTTATGAAATTAACATTCCTAAGTGTAATAACGATACATTCGACTTCCTCAAATATCACTAAATGGAATAGCCATATGGTCTAATTCCACACCCAATGCATTGGAGGTTATAACGTAACCACACGTCCTGGTTTATCATGGCACCACCCATCATATGGTGTATCACGTAACCACCCATCAAATGTCCATGTACCATCATAACACATAAAATATTTCCAATGTAAGCATTTCACTGATAACATTTCATTCGAAATCACAAGATGTAATTTCAAGATATTCAAATAATCAGTCAATTTTCAGAAACCATTTAAAAAGATATTTTTGAATCAAAGTGTCCCATACCACTTTGATGATTTTAATGGAAATATAAGATTAATACATTAATATCCATATAAATAAATACTCAAAACCATTTTTAATGTATGGACATTAAATATAATTATTTAGAATAATAATTCTTTAAAACAATTAAAATTATATTTTAGTTAAAGAGTTTTTAACAAAATGAGAGACCCTTGAATACCAATAATTGAGAAATAACATTGAATTTTAACTTTATAATATCATGATAATAAATTTATTCGTGATATAATATGAAAATGGATAGTATATACACCATATAAGAGTGAATTGGTGCATAACAACAATTAAGTCTCAATGGAAATGTAAATTGAGATTAAATACCTTATAAAGATGGTATCCTTAAATTAATTATAAATCAATCACATAATTATGTGTGAAAAATATATATATACCCAATATAAGTGGATATTAAGTGTTAAACAATTATATTACATTCACACATATTCATAGTATGACATATTCAAGAAGTACAAGTTTAACCCAAATAATTGAAATTGGGTTAAGAGGTTTCCTTGAAAAAATTCAAAAGCCTAACCACGTCACTATAAAATTAAAAAAATGAATTGATGAGATAAAAAGGGAATCTAATAACTTGGAAATAAAATTTACTTCAATAAGGATATATAAGAACATATCCCAACATAATAAGATGTAAATTAAAAGATATAACAAATATAAGATTTTTAAAAAGAGGAGGGTGAAAGGTTCCCTTACCGATTTGGTAACTTACATAACATATGCCACATGAAAGAAGGAACATAAAATATAGATTTAAATAGAAAAAAATTATGGCATATTACACAAAGAATACAATCATGGGAATTACATACACCACTTAAAGAAGATATTGAAAAATATAGCATGAATCACACGGGAATAAAAAGAGAGATAAAAACCCCTTACCTCATTGTAATCATTCGAGTCGTATGACCAAAAGATAATAACCACCAAATGAATCACACAATACCTTGAATAGAAATAGAATCATGATAATATATATAAATGGTAGTATACATTACACCACATGCAGTAAATAAGTGGCGAACAATGAAAATCTCACGGAATTAAAAGTGAGATAAGAAATCCCCTTACCTCGTGTCCTGCTTGACTCGTAAATTACTTGTTCTTCCGAAATAATAAATTTATGTTAATATCTACTTCATTAAGAAAATTCTTAAAATTTATTATTCATTTATATTCAATTTTTATCTTGCTATAACAACTAGTTAATTATTTGAGTTCATATTGGATATTTTATCGATGTTCAGAACTTGAGTCAAAAAAGAACTTTTTATAATTACAATTTGTCCATGTGGTCAAAATTAAATTATCTCTAGAATTATATACATGTTTTATATATAATATATATCATATATATCCAATATATATATATTTATAATATTCCATATCATTTGGAGTTTTGATATGAAATGCACCGTTCATGGAGACGGTAAGCCATACATACGCATGAACGCTACTTTCATTTCTATTTTATATTTAATGGGATGAAAGAATAATGATACATTGGTATATTATAATTCCATTATAATATAATATGATATTTATGTTACATAATTTCATTAACTCCATCCTTTATACATTCCATGTATGTCATGAATGAATCATATCACCTTGAGGAGGCGGTAGTCCGCACTTCCTCAAATGAAATTATCGCATTTCACCATAATGGAAACCATAAAGGTATTCTATAAATGAATAATACAGAGGCATAAAGAAAACATTAAAAAAATATACATCAAATATAAATATATTTCCATCTTAATGGACACCATGTTTGGTGGTAGGAGATAATCAAATCATCATCGTTTCGTGAGGCGTTAGTTTGCCATCCACAGAAACAGTATGTTCTTCACCCATTCGATGGAGGTGTGTGTAATTGTTGTTCGAATACTTTTTATAAGAACATACTAGTATATTTATGATACCAGTTTTGTTATAAAATAACGGAATAAATAGAGTTTAGGGGGTTGGAGATGAAAAATATATCAAAATATTCCAAAATAATTTAAGATAAACTATTATCTTTAATTTTTGTAACTTCTTTGGATTGAACCAAAAGGACTTCTTTAAGTGCCTTTTTTCTAACGAAAGGATTCTAGGAGGAAGAGGGGGATATTGATAGATTATTTGGGTAGGGTTTGGATGAGACAAGGGGCTTAATATGTGTGAAGAATTGGTTAGAAATGGTCTCCTTTTATAATGTGGAGGAGGGGCTCTTTAGGAATGTTTGAAAATATTATTTTATTATATAATGATATTCAGTTTATAAATGTCCAAAAACTATTAAAGTTGAAGATAAGATGATTCGTAGTCGACATAATATCATCCAATTGTAATTAGGATGCTTTTTAAAAATATTTTAATCATTATAAACTTTTTAATTTAAATTATTTATTAATGAGGTAAAAACTGCATCATTATTTTGTCATATATATATTAATTTACATGATGTCTAAAAATTATAAGAAAAATAAAAAAGTGTATTAAATATTTTTATCATTCCAAATAATATTTATATTCGAAAATATGACTTATATAACCCCATGTAAAAATATATTTACTAGAAGATATTTGTTTATGCCAATTTTGCCTTTACATTAAGTTAATTAAAATAAAGTGTCATTATCATTCATAAGTGGCTCCATGGTGTCCCAAAATTGACCCAAGGATGCCCATGGTTGGTACTTATTCATCCAATAAGGTTAAGACAAGTTTAATTCTATTTTGAATTATTATAATATTCTTTTTTCCCCGAATTACTGTATTTTAATTTAACTGCGGTAAATAAAAGTCAAAAGTTACTATCCATGAAAAATTATTTTCATCTTATCAAACCAAATTTTACTTATTAATAACAATAATTTATGTCATATTTTTGAAATTTAATTCAAAAAATGGTAAAATTTCATTAAAATGGATAAGTTATTATTTAACTACTACTAAGTGGTTTCACTATTTATCAAAAATTGATTTTTTTTCATAAAAATACAAAAAATTATTCCTAAGATATATTTGATATTACGAATTCAAAAATGATGTCTATTTTACCGAAATAAAAATGTTGATTTTGAATTAATTATTTTAAAATTAATACCTGTTGTCAAAACAAATACTGTGTTTTTAAGAAACAATAACTATCAAAAGATTGACAATTGTTGATGGTGAATTTCAAAGTGAAACAAATTTCAATGAACACCATTGGATTAAATTGTAAAAATATAATCTAATAAAACATTAGAACAAATTAAAACGATAATCTAACCATATAATTAAATTATATTAAAAGGCAGTTTTGAATTAGAATACAGTATTTTAATTATTCATCAAAAAACTAAATTTTATCAGAAAAAATACCAAAATTCTACCCAATGTTAAATTTGATGTCCCTGTTCTAAATAAGAATTTTATTGTATCAAAAAGAACAGATAAAAGTGAAAAAATATATATTCAATGTGGGTTCACCAGAAAAATGCGGTAAATAATCCTTTTAAAGTAAATTATTCTTAAAATTAGATTCATTCACATTTAAGCCTTTAACTTTTATTACATAAATGTAAAAAACATTTAACAAACATATATAATCATGTTGTTTTATGTTCTATTCATTTCCTCCAATACAAAAACTAGGCGTTAACTACTATTTTAAATAATAATATTATATTATTAATGTCCAACGTAAGATTTCAAAGAAACCTGTTGTTGTGTATTGGGTTACCCATCGAACATAGCATCCCCTTTAAACTAAAATTAATATTTAATTAAAAAATATTAATAAATAATAAAATGGCTTACTCATTAATTACCTGGGATGTTACAGGACTTGTATCAGCTCGGAGGTGGGTAGGTCGTGTGTGGGCAAAGCCGATGGGGAGGTAGCCTGCCTATGTCAAAGGAGGAGGACTTTCAAGAGCACTACTAGAGAGGAGGATCTGCAGATGAGGATATGGATTCCGCTCGATCGGGGGAGGGATAATTTGGAAGGAGTGTTGCAAAAAACATTTAGGAAGCACAAAAAGGGATACCATAGGTTTAAAATAAACAGTGGAATTAGAGAACCTATTTCCACATTTTTATTAAAAAGTGGTGGTATATGTGTGAGGGTAAGAGATTTTTCAAGTAGTGATTATTTCTTGATTCAAGGAATCTTTTAAATTTATAAATATTGGTATATTAACAATTCCAATCATCCCTAAAACATTTGAAACATATTTCAAAACATTGGATGATAAAAAAGTGTTTTATATCAAATATAATCGTAATAAATATGTTAGTTTATTGTAAAATAAATGAAAACCCAAATTTTTTACGTTTATTATAATATTATTCATTCATTCTAAAAAACAGTTTTTTTAATACAAACATGAAATTTCATATAATTAAAATAGAAACATCATAAGAAATTATAGCCTCATATTCATAACTCATTTTCACCCATGTTAGAATTTACTAGATCCAAGTTAAATCCACTGAATAATCCAACATGTCTAAATCCCTCATTATTACCTTTGAATAAAATTAACATTAACCAATGAAATGGAGATAGATATCCCAACCACATGACATAAATATGCATCAGGATCACCCATAATATAATCTTTATCAGGATCACCTGTCGAATATGTTTTATCGATATCACCCATTATAAAATATGTATAAGGATTACCTATCGTAAAAGATATATTGGCTCACATGTATTCATATATAATTACCACATACCATATTTAACAAAGTTAAAGTAACATTTTTTCATCATTAAACACGTGAAAAACAAATATACACTCGTATGAAAAAAATTGTATGTTTCAAAATATACTTTCCATTGAAAACCATTTTTATAAAAATAAAATCCATAGAAAAATGGAATAAGTTTCATTTCCCTGAATAATACATGGAATCCTATGGAAGAAGAAATACATAAATTAATGGTTATAATGTCCTTAAAATCCAATTTACTTATATGCATCAAAATAAATATTATATTTTTTCCTTTTTTAATGAAATTGAAAACATTTTCAAAAATTTTACTATAAAAATATTTGGAAGAAATTCAAAATAGATATAGAATTACATTTAGATTGCACTAATGTAAATATAAATATATCCAGAAAATATTTTTATGGGTTTTGACATAGAAGTAAAATATTTGGAAAGTAAATCATTAAAATATTCAATATGTGGTTTAATGGTGGAGTCCTCTATATTATGTTTGACACATCTCGTATGTTTTATATCACACTAAATTATAAAAGTATTGTTTTTATTTTCATTATTAAGAAAATATTTCTTCTTTTTTATCTAATTTATATTAATTACATTTTTATATAAAATTACATAATCAATTGCGATAATGTTGGATGATTTGTGGATATTCTTCTCCTAATTCTAATATGACCTTGGTAAGTTGATTATGGTCAATGTGTTTAATAATATATATTATATTGAATATAATCATGAAAGAATTATATTTTTTATTCCAATTTTATAATTTTTAAAAAAAATGAATGAATGTTATCAAAAAGGAACCATGTTACAATGATTAAGAAGGTACATCGTAGGTACGCCTAATTTAAATTTTATTTTTTCAATGAACATAATGTAAAGATAGAAAGTATTATTTTATATTTCAAAATATACTATAATATTATAAATATAATATTATATATTAAAATAAGAAAACACTCAATGATTTTTCTTTATATATATATATATACCATTTGTTGTAATGACTAAAAAATCACATAGCTTCATGGAGGTGATAGTCCACACGTACACACCAATGATGTTATCAATTTTCAATCGATGGAAACGTCAAAAAATGTTTTATATATATTATTTTTATATAATTTAAATTATATCATAAATATCATATGTAAACATTGGATACATAATTGTAAACATCCATGATATGTGGTGATGGAAAAATAATTACATTTTTTCATGAGATGTTAGTTTTCAATTCACAGAAAAGATGATTTTATCTCCCATTTTATGGAACAATATGTGTATATAGATAATGATGTTGTAATAATAAAATTTAATATAATTATTATAGTGGTTTTATTTTTTTTCGTGTTTGAGGAATATTTGGAAGAGGTAAAAGAAGATATAAAACTAAAACGTTCAGTAAATATCTATATATATTCTTCAGACAACCTCTATTTGATTATATATTATGCCCTATATAGTGGGTATTCAGGCCATCCTAATAAATCTAATATTTGAAATTTATTTCAAGAAGGGTTTTTGATAGGTATTGACTAAGATAGAGTGCTAAAATAGTTCCAAGAAGAGAGGAAAGGATCCACCATTTTGCAAATCATGGTAGGAGAATTTTTTATTTTATTAAAAAAATATACTAATATAAATTACATTTTTGTCTCAGGTGGCCTAAAATTGATATAATTTAAAAATACTATTATAATGGGTCTAAATCAACTCATGCAATATAATTTCAACCAGGTTTTATTATGGTTATTCCTTAATATGTCTATTTTAATCCCTGTTAATTATTTTGAAATTTAAAATGATGTAATGGTTTTTTACAAATAGTTGTAATATAAGTTACAATAAAAATACAAGTGACACATAAATATAACATGGATGATATTTTAAACCATATAATATTCATTTTTATGATGATATGATTTTAATAAATAGTAAATAGTTTTATAAAATATTGATTATTAGAAAATATCATCAATATTATTTTTAAAATAAATGAAATATTATAATATAATATGTGTCTAACTCATGTAAAATGGGAAAATATTTTCATTTATTATAATTTAAATAATATATGGTCCTAATATAACTATGAAAATAAATTTATAAAGGGTTATATTTATTTATTTTTTTATTCCCTTAGTTAACAAATTTTAACCTTAGTAATGAAATGAATTTTAAATATTAATGTGTTGTAATTTAACATTTATTGTAAAAATTGGATCATAAATTGAAATTATTTTAATTTTAAAATATTTATTCTTCCAAAATTTCACCCATGGAATCTTTATTAATATTATTAAATAATTTAATATGATATATTGAGCATTAAATATTATTAATCTCATTTTAGGAAACATTCACATAATTTTACTTTATAACCCCAACAATTTAAAATATATTCATTTTAGAGTAAAAATAATTTTGTTGATAGAATTATAATAAACACAACATCCAATTTAAAAAAAAACTATTTAGTCATATTTTTCACATTAAATCAAATTATATCACCTTTATAGATTTTATAAAATTATTTTATAGATTATATATTAAATAAAATATTTTTATTACAATTATCTAATATATTATATAGTCAGATTATAAGAACAGACCCAATATTTCATATAAAAATAAATGTTTTTGTAAGGGCAATTTTACTACCTATTAATGGATAACAAATTTTAAATATAATTATTTGAACTTTAATAAATTATATATTTTAAACCAAAAATCATTTTTTAAATAGAAAATCAAAATTTGGATAGATTCAATTTTTCGTATTTTTAAGAATTTTTATTTCATAAGGAATAGTAAAACACAATGAATTTTAATTCAAAACATATTTTTTTCCTAATTTAATTATAATGTCTAATTATAAGTGAAATTTATTTTAAAGAAAAAGTATATCAATTATAAATATGTTAATCCAATTTAGATCATTTTAACCAATTTTATTTTGAAATTGGTTTTGAAGAAATAGAAATTTTTTCTATATCTTTTACCTTTAAAACCCGCATTGCAGTCCCGTCTACATTATTATTTGTAAATTATTTTATTCTTATTATATTTTTGGAATATGGAAAAATGGATTAAAAATTGTTAATAATTATAATTTATATTGTATAATACTTGAAAATTAGATATTAATGAAAAATATTAGTGAATGTGATTTCAATTAATGGCAATGATTAAGAGAAAAACTATCTCCACAAGGGAGTAAACCGTACTTTTAAGAGACAAAATAACCTAAAAACTTGTCCAAAATCCATTTGATGGAAAAAATTTACCATATAATTAATTTTTAATAATGTTTAACTTTATTGTTTCGTATTTCTTAGGAAAAATGTTGTTGTAATTCTCGTTCTAAAAACATACAAGAATGCCACTCCTCCTCCTCTATAAAATGGACTCACACCTCCCATTTCCTTACACCTCTCTGGACACATATGATCAACCAAGGACAACCCAATTATTTTTAAATCACTCCCCAATATTTTTATAAAAATAACCTTAGGCGTAAATATATCCAATGGAGATCTTTTGTGAAAAAAAAATGAGTTTCATGGATAAGAGTTATCATCATTCCTCAAGATCTGTTTTATTTATTTCATTATTCACCCCATATAATATTAATATTCCATAATTAAATAATAACCTTAGAATATTCAATATATATATTTTAATTTTAAGGTTTCTACCTCCACTTACAAACACATGAATTTAATGGGTAACGTAAAAACCTTTACGTGTACGGTGAACTATTTAACCACAAAACGATGTTATTCGTTTTCCCTTTAACACATCTTATGGTTGGGAATTATAATTGATAAAATATTTATATATGATAAATATTATATTTACAATTTCATTATTCTTCTAAATTTTTTTATAGAAAATACAATTATGTTCTCTATTTTTTGTAAATATGATATCATCATTTGTGAATGTTTGGACTACCGCCCCCAATATGCGATGTGATTTGTTCACACTATACATGGAACATATAAATGATGATTTTAACAAACATATATGAAATATATGACATAGATATGATACTATTATTATAATATTTATATATTTTATAAATTTTATGTTTCATTCTTTTAAAATAACTAGGAAATAAATGTAGTTTTCATGCATAAATATGGTCTACCGTCTCCATGAGAAGTGTATTTCATTTCATATATCCAAATATTATGGATTATTATAAATACATATATTCTAAATATATGTAATATTTACAATGTTATTTACATTATGTATATGGTTTATCAATGATCTACTTAATATTAATTACAATAAATAAGTCAAAACATACTCAAGAAACTAGGAAAATAACCCACGAATTAGTGAAAACAATGAAACCTTACAAACAAACAGGTAACAAGATATTATAATAAGATAATAAATGATATCATAAATTAGAGTATGTTTCTATTATAAGTTATTAACATGTTTTAAATCACTATAGAGGATGTTAAATACCACAAAAGTAAAAGGAAGGATAAAGTAAGATGTTTTCATCTCTCTTTCTATATATATGAGTTGAATGTTATATTCAGCACTTACTATTTTTGTGGTGTATCTATAAAACCATTTGATATATTATATCATGAAATTTTTTATCATAATTGTATCCAAATATTTTAAAATGTAATTAATTAATGGGGATTTTATATAAATGTTTTAAATTTTTATGAGATACTTTATAATGTAAAAAATGGTTTTCATCAAAAACATACATAATGATTACCCTTTCAAAATAATGTTCTTTTGTGACATTAAAAATTCTCTTGAAGAAACTAATTTCTCAAGATCTTTTTTTGTTATATTTTATTTTTCATAAATATCCATATTCTCATGTAATAGATATTATAATTTCATAAAAAATATATAGTTTTACAAATGATGTTCATTTAGAATGTTATATGACCAAATTGGGAATTATTGATAACCCATATATTTTATTAAATATAGATATTTGAATGGACATGTTTTAAATGAGGCTAAATTGATTATTCTATATCTGAGTAATGCTTTGTAGAGGTACGATTGTAATGGGACCTTTTATATATAGCCCCTAGATGCATCATTAGTCTCAAGAGATGAATTAGTTAGCCAAATTGGATGGGGTTTTAATCGATATTCTAAATAGTCTTGTGAAATCTCTTGACGGTAAAGGTACCATGTACCTAGGAAACATGAAATCCAATAATTAGTCATTTCTCAAATTTATACTATGTTTTTAATTCTCCATTAATATGATTCTTTTAAATATATTTCTATTCATTATATTATTATTTTTATTAATTAAAAGGAATGTGTTTTTATTTCTTACCATTCCATATTGATTATTCCTTATGTACATATTAGAAATATATTTTGTAATTAATTATTTACCTTTCTATATTGATTATTATCTTAAATTATTTATTGATCTTTTACCTACCCTTATTGATCATTTGAGATCACCCTTGTTATGTTTCCTTCCCCATATTATTATGTAGAAAAAATTGATTAAACATTCAGGGATTCATTTTATTTCATTTTATAATATATCATGTTTTACTTTCATTTTCAAATATGTTATAGTTATAATTTATGTGATTTGGATTTCAAAAACATCTTAAATGGACTAGTCTATATGGATTTTATTTTTTGTAATTATGCCGATGTAATAAAATAATAAAATGACTCTTGGATTATAGGGTCGGGGCATTAGAGATGGTATCAGAGGATGTTTAGCAGCAACTATAGAAACTAGATTTATAAAACCTATATTAGGGAACATAACCTTAATATTGACATTTAGGATTTATATATTATAATATTATTTAATTCTGAGAAGTTAGATATTATGTGGGTCTTATAAGAAATATATCCCTGTATGGATACTATATGTGGAAGTGGTTCTGGAATAGATGTGTAAAGGAGTAACTACTATAACAAGGTGTTTTGTGTCTAACTCACTATTACCTACTACTCTATAATGGTCCTTATTTCACAGCTTATTTGACAATCTGATGGTATATGCTTAGTACAATTCACATTTTCATTAAAATTCATTATAAAAGATGAAAAATTAATGATTCCACCAATATAAAAAAAGTTTAGGATATAATGATTTTTTTGTATAAATATTATGTTCTATAACATATTATGAATTATATATTATGGTTTTATGAGATAATCCAATGTATTCCAATATATAGAAATGCTGGCTAGAAGGACCAATGGTGTCAATACTTAGGGAAAATGTAGATATTTCACTATTGAAGAAACCAATATTACTAGTATCATAACAGATCAAATTATGGTTATTATCATTCAGTGTAGTCTAATTATGTAAAATAATGTCTCTCAAATGGAGAAACCTATTATTCATAGATAATATCCTATTGTTGGTCGATTTATGATATAGAATCCCCCATCATTTAGTGGGTTTACTACTCCAATTGTGGATGACCAGTGGATTAATTATCTTGGGAATTATTTAATTCCTTGTCGTGTAGTGAAATAAAAAAGTTACACTTTCAATTTATTGACCCCAAAGAGATGTTGATTAATTTTGTTCCTCGATCCATAATACTAGGGAGTATGAAGAAATAAAAAACACAGAATAAAGGACTTTTAAGGAGAAATTATATAAACAATACTTCCCATGTGATAAAAAACATTTGATCAATCGATATTTTAATAGATTAATTAAAAAGGTAGAAGAAAGTGTTGTAGATTATGATGATAAATATAAAGGATATTCATGAATGATATAGATTTTATATGGAACATGAAGTACAATATTGACAACTTCTTTTAAGGGACTATGAAAAATCTCGTAAGGGAACCAGTTTCTCATATTTTTTATCTAAATAAAAAATAGTTTTATGTTATTTTAAAAAATAAAAGTACATATCTATTTATTATGTATTAAAACTAAACCAAGAGAATAATAGGTCTTCTGAGCACCATTAAAAAGGGAATACATTAATGAAGAAGAAGAATTTTGAGCGATTTTTATCTTGTAAAGTCTATGGAGAGAGTCACCATAGAAAATTTCTCAGGGGAATATGAGTATCATTTATGTGTTTAGAATAGATCACCATGTTAGATAATGTAATTTGAAGAGGGAGATAATACCATTTAGTAAAAAACTATAAAAAGAATGTAAAATATGAATATTAATTCCCTTTGAGTTATGTGAATCATTTAAAATAAACGATGAGGGGATATTTCTAAGATTACATGATCACAATAGTGGATGTAGAAGTACCAAATGATGTGACTGAAGGTATAATAATCTTATCATCAAATTTAGTGAATCTATTATATGATTTAGGATCATCACACTCTTTTATATCTAATATGTTTTCAAATAAATTTATTCATTTCCCTTTTAATTTAATAAGAGTATTGTTAGAAAAAACTACTAAGGGGATTATCGTTGAATCAAAGGTTCTTAAAGGAGTCCCAATTATGATAGATAAATGTACCTTCCTTTTTGAACATTTTATCATACCTGTGGTTTAGGTTTATATAGTCCCCAGTATGGAATGACTCTCAAAATATGATGCAAAAAAATTATTTTAAGAGGAATGAAATTAAGAATTGTAAGGAACATATTGAATCCTTTATCTTAGTTATGAAGATTCCTCACCTAATTATCATATATATGAACTAACAATAGATATACTAAATTAAATTTATGGGATAAAAGATAAGACAACATATACTAATGATGAAACTAATGATTTCATTTTATGTTGTACCTATTGTGCTGTAATACATTGATGTATTTCATGAGGAATTAAATTAACATTCTCTAGAGAATGAATTTGAATTTTCTATCTATTTAATCTCTGATGAAAGACCAATATCAAATAATCACAATATAATGGCCAATATCAAATTAGTTTACTTGAAGAAATAGATATGGGATTTGGTTAATAAGGGATTTATTCACCCCAATTTTCACTATGGGCCACCCATGAGTTATTTATTAAAAAAATGACAGATCCATGAGGATAGAATTTGATTATTGTGAAATCAGTACTTTTACAATAAATAAAAATTATCCTCTTCCTCATATTGATGACTTTCCAAATCAACATCATAGAGCCTATCATTTTTTAATGTTTGATCTTTGATTTTTGATATATCTAATTGTGAGTAAAGAAGGAATACATTATGAAGACATCATTTAAGATAAGGTATGGACATTATGTGTTTAGAGTAATTCTATTTGGATTGAATAATGTACACTCATTATTTATAGACCTAATGAACATATTATTGAATGAATATCATGACAATTTTTTGGTGTTACTCATTAACGATATTCCATAGTATTCTAAAAGCTAAGAGGACCCTAAGAATCCCATTCGAATCATTCTGAAGACTCATATAAGTGAAGTGTTATATTATAAATTTATTCAGTGAAATTTATTTCTTTATGATGTTTCTTTTCTTGGACATTTTCCCCCAATGTAAGGAATATTAGAAGATCTTATAATGAAAAAGTTAGTCAGTGACTAGCCTAGACCAACAAACATAAATGAGATGCATAGATTCATTGGAATGGCTGGTTACTCTGGATATTCATTCATATTTTCTACTAGTTTGATAACCCATTAACCATGATTAATCATAAAGGGGTTATTTATGTTTGGAAGATGGAATGTGAGGAGTGATTTGATGAACTAAAGGGAATATTAGTCAATTCATCGATTGTGTCTCTACCACTTCAGAGTGATGGGTTCATCATATATGGTGATGAATCGAAGAAGGGGATTGGTTCTATCCTAATGAAACATGATAACTTATTCCATTACCATGATGTAAATTGATGTCTCGTGAATAGAATAACACAACCCCTGATCTGGAGTTAGCAACTATGATTTTCACAATGAAAAAATGAGGAGAGATTCACTATGTTGAATGGTGTGAGATATACTATGATCACAAAATATTGAAATAAATATTCTCACAAAAATAGATCATAATGATATAATTGTGATGGGTTGATCTAATCAAGCATTAATATTTCCCTATACACCACAAACCAAGGAAAGGAAATAAGGTAGAATAGGCATCGAGTAGGTAGGATCATGGAGTTCTTACCGAAATGAATGTTGAGATGGATCCTATGTTCTTGGAAATAGTAATTATAGATATGGTAATTTATATGAAAGGGGTTATATCAATAAATATTAAAATGATTTCAAAATAGTATCAACTTTGGTTTTTGATATAGGTTGAAAATCACCCCTTTTTTGAATTTTTCAGTTAGTAGGGGTTTTATTTTCTTTTTTGATGATCAAAAAAAATTCTAAGAGTTAGGTTAGCTTTATATAATGTTTTTAAATAGGTTTAGAGGCTTTTATAGTGCCTCATTTTTTTGGAAAATGATTTTTGAGAATTGGGGGGCCTAAATGCATGTTTTGGAGTTCCAAAAAAAAGTTCACGGTTTAAGGTAAACAATTAATTCCTATGTAGGTAAATATGCTACTCATTTTCTAATTGACACACAATTTGGGTAAACCATGTTGGTGAGCTGCCTAACCATGTAAGGTTTTTAGCATTAATTAGAGAGGCATATTTCAAGGGATTCACATGGTTAGGAAAAAATGTGCACAATCTATTAGGGGTAGGCCTCTTATAGAGTACCTCAACACTATAGATCTCATGTTTTGTACACGGTTTGGAAAAAATTGTGGTTAAATAATTAAAACCCTTTAAAGAGTTGAATTTCCAATTTTCTCCTATTCTATTTGTCTTATTTTTCTATTTTCCCATTCTCTTCACTTGTTTGTTGAACATAGTAGAAATGAGGAACTCTCCCTCCTCTTCTCTTTTTGTGTGTGGCTCATATCATCATTTGACACCCTTTTTTGTCATCGTATGGTCATATTGAACCATCTTAGTGAGTTTTTCCTCAAAATTTCTTCTCTTCATCTTTACATTCATGTCGCGAAGCACTAATCTTTTTTGATCAATTTCCCCTATTTTTGGGGCACCCAAAGGAAATTCAGATCTATTCCAAACCTCTTGGTGTTATAGCTCTATATTGTATGTGCCTATATTTATGATTCCACGATTGGTGGTTTATACATTACTTTTGGTTTTCTTATAATTTGGGAGGGGCTCATCTTGTAGTGCACTTTTGAGTAATTAATGGCTTCTTTCTGGATGGTCAGATCATGGGGCAGGGTTTCCCAGAGTGTGCTTTTGGTGGAGGGGAGGCAGAACTTAATGAGGACAGTTGGAGTTTTTCTGAAGAGGAGCCTGTTTTGAGGTGCAACATGAGTAATAGGAGGGGGAGGGGTAGGAAGGATTTTTCCTCCTTGCCTCATCCTATAAGGACCCGGTCAGCAAAGAAGCTAATGGTTGAGAAGTTGTACATGGAGGCCAGGTGTCATCTAATATCTCCTGGACAGCCTGAACTTTCCTCGGATTTTGTTTTAAGTTCGGACGATGTGGCGACTGAGAAGGTGTTATTTCTCAACGCCTTGGAAGAGGATGTAGCCAAGATGATGGGTCGGAATCTTGAAGTGGACCTTTATGAAGAATTGTATATTTGGGTTGACAAACAGGGCAAGATCCTAGTGGATGCTTCAATAAGGGTTTGATCAGACTCGAGGTGTACATTCAGGTCTGGAATAAATTGACTTCTTCTTTTGAAGACCTGATAAGGGGGGATCCACTTTCGCAGGTATCTAATATATCCTGGAAGCTGTTTAGGGATACAGACTCTGGTAGAATTCAACTGGTTTTCAATGATTCTTCTTACTCCTTTCCTAACTAATGCTTTGTTGAGTTACCGCCCTTGTTGTGTGTGGAAATGTTGGAGGGTCAGATCAGCTCAGATGGTCTAGAGTAAGCTGCTTCTTCCACTGCAGGTCATTTGGGATGTGGCTGACTCAGAGGGATGGCTTGCCATCGTGTGGGACCATGCTTGCATGCGATTGCTGAGTGGTCCTTCATTAGAGCTAGTGGATGCTGCTTATGCATTGAAGAAGTTGTATTTGGTTTTCTGTTTGGCGCTATTTGGTGTTTGTTGGAACTTATGGTTTCTCACTTTTCCCACAAAAGTGTCTTTCTTAATAAAAAATATTTTTCAGCCAGAGAGAGGCCTCTTTTTCATGGTATGAAATCATTCATATGACTATATGGTATGCCTCTAGGAATTACCTAACACTTAAAATAGGTGTGCAGCTGGTTTAGAGTCCATTAACCACCTTATATGTTTATGCGGGGTGTTTTTTTGTTTAAGTTGCATTTTTTTAATTGGATTTTTTCAATTCAATTACATTGAATTCATTTTTCATGTAATTTGATTTATCTTTATGGATTTGAGTTATAAAATTCATATAATTTGTATTTATGTGGTTATTTGTGTTTAAAAATTCAGTCATTTTGGATTGAATTTTTTATTAAGTGAATCATTTATATTTATGATGCTTGAGATATACATTTCAGTCACATTGGGATGCGACAGGCTCATAATTATGTTGAGATGGTGTTATCCATTTATAATTTCAGTGATGTTGAATGTTTTCTTGGGCTTCGCTCAGATACATGGGTGGATTTTATCATCAGTTAGGTGCCATGTCCATAGAATTGAGGTGGCGAGGTCATCAAGTTTTCTGCATTGCCTAAGATATTTGGATGGAATCAATATTGGGTTGAGTGACATGGTCATAGGAGAAAGAGGTACTGGTTGATGTTTATTAGGAACAAATTGGTTATTTTTTTCTCACTTGTGATAGAAAAATATTCAAATTGAGTCATGTGAAAATAGGGTGACTCCATGATGATGTGGTTTTGACCACTCATGTTGGGAGATGCCCAAAATAGTTGCAACTTTCATAAAATTAGTTTGGGGGATCTTTCCATATAATTCCATTTGGAAAGTGAGTATCCTTTCATTGATAGATTTGAGTCTATTAGTTGGGGGATGAGGCTCACAGTATTGGGTCTGTGGGCCTTGATTTATTTGGGAGAATAAATATCTCTATTTCTTCGGATATCGTGTTGTATACTAACATTGAATTTTATTTCAGTAAATGTATCATTGTGACTTTATATTTTGGGAAATGATCCATGTTTACTTTTTAGTAGGGGTACAAGGATTCAGTGATATGTTTGGACATTCCTTCTAGACTGTCATGATTATTTGAGACATGAGGTTTTAGGTTGGAATAAGGTACTAGTTTATATGATTTTGAGGTGAAACTTAGGGGTTCAAATGGTATATGTGATATTTGAGGATACACTAGGCTAGTGGCCGTGGATCCTTTCATATCTATAGATTAAAATGTTGGATATAGTAGGTTGCATGTCCCTGGTGGATATTGAAAACTAGTGGAGTTCATGTATAAATCAGTTTCATGAAATGTTGCATTTATTTAATTCTATATAACACTTATTTTTTACTACAATGTAAAATTTTTATTTGAGTTGGTGAATTTCCAAAAAGAAATACTTCAAGGATGACTAAATTAACGAATAAAAATTTCAGCATCTATAACAATAATATTACAAAGATATGAAAGATAAACCGGGGTAGATAAAATCAAACATTTTTCCTTGTTATCCACCCATGATTCTATAAGTCCAGTCACTCTATTACCCTCACGCCAAGTTTGAGAGATTACCACCGACAAAGGAAATATTTATTTCATTTTCAAGAATGATAATTGAAGGATCATGGACACTTAATATTCTCCTATACAATTTATTGAAACACCATCGAGTCAGTCTCCACCGATTCTAGAGAGAAGTTATTCCCTTGAAAAATCTCAATCCACTTTCTGAAAGGCCTTGGCCTCAGGCATAAGGGAGTTTCCATGATCAAAGCCACTGTAAAAAATCTAGAATAACCACTCCTTTTTTATCATAAAATCTTGGGGTATTACATTCTACCCCCCTTAAAATGATTTTTCCCTTGAATCTATTCTAGGTTATTAAATGTTAAATATTTTAATGATTCATTCATAAAAACCCATATCATAAGAATGAATACAAAAACACCTCATAAAAGGAAATCATGGAACCATAATAGTTACCCAATGTAACATATTACATGGTTCCCACCAGGGAGAATATAGGTTTCTGGCTGAGTATTGGACATAGAAGAAAATTTAAATTATTTATATTGAGTTATTGAGGTCATCAGTTCTCAAAAATTAATGATCATAAAATATTTAAAGGCCATAAAGTAATAAATATTTGATGATTTAAATGTCCATAGGATAAATAAAAGGATTGAGGAATTTTCTTTGTCATTATCATATCTTTGATCAATTAATTTATTGACTATTAATATAACAAAATAATATTATTTGATATATTTCTAAAAAATTCTGTATGTGGTTGTGATTTAAACTATTTATAATTCATCCATTTCTTCAAGAAATCACTATCTAGAAACTATCTATGATTCTTGACGCAATAAAACACACTATTAGTAGATTTGAATGACCATAAATGTATGAATTGTATGACTATTGGTATCTATATACTCATTAATACCAATATGGTTAATACATTAATCTCTAATCATAAAAAATAATAATTCTGTTTCATCATAAATTTGTATTCTTTAAAAATAACAATACAATAACCAGAATATAGTATAGTCTAGTTGTAGGTGTGAAACCCCATTCAACCTTCAGTCATGTGATCAAGAAACACAAACATTATAGTATTGATTGGTGATCACCTAACATATATGACATCCTTTTCTAAAACAACACTAATATTATTTGATAAATATATATGATGGAAATTCATGTAATAATGTTAACCACAAAATTTCATTTTAACGTAGGTTTTCAATAAAATCTCAAAACAAAAAACATTTTATCCTTATTTTCACTTAAAAGATACATAAATGGTAAACCTTATAACCCTTCCAAAAGAATAAAATCAAAAATATTATAATGAAAATTCAGGAAATAATCTTAACATTAATCCCCAATATATAAAAAAGTTTCTATTTGATTTCATATTACTAACATGTTAATAGACACATTATATATTCTCTTAAAACATCATAATAAAATTAATTACTATAAATAAATCTTTAAAACATGTATTCTTTCATATTCTATAGATTACTATATATATTCCACAAACTGAATAAGTTGTAAACATTGTCCATGGTAGCATGAACTACTTTCATCGAGTACATAATTAGTTCTGAGGTAATAAATACCATCTAACTTACATATTCATATCCAACATAAGATTTTCAAAACAGAAATATCATAACATAAGTAACATATTAGTGGTTATCATCGATTATTCAAAATAACTCATTATTAATAAATAACATTTTTCGTCCATCTGAAACATTCAATGTATTCTTGTAAATAATTATCAAAAATACATATACTAGAAAATCCTTATATTTTTTTCATGTCATAATCATTGAATCCAAATACATGAAATTGTTTATTAATTCATCCTTATTACATTAACAAGGATACAACAACCTATTATATAATACATCATTCTTAAAAAAAATCTCGATAGTTTTGTAGTCATTAGAAATATATCCATTACATTCCCCACCTTGTTGATTCCCATCAAGAGCTTTCCTATTGGGACATGTAGTTGCATAATGACAATTTATTCCTCAATTAAAACAATTAACCTTCAATTTTTTATTAGGGAGTCCAAAATTTTCATTCATTTCATTAACTGAACTCATCATTTTCCCCTTATAGTCACTTGTTTGTGTAATTTTTTTCCACAGTAAAAACATATTATAAGAATTTCACTTAGGTGGTTCATTCAACCTTATTGAAAAGAATGAAACAAAATATTCTTTCCTCTATGGTCCACATTACCAAAACTCATAGAAAACTCATTATTTCTCTTCCTTGATGAGTTTGAGAGTTGGTTAAGGTGCACCTTGTTAATCTTGTTCCACGAAAACTGATTATGCATGATCACAACATCATTCACTCTAGTGATCATCTGAAATGACTTCTCTCAATCAAATCATCCATCACATTCAATGATAATAAGTTCCTTCTAGTTTCCACCATTGACTAAAACTGGAAGCATAGGACGAACCTTACTTATCATAGCAGAAAAAATAATGTCATGAAATGAATTACATCTAGCATGTCTAAATAATGACACCATCCTTAATCTAGGAAACATTAGGTTCGTTTTAGTTTATTCATTTAAATAATATATTTAAATCATTCCTGATGGTTCATGAAGAGTTTGGTAATTTACAAAGAATATCCCCCCGGAGTGTCAAAATAGTTGTGCAGTAAAGCCCGTTATCATGTTCCAGATTACCCAAAGTCTGTTTTGGAACATATTTTTGGATGTGTTACTCCAAGTTAGTTCTATATTATTGAAACATCCACTTTTAGTACCTCAAAATGTATGTATTTCCAGGTAACAACTTACTCTATCATTTAACAAAATTCCTAGATGTTTTTCTATACTTTTCTTTTTTCCTTAGACTTTTCATTATATATGTTCTTAGGTTTCTCACTAAGGTTATCTCATACAAGGTTCCAAATCATAACCATAACTTTTATATAATACAAAATACAGAATACCTCTACTTATATACAATAACATTACATAAATTTTGTGTAATAGTTAAAACATTAAAAAACCCCAAATAATAAAATAAATCTAGTACCTTTGGAATCATGGAAATATAAACATCAGTACATAAGTGAGATCAATTATCATTTATTATGTTCTTCATGATTAGAACCCCTCTTAGACACAACATACTTAAACACATCTTTGAAACCTGGGGAAAGAAACATAAAAAAGGGGTGAGATAAGATGCTCAGCAAGGGTAAAAATGGGAGATACATAAGAATAATCATGTTCATAAGTGTATGAGAACATGATGATGAAAATAAAATATCATACCCTCTATATAAATGGTCAAAAACATGAATAATGGAATAATTATTGGAATGTTACATGTCATGAATAAAAATAAAATAAAGATCATAATCAAGTAAAGAATAACATAAGAATAAAACATGGAATTATGGAAGGCATATAAATATATATATTGATTTTTATAGTATTCAAGGAATTTATTAAGTGTCCATATTTGTGGATAATGTCATTTATTGAATTAGGATCACACCTCAGCCCAACTCTGTATTATTGAACTGAGTTCACTATCATTCCAGCCCTATAATACTAAACTGAGTTTATTTCTCACTACAACCCTGTAATTCTGTACTATGTTAATTTATCCTTCTATCCATGTCTATCTCATGAGATATAAATCTGTACCCAATGCATTAATGAGATATATAAATCCCACCCATCTCATAACGAAACCATACATATATATTACAAAGTATCATTAAAATTAATATCATAAACAATGAAATGAAATTGGTATCATAAAATGTAATCATTTCATAACCTATGAAAAAAGATACAAGTTTCATAATCATTTCCTCAAATGCATAACCCATGAAAAGAAGCGAGTATCCAAAGCTTATTACCCATGGAAAAGAAAAAATTTATTAATAAGAATCATTCCATAAAAACATAAAACATTAATTAAATAAATATGAATGGATCCTTAAGATTATTTCCTATAATGTCATGTGTAACGTAAAAAAAGATCATCTTAGATAGAAAATAATATAGAAATTTATTATGAAAACATTTACGTAGGAAAATAGCATTTATTCTTTGAAAAAGTCTCTTTATAACCTATAATTTTCTGAAAACCATTTTCATGAAAATAGACATGAAAATGTATAATGATATATCTGAAAACTTTTTGGAATCATTTTTCTATGAAAACATATAAAGATATATTGATTAAATTTTGATAAAAAATTTACTTCCAAACATATAAAACGATATTGAAAGTGTTTTGAATACAATTTCATTAAAAATTATTTGAAAAAATATAAGGAAGAATTGAAATTATTTTGAAAGCCATTTTTCATTAAAACCTATAAAATAATCTTGATAACATTTTGAAAAAAATAAATTAATAATATGAAAGAAGCGAGAAAACATTTTGGAAAAAATTTTCTTTGAAAACATATAAAAGAAGCTTTGAAACATTTTAAAAAAAAATTACATGAACAATTTTAATGTAATCATTGCCTTAATTGGGAAAAAGATTCCTTAAAAACATATAGAATAATATTTAAAACATTTAAAAAATTATTTTCTTGAAAAAAATGAAAAATAATAATGAAATCATGAAAACGTTTGGTAAACCATTTCTTTGAAGATTAATTTAAAAAAATAATCCATTAAAATTATCCTTTTATACATTCAATGGAATCTTCAAAAAAATTAGTGTGAAAATCCATACATGCCATAAATATTTTGTAGAAAGTTAATTTTACATTGTAAAAGGTAAGAAAAATACCTTTTTTGGAAAGTGACAAGAAGATTTCATTAAAAGAATTTATAAAAGTAAAAATAGGGGAAACGTTTTTTTAAATATTACAGATTAATAGATCATCATTCTTATAAAACATTTTTAGAAAACATGGTTTTTAAGGAATACATATTTATGACTGATGAGAGGGTAATGTTGGGATTTCTTAAAAAACATTATTTCTTATATTATGTAACAAAGAGCATAAAATATATCCAATAAAAAATATATCATTAATTACCAAATGAGAAAAAAATTCAGGAATTTTCTTCTAAAGTAGATTATAATATTTCATAAAATAAATTATTAACATAAATAATCTTGAAAATCGATAAGATTGTTTCAATATACTCTGACCACATTCGAACTTTGAACAAAAATCCCCATGTAAGAAAAATGAAATTACATGAAGCTTTAAATATCTTGAAAAAATTAGGTTCATTATATAAAATATATATGTCAATATACACAACTCATGGGAAAATATAGCTGCATAGCATGGAATGTTTCGCAAATGTGGAAATTTCAGACATAATTAATTTACCAATTTGGTAATTTTTAAAACAGAACCCCCATGATTTTAAGAATAATAATCATATAATAAATCTTTGGGTATTTCCATTCCACAAGTCCCTAGCCTCAACAACAATGGAGTCCCCATGACCAAAGACACTAAAAAATACATAATAATTACTCCTTTTATATCACGAACCACACTACCTCCCTATGTGACATGTGAAATACATGATCCATCCATATTAAGTTTGATGCCATTGAGCAGGAGATTCCACCAAACCCATCTGCATTTCTCGATTGGGTTATAGGTAATTTAATCTTATACATCTGGTCCTCCAACCTGACAATCCTAGACTGTGCCCCTTAGGATTAATTTATAATTCATTTTTTACATTCAGGAAATATATTGGCATTATGAGCGGGCTCATAGTGGATTTTAAGTGTGGTATGAAAGTAGGACCTTGAGGTATTTCCCTAGCTGGAGTTTCTATTTTAGTTTCTTTTGTTGTAACAACATGATTATATGTTTATAGCTATAGCAGTTAGCATTTGGAGACACTTTTTTGTTATATTTTTTATAATTCCTATTTTAAAATTCATTCTCTACATTGTTAGTTTCTACAAGTGTTGTGTGTGGTATTCTATTCTTTTTCTAGCAGATTATTCAGATATGCTAATTCTATTGCCTATTTCTTTTGAATTTTCTTCTTCCATTAGTGGGTCTAGTTTAAGTCTAATGAGTCATTTTATTCCATTTCATGTTATATATATGTTTCTCAGAACTATTATATATCTTTCACTAAGCATATAGACTCCCAAATATCCCTTATTACACCCTCACTGCTCGTCCGTAGCCTCTGGTGTTCTAGGAGGTGTGCCTAAGGCTAGTGGATCCCAGTCCGATAGCAATGTTTGAGTTGATAATTAGGTCATATATGGTAAAAGTAGTATTAGTGGAGGTTCTTGATAGGGATTTAGTAGCATTATATGGCTATATAATAATGATATGATGATTTATTTTGATTTTTTTTTGATTTCTTTATGCGGGTCATATTATTTGGGTTATAGTAGACAAGAAATTAGGTGTTGTCAGAATTGGTTTTATAGCTCGTTATTAGGATCTCACAACACTATGTATGAGGGATGGACCAAGTTACCATGGGTCTGAATTTCTATTCTATTTTGATCATTTTACATTTTATATGATATCCACCTGGAGTGGATCATTTTTAAAGCATTGGATATTTGTTATAAAATGTGAACTTGGACATGGATAGCATGGTATGAGGTTGTTGGACCCTTGGCCCGATTTGGAATAGGGAGTGTGAATTTTTTTGATTTTGTATAGGCACTTTGTCGGATTTTTTTAAAATTAAATATTCATTTTCCGTGTTAGAAGTGTTTTGATAAATAATATATTCAATGGAATGAAATTAATTATTCCATGTGATGTGAAGTACCATGTAATAGACATATAAATTTACATGATCTATGTAAAGGACCTGACTCTTATAATAGGAAGCAGGTACAAGGACAAGGAGTGATTTTGATCACTAGGTTAGGTGATGAGGTCTTTAGTTTGAGGCAATAATAGTTGTCAAGATGGTCATTTCCTAGGGGGTCTTTTAATATCAGGCTCTATTGAGAGTGAGTAAGAAGTCCAACATGTCGTGATTCCATAATGCATGGTTTTGACAGGGAAGGGTAAGGGTATTTTGGATGTACTACCCTTTACTAATTTCCCTGTCTAAATTATTTGCATATATATGGTAGGTCTGTCCATAGTGATGGTATTTAGTCAGTATCCACCTTGACCACTCAAATGGAGTGTTAGGTAGGCGAGGACATGGTGTTGTTAGGGACCAATCCATTTATACCCCTAGGGGTTAGAAATATCATGATATATAGGTAAAAATGCATCTATATACATAGGATCAGGACCTAGTGCAGGAAAGGTAGCATGCTGATCTAACAACGTTTTGGTCATGGATCAATGAGTAGCTCTGAGCAAGCCTGGTACAGGTTATCTATGGCATCGACCAGGTTGTCCAGTGAGTAGATCCATCTATCACTTATCTTACACTTGAATTGTAGTCGCAAGACCCGCTGCCTTTTCAGGGTGAGGGTGGTCTGTAGGTGGATACAAATTAGATAGAGAGTATGCAGATGATATTTGAAAAGTTAAAGATGATTCCAGGGAAGAGGTTCATGATGGAAACTTATATATATATAGGAATATCTATGCACTATGGGATGTACAGGTACATGTGTATATGCATGAAGGTCTTCCCTAGAATTATTTTGAGTAAATGTTCCTTAAGAATTTATTATTTGATATGATAAGGGTAGAAATATATCGAGATCTCATTAGAATTTAGCAAGGTGACATGTTCATCATGGACTATGCAACGAGGTTCATTGAGATATCTCGCTTTGAATATAGCATGGAGAGTAAGGAAAAATCGAGGGTGAGGATCATTAAAGATGTTTTATGACATGCCATTCATGTGTAATTAACCATAATTTGGTTGGCCTCATTCTCAAAGGTGGTGAACTAAATGTTCATAGATGAGGGAAATTGATGGACATGTCATTATATATTTGAGAAATGAAATCATATGATTTTAATGGGGAAACGATAGATTAATGGATGTAAGGTCTAGAGGATTTACAACATTGAAGTTAGGGAAAAGACTCAATTAGAACACCTTGTACTGGATCCCATAAACATTTATTTCAGTATAGGTTGCAAGATAATTAGTAATTAAATGTGAAATGCCTCCAAAGGAGTTCCAGGAATTTGGATAGGTAGGTAATGTCAGAAGGAAGTATAGAAAGCCTTCTCGAGATGTATGAAGTTATGTTCATGATAAGAAATAGGGATATGAATTTGGTTTAGTATTGGGACAAGTGAGGGCATCCAAGCATCATATTCACATGGGGGATGTGGCAGATTCATTAGGACCCAAATTTAGGGTTAGTGGTCGATGGTTTCTATAGCACCGTTGGGAGTTCAGGAACAATGTAGTCGTGGTTAAGGTCAGGTTCACAATATTTAGTTTATAGGGGATGAGAAGGATGTTGTGTTTATAATGGTTGGTGTTATGCCTGAGAAATATCCTGGTTTTGTTTTTTCTATCATGGAAGGGCCTGTTAAAGAATGTTCATTGAGATCACAAGTTGCAAATGATGTATATATAGACAAAAAAGACACTGGTTAGTAGGTTGGAATAATATTAGATGCGTTATATATATATGATGTGTGAGGAACCATATACCATGTTATTCATCATTGGGTGTAGGATATGGAGGTTCTTGGTACTAGGGAATCAAGGATACAAATAAATTGATTATAGTGTGTACGTATCTAGGAATTGATGTGGTGTGGTAATTGAATAAGGTGTGGGGACGTGAGGTTTTTTTATTATATATGGAGATATCGGGCCTTATAGGATCCATGTGATCCATGGGAATGAGGCGGCCACTAATAAAATGCAGGGCTTTAATGGGTGTCTGGTTTTACATGGGAGAACCCGATGTTTGCGAGAGTAATGATGCATCATGGAAGGAACCATGAGTCTAGGAATATGGCTGATAATGCTCTTGTTTTCTTCGATATTAGCTATTTTGTAACTGTGTTAGGTAACTCCTAAGAATGGGAGCCCTCTTGAGTTATGTTGACCAATACCATTGAGATCGAGGTAGTCCAGGTTGTTTAAAATAGTATGGGTATGTTTGGTACCATCTTAATGTCATTCTTGATAGCTTGGGGACTAGATATTATATTATGGGGAGATTGTAACATCCCCAGTTTTTTATATGGGTTGAACAATACTCCCTTTTTGAATTTTTAAATTTGTGGGGGTTCCATTTTAATTGTTGATGATCAGAACCAAAATCCAAGAGTTTTTTAGCATCATACCTTGTTTTTAGATGGGTTTAGAGTCATGAAGAGTTCCTCCGGTATTTAGAAAAGGATTTAGGAGCTTCAGAGGCATAATGGTCTATTTGGGTGATGAAAACAAAGGCATCCAGTTTAGTGTGAATCATTCGGCCACTACCAACTAACCATGTGGTTCATTTTTAAACTGCTTTATAGTTTGGGTAAATCATGTGGGTAAGGAGCATACCCATGAAAGATTATCAACAGTAATTCCAAAGTGATTTCATGTAGTCCACATAGGGTTAAGGAAAATTTTTATCAATCTGTGTGAGGGAGGACGTTTGGATAGTACCTCAAAACAATATCTTGAATGGTTTGCGCCTGGTTTGGAAAACTATGTGAGTATATGATGTGAGCCATTTAAATAGTGTAATTTATGATTTTCCAATATTCTATTTCTCTTAATTATCTATCTTTCACCTTTTCTTCTCCCATGGGTGATGCATAATAGCAAGGAGGAATCTCTCCTACTCTTCTCCCTTTATTTTTTAACTAAAGACTCAATCCAACCTCCAATTTTGTTATTATCGTTTGAGATAGAACCATCCCAATGAATCTCTGCTCACTGTAGCTTCTCATCATCTTTCATTTCTCCACATAGAGAAATAAATCCATTTGAGTCTTTTTTTCCCAATTTTCAGGAAAATTGACAGAAACACAAATCTCTTCCTAAACACTAGAATTTCGTGATTGATATTGGACATGCCTACATATATCAGTCCAAGGTAGGTGGTTCATAACTTAATTTCTGTTTTTGTTCACAGTAAAGGGTTTTTCTTTTAGGCAACATCTAGGTAATTGATAAATAATCTCATTTCATGTTATAAAATTGATTTTTTGACAATATGGGATGCCTATAGTAATTATCTGACCTCTTCAATAGGGGAAAGGATTGGTTAGAGTCCATCGACCACATTGGGAGTTTTATCCGTAGTGAATTTTTAATTTAAATAATTATTTTTTCAAATAAATTACATTGAATTG
The DNA here is from genome assembly GCA_963277665.1 of Viscum album. NCBI lineage: Eukaryota > Viridiplantae > Streptophyta > Magnoliopsida > Santalales > Viscaceae > Viscum > Viscum album. The sequence goes on from OY728140.1 coordinate 1,154,255,592, forward strand.
GTTGTTTATTTCGATTGAATTTAGTATATGTATTTTTTATAGAAAATTAATGTAAATTTTATTAATGTTCTTATTGAATTTGTACAAATAAAAAGTTTTGAATTTAATTTTTTATAATGTGAATAATTTATATATGTGATTCTTTATATGTAATAATGAGGCCCATGGGTTTGTGACGGTCTCAACCCAAGGAGGGGATGACATTATCCATTTGAAATTGAGAAAATTTTTATTGTCTCATCGGTCCATGCCTAGATACTTGTGGGGTTTTTGACCATCAGTTGGGTGTTTTGGGCGTTGTTTTGATGTAGTATGGATTTCATTTTTCATGCATGTCCCTAGATATATGGATGGCATGGCCATCGATTTGGGGAAAATATTTTCAAGGGAATGAGGTGTCAGTTGATATGGGTGACAAAATATTTGTTGATTTCTTATCATTCATGACGGAAAAAGGTCATGCATGAGTTGTGTGAACACATGTTAATTTCATGATGATGTTGTATTGACCACTCATGTGGGTAGAAGAAAAAAGTTGGTGAGGTTCCTTAGGTTGAAAGAGATGAGGCAATCATTTGGGGGATGAGGCCCACTGTATTGGGATTGTGGTACTGGATTGATGTAGGAGAACAGATTTACCCATTTCCTAGGAAGTCATGTTGTGAGATGAAGATGAATTTTATTTGAGGACAAGAATAATTATGCCTTTGAATATTAGTCCATGTCCTCATGTGTTCATTTGATCAGGGGTTCAAGGGACTAGTAATTTGTTTGGGTGAGCCTTCGTGATGTCAGTGATTTTTTGAGACACGAGAGATCATAATGGTCGGAGGTGTAGGGTTACTTGATTTTGGTTGGAAAATAAGTTTTCACATGGGCTACATGACATCATTAGATTCCTTGGTCAATGGGACAAGGATAATTTCCTTTCTAGTGATTTAATTTTTGGTCCATGTTGGTGACATCTCCCGTGTGGATATTTCCCACTAGGGGAGTTTTTTTAAATTTATTTTCATGAGCTATTTCATTTATTTAATTTCATATTACACTTATTCTTATCACTTATGTTGGGTATGTACACTTAGGTTGTATCCTTATAAGACACATATCACACCCTACACAGGCCCTTTAGGATGTATGTAGACTTCATGTATTTATATTCAGGTAAAGGATCTATTCTAGGAGCTAGTTCATAGTGGTTGTTTAGCATTAGATAATGGCAAGGAACATGAGGTATTTTTTTTCAATTTTTTTCTCAGGTTGTGTCCGCATCATTATATGTGTATAGCTATAGTGGTTATACTTTGGAAAAACTTTATTTTGTATAATGTCTATATGGCCTATTTGGATATAAAATATCTGATTTTCTTAGTTTTTACAAGTGTTATGTGTGTTATTCTCTTCTATATAAATTAATTTAATCATATATTCATCCAATATTCTATATTTATATTTCATTTTCTTCTTCCATTGGAGGGTCTGGTTCAAGTATATTGAGTCTTATTTATTCTAATTCATAATATATATGTTACTCTGACCAATTATATATCTTCCCTTGAGGATATATCCATCCCACTATCCCTTATTACACCCACAGTAGTTGTCATCGACCTTTGGAATTCGGGAAAGTTCACCTAATGCTAGTGGAACATATTCCAATTGCACTATTCAGGTGGATAATTGAGCCAATGATGATATAAAGACCATAATTATTAGAGTGGATAATGAATTATCAATTATATTATGACGAACATCATAATAATTCAATGATTTGAATGATGTAAAATTAAAATAAATTTTTTGTGAAGATGGGGATCTAAAATTTTGAATTAGTCTATTTTTTCCATCTATACCTGAGCTTAAAAGGGGATTATTGGATGATTCCCATAGATCAAATTTACCTATACACCTTGGAATCACAAATATGTATAGGGACTTGAAAGAACATTTTTGTTGTGATAACATGAAGGTGGAAATTGCTAATTATGTGTCTACGTGTCTGGTTTTTCAATAAGTTAAAGTTGTGATGTATCATCCATAGGTTGTCATGTAATATATACCTATTATTTTTTTGGAAATGAGACGAAATTACTATGGGATTTTCATTGGACTACCCAGTAATATATGAAATAATGATGCAATAAGGTTTATTACTTATCGACTAACCAAATCATCAAATTTCCTTGTTATATCGAATGTCCATTCTCTTGAGAACCTCATAATGATATATAGTAAATATGTTTTAAGACATAATGGTGAACCTCTATCAATTTTTTATTTTTGAGATCCCCTTTTTTAAATCTAATTTTTTGAAAAAGTCTTTATAAAGCTCTTGACACTAATCTTCAATTGAGAACCACCAACCATCCTACAAATGATGGATGATCAAAAATAAAAATTTTAAAAATAGAGGAAATGTTGTGGTAAATCTCTCTTGAATTTCATGGTATATGGGATTATTACTTACCATTAGAATAATTTTTCCAAAAATAATATCATCAATTAATGTTTTAATATTGATATGTATAAGTAAATATATGGAAATAGATTTCTCACTCCAACTTGTTTGGATGAAGATGGTGAAAGAAAACTCATTGGAATAGAACATGTTAATAAAACAACACCAATGGTAAAGGATATTTTGGATTATATAATTTAATATCAATGTACATAAATGACTTGTGTTGATATTATGAGGAATGATTTAGAGTTAAACATGGGAGATCACGTTTTCATGAAAAAATTTATTTGGGAGAGTATTATAAGGTTTGGTAAGAAAGGTAATCTGAATCCCAGCTATATGAGACCCTTTGAGATTTTTTAATGATATGTTTTTTCTCTTATCATTTGGAAATGACTTCAAATCTCTCAAAGGTTCATGTTGTGCTCCATATTCATATGCTACATAAGTACTTTCCTGACCCAGTGCATGTACTCGTCTCTAATGTGATAGATATGTAACACTACCTTTTTTACATTGAATAACCCATAAAATTTATTGATAATATAGAGATATTATTAATTAAACATGTGACTAATATATTAAAGAACTCTAGGGAAATCACAAAAATTGAAGAAGCAACATGGGAACCAAAGGATTCTATGAACGAGAAATACTAACATATTTTTAGAAAGTAACAAAAATTAAAATTTAAGGATGAATTTTTTTTGGAGGGAATAATGTGTCACCCCTATACTTTAACATATTTTCCTTATATAATAAAATTAAATTTGTAGATAATAATACAAACACACAACAACTGATTTCAGAAAACACTATTTAGTCACATTTTTTACATCCAATCAAATTCATACACATTTAGAGAGTCTATATAATAAATTTATATATTATATATTTGAAAAAAATTAAATTACTCCAATATATTAGATAGTCATAAGATAACAAAACCCCCAATATTCACATGAAAATCAATATTCTTCACAAGGAAATCTTACTGCTTTTTAACTGTGAGTCTATTTTAATTCAAATTTTTTGAACTTTTATAAATTTTTTATTTCAAAATAATATTCAATTTTAACATAGAAACATCAAAGTTAGGTTAGGATGAATTTTTTATATTTTACTGTGAGGTTACATTTTTTAATGAATAGTACAAAGTACTGAAATTTAATTCCCAACAATTATTTTGTCTAATTTTTTTATTTTATTAGATTATATATTAAATTGTTTTTAAATTAAAATAATATAAATAATACATAATTTAACCCAATTTATGTCCTTTTAACCAATTTTAAATAGAAATTGGATATTGAAACATAGAAAATGTTATAATGTTTTTACTTTAAAAACTCACATTCTCGCCTCATCTATGTGAATAATGTGAAATTAATCTAGACCACTTCTTCAACTGTAATTTAGAAAAAATGGACTCCATATTTTTAATAATAAAAATTTATAATTTCTAAAATTTAAAATTAGGTTCTAGCCCAAAATAGTAGTGAATATGTTTAAAATAAATTATACAATTTAGGTGGAAATTATATTTAAAATGAACTAAACCTTAATCTTAAGAGCCAAAATAGCCTAGAAACATGTCCAAAAGAAGTTGGATGTCCATATTTCGACCATAAAAACCCTTTTATAAATTTTAAGACATTATTTTACCTTCTTTTAATAGAAAAAATATCGGTGTGATTCTCATTACAAAAAATGTTAAATAATGACAGTCCTCCTCCAATAAACAAAGGCACTCACACCACCCACTTCCTCACTCCTTTAAATATAATTTAACTCAAACAATCATGGAAAAAATAGCTCCTAAAATTCAATCCCATAATCCTATAAACCAAAAATTGGATATTAATTCATCCAATGAAGTCCTTTGGTGCAAAACAAATGGAGTTTCCCGAATAAGAGGTGACATAATTCTTTAAGCACATTAACATTTCATTCATTTAGTACTCTTCATACACACTTATTCCACTATTAAAAATTACAAAGTTATCATAAATATACTTATTTGTTTTCATTTTAATTTTTCTACATTAAAATACACAAAAATACATCTAAGGGGTAATATAATTACCATTTATGTATTCAGGGAACTGACACCTCACAAAACGATGCCCTTCATTTTTTCTTTACCACCTCTCATGGTATGGAATTATGATTTAAACACTTTTTATATATGTTATTTTTTAATTTAATTAATATTATATAATTATAATATATTTTATACCAATATGATTTCCATTTTGTGGAAAAATATGACAATATAATTAATGGAAGTGTGGACTACCACCTAGTCAATGTGATTTAAATCATTTAAACTATACATAGAATATATAAAAGATGAATATAATAAAAATAAGTGAAACTTATGATAGATATATGACAGTAGAATTATAATATAATTATATATCATTTAATTTTAATTATTTTAATATGAAAAAGAAATGAATGTGGAAATTATACATATGTACGACCTTCCATCCCCATTAATGGTTCATTTTATTTATTATCTCCCAATAGTATTGATCATATTTTATATATATATAGACTAAATATATGTGATTTCTAAAATAATGGTTAGCCTTATTGAGATGTTGATTCCATGATATATTTAAAATTAATAACAAGTAAAAATTAAAAAGAAACTCCAGAAACTAGGCAATTAATAACCGAAATGGTGAAAATAATGAAATTTCACTAACAAAGGAGTAATAAGATATTATAGAAATATTATATATGGTATAATAAATATTATTACGATTCTATTGAAAGTTATTAACATTTTTAAACCAATATAAATTAATTTAAATACCACATAACCAAAAGTAAGGATAAAGTAAGGGATTTCCACCTCACATTTTACATATGTGAGATAAATGTATTTTTCACCACTTACTTATATCGTGTGGTGTATCTACTTCTCATTATGATATATTATATCATGCACCATTTAATATTAATGGTATAAAAAACATTTATTTAATATTATTCCACTATAGAGGTTATGATTTAAATATTTCGTTGTGGTATGAGACATTTGCAATGTTTGAAGACTATTTTCCTGGAGAATATGTGTAATGATTAAATTTACAATATCAATTAATTTGGGGATATTAAAATTATCTTGATACAATAATTTCTTATGATAATTTCATAGGTAAATTAAATTTCTCTTAAATATCCAAATTATCATAAAATGGATATTGTTATTTCATCAACTATATACCATGTTGAATATGTTGTTCACTTTGATAGTTATTTGATTAACTTTGGAATTATTGACAAATTTTCATCTTTTATTAAATATTTATATTTTATAAATAACATTTTTCATGAGATAAATCGATTATTTGATATATGAGGAATTCTTGCAACATGTACGACATATTTGGGGCCCAGTTATAGATAGCACCTCGATGAATTGATAGTCTCATTAGATTAATTTGATAGCCAAATTAGATGTATTTTCCCCTTTATGGTAAACCATATTGTAAGGAATTTATGGTACAGTTTACATATAACTTGAAAACATGGTGTCTTATAATAAAGAATTTACATCATTTAGACTCAATTTTTATTTATCCATGAAATTTTTTCTTTGATATATATAGAGATGAATTTTATTACCTATTTATTTATTTAATGGGATGTGTTTGAGTTTCTTACCTTTCCATATTGATTATACATTATATATTTATTTAAAATGGAATTTATTATCAGTTACTTACTATTACATGTTTATTATTCTAATAAATAAATTAATTTTCCCATTTAACATACCCATAATGAGAATTTGAGCTCACTGTTATTATATTTCTATTTTCCATGCTATAAAGAAGAGGACATTGAATAACGATTCAAGGATGCAACTTATTTTATTTTTTATGTATAATGTCTGATTTTGTTTTCTTAAAGTATTGCGTATATCATGTATGTATTTTGGATTTTTTTTAAATGTTAATGTAATCATTTCTTATGGATTTTATTCCATGTAATCATGCCAATGTGATAAAATAAATCACCAACTCCAGGCTTCTGTGGTCGGGGCTTTACATTAACAGTGGAAATCAACATGAAAGAATTGGAATTGGAATATAAAACATTAAATAATATTTAATATGTTATATTTCTCAATAAAATTAATGGTACACCTTTAATCACCCAAAAAAATATATTTTAAGAGGTTTTAAAATCATTCACATGATTTTTCCACTATCTACACAAGCATAATGTCAACAGTGCGAAAGCATTTTAGGTAAATATTTAGTCACAAAAATAAAAAAATAAAGAACCATCATAAAAATAAATAAAATAAATTATTTATAGACCTTTAAATTCATTCATTATATATATTTACCTACATCAATCTCCTGACATATTTTTTAATATGTTATTTTGACTTTTTGAGCCTTGTGCTAGCATTGTATAAGTATTTAGATTAATCACTTGATATATAACACAAAAATTTGAATATCTACATAAATATCACCAATTTAATTAGTAATTATTAAATAAATTAGATATACTTTTCTATTATAAAATATTATAAATAGAAAACCAAATATTACTTTTTCAATGCTGAATATGCAGTACTATGGAATAAAAAACAATTTATATTATAATCATGAAGTAAATTATAATATATATGTTATGAATTATTTTATAATGATATTGGTAGTATATTATAATAAATTATTCCTTCATAGAGTTTTCTATTTTTTTATATCATAATTATTTCTTAGTGATATCTTAAAATACACTATATGTCATAAGAACTGAATTTTTTATTATTCACCAAAGATCCAGATTCTTTTGAAAAATTTAAAATTTAGATTCTATTATAAGTTTGAATTTATAAATCAAAAAAGTAATTATAATTAATAAAAATAAATAATTATATGTGAAAAAATTACTTTTAATATAAATGAGTAAAACTCCAGGTAATCATTTTTTCTGAAAATAAGTGTTTTTAGCCGAAACATGCTATTATTCCAAAAAAAATTAAAAATATAATTTGTATGTAATTATTTATACTATTTATATATAAATTATTATTATCCTAATTTAAGATAAAATTAAATTAATAAAGAGTCTTTTTAATGAAAATAAATGATAGTTTTATAAATATTGGTATTTTTATTATTCACATTAAAACTAACCTTTAAAGAAACATAAAAAAATTTCACACTATGATATTTTTGATATAATGATTTAAAAATTGTTATTTATTTAAAAATAAATTATTAATATAGTATAAATTAATTATATTTTTCAGGAATAGAAGGTAATAAAATTCATTTTTGAAGAAAAAAAATTTTGATGAACAAAATGAATTTATAAATAATTGAGTACTTATTTACTAATCCTTAATGAATACATTTTTATTGAGTAGTATATATATATATAAATATCATAAAATAGTTAATCCTATTGAAACATTCTAATTTCGTGCCAAGGTTAAAATTGACATAAATTTTTTTTGGTTCATTTATGATTAGTGTTTTGTGACATATATGTTCTCTTACATATTTTTCTTTTAAAATCATGGGGTAAAATATTATTACCCAATTAAATAAATTTAATCCAAAAAATCAAACATAATCTTCCTAATCAAGAGTTTTAAATTTGAAAATTCAGTTTTTTAAAAAATGGATCATTATATTGATTAATAAAAGACCTCCATGAAAATAGGGAAATGAAAATAAAAATGCCTTTTGGAATATCACATAACTAGGTTTCCAAAATGTAAAAAATTATTGGAATGTGAAATTATGGAAATAGAATAAAAATTAAATTTCCAAATAATGATATATAATTATAGAAAACATCGATAAGATGATGCTGAATGATAATGAGAATGTTAATCAACAAATCCTGTAAAGGAATTAGGTATGAAATCAACTATAGATTAATAAAAATGAATATAATAAGATAATTTTTTTAGTGAATTCATTTTTAAGGTGATGAGGAATTTAAATTATATATAGTCTAAAATATAACAAAATATACTTGAATGACAAGTTTAATATCATAGTTTAATAAATATCCACCATAATCGCATCTTTTTCTACAAATAGTGCGTACTAAATTAGATGTTTTCGTGCATGAAGCATGAAAGTTAACGTATAAGCAATCATATAATACATAAAAAATTACAAGTTATTCCACCTATATTTAGAGAACATTGAATTACAAATTAGATAGAACAAGGTAATATAATTCTCAACTTGAATAAACCGTTATACGAAGATTGATACATTAATCTCAAAATTCAATTTTAATACGAAATTTTCTAACTATAAACAATATATATATTATAATGATTTTACCATATATTCTTCAACAAAAAATATAATATTTATCTCTAAATAAAATAAATCACTCTTCATGTCTCATTCAAAAATTATATATGCCTATGTCATGTAATCTATAAGACATAATAATTATTTATAAAAATTACTAAATTAAAATAAATCCATGTTAAAATCATATATGATTCCAAAAGATAATTGATCCTTTATTTATCAAATAAAGTCCCAAAATATTATGTTACCAAAATTAAATAATTTTCCTTAAAATTATAGTGATATTATTATAAAATGACATTAATCACTGAATCATAAAATCACATTACAATTCTATGGTTATCTATATGATAAAACCCATGTTCTACAAACCAACGATAAATTTATCTATCATATCATTTATGAAAAAATAGAAAAAAAATATCTTGTTAAATAGAAAATAAAATAGGATAGTGGTAGTTGCTACAACATTTTATCCCTTTAGATTTTTGTTTTAGCCTCATGACCTTATCATATGTTATGGGATATTATCGAGTCTTGTAGTTTCATTTTTATTAAAACTATATTAATATAATGATAGTAGAATTCATAAAAATAAGACTAAATACTAAAAATATCTTAATAAATTCAATATTAAATAATTATTACACCACAAATATTATCTCATACCTTTCAACATGCATATGAAAAAATGTGGTAGAATAATTCTAAAATAATAATTCACTTAAAACCTAAGGGTCACATATACTTGATCACAATACAATTTCTTCAAATATATAATTAATCACCATAAAATCCCATCACATAAGATATAAAAGGTGTGTATAACACTTTGAAAATATGATCAAAAATAAAATTATAATCCCATGAAGATATATGTAACTCTTAAGTAAAAATTAAATGAAAACATCCATATATCTAAAGTGTTCTAAACCCTTCTCTTACACCATCTATAATATCTTTATACCAACACTAGGAGATTCATTTCTAATGACATATAATTTACATTTCATTATTTGATAATAAAATTTATTACCCAAATTAAATAATTAAAACATATAACATCAAAATTAATTTGTTTATCACTTATATACCATGTAACATTTAGTTATATAGTTTTAGATAATAAGGAAATACACTTTTAAAGTGTACATTTTCTCATAGTGTTTATTTTTTACCCAAATAATGTTCTGTATAAATTTATTCTTGCATCACATAAGGTAGAATTTATATCTAAAACTATAAGTTTATTAAATTTTCCACTCAACATTAAATACTATGGAAAACATTCCGAAATATGGAATGATCACAAAAGTCTCAAAAAAGACATAAAATTTATAGTAACGTTAGTCTAATTAAAAATACAAAGTTTAATAAATTGTATTACTTTATTATACTAGTTTTTGGGAATATAAAAACACCCCATTTCCTCCTTAAAACAATTAAAACTCACATTATATATATATACATATATATATCCTGTTGGGAATATTAGAGATTCAATTTCATGATCCACGTTCAGTCATGTCATACTTAAGTAAAACCCAAAAAAACATGACATAAACCACTCAGGTAAATCCCTACATATTTTAATAGAAGGTAATGATAATTACCCAATTCATTGTAGATCTATATTGTAAATTCCCATCATATAATCATTTTCAGACTCACCTATCATATAAGTTATATTAGGGTCACACCTTATATGAGCTTTGTTAGGCATAAATATTGTATAACCTGTATCGGGATAACCTTTCATATAAGTTATATAGACTCTCCCATATTCATATATAATTATCAACTACCATATAAAAAATAGTTTTTTAATCCTATAAAATTTTCATTATAAAATACATTGAAAAACACTTTTAAAACCATATGTAAAATAGTTTCTGATTTCAAAATACAATTTCCTTTGAAAATACATTTAAATACCAAAATTCCCAAAATAGATGGTAGACATGTTTTTATTTGAATATGAAATAAATAATTTTAATAGATAAAAAACATCAGAGAACAGTTATTGTGGAAAAAAATTGATTCCTTATACATTAAATTAGAACATTATTTTTTGTTTCTGTAATGATATTCAAAAAAAATTAAAAAACTATCCTTTTTAAAATATATCATAGAATTTAAAAAAACATAATGATTCTTTTATAATTCATTTATTCCATTTTAAATATATCTATAAAATATTTGCAATAAAAAACTTTAAAACATATAAAATGAGGATTTTAATAAAAAGTGTCCCTTATATTGAGTCCAACATATACTGTACGTTATTTATCATCATGGATAATAAAATAATGTCAATTTTTTTACAATAATATGAACCCATTTAATGTTTATTATTCATTCTTTACTTATTTTCATATTATACAGAATTACATAATAACTTAACAGAAGATTTTTTGATGATATTTACCTCATATGTCAAAAATGACATTGGTTACTTGAATATGGTCTAGGAATTCAATATTTGATAATCTCTTGAAAAATTATAATGGAATTATTATCATTTTTTTATATAAATTATATTTTAAAACCAAAGATGAAATATTGTTATGAAAAATGAACCATGTAACAATCATGAAGACGGTAGATCACAAGTACGCATGAGTGACATTTCAAATTTTAAAAAAGTTATAGAAAGAAGATAAGTATTATTTTATAATTAATTAATTATTTATATATCATTATTATCACATTATTTATTTAAATATAATTTTTCATATTGGATATATGATACGAAAATGAAAAAAGAATCATATCACTCCATGGAAGTGATTTTATGCACGTATACACAAACGAAATTATCAATTTTAAATGGAATGAAGGCTAATAAAATAGTTTATATATCAATTTAATTAAAGATAATTATATATATATATATACATTATCTAAATCATTTCAACTTACCATGAAAGGTTGTGGGAGAAGAAAAATTACATCGGTTCATTTGGATATGGTTTTTCGTACACACTATAGTGGAATCATTTCCATATGATGAATAAGGGTAAAGATTTTGGTTGTTAAATTATTATAATAAAATTTATGTTTATGGTATATATTATTTTATTATTTTATCATGGTTTGATAAGATTTGAATGAGGTTAAAGAAAATGTAAAAATAAAACATTTGGTTAATATTTCTACCTCTTCTTTGGAAAAGATCCATTAATTTAAATCATAATCTCTCTTTGGTTTGTATTATTCCAAAAGTAATTAATATATATTGTGGGGATATATTTTTTAAAGGGTCATGTGCAGGTATTGGTTAATCTAGAATGCTTAAATATTCTATGTAATAGAAGAGATGAGGTTATTATTTATAAGTGATTGGAGGTGTATTCATGGAATGTTTTAATGTATTAAATTAATATAAATTAATATCTTTTTAGGAATGAAAAAAATTAAATAAATATATAATATTATAATAATTTGTCAAAAAATTATCATTAAATAACATTTTTTTATATTTTTAGATTTTTTTACCCTTATCTATTTGTTTTAATCTCTGTTAACCCTTTTATCAATTACATCATTATAAAAGTTTTTTACACTTTAGGGGTCACAATAGTTACCATAAAAATATTAGTAACATATAAATTAATATTGTGTGATTTTTTAAATGACACACAATTAATATGTCTGATTAAATTTTTTTTATTATAAATCTTTTAATGAAATTATTTATATAATAAAATAATATTAATGTTATTTTTTGAAGTATTACTAATATTATAATCTAATTTAACTCCATATATTTTAAAAAGTTTCCAAAGTGATATTTATTTATATATATTGAATACATGGTTTAATTATAATAATCTAATAATTTTATGACTGGTTTGGATTTCATTTTAAACCTTGACTGTTGGTTTATCCCCTTGGTGTCACGAACCAGCCCGAGTCGACCCTCAACCGGTCACCCAGGCCAACCCACGACAAGTCCCGAGAGGCGTTCCCGATCCTCCCGGGATGGTGACAAGCACCAAGGGCATCAATAGAGTAAAAAAGTGAACGATTTCGCCCATATATAAACAATCAAACAAACAGCGGAAATAAATGGACAGCCCAAAATGAATTTATATAAAAATTGAACAAAATATTATTTGTACAAGAAACTAAAATTAGAACAAAACCAACAACTCAACTGAACAATCCTGATGAACAACTAACTCCATGTGACACTTCTGGTCACTCTCCAACACAATGATAAAATGTCGCCCAATGTGATCGAACTAAAGATGAAACCTGTACAATGGCTAAGAAAAGAAGAAGACTATAGGCGTGAGTATTAAAACTCAGTAGGTTAGCCCAGTATTCTATTCCCAATGCACATTACATTAAAATAAAAGAAACATCAATTTGTAGTTTTAAATTAACGATTTGAAAGTATGGTTTTCAAATGAGGTTCCATGCTATAATAATTATCAGACAAAAACATGCATGTTTAATAAACAAAAATGCAAGTAACAATTATTTTCAAAGAGGTGAAACTTCAAAATGAAAATAGTTTTCAAGAGGGCTTCTTTAAATAATTTTAACATTCAAATAAATAACACATACTGCTGAATTTACCAACCAAACACACCGTATGCCGACGGTGAGTACAAAATAGCCAATGAGCACTAGTCACAGGAATACCCCTAGGCACTAGTTAGTTGTGAGCCCCAGGTACCTCGTATCTCGGTGAAAGTAACCATAATAAATATCTGGTCTCATGCACGAGCCACTAGTAGGGAACATAACCATATCCTAGTGGTCCCCAATCATCATCATCATCATAGTTTAGTTAGTGTTGTCATCATCAAACTTGTTACGTGAAACAGGGGCCAACCCCCACAGAATCACTAGCATACTAGTACACGTCCGCCCACCTAGAAACCCAGGATTCCCTTTAGTTCTCAATAAAGTTACAAATATTATCAAATACACATTTCACATCCCCATTCCATTACAAAACCATAAAAAAACAAACATCCCATAATCATTCTTCACATTTCTTACACTAATCAACAAACCGCTAAATATTTCAGCAAAACAATTTTATGAAGTGTATTGAGGCTTTGCACATAAAACTCTTTCAAAAACACTCTTTAAATTATAATCACACATCATAACCAAACCAAATCATATTTTTCAGCCCAATAAACATTTAATAAAATCATTTAATGGACCATAATACAATCCTAATTGCACAAATTGTTATATACAAGTAAAACACTCCTTCATTTCTAGGAAATGCCAAATGGGCCTTTAATTATTTTCTCAAAACTATCCTTTGAAGAAGGTATGAATTTTAATTCTATTAAGGATATATATAAACACAATTTACAGCATAAAACCACATTCATAAATCTCTTATAATAATCAGGTTACATATTCAAAACACAACCCTTTTCATAAATATGTGAAACAGTCCATTTTTGGGCAACTCGGGCCAAAATATGTTGTAAATCAAAACCCACTTGATTGTAAAAACAAATATAAATAGAAATTCATATAAGTACCCAAAAATACCATTTATCATTATTCCAATTCTTTATAAATCCATACAAATAACTTTTAAATCACACATCACGCATAAAAGCAAACTGGGCAATTTACCGAACACATGACATGCCCTTTTTTAAACAAAACTATTTATTTTATGTACATGAAAAGGAATAAAACACCAATTGAAAGCCATATTTTCATTCAAGAAACTATAACATGTTAAAAATATCATAGACCAAATTATAAACCTCACAAAATATTTGCAAAAGATAACGGAACATTTAAACAAACACTTGTTGAGAATTTTCATGACAAAACAACACTACCGTTCACAAACCAATGATTAAAAAACCACTTTGAACACCAATAAAATTATCCAAAGGATTAAAAACAATAATAAACATATATATCTGGTGTTAAATATAATAAAATGATGAAACTTAAACAATAAAGTCATGTGCAAGGGGTATCCTACCTCAAATCTTTAGCGTAATTGAAACGCACACCCGAAATCACCCGTTGCGGGTTTATAAACCATAAAACTATAAAGATCAGACCTAAACAAATAGAAACCCCATCAAAAAACATGTTATAACAATACCCTATGTCGATCAATACTAGGGGATAAAATAAATCCACGAAATAATGAAAGGAGGGGGAAGAGGAAGGAGAAAGGAGAAGGAATCTCACCTTTCACCCTAGAAAACTCTTCGTCTTCCATTAGATCTGCAACCCTATAGAGAATGTAATGGCTTGAAAATTTGTGGAGATCCTCCTAAGGTCATTACGAACCAGGGTAAGAAAAATGGTGGCCAAACGAATACGAATTGAATGATTTATGGGTGAAACAATTTACCTTATCAATTCTGGACGTTTTGAGGAAACCAGATAACAATCACCATAATACGCGACCCATATGAGCTCCAAAGAGGTAAAATAGAATATGAGGACAAATCTTTGGTTATTGGATTCGAGGGGGAGGTGGAATCACCGAAAAAGAGTAAAAAATGAAAAATATATAAATGAAACAAATTATTTTTTTTAAAACAGGAAATGGGCCTATGGGCTGGCCCAATACCTAAATAAGTAACCCAAATTCACCCATCTTATGAATTTCTAATGGATCAAAAAGGATAAATAAATTTTAATGTATCAGTATAGGACAAGTGGTAAGTTTAATGGGTGAAAAAGGATGAAAAAAAAGAGTTATAAAATAAACAAATTCAGTTTTTAAAACTGGGAATGGGCTCACGGTTGGCCCAAATCATGAAGTAACCACCCTTTCTTCATAAACTACTAAAAAAACAATAGGGATCCCAAATTAGGGTGGTTAGACATATAAGAAACTTCAAAACTCAAGATTCATCTCATCAAATACCCATGAAAAAGATCTGGATTTCTAATGGGCTGGATCAATACAAAGACAGGAAAAAAATACCGTGTGTGACAATTCTCCCCACCGTTAAAGCTTTCCGCCCCCGGAAAGCCATAACACTTTCCGGCTGAAAAAAACAACACATATGGATTCCAGAATGTACTCCCCACCATTAAGAATCAACTATAACTTGAAATGTTCATAGGATGAAAATCCAGGAGACCCATGGTGGGTCTCCCCACCATTGGAAACCAACTAGCAATGAGTAGACAAGAATTGAACATGAGCTAGAGTTGGGACTCACTCACACAAACCCAAAAAAACCCTCCTACAAAAACCTACTATACCAAGTTAATATAGTTACAACATGAACATATAAACCACCCACTCCCGAATGGAGGGGACAATAACTTGGTCGACACATTCAGCACAATTCTGGACCCTCGTCACTTGGGGATGGGAGGGAAGGGGACCCAATAATTTGGCCACTGAAACAAAAAAAGAAACAAAGAAACTACCTAAAACTCTCCCCCCTATGAATAGGTAACACCACGACTGCACCTGATTTTTATAGGCGGTCCACACAGGGACATTGATTGAAAACCCACATCCATGAAGGAATAACCATAGATATTGTGTGAGGGGTTAAGTCCACCACGCTTGTTGCGACAAAGTGAAATTCCTAGAAATGAGGATCCAAAACATTGACATAGTAACTAACTTACCAAAACAGAGGAGTAAGGATCATAATATAGCACTCCTCACCTCTGTTGATTTTCTGATTGCGTGAAAAGCTTCACTCCGAGGCCTATGGTTGGTGCCCTGATTCTTGAAGCATTTGCTGCACCGCAGTCAGGTGATAAGGATCACACCACTCAAAAAAACCACACTTGATCACCAAACAAAAACCTTCATCTAAATAGGAACTCATAGATACATATCAAAATTCCTTATCAATCCAAATGAGGGGCATAATAGACGATGAATTAGACGAAACACATCAACATCACCAAAAAAAAACTGCTCTGTCCAAAAGAATTATCACGACCTAGAAGAACTTTTAATAGATCCCAAACTTCTCTCTATTCCAACAGACAGGTTGAGGCATCATCAAAAGAGGTGGATTAATCATTTGAAATGAATCCTTAGATTGATCAGTAGGAAAGATTTCCAACGGAGAACTATCCCTGGCCACATCACAACATCAAACACATCTTTAGAAACCCAATGAAAATTTCTCCAAAACCAAGACACCAATAAGATATCATCTCAAGATACAACAAGAGTATGAATTGCCGATCACAAGGGAGCTTACTGAATAAACAACTCTTCTACAACATAGAAAAAAACGGGCCACATAACCAATGGTTTATAGAAAAAGGACAACATTTTTTAACTCAAAACTCTTTTGAAAAACAAACTAACTTGGTGGGTTTCAATATTCACCAATGGTGTTTCATCAAGTCTCACCCACATGCACATTTCCATGCCACCCCAGGCACCCAAACACCATACCATATATTTCATCCTTCCAGATATAAATAAAACCATGCATGTGAGCACTCATGAAAACACCAAAGGCTAAAACAAAACAACATCATTCCAAAAATCATGTACCTTCAAAAGGAACACCAAACGCCAAGTGAAAAACCATTTTCATATTCCACAAAAAAACCACAATTCATTAAGAACCATTTTATTAAAAACCTACCCCTTTTCATTTTAAAAAAAAACTTTTTAAATAACCAAGCCACTCCAAACAACCCCTTCCCATTTTTTTTTAAAAAAAATCAGCAAGGTATATTTTCATAATCCGAGGTCTATTGAGACCAATACCATTTGTAGTAAAACACCAACCGATCAAAACCAATTACCAAAACTAATTTATCCAATTCAAAAACTTTTTAACATCCTAAAATACCCCATTTAAAAAAAATTCAGAATCACTTTAAAATTATTCAAAATTTCAAAACATTTTTTTTCAACAAACCACAAGTTTAGATTATGGATAATCCAATCCCTATAAATCATTTCTGCTTCCCTCCATTTTTTTCACAAAAACACAACCTTCCTAAACCATTCTTATATTTAATTATTGAAACCCACTTTTTTCACTTTTCAAAATATAATCCTTACATTAAAACCCATTTCCACAATTCTCACACAAGGATTTTAAAAACAAAAATTCAGAAATCAAGAAAGGTTCAAGAGACCCAAGAAAAAGGGAACTAGTGTCGGTGGGTGACTTGACCATATGGTTGGCGGCCATATGCCAAACACAACACCAACACATAGAGACTTATTAGGACCATTCCCCAGCTCCACATGGCTTTCCAGGCCCTGTGATCTCATGAAGGCCATTGGTCATACTCCCCTTGTCATATCCCAATACCAAACAATCAACTAGAACAAAGGACACTAATAAAACCGGACTTCCATGGAAACCTGAGGATTAGAACAAGAAAGAGTTCGCGACGCTCTTACTTCACTTACCCCTCAAGTCCCAACAATCCTACTCCATCTACCTTGACATCCCCAAAATAACAAGGGCGCTCTAAAAATAAAGGTCTACTAATAGCCGACCTCCTCTGATACCATTTTGTCACGAACCAGCCCGAGTCGACCCTGAACCGGTCACCCAGGCAAACCCACGACAAGTCCCGAGAGTCGTTACCGATCCTCCCGGGATGGTGACAAGCACCAAGGGCATTAATAGAGTAAAAATTGGAATGATTTCTCCCATATATAATCAATCAAACAAACAGTGGAAATAAACGGACAGCCCAAAATGAGTTTATATAAAAATTGAACAAAATATTATTTGTACAAGAAACTAAAATTAGAACAAAACCAACAACTCAATTGAACAATCCCGATGAACAACTAACTCCATGTGACACTTCTGGTCACTCTCCAACACAATGATAAAATGTCGCCCAAGGTGATCGAACTAAAGATGAAACCTGTACAAGGGCTAAAAAAAGAAGAATACTATAGGCGTGAGTATTAAAACTCAGTTGGTTAGCCCGGTATTCTATTCCCAATGCACATTAATATAAAATAAAAGAAACATCAATTTGTAGTTTTAAATTCAATATTTGAATTTATGTTTTTCAAATGAGGTTCCATGCTATAATAATTATCAGACAAAAACATGCATGTTTAATAAACAAAAATGCAAGTAACAATTATTTTCAAAGAGGTGAAACTTCAAAATGAAAAAAGTTTTCAAGAGGGCTGCTTTAAATAATTTTAACATTAAAATAAATAACACATACTACTGAATTTACCAACCAAACACACCGTATGCCGACGGTGAGTACAAAATAGCCAATGAGCACTAGTCACAGGAATACCCCTAGGCACTAGTTAGTTGTGAGCCCCAGGTACCTCGTATCTCGGTGAAAGTAACCATAATAAATATCTGTTATCATGCACTAGCCACTAGTAGGGAACATACCCATAACCTAGTGGTCCCCAATCATCATCATCATCATAGTTTAGTTAGTGTTTTCATCGTCAAACTTGCTACGTGAAACAGGGGCCAACCCCCACAGAATCACTAGCATACTAGTACTCATCCGCCAACCTAGATACATGGGATTCCCTTTAGTGCTCAATCAAGTTACACATATTATCAAATACACATTTAACATCCCCATTCCATTACAAAACCATAAAAACACAAACATCCCATAATCATTCTTCACATTTATTACACTAATCAACAAACCGCTAAATATTTCGGAAAAATAATTTCATGAAGTGTATTGAGGCTTTGCACATAAAACCCTTTCAAAAACATACTTTAAATTATAAACACACATAATAACCACACCAAATCATATTTGGAAGCCCAATAAACATTTAATAAAATCATTTAATGGACCATAAAACAATCCTAATTGCAAAAATTATAATATACAAGTAAAACACACCTTCATTTCTAGGAAATGCCAAACGGGCCTTTAATTATTTTCTCAAAACTATCCTTTGAAGAAGGTATGAATTTTAATTCTATTAAAGATCTATATAAACACAATTTACAGCAGAAAAACACATTCATAAATCTCTTATAATACTCAGGTTACATATTCAAAACACATCCATTTTCATAAAGATGTGAAACAGTCCATTTTTGGGCAACTCGGGCCAAAATATGTTGTAAATCAAAACCCACTTGATTGTAAAAACAAATACAAATAGGAAATCCATATAAGTACCCAAAAATACCATTTATCATTATTCCAATTCTTTATAAATCCAAACAAATGACTTTCAAATCACACATCACGCATAAAAGCAAACCGGGCAATTTACCGAACACATGACATGCCCTTTTTTAAACAAAACAATTTATTTTAAGTACATGAAAAGGAATAAAACACCAATTGAAAGCCATATTTTCCTTCAAGATACTATAAAATGTTAAAAATACCATAAAATAGATTATAAACCTCACAAAATATTTGAAAAAGACAACGGAACATTTAAACAAACACTTGTTGAGAATTTTCATGACAAAACAACACTACTGTTCACAAACCAATGATTAAACAACCATTTTGAACACCAATAAAATTATCCAAAGGATGAAAAACAATAATAAACATATATATCTGGGGTTAAATATAATAAAATGATGAAACTTAAATAATAAAGTCATGTGCAAGGGGTATCCTACCTCAAATATTTGGCGTAATTGAAACGCACACCCGAAATCACCCGCCGCGGGTTTATAAACCATAAAACTATAAAGATCAGACCTAAACAAACATAAAACCCATCAAAAAACATGGTATAACAAAACCCTATGTCTATAAATACTAGGGGATAAAATAAATCCACGAAATAATGAAAGGAGGGGGAAGATGAAGGAGAAAGGAGAAGGAATCTCACCTTTCATCCTAGAAAACTCTTCGTCTTCCATTAGATCTGCAACCCTATATAGAATGTAATGGCTTGAAAATTTTTGGAGAGCCTCCTAAGGTCTTTACGAACCAGGGGAAGAGAAATGGTGGCTAAAAGAATACTAATTGAATGAGTTATGGGTGAAACCATTTACCTTATCAATTCTAGGCGTTTTGAGGAAACCAGAGAACAATCGCCCTAATACGCGACCAATATGAGCTCCAAAGAGGTACAATCGAATATTAGGGCTAATATAGGGTTATTGGCTTCGAGGGGGAGGTGGAATCACCGAAAAAGAGTAAAAAATGAAAGATATAAATGAAAAAAATTATGTTTTTTAAAACAGGAAATGGGCCTGTGGGCTGGCCCAATACCTCAATAAGTAACCCAAATTCACCCAGCTTATGAATTTATAATGGGTCAAAAAGGATAAATAAATTTTAATGTATCAGTATAGGACAAGTTTTAAGTTGAATGGGTGAAAAAGGATGAAAAACAAAAGAGTTATAAAAGAAACAAATTCAGTTTTTAAAACTGGGAATGGGCTCACGGTTGGCCCAAATCATGAAGTAACCACCCTTTCTTCATAAACTACTAAAAAAACAATGGGGATCCCAAATTAGGGTGGTTAGACATATATGAAACATCAAAACTCAAGATTCATCTCATCAAATACCCATGAAAAGGATCTGGATTTCTAATGGGTCGGATCAATACAAAGACAGGAAAACCTTAACCGTGGTAATGATTTGTTCATATTAAAGGGAAAAAATTAATATATAACAAAAAATAGATGATTAATGGAAAATGGACAAACTATTGGATGCTTTATCTTCTGAATTTTCCTATTGGAATAATTTTACTATTTTCAAATATTTTAATAAAATAATATTATCATAAAATAATTCTAATATAATTTTATGAACTATATACATAATTTAACATTGAAAAAAAACTTTTTTAGAATGTAATTATAACATAAAAATTTTAATAAACCATAATAAAATATATTTAACTTTAATATTAAAGGTAAAATAAAAAATTACCATAAACTGTTAATTTCTATTTTTTAAAATCATTTACTTAATTTTTCTACTAAATGAACTAGCACTCTCTTTGTTTTGTGCGTGAATTTAAGGCAATAATTTCTTCACTAAAAATTAAATACAAGTTAAAATAATAAAAATAATTAATTTTTTTTCATATAAATCTTTATATTCATTAAATATTTATATTTTTTTACATATACTTCCTCACAAATTATTTTATATGTTAATTTGACTTTTTAACCACATATAATAATTTAGATAAGTCACTCTTTATATAGCTAAAAAATTGAATATAAAAATATATAAAATAAATAATATTTCATATGTATTATCAAGTTAGGTAAATGACTTCAAAAATCTCAAATAGTATCTTTTGGAAATCATATTTTAAAATTATAGTGATGTGGAAGATCTCTATTGACACGGAAATTGATTTTCATACTTATGATTAAAAAAATTGTAGTTTATTTTATTTGAATTAATTTATATCAAACATCTTGTATATTTTATTACCTGATTCATTAACAATTTTAAACATATATATATATAATATTATTGTATTTTCAATATCGCAAAAGGTGTTGTATTTCATACAATCAATATTTGTTACTATTCATGATAAATTCTACTTCGTCAAAAAATATCAAATATTAATACTAGGATAAATTTGGATTTACAAATAAATAACATAACAAAAATTAATTAAATTAAATTCCTATAAATGTTATAAATTACTTTTATTTTAATGGAATAAAATGAATTGATAATATTTTTAAAATGAGTATTTAATCCAAAAAATTGAATTTATACTAGAAATAAACATTCAATTTCATTAAAATATAATTTATTAGATTTTTTCTTAACAAAATAGAAATATATTTTTCTATAGTAAATGATGAATCATATTGGTACTTATTTATTTAATTAAATGTCAATTTTTAAAGAATACATATTTTTAACTATTCATTATAAATGAATATTTTTTGAAAAATCTAAATATTTCACCCCATGAAAAATTATATGATTTTATTTAAAGATTTATAAAAAAAATCCAAATAATGTTACTAGAAGTGTAAAAATTAATTATAATAGTTTCTCACAAAAGTAAATAAAAATATTTTGGAAGAAAACATATTTTTAAGATTAACACGACTTTACCTAAATATTAAATAATTATTTTATATGAATTAAAAAAGTTCATTTTATTTGAGTATAAAATTTATATATATTTCAAATTATTTCGAATAATATTAATAATGATAAATTTAATAGATAAGTTTCAATAGTCATAATAATATCTTGTGGTTCATTTATGATTGATGTTGTGTGTCATATATGCTATCAACTATAGTGTTCTTTTAAAATATTGACTACTTACATGGGATGAGTTTAAGAGATTATTTTTCAATTAGTACATTCATCATATTTTTTTGTGAAAATTGGGAATGTAATTCATTGATCTAATATAGAAGGATGATAAATCCATTAGTACCTATAAGTAAAATTTTACATGACATTCAATTTATTCTTTATGTATCATCATCCAAATTAAAAGTAAGATTGATGGATTATTATCTAGCATAAAAACAAGTCTATATAGTTATTTATCCATATGTTAATTCCATAGATATGAATAAATTGATTGATGTGATATCATTGAAAAATGGATATTAGAGTTACCCAAAAATCCAATTGTTTTTAAAGAAAATATAGTTGAAATTAAAAAGAAATTAAAAATAATAAAAACCACATAGATAAGAAGATGTACTTTAATTTAATCCTGATGTGCTGAAAAAAGCATGGATTAAATTTAATTAACTAGAGAATTATTTGTTTTGAGTGTGGAATGTATAGTCATCTCACAATCGAATACTGAATTAATTAGAAGAAGAAGTTATCTAATGATGAAGAATAGAAACCCCATAATACTCGTCCCACACTACAGAATTTCAAATTAAATGTTAATGGAAATTATGAAAACTAGTTATGAAATATGATGTTTAATGATGATGATTATCATCAAGGACCACTGATTCATAAAGATAAAGGAAAACCTAATGAGGTCACTATTGATGAAGGGGAGTGAGAAACAAAGTGGTGGAATGTAAACATACAATCCACTAAAGAACCGGAAATGAATTATTTGATTCAATATATACACATTCTAATAAAAATAATTTTTAAGGGTATTAGAATACAAACACAATTATTAGATATTAAATTCTAAGTGAAATTTTATAATGGAATGGCATTCCCATCTAAATTCTATGATTCTTATCCCATTAATGTTAATGAAAATTTTCTTACATGGAATATCATTATTCAATATCTTGTTGAATTCGATGTAATTTTACAAAAGTTTTTAGATTCATTATACAAATGCCTGGAAATTTTCGAAGGGATTTCTCATTTTCTATTTCAAACAAATCAATGATCATTTATCAATGTGATGATAAATATTATCCTCCAATAAAAATTGAATGCGTTGAATGTATCTTGACGTGTATTAAAAAATTGTAGCTATTACATATGGTTAGGGGAAACTCATCATCAAATATATACATATTTTACCAGATTTTATTGATTCATTTCGAAAATAAATACATAGTCATCCATCACATAATGAATTTTAGTTTTCAAAATAACTCATACATGGTGAAAACATTGTTTCAAACACATTATTTATAATGGACATGATTATGTTACATGAATTGAAGAAGAAACTCTAAGGGAATCTTGAATATGTTTTCATTTCTCCGAGTCTATCTCCATTGGGTGTGGATGTAATTTTTATAAGATTAAAGATGTATCAATGAATATTTTCATTGATTTTTTGGAACATAAGAAGATCCTAATCAACAATAAGTATCATTTTCCTTATATTGATCATTTATTCAATCAACTATAAGGAGACCAATATTTTTACAACATTTATCTATGATCTAGATACTATCAATATATTTTAAATAGTGAATACATGACAAATATAAACAACCATACAAGATATAAACACTATGAATTTATAGAGATTGGTTTTTTTCTTAATAATACTAGTCTATCTTCGTGGATTTAGGTAATAGTATATTTATAGATTAGTTTTTCAAGTTTGTGATAGTCATTATAAAAGATATTATAATATATTCTATATTAAATGGAGTGAATAAAGTTCACTTGATAAATTTAATGAATACCCAAGGAAAGGATATGTTGTATGAAAAATTTACCAAGTGTAAATTTTAGATATCAAATATTAACTTATGCGTAATATAATCTCAACCGAAGGAATACTGGAAGATCTATAAAATGATGAAGTTATTGAGTAATAATTTAGGCCAACCACTATGGATGAGATATATAGTTTTTTGGTTTGGAAGAATATTATTGATGCATTGATGAATGTTTATCATAGTTATATGATCCACTAACCATGTTAACAAAGAAGGGATCTATGATCCTTTTGACTGATCAATGTGAGAAAAATATCAAAGAAATGTAAAGAAGACAATTTAGTGAACCGATTCTTACACTACCATCTAGTGAAGATGGTTTTGTGATATATAATGATAAATTGCATAATCGATTACATTAATCATCAAATATAATGATATATTGATAGCTAATGCCCCACGTCAACTACTGGTTCATGAGAAAAAATACATGACCCATTATTTGAGGTTTGATGTAGAAATTTATCATTAATGATATGAAAACATTATTTTTAGTGGAAAAGGTGTGACATACATAGTTATAATAAAATACTAATCATTATATACTCTAAGAAATATTTCAATATATTCAATATAAGACGGTCTTAGTTAATTAAATGTTATGACAACTCAAAAAATTACCACCATATGAATGATAACAACGTGGTAGATGCTCTGAGTCAGATGGTTTGGGAATTAATTTCTATTTTTAGGATAAAAAAATATCAAATATTTAGGTATTTTAAAAATATGGCCTTTGAAATCATTAATTGTGTAAATATTAACTTACTCAAATTAGTGTTAAACCATCTTTCAAAGTGAATATTAACGAGGCACAAAAAGGATATTGTTGTACTACAAATGAAGCTGATGAATTTTCAAGAGTTTAAACGTAATTGTTATGGGATGATAAGGTTTAAGAACCACATATGTGTTTCATCCAAATTTGGTTTAATGAAGGATATATTGGATAAATATCATAGAATGGAATTCTCCATCTGTCCATGAATTATGAATATGTATATAGATCTGAAAGAGTATTTACTAGTGGGACAATATTATGATAGATATAACATACTATGTATCTTGGTTTTTTTCCTATCACCATGTTATGTTTCAGATACAAAATTATAAATGGATGTTATATCAACTACCCATACCAAAATGGAAATATTAAAACATCACCTTGGGTTTTATCATTTAACTCCTCAAAAAGTGTAGAGGCCATAATACTATTTGGGTTACAATCGAAGACCTTATTAATTCAAAACACTTAATTTATATCAAATATTATTCATATCATGATTATATTGTAAGAATATTAATTAAGGATGGGTAAAAGGTTGCATTGAGTAATATATTCTCTAGGATTTTATGGACATATGAGGTTTACCTTGAAGGTATAGTGAATAATTTAGATATATCTATATCTGGAGTTTTGATTCAATAGTCCATATTATCCTTAAACATATGGTCATTATGAAAGAACATTAATTTACTTGGAAAAAAAGTTTATGTCCTAATCTTTGTTTTTAAAATGTATTTTGGATGAATACCTTCATATAGTAATGTTTTCATAAAACATTTCCTTCACTCATCTATTCAGATGGATCCTTATGAAGTCCTACATCATAATAATTATAGTACTATAATGTGTTGATATGGACATAAATAATTTAATTAATTAGGACTCAAAATATATTATAAAATGATATAGAAGGCTTGATCCGTTCATCAACACATTATGGGAGCTCAAAGTTGATAGAAAATTTGTAGCACCCTCGATTTCTGGTAAGTAACCAATTATTTATGTTTTTATATATATAATTTATATATGTAATGTTTTCAATATTTTGGAGAACTATAATTCTGTATTTGGGGAAAAAGGGATGGTGAATAGCTACCGAACAGTTTTTACAAATTGTGCTACAACTTATGAGAAATTGTGTGATTTGAAAATGGCTTAGATCTTTTAAGGTAGTGGATTTTACAATATTTTCACAGAGTGTAATGCCCTGAACATAGTTACATAGATTCAGTGCAGTATTACATAAAATTGGAATGATCACAAGATATCAAGTCTCAAATTACCTATTAGGATAGTAACCTTGGAGGTACTAGATACATACATATGTTTTACATTACATTATGAAATGAAAAAACTACCACATTGTGTCTCCATTGAACACACTCATATCTTTTTTCCTATTATTGAAAATCTATAATAATATAATTCTTCACATCCTGGGAAAAATAATACCTAAGAGATGGGTGATATTAGTTGGTCAGTAAGGATAAAAATATATCGGAAACTATCATAAGAAAACACAAACATTTAAGTCAGTGTGTAAGACTAAAACAAAAGCCTTTTAAATGTAAAATTCAGCATAATATAAAAAATATAAATCAAATAATTACATTTACATATTCACATGGATATTTTACTAGTATAATAATCACATGTAATATCAATATCTAATTTCATAATATTTGAATGAATAATGTCAGACACCATAAGTAAATAGTCAAGGCCTCGTGCCAATATACAAATAATTATTTTGTCAAGGCCTTGTGGCAAGACAATAGTTTTTCTCATGAGACATACCGATGCATTGAGGAGATATAGTGTGATCCACACATAACATACTAATTCCAATTAATTACTCATATGAAAAGGTTGAAACATAACATAAACACTCATATTAAAACTAGCATATGAAATGTTAATACAATAACCATAAACTATTAATGGTATAAAAATAGCACATACATAGTCTAACATAAATCATTCAATAAAATATGGATTATTGTATTATAATAAATCAACCTAAATCATGAAAAAAACACAATGAAGGATATTGATGTAGATGAAAATAATCAGTAAAACTATTTGAGAGAAATATCCCCTTTTTCTTAAAAACATTTAAAAGTCACTCTATTTATGAAGAGGCTGTTAAAAATATATTTCTGAATAAAAGTGTACCATACCACATTGAATATATTAAAAGGAAGTTGAATTTTAAAAGATTTATGTTCATATAAATAAATCCTTACTGTAATTTTTAAAACATTGACATTAATGAGAAATATTATGAAGAATAAATCATTAAAACATTTAAAAATATATTTTAGTTAGAGTTTATAACCCAATTAAAGATGTTTGAATAAAACTAATTAAGGCAATAAAAACTTAATAATATCCTAAGAATAAATGGATTCATGATATACTATTTCAAATTATAGTATGTAGACCATATAAAAGTGAATTATCACATAACAAAAAAGAAGTCTCAATAAAATGAAAATTGAGATTAAATCCATTATAATGACTATGTCACAAGGATAAGGATAAATTAATGAAAAAATTATGTCTTAAAAATATAAATACACTCAATATGATTGGGTATTCATTGTAAATCTATCTTAGTGAATTCACTAATATTTTTGTAAAAAAACCAATGATGTGGATATTTAACTCAATTAATGGATATAGAGTAAAGATTACTCTTTTCAAGTTCCTATCGATGACTTGAGAATTTATCAGTGGAGTGATTATGTGTATCAAAATTATATCCACATAAAATGGGACTGTAAATTACTATATTAATAAATAAATAGTGAGTTTAAAAATAATCGTAGAGTAAAATAATTGATGAAGGTTACGTAAACCTCGACGAGTGGAAATGGAAATATGAAATTCCTTTACCAATTTGGTAACATACAAAACATACACCCAATTAAAGAAGGATCATACAATGAAGTTTTAAATACCCATAAATTAAGATTATTTTATACAATGAATACAATCATTGGAAGTACATACACCACACGAAAGAAAATAGTGGCAAATATAGCATAAATCTCACCAGAATAAAAAGTGAGATGAAAACCCCTTACCTTGTACTTCTCCTTAGTTGAGGGTAATATGAACTATATTATAATAGTGAAATAATGGTTATTAAATTATACAATAACAACATACATAAATATTATATCATATATTATCTTCATATATTTCTTTGTTAAGGATATTTCTATAGTATCATTGTTTTGGGAGAAAACTGATTCGTTTTAATTTACCTGTTTTTTTACATAAATCATGTTTTTTATTGATAGGATTTATTTTATTTATGTCCATAATGATCTACTTTTCTTAAAAATAATTTTTAATGATAAAATGAAAATTATTCTTGAATGGTTCCAATGTGGAATGAATATCATCATGTTTATGGATACTGTAATCCGTTTTGTGCACGAGTGAAAATACCATTATATTGATGGTGAAATAGTATGTAATTGGACGATATATTATATATACAGAATAATTAACATGTTATATTTATTATTTAAATTATTTAATCTCATTATTATACCCATCCAAATAGTTATGTGTTCAATAACAAACGACACCACAACATGGAGATGGTAAGATGTACGTACACACATATGGTGACTTTGTCATTCATAGGATGGGTAGAATAATGGATATGTTTGTACCATATTTTTAATAACATCACAGTATGTATAAGGTACTGGAGTTATTATTTTTATATAGAAAAAACAATGAAATAGGATGTGGATGAACAAAGGAACTATGAAATAGTTGATGAAATTATTACCTCTTCTTCAGGTGCTTCATTTTTATTTGATCAAAAGGGCTCCTTACGATGGATTTATAACCAATTTAAGGTCTCCAAGATCAATTATAGTTAGTTGGGAGGATATTTGAGCTTGTTTTGGCCAATCCAAATGGCTTTGGAGCTGTTATTTTGAGAGAAGGGAAAGTACTATTTTATAAGAGAGGTGAGGGTCACTTTAGGAAAAGTTTGAAATATTAATATATTATACAATCATATTAGGTTTATAAAGGAAAAAAAGGATTTCATTTGAGTCTAAGGTGGGTAGTGGTTGAAAACCGTTCAACCAAAAGGTTATACATAGGTTTTGGTTACCATATTAACCTTATCTTTTAGATTTAACTCATAGTTAAATAGTTTAACTTTCACCATGTATTATTGTATTATTAAAATAAATGATTAATAAACATACTTTTAAAAACCAAAAGAACCCCAAGTGGTTCATTAATGACATATCTATCATTATATGAGGTACTTTTTCAAACATTATATTTTTAGGAATTTTATATCATTTAATAATATAGTATTTCTTTTACAAACTCATTTATGTCAATTTTGATACTATTTAGTATTTGGTTTTTGGGGAAGTCAAAAAAACATGATTACTTCGAGACAAATAAATTAAATCAATAATAAGATTTCATATTAACCTATAAAATTAGTTTAATACATCAAAAGTCTCAATTTACATTTATTGGCATATTTATAATATCAATTATTTCTATTTTTCGTATATTATGTAATTATCGCATCATCATTGTGTCATAAATAAATGTGATTATTTAATTTCCAAAAACTATAAATATAATACCATTATTTAGGGAATTATTTAATATTTATAATTAATATTTATAGTCTAATTTACCTTCATTATAACGATATATTAATAATATTTTAGTTATGGAACTTTGAATATAGCACTCTTAACAATTTTTTAAATAACGTAATAATAAATGTCCCAATCTAATCCAAGAGGATCACAGAGGGTCTTATATTATTTATAAGGATTATTTTGGTCGAAAAACATATCCAATAGAATTAGGACATGTGTTAGGGTAATTATAATATGAATTTTATCATTAATTACTCTATTTACTTTTAACTTTGGTAAAGAAAATTCAGAAGTTACTATTCCCAAATAATTATTTTCATCCTATTGAACAAAATTTTACTTGCTAATGTCAACCATGTCACTCAAATTTTTGAAATTTAATTCACAAAAGCGGTAAAATTATGTTTTAAGAAAATTTTTAAATGTTCCTAGAAGGTGGGTAAAAGGCATTAAAATAGTCAATAAAATATTATACATCTAATTTTATTATAAAATGACTCCAATGAATTACATTGAACTTATATAGGTATTATATATCTATTCTGACCCAAAATAAATTTAAATAAAATAAATAATTTTATAAATAAAAAGATGGTTTTACACAATAATGCATTGTTTTAACTATTCATCAAAAATTGAATGTTTTCAAGAAAAAAAAAATTCACTCTAAAATAATTTTGATATTCCTAATTCAAAAATTATGTCTATTTTACCAAATAAAAAACATATAATTTGTATTAATTAATAGTATAAAATATTCCTTTTGTAAAAACCAGAAAGCGGGTTTTTGAAAAGAAAAAACTATCAAAATATGGATATGTGTTTATGTCCGATTTAAATGTAAAATTTCTTCTAATGAAAAAATTTGATTAAATGAGAAAAATATAATCTACTCATACATAAAAACCATTGAAATTTAAACTTATACATTATAAATTATTTTGATTAAAAAATTTGTTTTCAATTAAAATATAGTATTTTAGACTATTCATCGAAATATACAAGTTATCAAAAAAGCAATGAAAATTTATCCAAACTAAATATTTAAGTCCCAAATCTAAAGAAATAGATTATTTGTTCAAATTGAATACATAGAAGTTTCAAATATTGAATTTAAAAATGGTTCACCATTAAATGGCAATAAAATTTCATTTTTGGAAAAATAATTTTTTTATCTTAAAATTTTAATTTGTTTTTATATTATGTCTATAACACACATAATATGGATGTAAAAATTATATGGAGTAAATGAAATTCAAAATTCTGTTAATATTATTCATTACGTTTTTTTAAACGGCTAGTTTGGTAAGTCGTAGTGTGTTCTAACTCAGTCTTACTTGTAGCCTACGCTATTGGATTAATTTAAAGAAAATATCATTCAATGAAATCTTGGAGTGTTCTATTCTTCACCCTCTTTTAGAAATTTTGTCCCTGAAATTTTAAAACTGGGATTGGGAACATCAATGAAATCACTAAATCAGAAAAGGAGTCAATAAAACTATCACTTAAAAAAGAAAAAAGGTCACCTGATATAATCCATACTAGGATTCCATGTTGGAATCATGGATATTGAAGATTAACTAAGTATTATGTTCTGATGAAGAGTCATAGAAAAAAATTATCAGAAGAAATTTAACTACAAGAAATCCAAAAACATGTGATGGGTTAAACTGTCCTAGTTTCCCTATTGGAAAAGTAAATAGACAATGTTTTTTATTTCAGTTCCATTTCATAAAGTAAAGGAATTTATTTATGAGATTGAATATGAACACAAAAAGATATACTTACTTTTTTAAGTAGTGTTTCATCCGTTAAAAAGTTTCTACCACTGGCTTATCTTTTCTAAAAACGAAGAGTATTCAAAATGACTTGGTCACACCTCAGTCATTATAATAAAAATCTAGAGAATCACATAATTTGCAAAGGGTAAACTATATATTTCCATTTTCTTTAGAGATTAAAAAAACAAAAGGTTTAGAACTATATCAAATGACCCCTAAAATGGATGATCCTTTATATAAAGAAATACTAATCTTAATTTCCAAAATTAAGAAACAAATACCCAAGTTCAATAACGACCATTCAATAAAAAAATTTCCTTAAAATCTTTCAATATAATCCTAACTATGATGGAAACCCAAAAATAAAAAGAATTTAATCACATTGACTTTCATAGTAAATCTTAACATTTATCTCCAAATAACATCAACTACACTTAAGGTTTCATATAGAAGTGTAATTAAGGAAATCACATATTCTCTATGATAGGTTGATCATTATCATAAATAAACTGAATCTCTATAAAAAACAAATATTCTTACAAAATAAAAAAAATCCACCATTACTCCTAAAATTAAACACCATATTTTTATATTTTTCATAGGCATATAGTGTTCCCAAAAGAGAAAACGTGTTCTAGAATAACATTTATTAGTTAATTAGTAAATAAGATTCCTATATTAAGGATATCTTATTAATAGAACATATAAACCCAAATCAATTTATTATATATCAATAAAATAATTTAACAAAAAATAATTAGTAACACTAACCATGGACTTCAAATAGTCTTGTGGTAAGTGATAAATCCCATTCACACATTGGTTGTGTGTTCGATTTCCCAAACATTGTCTGATGAGATGGGCCATCACACGGTCTACGTGTTGTCCTTTTTTAAAAACTATATTTTATAGCATTCCCCAAATTTGATAAATTCCTCAAAATAACATTAACATAATTTTACCGATTAATTTGATCCCATATCTCATATTTTCATCCAAAAATATAATAACCTATACTTTCCTCAAATTAATGGATTATATAAACCCAAATGTTTCTTTAAAACTATATCCTTAAAAGAAAATACAATTCTTCCTCAAATATCATTTTCACATAACAAACTGTATGGTTACACATACAATGTAAAATTCTTATAATGTAATCCCATCAACAAAGAGAATTAATAATTTTAGACATTTTTACATTCATTTGATTCTAAATAGGTTCTTCTTTGACCTCGTGGTTATACTATATCATTGAGAATTGACTCGAGTAATTTCTAGGTCCCCAATATTTAAGACAGATGACTATAAATGTATTCTTAGGATCATTTTTTATTTCTTCCATAGTACTTTACATTTTTAGTTGGAAATTAATTACTTTATATCCTTATTTCCCACACATAAAATATTTCTTTTTTCTATTGAGACATTTTCCTAGGTGTCTCCTTACACATTGTCGGCATGATATAAATTTATCTTTCTTTCCTCTACAATCTCCATTGCTGGAGCTCTTATCATTCTCCACCTTTCTCTTCACTATTGAGTTTGGGAGTTGGTTTATTTATATATTGTTGATCATATTTTTGGAAACCTGCTTCGGCATGAACACAATAACTTTTACGCCTATCGAAATTCCATTTAGTTCTTCATTTCCACTATTGTTCCCACCTTATACATCAGGTTTAATGTTACTATGACTTCCTTGGAATCCATCCATTGACTAAAACTAGAAATCATACTGTGAGTAATAATAGTCATCAAATCATTTATTGAATATCATGACACCTAATTTTCAATCTAAACCATCCTATAATTAACCAAGGTTATTTATTCTCATCATATATTAAAATCCTTAAATCAGTTTTTAAATAAAATTTGAATTGTCTGATGAATATTCCCTAGGAGTGTTGTAACCAAGAGTACAATAGGGCCTGTTTTCGTGCACCAGTTCCCATTCCAATTTAGTTGAAACCAGTGTTTTCATGTTTTACCCCTAGGTACATCTTTTCCAGAGCTGCCTCTAGTTGATTGTATCTAGAAAGGGTTGTATTTCATGTAAAACCCACATAATATTTACATTAAAGATTTTTTTGGATGTTCTTCTTTACCAATCCTCAATGTCTATCTTAGGGTAGTGTTTTCTAATCAGTGTTTTTCTAAATCTAGCTTCCAAGGTTTATACTAAAGTTCCTCTAATACTAACTGTAACAACCTCACCATATTTACCTGGAGTCATAGAATTATTACTTAACTTTGGAATGATCACAAGAGATGAAATCTCAAAAGGCCAATTAGTTTAGTAGACTTGTAGGTACTAGATACAGAAATACATTTTACATTACATTATGAAATAGAGAAACTACTACATTATGTCTCCTTTGAACACATTCATATCCCTTAGCCTATTCCTACAGGTCAATCATAATATAATTCTTCACATCCTGGGAAAAATAAAACATAAGAAAGGGGTGAGCTCAGATTCTTATAAAGAATAACAATATAGCGGAAACTATCATAAAAAAGACACTAACATTTAAGGCGATGTATACGTCTGAATCCCAATCCTTTTAAACATAAACATCAGCATAATATAGAAATGATAAATCAAATAATTCCATTTACATATTAACGTGGATATTCTACTAGTAAAATAATCACATGTTATATCAATAGCTAATTTTATAATTATGGACTGCATAATGTCGGACATCATAACTACATAGTCAAGGCCGTGTGCCAAGAATACAAATAATAATTTTATAAAAACCTTGTGACAAGACAATATTTTGTCTTATGAGACCTACCAATGAATCAATGAGTTATAGCGTGCTCCCCATATCACATACTATGTTTAATGCATTCCTCGTATGAAAATTTTGAAACATAATAGAAACATTCGTATTAAAACTAGCATATGAAATGTTAATACTACAACACTAAACCATGAATGGTAAAAAAAATAGAACATCCATTTTCAAACATAATTAATTCAACATAATATGGACAATTTTATTATAATAAATAAACCGCAATCAATTATAAAATACAATGAATGATATCAACATAGATGAACATAATCAGAAAAACTATTTGAGATAAATAACCCATTTTTCTTAAAAACATTTAATAGTCTCACTATTTATCAAGAAGCTGTTAAAAATATATTTTTGAATCAAAGTTTCCCATAATTATTTGAAAAATTTAAAAGTAATTTAAAATTTAAAACATTCATTTACATCTAAATAAATACTTAACATCTTTTTAAAACATGGACATTAATGGGAAATATTTAGAATAATAAATATATAAAACATTTAAAATGATATTTCAGTTAGAGTTACTAACCAAATGAGAGACGTTTGAATAAAAATAATTTAGGTTATAAAAAATTTATAATATTATGGGAAAAAAGGGATTCCTGATATACTATGTCAAAGTACAGTATCTGGACCATATAAAAGTGGATTGACACGAAACAACAAAGAAGTCTCAATAGAATGTAAATTGAGATGAAATCCATTATAAAGACTGTATAATTAAGATAAGGATAAAACAATGACATAATTATGAGTGAAAAATATAAATACACTCAAAATGATTGTATATTAATTATAAATAAATCATAGTACATTCACATATACACTTTAAAAAAACAACATCAATAACTTGGATGTTTAACTCAATGAATGAAAATTAAGTAAAGATTGCTCTTATCAAGTTCATATAGATGACTTGAGAAATTATAAATGGAGTGATTATGTGTATCAAAAGTATATCCATACAAAAGGGTAGTTTAAATTACCACATAAATAAATAAATAGTTATTTTACACATAATCTTGGAGTAAAATAATCAATGATGTTTGCGTAAAACCCAATGAGGTGAAATTGAAATAAGAAATTGGCATTTCAATTTTGTAACTTAAGAAACATAGAACACATGAAATAAATATCATAAAATGAAATCCTAAATACCCATAAATTAAATAATATTACAAAAATAATACAATCTTGGGTAGTACATTCACCACATAAAAGTAAATAGTGGCAAATATTGCATGAATCTCATGGGAATAAAAAATGAGATGAAAACCATTCACCTTGTACTTCTCCTTAGTTGAGGGTATTTTGACCACCTATATAATATTGAAATCATTGTTATTAAATTATAAATGAACCACATACATATATATGATATCATATATGATCTTTTAATAAAACATTATTAATGATATTTCTGTAGTATCATTGTTTTGGGTGTTAACTAATTTGGTTTCCATTATTTGTTTTGTAACATAAGTCATGCTTGTTATAGATAGGATGTATTTGATTAATATCAAGAATTATATTAAGTTCATAAAAATTATTTTTAATCTTAAAATGAAAATTATTATCAAATGGTTACGGTGGGGAATGAACCTCATCGTGTTTGTGGAGACGGCAATCCTTACATACGTACGAGCGACAATAACAATATATTGATTGTGAAATAGTTTGTAAATTTATGGTTATATTATATATACAGGTACATTAACATGTTATATTTATTATTTAAATCATTTATACTCATTATTATAGTCATCCATATAATTAAGTGTTCTATAACAAACTACACCATGATGTGGAGACTGTAAGTCGTACACACGCACGTATAGTGACATTGTCATTCTTAAGATTGATAGACTAATGATTATGGTTGTAAAATATTTATAATAACATCAATGTATTTATAAGTTACTTGATTTATTATTTAGGTATGTATACAATAATGAAAGAGGAAGTCCAAGAAGGAAACAACTATGAAAGAGGTGATAAATTATTACCTATTCTTTAGGTGCTTCCTTTTGATTTGATCAAAAGGGATCCATAGGATAGCATTCAGATAAAATTAAGGCCTTTAACATGATGTGAGGTTATTTGGGAGGATATTTGAGTAGGGTTTGGCTGAGACAAATAGACTTGGAGGTGTGATTTTGAGAGAAGGGAAGTACCATTTTATAGGAGAGGTGAATGTCACATTAAGAAAGTCTAAAAATATTAATTTGTTATACAATCATATTTGGTTAATAATGGCTCAAAAAGAATTTATTCCAAGGATAAGGTGGGGCTAGGTCGAAAAACTCTCAACCAATAGGTTTTATACTAGTTTAGGATACCATAGTAACCTTATATTTTATATTTAACTCTTAGTTAAATAGTTTAAAGTTTACCATGTATTCTTGTATTATTATAAGAAATGGTTTATAAACACACTATAAAAATCCAGGATAACCCCAAGTGGTTCATTAATGACATATATATCATTATATGCGTCCTTTATCTAAACCATAGATTTTTCGGAATATTATATCATTTAATAATATAGTTTTATTTAAAATCTCATTTATGTCAATTTTGATACTATTTAGTATTTGGTTTTTGAGAAATTACAAAAATGTGATTAATTCGAAAAAAATAAATTAAATCAATACTAAACTGTCATATTATCATATCAAATTAGTTTAATTCATCAAAAGTTTCAATTTACATTTATTTGGATATTTATAATATCAAATATTTTTATCATTCATTAATAAGGTAATTATTGCATCATCGTTGTGTCATAAATAAATTTAATTATAAAATGTAGAAAATTTATAAATAAAATCCCCTTATGTATTAAATTTATTTATCCTTATAATGAATATTTATAGTCTAATTTATCCTATTTATAACCCTATATTAAAAATGTTTTAGTTATGATAATTTCAATTAAACACTTTTAACTATTCTTTAAATAAAATAATAATAAATGTTCTAATATAATACAAGTGGATAAAAGTGGATCATATTTTTTTCCTAAAGTTTATTTTGGTGGAAAAAACATATCCAGTAGAATTAGGACATGAGTTAGGGTAAGTATAATATCAATTTTACCTTTAATTACCCTATTTACTTTTAACTGTGGTAAATAAAATTTAAAAGTAACTATTCACCAAAATTATTTTCATCCTATTGAACTAAATTTTACTTACTTATGTCAACCATGTCCCTCAGATTATTGAAATTCAATTCAAAAAATATGTAAAATAACGTTTTATGTAAATTTGGAAATGTGGTTAGAAGGTGGGTATGGGACATTAAAATGTTCAGTAAAATTTTATACATCAAATTTTATAATAAAATGACTCCAATGAATTACATTGAACATATATAGTTATTATGTATATATTTTTACCTAAAATAAATTTAAATAAAATAAATAGTTTTTTAAATAAAAATATGGGTTTAAACAATAACATATTATTTTTCACTATTCCTCAAAAATTGAATGTTTTCAGAAAAATACAAAAAATTCATCCCAAGTCATTTTGGATATTCCAAATTAAAAAATGATGCATATTTTACCAAATTCAGAAAATATATGTTTCATTAATTATTTTAAAAAAATATTCTTGTTGTCAAAACCCGAGAGTGGGTTTTTGAGAAGTAAAAATTATCTAAAGATGGATTTGTGTTTATGTCCAATTTAAATGAAAAATTACATCAAATGACCACAATTGGATTAAATGATAAAAATATAATCTAATTATACTTCCAAACTATTCAAATGTATAATTTAACACTACAAATTCATTTTATTCGAAAATTTGAATTCAACTAAAATTTAGTATTTTTCACTATTCATCATTAATTCTCATGTTCAAATAATACAGTGATTCCACAGTCAATTTATATGGTTACATGGAAAGTATAACATAACTTGTGTACCTCTTTAGTACACAACATGAGACAAGATGAGATACATGATGAGTCTATAAGATTTTACCTCAGATATATTAAAAGAAATGTCCATACAGTTTAACATGTTAGTATATTCCCTATACTCACCCAATATATAATATATTTAAATTTCATAAATTATAATTAATTAAAACATGAAACACTTATTTAATATTTTTGAGTATGATGTTTTTAAAATGTAATAAATTTTTTTAGAATTAATAAATGTACAATTAATTCAACCTAAATATCTGTAATCACTAGTATTGAAATTTATATATCATATAACATTTATGATGGGTTTCTCCAAAAGACATCATATATTCAATACGCTAAACAAAATTAATTTGTTAATAGAATACATTAAATCAATATTATCATATTAATAAGGAATAAATTGATGTTAATTCCATATAGTTTAGTTTTTTATATTCCTTCCATGTATTTGGATGAATGTGGGATTAGACCATATTGTTTATTTAATAGGATTATCAATTTTATATTTTATTATTTTTATAATTATTTATCAAATTAACTAATGACATGTGAGTCATTCCTCTCCTACCATTATGTAAAGGTCTTGATTCCCATATAAAATTTTATGTAAAACCCACTTAACTAATAAGTTGTTACCCTTAACTTTTGTATGTGTAAAATTATATAACTAATAGAGATACATGGTGAGTAAAGATGGATTATGTTTAGATCTCAGTAGAATCCATTCTTGGATGTACAAAGGAGTATGACT
Organism: Viscum album; assembly: GCA_963277665.1. NCBI lineage: Eukaryota > Viridiplantae > Streptophyta > Magnoliopsida > Santalales > Viscaceae > Viscum > Viscum album. The sequence goes on from OY728140.1 coordinate 1,154,295,175, forward strand.
GGAATGTTACATATCACGCCAAAATTAATTATAGATGCTAATTCCATAGGTTGAAGGGTTATTTTATCATCCGATATATAATACAACCATTATATAAGATTATTGGCATACTATTTTATTAATATGATTTCTATCAATTTCATGATTAATTATTTTTGATGTCTAAATTAAAAAATCATTTAATTAATAATCATGAATAAATGAATTAGAATAATTATTATAATATATGTAAAATTTATCTAGATATTCTTAATCACTTAATTTAAATACACCTTGTATTATCATGCATGTGGAATGATAAAATGGTTCTTTTACACACAAAAATATAGATTCTAAAATATAATGTCAGTATAGCCTTCCACAAATGTGTAGAAATAAGGCCATAGTTTAAAGTGCATGACTAACCACCATTCCGGGGAATTCAATCATCATGGAATATATATCTTGAGTTTTGGGTCGAAATAAATAATCTTGTATTATGGTTGATCACCTCCATGAGACATACTAAACCAGTAGGCATAGTGTTATGGAAATCATAATCAGGGATTTCAAGATAGTGGATTCCACTCAATAGATCATGGAGCTATGAGTCCATGTTTTTGGAAAGTTGTACATACCTAATACCTTTATGAAGTATGATAAATGTAATTCATGGCTATTAGAAGGGGAATATTGTTCATTTATACTAATATTTTCATGAGAATGTACAGTTTAGAACTAATGTGAAAATTATTATCTCAGTTATATTTCAAATAAAGTACTAAAATGATGACTTCATTTTTTATATATAACGACACCCATGTGACTTCAATTAAAACACTATGATCTATATTAAATTAGGATTACCTTCTTACTAGTTTGAATTTCAAATAATGGTATATGAGCCTATAATATATACAATGTCTGGAATAAAACATAAATGTGCTATAAAACAATATTATGGAGGATCCTTGAAAAGTGTCTTTGGAAGTAAAACTATCCCTCTATTTGAAATTTTTTTAATAATTCCATAGATGACCAATGATTCATGATATCATTCATGTATAACTATATTTTAATTCAACATGAGTATTTGGATCCGTATAGATGTTTTCCTCACCTTTAGGGTGTTTTCTCGTATAATGATAGAAAATAGAGATATGATATATCCAATTCACTACCCTAATGAAAGGTCATATTTTTGACACTAGATGTGCCACACATAGTCATGATGATTGGATACATTGATTTCTTAAACATCTTGGGGTTTTTTATTCGTAATAAGCTATTTGTTGATATCATTTTATCCTAACTGCCTAAGAATATCACCAGTTTTATTGATATTTATAGTATTAACAATAGTGAGGAGACTCTTTTGGAACTCTTATAACTTACTTAAAAATTGATAAACCCATAAGGAATGAAAATACATAGATCCCTATAGTGAATAAGAAAACTAAAGAACATGGGAAGGTTCACTAAGATTCATCCAGTCTCTAACTCTCCAAAAAAAATTAGATTCATGAAACGGAATATTTAAAAATAAAATTTAAGGGGATGTAATATGATTTTAATTTCTCAAAATTGTCGATTGGAAGAATAACCACACCAACTTAATGAATCATGGGTAAGATTTAGGTCGGGTTGAATGTTTATATTTATACACATTGGGTATTTAATACATATAGTGGTCCTCAAATATATATTAAAATGTTAGAAATAGTAAATTTTTAAATATTTCTAGAGGGGAGGTGTATTTTCAAGAATGTAATGGTGAGAGGATGGCTCCTCTTCCCTTTGGATATTATGATCTTCTATTTCCAATTGGAATGATCTTGGTTTCAAATATTGTTATTATTCACTAATTGACACCGAGAATAAAATTTATATATCACTCCTAGGTAAAAATGATTTTAAAATTCATGTTTAAGAATATAGTATGCTTCTTTTATAAATACAACATATTATTTAATGAGGTGAATTTTTTTAAAGATAATTATATAATAAATTACAAAAAAAACTCAAGGATTAGATCTTTATAAAGAGTATTTATTTCATGACTCATTGCACTTGTAATTTTGTAATCACTATATTGGTTATTAAAATGAGAGTAGTTTGAAAAATACATTGATGATGGTTACTTAGACTCATTTAAGATAATACCACATGATTGATTTCATGCATGATTGCCTGGAAAAATGACCAAACCACTAATTCGTGCAAAAGATGAATGGGATACAGTGAATCTATAATTAATATACATCAGTAGATTTGGTCATTTATCAATATAATCTAGATGTGGATATTCTTACATAATTACTTTTACTATTTTTAAGTATAAATGGACATGACTATATGATGAGTTATTTGTCTGAATACATCATGAAATTTAAATATTTAATTAATTATGTATTGGATTAACATTGTTATAAGATAAAGAAGCTTTGATCAGATCATGTTTGTGGGTATTTGATGAATGTATTCGTCAAATTTATATGAGAGTGTGGGGTTCTATAATGAATCACTGCCCAATATACACCAAAATGGAATAGTGTTAACAACTAAAAGAACCATGCCTTGAATAGCATGGAATTGAAATTGATGATCTAGTAAATTAATCCATTATCCATTTGGGGTTATGTATAATATTTTCAAATAGAAAATCTAAAATTAGTTCCATAAAAAGAAGAATATGGGATAACCAGTAGTAAAAAATCATTTAAAATTATGTATTTTTCCCATGAATTATTTTTAACCAATGTAAAAAATTATTTTTCATGTTCTTTATAAAATAACTAAGGGAAAAATCAATATGAGTATTTTAAATTCAATTTATTTATTAACAGATGTTGAATTACCGATTTGGAAAATAATTTATTGAATAGTAGACATTAAAAATAAATTTTTCACATTTCTTAATAAATAACAGATGTGAATAACCTTTCAAATGTTAATAACATGTTAGGAAAAAGAATTTTTTGTTCATTAATTATTGTGAAAACAGTTGCTTTTCTCTCATATGGTGAAGACTAAACATTCATTCAATAATATTTTGTCCTAAAATCTATTTCATACTCTCATGACTGTATTCTTTCACAGTCATATTTCATCGGTCACCGCATCCAATCTTAACCATCATCGAAATATTTTTTTTGGCTCTTATCCATCATCATATTCTTCTTTTTGTCTCTTTTCACTTTCTTCTATTGCTATTTATTTTTTATTCTCAAACATCAAAGGTAACATCAATAAAATGGTTATGGTTTTTTAAACCTCATTAATATTAGTTATTTCATATTAATTAAAATGTTAAGTGATACATATTTGTTGGTAAATCATTATATTCCATAAGTTAATATATTCTAAAACTATATCTACTATCATAATCACCACCCTCTCATTCATCACCCTCTTATACTTATGCTTGATTATGAAATATATTTGTCAATTTCATTTATTTATTTTTCAATTTTCAGGCATCCAATGTATGATTAATTTATTGAATTTTTTTCTTATTTTATTGAATGATCTATAATGTTGTATCTGAATGGAATATCTTAAAAATTATTAATTTATACATTGATTATTCATGAATATAATGTATTTTATATATAATTAATTAATTTTTTAAGATTATAGTATAATTAAATGATTATTTTATAAATTGATGTTCTAGATAATAATAAAATAATTTTTAATGGGTGTGTGAGGTACATTTTGTTCACTTTTAAATTGCGTTGTGTAGGTATAGTGGATCATAGAAAATGAATATAAATTTTTGATAATATATATTTTGATGATAATGAAGATCACATGGTCATATTATAATCAAACAAACATTCTAACTACTAATTAATCTTGTGACTAATGAAAGAATGATTTCATGATCATTTTTATAGTAGGAATATAGTTATATTTTATTAATTTTTTTATTAAATTACATTTTACTATGTAGGGATTACCTCAATTGGAACATTTTATTGATTTTAAAATATAATTTTAGTCGATTTAAAATGTAATAAATACCTAAATATATATAAATTAAATTCTTCAAATAATTTTCTCTAATATATTATATGAAGAATTTGTAAATATTATTATTATAATAATAATATTGAATTTAAATGATTGGATTATAATTTAAATTTCAATTTAATATAATCTATTTTTAGTGATCCTATTGGGTATGTTTTATAGCCACATATGTCTGTCAAATTCAGTGTATTTTTTGGCATGTTTTTTATTCTTATCATGTTTTTCAATCTAATTCATTACACATTTTAATATTTTCCCCTTAATATTATGATATTTATTTATATACATTGTAAATAATATAAATATAAATATGTAATTGCATAATAGAAATAAAAAAATATAGCATGTTATTTATTTCACCCTTTAAAAATTAATTTCAATGTTTCCATAAAATTTTTATAATTTTTTTGAAAGGATGTAAATTTTATATTTTCCAAGTGACAATTTTTTATGAAGTAATTTTAGGTTTTTTTGTGAAATTTATTTTTTATTATTTATAATTATTAATATTAGTTAATCAGAAATTAAATTTCTAAATATAATAAATTATTTTCAATATTTGATATTTATTATAGATATTAATTTGTTAATTTTGGATTACTACACTTTGAAAAATTGATGAATTTGAGGTAGATGTCAATTGTTTTTTTGGAATTTTCATAATGAAAATTTACAAACAACAACATCTTTTTATTTATTTCCTTGAATGTTTAAATTGGAAAAAGTTGAAAATTAGATTTATAAAATTTTATTTAAATTTTCATATTAAAAATTTTAGTTATAGTCCTGGGTTTGCCTTGGGGATTCAATATAGAACTCTTGATATAAGGATGAAGATGATATTAAGGATGATAAATTTGATGAAATTATTCACGATATTTATGTAGAGTAAATTAGGATGTCAAGAATAATTAAGTGTTTATATAGTGATGCTAAAAACCAATTGTCTTGTTGTTATATAGAATTTATATATTTATAAATGTAATTAATATGGATTGACGTGGTGGTGAAAATTGGACGAGTAAAAATAGTTTTATTGATTTGGTACTATAATTGAAGGATATACTTCCTAAAGAATGTTATATTAAATAATTAAATTATAATGCGATGAAAATATTGTCCCTGTTGATTTTAAGGTATAACAAGATAAGTGAATTTTATAATTACAATGTTATATATATATATAATATAATACAATGGTCTTTTAATGTTTACAAAATTTAAAACATCATGGTATAAATTAGATGAAAAATAACTAGAATATTTATCTATTACTAATAATAATTATATGAAAATTGGGAATCTTCTTAAATTTCATCATTTGAAAATTTTATTTTAAAATTAAAATATTGAAAAAAGGTTAATATGGAATTGATATTATTAGATATGGAAAAATAATTATGTTATCTAGCCGATTTTCCTCATAAGAGGGATATTTATCTTCACATTCCTATATTTAGAAAAGAAGTTATTATTATTATACTTGTACTATGAACTGATATAATCATTTTAGATAGAATCCTTAATATAAAACACACTACATTTCCTATATTTTTGGTAATGTATATCTTGTCTCTTCAATAATATATTAAGAAAAAATAAATCATGGTTTGTTTAATGATTCCTAGGCCATACAACCTAGAAATGATACTGATGTTTTCTTGTTACTATTAATTGATTATTCGAAACATTTATGGGGAGAAGTTATAATTATTTGATAGTATTATAAACTGAACTTTTCTAATATCATGAAATGACTCTGTTTAATTATAAAGGCTTCCCACAATATGGAAATTTGTATGGATACAATGTTAAGGGGAATCAATCTTAGCCAATTTGTGATGAATTCCCTTCATAATATCAACTGCAAGATGGGAGAAATAATATAAAATAATTATCTAAGGTTTTTGTACAATCATCACTGTTATTAAAGATTAAAATATGAATTAAATGGTTCACATGAATTCAATTTTTCTCCAAAACCATTATCCACCGATAAATATTTTGAGAGTTTTCAAAATATTGATGTCACTTTTAGAGAGAAAAAAATATATATAAATAAAAAATATATATTGCTGAAAAGATATATATTTTCACATAATCCATGTTAGAGATATCATGAGGTTAATAATATCATTTATGAATTAAATTTGGTGAATAATATATGTGTTGATTTGATTAGAACATTAATTGATATTAAAGTTATGACACTAGATGAATTAAAATAAAAATTGGGCTTAATCTTTATAGGAATATGTTTGGAGTTAGTTCCCACTCATAGTGGAAGATAATATACATTCATTATCCTTCTGAAACACTATCTATGAGGGAAAATATTATTTGTTACCAATTTCACTCTGGTATTAATGTTCCACAGGGTTAATATTTAAATGAAGAATATTTTTTCCATATAATAATATGAAGTTGACAGACATGAAATATCATGATTTTCACATTATGATGAAAAAATAATTTGAGTTACATTTCCTGGAATAGTTCCCATTTGTTTCAGAATAAAAAAAATATTATTCATTTATTTTCAAATTCAATTTTTAATAATCTTATTTATCTAAATTCATAGAAAAAATTATAGAATTATTCTATTTATATAATTTTTAAATTATAAATTTTTTCCACCATATTATTTTGATATCATTGAAATTTTAATGGTTCATTTAATGTGATAAAGAACAATTTTTGTATATATATATCTGTTTTGGATTTATTCATTTGAATCATATATGAATATGCTAAAGGGATTTGTTATCAGTCGTTATCACACTAAAACACGCACTATTTGGAAATATATTTATTATGAGGTTTTAGAGTTTCATAAAAACTAATTTTTTATAGTGGAGAACCACATTTTACTTCATATAAACATGATTGAGTGAAGATATTGGGTAAATCAGATCTAAAAATTGATAGAAAAATTGTTGGGGAGAGAATAAAAAATGTAGCTAAATTTACAAATATTGAATATCATAATTGATGCAAATCCATAAAAATCATTTCTTATTAATTTATTAAAACAATATTATCCTATGAAGAATGAAATGTGTATTCTAAATGAGCAAAAAAATATTTTGATTGTTTAAAGAGGACATGAATGGTATATAAAATGTATAATAAACATTGAGATGGATATTAGGAAACACATGTTTTAATTTGGAAACATTGTCCTTGTATACCCTTAATGGATATATATTTCATATCAAAGATCAGGACAACCAAACAATAGTTTATAATAGTTTTGTGTTAATTTTCATATATTTAATGTACTTTTCAAGTGAAAAAATCAATCTTTATGTTAAATTCATATTATAATGTTATTAAATAAATATGGTTGGATGATTACTTTAAATTTTATTTTCTAATGTTTAAGTAATAATGGGTTATTGAATAAAATAGTTTCTTACATGAAAATTTTTGAATGAAACCGGTTTATCAAAATAGATTAGAATAAAAATTTGATCCTTTTACGATGGAAAAATATTCAATTTTTTTCTTGATCCATCAAATGTGTTGTGGTCTTTCATTTTATAAGAGAAAAAGTAGTCTTGTGATGAAAAAATTTACAAAGATACTGATTTTGGGATATTTAGTTCTATTAATAAACTATTGGAGAATATTGTTTACCACATCACATAAAAATTTACTACATGGATAACGATCATTACGAAGTAATATGGAAAATAATTCCATGTTAATTTCCAAATAATATAGTTAATAGATATTCATTTATTGTATACCATTTAAAATTTAAATATATATTTATGTTAGTATTAGTTTCTTAACTTAAAGAAAATGTTTTATGAATTATGATAAATTAATATATTTAGATTTGTTTAACTTTTTTCTATAACTTGTCATTTATTAAACATTATATGAAACTATTTATTTTGTATTATTTTTTTCATATGTAATTTTCTTTTTTATATATCATTTTATATTTCACACAGATTTTCATTATTATTTTATCATTGTAAACTACTAATGAATATGGAAATGAATATTGACAGTGTTATAAATATATTTATCATTAAATAATCTAGAAAATAAGATAATGATATAATTTTTTCATTTTTTTATTATATAAAAATTATTAATAAATGTTTTCTGTAACAATTAGATTTATATAATATTTTACTTTTTTCTTTCCTTTTTAATATCATGTGACCTCTCATTATTTGATTTATAATTTTAACTAACTACATGAAAAATAATAAGAAAAATATGTTTATTATAATTTTGTTTTGTTGGAAAACTTTTTGTTATTATTTAATTTTATTTGTTATAGTTTTATTTGTATATTTACATTCTATTGTTTCACTTTTATAGATAAGATAATTATAGATCAAACATATGTATAACCTAGAGCTTCTGGGTAGGTTGGTATACATAAATTTTCTTATAATACTCCTCATCCTCATAAACAAGATCTATCTACATCTCGATGACTAACGAGGAATTTCAATGTTGGACAATTTTCAGTCAAATGTTTACCCAAAATTGTCGATTTTCTATAGCTAGGACTAGAGGATATATGTTGAGTTTTATGATAATGTCATTTCATGGTGACCAATATTGGGCCAATTTTATTATTTAGATTGAGGATTTGAAAAGTGTAAGAAAAATGGAAATTTTTCAATTATGGGATATAATTTTTGTTAGCTCATTTATTATTATTTTACATGTCTTGATATGTTATTAACAATATGTGTCAACCGTTTATATCAAATGAAATATGATATAACAAACCGTTGAATTTCTAGGATGAAATGTTTAGAATTATTTACAAGGAGATTTGTGGTTTTTATGCATACTATCACATCATATTTCATTTACTGATAAATAAAAAAATTAAAATACGTATTTTATAAATTATCTTCTCTGTGAAGATAAATGAAATTAGTTTTTTAGAAGTAGACAACATGAATAATATTTGGTAAGTGAAATATTATATTTTATAATATTTTTCATATTAATTATTTTTTATTTTAATTTAAAATATCTAATGAGATTAAAACATTTGATAAAATTATAAAATATTTATCCACATAATTTATTTCATGGAGGGTGTATGTTTTTCAATGGAAAAATGAAAAATGAAAATTTTTAGAAAATGAGATTTGAGTCTTCAGGCTCAGTATATGTCGACTCTCTTTCCCCTACTAAACATGAAAAATGAAAGAGTACTTGGATGAGAAAAAATGGTCCATTTATTGTAGAAAATTTGAAGTCTATAGTTGAAGGGATTATAATTATTTATTTAATTTTATTCAAATGTTTATATAATATGATTTACTAAAAAATCATTATATATTTTATATAGGAATCCCTTGTGGCGAAGAGAATACATGAACCCTTCACATCTAAGGGTAGAAACTTATATTTTTTATATTCTATTATGATATCCCAATCACCTATGTCATTTTAAGGAGGCATGAAAACTGTATTGGTAAAAAAGTACATGCATTGTTTTCTATATTACTAAAAGGATGAGGTATATAATGAAAAACTATAAGATTTAGAATACATTGTTTATAAGATGGGTGAAATGATGGAGGACATGGTCAGATAATGGGTACAATCGATGTTTGTAGACATGAAAATATAGTGTTAGGTTATACATCCAACTTATCTACATTAAAATATAGACACTACTACACAACCACTATATATTGATCCCACTCATCAACCTTCTCCAACTTATCCAACTCCAACTCCTATTACTCCACATCTTCTCATATATTATGAGCTATATGTTAAAGATTGTGAACATCATATTGTTTAATAGTATATTATATATTATATAGAGGATAACATTCATCATCTATAGATAGAGATAGGTAGTATTATGGTGATCATGAATAATATTGTAGACAGGTCAATGAAAATACCATTTCATATTGATGAGCTCACTAAAATTGGACAATGTATCAACCATTTCTTTCTAGACATCTGGAATTGGCTAAAAAGTTATGGCTGAGGTATGTGTAGATTATATTATTTATTTCATATCGGGGTAATAAAATTAATAACTTTTAAAAATTTATATATTAATCTGTTTTTATAAGATTAATTCAAAGGTAATGAAAACTGTATAGCAAACAATATTAAGAGTCTTATATGAATTTATATAGAAATTATTATAGAATTTATAAATTATCAAAATATTCATCTTTTTTGTTGCATGTTTTTTTTGAAATTACTATGGATAAAAATATTTTGGGAAATTAATGGAACACCCTGTTATTTAAATAAGGAACATTATGTTAATTTTTTTATATGACATGCATGAAAAGAGTAGAAGAAAATTTAACACCCTATCACTTTATGATATATTTTTTTTAAAATTCAATCACATCTAGATATTGTGATACACTGAAGACAGATATTATATAAAGCATGATACTCTATTATATTATTATTAATTAAACAAGACTATTAAAACCCAACCATTATGTTTGCACTTATGAATAGTAATAAATAAATTAAAAATATTATATGGTTTATAAATTAATATATTAAATTTAATGGTTATCTATTTATTAAAAATAATCTAAGAACAATTTGAATGAAAATTTAATGTTTTCTAAAAAATTATATTTGTCTAAAACATAGTTTATTCATGCTTTATGAACATAATGTAAAACTATTTTTTTAATGCTTTTAAAATTATTATTCTTAACGTGAAAATAATTTTTCAATTTAGAATATTGAAATTATGTTTTTGTGATGTTTTGGAATGTTTCATAAAATATTAATTTTTTAGTGAATAGTGAAAATTATAGATTTTTATAAAATTATCATTTATTTTTATTATAATATATAATTTAAAAGAACAATTATTTTCATAATTTGACTTAAAATAAATAATTATATTATTTAGTAATATTAAATCAAATTAATTAAATTTAAATCATCTTCAAACCAGGTTTTTGTAAAGGTTTAGTGTTAGGCTTTTACAAAACAAATTCTAAAAACTATTTTAATGTACATAATGTTTCTAATTTTCTTCATTTGAAAATAATAGCTAATGAATAATGATATAAATCAAATTTATAGTTTTTATATCCATAAAATTTCATTAAATTGAATTTATTAATCATTTAATGTCATTCTATTTTTATAAGATCATCTTTTCCATAAAAAATTCATTTCATGAAAAACCTTTCTTTTGACACATTTGTGGGTTTAATATTAAATTAAATTATTCTATATATATGAGTTATATTTGATAAAATTTACTCCATATTTTGAAACAAAATAATTTCTATTTTATAAATGAATTGAAATTATTTTTTACAATAATAGTCAATGAAAATAAAAGAAAAAAACCCATGGTTAGGGTAAAAATAATTTTACCGTGCGTTAAAAAAATAATATAATCCTTCAAAATCATCCACAAAAAAAAATTCAAATTTAAGGGACATATTTCCACATTATCGCTTCAATAGTTCATAAATAAACCATTTTGGATGATTATTACAAGATATAAATGTTGGTGGATTTCTATATTTTCAAAATTTCCATGTGTTCCCTCTCACCAACATATAAAAAGCCATGTACACACATCTCCTAATCACACATAAAATGAAATTGGTTATGAAAATACCTAACCAAATAGATACCTTAATTCTATAATCTAATCCTATAATCCTTGGTTTTTTTCAGAAATATAACCTTAGAAGGAATTGGGTGAAAACTAAAATATTTTTCTGGAGAAAATGTAATGCCCTTAATCAGGCTTTTTATTTTATTTCATCCTCCACCATCGAAAAAATCATTAAAATATGATATAATATACTAAGTATATTAAATATACTAATATGTTTATATTATTAGGTAATTACCTATAACATTCTCCTCCACCCTGAAATAGGAAACAAAACCATTGAAAAATATTACAATAGATAACATCCCAACAATCCAATGTAATTTGTCTTCCATCACCACTTCCACAGTTGAATAAAATTATATATATAATTATTAAACATTTTATTAATGATATAATTATACTTATGTAATTTTAATTTCATATATACATACTTACTTTCCTATCCATATATAAATGAAAAATATCCTTTGTGTGTGCTGCAAACTACCACCTCGAAAGGAAATGTGATTTTTTATATTTCATGATTTATATAGATGATAATAATAATTAGTTATATGTTTATATATGATATTAATTATATTTTAATATGTATATTATAGAAATATATAGTATTATTTATTACATTATCATCCATTATTGAAATGATAACGTTGTTTGAGTGTAATGCAGATTACCCCCTAGTAAAGTGATGTGATTCATTTTTCAGGTATTGATTATATGGAAGGTAATGAAGGAAACCATTTAATTAATATAAGTTATGTATATGAATTTATATATATCCTATAAAATTAATATACATTCCACATTCATAACTATTCACCCACTCACGAAATGATAATGTTTCACGGGTGAATGTATGGTCTACCGTCTGCATGATGTAATTTGATGCATTATCCATATTCAATTTCAATAAATATTATAAAGTTGTATCTAATAAAAAAATGATATTAATAAAATTAATTTCATTATGTAGATTATTTATCAATATTCTATGTTCAAAGTCTTTAATATTTATGAATAAATGTGCATAAGAAAATAACAAAATTAATAATCAAAACAGTAGTGATAATGAAATATTATTAACAAACATGTAATAAGATATCACAGAAGGATCATATATGATATTAAAAATAATAACATTATTCTGTTATAAGTTAATAAAATGTACAAAACCACTATTTTTTTGGATAAATAGTTCTTAACTAAAGGGAAGATGGATGTAAGGGGTCTCTTAACTGAATTTCCATTCATTCGTTTATACGACTAATTTTTTGTTATTATTATTTCAAAAAATTATTTAAATTACTTTTTATTGATTTATATTTTATTTCAACATTTATAAATTTATGTATATATATTACACATAATCACCCCATTTATTAACTCGTACATTAATGATACAATCATTTTAACGGTTTCACCTCCAACTTCCTTTTATGGGGGAAAATAATTTATGTACGTAATTTTTTGTAAAGGTTGTATATACTATCCCATTACAGACTATTTCATGAATACTTTCAACAAAATAATATTTTATGTCAAAAGTAATTTAATCATTCATGGTTACATATTACTCAAAAGTTACTAAAGTGGTAATTGTTTATGTTTGAATCTAATTTTTATCGGGATTTCTTATGCTTTAATTTCCATTAAAATAAATTATATAATCATTTTATAATAAAACCATTTAATTTTTTATGCTCTAGTCATTCATTAATTATTCAATTAATAGTACCATTTTACTCAATATTATACTTAAAATGATTTTTAATTTTTTAGAAAATTTTAATTGATTGATCTCTTTGAAACAAATCCCTCTTCTTCCAAGTCCAAGATTTCTAAAAATATTTTCAGTTATTTATTATAATGATTGGTTAAATTTAGTTCTATAAAAAAATTATTATTATAAATTTTTTTAAATTTAATAATCCTATATATTATTTTAAAATTAACTTTTTAAATTATCTTATAAAAATTTGAGATTAAACATTGTGATTTCAATATATTAAGTATAAATAGAACTCTTCTACCATTATGACCATGAAATGGTTTAATTATTTTTTAATTTATAAATATTACGTTAAAAAAACAATTCCACAGTGTTTTCGAAAACATTAGATCTTAAATAATTGATTTTAAAATATAAGTGATATTTTACTCTATAAATTTTCAATGTGATCTTTCCAAATGATTTTACTTCTAATATGGAACCCTTTGATGTTATTCAATGTGAAAAGATTAGTTTCCATAATAATTTCTTTCAAAATTATTTTAATCAATAAAAATGACCATTTTTATTATTTACTTATTATAAATAATATATATGTATACATATATATCATATATATACCCATCATATTCTCTCTTCCTTTGATGGGGTGATAGATTCTTTATGAGCATTTCTCAAATCCCTTTATTACGAAATTTCCATTGATTTTGACATGAAGTATGATTATGAATCCCATTTTCATTGTATAGGAAATTCATATTTTATTCCTTGTCATTGATTTCCATTATGTGGAATTCATTGATCTTGAAAATGTTATCATGGTTGTTCCCATATAACAATCCAATGCTTTGGGTGATATTATTATCTCATGAGATGTCATGTATGGGATCAGGTAGTATGCCTAGTTCATTATGGGAATTTCTACACCATTTGATATTATCTAGGAAGATTGTCTTGAGACATATTTTTTTCATATTATATATATATTCCAAATTTAAAATGATTCCTTGATCTTATAATACCAAGTAAATTATGTCAATCTCCCATTTTATATCTCATATGAATCCTCTTTTATGATATCATGTTATATGTCATGAACGATCAATGAAACCCTCATACCCTAATAACCAAGAAAGAAATGACATAGCTTGAATGTTGTGCCCAATCATCATGGTTTTCTATATAGCACATGGCCTTATACAAGATAAAACTGGGAATGAAGTTTCCCCCAAAAATATGGAAAATAAAGAAATATATCAATATACTCAAAACACATGAAGGATATTCTTTGTAAAACCAAACAAGTACATCAAAACCCAAATATAACATCATAAATTTTCATGATGTGTTAAAATACATTATTAATGTCCCAATAGAAACAACATTCTAATCCCAGAGGGATCATGATCAACCACATCCTCTATGAGGCTCTTTCACTTTACATGGACCTAGTAGAAGAAAATATACAAAAACAAAAATTAAAATGGAAGGTTTAGGATAAAAATACCATTAGGGTATCCCCATGTGTTCTATAATAATGTTCAAATACAATAAAAAATCATGGATTCGATTTTAATAAAAGTAGGCATGGAAATATATTTTCATATTTAAAAAGGCATGATTGATTTCACAATGATGGAAAAAAAATTCAATTATGGATTAAATAAACATTTTATATAAAAATGATTATATAAATTACAAGCAATTAGTAATGTAGTTTCACAATGAATGCAATATATATCAAAATCATCACAATGATCACTATTTTCATATTCCCTACAATGTGACTATTTTTTGTTATGGTATCATCAGACATATCATATCAGTGATCATGGAAAATATGTGTGAAAATGGCCCTAATGTTCATGTCAATTAGAACATCATCAAAATCCCATCATGTATAAGATAGGATACGCTAGGTTTTTGTTATTATTTTCGTTGTTAATATGTTACATATGAATAACTATCATAGTGTCCTTGTCCAAAAGAACCCACTAACTACCCAATCTCTCATGTGCTAAATCATTCAATCAATGATATGGGAAATCATTTCAAATTAGTTTAAAATGTAATTTCAATATTTGATGTTAAAATATTCCAATTTCATCCAAAACCCATCATAATAGGTTTCCATCAATTTATGCAACTTCTCATAGAAAAACTAATAACCTTTTTTTAATATTTCAATTTAATCATTTTTTCCAAAAAAAATTGGAAATAATTTTATATTTTTCTCTAATTTCAAAACTCCCCCAATCTATAATTCCAGTGTAATTTGGGGTTTTCCCCAAAATCCACACCATATCAATTTAAATCCAAAATTTACATCGTATTTGTTTTTTCAGAAATCAATTTTTATAAATTTAAATATTTTCATGAAATTAAAGGATTATTATTTTTTACAATATTAAATAGAAACACCTACGTTTTCAATGAAATCATAATGCTTATAGTGGGACTCACCAATGATAAATATTTCATAGAATATATAGGAACACCACCTAGAATCATGATTCAAAACATGATGTTTAGATCCATGAATTCCAATAGGATGTATCATAATCCAAGTCGAAAAGAAAGAGTGATCTATATATATATAGAGAGAGAGAGAGAGAGGGAAGATGCATGAAGACCGCTTACCTAGAGAGATGTAATATAAGTAAAAAATAATCCATCCCCAAATGGATGATCCCAAGGAAGAGGAATAAAAAATTTCATAAGATGAGCCTCTATGCCTAGGGAAAGGAATCATAAAGGATGGAAATAATTTTTTTCCCATCCCCCAATATCAATCCAATACATGGTATTTTAGAATAATTTTATTCCCAATACATGATTCTCAATTATTCAGTCCCATATATTCCAAATACCCCTTATCCTTTTTATTAAAATCCAATTTTTCAATATTATCAATGTATAAAATATATAAGGGATGTACCATTTCATGTAATGTACCCATTTTATAGAATTTACAAGGAAATGATTATATGTCATGTTACACCATTACATGATGTATAAATACTATACTGAATGAAAAGATGGAGGTTAGATTTTGAAAATACCACTAAATCCCTAACTTCACCAATATACTTATTCTCAAAAATCATTGCAAATATTATTAAAATAGTGAAAATTAGAATAAAAAATAATGGTTATTATATTCTTAAAAGAAACGTAATGGGAAGTTATGACCTCCCAAATATAAACACATTTTGTCCTGAAAAATAATATCATGAATATTCCATATCAAAAAGGTGAGGCCACGGGTTTCTCATCAGTGTATGACTCTCCCACATCTCATGAAAATCATAACATTTTATAACAGCACATAAAACAACTTTATATTTCACCGACGATGAAACATGGTATTAGAATCAACAATCAGGACAGGATACTAAGTCACAAATAAATCATGCTCAAAAATAGGATCAATATTGCTCAAAACCTGAGATGGATTTGAAAGATACATCGGATGCTATGATAAATGAAATAAAATACGTATTGGCACAAACTTTATAGGAAATTATAAAATTTAATCCACTCTACCCATATACTAAAATTTCTCAAAAGGTACCAGAAAATGAGGAGTACACTACACTTGCCTCTCAAGCCACTGATGACCTAAATAATGTAAAAATTCAAGAACACTAGGCCTCTAACTAAAAAAATGGATTATGATGATGATTAGAATATTATTTATATAATGCATATTCCTTCAACATCATCGGATGAATCAAATAAATCATTATTGTCATATCTTATTGTAATATTGGTCTAACCAAGAACTTTCCCTGATCTATGACATACACTGTAGAGGTTTACAAGGCCATAAAAAGATGAATCAAAAGGATCCATTATGATCATGTGATTGTTACAATCTTTATAATAAAACTAAACAAAACCCATATGGTAAACCCAATCCACTCAAAAAATGATGTAGGCATGAAGTATATCTTCTATAATCTGTATATCCCTTTCTCTTTGGCCATCCTTATGTTGATGTTATGGCATACTAAAACTACCCTGACAACCTAGTACCTCATAAATTCCTATCCAAATGTGAGAAGTAAAATGGGGATATCTATTAGATACTATAGTAAATGAGACTCTGTGAAAATGAAAAATATCTCTCACATATATAGTTCTTAGATCTATGACTTTTCATGTATCATGAATGGGTATATAGTGAAGAGATTTTTTCATCCAATCAATCAAAACCCATATCACATTCTTATTTTTCTTGGTATATATATACCAATAAAAACACCATAAAAATAGCATACCACATTAATTTTAGTACATAAAATGACTGAAGAAAACATGAAGGTATTTTATTCTCTTCCTTGACCAACTAGAATGTATATAATTAAGAGAAAAAAAATTGGTGATGTATCATATCATACCAACCCAAAAAAATCATCATCTGATATCATAGAACAGAATTGTGGTTCATGTATTCACATTCCACTAGAAACTATAATGATATCCCATCACATATTTTCTCATTTTTAACATCAAAACATACTAATTCAAAAAAAAATAATACCCTTTTTGGCAGAAATAGAACTTTTCAATAGTCTCCCCAACAAGAATAGATTTTCTAATGCTACAAAACTCATCGTCATGTCATTGTTCCTATAGAACCAACTCAATATGATCAGAGTTCAATTGAAAACTATAATAGATGACATAAACCCCTATTTAACAAATTCCAATATGAAACTTTGAACAAATATCCATCATGTATGACTATTCCGATGATTCTTTAACATACTAGGTTGGATGTTTTTTCTCAAATCATCTGCAATGAAATACCCATTCTGAGAGTTTTAATAAATATAAAAAATCAAAATATTTTATTTACTATACCCCACACACAAGATAGTGATTCAAATATTTATGAGAGATGATATAAATCATTATATTATGGTTGGTATACATAGAAAAAAGTTCTCTAAAAATGTATTGACACCAAATCATAATCAACTTCATCAGAATTATAAGGTCATGTTTCTGGGTTGGATAATTATTACCATTTTTCATAAGCTACTGATATTCATAGGCAGGGATGTGATCACTCAATATAAGATAACAACCCTTGCCCAAACCGAATGCATAAAAAAATTCTAAATATCACTTCTTGACCTCTAAAAGATACAACACTGGTGCAGAATTCACAAGACATTCCATCCTGAAAAAAAGCTCTAATATTTATTATCCTAATAATACTTCAATCCAATTAAAGTATTGGAATTCATCAGTGAACCCGACATTAATAAACACTTTACAAACTAGGGATAATATCAATCTAAACCCATGATTCCCCAGAACACAAAAACATTATGTGGTTGCTCACATATCATAACATGTTTAACCATTATAGTATCTACTATGATATAATGATTCATGGACACATTTCTGAATAAAATGAATTCCCAAATCTATAAATTACATTTCAATAGCTTGGAATGAATTTATGGACTTATCAAAAATTTATAAAACTACTCAAAGACAATAAACATGATCATCCTCAGATGTAGATAAAACAAGGATTTCATTCATAAAGGGTATCAAGATACTCATGGATGATCTTTTTCATCAATGACATAAGCAATGCATAAATATTTGATAGAAAAAGAGGCATCATAAGATACTCATAGTTAATATACCTAGATCAAAATCTAGTTTAATGAATGCTATATTATTTTACTCTCAACTTGTGATAACCAGATCGAAGGATGGCCTTGAGAACAACATCACCATTTTCAACTGCTCAAGTGGATCATCAATTCGTGACAATAGATACTTTTTCATTACCCTAACATGGTTGAATTTTTTAGTATTCAACACATTGGTTTATTCTTCCATAAAATTTCATTGACAATTGAATATCCACTACACATGGTGACACACTTGGGTATATAAATACTTTCTCTAATAAATCATACAACCGAGTCTTCAAATAATTTATTTGAAATAATTCTATATAGTATGATGGTAAACGTATTTGGGGAGTACCTGAAAATAAATCAATATAAATCAATTTCACCCTTTCAAATGGAAAAATAGAGAATTCAAATGAAAAAATGTCAGGAAACAAAAAAAAACATGAATATAACCGCTCAAATATTACATCTCTAGAAAAAAACACTGATATTATTTTCCCCAACTTTTGATAATAAGGGATGAAACTGCTAAAAATCAAGTCCCATTCTCTATAAAACATATGATACACCACATAGGTCATAGTAAATGAGGTTTTCTGAAGACAAAAATAAATTATAGTTTTTTTTAGAAATGGTCCAACCCAATATAAAAATGTTATCAATAGGTTTTAGGTTGAGAACCAAAAAATCATAAATAAGATCAGTCTCTACATAAGAGAACACACAAGTAAGACAATGGAGACCTTTCTCACTCACTGTACTTAAGGGAGTTGTAATATCCCGTATATATGAAAAAATAACCATTAGGAAATTTGAGAATATTAAAAATATAAGTTGATATATATGATTGAGATGCACTAGTATCAAATAATGTGGTCACTAAAGATGATTTTATTGTGATGGTACCTATCATGGTTTCAAAACCCATATCTGCTACCTCCTAACACTCATCCACTATGAAATAATTCTTTATTATAGATGCTTATGGCTAAAACCCCCTAGGACTTGGATCATCTAATTACGCCAAAGTATGTATTGGCACTGATGATCCATTGATAATATAGTGTGAAAAATAGATATAATATAATTTATGTAAATGACCTAATAATCCAAATTAACCACATATCATGTGTGCCTTGGTGAAAATTCATTTTCAATGTCAAGGATTTCCACACTGGAAGAAAATCAATGGTCCTCATAAACAAACAACAATATGTCATGGAGAACCCTACCGACGAGACCCAAAACAAGTCTCATAAATCATTCCCTTCCCATTATGGGAACATATAAAATTATCATTGGGAAAATAATGAACTCACTTTAACATTGAAAAACTATCATGATCTTTCTTTACCATCCATTCCCAACCCCAAACATTAAAAAAGATGATATATTTAGAATGAAATCCTTATAAAAATTATCGAATCAAATCCCTTCTCAACCCATTGAGTATTAATATTATCATTTGATATAGTCTCATTTGAAACCATCTCAAGTTCCGTAAATTAGTTATCATATTATTTCATGGTATAGTCTGGATTCTCAAGTTTGAAAAACTCTATAGCCTTATCTAGAAACATAGACTCTAGATATAAATAGTCAATAAAAATAACATTAAATTACTTCCACTCTAAACCCAATTAATTACTCACTATAACCATCAACATCAACCATCTTCTGTTAGGTCCCTCAAGCTTTAAGGTAGCACACATTAACTTAATATCCGTGGCAGTCTCCAAGAAATAAAATAGAAGACCAATTTTTCTTAACCAATCATCACCATCTTGAGGATAATTAGTGCTTCGGAATGTTAGAAGCTTGTGGATAAGGTACTCATGAGAATGATTTTGATATTCATCCCTCTGGGGTTCCATAGATGGATCCATAATGGAAATGGGTGTATCTTCTTATCTGAGAGCACGTAAAGTCCGTACAATATCTTTAACCCAATTATAGTCTATGAGAGGATTTTTTGGTTATGGTTCATCGTCCAATTCATGTGATATATTATTAACACATATTCTTAGAGGCGTGATTCTACACAACATAATTAAAAAGTATAAATGGTATTATAATATAACTCAAAACAACATTAAAACAATAGTAACATGGGAAATTCATTACATTATATAGATAAATAATATTTTTATTCTAAACAAACAAAATAACAATCTAGGTAAATACTAAAACTAATCCTAAAGATTCATTTCCTATACCAAACATGAAAATTTAAGGATAATTATGATGAGATATTCCTATTTAGTCGCTCAAAACAACCTCATATTTCACAATAATATCTCAAATTACATACTCATATCAAGAGAGTATGATCAACAAACACTGATGATACCATTTTTTCATGATCTATCGTGGACACCCTTTAATGATGATAACCAAGATGAAACTAACATATCTGAAAGGGAATTCCAAATACTCAAGAGTTGGTGACTAGAACCTAGAATAATAAAATATAAAAGAAGAAATTAATATTCCATAAAAATAGTAGAAGATAATGATACATATCAGTATGTTTAAAATTCCTTAATGAGATAGTACCAAAAACCAAAAAAATATGAAAACCCAAATACTATGTAATCAAATTACTCAATGAATGAAATGAAAATTTCAAATTCCTAAATTACATGTCACTATAATCTCCAAGGAATCAAGATCAACCACCTCCTCAAATAGGTTCTTTCCATTTACTCAGACCTAATTGGAGACGATCTATAAAAACTTGATGGAAAAGGTATGGTGTGAGCTAAGAATCCTTGTAAGGCCTTAACAAGTATTCCATAATGAGATTACAATATAAAAAACAAAATAATTATTTAAATTTGAAACAAAACATTCATATAAATACATTTTCATATTTAAAAAAACTCGATTCATTTCACAATGAAAGAAAACATTACAAAAATGGAAAAATTAATCATTTTATATAAATTTTTTCATATAAATAACTATGAATAAATGAACATGTTTTATAAAAAATTGAAAATATATATAAAAATAATCACAATGAGAACCATGTTTATCTACCTTATGGTATTATATTTTCTTATAATGGGATCCTCTCAAATCCCATATCACTGGTCACAAATAATATATGAATACACATCCCTCAAGTTCATGTATAATTTGACATCCTCAAAATCCATTCAAGTTTATTATTTTACAGGATTTTTTTTGTAATATTTTTTATCTCAAATACATTTCATGGTAATTATCATCCTAAAATGCATATGTAAAATTACTCACTAGCTAACCAGGATTGTTTGTGCTCAATAAATAAACCAATAATGGGAAAATCATATCACATTACATTAAAGTACAATTGACCCATTTCCAATATAAATATATAAATTTAAATCCAAAAATAGATTTTTTTTGAAATGCATTCACATTTCAAACTGAAAATTTATCATATGTTTTATTAATTCAATTTAATCCATCATTATCAAAATCAAATCAAAAATAAATTTCAAAGAATTTCATAATCTCCAATGCCATTTGAATTGTGGGTATTCCCAATATCCATACCATGTCAATTTCAATCCCAATTCATATAAAGAAAAATTTTAAAAAATTCAATTGAAAATAATTTAAATAACATCATGTAATTTAGGGTTTAATCGGTTGAACAATCTTAATCAAAATTGGAAACTTTTTTTGTATAATCACAACACTCAAAATGGGACTCGCTAATGGAATAAAGGCATATAAGATCTAGTAAAAAACCATGAATCAAGATTCAACAACATAGAACATAAAAATATCAATCCCAATATTATCTATCAAACTCTAATTAGAAATGAGAAAGAGAGAAAAAAGATACAGGAATATCGCTTAACCAAAGAGATTACCTACAACCAATACGATTATCAATAATCAAATGGATGATCTAAATGAATATAAGGACTTAAAAATAACATTTTAAGAGCCTATAGGTTGAGAAAAAGGAATCCTAATGGGGGAAAATAAGATCATAATATGATCATAAAAATTAAACCCAACACTCGGGATTTAATGTTGTGCATAACCCCATTAAACACCATGTAATTTTTGAGTCCCAAATAAAAAACCCCTATAACGTTTTTATTAAAAACGCGATTCAAAAAAAATAATTATGTGTAAATTGTACACCGAGTGTAACCTTGATTAATGTGTACATATTACATGTTATATACAAGTAAATTATTTCTCAAAATTTTAACCTATTAAATGAAATATAAATCCCCATCATTATATAGAAAATGAAGTTTAAAATATGATGACTCTAACGAATCCATGACATCGACATTATGGGTACCCTCCAAATTCCTTCCCAAAATTGCTCAACCAATTAAAAAGGGAAATGAAAACATAGGTCAATAAATAAATGAATGAATGATAATGGGGTGTCACATTATATCTTTAACTAACATTTTTTATTTCTTTATCATGTTGTCACCCTTAAAATGGTTTCTAGATCGCTAATTTTTTTTATTCACCATGATATCCAATGAATATTTCAATGAACGAATGAATTTTTGGAGTTTTATGTAGAAAAAATATAGATGGAATGTTTTATGTGTTAAAAACATACTGTTAGAAAAACACAAGGCCTTTATGATCATTGTATTTTTTAGAGGTTTGAAATGTTTATGTATACTATAATAATTTTTGTAAAAGTATTAGTTCATCATTGTTTGTATCAGGGGATATGTTTAGTAAAAAATTTAACCTAGGATGAAAAATCATTTCTGATTACCCTAGGGATAAATCTTAGAATAATATTAATTATATTAAAATATCTTAGAATAATGGTGGAGTATAGAGTGAGTATTTTACATAAAAATACATCCCTATACAGATTCTACAATTTGATGTGGTTTTTGAATAGATGTACATTTGGGGTAATAAATCTGAAAAAATATGTGTTGGGTATGACTCATGAATTACCTATTACATAAAAATAGGTCCTTCTAAACACCTAGATTGACACTCCAAGGGAATATGTTTTAGAAATTGAAACTCTAGTTATGACCCATAATTGGGTATTTTAATATATGATGGTCCAAGGTATCCTAGGATAAACATAAGGATTCTTATATTGAAATTAAAATTTTATGATTTAGACATATTCTAAATATTTTTTTGGATTATTTTATTTTCCATATTTAATAATATTTGATACACAATGATTTATTTGTTTAGTTAATGTAGGGAACTAAAAGGAATTGGGATAACATTATTTGTGATATAGAATTTGTTGATTAGAAAAAAATGGGATGATTAATGTAGTGTATTATATTGTGATTATTTATTATTATTTACCATGATATATGAATAAAAACATGAAACTTAACCATCTCTTAGGCTCATTAAGGAATAAAATGATAAAAATCACTGAGATTTCCAGTGGTGGATACTATAAGTAAATTAATATTCAGTTTCTTGTATATTAAAAATGTTGAATGAATCACATGTGGAAATGTATCAAATGAATGATAATATTTTTATAAGTGTAGAATATTAGATCAGTGTATATAAATTTTGAGGAAAAAATGAAATTTTAAGATAATAAAATGGATACAAATAAAGGATTTTATAAGGAATCATCAATGGTTGAATTTTATAAATTTGGAATTAATGGGATTTATGAAAATCATTTTCCCAGGGGAAATGTTCAAGAAGATGATCAAAATTTCTCTATAGGAAAAGTATTATTTTTAGATGATTAAGTGACTATAAATAACATATGAATATAATGAGTTGTAAATGAATAAGATGATGAATCTTATTAAATGGTTTAATAATTAATTAGAATGATTTAAATTCTTATGTACTATAATTATATAATTATTTGAATCATGGAATTTATACAAAATAATTTTTCTATTAAAGTTTTTTCATTATGTATTTTTAAGATTACATTTAATTTTAATAATGAACTAGTTTATATATTTAATGGAAAAGTGATAATATATTAAAAATACATAATTTATGGAATGATAATATTAGATATCTGATTCATATTTTAGAAATTAGTTTATCAGGTAGAAAATAATGAGATAAATAGAATACATTAATGGTTGGAAAATATCAAAAAAAAATATTTGGAGGTAAAGGTTAGAAAAAGTATTTAATGAATACTGTTGTTTTATAAGATGATAATAACTTTAATTATAGTATTATAGGATCATTGAGAATTATGAATATGATCATAAAAACAAATTTCCCATATTTTCATATAAAATGGAATCCCACAAGCTGGGTGACAATCCATACCATCTGGAATGGTCATGGGGATAGAACCCACAACCGACGACTACTATTGGTGAAACTCCCACCACTAGACTACATTATGTACTGAGTAGTATAAATTTCAATATTTACATAGATTAATTAAATATTAAATATTATTTTTATTTTTTGAAACATATTATATAATCCAGAAAATTTATTTTTTAGTGACTAATGATATTTTAGGTGATTCTTTATTCAGTTGTAGTATACATAACCTTTTGGTTTAATGTAAAGGATTATTTGGGAAAACATTTATTATGGTTTTAGAGATTTAAGTTAAAAGGGTATGAGATAACCTTTAAGGTTGAAACCTTATTTAATGTTATGTTTATATATGTTATTTAAGATATATGGTTATTTAATTGAGGAATGATCTAGGGTAAACCTTTTGTTTCATTGTTAAATTTATTAGATTAATATTGTTAGAGATATTTTGGTTTATCTATTTCCTTGTGATACCCATTTTGTATTTCATATTAATAACGAGATTATCTTGTTACTCTTATGGATCATATGATTTTCTAAATGTTAATTTTAGTGTTTCATGCATTCAAATTCATATTAAATTTTCATTTCATTAGAACAAAATTTGAAATTGGATAAATAAAAATGACTGTATGAAATTGTGTTTATTAAATAAAAATATACGAAGTAAGTATATTTTTTTGGTATTCTATATCGTGATAAAAAAATAATCTGCCAACCCTAAAAAAGGATCTATAAAAAAATTACATTATTGCATTCATATATTTTAATTCAATGATATTATAATTTAATACCAATTTATAGCTTCGGGATTTTTAAATTTCTATTTATTATACAAATTTTTTTATTTGTGATATATATATCTCTTCATAATTATTTATTATTTTCTTCTATGTCTATATTTTTACTTCCCAATAATGATCTCCAACTTAGAACCCAGGTTATTTTTTATTCTAGATGACCTTCATATTTATCTTTGAATATTTATATGTGGATAGTTTATTAAGAATTTTTAATATGTGATTTTCCATCAACGTTACGTTCAAATTTTATTCCCTTGATTAATTGTAATAATATTAATGTGCAAGGATATAATTTATTTATGGGGGTTGAATGTATCACACCAAGATTTTAATATACAAACATAATTTTGAAGTGTGTAGTTGACCCAAAACACATAGGATAGAAGATAAGCTATCATCCTAATAATTTATTATATATCTCTTTTTAAATATAATCTCTTTGATATCTTGCAATGTACTCAATACATAGTTTTAACAAAACACACTAAAATATTAAAATATTATTATTTAAATGTTACCATTATAGTCTAGACATTACGTTTGTGGGTATGAATTATCTTAATGAATTATGAAAATTATATTTTTTACAAATATATTTAATAAATAAAATTGATATATGATTATTATAAATTAAATATAAAATAAAAGAATTATTTTCTAAAAAAGCTTTTTTTTGAAAATTTGGTTTAATCACACTTTTCAAAGATAATTTAAAATTATCATATAAATTATTAAGAAGTTTTTTTATATATAATAAAAATTATTTTTTAAATCATCCTATAGATATTAACTATGTGTGAAATTTCATAATTTTTGGGAAAATATTAATTTTCTTTGAATAGTGAAAAATATTGATTTTTTATAAATTTTTCATTTCAAAAAAACATTAAGTAATTTAAAATAACTAAAATTATTTTTTAATTTTATTCGAAATTAACATTTTTTTTATTAATTTTTATTGTATAAAATTATTTAAAATAATTATATTTATACTAGATTTAATAATAGGTTTATTATTTGGATTAAGAGCACATTTTTCTAAAAAATATTTTTACTTGCATAATGATTATCCATATTAAATAATTAAAATAATTCTTTAATGCGGAATGATTTAATTGAAAGATATATTTAATATTTCTCGAATTAGGAATATAAATTTATATAATTATTATTACATGGAATATAGTTATTATAAGACAATATTTTTGTTTAAAATGCATTTCTTGAAAATAACAAACAACATTTATATGGGTTTCATCATAAATAAAATTATACCACTTATATTCATAGAATTTGGGAAAATGTATTTTAAATTTTTAACATGAATAATTTATCATATATAATATGGCGTAATTAGTTTTTTTACCACAATGAATAAGTAAAACAATAAAAATTATTTACAAAGGTTAAGGTAAAAATGGGTTTACTAGGAGGTTAATCAAAAAAGATATGGTCAAATAATGACAAAAAAAAATCAAATTATTATTATATAGTCAAATAAACAACTTATATACTATAAGGATTAATAATTGTACATTTTTGAGCCCATAGGCATGAAATTTAAATTGGTGGAATTCTTTATATTTTAAATTTCCAATAGTGTCCTCTCCCCCGCTAATAAAAGGCCACCACATATCTTTTTCACTTCCCTGTTCCAAAACCCATTGGGTAAACAAAATCCATCCATAATCAGTTAAATAAATAAATAAACTATTATTATATTCCTTATTTTGGTAATAAAGACTACCTAGTAAATATTTTAGTCGAAACTAACAGTGGTATTCCTAAGAAGAGGTAACATATTTAACCAAGAGTTTTATTTTTTTTACTCCTACCACTCCTAAAATTATTTTTTAAAACATTATAATATAATATAATTATTATATTCTTTATACTGAGATTTTTTTTAAGATTATTTAATTTCTAAATTCAAATTTTCCTTTCTCAAATGGGTAACAAAATAATTGATCATGTTTGTATAAGACTACAATGTCACAAATCAACGTAATCTATTTTCCATCGCCACTTCTAAAGGTATAATATAAGGATTTATATAATAATTATAGATTATATTTATGATATTATCATTCCTCAATAAATATAAAATCAATATAATGTGTCTACTTTCTTTTTCGTAGATAATGTGATAACATCTTTTATGTGTACGGTGGTCTATCGCGTCATAATGTGATGTTATTCGTTTTTAACTAGTGATTGATATGGGTGCTAATAAGGATTAATTTGATTTTTTACATATATGATATTAATTAAATTTTAATAATTATATAATATATTTAGATATTTTCTATTTTATAAAATTATAATCCATTATATAAATTAAAATGTCCCTCGTGTGGGTAGTGGACTACTACCTCACGAAGGAGTGTGATTTTTTTTTCACATATGCTATGCAAGGAAGATAAAAAGCGATGAATCTAGTGTATATAATATATATATATATGAAATTATATTGATATTGTAAAATTTTAATTCTATCTACCTTTTTACCCATTTACCCAGTAATGAAATGATAACGTTGATTGAGTGTGCATATGCCCTATCATCTCCATGAAGCACTGAGATTCATTATCCATGTTATAAATTCAGTAATTATTATAAGGATTCATCTAATTGGAAAAATTATATTTATAAGATTAACATCATTATGTCAATTATTAAACTATAACCTATGTTCAAGATCTGTAAATATCTTGATGAAACATTAATGAGAAAATAAGAAAATTAACACCCAAATCAATAGTGATAATAAAATATTATTAACAAATGAGTCATAATATTTTAGAAAATGATCATATGTGATATTATAAATAACCCTATGACTCATGTTCATTTTAATATCATCTCTAAATCTACTATAAACTATTTTAAATTATTCTCAACTAAATGGATATACTAGGTAAGGGGTTTCATAACTCAATTCTTAATTATTTGGTTATACGAATTCATTATTGATTATATTATATAAAAATAATGTGTGAATTAAAAAAATATCCATAAGTTATATTAGAATTATAATTTTTGTGGATATACAGTTATTAAAAATGATCACTAAATTTATTTACGCCCAATTAAATGATACAAACTCTTTAAGGGATTCATGTCAAACAACCTCATTGATGAAAATTGTTCTTTTCTGCTGCTAGTTTATTTTTAATTGTGTATAAACTAATGCATTACATACTATACATTGAATCCTTTTAATTTCATGATATTTGGTGTTACAATTCATCTAATTATATCAATGAAATCTATAATCAAAATTTATGAAATGAGGTAAGGGATTACGTTTTAATATCATATTAATCAAGATTGCATATTCTTGAATTTAAATTATTAGAAAAAATTTGATAATTTTATAATAAACCCATTTAATTTTATTCTTCAATAATTATTAATGGTTTTTCAATGGAATACTACCATTTCACACTCATTGTTACTTAAAATAATTCATAATTTTTTTTAAGAAAATCCAATTTCATTTTTATATTTGCCCAAAAAACATCTTCTTCGAAATCCAGATTTTCTAAAAAAATAAAAAAATAATTAATTATGGTTGGTTAATGTAATTTTACCCTTAATTGTATTTTTATGAAATTTTATAAAATATTTTTTTTTCAATATATTTACAAATAAGGTACTTTTTCACTTTTATTACAAAATATTTGAAAAGATGATTTTTAATGCATTGGGATGAACAAAACTATTCTACCATCGTGACTCGACATTTTTTTAAAGATTAAATTTAAATTTTTAATTTTTTTTTTCAAAAATGATTTTTATTTAATGTTTTATAATGATTTATATTATAAATATGTTTTCTTAAATATTTAGTAATATTTTCCACTATAAATATTCAGATTTATCATTAAAAATCATTTTATATCTAACACAACTTCTATTGATATTACTCATAATGAAAAGTTTAATTTTTTCAGGAATATTTCATTAAAAGTATTTTCAATAAGAAAAATATTTTTTTTTATGTTTTTATTATATTTTTTTATATATTTCTCTAACATTTTTACTTATATTATTGTCTCTTCCTTTTATAGAATATGATAATTTTTATGATCATTTACCAAATTCATTCGTTATGAAATTTACTTTGATTATGATATGAATCAATATTTTGAAACCCATTTTATTTCTGTAGACAATTATAATGTTATTTCTTTTGATTTATTTCATTTAGGAAACCCACATAGATCATGAAAATGTTTTTATGGGTGCACCTAGATATTTCTCCAATGCGTTGGTTAATTTTATTGTCTCTTGGGACGTCATGTATAGGATTAGTATAAACTAACTCCATTATGGGAATTTTGTGTACCGCATTATATTTTATAGGAACTTAGCCTTAAATCATGTTTAATTAATTTTATATATTGATGAAAAATTTTCTATACTATGATGACCATTTGATACTATGATCACTATGTTATGATTCTATGTGATTACTCTTGTTACAATTATTTTATGTTATTTATATAAATGACTCATATGTTGTAATTTATTATCTTCTTTACTCCATTAAGATGATTTTTAGGTTACCCATTTCATTATTCATTACCCAAGTTATCCCATTCATATTTTAGATCTAGAACGTATTTTAGTAGCCCAATACAGTAAAAAAATAATGGTTCATGTTTTATGAATAAGAACCTTTTCTTCTATAGAAATTAGGCCTTTATGATCCTTTTGTTTATTATTGGTTATTTATTTTTATAAATCATGTGAAAATATTTTTAAATTCATTATTTCATCATATTTATATGAATGTGGCTATTTTAATGAGACGCATCATGGCACATGTAATTGGATATTTTTTGGAATCAGTGTAGTTCAAGTCATTTCCAGGTACATTTATTATAGTTATTTTTTTTGTATTATTTTATTCAGTCTCTATACCTATGAGTTTTTTATATAAAAATATTTATAAACAGTTTAATATTTATGATATTATATTAGCATTTGGGTTTTTGACCAACTATTTATTTCACTAATACAGATCATAATGGAATATATAGAAAAAAAGTATTTCAAAATAGTTTCAAAATAATGAAATTTAGTGTGTGAAGATTACATATCTTGATGTTTTTTTAAATTGATTTTTCAAATTTTAAATTCTATTAATAAAATTACCAATTGAATAATATTCCATCAATATTAGTTACTATTAGATTTTTTGTTCCTTTTTCCAAAAATAAAAGATAACTTATTACTATTCCTTCATACCTGGTGATGTGGGAGAAAATTTTAGAAATGTAATGGACATATAATATTAATTATTTAAATACTTATATATTATAAATAAACTCATTTCTTTCATAAAAATAATTTTAAAAAATTATAAGAGATTAATTTTTAGAGATAATATGAATGAAGAGCACAAATTTGTAATACATTATTACAAAGGTGACTTCTTATTTATATTTAATACATTTTTTGCAAGAATTAAAATTTTATTTTTGATTGAAGAATAATATTTGAGCACATTTTTATTAGGAAGAATTAGTAATATAATTTGAGAAATGTGTTTTATGATTTTTGTTATAAATACTTTAATATTGGAAAACATAATAATTCCATAATGTTTCATTTTATTATGAAATTTCCTTTAATTTATCTTATATATATATTTAATATAATTTTTAAATTTTTTATTGTTTTATTTGGTGATTTTTGTGACCCTAAAACTTATATCGAACATGTTGTAAAGAATAAAAGAAGTGAATTGGTGGACTATTTCATAGGTTTTATAGGATTTTAGTTCAATATTCATATACATTTTATAGTTAAAAGTTTAAATTATTAAGGTTAAGTGGTTGGAATTTGTGATTTGGATTTATTATTTTGTGTTCTATTTTTTTCTCAGTTAGATTGTTGTACTATTGGGATCTTATATTTAAAATTAATATTTTAAAAATAATTTTTCACATTAGTTATTTTACAATAGGTATTATAATTGAAAAACTAAATATTTGTTTCTTATTGTTTATTATTTAAAATACATTATAATCACTTCCCATTTTGGAGTTTTAGACTTATTTCTTTGATGATTTTTTTAAAACTGGATGAGAATTTTATTTTTCACATTAGTTATTTTATAACCAAATTAAAACCCTATTTATAAATTTTTTTAAATATTTTAAGGAAATATATGTTGAAAAAAAATAAAATAATGAGAAAATCCCAATTATTCACTAGTGACTATATTAGGTTCTTTATTGAATGAAATATATGTTGTCACATGCTTATTCATGGGGTTGTAAGTTGTTTGTTATAGAAACTGCCTAAAAATGTTTTGAAAACCAATGAATTATGTTCATATTTATATGGTATCTCAAGGAATCAAGGGAATACAATCAATACCACCTCTTAGATAAGAAGTTGATTATCACTGAAAAATAAATTTTCCTTGACATCGATCACATTCCCATGAAGAATAGTTTTAACAAAAATGATTATGAGGAATTATATGGTCAATATATACAATATTTGGTGTAGGAATAGATTCTATAGGTCCCCATGGAATATTATTTTCTTGAAACAATATTACTATGTTGGATCACAAAATGGGTTAATAAACAAATTTATATGGTTTTAGAATAACAAAAGATTATGAATTTCTATTATTTGACATTAATTATCCTCATTATTACAAGGACAAAGTATAGGTCCTGAATACTACAATATGGATTTCATGTATTAGAACCAATTCTAATTTTTGTTTTTTACACAAGTTGGTGTAAATCTCCATTAGTGAAAATGGATATTCGATAAAAAACAGGACATAAAGGAATATAGAGTTACTAAAAATTTCGTCTAGTGAAAAATGATTTAAATTGTGTTAAGTAATTACTATGATGAATCTTTTTTTGTCGTTTACTTTTTTATAGCCATCAAAATTTGTCATTCAATAATATTATTCATAGAATATTTGATTTCAAAGATAGATTCAATAATAATTTTACATAATGGAAACCATCATGAAGGTGTCTATATGACCCATCCAAAATGTTTTATGACTATAGTTAATGAAAATAAGATATAAAAGTTACAAAAATAAATTTATTGTCTAATGTTGGAATCTTGACCATGGACCATTCATTCGGATGAATCCATAAGGGAATTTGGGTTCCTGTGGAATGAATTTGATCCTTGTGTTTAAATACAATTTAATGGGAGTATTCTTATATTCCTAGTAGTATATGGGTGTAGAACATTACTTATTAGAAATAGTAGACCAATGTTTCATTTAGTTAATGATTTGTTAAAAAAAATGATTCTCTATATAGGATATATGTAATGTATTATATATCCTTAGAATAATTATCATACATTATATATCCAAATGGATTCTTCAAATAAGTGAAATTGCATAAATCGACAGTATACCAAGGAGAATTTTATTGAACAATTCAATGGGGGATTCAGTCCCATGTCACATGGTATACATATATATAAGAAACTATATTCCTAGAAAAATAGGATAGAATGATAGATAGAGAGATAATGAGAAATAACCCATTCAAATCTTATACAATATATACCATGTATATGCTGTTGTATACTATCCTGATGTTGTTTACACATTAATCATGGTACATAGATATCATATTTATTCAGGAGAACATCATTTGTTTTCATTGAAGGATATCATTATGTATCAGAGGCTTACTAATGATATGTTCTTGGTATATACAAGATATGATAACTAATTTAAAAAATGATATACTGATTATAATTTCCAAATTGATCAGAATGATTTGTAACCGTAGTTTGGATATGAATTCAGTATCAATAGAGAATATATGAGATGGAATTGTATAGTAAAACATTTATTTTTCCTTTTATAAAATATTTTTAGTATATAATGGAATGTAATGACTTTAAAAAATCATTTAGTATTTGAAACATTATATATGAGCTTGATATGTTTCTTCATAGTTTTTATCCTATAACATTGTATTTTGATAATATTATAGTGTTGTTGCTCACAAAGCTGTCAAGGTAATATCAATAGATAAAGAAAATATCACATATTTTAGGATTTTTCTCAACGGGGTAAAATAGTTTTGAGTGGAGTTTCCAGGGAAGAAACCTTGGTGTCCCCATGGATGAATCCATATCTTAGTAGATGTATGAACATCCAGTAATATTTATAAGACTAAAGGTTGTTAGCATTTGTCCCTACTGTAGGTGGGTTCCTATTGTATTTTATTACCAATAAACGAAATTTATATACTTTTTCTATTCTTGTATTCATGTATTTGTGTTATATAATTATTTTAATTATATCATTAATGTTATTCATTATAACATAGTATTTCATATTACCCAAAGAGTAAATGTCATAGTGAAATATCATAGTAATTCCCCACTATGACAAGAACCAATAAGTTATCCAATAATTTGTTTAAATATAATTTGTATAGTCATGTGATATCATTTAATATGAAAAAAATGATATAGGTTATCTAGTGTAGAGGATCATAGGAGATTGAGACAATTTCCAGTGGTGAATTCCCTACATAATCTTCAATGTAGAAGACTATAAGGACATTAACTAATAATATGAAATATATATATATATAATTTTATATTACCATATATGGGCGTGTGTAATGATTCTTTGAAATTATAATTCTTATTCATAAATTACATGAGTTTTCTACATCAATGTTTTCATAAAAAATGGGACAATATATTATTATAGAGAGGTAAGATACATCTGGTGCATCATGAGGGATATTTCCTTAATGAATAACATTAGTAAAAATTTATCCATTTTGTTCTTTAATGTAATATGACATATTAAGACCATTGATAAGAATTTATCTTCCACATTTTGTCCATATCCATAGCGGTGTATCTGACAATCATTTTTTTACAAAGAAAATAAAAGATACATCTGGAACATAGGTTGAGGACACTTTCATAATGATTTCATTATTATAGTAATCGAGGTAAATTAAATATATTATATAGCATACGTTTAGAGGAGGTCACATGTTTCTGTAAAGTTAACTTCTTTATCCATGAGATAATTTGTGTGTTGCTAAAAAATAACCATGTAAGTTAGAAAATGTTTCGTAATTCTACTGAGAAATTATCCTAGAGGGTCACGCACTAGGTCTATTAAAACCTCAATTAAATTTCAAAAAAATTTAACATGTTCTATAAATATTAGACCAATATGTTATTAAATAATTATTCATGTTGAGTTGATCGCAAAAATGCATTCATCTATTATTTGAGGAAAAATATATATGGGTTGAATATTTAATATATATGTACTTACCAAATAATTATTTTCTCATTACATGAATATAACATAATTATTTATTCTCATTTTTTCATAGGGTAGTAAAATAAATATTTATTTAGGTATATGAAAAATTAATATATATATATATATATATATTAAATTATTTTGTGAACATAAAATTTATATATTTATTAGAGAATAATGCAATGGTATTTATTTAATTAAATAAATAACAATCATTTAAGGACTTAAGAATTATGTGGAGGGCTTGTGGGATGAGTTATATGGAATCATGAGAAATGTAATATTAAATATTATTTGAATAATGGATGATGAACATATTTAAAAAAATATCCATTTTATCAGTATGTTTATGTAATCTTGAGTAAATAATAATAATAATATTTAGACATGGGGTTCCTTATTAATTAATTAAATAATAAGGGGATTTACACAATAATATATTTTATAACCCTATCACTAAATAAAGAGGATATGTAATTTTTTACAATCCTATTATTTACTCCATCATTGAGAACATAAAATTTTGTTGAGATTCATCTCAATTTTTAGGGATCTACCTTCATCTAAAACTCTAAAGAAAGTATAACAATCATCTTCCAATAAAATATATAATATAATTCTTATTTAAGGATAATGTTTTAGTCAACATCAATCTCAAGAAAACATTATTTTTTTTATTCTAACACATGAATAATTATATGATGATGATCATAGGTCTATGAAGCACATGTAGATCACTATTATAGAGAATTTACCCATGATTCCTCTAAAATGAAAAAATATAATAATAGTGTTCTACTAAATCATTGACAATGAGATAATTATAAGATCATACTATTTCCAAAACTATCAATAAATTAATTATAAATTACATTTTATGATCCTTTATTTTGGTTTTGAGATTAATATTTCAAATAATATATGATTCAATTTTGTTTGTCACATAATTATTTAATATTTAAATCCTGGGTTAATGATTGATTATGACATAAATAAATATTTTTCATGTTTCAAATAATGCTTATACATTTCTTGGAACCTGTGAAATTCTCTTCCCAACAGATGATTCATCAACTAAATCTATATATTTCAACTATACTGTAACATGGTGAAACACCTATGATGTCATCCTATGCTAAAAGTACCACATTAAAGATTATTTTTTTCATTTTTATCATGATATACGGTCAATATCCAATAAAATTGACAAATCCAGCACAAAAATATTTCCATTATGATTCCAGATTTCACATAATTTGAAAAGTTTTGTTTAATGATGATATGTGATAAATGACATTAAATGCATCACATACCCAAGATTTGTTATAGATATTGAATCCCATATAATTTTTCAAAGATAATCACTAAACCCAATGTTATATCAAGCCAAAATACATTATATATTATCACTCAAACATACACTAGATATATATAACATCATATTTCATTTACAACTCAATTAATTTTCAATATAAAACACATGTTATTTTGGATACAACTTACTCTAATGGTCCAAATTCACTAATCGTTTTAGTTTAACTATACCAATGACAATGTTAATTAATAATTTTTTTTATGACCCCCACACACTCTTCAATATATCATTACGATCAAATTAAGTATAGTTGTGAGTTATGAGACCTTGATCATGATTATGGACTTTTGAAACATATTCATGGTATGTGGGGACCAATGTAACATTCCATTCACCAATGTTGTTAAACCAAGAAAGATAGTAATGGACTAGAGAGGCGGCACATAATCCTTGGGAGAGATAATTTTATTGAGATACTATATCCTGACCATCACTCTTGTATTCATAGAATAACTATACCTGACAAATGAAGATAAACATTATCATCTCAATGACACATGAAAATATATAGTGTATATTCAAATATTATAAATAAGGTATGGAAATTAATTTCCCCCATTATATTAGTTGGTTTTCAGTTTCTGATAATGTATGCTCTATGACATTGGTTTTTATCTCTCACGAAATTTGATTATCCCTTCATTAGTGGTTATTATAGTGGGGGAGATCCTTTTATATAATGAATTTATAATTAATTTTTAATTATTATTATATTTTGAATTTATGTTTTAACATTTTATTCTTGGTTATTTTTTACAGTATTCAATATCTTATCATTTTTTATTTACATTTTTTCATTCATACATTCCCTCTATTTAGTGACCCCAATATATGGTGGTACACGTGTGATCATGTAGAAAAGTTCTTGGTTGTCATTTTTTCTAAAGGTAGAACCTCCTCATAATATTATATTAGATAATATCACCAAATTTATATGTTCCATATAGTTTAATTTTATATCTTTATTAGAGTATTGGGGGATTTCTCCTCACTCCCCCATGAAAAAAAGAAGTAAGATCAATCTGCATTATTTACTTCATTAGTTAAACTCACCTAAACTACTTTCTAAATTTAATAAGATAATTCTTATTGTTGTCTATTTGATAGAAAATAGGATAAGGATTCAAAATTTAAAGATCTATGATAGTGGTTTAATAAAACACCTAACCAGGGATTAATCACTCATCTGTTCTCTTTAAAATTTATATATGTCTTTTATCTCACCCAATTTCATCAGAATTACATAAACACACTACATATATTAACAATTAACACTATAAAAATAATAAGTAACCTTCATTTGTGTCATCAAGTGGTTCCATTTGATTTCATTAAATTTGAAGTGAATTTTTTGAACAACTTTCAATAAGGTGAAGTGGAAATACAACATCAATTCAATACACATCCAATAGTTGTATCATAAGGGATCAAAATAACTGGTCATGTGAAATAATTCCAACAAATATATCATATAGTTTGAATAAAATAGTTTATAATCTCATACAATTGTTCTTAGTATTTGTAGAGATTTCTGAATTTTATGAATTAACAATCATCCATGATTTTGAGTCTCATAGAGTTCGTACAAATCCTTCATTCCAATCCGCCATAACACGTTACTTAATATATTCTATAGATTCATATTATATTAATAAACACTGAAAAAATAATTTGAAATAAAATTAACATAAAATTCCTCTTGAGTATTATTTTGTTGATTTTTAATAGTAGTATTTAAGTTCTTATGATTTCATTACATGTTGGATTTCTTCTAGTAAAAAATATATTTTTCACTATACTAATTTTGAATATAATTTATAACAGTTATTGAATTAATTATGAAATTGATATTTCTTCAATTCAATGGATTCTTAATTTTAAGTTGTTGGGACCATTAGCTAGTGGAGTATGATTTTTATATATTTATTTTCAATAAATGTTTTGATGGTAATTGGATGTTGTTAGTGGGATTTTTACAATGATCTCATGTTCGATCACATTTTAGAAAGGTAGGACATTTCCATATTTTTATAGATCATTTAGATATTTGATCATGAAATATAAAAAATACATTAATGAATTATCAGGTTGAACATAAGTATTTTTTTGTTGAAAATTATATTTTTTATATTTCATGGAGGTCGTCATAGGAGTGAATGTGATATTCATAATGCTAAAAAATTTCTTTATAAGGAATAAGGTTATCTACATAAAGATTATCCAATTATTTTTAAAGATGGATGAAATATTTATAAATATATGTGGTTAATGTTTAGGTCGTAGTAGTATTTCTTAATGAATTTCTAATTTTATGTATGGATATAATTGAACTTCTAATAGAAATTTTTACTATTTATAAAGATGAATGTGTTTTTCATGGATGGAATTAAATGTAAATAATGAATATGAAATGTAAAAGGGGAACTAAATAAGGATTTATTACTAGTTTCTTTGGGATAATTTCATTTTGAATGAAATAGTTATAGGATAACACATGAGGTTTTTGTACATTTCCTCATTATAAGTACCCAAACATCAATGTATCTATATCATCAAGCATAAATGAAAAACACAGTTGGACACATAGATTCCATTGTATATTATTATTCATAATTTATGGTTCATA
This sequence comes from Viscum album, assembly GCA_963277665.1. NCBI lineage: Eukaryota > Viridiplantae > Streptophyta > Magnoliopsida > Santalales > Viscaceae > Viscum > Viscum album. The sequence goes on from OY728140.1 coordinate 1,154,334,604, forward strand.
TCCTATGAAAAAAATTATGGATTGAATCTAATATTTAAATGTTTGAGAATAATTTTTAGAAAAGTTTTTTTTGTAATTTTATCAAAGATTTTTATAGAAAATCAAACGGGCATTTGAAGGAGAATTTTCAAAAATATTTTTTGGGAATAAAAATATATAAAATAATAAGATTATTAAATGTATGGAATTATAATAGAATATTATACATCAACAATGATTTATATTTAAATATACTATGTTTAATTAAATAATATTATGAAATTAAATAGTTGTGAATAATTCAAATTTGTAGATGAAAATTGTTTTAAAATTAATGAGAGGATTAAGATAATTAAAGATATGTTATTTACATAAATTTTATTAGAATAATATAAAAATGAATTTAATTTTAATGTCATGAAACCCAAATAAAAATAGATTTGTGAATCTTGATGTTATTTCTTTTAAATATCTAGAATAAAGAAGAATAAGGATAGAAAGAGATGAATGAAAATACACGTTATTTTTTGTGTTTTTATTTAAATTGTTGAAAAATAATATAATCAACCTATGAGTTGTATATTTTAATTTTTTGTAACTCAGGAAGTGCACAAGAGTTATAAAAGAGATAATTCTATTGGTATTGATAGTGAACCATTACCAAATATTTATAATAACAAGAGAAGGTTTTATTTTATGCTAGTACATCATCAACCTATTGATGTATGTTATTTGATCTAGGACATAATAGAAATCCTTATAAAATTATGTGTCTTTGAATTCATTTCTATAATTCATATTTCATATGTTTTCATGATAAGTGAACATATTCACTCTACTTTTTCATACAAGAGATAATGATCCAAATGCTGAAAATAAATTCACAGGTAAATTCATGCCCCCTATTTGGGTGTTTTTGGTGGTTGTTAAAACACTATGTATCAAAACAATAGGTTTATGGTGATTAATTTATAATCCAAAATTCATTTATTTGCTGATAATTATTTATCATGCTAGGAGTTACATTGATTTATGGGAGTGACTACCATATTTAGATGAATAAAATGAGATTTAATTTATTATATCTATGAAATGTTGTTTTCATAAATTATCACAATGGATCACTTTTTTTTAAATTACATATGACCATTTGAGATAATATATTTCATAATTATAATGCAAGAAAAATATTACTTGATATTTTGCATTTTGAAATTATATATACAATAATGTGATTAGATTTTCTATAAGAAATTCAATGTGGGATAAGTTAACTGATATATATAAATGTTAAGAAATGGATAGGTGTATAAATTTTTATTTTTTGTAATTAATGTTTAAATGTTAAAATATTTATCCTAATGAAAGTATTGATTTGTTCTTTAACAATATTTGTATTTAGTTGTAGTTATCTAATATATGGTGAATAAATTCATGATTTTAATATTTTTAAGAAAATATTTTGGTGACTTCCACCTCTATAGAATTATATTATATTTGTTTTTGATGATACAAATATATCTAGGTTATCATTTTTTGACTTTCCCAATAGTTTGGTGGATTATGAAATCTATGTAAATCCTATATGAATAATAAAATATTCATTCAAAGTGATGAAATACAATGTAATGGAGACTTTAGACATTAATAAATAAGTTCATGATATAAACAATGTATATGAAGAGTCATTTTATCAATTTTTCTGAAATTAAATAGGGTTGAAATCATGTTTGAATGAAAGATACCCATTTCTTCTTTTTGATGAGATAAGGTGGGAAAAATTATTTCCAAATTCTCTAAAAGATTTAATAGTGTTGGATATAAAATGAAGTATAGTCTAAAGCCAAGAATTAGGTCTCCACTAGAAGAGAAATTTATCTAGTAATTTATTCTACAATGAAGTTTCAATGAAAGAGGAATGTGTTCAAGGAATAAAAATAATTGAATATTAGATTTTAGAATAAGAATTGTATTTTGAATCAAACAATGAGGTTATGATTTCTCTAGTGGAAAAAAATGAAATCAGAAGAAGAGGATGATCAAGAGACTCAAGGCACGGATAACCGCAATGTTTGACTAGAAGGATCTTGTAAAGATAAAGATATTATATAAAAGAAGGGTAAAAATTATTTTATAAATAAACCCATTGAATAAATTGATTAACAAGGTTATTAAATTGATATAATATTGGAGGTGATAGAATATCTTCAATAAGGTCATACAAATATTGGAGAAATTATTAGATACAACATTCAAATTGAAAAAAATATTTATGAAATTCATGATCTGAAATATATATAAATGAAAAAAAATATGTTGAGATAATTCTCTATAAACAAAATCTGTTACATTAAAAGGAATTTTTTAAACTGAAGTAAAATCAGGTGAATAAAATAATATGTTGTAGTCTAGGACATTACCCAATTATGATGTATTATAAAGGGATAAATGAGGTACAATGTGGTAATTGTTGGGGGTACATGATATCAAAGAATAATACATGATATTAATCATAAAAGGGGAAGAATGATGTGTAAGAAAATTTTATATTTTCAAAAACTACTCATCAATCAAATAACTAGACTAAGTAGGATGGATGTGTAGGAGTGGAATTGGATAAATATTTCTAGTTATTAAATAATGGTTTCTGGAATTATTTTCTACTTGAATAGATAATATAAAATTTTTCAATGCTAAATAATGTAAGTACCACCAAGAATAGATCGAAGGATAATGCATTTATATCATTTATCTCAAAGAAGAAAAAAAAATTTGTTATATCTTTAAACGTTATAACATTTTACATAAATATAAGAATTATTGGAAAGAAAGGGGAAGAAATTTCTCCCATAGAATATAATTATAGGGGAAGAATAATAATATTATCCAATTATCCTATTAAATTAATTACATAATTATAAGATTAAGGCTGATTTAACATCACATTCAATGTGAATCAACAATAGGAGGAAACATTTATAATACTTATTTTATTTTTTTCACTCTTACAAATATAATATAATGATTAAGAAATTGAATCTGGGAGATTTTTCACTCAAATAAACTATGAATCATAGTACATGGATCTTTGATAATGGTTTCTAATCCCATGTAATAATTAAATTAAATATTCTAATGAAATTGAAGGAAATAGTTAATGGTACTATTTAGTTCGATAATTATGTGTTATAAATAATTAATGTGCTTAGAAATACATATCGTATATTAGAAGATCTCAAGAATGATGAATTACTTCTTGTTAATGGAGTGACACACAACCTTTTAGGAATAATTCAAAATTGTGACACCATTATCAAGGATAGTTTTGTTTTGAATGGTAGATTCATAATAAGTATAACTATAAATTTTATTATGAGATGATGTTGAACCAATAATGACATTTTTCTAGATTTATAGTTAATAAGGATATTAATTTCACAATTTAGAGAATAAAATATTATGTGGCATTGGTGGGTGGGACATATTAATGAGAAAATTATAGACAATATATTTACGAAGAAGGTTGTGTGGGAGATCCAAAACATGAAATGTTATAGATAAAGAATATTTGATAAATTAAAATTGGATAAGTTGGTAGAAAACATTTTCTGATAGTATATGATGATAATATCTAAGATAATTTTTTTTTGTCCATATAGACATTTTTTGAATAATGAATCTATTGGGAACATGAAAATAATTATATTTAATATTTATATTCAACAATCACTATAGGATAAAATCTGTATTTTTCCTATAAAGTAAGAGGGGGGATATTGATTAAATGAAAAGATTCATAAGTAGGGTGAAAAATAAAAATTTTCATACTATCAAGTATCATTGAAACAATAATTAAGCTAAATATATTTAATTTTAATTTTAAATTTAACATGAAAAAAATTATATTAATAATGAATTATCCTCAACCAAAACATCACATCAGCATTTGGTGTTCTAATATCAAAACAATGTGGTGCATAACATGTTATATACACTACTAATTGAAAGTGATGTATCATAGGTTTACAGGAACTTGTCTTCTTAGGTTGTTTTATATACTCAATACTGGGTTTTATTAATCAATAGATAAGTTCAAACGTCCTGTGAGATGTTTCATCGGTGTATTATATCACTGAAACACAACGTGTTTTTTTTAAAAAATTGTTACATATGAAATAAAATTAAAACTAATGTAAATATAGTTATTTATCATAAGAGGGTGTGTTCTAGGTTACTCAATAATATGAAAAGGCTATAATTGTCTCAGAAAATATGAGAAAATTTATCCAATGAAATGACGATAATGTATTTAAATAGGGATAAATGAAGATAATGGGAAGATCATTCAAAGTTAACATATTTAGAGGATATGAAAAATTATAAATAAATAGAAACTATACAAGGTCTTCAAAAACAATAAGACTCAATGTTCTATAATTGGATGAATATATTGATTAACATAGTGATGATATATCATATATAATGAATGGGAACATAAATTTTTATCATACTAAAATTATGTGAGACAAATATTTTCATACAAAGATAAAAATAATGTGACCAACAAGGAATATTATCCTACTGTACATAATGGAGCTTACATCATTCGAAGAATGGGAAAAGTTGGATAATTATTGAGATCAATGAACAAATAAATAGATTAAATGGAAAATAAACAAAAAAAATTAAATTTATTGACAAACCACAACATCAAAAAATTATATGAACTATGTGGATATTATAATTTATTTATGAGTGTGGTTGTGTGGTTTGAAATAATCCTTGATTAGTGTGAAAATCCTATGGTCATGTTAAAGGAGTTAAGGGGGAGGATACTTTTGATCCAATGCCTAATTATGGTTCAAATATATTATTATTGATAGTTTCTCTACAAATATTCTATATATTAATTCATATTGATATTAAAATAGATTTAATATATATTTTCCCTAATAATTTATTTATATAGAGAAAATTGTGGGTATTTTGATTGGAAGTTATAATAATAATCAATGCAGATTGAAGAATGAACTATATAGACAAAAAAACACTCATATATGTTATTCTCAATTGGAATCATATTTTAATAACTTAGAGTTTAAAATATTAGGATATAATCATAAATTATATGTTATCATTTTTTTGGATAAAAAGTATATAGTATTAGTGCATGTGGATGAAATTATTTTCAAAGTAAGAAAATAATATTCTGTTCCAGTGTTTTTAAAAATGAAGAGTTTATAGTTATAGATGACAATTAATATTGTTTTTTACAACATTATTAGGATTAATTTAATATTAAAATATAGATACACATTTATCTCATAAGTTATGTATACAACTAATAAGGTTATAAATTTTTTGTCATGCATGATTCAAAGACTATATCAACACCCAAAACTACTGGGACCAATAATATATAGCAGAATGATGGAAATATAGTAAATCATAATGTTTATTGAAGGATTAATGATATTAAAATATATTTTATATGGACTCATCCTAACATATAATAGCAATCAAACTTTTATGCTTGGATTAAATTTAATCCCAAATCATAACTTTTAGAAAATGTAAATATGATTATAAAGTACATCAAAGGTAATCTTACATATGGAGTAATCATTTAAGAAATTAATGTGCATGGGTTATTATCCTTCTAAAAATATGAGTCTAGTTACCATTTTAATTGTGTTTGAGTGTGTGGGATGGTTGAAAAAAATTTCAAAACATATCATTGAGAACAGTTATAGATGAATATATTTATTTTATAAAGGCATGCACACAGATTAAGTGGATAATACAACCATCGAAATACATAGGTGAATATTTACAACAGTATCCATATTTTCTTTAACAATATTAGTTCCATTAAAATTATTATGAATATAATTTACCACTCCCAAACAAACCCAAATAAATCAAGTGTTATTTTGATGAAGAAAAATTATTGAATAGGGTTGTCAATATAGAGTATTTTGGGTCTGATCAATTGGTTGATGGTATAGTGAAAAAAACCCTTGGCTACAACATATTTTGAGGAACACAGGTCCAACCATCGAATTTGACCACCAATTACAAACTATGGAGGTTTTTAATGATCCCACATCCCCATTTTATATCATGTTTCACTTTAGTTGTTATATTTTCTACCATGTAATTATATATTATATATTGTAACATGAAAGGTAGAGACACTATAAATGGGAAATTATTTTACTAAGGATGTATTTCTGACCATTAATATATTCTCTTTCCTCCTACATAGAGCCTATGATTATATATGTGTATGGATTTTATTATGGTTAAATTTGTCAATATTATCCAATATTAAATAGATTATTGATATAAATCTCATCTAGTACAATATATAGAATTGTATTTAATTTTTAAAGGGGTATAAGAGAAATGAAAGACCACATGTTGAATAAAAAAATCACTGAACATTTATCTTTTTTATGAGGAATTTTGAGGAATATTGTTTACTTGACAAATTATTTTGGAGATTTCAAACCAAATATTAATGGGAGAATGTTATAACAATATCATGTTATGTTTTATTTTAATCAATTTGTTTTAAATAATTTTTTAATTTTAGTTGGATGTTGATGTAGGTTTTCTATAATGATTTTAAGTTGATCATATTTGAAAATGGTAGGGAATTTTCATATAAAAAAGTATTATTTCAGAAGGAATTTGTGGAATAAAAAAATGTAATTGAAGAAGTATCCAATGTTTTTAATGATTAATTTTTGAAATAGATATCTATATTAGGAAGATGGAGGTCTTAATAAGTATGAAGGTAATCTTATTATGGATTGTAATGATCTTTTGAATGATGAATATAATTGTTAAAATGATAAGTTTTAACTTTTTAAAGAAGAATATATTTTTTTAGACTATCTATGTCTGCATAAGAATAAAATTTATCTTTATGTGGATGTTTTACATCATTTTCATGATAAATTTGTCTTATAAGGATGAAATAATGTCATTTTAATTATCATTATATGGGAATGTGGAACTATATAAGTATTATTTCATAGATCTCTTTGTTTCATTTCATGTATTTAATTTGATGTTAGAGAAACATTTTATGATTTATCATATAAATCATGTGGTTGACAAACAAAACTATAATGTTTCCATATATACATACATTTAAGAAAATAATATTCATCCACATATAATACATTGAATATTATACATCATTGTTTATCAATGATGTAAATTTCAAGAATCTATTACATGATCAATCATTTACTAAGGGATTATAGATGAATTTTTATGGAAGTAATTCTTTTGGATTTATCGATTATTTAAATACAGAATTCATACATGGATTTGAATTATAATTTACTATAAATTTGTGGATATAATAAATAAATTAAATTTTAATAATGTTGAATGAATGTTTTTTATGGAAATGGAATTGTTTAAGAAATAAAATCATGAATTAAAATGGTGGATACTAACATGGATTTATATTGGGAATGTATTTCAGAATTCATTAGAGTATATATAAAGCATAATTAAAATATTTGAGTTATTTTACACTGGATACAGATAACAAAAAATAAAATTAAAAGGATAATCCTCAAAAGGGAGTGGATAAATAAAGTATATTGACATTATTTGGAATATATGGATTGAAGAAGAAGAAGATAATTTTAAAAAACCATCATTATAGTTAGGAGTTTTTATGATAATGAATGGAAAAAACACCAAACATGCAACATGTTGCTTTAATGTATTTCCTTGACTCAAGATGTGTTCAATAGTTCATGAAAATGTATTGATACTATGATCAATAGTGAACCCTTATCAATTTTTTTAATAATTATATTTGATAGTATTACACATGGTTAAATTCTAACCCCATATCCATATTCATTTTATACTAGATCATAGTGGTTATCCAATCAAAACAATTCTTCCTCATATTTATTTATCAGATTCAATTATATCATGTTTTGATAATAAATCAATAGATTCATATTTTTCATTCTAACATGATATAATTTTCTAAATTGTGAAGAGAACGACACATCATAATTCACCCCTCCCCTATATGGGTCTGTCGAGATATGGTTATATAATTGTAAACAATCAATATATTATAAAATTATTAATGGAACTCAACTTCATATATATAAGAAGGAAAAAATTTAAATATCATGGACATTTCATTATTATTAATTTCATATGCACACTTGATAGGTAATGAAAATTGTTAAAAATGTAATTCTAAATACCTGGTATATCATTTATATAATAACTGATTTTATAATGTAACTAATTTATAAAACTCATTTTTTATCTATTAGGTTTCCTGTTGTATTAATACTTATACCATCAGAAGATGGATCCAGAAATTTGTTATTATAGGGTTTATGTTTTCTATTATATTATAAATAATCTATTATGAAGATAATATCTACAATATCAAAATATAGATCTAAACATATAGTATTATCTTGATGATTTTTTTCTTTCGATATAAGAAGAATCATTTATAATGTCATAAACATTATTATTTACTATTTTTCTAATATCTTATTCATTTTGATTACAATTTTCACTTCTCAAAAATTATGTAACATTTATTTCCCCATACAAAATCTACTATACATATTGAGAAATTTATTCATTCAATTTAAATTGCTCATAATATTCACATAGCATCAAAAAATTTTGAATTAACAATTAATATATAAATGGTTTATTTTTCTATCCACATATCAATTTTTTATTGAAATTTATAAAAATATCTTCTATACCTTAACATAAAAAAGTATTTTCTATAGTGATGTAATATAACATTACTCGATAAATAAATTAATGTCTATACATTAAAATAAAAAATATATACATATAAGTATATATTAAAAAAAGGAATGTTTTTATTTAATTATGGTCATTTAAACATAGACCATATTGAAAACTTTAGAGCTACTACTCCACTACAGATCATAAAGGATCATATTTCACCAAATCTATCTAATTTATAAACCTATAGGGTAAACCATGATCTATATTAAATACTTAAAACATAAATAGATGAAAATATTAGAGGTAGTATAAATTTATTAACAAAAAATTTATTTTTTTACATTTCTATTATAACATATGTTATATATATATTAATATTAAAAAATTATTAAAAACATCTTTAATAATAAAAATAATGTGTATATATTGACTATAAAAATACATTACAATTTTATATTACTCATTATATAATTTCAACTAGATTGAATTAGTTTTATGTATGAAAAATGATTAATCTCCACTACATTGGATCGAATGAAATTATACAATATAAAATGAATATAACTATTAAAATTTAACCTAAAAGATTAAAATTAAAATTATTTAAAAAGACCATAATTGAATTACTTTCCATTATAGTTAAATAAATTAATCTTTTTGATAAATTTATTATAAATACTAAAATATTTTTTGACACAAGCATGATTCTCATTTTGAAATATGTTTATCTGAGTAATAAAAAATTCCATAATGAAATTTTTTTAATTAAATATAATTTTTGGGTTTGTTGCTGGATTATTTTCTGATATTGTATGCCAATGCATGAAATATTTTCATGATATTACATAACCAAACATGACAATCAATCCATTTTATGCAATTTTGTTCCTCAACTACTTTATAAAATGGTTTGATTATCATGTTATGCTAGTATTTTTAGAAATATATTATTTAATCATTATATGTTTGTGTATATATATATATTCTAAATATCACATATTATAATTTAATTTTATATAAAATTACTAGAATTAATGTAATCTCATAATCAAACAAAAACCTAACTCGTGGATCTCTTTTACAAGTGAAAGACCATCAACATTATTTCAGGATTTTATATATGGATTTAAACATACACTTTCTCAGTATTAGAATAGTAATATATTAATAACACTAATTCATATAAATTACCATATGTTTAAATACATAATTAATCAAAATGAAATATGATTAATATAATAAATAATTAATAATATAAATTTTTATGGTCTTTAAGGGTAAATGAAAATGAAATAAGTTACACTCCTTTGAGGAAGAATAATTAATAATGTAAAAAATAAATTTATTTCTATAATTCATATAATCGATAATACAAAATAATATAATTCTTTATTAATAATATTATTTAAAATTAATAATAAACTTAATTATTAATAAAATATTCATTAGTAAATAATTAAAAGATTTTATTTTAATTAAAAAGATAATTATTAATCAATAATATTTTTGATAATTAATTATATAATTAAAAAGTATTAATTAATAATTAAGAATTAATGATTACTAATATATTTTTTAAAATAATTACTAGAAATAAATTCTGAGATGTAATCTTATGATAGATCATTAATAATGCGAAATATAATTAATAATATTCTTACTAATATAAATATATTTTTTATTGTTAATTTTTAATTTTATAATATATTTTTAATTGGTTGTCGGTAATGATAATTAAAAAATGAATTCAATACACACACCAAGAAACATCAATAAGTCAACTCACATCTCTCCCCATAATGAATAAAAGGCACTAAATGGACGTATTTTACAATATATTAATGTCATAAATTCCCAATTTCTTGATAAATGAATATTCAGGATGAATTTTTCCTAATGATCTCTGATATAGACGGATTAAGGCCTATCATATTATCTAAACATCACTCAGAGTGATCAATGTTTTTACACTATGTCGCCCCTCCAACCATCTCAATCACAATTTGTTACTCAATTTTTTCATGGGAGGTAGACCCTCAATCCCATATCATAAATCTGTATGGGTAGAGGGTCAGTTTAGAGGATCCATCACACTCATGGAATGTTCAAGATTCCCACATGATGACACCTATGTGTCTTCATAATTTGTCATCTTATAGACTCATTGTGGCATCCACCTAGTTACATGATCATAATTTTATCCAGTTAGAATGTTTCCACCCTAAAAAAATTGATCTGTGATGCCCTCCATCTCACTATAGTAGTGTACCCCATCACACCACCTAAAAATCCAAATGGGTAAAGGGTTATATGTTAACGGAAAATGCATTCATCACTCCTTCAAGCATCCCACTAGATTATTTCTCTATTTTTCCATATGGTGTCACATGCCAAGTCGTGTCACATAGTCTTTCCAAGTGTTATAGTACAAGATAGATGCCTATAATTTTTTTCCTATAGGCTGAGTAGATTGAAGGCATAGTACATGTCCAAAAATCCCAAATCTTGTGAATAATACAACTTCAACAAAACCTAGTATATTTTTATGTACAACAATACTAATGTACCTACGAATATCTATCCCCTACATGGATTTTATATTGGGGTTTTCATGTAGGATTATATTGTACATACAACTAAGCGATACCCCCATCATCAATTTAATAAATTTTTAATAATATAATTCATAATTTTTAATTTTATTGACAATAAAATTAATAATTAAAAACATATTTCATAATTTAAACTATAATTATAAATTAATAATATAATTAAATATTAATGGTAAAATTTCAAGGGTTGAGTTAAAAATTCATATATCATAACCATATAAATTTTAATAAATAATTATAAAATAAAAAATTTATAATATGTTTGATTATTAATATATGAAGGGGATGGCAGAGGGGGTTCTTCTTCACAACTCTTACCAAGAAAAGTGATTCATTGGTGGAAATTGATATGTATTGAAAATTATGAGTCGATTTACTTTCATGATAACATTCCACTAGATGAGATATATAGAGAGTTTCAAGGGATAGTTGTTGAAGAATGTACATGTTTTATTTCATTGTTCTAGGAATAATCAACATGTTAGATTCAAAAAAAGGGTTCATTAGCTCATGTTGAGGTTAATTTGTAGTAGATTTCAGTGGGGATGGTTATTTTTAAAAACTCAATTATCGGATTTTTTGTTCATAAAAAATGTGAGAATGAATAAAATCCCAATTATATAATTCATTGGGCTTCATTAATTTTTGGTTTTTCATATTTTATGTATGTTTCAATTAGAAGTGGGTTTATATACTATTTATTTCCCTTTTATGACCAAAAAAATTGATCATGTAGTCTTAGTTAAACTTTTTTCTAAAAAATGGTTCACATCATGTTATAGAATGAAGTATTTATTTTGTCCTCTTAAATGTCAGTTATGTGTTTTCATATGATTGAATTCAGATTTGATGGTCTTAAATAAATCCATCGGAATCTAAAATACATTATTACATTTTGGACGAAATTTTAGTATAAATTCCATTAGAGAGAGATAATTTGTAGGATAAGTTATAGAATTTAGATTGTTTATTAGTGGAGGTGGATCTTAATTCTACCAATATTGATGTGGATTTTTTCTACTCCCATTATTGATATTATATCAGGAATGTTTGGGATCCAAGAGTACTAGGTTCCAAAAATTTATTTAGAAATGTAAAATAGAGACAACGATACCGAAATATGGAAGAAATTCCACAAAATGCAAGGTGAATGACCAATGTTGTCCACAAGAGAACCTGACAAAAAGACCCAAAATAATAGAAAATAATCTGAAAGTACACAAATAAGAGATGACCCTAGAAAGACCATCCACCAGAACAATCCATCAAATCAATGAACCAGCCTGTGACAATAGGCATGGAGCCATGAACAGAAAAGGCCCAACCCAATCATCCACCCACATAGATCCCAAACACCACCAAATGTCACTAGTAGTGTTTTATATGTCCATGCCTACATCCCATATCACCCCATGATCATGCTATCACCAAATTCGTCACCGACATCTCCCTACCCGAGGTCATCGCTGTCTCCGAAAATCACCTCGTGATTTTTTTTCACTCAAATTCCATTGTTGGTTATTCCACTGATCACCTGTACGGTGATTCATCCCTTCCAACTATGGGACCAAAAAAAATTTGGTTCATAGGTCTCAAAATAGTGGATACAATGAACCAGGGAACAATAGAATGAAGATAAATTAGTGCTGGTCATGCACTGTCAATCCTAGAATCGAAATGCAAGAATGAAATTGTATAAAAATAAAAGGACAAGAGGATTTACATGCTTCAGATCCTTATAGATCCTGCTACATAGGAAGACCACCACACAGAACCTCTAAATTACCCTCTAAAAAATTATAAGATGAACCGCATAGGCAGTATATAGAAAGAACAAAAGAAATGAAGAATAATGAAATGATTACAGTGTTGTAGTTCTAAGAAAACTCGGGTAGTCCTGTTCTCTTCACACTAGGCCTTAAAAAAGAAGCTTGTCTCGGTCTGGACATCTTCATCTTCCTCGTTTGAAATGGAAAGCCTCCAACAGGAACTGGCATTGCACTTCTTCATCTAAGGAAGGGAGGTCGTCTCTTTCATAGGTCGGCAAGGCATGTTTTCCAAAGAGAATGACATGTGCAGGGTATCTCTGACGATGCAACGGGAAGTTAGCGATGAAGGATTTTGCCTCATAAACCGAGATCCAGTACAGGATATTTTTTACACCCAGGAGATCATATCCAGTGTAATAATCGCAGCACTGGGAAAGGACATTACAGAGCTGATTTACCCCCTATGGGGTGCGATACTAGTGCAAACAACTTTCCCCAATCACAAGGTGCCACGATGCAGAATCATGAAACTGTAACCCGAATTGCAATGAACTAATGGACGGTTAGAATGATTTGGGTGGTGAATCAGATCAGCGGTTGAGAATAAAACAGGCAGTATGTTATGGATTTCCATCGTGGATGTGCAGGTAAAGAAATAACAAAACATATGAAATGTATTTTAAATGGCAGAATAATTATAACAAAATTAATAAATGTTTTTAATATAAAAACAATTAAGGAATTCAAACATGTTAATTCACAAATCTCAACCATTTTTAATTAAAAACAGTGATGTTCTTTCACCTAGGGGTCATGGAATCTGAACCATGTTTAATATATCATGGAAAAAATGAAACTTTAACAAGACCATAGCTTTAGTCAAACTATCATCCAGGTGTATGTTAGTGTGTATCTTATTGATACACACTATTCCATATTCTATGAAATCTCTAATAAAATGTAACCTAATATCTATATGTTTTGACTAACCATGGAAAAAAGGTTTTTTGATAAATGAATAGATGAAAGACTATCTGAATAAAAATTAATAGCAGAATTGTAAATACAATGTTCAGAGGCCATACCTTCGATCCACAATGCTTCCTTCAGTACCTCATTCAAGGCTATGAACTCAGATTCTGTTGTCAAAAGTGCAACAACATATTTCATATTTCACTTCTAGTAAATGGAAACACTAAATTCACTAAACACTTAACCAGTTAAAGATTTACAGTAATCTACATTTTCAGCATAATCAGCATCCACATAACCATAGATAAAGTCAGAAAAATCAATATTTCTACCATAACATAAAGAGTCACTAGGTGTACTAGATAGATATCTAAGAAGAAACTTGAGGGCATTCCAGTGTGGCTTCCCTGGTGTGGCCATGAACCTGCTAAGGGTTCAGACCGCAAAAGCAATATCAGGGCTCGTACAAATCATAACATACATCATTCTTTCGACCATGTTAGAATAAGGAATGTTAGCCAAAAATTCATTTTATTCTTTAGCTACAAGGGCTTGAGATAAAAAAAATTAAAATGTTGACTAAGATGAATATTAATAGGTTTTACAGTTTTAATCATGTACCTCTTGATAAATTTTATTATATAGCTATGCTGAGAAATATAATGTAATTTATTAGGTCTGTCTCTAATGATTTCTATGACATGAATTTTCTTGGCCTCACCCTTGTCCTTCATTTCAAAAGTGTTTTTCAAAAATATTTTCACATAAGATATGATATTAATATCCTTTCATATGATGAGCATATCATCAACATATAGTAAGAGGTAAATGATACATGTCCTTGTTTCTTTGAAATAAACACGGGCATCATATTGACTCCTAGTGAACTTATTCCCTAACATGAATGAGTCGAACATCAAGTACCATTTCCTTGAGGCTTTCTTTATTCCGTATAGAGACTTATTCAGGAGGCACGCTTGATGTGGTTTGTATTAACTGGGATAGCCTTCAGGAGGCTGCATATAAATCATTACTCTAGGGTCACCATGTGAGAAATAATTCTTATTATCTAACTGCTCAATATGGAAGCCTTTATAGGTAACATAGGCTAAAAGGAACATAATAGAAGAGTTCTTCACTACAAGGGAAGATATTTTAGAATAATCAATTCCCTCTCTTTATAGGAAACCCTTAGCTACTAACCTAGAATTAATGTTGATTTTTCTTCCCTCAGTATTATCCTCTTTCATTTTGAATATCCTTTTAGAACCAATTACATTAGCATTAACTGGTTTGTTCAAAATACTCCGTGTATGGGTTTTCATTAAGGAATGCATCTCTTCATCCATAGAAATGACCCATTTCTTGGAGTCTTTGTCTTTCAACGCTTTCCTATATGACTGAAGATAATCATCGATTAGATCCTGGGCTACATGAAAAGCATGGGAAGCCATGTCATACTGTCTGAACCTAGATGGAGGTATTGGAAACCTCATTTTTCTGTCATGGGTCAATTGATAGTCCCTATAAGTGTCATGGGGTTTAGAATCCAAATCTGAATTGGAACTGCTTTCAGAATCTGTAGTAGTAGTGGGCTGAGAAGAAGTCTAATCAGGCTAAAGATCAGTCTCAAAACGAGCCATAGGATGTGGTTCGTCAGACTTAGAAGGTTCTGGTTCATCACTTCTTTAATGTTTATGTTTTCTCTTATTATAGGATTATTCATGAAAGAACACATCCCTAATGATAATGAATTTTTGGTACTTGGGATTGTCAACCCAGAGTTTATACCCTTAGACCCCTACGGGGTGGCCAATAAAAATGCATTTCAGAAATCTTGGTTCCAACTTATCATTCCTAACACGTGCATAGGCTGTGGAACCAAAAACCCTAAGGTAAGAATAAGAGGGAGGCCTCCCAGTCCAATGCTCTTCAGGAGTCATGAAATGGTTAGCAGAAGATGGACACCTATTGATAATGTAAACTGCAGTTCTAGTAGCCTCAGCCTAAAAATACTTGGGGAGGCCTGAGAATACAAGCATGCTTTCGAACATGCTATTAAATGGTCCTATTAATTCTCCATGCCGGACCATTATTTTTGGGAGTATCACTAACAATCCTATGTCCCTTTATCCCTTCTTTTTCAAAGAATTCAATCAAACATGTAGACAGATACTCCAATCCATTTCATGTCCTCATGGTTTTTATTTTCTTTCTGTTTTGATTTTCGACCGAAGCTTTCCAGGTCATAAATGTTTGGAAAACACATGATTTATGATTCAGGATGTACACCGAGACCTTCATAGAGAGGTTGTCAATAGAAGTGATGAATTAAGATCCTCCACCATGTGAAGTTGTCCTCACTGGACCCCATAAATCCAAATGGATGTATTCAAGTGGGGCATTGACTTTGAAGGTGGATCTATTGGAACTAACTCTCCTAGATTTTCCCATAATACAGTCTTCAAAAAACAGTAGGTTTATTGGTGTTATGTCATTCAGTAGCCCCTGCTTGCTGAGCTCTTATAATCCCATGGAGAATACATGCCCCAACTGTCTATGCCAAGCATAGTATTTTTAGTGTTTTATTTTAAACACTAGCCAACTTCCTTGAATGGGTCTTACCATCCAAGACATACAGACCATTTTTGGGAGACCCTATAATAATCGTCCTAGATCCATTAGAGATTTTAATTGATCCTGATTCTGATCTAAAGGTATATCCTTTTTGATCAAAGACTCTTAAGGAAATTTTGTTGTGTTGGAGGTTGGGAACCCACCTTAAATAAGGAAAGGTAATCACAGATTGATTGTCAAGTTATAGTAGAATATATCCTCAACCATCCACTTTACACTTATTATTATTTCCAAATAAGACATCCCCTTACACTCTCTCCACCATCTAAAAAACCACTCTTTGTTGGGACACAAATGGAATGAACATCCAGAGTCAATGACCCACTCTCTGTCACGTGTATGGATGGACACATTTAATACCTCGACATTTTCATAATCAGAGTCAATAATAAGAGACTGGTCAGTGGGTTGAGCACATTCTTGCTCACGTTTGAGCTTCCTACATTTGGGATTAATATGCCAAGGCCTGCTGCAATGGAATTAGGTGACCTTTCTTTCACAATTATTGTTATTATTATTAGGTTTTGGTTCGGGCCTAGGATCTTTTCTGCTTCTATTTTTATCTCTATTAAATTGATTCCATTTTCTTTTACCCTGGGGCCTTCCCCTAGTGAACAAACTCTCATCCTCCCCATTGGTCATAGGTTTTGAGTGATGGTGTTTAGGTAGAAGGGGAGACATGACTTCTTCTAGAGTCAAGGAGTATCGACCATACATCATGGTCTTGACAAATTTTTTATAGTTATGGTCAAGGTAGATCAATAGAATGATGTCCTAATCATCATCATCTACTGATACATATATATTGTCTAGATATAACATGATTTTGTTTAATTCATCAAGATGAGATTTCAAAGAATTATCTGCTCTAATCCTAAAGGTGAACATGCATTTCTTCTTATACAACCTACCTACAAACGAGGCAGTCATGTAGAGTTTTTCTATCTTGAGCCCAATGCCAGTAACAGTTGACTCGAAGGATACATATCTAAATAATTTATCTCCTAAGAATAATAATAGTGAATTGGGGGATTTAACAAGAGTTTTGGGGGTTAGAGGTTTCTATTCAGTAATAGTTTGTCCAGTTTAATTTACAGAAATTATGGGTTTAGTATGCCCAGAGGGAATCAATGACACCATGTCGGACAAGTAATGCCATCTTTTTTATTCTCCATAAATTTATGTCATTGTCTCCATAAAAGTTTTTGATTTCATATCACATTGTAGAATTTTTTATCCAGATTAGTATATGTAGAATGATTGGGGAGAAAGATAAGTGTACACCCCCAAAAATCAACCAATATCATTGGGTTATTGTGTACCATGAGATCTGAAGGTGAAATGATTTGGTGAATACAATGATTTCACCAGAATAGAAAGGAAAAAAACAACAATATTATTTAGGTAGAATTAAATAGATACAAAAAAATTGAAAGACAGAAAACCCAAATTGTAAAGAAATGAAAACTAAAAAAATAAATAGTGAATAGAATGGAACTAGACATATTTAAAAAAAGCTGTAAAATAGTGCAAAGGGGTTTCCAATAAGGTACTAGTAGTGACTATGTGTAGCAGGATAACGAAATAGAATTACAGGGGAATACAAACAAATTTTATAGGAGAGTAGGTAAAATATTTACAGTAATATGAAATTTTATTAGTAACAGATAGTTGGAACGTTGTAGTACAAAGAGAAGCCTTATATCAAAGAAATACAGCAAATCAATTACTGTTACTGTTAATTTAAAATTACAACAAAACAGAAGACAATAAACCAACAGCGGTGCACACAGTAGGTCATATTAAATCAACGCAGTAGCCAAGAGTGGATCTCATACCACTTTGAATGGATAATATTTCTTCAAACAGTGGACACAATGATCCAGGGAACAATAGAATGAAGATAAATTGGCATTGGTCATGCACTGTCAATCCAATAATCAAAATGCAAGAATGAAATTTCAGAAAAATAAAAGGACAAGAGGATTTACATACTTCGAATCCTTATGGATCCTACTACACAGAAAGAACACAACACACATGCTCTTTATTAACCTCTAAAAAATACATGATGATTCGAATAGGTAGTAAATAGAATGAACAAAAGAAATGAACAATAATGGAACACTTACAGTGATGGAGTTATCAGCATATTCTGGTAGTCATGTTCTCTTCATGCTAGATTTCAAAAATTCATCTCATCTAGGTTTGGACAACTTCATCTTCCTTGTCTGGATCGGACAACTTCGAACAGGAACCGGCACTGCACTTCTTCCTCCATGGAAGGGAGGTCGTCTCCTTCATAGGTCGGTAAGGCAAGGTTTCCAAAATAATGACAGGTGCAGGGGAACTCTGATAATGCAACAAGAAGTCGTTGAGGAAGGATTTCACCACACACACTGAGAGCCAGTACCAGAGTCTTTTTACACCTGGGAGATCCGATCCAGATAAATAATCACAGCACGGGGAAAGGATTTCGGCGAGGTGATTAACCCCCTACGAGGTGTGATACCAGCGCAAAAAATTAGACCCAATCACAAGGTGCCAAGATGCAGAATCTTGAATCCATAACCTGAACAGAAACGGACAGATGGACGGTTAGAGTGATTTGGGTGGCGAATCAGATCTGTAGTTGAGAATAAAACATGCAGTAAAATTTGGAATGCCAACGTGGATGTGCAGATAAGGAAATAACAAAACATTTGAAATGTATTTTAAATTGAAGAATAGTTATAATTGAATTAATCAATGTTTTTAATATAAAAACAAGTAAGGAATTAAAACATGTTAATTAACAATATTCTCCGAGAAGCATCATTGCAGGCCAACCCATGTAACATCAAACAAGATCTCAACCACCAGGATCCCACTGCCATTGCCAGGATCTACCTCACCTCTCTAGACCAAACTGAGATTCACCGATGAAATCCAACACAGAGGCACCGGTCACGACCAACCTAATCATCACCGTGATGCACCTTGAACTCGTTCTCTTCCAGAGATCATTATGCATCATGAAATCCCCACATCCTTCTTTGGTCACACATGATAGCAAAAGGAAAACCGTTGGGGTCCATGACCACGCAAACATAAGTCCAAAAATCAACCATATGATTCGTCATCAAAAAAGAAGTCTTGAGATGGTGCCTCACCATCCACACAACATGTGGAATTCCTTTGTTTTCATCAGGTCTTCTTCTCTATCACTGATCCTGATCTCCATTGCAAGGACATATAGAAAGTGAAAAACGTCATGTTTCATCACTATCAGATTCATACTGATGCATGATACCACAACATGAAAACATTTCATAAGGTCAGACAATCTCAATATCACAAACCCGTCTTTGATTGAAGATCGAATTCCCCGTGGAATATATAGATACAAGATCTCCTTTGTTGAGGGAGATTCTATCCATATTCTAATGAAAATATATTATCTTCAATGTATATGAAGCTTTATAATTTTTGTGAATTATGTAACCTTATTTTTAATTAAAAATATATATACAGTTTGACTTTATTATAGTGTATGTAGTCTAAAATCCCATTTAGAAAAATATTTTCATAAATAGACAAAGGATTTTATCCTAGTAGATGATTTTGTAATATATTTCCAGGATATTGTTGAACTTTTTGCAAGAGAAAATGGGTTGACTTCTCTTAAAATTACTTAATCTGGTTTCTAACATAATTAAAGGGACTCATGGACTAATGAAAATATATAGGATGACAATTTTTCTATAGGAATGTAGAGAAAGCACCAATTTTCATATTGAGATGGTCAGTATCCTATTGTTTCTCGTATGGATCATGTAGAGGTTTGATATTTTGTAATTTTTTGGGTCCTAGACTAAGAAATTGAATGGGATGGAAACATACAATGAAGGATATTATTTTTATGGTTTCTTATTAAATTGTTTCCGAGAAGAACCTTTTGATGATGATGATAGATAGACTGACTGTGAGTTGGAATCTCAAAAGGATAACGATCATTAGCTTTTGAATGGTAAAAAAAATGATTTCATAATGTAAATGAAAAGTTAAAAGGATATCGGTCACACCAATACCAATAATAATGACTAAGGATATGGCTATCTATACTCTGAAACATTCTTTGAGAATATTTGATATTGATACCACCAATTATATGAATGTCTGGATTAATGGAAAAGGGTGTATATCTATGGAATTTTTAAACATCTTGGTTCTCTATGAATTAGTTATTATTAATTAAGAAGCCAATATATAAGGTAAATCATCTAATGCACTGGATCATGTTGAGGAAAAAATATGTTAGGATGGAACAAGATCAAACTAGAGAGACTCACAATATATTAGAAGGTGATTATGAGTTTTGTCACCATCCTACTATTATTGATTCTTTTTTTAGATTATCTGTTTCCTTGAAGAATGTTGATACAGCAAATCCATTAATAATTTCAGTTACCCAACGTTAAATATTAGGCTACACCAAAGATTTTCTTATTAGTTTGGACTCTACTAAAAAGAATAAATTTACGAGTAACAAGTCAGACGATCCCAAAGAATTTTTTTAATGTTATTTCCCAAATTCATACTTTTTGATCATGTGGGAGATAATCAGGGTGGTAAAGATCTAGTAAAGAAAATGACTATCAAAACATTTTGTGTTTTTAACCCTTGATTTGATGCTATATGTGGTAATTCTCATGATGATGAAACTCCTTGGTAAGATACCATGATCTAGATTTGAAGATTATAACCTCATGGATATGGATAATGAGGGACATTTATAACATGATTCCATGATCTCATATATATATTAATGATCTATCCCATAGTTGAGTTTTTTGGGTTGGGGATTCCATAACATGAGTTTTTGGTATCAAGAGTATTCCTTGGAATAGTATGGGATTCCACATTATATTTTCCTTTATAGTGTTTTTGTTTCAATATGAGGGTTTTTTCCATGTATGGACTCTTATCCTTTTTTTTAATTTTGGGTTTTTAGGAAAAGGGTCCTTGACCATTGGCTATTTAAAATAATTAATAATATAAATAAAAATAAATAATAAATAAACCACAAATTACTAAAAGTTAATAATAAAAAATAATATTACTATAATTAATAAGATAATTAATAATTAATAATATAATTTACTATTAAAAATTAATAATGTAATTAATAAAAACTCTATTTTGGTGGTTGGTGGATTTAGTGTAGGGCTTATGATCACTCAGACGACTTTGTTATGATAAATAGTAATGGATAATTAGCTGGGATAGAGGATGATTTTCCCTGATAGGTGATGTTGATCTTGATAAGCTAGATCATTACGAAGAATCATTTATAAAAATGGGTGATGTAGAGTAAAAAAATAATTATCTATGCATTCAATCTACTAAATCATTGAAAATTGGTCCAATCTTGGCCCCGATATATCCACCTATCTAGAAGACCCCTTAATAGTGTTATATAATAACTCAAGATGATATATTTGTAGATTAGAGGGACTAGGATGGGACTTTGGTTCCTATTTATGGTACCCTCAACATCCCATGGTTTGGGGTGGAAACCAATGTATCAGTTATCTCTTCATGTAAACCTAAAATAGTGGATGATATTGTTGATTAAATTTTTATGAATAAGAAATTTTCTAAAGAATTTAACACTTCGATGATTGGGTAGTAGAAAATTGTAGAAAATATGGGTCCTATTCTAATGAATTGAATGGATCTTATTTTCATGATCTATGAGGGGATTTATAGTTATTATTTACTTAATATTGACATTTATTCAATTTTTCATAATGATAAATATAATTTTATTACTAATAAAATTAATGATAACTCTTCTATGCAAATACCTTATTTATTCCCTTTAACTAAGTCCATGTCCTAGTGTAAAAAGGTAACTAGTGCTCATGGTATTTTTAATTCACAGGTGATTACTATTTATTTTACTTCTAATTAGGAAGTAGTGAAGGAATCAGGTTCTAATGAAGAGGATATGGTTCTTCCATGTAACTCCCACATTCAGGCATCTCCCATGCTTCATACCTATCACAAACCAAGCTAAGATTCCATCCAAACCATTACATGACAAGGTCCATGACATGTCTTGACAGGAATATATGATCCCTACAAGCTGGTAACTAGTGCATAAGTACAGACAATGTGATTTGGGAATTATTTCACCAATTTATGTAATCAAAAATAACCAAAAATAAAAAATATCTCATAACAGAATAATCATAACAAATACAAGGTACAAAAATTTTTAGATTTAGGGTTTGTAATATTAAAAAAACCCAAAATTACTACAATGGGATGAGAACAATGACACTGTCCCAAAAACTTCCATGTAATAAGATGAACATTATCCTCAATCCACCACCACCAACACTAAAAAGAAGTGGAATAATAGCGTACGGAATCATAATCATCACTATGATAAATCTTCCCTTTATCTCGGTCAAACATAACAAAATCTATATACACCCAATGGTGTATATAGGGTGTGATCCAATTCCCTATATTAAGCCACTAAAATGAAGGATTCCATGAAATAAGATTAAAATTCAAATTAAAATGCTTATTTTTAGAATGAACTTTGTATCATTTTAAAAAAAATCTGAAAATTTATTTCCATAAATACGATTTAAAAATTAACATAAAAGTATGATCCACCATATTTCAATTGTAATAACAACATCATGACATCACCATGGGAAATACCTAAAGTTACTAGAACTAGTGAGACACTTGGAACCCCATATCTCATTGAAAATGGTATAGTAAGAAAAACTAACAATGTTCTTATGCATGAGGCACAACAGAGGAATCCATCCAATGTTCTAATGGAATCCAATAATCCTAATAAATTAGGTAGTGTTTTAATCATAAATCATGATAGATGAATCCAAGCCAAGACACTTTCATGTCTACTAGTGTACTAGTCTTAGTCCTCCCACCTAGATATATAAGATTCCCTTTATCATCAATTTCCATTTCACATATCATATAGATCAACACATTTTCATGACCGTGTAAAAAAAATTATTAAAGATATATAAAACCAATATTTTTTATAAGAAAACCCTCTAAAAAATTCATACGCACATCAAATCCATTTAACAACACCCTTCACACCACTTCCACATTTCATCAAACACCTTTAGAATGCATAACAAGAAAGACCAAATGAAATCCTACCACATTCATTCTGATAATCACTTCCAAGTATGTAAAACCACCAAAATCCTTTTGAGTCACATTTAAACTCCAAAAAATTTAGTAGATTACATTCAGAATGTATAGAAATCAAAATAAAATCATCATATAATATAAAAGTATGGAATCACCTACCTCATTCTTGGAAACATATGGAACAAGTGGAAAACCTACTACCTCCCCACAAGAAGACCATAATAAGTAAATATTGAACATTAATCATCAATATCCCAATCAACAACATAACATGGGGTTATCCTTAAGTCATTCTACCCACTAAAAAATACAAATTCAATAAAGAGGGGAGAAGAAGTCCATAAATGTTGGGAAACCAAGGGCGAAGAGAACTTACTTGAAGTTTCAAAAATAAATCAAACTGAGTCCTTTGTGAAAATGAAGATATAGGGGATATATGAGGGATATATGAGGCTCATGGGATGGAGGATCCTGAGTGGGGATGATTAGAGGTGTTTGTAGTTCATTATAAATGGGGGTAAAATGGTAAATATCCATTTTTATAACCTCAACCAGTTGTACTCTATTCTAGGAAATCATTCAAAATGATATAGAAACTATGTCCCCACCACTATCTAGGAGGGACAGGTTGCATGATTTACCCACATGGTTTAAAAAAACATGTTCCAACTCTACATTTGCTACTATCCCAATGTTACCAAATACTGCATGGTTTCATGGGAAAGGGTGCATTGTTGGAAAAACCATGCAGCAAACATGATGCATCTAATTCTAGGAACAAATTAAAAAATTTTCATCAAAAACACATGCAAAACCTAAGGGAAAAAAGAAATACTAAAATTTAAAAAAAAAACCCCAAATTTAAAACATGGATGTGACAATTCTCCCCACCATGAAAACATACCTTACATGGAATTTATACCTCAGGATTGATCATAAAAAACAAACTGATATTCTTCCTCATCCCAATAAGTCTTCTTCTAAGTCTAATACACATTGTTTCCATGATTCCATCAAACATAGACCAATATAATAGAGTTCAAAATAATAACACTCTCCATGGAATCCACAATCTGCACAAACCACTCAAACACAAACAAGTCTGGATCAAACTATAGCTCTTTCCAATTCAACACATGATGTGGTTCTATATAATATTTCATTAAATGGAAAACATGGAACACATAATTAATTCATGCTAATTACAAATTAAATGAAAACATATATTCCACTTTATTTTTCAGTTCGGTAATCTCAAAAGGAATTCTGTAACTTATAATTAGTTTCCCTTTTATTCCCAAATGATTATAACTTTAGTAAGGTTCCACATTCATGAACAATCATCCACCGATAGAAATATTCCAAGATCATCACCTCTAATAAAGATAATACATTGAGTGACTTCGAGATATCAATAAACACTACCTCAACATCTTAATTTTATCAAAAGTATATTGCACTAGGCTCATCCCCAATAATGAGGTCTCTCCCCACCTCAGCACAATACAAAGGGGACCAAGACGAAGAACCATAAACCACCTCAAAACAAGCCATTATAATTGAGGATTGGTAACTATTTTTATATGAGTACTCAAAAAAATCACAAATGATTATGCAATGAACCACTGAAGTCTAGAACACATGCTCAGAGCATATACTCCAAAATCTGAATCACCCATTCTGTTTGACCATCTATTTGAAGATGGTATGTCATAATCAATTTGATCTATCACCTCATTTTCCTCTAATGGTCTTAAAAAATATGAGGTGAAATGGGGGTCCCTGTTAGAAATTATTTTTGATGACACACAATGAATCCTCACAACATCCTGAACATATAAATAACCAAACTCATTCACATTGGTTGGATCCCTATTTGGAATCAAAAGGGATGAATTGGTTATATGGTCAATCACTACCGAATTATAATTCCACCCCCAAGGGGTATGTGGTATGTGAAAAATAAAATCTATATCGATCTTCTTCCACATATAGGTAGGAATATGTATTGGATTAAATAATCATGAGGGACATTGGTGCTCTATCATAACTTACTGAGATATATGGCATTGTGATATAATGAAATCTATGTCATGTTTCATTCTTGGCCTCCAAAATTGTTGACAAACATCATAGTGCATTTTGGTATAACGTAGATGAATTAACCACAGAGACTGGTGGTTATCATGAATCACCACCTTCCTAAATGATAACGACACATCAAAGAGGCCCTTGAGGAACAAAACTCATGTAGGATACAATGACCATTCACAAGGAATGTACCGACCATTTAGTAATTACATATACTGGTTGCAAAACTTATCAATATGCTAGTCACACTAAATCAATTCCAGAAGAAAAGTTATAAGCTAAAAACTGGCCGAGAACACACCTCCGCTGTGTTCCTCGGTCTCGAGAAGTGTTTGAGAAAATATCCCCATCAAATCCCAAACACCAATTGACCCTATAAACACATGCACTGTAACTTTCCTATTGAAATCATCATCCAAAAAATTAAATTTTCATCGGTTATAGACTATATTTCAATCAATACCATAATGGTACTCCTCCCAATGAAGATACCTCGAATTCAGATTTTTATGGGTGAAAATTTAGGAGATACTCTTATAATCCGAATAAAAAATATAATTCACTAAAAAATGTTAACGGTTTCACATTTTAAAATCATGAATCACTACTACCAACTAAAGTTTATTGGTAGGGTAATTCTTCTCTTGAGGTGGGAGCTGGTGAGAACCATAATCCACCACATGGTCACCCTGTATAAGAACACACCCAACACCAATACATAAAGAATAAAAATAGTCTACGTAACCCTTTCCTGATTCTAGAATGATTAAAATTGGAGCTATTATTAACAAATATTTAAGATTATTAAAGGAATCTTGATACTATTGGATCCATTCAATCATTACCCCTTTTTGGAGAGCACCATCACATGAAAAACAATATGGCATAAATTTCAAAGGAACCATATATAATACCCTAATATGCCTAAAATTATTTTGATCTCAAAAAGGATATTCAACACCTCCAATAAAATCCGGAAACAACTATTCTCAGGTTCCACCAAAAACCATTTATTAGAGATTGCATAACAGATACACATAACCGTAAAGATTGAGAATGTTCATTTTGAAAACATCACATAGAGATGATGATCCCAAATATTTCCCAACATGATCCTTATACAATTTTCATGATCCTCCCGGATTATATAATAGACTATGATTCCATCCACTAATACCACAACATGGTAGTTGAGATACCGGTGTAAACAAATATTCATGAGTGACATAAAGACTGTTGGAGGATTTTTCAAACATAATGTATTAAAAATTACTCAAAAACAGCATACCAACTTCAGAAGGCTATTCTCAGAACATCAACCTATATAACATCGGCATGGTGATAACCAGAACACACGTCAATATTTTAGAAACACATTGACCCCTTAGGATGGATGAAAAGGTCATCAATATGAGGAAAGGGACATATAATCTCAATCATCATCTTATTAAAATTTTGGTAATGAATACACAACCAGATAGATCCATTGTCCTTTTTTGAAAAAAATGAATTGGGGTGGCCCATGATGAGATTCTCATGCGAATGAATCATTTGGATTCCAAATATTCAAAATATAAAATTAATTATCATAACTTGATGGGTCCATACGATATGGGGGAAGAGATATCAGTTCTGTTCTTGACACCAAATAAATTGATAAGTCAACATCCATCTCCAGAGAAAAAACCAAGAAATACTTTGAAAATATAACTACAAAATCATCTAACACATGTGGTAATCTTCCCTCCATAGTTCCATCATCATCCTCTAATGCGAACAATGAAATTTTATATACAAGATTTCCCTACTCTAGGAGCATCCGTCTAGGATGACCTGATTGATTATCTAATTCACCATAAAAAACATGGGGACTAACTTCATGTGCCACAAAACCCACTCTCCACTTATAACAATCAATGTGTGCAAGGAAATTCACCATCAAATCAATACCATGGATCACATTAAAATGGTACATCTCTAAGACAAGAACATACAATTCCAATTATACCCATACCAAAATGAGGGCATTAGAAGGTCACATAAAACCCTTCACTCACATTATAATAAGAGATCTTACAAAACCCATTACATAAAGAATATGATTAGTTGGTAATACGAACAAATCAACAAGGAAGGAATAAAAAAATGTAATAGAAGAACCAATTTCAATGTGAAGAACAACTAATTATGATGTAATAATACCAATATGTAGAACTTTCATAGGCCCTGCATTCAATTCAACTAGTGCTCGATCCACCGCATGGAGTTTCCTAGTATCTGCCTAAGCCTAAGAAAGACCACCAACTTATGTCTCCACCATGAACTGGCTATACCAAGAAAGAAGATCCAACCCTATCACCTTATCCTTCAAACTGACATCCCACTATCCTGGATGTTTCTAACCTCACTAAATTCCCATCTAAAACTATAGTTCATGTACCACTATGTAAAGAACATTATTTACTAAAAACCCGTTGTTAGGGTGTAGTATCATCACATTAATGTTAATGTATTGGGCGATATGTGTACGTAAGATGTACGTTCCCTACCATACCATAGTAGTGGAACACAACCAACACTGCATCAAATTCCACAAATTAAGACAGTCGAGAATGATGACCTGAACTATCACCTCCCTTCTTACCCTACTCGTCCTGCCTCCGCTACTTCTAAAACTGACGTCCCCAACCCATAGCTGACACATATCCATGGAAAGTAGTTTGGTAACTAAAATCAATTTCTTCCATCATGGAATCATCATACACTTCAATATTGGTCTTAATATTGAAAAAGTCCTATGATCAAGTCATTGGATGAAACCCCGTTGAGAACCCTTGATCCTTTATTTTTTCCTTCGAGATGAGATCATGTGCATACCGAACTAACATATGAAAGTGGTTATGAATCCTATAATAGGATTATCACCCTTTATAACATCTATAAACTACTAGGATCATGTATTGGAAAATACCACAAGAGAATCTAGTCATTTGAAAACAACCTTAAATTCTTTTCGACCCATCTTTTCACGCTTTATTGCTTCCACCACTAGGTCTCACCAATTCTGATTGGCCCCTACTAACAAGAATGAATCGCATCTCATCCTGAATTCATCAGGTGTTTCATGAAACTTGAACAATATATTTATCTTCCTAGTCCACTCATCTGATTCCCAGGGTTCGGGGCTACACTAAAAATAAGGAGACTTGTTCTTCAGGAACTCCTGCGATTTTTCCTTTCCAAGACTAGTTCAACTTCTATAACTTGAGTAGGACCAGAGCCTACTCCTTTATCCAAAGATTAGATATCCCTAACCACTACATCTATTGATCTCTAATCAATTAGTGAGAGATTCCTCTCTCTAGGATCTTCTCAGAGCTTCATGGGAACTCTCTAATGAGGCACTTTACTACAACTATAAATAATGTCAAGGAAAACTATAAATACAACCATTCTAAAAATTTATAGTAATAACAAAAAAAATCTCCAACAATTTCATAACTCATAACAAAACAAAATCTACCAGAATAACAATCCAATACAAAACTACTCCACCCCACAAGTTTTCCATATACCATCTACAGTATATACGACTCACTTGGAGGAGAAGAAAAACCAAATCTGAACACCCCATTGAGACTCAAGATCTATCAAGAGGCATGTTTTCTAGGACCCTACTCTAAACAAAAAACTATACCCAAAAAATTCCTATATCATATCTATCCATACACTTTCCCAAATAAAATTACACAAAATGCATGTAAGCTAAATTGATACCATTTTTTCATGAACCAAAGAGTTATTCCATCCAATCAAACAATAGAGCTGGTTCATGACATGGGATAAATGTAATTCATAATCCCCATTGGGTGGAAACTAGTACATTGGTATCCAAAATATTCTTTTGGAATTATTTCATGCACTTATATGATCTGACATAACCAAAAATAATAAACATCGCATAATTAAATATACATCACCCAAAGATGTACAATAATATTCATATTCAAGGAAAAAAACTTCTAAAAAACACAAAATTAATACAAGAGGTTGGTAATGATGATAGTATCCGAAAAACCTCTATCTAATAAGAATAACATCATCCTCAATCTTTTGCCACCATATCTTAATGGAAGTGGACCACTAGCATCCGGATCCACCTTTATCACCACAATACTTCTCGCCTCGGCTGGGGAGATACATAGAAAAATATATATATACAACCAAAGGTGTATTCAGTGTGGGGGAAAATCCAAGTAGGATTCCACCCAAAATAATGATTCCATTTT
Source organism: Viscum album (assembly GCA_963277665.1). NCBI lineage: Eukaryota > Viridiplantae > Streptophyta > Magnoliopsida > Santalales > Viscaceae > Viscum > Viscum album. The sequence continues at coordinate 1,154,364,916 of OY728140.1, forward strand.
ATATCATTAGATAAAAAATCACAATGCATGTTTTATGAATGAACATGGAAACATTTTTAACAAAAAAATATTAACAAAAACCATTTCATGAAATATTTTTTAAACATAAAATATAGGTCCACCATATTCTGACATTATGAAGAACATCAAAATAGTGCCATGGGAAATTCCAAATGGTGATTAAACTAGTGAGATAGAAATAACCTCACATCTAGTTTAAACATGTTATAGAAACCATAACCCACAACATTATCTTGAATGAGACACTTAAGATGAATCTATACAAATTAATATTGGTAAAATCATCATCATAATTTAGTTAGTATTTTAATTGTAAATCCTTCTATATAAATCTAAGCTAAGCCACATCCATGTAAACTAGCATACCAGTCCTAGTCCTCCCACCTACATACCTTGGATTCCCTTTCTGCTCAATTTCATTTTCACTTATCATATAGATCACCACACTCACATGAACATGCAAGAAAATTTATTACACATATATAGAACCAACACTTTCGTAATAAAAACATCCTTCAAATTCACACGCACATCAAATCTGTATAAAAACACCCTTTTCCCCACATCTACATTTCATCAAACACATTTAGAAATATTAACAAGATAATCCTCATGAAATCCATCCAATTTCCTTTAGAAAATAACATTCAAGTCCCTAAACACCTAAAAAACTATTAAAAACACATTTCACACCATACACACATTCCATAGAGTATATTTAGGGACAAAGGAAACTATAAAAAATCATATTATAATTTAAAAGCATGGAATCACCTTCCTTAAGATTTGAAACATCTTGAATCTAGGGTAAAACCTACATCACACCACTACAATACCCTAACAAGGAAATATTGAACAATAGTCATCAATATATCATTCAACCACAAATGATCGAACAATCATTAAGTGATTCAACTTGTTGGAAAATGGGAACATATGAAAGTGGGAAGAAGAACAATAGATAAGAGGAGAAAACAAGAGATAATGGAAGTTACTTGATGATTATTGAAGAAACCACACCAAATATGCCAAAAAAATGAAGATCTAAGGGATAATGGAGGGTGGGATGATGCACGTAGGCCAAGGGATCTTGAGTGGGGAGTATTAGGGGTGTTTAGGGTTAAAAATCCAATGGGAACATGTAAAAAATATTATATTTTATAACCTAAAAAATCCATATGGTTTTTCAAACCGTTCAATAACCATACACCCCTTATTTTATAACATGGACATGCTTCATGAGTTACCCACTTGTTTTATAAAACCGTGGACCAATCGTCGGGTCACCACTATTAAAAAATGACTAAATGTCGCACGGTTTCCTGTGTAAGGGTGCATGGTTTGAATAACAATGTGTCAACCATGTGACTCATGATTAAATTCCCAAATTCTATAGTTTTCATAAAAATCACATGGGAAACCAAAGGAAAAAAAAGAAATACTAAAATTAAACAAAATAATACCTCAATGTAAAAACATGGATGTGATAAATCCTCTAGCCTTTCCCCTCCTTCCATTCATCATTATCTAGTCTATGTTTTCATGCATCTTACATCACCTAACCAGTCTAATGTCACCAAATCCAGACACACCACATTATTGGTGATTCCATGACTCACCTCAAGACCAATTATCATATCCCTGCACCTTTATTTGACCTCAAAACACCATCTGACCCCTATGTGATTCATGTATGTGTTGGACCCTAAAAAAATTTATTATATAAATTAAAAAAATTCACAAACATGATTCCATTTATAGGCACACATATAATATTTTTTTCAATTTTATTTTAATTTATTAATTTCGGAGTTCAATACAATTTGAATTTTTATAATTTTTAAAAAATTGGATGTAATACATTTGAAACAAGAACTACTAAAAAATAGTCCTTTAATGGTTCTGGATTTGGAATATATTTATGCTAAAAATGTGGTGACTATCAGAGGATGATTAAAATCAATATTCTTTTATTAGTGATAAAACACCACCCCTAATGGGATTCTTTATAAACACTAAAAAAATTAAGATAAAGGGATCCATTATTAGAACTTTTAGGTGCACTGATAAAAAACCCCATTTATCAATGCTTTTTTAAAGCTAATAACCAGAAACATTATCAATGATATTAAAAGAACTAATAAATGATGCCTCTATTAATGAATTCAGTATCACTAATAAAGGGGAATATTTTATTGTTTTGTATTACCACACTGTAGGAATAGAAATTGAGAATATTAAAGTACCCTGTAACGTCACACCCTATCTTTAGAAATAACACAAGAAAGTATCAAAATAATGAACAAATATAGACTTCAAATTAAAAAATTACAAAAAAATAAATAAAAGCATGATAGTGTTGATTTTTAAAAAATAATTTTTTTTCAGTTACATGATTAATTACAAATTATGTCATATATTCAATAACATCAATGTTCTTTTCTTGTTTACACATGACCCCAACTTATAATATTGCTGAATAAACCACCAATAATCGATAAAAATAAAAGACCTGTATAAGAGAAAAATTATAGTGTTTGTAATGATAGAAATAAATAAGTTAAATAGAAAATAATATTTTTAAATAATGTTTGAGCCATACCAAGAACACTATGTATTAGATTGAGTTTTAGACGATTCTTACAGATTACATAATTTCTTATTTATCTTCTAGGATTATTTCTGAGAAAATTAACTAATTAAGCATGAGATAAAACTGATAAAGAAATCATTTACATAATAGTAATAAAATAATGAGAAAATAATATAGTTTTTTTCTCAGTTTTGGGGATGTGATGCATGTTTAAAACTAAAATAACACTAATATATTGAAGATCCTCACTTAGATTCACACTAGTCATACTACAGGTTAAATTGAGGTATAAATGATTCATACATGTACCAAATGACTTATTGATAGTCTTATTAATATATCAATACATTAAAAATTCATTTTCTTAGGATTTAATATGCTAATTATATTTTATTACCAAATTTCATTTAAAACTACAAACATTAACTTTGAGACACATTGGTCACATCACGTATCTATTTTTCCTTGAGATGGATTCCTATCTGTCAAAATTGACATAAAATTTATTTTAATTATCTATTAGTACATCCTATGTGTGTTTTCTTAGTTTTTAGTGAGAGACACTTTTTGAACTAAAATAAAAAATTTAAACTGATTACAGACACTTTGAGTCAAACACGCAACATCATGTTTCCGAATGTGGTGTAGCTATTTTATACACATAAAAATGACTTATGGATCAAATTATTAAGTAATCAAAATAATCTTCAGGCATTTTCTCAATTTTGAATATGCTAATTGTCTTTTTTAGTAAATATAATTTACATTTTAAATAAAAATATGTAGTAAGATTCATATCATTGACACCATTAATTAGATTTAGTTGTAGATTATTTCTAAACATTTAAAATGAATTATGGATATTTTAAATAAAGTTCAAAAACAAACACAATGGGTTTTCTCAGTTTTGATTCAGTCTCATGTGTTTTTAAAAAAAATGTCTTTTTAAACTAGAAACATACATATTGCAACATAGTGGTCATATTGTGTGTCAGTATTATGTGATACTAATTTTAAAACATAAAAAATGAATAATTAATTTTTTCTATAAATAATAAAGACTATACAATAACATTTTCTCATTTTTGAGTGATTTATAATTTTTTACTAATATTTCCATTTTAAACTGATAATGGACACTTTCAGTCATACCAGAAACATAATGTATCAATTTGAGGTGAGAATTAATCTTACTTATACCAAATGAATTATGGGTTGTTTTCTTAATGTGTCAATGAAATTTGAATTTATTTCCTTGATTGGGTTGCTCAATTTTCATTTTTACTAAATGTAATTTAAATTTTAAATAGAAATACATACATGGAGTCAAACCTATCACATTGTGCATCAGAGTAAGGTGGAGTTACATTTAACATGTCACAAATTAAATATAGATATTTTTACAAAATAATCAAAACAACATTAATGAGGTTTCAATGTTTTTAGAATGAAATTTTTGTTTTTATACAAAAAAAATTAATTTCAAAATAGAAACATTCACTTTGAGTGATATAGGTCACTTCGTGGGTCAGTTTTATGGGAGACTAAATCCTATATGTCACAAGTGACTTATGAAATATTTTCATAAATTTTCAATAACATTAAAATATTTTTCCCTATTTTCATTGAGTGACACATTTAGATAATTTTAAACTGATAATGAACACTTTGAGTTATATCGGGATCATCATGCATCTAATTGGGGTATGGATTGTTTATAAACATCGAACATAATATATTGATTATTTTTTACAGTATAAAGACTATCTAAATGTGTTTTACTGGGTTCAAGTGTTTCTATTTTCTTTTAAAAAAACTAATGTCAAATTTAAATACGAAATGCACTATTAGTCAAACAGGTCCCATAGTGTATGGAATTGATGTTTAGTTTTTTCTAACACATCGAAAATAACATATAGATAATATTACTAATTGATCAAAATAATATGAATGTGTTTTATTGGTTTTGTGGGTGTCACTTTAGTTTTTCTACAAAAATATCATTTTAAAATCTATAAACACAATTTCTCTCTTACCGGTCACATGATGTGTTGGTTTTATGCAATATTAATTCATATACAGAATAAATTAATTGTGGAATTTTTTTTAAATTACCTAGAGAATAAAATTCTATATTATTATTTTTCAAAATTTTACATCACTTTTGTACTGAAATGACTATAAATTTTATTTAAAAAGACATAATTTCAGTCATACCAGGTACATTGTTCATCAGAGTGAGGTTTTGATGATTCATAAAAATCAAAATTGAAATATGGATTTCCCCCTAAAGTATCAAAATAATCATAATTCATATTCTCAATTTTGAGAATGCATTCACTTTTTTGAATTAAAATCTCAATTATAAATAAAAACTTATTTTTTCAGACATACTGGGCACAATACATCTTGTATTGAGCTACATATGATTGAGTATTGATATGCGTTTTCTTTCAACTATCGATGAAAATAACTAAAAGAGGGACAATGTTCATGTTTAGTAGAAGAGAAACATCATGCTCCATAAAACACGTCACATTTTTTGTAGCATGGGGTTTTGTCTTCTAATAAAATTGAACATGCTCTTTTTATATATTTTTCATATAGATTAAAGAAAAAAGTTTCTTCAAAAAAATTATGTGAAAAAATAAAAATAATTATTATATTAAAATTATTGGGAAATTAACTTAAAAATAGTACTTAAATTATGAAAATTTTAATTATATAATTATTATTAATTCATCTTTTCATGATGGTTATATACAATATTGACCCATTTACTTGTTTTAATTTTCTCAGTTGTATCCTCGAAGTCTAATCTATCATTAGAATGGGAAAATTTGAACAATCCACCCCAACCCAAGAAAAAAATATCCACTAGTATAAGAAAACTAATATTTTGTCTGTAATAATAAAAATTAATAAATGAAAAAAATATTAACTAATGAACTAATTCTATGTAAAATTAGTTTACTATGACAACAACAAGATTAAGTCTTTTATTGAGTACATGAAGCACATTTTAACTTCCTTCAATGGTAATGGAGGGAGCCTGAAGGAATGTTATAATTTACAAAACTCTAGGGGTGAAAATGTTTAGAGGGAGAATAATTATGTGGATGTTTTGGTGCAGAAAGGAATGAAATATTGATATAAATATTAAAAAAACTAAATATTCAAGGAAAAATGAAAACATAATCTATGTTTAATTATATATTATTATCAGTATAATAGATAAATAATATTGTATCACCTTTACATATTTTAAAATGGTTCTTTCATTGGAGTCTATTCTTCCACATGATAAGTAACATCATAATGTGTAGAACACATCGCCTTCAGGAGTTATAAATAATTTAATTTTGATGATGATAATGCAGAAAATGATTGATAATTTTAAGAGGAAAAACATATTTTATTAAAAAAAACTTTTCCTTTACATTGAAATATCCTTTTTTATATTTTAGGGATCTAGGTCCTCTATCAAAAATCCAAAAAACAGCTTTGTGATCCTCTCTAATGTATAAGAAATTTTATAAATTAGGACCAATACGAACATTTTATGATCTCATAATTAATGGTTCACCCCTGAATAAATTATCATCTTACCCAATAATTATTTAAGGCCTTAGTATAATAATCAATCATTTATTGTTTTCTGGATCAGAGACATAAAATACATGAACTATTTATGATTTAATTATGAATAGATGTTTTTTCCCATTTTACACTAAAATTAACCCTCTTGAAGTATATTTCATCTATTTTAACTACACTTCTACTGTGAACCCATTTTCAATGGAAAATTGGAACATGAGTTTTTCTAAAATCCAACTCATATATTTATTTGATAATTCCAAAATATGACATATTTACATAAATTGGATTTTGATACATGTAACCTGAAATGCGAATCTCTTTTTCCAAATGAATAACTATTCTATTTTTCATAATACTATAGTCATCATGTTCTTTTGTATAAAATAATAACAATTTATTAAAAAAAACCTTTGTAAGAAATAATATTTTCATTTCTTCCCCTATCTAGCCATCAAATTCACTCGGAAAATGAATTTTTTTAGATAACTCCTTATAAATTTCATCCTGGAAACCTCCTATAAACTTTTGATTTAATGTACTTGATATCTATCTGTCATCACATCATCCATTCTAATATATAATAATTTCATTCTGGTCTTCCACATAGGGATCAAAATATTAACCGTTATTTGAAATTTGAAGGGTCTCTTGATCACGCTCTATGATGGTAATTGTAACCACATCTCTTTTATAAATATCTTTTTTAATAATGTGTCCTCTAAAATGAGTCCATGGGAGAATGAGGTGGTCAACATCAGATATCTATTCAATATAGAATTCATTACATTCTTCAATAATGTATTTTTATTGAATACAACCTTTTGGATTACTTTGATTATTGACAAACTCATTCAAACTCTTCATATACCATTCAATGGGGTATATCTATCTATACTGGATAGGAAAAATAGTTAAATCTCTTTATCTTATTGGAAAATATGGTGGAATATTTTTTTATTGAATGACTGTTGGAAGAGAATATATAATAGACATAATATGTCTGCAACCTCATTATACATGATTATAAACATCATTGGGTCCATAAAATTACTTTATTAAGATTTAAAAAAGAAGAAACGTTGGGTTAATGTACGATGTAATTTTTTAGATAGAATAAATTTAAAATCAGTAGGAATTTACTCAATCAACATATCATGGAATTCAAAAGATTTTATGTATAGACCTAAAATTCCATATAACTTTTTTAAATTATTGGAGATTATTATGAATCTGTGAAAGTTGACGGTTCTTGATTCAAAGGCCTAGTGTGCCCGAAATGAAATTTTGATATTTTTTAAGGTATATTCTATAAACGTGTTGGTGGTGTTTTCTTTCTTTTAAACCATTTCTCAGATTAGAAATATGAGGGAACCATTGAATCCGTAGCACCGATATTCTTTTAAGGGAGCCTTATCTTAGATCGCAATATGTTGGGTGAAAAAGTAAGTTTTTGTGACTTTTAAAGAAATTATAAAATAAAATAAAAATTTTATTTTTATTTTTCCTAGCTCTTTTTGAGTGGTGGTAGTGGGACCGATGGTATGTCAATCCATTTAATGTTTTTACTCTTCAGTTGCGTAACCACGTCATGGGGAATTAAGAGGTTCATTATTTAATGTACCTCATTAATTCTTTTAATGCCTTACTCACCCTTCCCACTTAGTTTAAATGGATCTCAGGTTGGGGGTTTTGACAAGGCCTCATCAAGAGAGGATCCTCTAGAGAAGTGTAGCGGCATCATCCACTGATTAATAATGGAAGTGTGGGTGGTAATGCTCCATGATCGACAAACACATGTGACATCATCCAATGAGGACTCTTCTCCTACCACAACTGGGACACCTCCAACGATTCTTGAGGTAAGGGGTTTTGTCTTGATTAATTATATGGATTTTGTCTTGATTAATTATAAGTGTCTAAAGACGAATTAATCTCACCCATTTTGTGGTGATAATGCGGAGGGCGCGGGCCAAACGAATAAGGCACGGAACCTTCGCTGCTTGTTTTATCATTGCATTCTTCAAGGCTGGTTTTCTCAAACACGACAGAACCTTGAAACCGGGTGGCACGCATTGAAAAAGGAATCCTAAGTGGGTTTTATGGGCATATGAGAGTAAAAACAAAGCACTAAAGCATCTCTAGTGCATTGTAGAAGAAGCATCGACATTGACGACTGGCACTGGCTGACGTGGGCGGCGATCGGCAACCACAGGCTGCGGCGGAAGAGTGGCGCTCACAGGAACCGCAGCAGGAGAAGGGGGCAGTCAGCATCAGTTAGACATGTTGGTAGTGATTTCGGTGCACCTTTGCATGCCATGGAAGGTATGTCACAACATTGTGTCATAGCGGAGGAGGGGGATCTGTACCTTCGAGTCCCACTGGCAGGAGGCGGCGCAGTCGTTTCGCTAACCCGAACGACTTGTGCCCTTCAAGAGGGGGACTGACTCCACACCACAAAGGTGGGATTCCCAACTGCCAGGTCATGCCCAACCAGCGATCCAGCCTGTTCCATGGCCTGGAGGGCCGGCCAGTTCCACGGCCTGGTGGGCCAGCCTGTTCCACGGCCTGGCGGGTCGGCTAGTTCTGCAGCCTAGAGGGTTGGCCAGTTCTGCAGCATGGTGGGTCGGGCCAGTTCTGTGGCCCAATGGGTTGAGCCTGCCATGGCGCAGTTGGTTCAGACCAGCCATGGTCGGACCTGGGTCATACCCAAACCAGGTTGGGTTGGCCCCAGGTTGGGTCGGGTCGGACCGGACCCAGACCCACTTCGACACAGTTTCCCAAAATGGGTTATGACTAACAAAACAGACATTCTTTTAACGAACTATCTATGGCTCTAAAACCCTTGGAATGATATTGTACTTTTTAGATACTCCACATATGTTTTGGTGAATGTTGGATTATGTTCGGGTTTGATCGTACCCAAATCTAACCGATCCATCGGCACTAAAATGCCTATAACTTTCAGAATGAGTGTCCGATTGAAGCGCCATATATTTTTATGGAACCCTTATGACATGATGGATCATTTGGAAACTTCATCGTGGGATTTCATTATATTTAAAGTATGATTGATGGCATCAGGAGTGGATCCTCCCAGAATCATGTGTACTATGTATAGGAATCCAGTGGTTGGATGAGACGTGAAAAATGAATAGCGATCCGGTGTGTATTAGAATCATACAATACTATGTGGATCAACCCCTAGAGATCCTGTGTGAATCATCACCAAGAGATCTTGTGTGGCTTAGCACATAGTGATCGTGTAAGGATCAACCCCTAGCGATCCTATGTGGATTAGCACCGAGCGATCCTATGTGGATATGCACCTAGTAATCCAATGTGGATCAGCACGTAGTGATCTTATGTGGATCAGAACCTAGCGATCCTGGGTAGATCTGTACTGAGAGATCCTGTGTGGATCAGTATTAGAACCCATGACAGAATATGATGATCTAGTTTTATGACTAATCATCTGTACATAATTTACATCTGGTTTGAGTTGAGTCTTTTACATTATACTTTCTAATTGAGATCATATTTTGGGGTTTTTCATTGAGGAATTCTGAGAGACCTATGGGGGACTTGAGGTCCCTACATTGTATTTTTATACTCACCCCTATATGGAATTTTCCCGCACCATGTTGTGACTTTTGCAGATAATGAGAACCTTGGCTGGGACATTAGAAGCCAGGACCAGGAGGTGAATGGAGGTGACTAGTTGTCGTGGAGATCTGTAGATACAAGTCATACCCACCCTTTAGGTAGGAATCAATGGTGGAAAATCCCATAAAATTATTTCTATTTTCTGTTGTATTGTATCTTTTCAGTTTGTCTTGTATTCTAGCCACTTACTTTTAGTACACACTTCAACTACTACAGTTCTACACCATGGTTGCATCTTGTTGTGTTCTTGGACTGTGTATTGGTAAAATTTTAAAGGAAATTCCATCCCATTTTAGGAATACACCTTTCTGGTGGTAGTCGCCAACCCCTATCCTATGGAAGGAATGCTTGGGGTAGTCAAGGAACAGGTCTCGAGGGACGGGTCATGACAAAGTTGTATCAAAGGAGTCGGTTTCAACGAAGAACTAAGAGTCTGATATTTCTAATGGAGCAATTTTGTTCAGTGTTTTGAGTGTGGTTTTCATTTTGGGGAGTCCATTGATGTTGTTGTGGCCAATGTATCCATGCCCCAGGAGCCTGAATTCTGATTTTCATCTCAGTGATTGAAAACACTGATTGTGTGTGTTTTAGAAATGTTTTAATTTTGATCTCTTTTGAGTCAACTCACTAGGTATATCTTTTTGATAGTGACACACCTATTTCATTTCCAGATTCTTCCACATAGATAGCCAGCCATTATTCTAGAGAGAGTATATGATGATGACCCACTGAGGGATGAGGCTTCGATGTAGGGTATGCTTTCTGTGTTCGCACCTACGGGTGGTTTACTAGAAGCACCACCACTCGGAGGGAAGTAGTTTCCACCATTCCCACTATCATATCGTGCATGTCAACTAAGTTCATGGCATGAGTTTCAAGGATAGAGGCCTCAGATGTCTTGAGGGGAGAAAGATCCCCAAGCAACTAATGACTGGATGGAGGTTGTTTCATTATATGTTCGCTTAGTTTAGACACCAGGAGAGTAGATGGTGATCCTAGATGCTATCCTACTCTAGGGCACAACAGGGAGATGATGGATTCTGATGCTCTAGACACATGAGGAGGTAACACTCTTCTATTTGGACTTTGAGGCCCTCTTCAGGGTGGAGTTCATACAAGAGACTTTATGCTCAGTGCATATTGAGGAGCTGCTGCACTTACTGTAGGGTAGCCTATCAGTGGCCCACTACTCGGAGAGATTCATTGACCTCTCACTGTATTCCACTAAAATAGTACATGACCCATTCTTCAGAGCATTGAAATTTGAGTAAGGTATCTGACTGTAGATCAGAGTGTCGATGATATCACTCAATATCACGATGCAGGATGGGGTGCTCAAGCGAGCATTATTGGTGGAGAGCTTATTAGCTGAGCATGCATTGATGTTGAGAGCCACAACCAGATGATAGGTAATGAGTCATCTATATTAGGCAGTAAATAGATGATGTAGAGGCCCAAGTGGGACATTCTTTCTAGTGGACGACCCCATGATGTTGGGTCTATTGTGCGGAGCTCACGAGGTAGAACATGCCAGTATAAGATCATATTGTGCTTCACGTGCGATGGGTAGGGTCACATGGCTGGAGACTACCCGACACGCCATACCAATGATCAGCAGATTCCTGAGGGACCCGTGAGGCTGTGACCAAGGTTCAAGCAAGGAGGGATATATGGAGGATAATGTGGAATAGGATTAGTTCGTGCAGCATGTGGTGAACGATGGTTTGAGGATCTACCCCCACCATCACCAGGTGTCCCCCCCCCACCATAGGGAGAAGGTGGACATGGGCGATCTCAGCTTCAAGATGAAGAGACCTATGACCATGGATCTTGAAAGACGATTAAAAGTACGATCTGTTTATATTCCACCCTTGTTTTATTTCTTATAGACACCGACTCCTATCACTCTTTTATTTCCAAGACACTCATTCAGATCATGGAGATTCTGATGGAGCTGTTGGCTCGATCATTACGATTAGAGACTCCTATAAGAGAAGATTCAACAATTAAACCTAGGTTTAGATAGTGTGAGATCACTCTTGGAGGTGAGATCTTTGGCTTGGATCTCCTAGTAGTAGTGTCAAGGCCTTATAATGTCATCTTTGATATGGAATGGCTATCCACAGTCCATGGTCAGATCAACTATTTTATGTGCAATGTGTAGTGTGTCCGTAGGGGTGGGGCCAGGTTTTCCTTCATCGGTGAAAAGGGAACCTTTTCAAAATAAGATGTACTTACTTGGAGGATGGTTAAGACTATCACTAATCAGTCAACTAGCCTTACCCTTGGATTTGTTTATGTAAGGAGTCCAGGTTATCCTGTAGTGGTAGACCTGTATGCTGATGTCTTTCTTGATGATGTTCTGGGAATACATCCTCATAGAGAGGTAGACTTATATATTGAAATGTCCACTCAAGAGACATTGATATCTACGATAGCATATTACATGGTCCATGCAGAGCTTCGTGAGTTACATGTACAATTAGAGGACTTCTAGAGGAAGGGGTCCATAAGGCCCAATGTTTCTCCATGGCCATCCCTGATTTTGTTCTCCATGAATGAAGACGGGAGTCTGAGACTTTTTGTGGATTATAAGCACCTTAACTAGTTGACCATGAAGAACAAGTATCCACTCTCAAGGGTTGATGATCTCTTTGACAAGCTGAATGGAGCTCAATGGTTTTCAAAGATAAACCTCAAATCAGGCTATCACCAATTGAAGGTATGAGATGATGTGTTACCAAAGGCAACATTCATATGTCGATATGACCATTAAAATTTCATGGTGATTCACTTCGGCATGATCAATTCTCTATAAGTGTTCATGGGGCTCATGTGTAGGATCTTCCAGCCTTACCTCTATCTCTTCATGGTGGTATTTATTGATGGCATCCTAATATACTTGGTATCAGAGGAGGAGCATGCCACACACCTATAAATTGTTCTGGACACACTACAAGAGCACTAACTTTATAGAAATCACTTGAATTTCCAGTTCTTGATATGGGAAGTCCACTTCTTGAGCCACGTTACCTCGGAGACTAGAGTTGTAGTGGATTCAAGAAAAGATAGAGGTAGTGCTTTCTTAGGATCCACCCAGATGTGTGACTGAGGAAAAGAGTTTCCTGGGATTGGATGGGTACTATAGGATATTCGAACATTACATTTCCAGAATTTCAACAAGCTTTTCAGCTTTGACAATGAAGGGTCACCCCTTTGTGTGGACAGAGAGATGGAAACATTGTTTTTAGGAGATGTGTCAGGGATTAAGAGTGACCCAATCTTGACGCTACCAGAAGAGGGAGTTGAGTACATAGTCTACTGTGATGCATTTGGGACCGGTCTGGGTTCTTTCTTGATGCTCACGGTAGTTGAGACAACTTGAGAAGAACTATTCTACCCCTAACCTGGATTTTGCAGTATTTGTCTTTATAATGAAGATGTGGTGGTACTACTTGATGGGAGAACGTTTTACAATCTACTCTGATCAAAAGAGTCTCAAGTATATATTCTCAGATAAGGACCTAAAAAATATAGAAATGATGGCTAGATTTCCTCCATGACTATGATTTTGAGATAGTATAGACTCCTAGGAAGGGGATTCTGGTAGCAGAATAACTCATCAGGAGGTCCGGTTTATAGTTGTTGAGTGAGGCGGCATAGCAGTCATCCATGTTGTAGTTATCCTTTGTGGATAGTGATGGGGTAGCTTACATCCGGTTTATGATAGTTACTCCCCCACTACATCAGAGATTCCGGGAGGCACTTCTTGGAGACTTTGACTGCGAGGTCCGACGTGCTCATATATTTACAGGACAGACTCCTAAAGGAATTCCTGAAGGTGGGGAGAATGTCGTTCTCTTCCGAGAATACACTATTGTACTAGTGAAACTATGAGATGAGGTTTTGTGAAATTTATACAAATCCTCTTTGCTGGAACATCCAATTGTGGAGAAGATGTACCAGGACCTATGGCATTAGAATCGGTGTCTAGGGATGAATAAAGAGGTGGTGGAGTTTGTTTCATGATGCCTCACTTGTCAGTAAGTGAAGGATGAGCATCAGGTTCTAGCAGGCTAAGCACAACCACATGAGGTACCAAAATATAATTGGGATGGTATATCCATTGACCTCATGACGGTGCTACCAAATACATCCAGGGGTCACGATTTTATCTGGGTGATCATTGACCGACACACCATGTCAACCCACTTCCTACCCATTTGAGAGTAAGAATCAGTAGATATATTGAGACGCCTCTATATACAGAAGATTGTAAATCTTCAAGGGTGTCTGCAGCAATCATCTCATATCGCGACGCATGTTTTACATCCCTCTTGTAGAAGGGGTTTCATTACGAATTCAGAGATCAGCTATGCTTGAGCACCACCTTCCATCCTCAGACAGATAGTCTGACGGAGTGAACCATACAGACACTTGCGGACATGATTTGTGCTTCTTTCTTTGATTTAGGCTGTATATGGGAGGACCACCTACCACTGGTCGAGTTTGTATACATCAATATTTTTCACTCCACCATCGTCATGGCTTCATTTGAGGCCATGTATGGGGGACCTTGCATATCACCTCTAGCGGGAAAGACCTTGGGTAGTTGGCACATATGTGTCCAGAGTTGGTACAGGTTACAACAAAGAAGGTGCATATCATCTAGGAGTGGATGAAGACTTCATAGATCTGGTAGAAGTCTTATACTAACCGGAGATAAAGACGCACTTAGTTTTATAAGGGATTCCATGTCTTCATAAAGGACTCACCTCGATGAGAATTATTGAGGTTCAGCCGGGGTGGCAAGATATCTCTATGGTTCATCGGACCTTTCCAGATTATTAGTAGAGTAGGCAAGGTGGAATACCATCTATCTCTTCTCCCATAGATGCACTGAGTGCAAAATTGTTTCAATGTGTCATATCTGAGGAGGTATTTACATGATCCATCACACTTTATTGACTAGGGAAATATAGAAATTTACGATGGGGCGATGTTTTCAAAGTTCCCAGTTGAGATAGTGGATTGACAGGAGTGAGTCCTTCGTGGGAGTTCAATTCCTCTAGTGGGAGTTCGTTGGTAGCACATGAACCTCTAGGAGAGAACATGGGAGTAGGAGTCTCTGATATGTTCTTAGTACCCCAATTGTTTCCCTAATTTTGTTGTAGCATTCAGAAATGAAAATCCCTAAGGTTTGTAAAATGTAAAGACCCTAAAATTATATATAATTTTTTAAATTATTAGGTATAATTATGAGTCTGCAAAATTAAAGACACTTGAATCTGAATCATGGTGAGCCTGAAATAGGTTTTTGAAATTTTTTTCGAGGCACATTCAGTAAATGCCAGAGTATCCTTTTTTATATTTTGAAACGGTGCTCAGATTAAAAATATCAGGGCACCATTGAATCCAATGCGCCAAGATTTTCTTAAGGGATGCTAAACATTGACCACTATAGGTAGGGTGAAAATGTTAGTTTTTGTGACTTTGAAAGAAACAATAAAATAACATAAAATTTGTTATTTTATTTTTCATACCACTTGTTGAGCATTGTTGGTTGGACCGATGGGTTGTCAAGCCATTTAATGGATTGACTCTTCAGTTGTGTAACCACACAATTTGGAATTAAGAGGTTCATTAATTAATGAACTTCATTAATTCTATCAATGTGTTACTCACCCATCCCCTCTATTTAAATGGATCTTGGGTTGGAGTTTATGACAAGGATTCCTCAAGTGAGGAACCACTGGAAAAGTTCCATGACATATTCCATTGATAACTAATGGAAGATTGGTCTTCCATGAGCTAGGATCGATGAACGCTGGAAACTTCATCCAATGAGGGCTCTCCTCCTGCTACAACCACGACACCCTCAATGATTCTTGAGGTAGGGGGTTTTGTCTTGATTAATTCTATGGGTTTTTTAGTGATTAATTATATTTGTTTGAAGAATAATTAATCTCACCAATTTTATGATGCTAACATGGAGGGAAAGGGCCAAACAAACAAGGTCGGGACCGTATTCCTCTTATTTTATCGTTGTATTATTCAGGGTAGGTCATGTCAAAGATGATGAAACCTTTAAATAGGGAGTCATGTAGCAAGGAATGCATCCTAGGAGGCCCGTAGGCACAGATGTGAGTGAAAATGAATCTCCATAGGATCACCAGAGCCCCGCGGAAGAAGCGCCAGTGCCCAATGTTGGTAGACAAGGGAGGCGGCTGACAACCGCCGGTCGTAGTGGAATAGCGGAGCTCGCAGGCATCGCAGTGGGAGAAGGGGGTAGCAGGTGTCTATCGGCCATATTGGAAGCGGATGTGGTGTTCTGTTTTCTGCAGCGGAAGGCTGGCCATAACATCGTGTCATGACCGAGGAGGGGGACCTGACCCCATGGGTCATTTTGGCCGGGGCGGCACCATGTGGTAGTACCATTTTATTAACCCGAATGAATTATACCATTTGAAAGGGGGACCAACCCCATTCCACTTAGTCAGGCCGCCCAACTGGCGGGCCTTGCCCAGCCAGCGGGCCGGGCTAGTTCTGTGGCCAAGCGGGCCAAGCCCTCTGTGACCCAGCCCGCACGGGTCGACCCATCTCATCCGGGCCTCGCCAGGTCAAACCTGTGTTAGACCCGGACCAGTTCAGGTTATCCCAGTTTGGGTTGGGTTGGTCTAACTGGGTTTTCCTAGACCCAGACTCACTTCAACACCGTTTCTCACAATGGGCAGTAACTAACAAACCAGACTTCTCATTGATGAACCATATGGGGTGCTATAATCCTTCAAACCAGATGGTCCATTTTAGATACTCCACATGAGTTTGGGAGAAGTTTGGAGTATGGCCAGGATGGATCATACTTGAATCCAGCCGGGCCCTCAACACTAAAATTTCTATAACTCTCAGACCAGGTGTCCGATTTACGTACTGTCTATTGCATTGGAACCCATAAAGCATGAAAGATCATTGGATTACTTATTCATGGGATTTAATTTTGGTTAATGTATGATTGATGGATTGAAGAGAATATCCTCCAAAATTCAAGTGTACTATGTACAAGATTCCAGTGGGGAGCTGATAGGTGAAGAATGAATAGTAATCCTGTGTGGATCATCACCTAGAGATCTTGTGTGGATTAGAACCTAGAGATCCTATGTGGATCAACACCAAGCTATCCTGTCTAGATCAACACCTAGTGATACTGTGTAGATCATCACCGACAAATTCCTTATGGATCAATTATAGAACCCTTGATAGAATAAGATGATCTAGCTTTATTACTAAGCATCTGTACTTCTGCACTTAAGTTATACCTTGTTTGAGATGATTGTTTTGATTTGTGCATTGTGATTGATATCATGCTTTGTGTTTTTCCATTATAGAATTCTAAGAGACCTATGGGGGTCTCAGGGTCCCTATTGGAGATTGTTATAGTCACCCCTGCATGGGCTTCACCCACACCTGGTTTTGCCTTGTACAGACGACGACCTGCTTGGTTGAGACATTCAGAGCTAGGACAAGGCGGTGCATATAGGTGACTTGTTGACATGGAGAGCTATGGAAATGAATTGTACCAACCCTTCAGTTAGGAATTCTTGGTGGATGATCTTATGAGATTTTTTCTAATTTCTTATTTTTGTATCATTTCAGTTGGTCTTGTATTCCAGCCCCTTACATTTAGTACACACATTTAGTACTGCAATTTTACTTTGTGGTTCAATCTTTTTGTGTTCATGAACTGTGAGTTTGTATAGGATTAAATTCAATGCCTTCTTGTTTTAGGGAAATGAATTTCTGGTGCTAGTTGACAACTCCTGGCCTATGGAAGGCAGGATTGGGGTAGTCACAAAATGGGCCCCGGGGGGACGGGTCGTGACATTTTAATTCATGTAACATCGAATTATTCATTGATGTGGTATTCTTGATATTTAATAAATACCCCATTGTAACAATAACAAAATTAAGGAAAAAAGGAAAATTTAAATTTTTCCTATCTACATATAATGTAAGATTCTATAGAATGGCATTCTCTGCCTTAACCCTTCACTAATACCAACTCTTCCATTATAGAAATGTCAATCATTTCCAACCCAGCCATGATTCCATCTTTCCTTTTGTAGGGAAAATTTATTAACATGATAATAAAAATATAAAATAATTTTGGTAAGGTTGGGGATGAATCTTAATTAAATTTTTAATGAAAATACATATTTTGAACATGGTAGAGGGAGACCAATTACATAGCCCGAAGTTCCAAGACTAGGTAGTCAGAATACAAGACCCTAAAGCCCATTTATTGGCCTCAATAAATTTTTTTCTACATATATTGAATCAAGAAATTGATTTACATAAAATCAACTCCAAAAAAATTAAAATGATAAATGATCTCTTATTTAAACCTAATTTTGTATTTTCCTTTGAAAATCATTTACTGAAAACATTGTCAATATATTTAATATTATCAAAAAATTCATCCCCTATTAGTGTATTCTGTGTCCAATCTTATTCATTATTCCCAACAAATGTTCTCATCCAAGATCAATATTTATGTCATTGAGGAAAAAATTTCCAATTTCCTAAATACATATTCTTCAATGAATGTGTCAACTGTACAATGTGTGTGAATTCTTCACAAATGGGACACCACAAAATTTCTTAAATACTATAAGCAATAAATTTTCATAAGAAGGATTTTCATTTATCATCCTACAGGGAATGTACCTCTATGTGAATTATTCATTTTTATGAGAATAATATATTGTAACATATGTATCCCCCCTCATTTTCAAATCATCTATCAATGGATCCAAATAGACATCAATATCATTACTGATTTGATTTAAACTGTATATATGGAGAGGTGATATAATGTATTTGCAGTTCTCGTATAACAATAGTGGAAAATTATAATTTACTGCTATGAAAGGATATGTTTTATGAGTACTACCGTGTACACCAAAAGTATCTATTCTATATTTAGATTATCCAAGATGAACTTTTCTCAACTCAATTTAAAATTTACAATGCACATAATCAGTTTTCATCCACTGAGGGGAATATGCTTGATGCCATATTTTCCACCAATAATTGTAGTATCTACCTTCCATTTTAATTGTATCATGGTTTCCTAAAAAGAATAAAGTATTTTAAAGCATCAAATTATATGAATTTACCCTAAATATTTCAAAGAATTTCATTCTTTTTTCTTGTAACTATATGTACCATGCTTAGGAAATTTTTTTAGTGAGTCCTGGTCCATGAAAAACAATATGAAATCATCTATACAATAATAAATTTTTATAGATCATTCCCATTGAACAATACATCCATTTAGCATCATATGTTATATATGGATGTTTATTTTTTCTACATGATTCATATCATTCCAGATGCCATGTATTATTATGAAGCTGGTGTCGCACCATGCACTTCCTGCTTTCAAATTATAAAACATCTACATATCTAATTTTTTTTGTATTTAGAAAAACGAGTATATAATCATCTATTGAAACATATATTTAAAATCTAGAAGAACATTTTACAAGCATGATGGTCTTCTTTAATTTACATTTTCATTTTTTTCCAGGATATCTCCATTATCATTTACACTAGTATTCATAACAAATGATCCATAAACCACAATATCATCACAATTGGTTTTCAGGTTTAGTTTTCCCATTTTTAGTCCAATATTTAATGATCTGATAAATTCCATGACAAATAATAAGTTCTTATAACTCTCACAGACTATTTTTTATTGAATTAAAACAACATAAGCAGGGATAAAGGGATTTGTAAGGGTCGTATTGAAACTCTATCACAATATTGATGGACGATTCAACTCTTACTTCGTAGGATTTTTTCAAAAGATTATTATTCATCCATATTAAATTCATATCCATCCTTTAATATTCATAAAATATTCATTTATTAAAATAAATAAATATATAAACATAAGATATTTAGCACCAAAGTATAAATTTATAAATAAATATAAAAAGGGAAACACAACATTTTATTCTTTCAAAATAATTTATAAATACCTAAAAGAAATGGGTAATTTAATTTAAGAAATTATTTACTCCACTATAGTAGGAATTATCCTCTGAATTCATCCGATGTGGAAAGTTATCGAAAAATGTCATTGTAATTCACTAACCTCTAAATCTGGGAGCTGGTGCATTATTTTTCTACACATTCATGATTACAATGAAAAAAATCATGATAAGTCGATCAATTTATCAATTTTGGAATTCAAGATAACATAAATGATACACATAATACACTGGGAAATGAAAATAAAACATGAAAAATAATAAAAATACATAAAATGAATCCTTGAAATATTATTCAATGTTTTATTCTTTATAAACCATGTAAATAAAACATAATATGGGTGAGCTCAAATTCTTAGTAAGGGTAAGTAAAGAGGATGAAATTATGAATTGATTTGAAAAATCAAATGTAAATATATATAACTATTAAATAAATCCATTAAATTAATTAAATAATTAATAATAAATATTGAATTGTAAAAATATAAACCCATTTCATTTAATCAATAAATTGAAAAAATAATGCAACCATAGATATGTCATTAAAAAATATCATGGTAAAAGAACAACTAAGACTAAATAAATGAAATTATTAATTATTGGACTCCGTGTTTCCTAGGGATATTGTACTATTACCATCAAAACATTTCACAAAACGGTTTAGCATATCATGTAAAAACTCATCTAATTTGGTCATCAAATTCATCTCATGAGACTACTAAGGCATTGAGGTTCAATCTATAATTAGGCCCCACACATGTTGTACCTCTTCAATGAATTCCACATATATTGAATAATCGATTTAACTCAAGAAATATTTTTATTATCATATATTCATATTGAACAAAATATACGTATTTATCCATAATTCTACTTCAAATTAAATACTGTCAATGTTAACACCGAATGTATAATGGTATACAGTTTATGAAATAATAATATACATTGCATGAGAATATGTATATTTAAGAAAAATATAATGTATGAAAAAATGATTATGTGAAATATATATTTTCAATAAAATGTTAAAATTCACAAAACATGGTGATATTTCAAAGGTAATCATTAAAAATATTCTTGATTAGAATTATCTTTAAACATTCCAAAGTGTCCCATTCAACTTTGAAACATTTAAATAATAATTCACATAAAGGAATAACATTAAATTAATGTTTTGGATACCATTAATATAAATGGTTTCATGAAATAATATATCAAAAGAGGAAACAAATATACCATAAAAAATAATTATGTGGTTAATATGACATTTATATTATAAATATAAAAAGTGAGATGAAAATACCTTAACTTTCCCTTCCTAGTTAGTGGTATTTAAAAACTTGTATAGTGATTGAAAAACAATTAATAACTTATAATGGTACCATACTCATATTTTATAATTTATATAAGATCTTATTGTAATATCTTATTACCCTTTTTAGTAATCATTGATTATTTTCACTTTTTGGGTGTTATTTTCCTAGTTCTTGAGTATGTTTTGACTTGATACATGTTATTCATAATAATTCAATCATTCTTTAATCATCCTTAGTTTTTAAAACATGATGTAAATATCTTATATATTAATTATATAAATATTTAGAGTAATCTATAATATTTTTATATTTTAAATTAAATGGACCATTCATTGAGATGGTAGGCCGTACGTACACATGAACGCTACTTTAATTTCTTTTCTATATTAAAATAATAAAATGTAAATAACATATATGTATATTATAATTACAGTGTCATAGATATTTCATATACATCACATATGTTTCTTGAAACCATACTTTATATATTCCAAAATATTTTGAATGAATCACATTTCATCGAGGGGGTGGTAGTCCACACCTTTTTAATTGATGTTATCATATTTACACAAAATTGAACGAATAAGGGTATGTTCTATAAAAAAGTTACAAAAGAATAAATAGATTATCAATATGATAAGTATCATATATACAAATTTTGTCTATAAAAAATCCCACCATGAGAGGTGGTAATGGAAACAAGAAAAATCATCATTTTATGAGCTGGTATTTCATCGTACACATTAGTGGAAGGATTCATTACCAATTATCTGGAAGTGTGTTTAAGTTATGTATAAACACTATAAATAAAAAAAAATTATTATGTTTATAATAATGAGGTTATTATTTAAACTTTTATTAATAATATTTTAGGTTTTGTAGAATGAAAATAAAATAAAACAACTTGAGGAAGGGTGTTACCTCTTATTTGGGTAATGCCTTTTGGTTTGCACCAAAGAAATTCCATTGATGTATTTATACCCATGTTTAGGATACTATGTTGACTTTAGGGATTTTTGGAGATTTTTTAGTGATATTTTTTCAAAAAAATTAGCTGGAGATGTGTGTATATCTGGGAGGGTTGGGTGCCTTTTAATAGATGAGGAGGAGTGGAATCCTTATATATTTTTGGAAAGGGAATCCCAGAAATGGTCACTCTATAAATAGTGGATAAAATAATCATTGAAAGTATATAAAATTGATTATATTGTCTAAAAATTTCCATAAAATGGATTTTGAACATGTTTCTTGGACATTTTGTCTTTTATGTTTACGTTCTTGTCTCATATGAAGCTAATTTTTCTCTTAATCGTTGTATTTAATTTTAATCACATAAAATAATATTGTTGGTAAAAACTAATTTGAAGTTTATATAATTTTTAAATTAATATTATAAAAATAGGGAATAAAATTTTCAAAATTATAATGAAATAATTGGAAATAATTAATTTAAAATTAATCTCCCAAGCAGGACAATAATTCATGTTTTTAATGTAAAAATTTTCAAAATATTGCATTGTTTTTATATCCCATTGCAATATGAAATTGGTAACAAAGACCTAAATTGGTTTAATTGATTTACAATTGAACAAAAATTACTTTAAAATTTTTTTAATATTATTTAATCTTATAAATAAATGAGATGAAAAAAATTGAATATAAATTAATTGTTTTTTTAATATTCATTAAAAATGATTCATCAAAGAAAAATAAAAAATCAACCTAACCTAATTTTGATGATTATATTTGAAGAATGATGTTTATTTTTAAATATAAAATTTACAAAAGTTACAAAAAATTTATTTAATACAGGTTCATCATTAATTAGCCGAAAAATTTCCATTAAAATTATCATGGTTTATATAGGAAATATTGAGTCTGTTCTTATGATATGACTATCTAATATATTGGATGAACATAAAAATTTGATTGAATATATAATATATAAAAATAATATATAAAATATCTTCATTTTTTTTGGAATTTTATTGACTTTAAAAAAACATGACTATATAATGTTTTGGTTAAATCTAGTGTTGTGTGTATTGAAAAGCTATTAAAAAATTAAATTTACTGTAAAAGAAAATTATTTTAAAGTATTGGGATGATTCATTTTTACCTTTTACAAATATATAATCCTATAAAATTTTGTTTTATTACCTTCTAAATAGATATGGGTATTTCTCATTTATAGAATCATCTGGTTCCCATGTTACTTCTTCTATTTTTTGATTTCAACGAATACCATTAATTAAAGAGTCGTTCAATTTTGCAATACGTGATCTCAAGTATCAGGAATTTTTATGGGTTTATTATAGTAAAAAAGGGCAGTTTATAACTATACATAATAATATATGTGAAAATTCATTAGTTTAGGAAAATAATTAAATAGAATAGATATACGGAACACAACATCTAACTTTGGAATATTTGGCAGCGTTGACAAACGATAAGCGATGACACCAACTCTTTAAAGAACTTCAAAGGATAAGATATACCTAGGAATTAATATCCCTTTCTTACCAATACCTATATCACCTTTCTTTATAGATACATTCACTAAAACAAGATCTGTCACTTGGAACATTGAATCCTTCTTCTGATTATTGTTATGCCCCTTTTTTCTATATTCAGCTACATTGATATCATCCTAAATAGTTGTCACCTTTGTTGATGTATCATTAGAACAATCTGGGCTTATGAATTTTCTTTTGAAAACATCATCCCATGAGGTTGGATTGTGAAATATCATTCCAAAAAATGCCTCATATGGGGACATTTAAATACCTAAATAGAAACAATTATTATAGGAAATTTCTACCAAAGGTATGTACTGATCTAACGAACATTAACTATCAAGTGAGCATCAACTCAACGTATCTTCTATTGATTGGATATTTATTTTATATTTTCTATTTGTTTTATGATATTATGAAGTTATCAACTGAATCAAGTGTCAAGTTCATTATAACTATTTTTTCAAAATTTCAATGTAAAACAAGGAACTTGATAAAATGATTAATATAGGTGAACCATGAAATCTTAAAAGTTTATTAATATAGAGTCTTTAATGGCTATCAATATACATATCATTAATTATAGTAAGGAATATTTCACATTTAGTTATACTATCTACAATAACAAATATTTCATCATTCTTTTCAGGATACATTGGTTGTCAACGTGAGAAAGTCCATAACAATTATATCCAGTTTCAACACATGAATAGGTAGAGGTTGTAGGACCCCATTAGGATGTTTTATTATAGCTTTCACTTGATCAATAACCAAAAAACCAGACACATAATCATTAATTTACCACTTCACATTATCCCACCAAAATTTTTCCATTAATTACATATATATTTATGTATTTATATGGTGTATATAGAAATATGGGAAATGAGAATCATCTAACATTTCCATCTTTATATCTGGTACAGATGGAACCCATATCCTCTATAAAATTGTTATATCATCATCATCATAGATAAAGTATTATAATTTTCCATCGTCCACATCTTTGATTTGATTGTGAATGTCCTCACAATCATATTGGGATTTCATTTTTATCTCTAAAAAATATTGTTTTTCGATCATTTGACAAATTATTGACTTATCCATGTACCTAGAAATTTCAATATCCATATGTACAAGGTATATAAGCATATTATCGTTATAAATCTTTATTTGGGATAGAACTCTTAGATCCTTCCTCATCAGAGCTTATTTTATTTTATTCTCTGAAATGGTATTGAGAAATCACAATCCTTGATTATATCGGGCCATTACCTTTGTCTCACATTGATATCTTTTTATAAGAAGATGTATTTTATGATTTTATGATCTTTATATATCTCACACATTTCCCAATATAGATAATTTCTATATATCATCAAAGATAATATTATTTCCACTAAATCAATATCATAGGATGGAATGTTTTATTAATCATTAATCAATTTTTTTATGTGTATTCAATAACCTTATCATATTTCATTCAAAAACAACAAAGTCCCTTCTTTGATGCATCACTATATATGAAAAAACCATCACTCTCAGTTGGTAGAGTACAAATTGATGAATTAACTAATATTCAATTCATTTTACTAAATAATTATTCATATTTCTTTATCTAAAAAATAGTATCCCCTTACATGAAATATTTCATTACAAGTTATCCAGTCAAGAAAAATATTGAGCAAATCACCAATAATAACCCGTCATACCAATGAAACTACATACCTCAATTATGTTTGTCGATGTATGTAATTATCTTATAGCCTTTTTTGTTGTACAAAAGGGTATTCCATCCATGGAGTAAATATGGACATGAAAGGATACATCTTGAATCCGTAATGTACACTTCTTAAATTTCCCATTTTAATATTCACTTATAAGAGTCTTATGAATGATCCACAAGTGATAATCATAGTTCTCATTACTTTTATAATACACTAGAATATTATCATTGAATAACACCACAAAATCATCAATATAATCCTAGAATAATCAATTCATTTTGTCTATAAATATATTGAGTGAAATATTAAATCCAACTAGAATTACTAAATAATTGCAATTTTTATAACTCATCTAAAATGTTCTCTTCCGAATTTCATCCCTATTTACTCACAATTGGTGATATATAGAATTCAGATATATCTATTGAAAATATTAGGATATATGAGTTTGTAAAGTCCCATAAATTTCAAGGGATATTTTTTCATAAATTCATTGGTATTTTACGAGTATGCAGTTTCTGATGACACCTGATTCTGAGGCCCGGTGTGCCCAAAATCAATTTCCAAAGTTTAGCTTGGGTATGTTTAGTGAATGAACGAGCGGGTTTTTCTATATTTTGAACCGATGGTCAGATTCGAAATCTGAGGGCACCGATGGAATTGCAGCGTCGATAATTTCTTAAGATGACCTTTACCGAAGATGCATCTTCTCGGGAGGTTTTGATAAAAATGTGGATTAAATAAAAGGTAAAATAAAATTGTGTTACAATTTTATTTCTTTTTCTCTGTGGTTATATCCTAGGTGTGGGAGTTGGGGTGGGACCCACTATTTACTAACTACACATGAGAAGATTAAGGTGTGGTGGGGCCCACATGAGCCCAACCCTTCACTTTCCCAAACTCCTTAACTCCACCCTTTATGTGAGTAACTCATCTCTCTCACCCTCATTAAACATGCCAAAATAACACCCAATTAATTAGCCAACTCAAGATTAATTAATGAAGTGAAATTTTTTTGAATTTTGGATTTTTGAAATTCATGGCTAAATAATAAAATAAGGGGAGGCCTTATTTTATTTTGGTTGGTGGTTGTGTACGAATTTTGGGGGAGAGAGATCTAAGTCCCTTTGAAGAACTTCACCCTCCCCCGAATAACAATGCCCATCGACGAAGAATGTTGTCACCACAAGGATAGATGACATGCCATACCTTCTTCTCTCAACATTTAGTGTGAGACGTCATCCCCTCCTTGGAAGCACATCAATGTCGTCTTCGAGACCACACCCTACGACGCCATCTTCTGCATCACCGGAAAATGACATCATTTATCGATGTAGGGGTTATCTTCGTTCAAGTTCAATTCAATATTCTTTGTTGATTAATTTGGTCGAATGTTACCAATGTAACGGGAGGAGATCAGACCACACAAACATGACCAATTTCTCCTCCCCGTTTTCTTGTTGATCAACATTGATGATTGGGATGAAGAGGACTGCGGACGGAGCAGGCCACAGCGGTGGTGCGAGGTGTCGTCGTGCCATGCCATAGATCCTGAGGGAGGCCACATCTGGAGTGGGCCACGGCGGAGGGGCGCAGCGCTGTCGCGCCGCGCTGGTCAATGAAGGACCGTGGCGGTCCAGCAGGGGCAGCCGGACAACCGGCCCCCGGCACTCCGGGAGGCGAGACCCCTGCGGATCCCCCGGTGGCTCTACCGACCAGCCATAATGGTAGGCCGTTTTCCAGAAAAACCATGGGTTTGAAACCCTTGGCCTGCGCATAGGGGGGAACCCTTAGGGTCCTCCATTTCGAATCAAGGGGGCGGCGCCCCCCTTTGAGCCCCGCTCGGCTGCAATCCGAGCCACGGCCGGCTGGGCTGCGCCCCGTCGATTCGGGATGGGCCATGCCCAAATGGGCTAGACCAAGACCTGGGTGGGGTCGACCCTATTCGGGATGACCTAGGGGGTATCGGGCTGGGTCGGACTAGGCCCAAACCCCCTTGATTCAGACCAGGTTCATTCAAACAAAAATATCTTGTGCTATGCACCTCTGATTGATGCACCGTCAGTTGCATTGGGATCATTGGATTGAGATGGTCATTTTAGTATATTACACTCTAGCTTTTGGTAATGATTGTGTACACCTGAGTTGGTCAAATCCCAAAACCAACTAGGCCCTTGAAGTGGAAATGCTTATAACTTAACGACTAGACGACCGAATGACGTATCGTCGATCACGTTGAATTCCTTTTAGTGAGACGGTTATTTTGGATTACTCCGACTGAGGTATGGACACATTTGGATTATGGTCGGGTTGGTTTTAACTGAAAAACAAACCGGGCCCCTGGGACGAAAAATCCAATAACTCTTAGATCGGGCGTCCGATTGACCCGCCGTCTGTCGCGTTGAGTTCCTATTGACAAGACCAAACATTGTGATACATAAACTCTGGACTTTGTGATTGTTTATTTAATGGCCCACCTTGGCATGTGGAGCAGACCCTCCTGTAATCGAGCGTGCTGTGTGCGGGAACCCTAGAGTTGGCTGTGACTGCGATGATGATGGCGACTGTACTTGGATCCTACGTGGGTTCGGCATCAAGGAAAACTGTACTTGGATCTTCCTTGGGTTCGGCAGCGATTATGACTGTACATGGATCCTACGTGGGTGCAGTAGTGATGGTTACTTTACTAGGATCCTACAAGGGTTTTTCAGTGACAACTTCTATACTTGGATCCAACGTGGGTTCGAGAAGGGAGATGATTCAGAGACTACATTTATCATCTACACCCCTCTTCTTGAGTAGTTTACCTATGTGAGATGAGTTTTTACTTTCAATCATTATCTTCATTAAGATTATCTTGCATTCCTGTGTGGATTGGGTTGTACATGGGCTCCTGAGTTGGAGCTGAACTGAAAATGATGACTTAGGTATATGTATGGGCATATAGCTAAGTAGAAATAGTTAATACTTCATGTTTTTATCCTTCCTTTGTGATTTATCATTTCTTGATTCAGGGAGACCTTTGGGGGTCTCGGGGTCCCTACTGAGTATCGTATACTCACCCCTACATGGGCTATGCCTGCACTACATTGTGTTCGTTGCAGACGATGGACATCGCTGATTGTGGTTGAGGATTGTGGAGCGAGATGGTACCTGGAGGTGGACTAATATGAGGGAAGTACATGGAGCGGACGACTGGACCCGAGGAGCTGAAGAGATCATCTGTACCTACCCATCAGGTGGGATAGCTGGAGGACGACTCGGTGGTTGCTAATTTACTTTACAGCTGTTGTAATTTCTTTTCAATTATAATGTACTTTTTAGTTGGGTTTGTATTCTAGCCCATTAACTTTTCATCACTTAATTTTGTACTCAGTTTACATAGTGTTTACTTCAGCATGAATACTCTGTGGTGTTTTTTTCTTATATAAAGGAAATTTATTCCCTTTTATCAAGATTTACGCCTTTGGTTCTAGTCACCAGCCCCTGGACTATGGAAGACGGGCTTGGGGTAGTCACGGCACGGGCCCCGAAGATGGGTCATGACAAATTGGTATCAAAGGAGGCGGTTCTACTGCAGAACTCAAGACTCTGATAATTTATTCAATGTGAAGCAATACTGTTTAGTGTATTGAATGGGGTTATTAGTATAGGGAGTCCAGTGTTCGTGCGACAGCCGACGTATCCATACATCTGGACCCTGACTTCTGATTTCCAACTCAATGCACGAAATCATTGATTTCATGTGTGTTTAAAAAGTTTTCTTTGTGATAACTTTGTGTTAGCTCACAAGGTATTATGTATTAACCATGGCACACTTGTTTCTTTTTAAAATGGCCCTTTGACGGCAGCCAGCTAGGGTTCCGATCTATTTCTGAGATGGCAGCCCACCTAGTGATGAGGCCTCATTGAAGGGCCCCATTATAGCGGAGGCACTGGCGGTACGTCTACCCGCCAAGCCACCGATGCCACCAGCCCCTACAGCTGAGAGGGCTCGTCGCCTGAGTGCACTTTATGAGTTTCAGCATCAGAGACCTCCCAGGTTCCGTGGGGAGACAGACCCTCATGCAGTCGAGGATTGACTGGAGGCTGTTGTCAGAGTATTTAGGTTAGTAGGGACACCAGCTGACCTCATGGTGATCCTTGCGGCGAGTCTCCTGCATGTAGCAGCAGGTAGATGGTGGAGCCTGATGCTCCTAGTGCATGACTAGGCATCATTAAATTGTTTGGACTTCGAGAGCTTTTTTCGCTCGGAGTTCTTTCCAGCCACCCTCTGTGCGGTGCGCATCTAGGAGTTACTACAGCTGTGGCAGTGCAGCATGACAGTAGCACAGTACTCGGCGAGATTTAATGGCCTCTTGCACTATTCCATGGACATGGTACGGGACCCATTCCTCCGGGCCCGGACCTTTGAGCAGGGACTAAGGCATGAGATCAGGGAATCGATGATCTCCCTCAGTATTCCGACGCAGGTAGGATTACTAGAGAGAGAACTTCTTGTGGAGAGCTTTCTTGCTGAGCCTACACCAGCAGCGAGACCTACAGTAGGGCGGAACGTAGTGGATTCTTCTACGGACGGTAGTAGACAGACGTCACAGAGGTCCAAGAAGACCAGCACATTAGTTGGATGACCTCAGGATACTAGTTCGGAGGTGCAGGGCACACGCAGCAAAGACAGTCATTCAGGAGGCAGACAGTGCTATGCATGCGGCAGGCAGGGCCACATGGCTCGTAACTGCCCAACCCGCCATGAAAAGGAGTAGCAGATGGTTGAGGGACCACCCAGGTAAGGGTAGAGGTTCGACCATGGCGGTCTTTAGGGAGCAGGCGGATGAGGCAGAGGTACTGGCTGGGCAGCAGGTGGTGGACGACACTTCGGGGCTCTACCACCACCACCACCAGGAGGTCCACCCCGACCACTGGGAGCTGGCGGGCAGCGGCAAGCTCACTTCAGGCAGTGGAATCATATGAACACGATGCACCTGAGATGATTCAAGATACTATCTATGTCTACTCCACCCTTTCTACAGTTCTTATAGACACATGGGCGAGTCATTCTTTCATTTCCGCTGCCCTTGTTCGGAGCTCGGAGATTTTGACGGAGTCGTTGGCTCGATCCTTATGGCTAGAGACTCCTACGGGAGGAGACTCAACAATTACACAGTGGTTCCAGAAGTGTGATCTTACTCTAGGAGGTGAAAGATTCGGCTAGGATCTTCTTGTAGTAGTGTCGAGGCCTTACGATGTCATCTTGGGCATGGATTGGTTATCTACGGTCCATGTTTAGATTGACTGTATTAGGTGCAAGGTGCGATGTGTCCGCACCGATGGGAGCAGGTTCACCTTCATCGATGAGAAGGGATCCTTTGCAGTGTAGGATGGACTCATGTAGAGGAGAGGATAGCTGATCACTCATCAGTTGGCTAGTCTCATCCTAGCAGCAGTTGATGTGCGGAGTTTGAGTTTTCCTGTTGTGGTGGATCAGGATGCAGATGTTTTTCCTGAAGACGTTCCAGGACTACCTCCTTACAGAGAGGTAGATTTCTATATTGACCTGTACCTTGGGATAGTCCCAATATCTACTCCAGCATATCAGATAGATTCCACTGATCTTCAAGATCTATGGGTACAGTTGGAGGACCTACAGGGAAAGGGATTCATCTGACACAGTGTTTCACCCTGGGCTTCCCCGATTTTGTTCGCAAAGAAGGCAGACGGGAGCTTGCGACTATGTGTCAACTACCGTCGCATGAATCAGGTGACTGTGAAGAACATGTATCCACATCTGAGGATTGACGACCTCTTTGATCAGCTCAAGGGAGCATGATGGTTCTAAAAGATAGACCTTAGGTCAGGCTATCATCAGCTCAGAGTTCGAGACGAGGATGTGCTTAAGATGGCGTTCAGGTGTAGGTATGGCCACTATAAGTTCGTTGTTATGCCTTTCGACATAACCAACTCTCCAGAAGTGTTAATGAGTCTCATGAACAGGATCTTCCATCCATACCTCAATCGATTTGTCGTAGTCTTCATCGACAACATACTGATTTACTAGACTATTGAGGAGGAGCATGCCTACCACATGCAGGTTGTACTGGACACACTCCAAGAGTATCAGCTTTATGGTAAGATCTCTAAGTGTCAATTCTAGATTCTATAGGTCCACTTCTTGGGGAACGTCATCTCTGAGGTTGGAGTTGTGGTTGATTTTGCGAAGATTGAGGCAGTACTAACTTGGGAGCCACCTAGGAGCATGACAGAGGTATAGAGTTTCCTAGGTCTGGCTAGGTACTATCAGAGATTTGTGCCAGACTTTTCTAGAGTTACATCACCACATTTATCTTTGACGAAGAATGGGAAAACCTTCGTGTGGTCAGATAGATTTGAGCAGAGCTTCCCGAAGCTGAGTAATATATTGACAAGTTCACCCATCTTGACGCTACCAGAGGAGGGAGTAGGGTACGTAGTTTACTGCGATGCATCAGGGACCGGAATCAGGTGTGTCCTGATGTAGGAGCGGGCAGTGATCACTTATGGTTCAAAATAGTTGAGGCAGCATGAGAAGAACTATGCTACCCATGACCTGGAGTTAGCAGTAGTGGTCTTCTCCTTGAAGATATGGCACCACTATCTGATGGGTGAGCACTTTACAGTCTACTCTGACCACCAGAGTCTCATGTACATCTTATCGTAAAAGGAACTGAACCTGAGACAGCGATGATGGCTCGAGTTCCTCCAGGGCTATGACTTTGAGATAGTCTATACTCTTGGGTAGGGGAACGTAGTAGCTGATTCTCTCAGCAGGAGGTCGGGAATCCAGCTACATTGAGAGGCGACAGAGCAGCTAGCTGTGTTGCAGATATCCTTCATGTATAGAGATGGGGAAACCATTATATAGTCTCTCATAGTCACTCCTCCACTACCTCAGTGGGTCAGTGAGGCACATCGTGGGGACATTAACAGTGTGACACGACATGCACAGATATCCTCAGGACAGGAACCTAATGGATTCTCTGTAGGAGGAGAGCACATCATCCTTTTCAGAGGAAGGTCCATGGTACCAGTACTATTACAGGAGGAGGTGCTGAGAGATTTTCACACTTCCCCATTGGAGGTACATCTCGGGGTATTGAAGATGTACTAGGATCTCAGATGACAGCACTAATGGCCGAGTATGAAGAAGGTTATGGTAGAGTTCGCTTCACGATGTCTCGCCTCCCAGTAGCTGAAGGCAGAGCACCAGGTACCAGCAGGCTTGGTACAACCCTCAGAGGTCCTGGAGTGGAAGTGGGACGGAATATCTATGGATTTCGTGACAGGGATTCTAGATACTTCCATAGGACACGACTCCATCTGGGTGATCGTAGACTGACTCACCACGGCGGCCCACTTATTACCCATCAGAGAGCAGGGCTTACTGGAGAGCTTGGGACACCTATACATTTAGGAGATCGTATGTCTTCTTGGTGTGCCATCATCAATCGTCTCTGATCGTGAAACTCAATTTACTTCCCTGCTTTGGAAGCGGTTACAGGATGCATTTGGGATGCAGCTACGCCTGAGCACTGCCTTTCACCCTCACACGGATGGCCAGATAGAGAGGACCATTCAGTCTTTTGAGGAAATGCTCCGTGCATGTGTCCTTGACTTTGGTCGTAGCTGGGAGGATCACCTACCCTTGGTGGAGTTTGCATACAACAACATCTACCGCTCCACCATCGGGATGGCACCATACGAGGCATTTTACGGTCGACCATGCAGATCACCTATGTGCTAGACAGACCCTGGGGAGTCAGCACTTGTAGGACCAGAGATGGTCTAGGCCAAGACGGAGAAGGTATAGCTTATCCAGGAGTGGAAGAGGACTACTCATAGGTGATAGAAGTCCTATGCTGATAGGAGGCGAAGACCACTAGTGTTCGAGGACGGCGACCACGCCTTCCAACGGGTCTCACCTCGATGTGTTTTATCGAGATTTGGCCATGGTGGAAACTTATCTCTACTCTTCATTAGACCATTCCAGGTTCTCAATAGGATAGGAGAGGTGGCATATCTCCTAGCTCTTCCACCTCAGTTGCATCGGGTGCACGACGTCTTCCACATATCTTAGCTAAGGAGATACGTGCACGACCCGACGCATATCATTGATCATGGGGAGCTGGACATCGATGATGGGGAGACATTTCCAGAGGTCCTAGTGGAGATCGATGATCAAAAAGAGTGGGTCCTACGTGGATGTAAGATTCCTCTAGTGTGCATTAGGTGGAAGCATGTGACCCTTCAATAGATCACTTGGGAGCGGGAGGCTCAGATTCGTGCACAGTACCCCCAGTTGTTTCCCTAGTTTATGATGTAGCTTTATGGGGATGTAAATACCTAAGTTGGAAGTAATGTAAAGACCTATAAATATCAAGATAAATTTTTTCATAAATTCTTTGGGATTTTATGAGTATGCAGTTTCTGACGGTACCTGATTCCGAGGCCCGGTATGCTCAGAATCAATTTTTGAAGTTTAGCTCGGGTACATTTAGTGAACAAACAAGAGGGGTATTCTATCTTTTGAACCGGTTCTTGGAATTTAAAAATGACGGCACTGATAGAACCACAAAACCAGTAATTTCTTAAGAGGACCTTTACTGAATATGCGTCTGCTCGAGAGGAGTTGATAAAAAATGTGGATTAAATAAAAGGTAAAATAAAATTGTGTTACAATTTTATTTCTTTTTCTAAGTGGTTATATCCTAGGGGTGGGAGTTGGGGTGGGACCCACTAGTTACTAACTACCCATGAGAGGATTAAGGTGAGGTGGGGCCCACACGACCCCAACCCTTCACATTCCCTAACTCCCTAAATCCCCTCTTTTTGTGAGTAACTCCTCTCTCTCACCGTCATTAAACTTGCCAACATAACACCCAATTAATTAGATAACTCATGTTAAATTAATTAGTGAACTTGTTTTTGAATTTTGAGTTTTTGAAATGCATGGATAAATAATAAAATTATGGGAGGCCTTATTTTATTTTGGTTGGTGGTTGTGTGAGGATTTTGGGAGAGAGAGCTCTAAGTCCCTTTGAAGAACATCTTCCTCCCGCGAAGAACGACGCCTATTGACGAAGAACTTCATCACCACAAGGAGAGACAATGTGTCATAACTTCTTCTCTCTAAAACTAGTGTGAGACATCGTCCCCTACATGGATGCACGCCAATGCCGTCTTGGAAAACTCACCTCGTGATGCCATCATCCGTGTTGCCAGAAAATGACATCGATTTTCGAGGTAGGGGTTATCTTCGTTCAAGTTCAATTTAACATTCTTCATTGAATAATTTGGCCGAATGTTACCAACATAATGGGAGGAGATCAGACTTCACAAACATGACTGATACCTCCTCCCTGTTTTTTTGTTGATCAAATTTGACGATCGAGGCGAAGGCGGCGCAGTGCCATTACACCACGTGGGAACGAAGAGGACCGCTGCCGGAGTGGGACGCGGCGGGGGTGGGTGGCGCAGTCACACTGCGCCAGTCGATGAAGGGATGCGGCGGTCTAGCAGGGGCAGCCGGACAACCGGCCGCTGGCACTCTGGAAGGTGGGACCCCCACTGGTCCAACGGCGGCTCAATCGGCTGGCCATAATGGCCGGCAGTTTTCAAGAAAACCCGGTGGTTTCAAACCCCCCTCCAACGCAAAGGGCGGACACGTCGGGGTCCGCCGTTTTGAATCAAGGGGACGGTGCCCCATTCGTGCCCCGCTTGGCTGCGAGCCGAGCCGCGGTCGGCTTACAAGCCAGGCCGCAGGCCGCGCCCAACCGGGTCATGCCAGCCAGGCCGCGCAAGCCCAGCCAGGCCATGCCCAAATGGGCCAGACCTGGACCCGGGTCGGGTCGACCCAGTTCGGTACGACCCAGGGGGTATCAGGCCGGGTCGGACCGGGCCCAAACCCCCTAGTTTCGGACCAAGTTTTTTCAAATGCCAATATCTGGGGCTACCGACCATGGATTGACACATCATTAGTTGCATTGGAATCCTTGTATCGAGATAGTCATTTAGGTATTTTACACTCTAGCTTTCGGTAAAGTTTGTGTATGGCTGGGTTGGTCCAATCCCGAAACCAACCGGACCCTTGGACCGGAAACGCTTATAAATTAACGACCAAACATCCAAATGACATGTCATCGATCACCTTGAATTCCTCTTAGTGGGACGGTTCTTTTGTATTACTCCGCTTGAGGTTTAGATACAGCTGGAGTACGGTCGGGTTGGTTTTAACTTAAAAACCAATTGGGCCCCTCGGACGAAAAAGGCAATAACTCTCAGACTGGGCGTCTGATTGACGTGTTGTCTATCGCGTTGAGTTCTTATTGATGAGACGGAATATTGTGATACATCAACTCTGCACTGCATGACAGTTTATGTAACGCCCCCCTTGGCTCGTGGAGCGGGCCCTCCTGGAATCGATCGTGTTGTGTGCGGGAGCCCTAGAGCCGATTGTGACTATGACAACGATGGCAAATGTACTAAGGTACTACGTGGGTTCGACAGTGAGGACGACTGTACATGGATCCTATGTGGGTTTGGCATCGATGACTACTGTACTCGGATCCTACATGGGTTCGGCAGTGACGATTACTGTAATAGGATCCTACGTGGGTTCGGCAGCGATGACTTCTGTACTTGGATCCTACGTGGGTTCGGTAGGGGATATGATTCAGAGACTACATCTATTATCTCCACCCCTCTTCGTGAGCAGTATACCTGTGTGAGCTAACTCTTGACTTTCAATCATTATCTTCAATAATATTGTCTTGTATTATTATGTGGATTGGGTTATGCTTTCCTGTGTAGACTGGGTTGTACTTGGGCTCGTGAGTTAGATCCGAACTGGAAATGATGACTTAGGTATATGTATGGGAATATACCTAAGTAGAGATGGTTAATACTTCTTGTTTGTATCCTTCCTTTGTGATTTATCCTTTGTGGATTTAGGGAGACCCTTGGGGGTCTTGAGGTCCCTACTGAGTATCGTATACTCACCCCTGCATGGGCTATAACGGTACTACATTGTGTTGGTTGTAGACGACGGACAGCGATGATCATGGTTGAGGATTGTGGAGCGGGACAGTACTCGGAGGTGGACTAACCAGAGGGATGTACACGGAGCGGATGGACATACCCGAGGAGATGAAGAGATCAAATGTACCCACCCTTCAGGTGGGATAGCCAGAGGATGACATGGTGGTTGCTGATTTACATTACTGCTGTTGTAATTTCATTTTAGTTGTATTGTACTTTTCAATTAGGCTTGTTTTCTGGCCCATTTAGATTTCATCACTTACTTTTGTACTTAGTTTACATACTGTTTACATTATCTAGCATACTCTGTGGTGTTTTTTTTCTTATATAAAGTAATTTCCTTCCCTTTTTTGGGATTTACGCCTTTGGTGCTAGTCACCATCCCCTGGCCTATGGAAGGAGAGCTTGGGGTAGTCACGACATGGGCCCCGAGGATGGGTCGTGACAGAGTTGATCAAACAAGTCATCAATTTGAGGTAGATTATACATGTTCTTTGTTGTAATATAATTTATATCCTTATAATCAATGTGAAACATCATGGATCCATCTATATTTTCTATAAAGTGTATATGGGATCTCCATGGTGAATCATTATTGAGAATAAATCACATATTACCCCAATCATCTAGTTGTTTCTTAGACTCCATTGATTCCATATTGGATATTATATAGGTATTATTTAAGATTTCCCTTCCATCAGAGATTTAATTTATGGGAAATCCAACATTACACTCATGGTGATGTCTAGATAATTTCAAAGGAAATATATCAATTTATTCATATAAAATAGGTACATCATAAATTTTAATATTACATTATTAACCACTAGATTTTTTTTCTAACTTTTTACATAATAATTTCATTAAATAGTGCTACTTATTGATGGATGTAGATGATAATTGTCTAAATAAGCCTCTAGTCTAGAATAATGTATTTTTCTACTTCCTCACAAATATTAATTTCCTTCATCTATAAGTTTTTTTTGCATCATAGTTTGTGATCCCGTCCATAATAATAATTATTTCATATTCATACATAAGTATGATAATAAATTTAGTTAGTAAGAAACATTTATTTGTCTGAATTGTGACTTCCTGACACTTATTTGTCACCATGATGCTTCCCTTGATTTTTTAACTGAAAACTATCTGTTAAAATTAAAATAGGTAAATATCAAATTTCATTTAAAACTATGTAGATATAAAAGTGTGTGATGATACCAAATTGAATTATTCAATGGATATATTTATATATATGATTAATTTAACTTCTACAACTTCATTTGGTACTTCTACCTCCACTGTATTGATTACATAAGCTTGGAATTCTCCCTTCATCCCTCTCTTTGGAATCATTCCATCATGCTTTGGGGATTCCATTTCATAATTCCACATATCTTGGAAGTTGTAAAATATAATGTTAGTCTTTTTCCTTTTCCCCATACATTCTTTATCATGGTGTTCCCTTTATACATAGATAAAGTGATATCTCATTCCCTTCAATAATATCCTAGGGTGACTCTTTCCACAGTTTTCACAAGATGAATATAATAGAATCTTCGTCATTTTCTTTGATACATTTTCTTTTAATTCATGCTCAGAATTCCTCTTATTCTCATGGTACCCTTTGAATATGTAGGATCTCAATAATTACATCTCCATCTTGATTGAACATAAAACTATTTCTTTCTATGATGAAAAAGTACGATAAAATAGTTCCCTTCATATATTTGACTTAATACCTTCAATGAAGTGGTCAATATAACACTCTATATTACATATATAATCCATAGAATAAATGAATAAAATTGTAATGGTATCTTCATAATATGCAACATATTATCCTTATATTTCATTTATGCTAATGATATTACACTTCATCATTATTTTTTATAAAGGGGAGTCTTTAATGAATAATTTCTTCATAAAATTTCATTATTCCATGAGTTATATTTCATATTCCCTCTAGTTTTCTAGATCCAAGACCACCATTGATTAGAATTACAATGTAGACAATTGTTCAAAAGTGTATCCTTTTCCATTTCCATATATCAAAATGCCATAAATATATTCTCTAGAGACATAGTCTATTTCTCATCTACAATTGCATCAGTATTCCCACTAAACGATGAGGAATTCTATCGCAGAAAGTGATCCAACAGAGGGTAATCTATCCTGGGAAAAAGTTTATCAATTTGAGAAAATTTATTTAACCTAACATGATTAAGATTCCATATAATAACCATAATATTCTATATTCCAATATAAACATTATTGGTTTATTTAGTAGGGAAATCAATATATTTTCCATGAGTATTGATACCATTCTACCTTCTAGGTTCCTTTTATAAAAAATGGCATACGAGGTATTATCTTATAAAACCATAATATATAATTCTGAATATGTTATAACACCTATAATTTATGCATCATAAATCATAGAATCATATATTTTGGATTGTTTGGGGAAATATTTACTTTTGAATCATTCATAATCCATTGTAAAAAAATGTGATTTATCCTAATTATATCCCCTAAGAGTGTAAAAATTGGTGTATAGTATGTCCCATTTTCATTTACCCAGTTACGCCATGTCATCCCTAACACACTTTTTCAGAGTTTCTATGCCTTGGTACATCTATCTCAGAAACACATCTACATATAGTATCTAGAGAGATGTATTTCTAAGAAGAACCCTATAATCTATACCTCATAAAAATTATATGATGTTCTTGTAAACTTATATTGAAATTAAAATTTTAGGATATGTTCACAAATCTATTTTATAAATATAGTTCCCATGTTTTTTGGTAAACATCTTTTACTACCAACATTAACACTTTGTTCCCAAA
Organism: Viscum album; assembly: GCA_963277665.1. NCBI lineage: Eukaryota > Viridiplantae > Streptophyta > Magnoliopsida > Santalales > Viscaceae > Viscum > Viscum album. The sequence goes on from OY728140.1 coordinate 1,154,404,332, forward strand.
ATCCTAAATTCGGGGCATTATTTTAGGACATTTTCATGATTAGATGGAAATAAATACAAAAGTACTTACAAGTTTAGTAGTTTTGTAAATGAATATTACATAAATTTCACCCATAATACATTAGGAAATTATAATAAAACATCATACATAATAAAATGAAACAAATTGAAACCTTGATTGTGTATTTATTGATATTTTCTTCATAACATTATGAAAGGATTCATAATAAGGTTGAGATAAAATTATCAGTAAGGGTAATTAATTATGAATAAATAATGAATTTATGAGAATTATCTATACGGAAAGGAAAATACCTAATAAAACATTCCATTCAAGAAACATTATAACGTAAAAACAATAAGGCAAGGTATAAAACTGAAACATATTCCATTTAATAAATAATATGAGAATAGAATAAATCTATATATATTTCAAATAAAAAACAAAATGAATAAATAAAAATTGATCCTAAATGATGGAAATGATTAAAAATTGGATTCCATGTTTCCTAGGTACATGGTAACTTTATCATCAAGACAATTCATTATAGTGTTTATCATATCGAGCATAAACCCATTATTTTGGCTAACTAATTCTTCTTATGATACTACTGATGCATCAAGGGGATATCTATTTATGGGCCCCGCACATGTCAATCATTTCCAAAAATTTCTTCAGTTATTCAATTGTCAATTTATCTCATGAACAATTTTCATTATCAAATATCCATATAGAATAAAAGATACGGATTTATCAATAATTCACCAGTTAGTAAAATTACATTTATATTAAACAATGTTTGTAAAATTTTATATGGTTTAAGATATAATAATATCCATTTTGTGAGAATATGGATATTTAATAGCAATGTAATGTACCATAAAAATAGTATATGATGGGATTATTTCATGATAAATTTATTGATTAGAAAAGAATGTCTGATTAAAAAGGTAATAATTATACACATTCTTGTGAAACAAATATTTAATCATCCCAAAGAATCTCAAACACATTGATACATATAAATAAAAATACAAAGGAATAAATAAAATTATATTAATATTTTGGTGAGAAATAAGACAAATAAGTTAATTATATAATATATAAAATGGTTTAATTGATACACAACAAAAAATAAGTAATTAGTAAATATGATATTTATCTCACATATGTAACAAAAATAGAGATGAAAGTAACTGAACTTATCCTTACATTTTTTCTGTGGTCTTTAAAATCCATTATAGTGGTTTAAAACAAATAAATAAATTATACTAAAACCATAATCATTTTTATGATATAATATATAACAACCTTATAGTGTTTTATTACCTATTTTTTAGTAATCTTTCATTACTTTTGCTATATTTTTTGTTAATTTCCAAGTTTCTTGAGTATGTTTGGACTTGTTACATATTATTTCTATTAATTATATCATGGGATAATCATATAATTATTTTAAAGCTGATTTAAATACTATATATTTATATTATATGAAATTTAGAATACTCCATAATAGTTACAGATAAAAAATTAAATGCACCATTCATAGAGAAAATGTGTCATACATATGTATGAATGCTCCTTGCATTTATTTGTCTCATAAAAATAATGAAAAGTAAATAATATATATATATATATATCTATGTGTGTGTGTTTTTAATATAGTTCTATTATTATATCTTTTTCATATATGTCATGTAAGTTTATTAAAATCATCCTTTATATATTACCGGTATAGTCTGAACAAATCGCACCACTTTGAAGGTTGTTAATCTACAATTCAAAAAAATGATGTTATACTATTAAAAAAATGGTAATAATAAGGGTTACAATAATATATAAATTAAATAATTATAAATATTTTATAAATATTTTATATATCATAAATAAAAATAATTTCCATCATAATTCCCATAATGATATGTGATAAATAAAAAAGGGGCCATCGTTGTTTCATGAGGTGGTAGTTCTACGTATAGATAAATGTTAAGTTCAATACAAATTATATTGAAGTGTGTGTGTATGATTGGTAGATAAGTTATAATAAAAAATAATTCATCATATTTATAATACTAATTTTTTTATTTATTCTTGTAATAATAACATTTTTGGGGGTGGATAATTAAAATAAAATAAAATATCGTAAGGAAGAATGCCACTTCTTAGTTGGGTAACCCGTTTTGGTTTGCATAAATGGTATTCTTGGGATGGATTTATTGAAAAGTATATGATTTTAGGATAATTAGAGGGATATTGAGGATATAATTGGTAGATATTTGTCGAGAAAATGTGGCTTTAGAGGTGTGAGGAAGTGGGAGGGGTGAGTGCCTTTTTATAGTGGAGGAGTGACATTCTTATAAATTTTTGGAAGGGGAATTAGGCTTATGTTTATCTTTTTAATAGTGGATAGAATAATTTTATTAAGTATTTTAATTTGATTATAGGTTCTAAATTCTCCCAGGAAATAGATTTTTTACAATTTTGTAGGTTAACATGGATATTAAGTATATGGTTTAACCCCCATTATGCTATTTTTTCTCTTAATCACTGTAATAAATTTTAATCATATTCACTTATATTATTCATAAAAAATCAAGTTTAACTTATTATAAATTATAAATTATTATGATTAAAAATATGGAATCCATTTTTATAAATTCAAATAACAGAGGTGGTAAAAATTAATTGGAAATAAATCCAACAAATAGGATGAATATACATATTTTTTAAGCAAAAATGTTCAAAATATTACAATGTTTTGATATAAAATTTAAATTTCAAATAAGATCTAATGACCTAAATTGGATTAATTGATGTAAAATTGATAATTTTTTAATTTAATCCCAATTTAAAAAATAATTTCACCTAATATTTTTATTACAAAAAAATTAAGTTCTAAATTAAAATTTGGTATATTTTTACAATTAATTATAAAATTAAACATCATAGAAATTAACAAAAATTACTCTAAATTAATTTTGTTGTTTTTATTTAAAAAAATGATTTTTATTTTAATAATAAAAAATTTATGAAGGTTCCAATAATTGGATTTAAAATTTGTTCGCCATTAAAAGTATATAAAAGTATGTTTAGAAGAATATTTATTTTTATGTGAAATATTATTTCCTTTTTAATATTAGTAGTACAATAATATATTAGATGAATTTAATGTTGGTTTTATTGAGTATATAATATAAAAATTTACTATAAAAACTCCATACAAGTATTATAATTTTATTAACTAAGAAAAATGTGACTAAATAGTTTATATTGAAATCAGGTGGTGTGTGTACTACAATATAATCAAGAAATGAAATTTATTCTAAATGGAAAATATGAAAATTTATTGGGGTGATAATGTCACCCTCATCAACTTTATTTACTAAATATTTATTATTAATTTTGTTTCTTCAGACTCATCCATAATTTACCCTAGACATGTATCTATGTTTCTTAAACTACTCTGAGTAGTAGTCATCTGATGCTACGTATTGATGATAATTTTGGGTGACTACTTCTCAAATTATTTCAACCGTCCTTGAAGTTATAATAGATTAGTATCAATCGAAAAAATGCAATAATAACTGGTCGTGGGTGAGGCTGATGTTGATAAAATCAAACCTTTATTATCTTTAATAATCGATATAATAACCCAAAGTTTTATCAATGAAATACCCTTTCATATAATTATTTCATACAATTTACATAAAAAATCACATAGAGAGCATAATACATACATTTAAAATGATGAATGAATGAAAAAAGTGGTATTTATATAAGTTTATGATCTTATACCAAGGGAATATAAACTTAAATATTAGAATGGTAACACAACCATTAGGAAATTTAGTTTTTACAATATAATAGTAACTTCACCTATGAAATTATAAATTATATTTATATATCTTACAAATAAAAATTTGATATATTTATATCAATGTAAAAGTAAATAAATGTTTTAAAAAAGTCAATTTCAGTGTAGATATTTTTATAAAACATAAATGTTTAATTAAAATTTTATAAATAAAGAAATGATTTAAAATATATATTTCCAAAAAATTTATTAAAAATTAATATTTGTATTTCTTATTATTATAAGATAAATTTTTGAGACCTCAATTACTTTTTCAAAGTGTCATAAAATCATTTATAATTTTAAAATCAGTATTTTTTGAATAAAAGATTATTTTAGAAAAAATTAAATTTATCGTATTTAAAAAATTATTATAATGAAATATAATACATTTTTTAATTCTACACATCGAAAAATGGATAGAGTGAATTTATTTTATTTCTCCAAAATTGTTGATTTATTTAATAATGAAATATGGTATTTTAGGTTATATAACAATATAATTTCAATTTTATATTTCATGAGACATCGTTGTTGTAAATTATATAATCTATAAATCTCCAAAATTATTTAATTTATTTAGTGATAAGGTTAAAAATATTAATATTTTTATTCCAAAACAAAAAACCAATGAATATAATAATAAATAAAACACCATCACTTCTACTCTAAATACAACATATCACAACCTCTTATCCTCAAAACTCCAAAACCTTGATTCTTATAAAATTCCTACCGAATAAATTCCCAATATCCAACCCCATGTACAAGATCTTTTTGTGTCCACATAACTCCAGAACCAATTCTTGTAATGAGGTTCTCATGGAGTATAATTCAAGAGGTAAAATCCTCTTTCATTTCCATTAAATTTCATTGCAATTTCTTTTCTTTCCTAATTCTCTCATCAAATCCCATTATCCAAGTGGCATGGTAACTCCAGTGTCTTATATATATTGTATCTTTATTATGTTAATGGAATAATATATCAAAAAACATATTCTCCTATCCCTTTTACTCTAAATATGAAAAAACCATTCATGATGTGTCAATTTACTGCAATCATGAATGATGCCCTTTTATTTTATAATAATTACTTCAAGGATGGTAATAAAACAATTATAATGAATGAAGCAAATTTTAAAATTTATTTTTTTACATTTTTTATCTAATGGAACTAAATTATATAGATAATATTAAATAATAAAACAAAATGAGTTCATTGAGATCGAAAACCACCAAATTGATATAAAGGATTATATTAACATTTTATCTAATGAATCATCTCTATGTATAAAACAAATAAGACCAATTAAACATATGTAATTTCACAATTAACATATTATTTTAATTCAAGATAATTATAAACATTTTACATTATCTTTCTTACATGTATACAAGTGAATCGACCATGAAAACCAAAAAAATGAATAGTCTAAATAGATGAAAATATACTCTATAACTCAACATAATGGCCATATGTGTAATGAATAAAATTATAATGAATAAAATAAATGTTTAATATGTTATAGATTTATAAATTAATGAATATAATTTGATTATATAGAATATTAATGGGAATAATACATGCATACATATGGTAAGGGGATTCTCAAACCCAACACAGTTTTTCTTTTGACTCTTTCACTCCATCATCAGCATGGATTTCCTATAATGTTTATTTAATATCATGTCTTTTAAATTCCCAGTTTTTTTAGGATATACATGTTTCAAATATGGTTTTGTGAAAGGTGAAATTATTTTTCAAAAATAACACTTCTTTATAAAAACACATCTTTTACTTGTGTGGATAGTGTTTCTTATTCAATCAAGATTGATGATTCCTATACCAAGTATGTTATTACATTTTTTTGGGAACCCCAATGTTTATTCATGAAATTATTCATTATGAAATTATCATGAACTGATTTCCATTCCACATGTTATATTATGGAGAATATTATTATATGTTATATGTGGCGTGAGTGATTATATAAATGTTTTTATGTGATAAGTGTTCCTGTAAATATATAACACTCTAATGAACTACATAATGTGATGTATCTCATGAGATTTTGTGAAAAAGTCAAAACCATGATGTTATGTTTGTTCACAATGATTATGTTATGATTATTCACATATGTTTTTCATGAACATTATGCAATATTTTTTCACAACTATGTGTGGTATTTGGTTACTAAGACATGATGATTCATTTATATTAATTTCAACATCCAATGAATTTACCTAATTATTCCTCCCATGATTATTATGATGATTCTATTCTTGTGTTATAATCATAATTATTATGCTCACCCCATGTAATACGGATTGATATTGTTGTTTATCCTCTTACTAGGATCTAGCTCACCCCTTTCTTTGATGTATATCCTCAGGTTAATAATTTTTTTAAGGAGAAATAAAGGGCCACATGGAATCTAGAGAATAATGAATTGACTTTTTTGGTTATGTAAATGTAATGTTTGTAATAATTTTCCTATGAAAGGAAACATTTGGATCCTGGTTTTGTAATACTATTTTGTTGTTTATCTTTAGAATGATGTAATAATAATGTAAGAAAACTAGGGTCACTGTAGTTGGATGTAAATTACGGTATAGTTATTTGGGGAATTACAATTAGATAACATTAGGGAAAACTATTAGATTGATATTATGTATATCAAAGCACACAATAATATTGTTTTTAGAAAAATTATATTCAGTGGTATATAACAAGATATGAATTTATAGTTAATTTCACTAAGGAATAAATTATTTATTAAATACTTATTATCTAATGTTTTCTTCAAAAATTTTCTAATTTATAAAATAGTGGGAACTTTGAGAAACTACTCCAATGATCTGTGTGAGGGACACTGCAGTGATTTCTGGAATGCCATCCCCAATTCATTGAGATGTGGAGTTTAAAATTTCATAGAAATGATTACATAGCTGTATTAGGATATGAAACATATCCTGAATAATGAGGAATATCCCCATTCACTTAAGAGGGTGATCCCGGCTATCATATATTTTATACGGTAACGATCACTGACTTTTAGTTGATCATCAGATCCACTAGTTATAGAACGGTGGGTCAACTCAATAGAGATGATCTTTTCTATTCTTTACTATTATATGTCCAATAATGTGACACTAGGTATTTATCATTTAGATAGAGAGGCTAAATAATGGTGTTCATTGATTAATAACACCAAGTTGGAGTAAAAAAGTTTAAGAGATTGAGTGGGAACACATTAAGGTAATATTTCTTAACTAGTATCTCCCTTGGAAACTTCATACAAATACAAGGAGAGAATTAATAAGGCTAAATAAAAAAAATAGAGAACATGTCACACCCTATGAATAAAATTTCACAAGTCATGAAATGTATTATTATTGTTTTTTATCAACCATGGTAGAAATATTGATAGATTCATTAGTGGTTTAAAACAAAACCTTCAAAAGGATCTAGAAATTTCAGACATTAGATGTTATTAATAAGTTGTCTGATGTGATCTCAATGTCAATATGGAGTTCTTTTAATGGTCTCACAGAAATGGAGATAATAATCAAATGATCAAGTTACAATATATTGGGTATAATGAAAAATTGGAATGAAAACTCAACCACTCACATGTATAAAATTGTGGGATGAATCATCATGGGAATTTCCTTAATGGGATGGGGATGTGCATCCTGTGTGGAAAATAGGTCAAACAACCTCCTAGTTATCAAAGAGTCGTGGGGAACGTGTAAAATGTTATGGAAGAAGGGATAGAACCATCTGTGGTTAAATGATTCAAATGTAGTGAGTATGAGCACTGTGAAAGATCATGCACTAAAACTAAAGTTCTCGAGGGTAATAATCCTGAGTACACACCAAATCTAAATGAGAGAGTGAATTTTTATTCCTTTTGTAAACCTGAGGTAGAGCCTGAAAATTATTTTTTGATAGGTAGGCTGGTTATTTATCCAATAAAAGAGAAGCTAATATTTGATTCTTTTTTGATTAATTATTTAATTTCTTTCATGTTCAGTAGAAATAATCAAACACCACCTAAAAATATGGAAGATGATTTATCTGGGAGTACAAAAAATGGGGAAATTAATTCATCTATAGTATATAACCCCTCTCTGGTTAATTTAAACAAATAGAAAATCACATAAAATCTTTTCGTACTTCAATTGGTGGAGTATGATTCTATATTGGGAATATATTGGATATCTTCATACAAATTAAACATCAAGTGTCTGGAAAGGGAGATTATTATTTCCTTCTTGAGGCATCCTCCTATTCTATACAAGTGTAAGGAGGAGGATGAATCTATTTCAGAATTATTGTCTCAGGTGTGGATATTATCTCTTTATGAGAAATCATATATGGACCAATTGTTTGTGAAAAAGGATAGAATCATGCTCGAAGATGATCCCATTGTTAGGGACTACACTCATTTGTTCCCTAAACAATTGAATGGTATTCATCCAGACCAATAAGTTGATTTATCAATTTAACTTATTCTTGGATCTCTATCTATCTCAATATCATTTTATATAATGGCCACCATTGAGTTGGAGGATCTAAGGAAACAGGTACAAGAGAATCTGGACAGGGGTTTTATATGACTGATTGCATCACCATGGGTTGCATCAGTCCACTTTTTCAATAAGAAGGATGGATGAATGAACCACTTCATTGACCATCATGAGCTCAATAAAATAATGATAAATAACAAGCACCACCACCACATATAGATGACTTGTTCATTAAACTATATGGGGAAAAGTATTTCTCTAAGGTGGACCTTCTTGAAGGAGGTACATACACTATGATTTCATAGTGAGGCCTTTCAAACTCACTAACACTTTAGGAATATTCCTGGAAATAATAAATAGAATCTTTTGAGATTACATCAACAAATGTCTGGGAGAATTTATTAATGATTTTATGATATAATCTTAGGGAAAGTAGGAACATGATGAGAATATGAATACTCTTATAAAGACTTTGAAAAAGTATAAAATTTATGCAAAGTACATAAAATTCGAGTTCTAGATGGAGGATGTATCTTTCATTGGACATGTTACCATAGAAAATGAATCATTATGGACCTTTACGAGACAATGGAAATCATATAGTGTCCTAGGAGAACATGAGTAATGGGAATACATATTTTCTTTGGTCCTTCTAGGTATTAATAATGATTTGTGAAGAATTTATCATGATTTTAAAACCCACTAATTGAGCTTACTCCAAAGGGATTAAATTTTTTATATACTAGTGAATGTGAAGACTTCATTAAAGAGTTGAAAAAGGGATTATCACTGCACATGTAATCACAAAACTGAAAAGTGGGGAACTCTTAATATTATATGATGATTCCTCCAAGAGGTTCTTAGGGTTTAAACTGATGAAAATTTATAATGTGATTACATAAACATCAGGGTAGTTAAAAAATCATAAGGAAAATTATCCCTCACATGATCGAGAGTTGGTAGTTTTGATCTTCACATTGAAAATCTGGTGAAATTATCTCTATGAAAAAATGTGTGAAATATATAATGAATATAAGATTGTCACATATATATTGACATTGAAGGATATTAATATATTTAAGTGAATATGGTTATAACCAATCATGGATTACGACTGCTCGATCCACATCCATCATAGAAAAGTGAATAAAATGGATGATTCACTAAGTAGAAAAGATCTTACATTATTATCAATGACGAGAATTGAGATGGTTCCTATATTTTTAGACCAGTAATTGATTTACATGGTAATAATTAATTAAGGAATATAGTCAATCCTTTCTAAAATTATTTCTCAAATTATTTCTCAAATATCCCTCATAGATAAAATAAAGTATGATTAAGTAAATGATGTAGAAATTTATAAAAAAATGCAATATTTTAAAAATAGGAAATCAATATAGTTAAAAACACATGAAGAATTGGACATGATATTTGGGTCACGATTATGTTTAAATTCTAATGAAAAGATAATAAAATATATTTTCAATGATGAACATAGCTCAACCTTCAATATTTTCCCAACGAGCATAAAGATGTTTCGAGATATTCTAGATTAATATTGGTGGGACAATATAATTATTGAGATTACTGAATATACATCGATGTTCCTGGTATGTTAAAAAATTAAAGATGAAATGAATATGTATAAGGGTGTGATGCAACAGTTACCCATACCAATGGAGAAGTGGTAAAATATTACTATGTTCCTTTTAAATGGACTTCTGAATACATCCAATGGTAAAAATGATATATTTTTGGTTGTAGATCATATCACAATGAAAACTCACATTATAGTAATTCAAGAAGACTTTTCACGGGATCAACATAAGTGGGTATACATAAAATATGGGGTAAGGCTTCATGTAGTATCATTATTGATTATATCTGATCAAGATTAGACATTCACCTCCATGTTATAAAAAATTTCATAATTCTCTAAACTCTCAGATGAGCATCATCATTTCATATCATTCTCAAACTGATATAAAATATTAATAGACTATTCAATAATAAAAAGATATAGAAAAATAATTTTCTATGGACTTCAATGGGGGAAGGACAAAACATATGCCTCTAGCCATGTTCTCTAAAAAACAATTTCCAATCAAGCATCCAAATGGAAACATATAAATCCATTTATGGGAAAATATGTATAACAATAGAATGATGAGATAAAGTCATTGATCATAATATTTTATGACATTAAATGATTGAATAAATTATAGATAAGATAAAAACTATTATGCAGCACATCAAGGGACCACAGAGTTGATATAAGTCTATATAGAAAATCATTAACATGATCTGGATATTGAGGTTGGGTACATTGTGTTCCTCAACATATCTCTATGGAAAAGCTGCGTGAGATTTAGGAATCAAGGAAAGCTAAGTCTAGTGTTCATCATTCCATTCGAGATTCTTAATTTTGTCAGAGTTGGGTCCTATCAACTAGCACACCCAACTACCATGTCTCATGTACATAGTGAATTCCATGTATCAATATTAAATAAGTACATAATAGATCACTCACATGTAATGAATCCATAGGTGGTATAGTTTGAAAATGATCTCCCTTATAAGGAACATCCACTGAAGATCTTGAACCATAAGGTTATAGTTCTACAAACTAGGACTACTCACATAGTGAAAGTATTATGGTGGAACCATATGTTAGAAGAGGCAACATGGGAACTGCTGTATGTGATGAAGAATAATTACAATCACTTTTTTAAAAGGTATTTTAAAAAATTCAAGGATTAAATTTCATAATGGGGGAGAATGTAACAACCCAAAATTTTATCAATGAAAACTCCCTTCATATAATAATTCAATATAGTTTACATAAAATAAAATCACATATAGAACAAAATATAAACATTAACAATAATGAATGAATAAAACAAGTGGTATTTTTAGAATTTAATGATTATATATGAATGGATCAATAACATGAACATTAAAATAGTAACATGACAATATAGAATATTAAATCGGAAAATAAAATTTTAACCTCAATTATGAAAGTATAAAAAATTTATGCATCTTATCAATGATTTTTATTTATTTTGATATCATAGAAAAACTAAATAAATGTTTTAGAAATTATAATTTAAGCGAAGGAATTTTTATAAAACATAAATGTGTTTTGAAAATTTTATAATTAATATTATGATTTAATAGCAAATTAATTTTCATATAATTTATTCATAATTTAATATTTTTTTGTCTTATGATTATAATATAATTTTAGGAGAGATTACTTAATTTTTTTAAGTGACAAAAAGTTATTTATAATTTTAAAAAAGGTATTTTTCGAATAAATGATGATTTCATTTAAAAATTAAATTTATCATATTTAGAAAATTATTTTTCTGAAGTTGAATAAATTTTTTAATTATAATTGTCCTAAAATGGTAAGGGTGAATTATTGGGATTTTTCTAAAATATTGTAAATTTTGGTGAATTGTGAAATAATGAAATTAATCATATATAAAATTATATTTAATTCATTATTTCTTTATATTAGATTATGTGAGATAAATAATATATAAATATCCCTTAATATTTAATTTATTTATTTCTAATTGTAAAACAATACATAATAATGATCCAAAAATAGTAAAATAATTAATATAATAATAATAAGCACCCCCTCCTGCATGATAAATAATACCCCTCACCACATTTCTCCTCACAACTCCAATGCCTTGAAACATGAAATATTTGTACATAATAATATTTTAAAGACCCTACACCCAAGTTTAAGATCTTTTTTCTCAATTAATTCAAAACCATTTTCCCTATAGAGATTCCCCAGGAGTAGAATTCAAGAGATAAACCCCATTTTCATTTCATATTAATTTATTTTCTATTTCTATAATTTTCTTATTTAAATTATATATCCTTATATAAAACTAGAATAGAAATTATAGTATCTTAAACATATTATAATTTTATTAGTTTCATATAATAATCTAAAATGAAGCCTTTTCTCCTCTCCCATTTATTCTAAAAATTGAAACATGGTTTGTGATGTGTCCATTTACTACCATTGTGGACAATGCACGTTCATTTTCACATACCACCTCCATGACAGGTAATAAAACCATTATAATTGATTAAAAAAATTTAAAATTTATTTTATAAAAATTTATATATTTTCTAACTATATTATATACATAATATTAAATAATAAAACAGAACGAGTTTGTTGTGATTGAAAACTGTCAAATTAATCGAAACGATTGTGGTTAACATGTATTCTATTGAATCAATCCCATATAAGGGAAAAAATAATGTATAAGACCAATTAATTTTTGTATGTTCACTAATAACATATAATTTCTATTCTATCTAATTATTCTCATTTTACATTATCTTTCAAACATGAATACTATTGAACAGATCATGTAAACCAAGAAAATGAACACTCCCAAATGATGAAAATAAACTATATAGCTCATAATAATGTCCTTAAGTTGACTTAAAAAAATATAATGTATCATATAAATGTATAAGAGGTTATAAAATTATTAATTATGAATCTAATTTGATTATGAAGTATCTTAATGTGAATAAAGCATTCAAAGTTAAGGTAAGGGGATTCTCTTAACCAACTCTATTTTTGTGTTTCACTCTTTCACTCCATTTTCAGTATAGATATTCCATTAATGTTTCATAACTATAATTTATTTTCTCCTTCCCTTATATTCTAGGATATACATTTTTCCAAAATGGTTTTATGAAAAATGAAAATATTTTTCAAAAATATTTATTCCTTAAAAGACTATATCTTTTACTTCTCTATATATTGTTTCTTCTTCAACATGATTAATGATTATTATAACTAGTTTTTTATTGCATTTTTCTGTACAGATATTTTGATTTTGGAATTTATGATTTATTAAATTCTTGTGAAACCTATTTATTTTCAATGGATTTTTTGATAGAAAATATTATTACACGTTCTATGTGGCATGGACGATTATGTAAATGTTATAATGTGACGGGTGCACACGGAATTTTATATCACTTTAATACATTATGTAATGTAGTGTATATCATGAGTTAAGGTTAAATATGGTTTACCATGATTTTATAGTTGTTCACAATAAGGATTTCATGACTATGAACATTTGTTATGTGTGAACATGATGATTACTTCGTTCACAAGTATGTGTGGTAGTTGTCCACTAAGATATGATGTTTCATTTTTATGAATTTCTACATTAAATCACATAATCAAATGCTTCACCTCATGATTTTGATTATGATCATATTTTTTTTATATTTTGGTGATGATTATTATCACCCCATGTTATATTTATTCATGTTATTATCTATCCTCTTATGGGGTTTAGGTCACCCCGTTATTTGATGATTATTATCAGGTGATTATATGTACTGAGGAGAAATATAGGGCCAATAAGAAGATAGATAACAAATAGTTAAATAATATTTTTATTTTATAATGTAAATTTTATGATGTTATAATTTTTACAAGACACTAAACCATTGAATCCTGGTTTTGTAACACTATTATATAGTTTATCCTTAAAATGATATAATAATAATGTAAGAACAGTATGTTCCATATAGTAAGGCTGTTTAGAATTATTTAGATATTATATTCCTAAATGAAATAAAACAACTAAATATGGTTTTTTCCATTGTAAGATAATAATGAATTATATAGAATAATTCACATAGAATCTAATGTCATTGTTTAATCTAGAGTATTATAATTTTTTAACAAAAAATTTGATCAGGACAATTAAAATAAAATTGTTCCATATAGACATAAATATAGTGTTTTATCTAGTTAATATATAATGATAGAGAATACTTCTGATTCTTGAGTTGAACCTAAATTCATCACAATAACTATAAATCATAAACATCTATATCATGAATTCATATATTTCAAGTTCTTCATTTTTCTTATTGATAAAATCAACATAATCTTATTCTAAAAAATACACTATGGTACTAAACCTAGATGATGATCTTACATTATATAAAGAATCATTATAGTCAAAATATGTACAATTCTAGAAAGAATCACTTATTGATCAAATTTTTTATATTATGATAAATAATATATGAATCATTACAAATTTTATGAAATATTCAAATAAAATTGGTTGTTAATGACTATTTATAAGTATATATTACTCCAATTATACTGTTCATGTTTTTTTAATCTAGATTTGTAATCTTTTATATCAAACAAATGGAATGGATTGGTTATTTTTATACTTATACTAATTTAGTTTAAATAATGAAAATAAAGATATATTTTTCCTTCAACTTCAATAAATAATTTTTATATCAATTAAATGAATCTAGAATAATTTTTTTTAAAATAAATTTTATTAAATAAATTTAAATGGAATAATATGGTTGTTTTATATAATATATTTAATATAAATTATATATATTAGTTAAATATACATATTTTCTTAAATAAAAACCTAAAATGATGAGAATTTTTATTCTATTATTTTATATAAGGGATTATTAAAAAATAATGTCGATAAATGTACATTTTTAATTTTCATTGAATAATAAATAGTCATATTGTTTATCTATTATGATGATATATTAATTTTTTAAGAAAAAATGAATGGTATTAATATGATGAAGATATATTTAAACTCCATGATTAAAATTAATGCATTAAGAATAAGAGATACAATACTAATTATCAAAGTATGAATACATAGTGGGAGTTATTATTTATGTTAGTCTCGTTATATTTTGAAAATGTTAATTACATTAAGTATTAACTAATTCTAGTGGAAATACCATCATAGGATATTTTCAATCCCTATTTGTATCGATATTTACTCTTATAGATTGTGTCATTTCTGTGGTGGGAAATGACCAGGAATTTCAAATTAGATTTTTGAGTCAGAAATAAATAATTTGACAACTTATAGAATGTAATAAAAATAATCATAAAAAAATTAAAGTAATTTAATTTATGTGATATTTCATTTACTCTTATTTCGATTAATTATGGTAATTATGCAGTAATGTTAAATTATTATTGTTTCATGTATAATGTAAAGTCTAAACATATTCGTTTTAATCATGACATGTGAGAAAAATATTACAAAATGGAACCATAATAATTACATAAATAAAATCAAGTAAGAACCCTGTATATATGATTAAAAAATATATGTTAAGGGGTATTTCTGGAAAATTAATAGATAATTTGTGATAAAACCCTTAAAATTAACTTTTTAGGGAAAATTATGTCCATACCCCAGTGCAATACTCATGCCTATATATTGAACCAAGCTACCCAGTTTTCTTATGAAATGTTTGTGGAGGTGAAAAATACAATACAACACATCTCAATACAAAAAAAATTATTATTATAATATTTTAAAAAACAGAAACAAACTCACACCTTTGACCATCATTTAATAAATAACCCCATTCATAATAATATGAACAATATAATGATATTTAAGACCCATGATCAAACCATATTACAATAAAAATAATTCACTTATGAGTTAACAAGGGGTATAACATCAATGGTGTATACAAAACAAAATATTAATCTAATTAGAAAAATATATAAAAAATAGCTTACTACCCTTGAAAATATGATAAAAGAAATAAATAATTCCATTTAAAATCCCTACAAACATTTAAAACAATGTAAGGAACCAATAATTCCATATAGTTTTCTAATATTAAAATATTTATTAAAAGTATCCAATAAAGTCAAATTCATAGGAACACTTGATCAAAACTTAAAAATAATTACTTATAATTCATAATAAAACATTACATGAAATCCATTTAGATATATTCAAAAAAAATCATGAGTGGAATTTTAATACTCATTGTGTGTGTTATTTACATGGAAGGAATATTAGAACATTTAAACTGAAGAAATGATGAGTTGATGTTATTGAAAACATAAAATATACACTTATAAATACATACCCCTATCATGGATAATTATAATAAATTATAATTTTGATAAAAACATAGAATTCCTATATGTACGCATTCATGGATCCATGTTTAATTGAATGTGAATAGAGGCACACACTAAAATGGATGAAATTGGTGTGTGGAAGTATTAATATGCTACAAAAAGGACATAAAATTACTAAAATGATAAATACAAACCCATATTCATGGAATGCCCCAATTAGATATTCATTATAAATGGGAATGGAGCGGTATACAATGAATAGAAAGATATAATGAACAAAAAAACACAAATAGATACCACTAATGATGCAATCAACAGTTGAGGTGGAGGATAAAAATTTATATAACTTGGATTGACTCTTTGATTCATCTAAGAGGGTGTTGAGATATATGTAATGTCTGTATTTGTTTGATCCCTTGATTCGATCCTTGGATTTTTTTGACCGTTGATTCATGCCTTGATTTAATCATGGATTTGATAAAGTTGAGTGCTAGAAGATGGCAGATTCTATAAAATGCTTCAGATATCATGATATGTTGTGACTTGTTAGGGTTCTTTTAATATATCCGGACACTATTATCAACACGTCCAAAAAATCACCAATAAATATTCCCTTTATCACTAGAAAATTAAAATGAACTCATAAAATTCATCATTATCGGCACTAAAACATTGGCGCTGATAAAGGATTTATAATCACTATAAATGAAAATTTTGTAAAAGTATTTATATAATTTTAAATTCGTTTTTATAATTTTTGAATTATGTGAATATGTATTTATTTATAATTAAATAATCTATTTCGAAAATAATTATTATTATTTATAATTACAAATATAAAATATTATAAATATAGAAATTATATATTAATAAATATATTTATAATTTCTTATTTATAATTATTGATATATTAATATAATTATATATATCTATATAATTATGTATATATTTATTAAATAAATATAAATATAAATGAATAAAAATATAGTAAATGTATTCATTATTTACATATATTTACTATAATTTTGTAATTAAAAATATATTTATATCATTATACATATTTATAAAATTATATATATATATATATAAGTATATATAATATATATATATATTATGTGCTTGGGGGTAAAATTAATTCGAAATGAGTACTCTTTAAAAATATTCAAAAAATTGATATGCTTTATTAATTACTTATTAATTTTTAAAAAATATTGATATATATTGAATTAAATATGAATACATATTAATAATATTAAAACTTAGTAATTACATACATATAAATATATAATATAAAATGATTAAATTTCAAAAAAATAAAAAAAATATTAAAAATGAATTTCTATCTAACTTTAATAATATTAAAAATATGCCAAAAAAATTTACTAATTAAATACATCATATATTAAATTTATCATATTACAATAAAATTGGAAAATGAATACTAAAATATGAATAAATTACATAAATATATGGTTTATGTGTTTCTACATAAAATTTCATTGAATATGTAAATATTTATGTGTATATGTGTGTTGATTATAAAAATTCATTAATTATTTATATGTTTTTGAAATCAACATGAAAAAAAAATTCTATTTGTTAAATAGAAAAATCAAATGACGTTCAATTATATCTAATACTCATTGCACTATGTAAATATTTTTAGTTAATATTAAATTTTTATTATGAATCATTATTTACTAAATATATGACCTATTTAATGGTATTTAGTATTATATAAATCATATTTTAAGAAATATAAAATTAATTCACATATATGTATCTAAATATAAATATGAATATATTTCTATCCTAAATTCCTTAATCAATAATTTAGTACAAAACCATTGAAAACCGATAAGACATTATTTTTTTTAATTTTATACATTTAATAAATTTTATATATTTTTATTTAATATATATTATTTATTACTATTTATAATTAATGTATGAACCTGGTTCATTCATGAGGTATAAATCTTCGTTTTTAGTTTTTACATAAAAAATGGGGGAAAGTGATTAAAGTCTTGCTACATGCCTATTACACGATGTGATTGGGGACTACATGTCATGTACTTTTACATACATGCCATGTATAGAGGGCTACATGCCATGTAATCCCAATATATGACTATGTTTTTTTGGACACGAATTGTACAGACACATCATTTAAGCTCAAGTACACGCTGTGTACTTTTTTTTATTATGTTGGGCAGTAGCATCATTTTTATAGACTAACAATAATGAACCCCCTTCGAGGAGCAATGTATCCATGAAAATTGAATGGAAATTTTCCACTCATTTTTTCATTCGTTGGTTGATTTGAGCATCATCGAATCAGTTGAAATCCCCTCAGTGATTCTCATATCTTTTTGAGATTTTCTTCCCAATTTTATCTCTCGATTGAGTTATCAATGGTCTTGAATTTTTTCTTGTTTATAGATTTACTCCATTCAAGGTGGAATCAAATCATCACACAGGATGAGGGGAGTCATAAAAGTATGTGGTAGGTGGTCTTGTGCCTTTCGCTAACAGTCAAGTTGATTATATGTGTTGGTGTGTCTCACACCCATTTTTTGGTGTCACCTAAACTGAATATTGAATTATTTTGTTACCTAGTGATTATAAGGTAATTTATTAAATTATTATAAGTTATTTTTAAGATTTTTAACCTTGATTGAGGTCCACTGTGTGGGTGTGTTTTCCATTAGATGGCCAATTTTTAGCTGTTTGGACTAGGATGCCTATAGAAATGCCTTTGTTTTCCTTTTATGGGTTTTTAAAAGTGGAATTGGTTAATGGAATGGTTTTACCACTTGAGATAATAAAGGGTTATGTCTTGTGATAGTTTAATTCAAATGATAGGTTTGTGATATGAGTTACCCATGTGATTTATTATGTTGTTAATGATGTAATAGTGTATGATACATGTGTTGTTTTCATGATGAAATGATTATACACCAGGCCAGGCCCTGATACCTGATGAAATGCTTAAATACTATATTTTGACCCTGTCATACAAAAAAGGATTATATACAATGTTTTGAACCTTATCGACTTGTGAAATGATTATATAGAAGGTTTCATCTAGTTTAGGGTTATGATATACCATGGTTATATGGTTGGGGTTAAACACACTAGTGGTGATACTTGAATTCTACTTTAATATGTCAGGACCGGGCTTTGTTGTAAATTGATTAATGTAATTAAATGACTAATGACACAACTTTCAAGCCAAAAAACAACCTTATATTTAGTGTTCACCCATACTTGATTGAATTATCTTCTGAGACATCTCTTGTTATTACATTTCAGTACCTACAGTTAACTACTTTCACTATTAGTAAACTACATGTTATATATATATATATATTCACTGATAGATCAACACTGATCTTTTGGGGTTTCATACTAGGATTACATATCAATATAAGTTTGGGTCATGCTTTTGGTCCCAAATAGATGATATGTTTGTTCATGTTAATCTGGGAAATCACCCTACTATAGGTACTTGATGTGCTACTAATGAGTTGGAGAGAATGGGACCAAGTTGAGTATTTTGATTATTCCTGGTATCTTTTGGTTTCTTTTGTTCTTTTGAGACATATATTGTGGTTTACTAGAGTGTACTTGTTTTGGATGCTTTCTTAGACCATATAACATGTTGCATCATCTTTTTTAATGAATGATGTTATGTTATTTGTCTTATCATTATTCTATTGTTTATTTTAGTTGTATGCTATTTACTGCTTCTGTTGTTGTATTATTATATATTCCTCTATGTTAAAATTAGAAAGTGAGGACATAGTATCCTCAAAATCACACTTTGGCCCTCACTGCTAATCATAAACCACTAGTGTTTGAGAAAATGTGCTTGAGGCAATGTGGCCAACCGAGTATATGGCACCAGTTGACTGTCACCTAGATCCAGGATATAACAAAGCAGTATTAGAGTATTTTTTTGTTTTCATTATTTTTTGGAAATGATAGATAGAGGTGGAAATTCATGTTATTTTGTACTAAGTTGTGCACGAGAGTAGATACCCCGCGTACAGGGTAATTAAAAATTTCTCTAATTGATTTATAAATTTTTTATTTTGAATTATTAAAATTGATTAGATTTCGGTATTGGGTTACACATTTCTTTTTATGTTATTATTGATATCATTGTGGTTCTACTTTTTTGCACCCAATTGAGAAGATGGTATTCCATCTCATGCATTATATAGAAACATGTTAAAAAATTAACATGCCACAAATTCTTGCCATGAAATTTATGAGAATTACTGATTGCATGCAATTGTGATAGATGTTATGCTAGATATGCATGTTTTTTTGATTGGTAATTTGATAGATATGCCTTCTGTTTTGTTAGGTGTATTGTTATGTGTTATGGGACAATTGAATAGATGCCATAGTTTTGTCCTTGAGGTGTATGGTCCCTCTTGGATTAGAATTTTGTGGATCAGGTTTCATCCATGGGATATATATTTTGTTGTTATGTGTTATATGTGGATTCCAAGCTTCGATTATCAGAGAGTATGGGCCCCCAAAGATCATAATATTTAACAACAATTCTTTATTTTTCAAAAATATGGGTTTTGGGGATGTTTATTAGTCTTAATATCTAGAAACCCAGACAACATAGCATGTGGTCATATGAACAAATGACACGTGTTCTTACAATTGGGAAGGAATATTTTTTCTCATATACATGATGTGTACCCTATGTTCAAGTAGTGTGGTATCTGACCATGAAACCATCTGTGTGTGTAAAAATATGGGTTGTTGGTTCTTGGAAAAAATATGACTCATACCATAAGTACACCCCATGTAGTTTTACATAGGAAGACCCTATGTGACTTTGGCCATGTCTAAGTACATGGCCATGTGGGCGAAACATAAATGTCGAGTGTTAGCACAACACATTGTGTGCCTGATATGTTTACATGCCAAGGTTGGTAGGGGTACTCTCCCATGTGATATTTTAAAGGAGAATGTCGTGTACTGTTTCTACAATCCATGTAATATAGTTTTAAAAACTATTAAAGTTTTTTCTTATTCTATTTTATCTCCCTTTTCTTGTTTTGGACATTTGGGAAGTCCTTTATGAGTAGTTTTCTGGATAGATTTTAATAGTGAACCCATGGAGCATTCTGAAGACTCATAATGGGTGTCTTGAGGATTTTATATAAATTGAAAGGTTCTTACTCTATTATTGTTTCTAGTTGTTACCTATGAGTGAAACGTGGCTTGAATGATAAGTTGGATATTTGGACCAACTTATTTGAGACATTTTATCTGAAATGATCTATGACATATCTCTTGTGACCAATGTTTTTAGTATGTATCCATTTTAATACATTCCCTTATGGCCTATGAGGTCATGAGACCATATTTTATTAAGGACTCCCTGTATAATTCCTCTGCATATTTTTCAACCAAGAGGATCTTTTTGGTATGATTCATCTATGGGATATCAATCTAGGATTTCACATAGGATTCCTCATTTTCCATTTATCCAAGGATCCTGAGTAGGATGCCTATGAACATTTTTATTTGGTGGATCCCAAGTAGGATTCCTCTTAGGTTGTGACTTGACTAGGCCTGACCTTAGTAGTGGACATTTGATAATATCTCTCATTGTTAGACTCATAGACCTGACACATGGTGCAGAAAGATCGGTGAGTTCTTAAAGGAAGGTGTTGAACTATACTATTTTGATATCTGTGATTTTAGGATGCAATATTTGTTGTATCTAGACCCTTAATATGGGAATGATAAATCAGGAATGCCCAGTTCAGTAGGTTAGAAATGCCTCAGGCATGGTCAGCCACTTAGGAGGTCATGTGACCCTCTCTTTATTTATGTTATGAGATACTTGGTAAGTCATCATCCATGTAAATAGTTGTGTTGATGATGTGATTTTGGGCCTATTCAGGTATGACCCATCTAGTACAAGGATATATAGGGTGGGAATCCTTATAATAGTTCCTAGAATGTGCCATTTGATCTTGTAAACATATGGTAGTATGTGTTGACATACATGGTAACCGTCGAGTGTTAAATATTAAAAATGAGTCGTCAATATTGGTTAAATAGATGATCATTGAGTAGTTATGCCTATTCTCAGTTATCTATGGATTAGAGTTACCTGAATGTTTTGGAACCATGTTCCTCCCACCTCTCAAGAGGACTTTCAATGAAAAGGGTGTTTTGACAAGCCATTTGGTTTAAATTTCACCTTTCATTCCAAGTGATTTGACTTGGGTATCATGGTTGGTGGAACGACACTCAGGTGTTTATAGTGGTTCTAAACTCATGTGGTTTACAGAGGTTGTTCCTTCTTCATGATCTGTAAGACACTCTTAGGTGGGGAGCATCATGTCAGTTCTATTTATATATGTCTATACATGTAGAAGGATCACAATTAAAGACCATTCAAGGGTGGTTGTTTCTACTGGAATGCTTTTAGGATTTTGAGCCTTGTTTCATGTTGATTCTTTCTCGACAAGACGATAGTGGTTTTATATGACTTTTTGTGAAACCATTATAAGGAACCAACGATCATGGATGGACCTCAATGGTTTAGCATAATCTTTCATAGAAATTCCTTCGGATAAACACATTTTGGTCTGTTGAATGATGAAGTGTTGGAAAGATAAGTTGATTTTCTTTCAAGAGGTTAACTAGTAGTGGTTTGTCTATCCTATTTATGGTAATCCTTCAAATCCTCTTAGTGTACTCTTTCTTGAGAGATGAGAGTGTGTTATATCTTGACGTTGTCCTGGATTCACTAAGAGAGCGTCAGTTATGTGATGCTCTATAGTTGAAATATTTCAGGCTACTTCGTGATCCCTTTCTACGTTGTGAACTAGATGTATAGTTTTAAATGAGTCTTGGTTAATCCTGAGTGATACATGGTTTCCCATGTTGGAATTACTTGGAAGGACTTGGGGATTTATTTCGTTTTCCTCGATGTGACTATCTGAAGGATGCCACTCTGGGTTCAGTTAGTGATCTTATGTGGACTTTTGTCCTAGAACTAGGGTCTCACTTATAATATGGATTATGGACAACCACAGTGAGTTCGTTAGACTCTGAGTTGTTGAATATGAGGTTATCTCAGACATATAGTTGGGATCATATGAGATTCCTTAAATATAGGTAATGGATTAAGTGGGATGGATCTGGAATTATTATTTTACTCCTGTTGTGGAATGACCTTTTAATTGTTCAAGGGATGGCTTAATAAAGGAGCATTGCCGAGTGACATATATAATTTTCAGTGAATGGGATTATTGGGGACATATTGTGGCTTGGGAGTAGGCGTTCTGTTCTATTTCAATATATCAGACTTCTAGGTTGGGAGTTTCTTAGATAAGTCATCCAGTGATGGTTTGACTCATTATCCATCTTGTTCATCGTGATTGGTTTTAGTGGACCATTTTAAACACTACTCCAATTTAAGTTGGGTGTGATGTAAAAGTCCTCAATGTATTTTGGGTAATGATATTTTAATGGATTTTGATGAGGTCGATTGGGGTTCAAAGGCTGCTGTTATGACCCCAGTTATGTTTGGGTTTCACAAAGTTAAAGGAAAATCACACTGTTAGTTTCACTAGAACCCTTAGGGTTCTTATATGTGGGGTTTTCCAATGGTGGATGTGTCATGGTAATGATTCCATGTGGGTTTTGGTTTATAGTATTACAATGGTTTCACATTTATTACTGATCAAGGAAACATTCAATGTTGATGATCATGGGAAGTTTTACATCAGGATGATTGTACAAATATATGGGGTTACTCATTATATCATTTTGTATAGGTATTACAATTTTATTTCTGGTTTCTGGAAATGGATACTAATGTATTTGGGTACACAGGTTCTTCTGAACATAGCATGCCACCCCCAGATAGATGGACACTTAGATCACCAGATTCATGTGCTAGATGACATGATTCCAACATGCATCCTAGATTTTAGGGGTTCCAAAGAGATAAAAATACACCTTGTAGATTTCTCATATAACCAAAACATCCAGGATTCTATTCAAATGGCTCCATATGAGGGTTTTATGGTAGGCCATGCCAATCACCCCTGTGTTGGATAGAGGTAGGAGAGACAGAAATGATGGGACCTTGTCATATCCCGGAGACCACCGACAAGGTTCAGTTGATTCATAAGATAATGGATACTTTATAGTCTCATCAAAAATCAGACAATGATCTTTGTAGATGTTCATTCAAGATCATGGTTGGGGTTAAATTTCTCCTACCTATTGCACCATGGTTGGGACATCAGTGGATCAGAAGACAGGCTAATATTTCACTGAGATATGTCGGGCCATTTGAGATTTTGGATAGAGTTAAGCCAGTTTCCTATCAGTTGAAGTTACCATATAGGTACATGTATATTCATGATCTCTTCTATGTATCATAGCTACGCCACTATCACCCAGACCAGTCTCATGCTTTTCAACCCATATAAGTTGGGTTTTAGGTAGATGCATCTTTTGAGAGGCATCCTATTCGTATTGTGGATCGTAACATGAAGAATATGTGAGGTTGATCTATTCATTTAGTATGGGTTAAATGGAAACACGTCCGAGTGTTAGATAAGAATTGGGAGAGGGAGGACAATATACGATCATAGTGGTTGGATTTGTTGTCATATATTTCTTCATCATCCATGAAGGGGAAATTTAGGGACAAATTTCTTAAAGGGGAGATGTTTGTAAGAACCCAGATCTTCCTTGAGGTTTGGATCCTCCTTTTCAGTTTTTACATATGAAAATGGTAGGGGGAGGGGGGAGAGACCAAGGACTAGATATAGGCTTATTACACAATGTGACTAGGGACTTCACACCATGTAATTTTATGTACACACTATGGATGGAGGTCTATACGACATGTAATCCCAGTACACGGCCATGTACGGTCTGGCCAAGAATTGTAAGGTCATGGATTGAAGTCACATGTACACCCCGTGTACTCTTTTTTTATTTTATTATGTCGGTTTGTAGAGTCATTTTTTTCAGATAGATATAAATGAACCCCCTTTGATGAATAGCATGCCCAGGAAATCTAAATGGGAATTTTCCTCCTATTTTATAGTCTGATGCCCGATTCGAACACCGTCGGATCTGTTGAAATCCACTCAGTGAGGGCTCAATTACTATTGATCCTTTCTTCCCAAATTCATATTTCAATTGATTTATCAATGGTTTATAATTATTTATAGTTTTATAGTGCAACTCTATTCTAGGTCGAATCAAATATCGACTTTGGATGAGGAGAGTCATTCGAGTTTGAGGTAGGTGGTCTCATGCCTTTCGCTAAATATCAAGTGGATTATATCTATTGGAGTGTCTCATATCCATTTTTAGGGTGTCACCTTAATTGAATATTGAACTATGTTGTAACATAATGTTGATTATTTAATTGATCAAATGATTATAAGCCATGTTTGAGATTGATATCCTTTATTAAGGGCCACCATATTAGTGCGTTTTCCCTTGGATGACCAAATTTTTTCAATTTGGCCCAAGATGCCAATGGGCCTACAGTTTTTTTTATATGGGTTGTTTAAAATAGAATTGGTTAATTGAATGGTTTTACCACATGAGATAATAAATGGTTATTCCATATGATAGTCTAATTCACGTATTATTCTTGTGATATGAGTTACACATCCGAGTTATTATGTTGTTAACCATGTAAGAGGGTACGTTACATGTGTTTTTTTTCATGTTGAAATGTTTATACACTGTGCTTGGACCTGATACATGATAAAATCCCTATATAATAGTTTTTGACCTTGGAACATGCTGAAATGCATATATACCGGGTTCTAACCCTTATTGACAGGTGAAATGCTTATATAACTGGTTTGATCTTATTTGGTGTTATGTTATATGATGGTTATTTGGTTTGGGTTAAGAACAAGAAGGGTGATACTTGAATTACACATTAAGATGTCATGACCAAACTCTGTTTCAAATTGAATAATAAAATGAAATCACTAATGATGTGTCTTCCTATACAAGTAAAAAACATGGATTCGACCTTCACCCATACGTGATTGCAATATTTCATGAGACATATGTTGTGCTTAGTTTTGACTACCTAATGTTTATTGCATTAACTATTGTCCCCTTCCTCTTATATATATATATATATATATTCACTGATACATATGAATATATATTTGGGGGTTTTATAGTAGGATTTAGTCTCACACCAAGTTTGGGTCATGATTTTGGGACTAAATAGATTATATGATTGCAGTTGTTAATTTGGGAACGCACTTGTCTACAGGTACTTGATGTGCAACTCAGTAGTGGGAGAGAATGGGATATAGCCAAGGCTTGTGATGCTTCCTAGTCTCTTTTTCTTTCTTTTGTGATTTTTAGACATATATTGTGTCTTATTGTAGTTTAATTTTTTTGGATTCTTTCATAGAACATACATCATAATGAATCATCTTTTGTATGAAATGACGCTTGTTTATTTAGTTTATCAGTCTTGCATAGTTTATTACAGTTGTATGTTTTTTACTACTTCCATTATTGTATAATTAATTATTCTGATGTGTTACATTCTTGCAATCAGGTCATTGTTTCCCCACTTTCACACCATATGCCCTCACTACTTGTCGAAAGCCTCTAACGTTGAAGGAAATGCACTTGAGTCCATTTGGCCAACCGGGTATGGGGTACCAGTTCAGTGGATCCCAGATATGAGACATTATAATTAATATGTATAAAAATATATTAAAAATATTCAGTTTTATATTTATTTTTTTCATTAATATTTTTTTTATATTTTTATATTTTATTCATTTTTAATTTTTTTGATTAATTTATAAAATTTATAATTTTTTTATATTATTTCAATTTATTCATTTTTAATTTTATTTTTTCAATTTTTACTATTAATTCATATAATTATATATCTAAATTTATTGTATAATATTCACTATAATATATAATCTATGTATTTTTAAAATAAATTTATTCATTTTTATCAACAATTATTTAATTAATAAAATGTTTAATATTTTTCTTAATTTACTCATTTTTAATTTTTATGTTTGTAATTTTTTAATTTTATTCATTTTACAAATCTATATATTGAATATATACTATTTATTAGTATTTATAATATATATATATCATTTGTATTCAATTTTTTCTGTAATTATTTAGTTAATATATTATTAATAATTTTTTAAAATGTACTCAATTTTAAAGTTCATTTGTTGAATTATTAATTTTTATTTAGGTTTTGTATCATCACTACAGAAAATCTTTGATAATGTTTACACATTATCAAAGCTACAAAAAAAATTTCTGATAAAGGGTAACTTTTATTTGTGCTTGAAAAAAGTAGTGATAAGGGTTTCCCATTATCATTGTTTTTTTCTAGTCATAATAAAAGTCAGTACTTTTAAAATATTGTTTTTTATAAGTGATTTTTTAGAGAGATCATTCGAAAACTATGTAACGCAACTATATTTTTTTACCCTGCATATCATAATAGTTAGCACATTGTTTCATTTTCCATAATGGACAAATGTACAGGTTCCTAGGTGTAATATTGGAGATCTTAAAGGTCGTAATAGCATTAGTAAAACAATACCATATTTCCTAAATTTCATAAATCAAAAAATCATATTATTCCCTCACTCAATTTATCTTTTATTTCCTCTCCTCTCTCCCAACTAGGGTTTTTCTACCCTAGGCATATGAACTCATCCTCCCTTTCATTAATGGCTTTCATTTTAGTGTGGTTTATCCTTATAAAATCATTAAAAATCAATTACAGACTTAGTTTTAATTATATTAGATTTATTATACTTTTTTATCTTAGATTTCATTGTTCCTTAGGGCAATGGAGGTGAAGGGGTTTCCAAATAAACACATAATATTGTGTGTAAAAATTCCAATTTTAACAGTTTGGTCCATTGAATATTTATTTATATATATTAGGAGTTTTCCCTTGAATTGGAGTGTTGTTTTTCATTCCACATGACCCTAAAAATAATATACTAAAAATATTTAATATATAAAAAAACATTCAGGAATATTCTTAGAATAATTGGTTTTTCCATAGATTGAAAGGTGGGAGGAAATATTTGACGGTGTTTTTTTAATATTGTGTTTATTATAAGTGTAACATATTGTTCGGAAATATCAGGTACCCCATAAAAGGAATACATAGGGGGGTTCATTAAATAAATTAAATAATTTAATTTCTTTAATTAAATTAAAACATAACTTAGAACTCCCATTTTTTTTAATACTCTATGGAAAATTTCTAGGTTTAGTTGAATAACTATGGGTCATTATGAATTATAATTACAGACACTGTTGGCCTTAAAAACATGACAAATTTGATCAATTATGACTTATCAATGAGATGCATTGGATAAATGATGGAATAAATAGAACCTCCAATGACATCACTAGAAAATTTTTTCTTCCCCACAAATTGATTTCTTCTCATGAAAGGGATCATTATTTTGAAGATTTCATGCCTTTGAATTTTTATGGTTAATTATGGATTTAATATCTATTGAAGCTTTGACTTTTTATTCTTAATAAGAATAAAGACTTTAACTACTATTCATATACCTAATTAAATATTTTTGTACACATATATCCCATATTTGGATCCTATGACTATGAATGTTTGTTTGGATCGGATAGGCCAACAATATTTTCACTCACTTTTTGTGCCCCTCACCCCTATTATTACTATTATTTTTTTACAACGGGGTTAGAAATTACACATTAATAAACTAGTTCGGGCATTATAAAACACCAATATTTATGACCATTAAGCGATGGACCATTTAATCGATGGTAATAAAATGTTTTAAGGTCAAATGAAGAATCATGGAAGTTGATTTTGGGTATAATGTGAGGAAACCTAAGATTTTATACAAAATTATAATAATAATTTAGTTGAATATTAAATATATAACATTGTGATCTATACTAGAACTATAATTTTTATTTCTATTGGGGACAAGATATATAAATATCTTTTTTAGGTATATTCAATATAATCTATTATAAAATAATTCTCACTTTGTGCCCTTTTTTCATACCGTACATAAAATCGTCCTTCATAACCTATGGAAAGGAAACATAATAAATGATGATCTCAGATGCTCCGTTAGTGTAAACATGATAAATATCAATTGATGATGATACAAGATCATGTCAAAAGAAAAAGGGTATGAGATTATAATCATTACATTGAATGATCATACATAATTTATAATTTCTCATAAACATGAATCCTAGAATAAATCATTATAATTTGAAATCCATGATTTCTAAGATTGAGAAATCATGACTGATCTGTCAAGAACCATGATTTCAAACTAAAAGAATTAAAATATTCCATAAAAATTAGGAAACATCAGTGTTATATAATATATTTAATATGTGATGGATAACTTCTGAAGACTATTAAATCATATCGGACTATGTATTAACACATTTTCTCTATAACATAATAAATTAGGAATCACCACCTATTGATCATTGTATATTAGGTATCGTTATCTCTTTCCCATAGAGTATTGAGTACATCAAATAATTTAAAATTGATATATCATGGGATATAAATAATTACCCCATGAATTTGAGGTATAAAAAATTTTAGTCCATTAAGTTACATAATTAAAACCATAAATATGTTTTCCATAATGTTATAAACTATTTATCATATCCTATTAACATAATATATGAAATTGAAATCAACTTCATATAAATATCATCATCATAATCATTGACAATACTGGAATAAATAGTGATGGCATCATTGGATTATTTCCCATGTAAATCATAATTTACATTAATGATGTCATCCTAGTCAAAAATTATATTAATTGATCCGTGGAATGTTTCCTGATGAAAATAACATTTTCATTTTGAAATCACTTTTTAAAATTTGAGCAAATTTCATAAAAAATTGAAAAAAGATTCATTGAATTCTACCCTTCAAACGTGTAAAATATTACTCAGTGATTTGAGTGGTCATGAAAATATTTATTTCTACTCATTCCTCATTCATTATAACAATTATTACAATCACATTTTTGTTAAATATTGAAAATATCCGTAATTTGAAAATGATTATAAGAATTCATTATAACATATTTTAAAAATAAAACACCATTTAAAATAACAGAAATTTCTAATATGATAATAATAAATAAAATAAAAATATTTTAATTAAATCAAAGACATGGACAAATAATATTCTTGTATAGATAGAAAATAGAATCTATTTCTCTCAAAAACATTATCCTCTTCATTCTATGTGCCACTAAGAGAAAAATTGAAGTACTATTTGAAATAATCATGAATAAGCATATGAGTAAGAAAAATATGAGATTTTATATAAAAAAATATATAATTTCTTCGAAGGAAATTAAATTCTATTGAATCCTAATTAAAATGGTATGAGAACATATGTCCCTTACCTAAAGTCTAGTCTATTATATTACACATTTGAACATTCTGTAGAGTAAATTATGATTTATTATAAATTTATTCTAGAAAAATATTAATATATATCATAAAATATGTGATATTCTAATGAAATCACGTTTATAATTTATTAGTAATAATTTATTAAAATCATATTTTTTTGATAATTTCTTTAATTTTCATGAATTTTTCATCTTAGTAGTCTATGTCCATATACTCGATCATGGTTCAATAATCTAAAAAATATTAGTACATTTATTTTTATCAAATTTAATAATTATATAATCATTTCCCACTTTCCATATAAAGAGGTGATGGAAAATGAATTACATCACTTCAGTGAGACTATATTCCATCCATATGCACGAGTAAATAAAAAATTTATTACTGGATGGAATGATAGTAAGAAAATTAGTAATTCCCCTTACTAGAATATCAAGGATATAGATAACGATGATTGTATGATATTATTTTATGGAGTTTCTGATATATAAGTATCAATAGGTGTGAAAAATATAATCGAAGAGGTGATATTTTATAAATGAGGGGAGAGGAACTCTAGGAATTACTAATAGTATAAGAGTAATATAAAAAACTTTTCATATTAAATTAGAAATAAATTGGAATATTTCAAATATCTAAGGAGTGTTTATCCAAATACTCTAATATAGTAGAATTCTCACATGATTAGATGTATTTTAATCATTATCTCTTGGTCTTATCGGTCATTATCCTTTTTTGATAATTTACACAATATCGGTGTTTTTACTCTTTAATTTTAAAGAATGTTACCATAAAATAAAAGTAACCTATAAATGTTTTATGGAATTTATTTCCAACTATAAACCATTCACGTATCAAAATATGCTATTTTTATTATTTTTAAAAAATTTACACAATATATTTATCATAAATTATCATTTATTTCCTTTTTGGAAGCATTCGTTTAATTTGAATCTAATGCCATCAATAAAACAATAGAAATAGAATGTAGAGTTTTAAAAAATTAAATTTTTTAATAATTAACTAAAACATTCATATATTATAATTATTCCCAAAAATTATATTACATTTAATATTTTCAATATAATTTTTTTCTATTAATTTATGAAATATCATTTCACCATTGTGTAATAATTCAACGTAATTATTCAATCATTAAAAATTAAAAATAAATTCATAAAAAGAATATAGTAATTTATATTTCCAATGAATTCTTTATATGTGAACCTAACTTATTTTTATCCTTATGAAAAATATATTAGAGGTATTTAAGTCAATAGTGTTTCATTTTCATTATCTATTTTTTAAATTAATAACATGATCTGAATCAAATAAAAAAAGAACCATGACTCTATATTTTAAAAACATTGAGAAAATTTTCCAAAATAATTTTATACTATAAGAAAATGGAATTTTAAGAGAAATGTATAATCCATATTCTAAACATTAACCTCATTTTACCTGTTTTACCCTTATTAAAGTGAAAATTATTTACCCATATTTTTTCATATTTGAAAAATATAATAGGGAATTATTATAAAAATTTAATCATTATAATTCCAAACATGGGATCCATTTTTCCTGATTAAATTCATAAATTTGGATGAAATTCATTTTTCAATAAGTTCTCAAAAAAATAGCAAACCTACTTTTAGAAAAATGAATATTTCAGCATAAAATTGGATTTATTCTTATTCCATTCATAGTAAAATATTTTATAGGAATAAAATATATTTTTTTGAATCTATTTATATTAATATTATTAAAATAATTCTACAATAGTGGTTGACTTATTTAAATGAAAATAAAATTTGAGTATAAAAACGCCTTTTCATAGAAAATATAAATATTTACATTCAAACATGATTATTTTTACTTCTAACCATTTCATAAAAATGATTTTATTTCATAAATATGTAAAACGTATTTTTATATAATTTTATTATCCTTATTCATACCATTAAATCCAAAATATATATGATAACAATCATATTGAATAATATTAATTCAATATGATATCATAATTCATTTAAACATGTTTATTCATGTAAATAAATCTATCCATGAAATAAATTTTATTTGTAGATAACTATATCATAAAAAACTGTGGTGTTTCACTAGACCCCCTTTAAATTATTTTCCCATTGAAATTATTTTAATATGATATAAACATAAGTGGATATATTTTTTGTGTCACATCCTCAAGTTTCCATGTAGCTTCGTCAAAATTCCGATTCATCGAGGGAACTTTATCGAAGTCAGTGGTCCTATTTTATAGCTAATTATCTATAAAACCCTTTATTTATAATGAATTTTATTCATAATATAGATCATTTTTTAATGTTATAACCATTTAGTTCAGTAAAAATGAAGGATCTATCATGTACTTATTTAAGAGAGATACATGTAACACATTATGGAATTGAGAGAAAATTGGAGGTAGTTCCAAATGATAAGAAATCATTCCAATGTGATAGAGTCTCAAATGGTTTTATATATCTAGTATCTCCTCTCCCTTATTCCCAATGTTTAAAACCCATTTTTCAAGGATCTAATCATAGGATTGTATTGGAACCAAATTTTAACAATAGATTTCATCAATTATTATCAATGTATGTTTTTTAAAATATGAGATGACATTATGTGATGTTTAATTGCTCTAACCATATCTGCCATCTCCTCAGCAAGATCATGCCATGATATATTTTTTTATTTAACAACTTCCTAGAACATTTGATTTCATCACTTCATGACATGGTATAATTTAAAAGGATCTATCTGAATTGTCAATTTAGAGTTATATTTCTAAAAAAATTACTCAAAAGGATGGAGTTTTTCCCAAAAAAAAATTAAATATATAAAGTAAGCTCTCAATATTTCATCTACAGTTTCAATGATCCTCTTATTTTTACTATCTATCCAAGGATGATAGGTAGTATAGAAACATAAAATTCTCTCTATAACTACATAAAGAGGTCCCAATAAATTTAATGTAAAACATGGACCCTTAAAAGAAACAAATGAGAGTTATAATCTATGAGATCTCATAACATACATAATGTATATCGTTGTTTGATGATGAAGAGGGAAATATTATCTAATGGAAATTATGTGTGTAGAATTTATATGGTGGTTGATTATAACCCAAATGTCATTTTTATCTTTAGGTTTTATGGATAAAGACTCAATAATGAAATACAAGGTAGTGGTTTCCCATTTATATTATGGAATGGGTAATGGTTATAATAACCCCTTACAATGATTTCAATTTGACATAACATTAAAAAATATGATTAATCAAGAGACATACTATATATTATTAATTTTAATGTTATCCCATAATAAATAATATTTTAAATATTTATACATCATTTTAATTTTATGATGAATAGTGAATGATGATCTATGATCATTTTCCAACATATCCTTTCTCTAATCTAGTTATTATGAGATACATAATTTAATCTAGAACATTATAATTTTATCACAAGTTTTACTAAACTTATTTTCATTTATAACATTCTTCTGTATTTCCATATCCTTCCCCTACACCTCTTCAATCCTCAAAAAGATTGATGGTTGACTGATCATATGAGAAATATAGGATCTTCTGCCTTTCCTTGGGATTTTGAGTTCCATTTTCTGTAAATCCATAAGCATTTGATCTCTTTTAATCCTCATCATAGAAAAATAATAATTCTTGTTTTACCTAGAGCATTATATTAGTAGTTCACCATCTAATGGTGGAAATGTATTGAGAATCCATAATCAACAATTATCTTTAATATCTTCTCTAGTATATATTCAAGTCTTTCTATGTGAATATAAACATCATGCTTTTTTTCAATATATTTGTCGAAAATTTCACCATAATGGTAATACTACCATATAAGTTTCTCCAAAATTAGCATTTCCATCTCCAAATCATGATCCAGGTAATTATTCTAATATTCTTTAAATTGTTGTTAGTAATATTCTAAAAATGTATCACTATTAATGAGTAGACATCCTAGTACCATCTATGATACATCAAAATAGATCACAAATACTTACTCTATTACATATTATTGTGAGAACTCGTTCACCGATCAACCTTCTCTTCAACTACATGATGTAATATTCATATTCATATATCCACAAGAACATGAAAGTCTCTTGACTATTAATTATGAATGGATTATATAATCATGAGAAATACCACATAAAACATCAGTAGTATTGAGATTACCCAAGAAATATATGGATTTGGTTACTATTTATGGTCTAAGAAACTGATCAATGTCATCTATATTTGAGGGATCCCTTGATATACCATCACTTGAGATTATATGACCCATGAATGAAACTTAATAAATCCAAAATTCACACATTGTAACTTTTTCAAACAACATATCCTTCCTCAAGATATTCAGCATGATTCTCAAATTATCTTAATCATGTTCCTTAAAAATTATATAAAAAATAACTGCATCAATAAATTCTACCACAAACTAATCTTGTTAATAAATATTGTCTCTATTCAATAAATCTATTATGATATGTAGTGTATTATTAAGTATAAAAAGAATTATAATAAATATATAATTTATATAACATGTATAAAAGTATTTATTGTGTATATTTTATGTTACCCATTAGTTCATGAGATCCGAAATGAAGTTAAATAATAAAAATGTATTACAATATTCATAATTAATCAAAAAAATCATCCATACATGGTATAAAATAAATATAATTGATCTTGATCTTGTTATGTTCCATATATTCAGATTAAAAATAAACGAACTCAAATTCATTCTTAAAAAAGGTATAACTGCAACCAATAGTGATTCACTAGGATATATGAATCCACTATCCAAATTCACTATGACTTACTTATACAATTCCCACATCTCGATTTGGAAAATTTTCTATGGGGACCTAGAAATAGCTGTATCACAATGTATTTTTTCTATTTATCATTCAACATCGGGATTTGAAGGTGTACCGTGAACCTATTCAAGAAATACATCATCAAAATCCCATAAAATATGAATTTAAAAAAAATTTAGTTTCTTCTCAAGAAAATTATATAGATATTTCTGATGGATAAAAATGAAGAACCACATGAAATAAAATTCCAATTGGATGTTATTATTCATCATCGCATTGATAAATGGTCGTAGATTACCTTCAAATAGGAAATGTGACTTCCCTTCCAAGGAATTTGATTTGGAATATAAATATATAAATCCAATACATATATAAAATCATATAAAATTACACAAAATGGGGGATCATGTGAATTGTAGGAAGCACATTCTTGCATACATCAAATATAGAGGAACTATAGACTTAATATACAACCATCGTACTATTACAAGATTTCACCACTAACATAATATATTATCATTGTGATTTTAATTTTATTCAATTAAATAATTAATTGGATATAAATGAGTTGGTATAGCCATTATCAATAAATACATTAGATATTATGGATTTAATAATAAGTGTACCTTTAATGACATCATTCTCATAGCCCACTTGGTTTTTAATTATCACATGAACTTTTACCGTGTATTTAGTATGTAGAGGTTATTGTAGCTATAAATCATCAAAAAAATAATATTCAAGAATTTTTTGGAATAATTTCAATAGTTCTTGAATTTTATGCATTTTAATGTTAGTGGTTCATTTGATGGAATCTTATTTCATTCACACCATTAATCATTATATTTATCACCATTAGAAATTCATGGGATTTAGGTAAACCCATTCTACAATTAATTCATCTCAAAATTACATTCAATAAATTTCTTTTAGGTTTTTTCCCTCTTTTAGGGAATGTAGATAGTTCTTATTCCATTCCACCGCATGCTTTATTTGAGTTTCCATGAGACTCCATCATTCATTTCTTATAAAAACCATGTATATGGTGGGAAAATAAAATTTCTATTTCTGACATGTCTAAAAATAAAATGATTCTCTCATAGATACTAATGTATCTTATAGATAGAACATTTTAGAGGCTTTGATTTAACTACAAAAGTATCAATCACTTTATATTTCATGTATAATTATTAATCAAGAATAATACCATGAAATTATTATAAAATTTCATCTAAGATGTAAATTTATTTTCCACATTACTTTATAATATCAAGGAGTTATTTATCCATTTTTATGTAGAATATAAGGGATGTAGTTACTGAAAAATATTCTCATTACTCATCCCATTAAATTTAGTAAATTTGTTATTATTATTTATCATATCCTAAGACTGGTCTTCTTCCCCTTCCAAACGATAGATTTATAGGATAAATTTTTCATGTTAATAGTATATAAGGAATGAATATATTTCATTAGTGGTATAGGTGAAACACTCATCCAAAAATGGATAATAATAACCAATAAATGATGGTATATGTTATTTTATGAAAGTATCAATAATATGTTGTTCCCTCTATCTGTAGTTTGGAATCAAGGCATGATTCATAGCTATAAAATGATTCATAAGAATGGGAAAATATTTTTCATTCAATATCACTTTTTATTTGATTTTTTTATAGGAAAATAATTTCATTTTCCATCACATTCATCATTAACATAGTTTCTTTTGGGTTCCAATCATTAACGAATACAAAAAATTAAAGCGTGATAAATAATATTTATAATGAGAAACGACATTATAATAAGAAATCATATATATGATTTCTTATTCAAAATACATATTTATTAGTATTTTCAATTTATTTTTAAGTTAATCTGTCATTAGTCACCATCTATTCATATCCATTGTGATAGTTTATAAGGAAAATTTGAGTAAACCCAACAATATCCCCTAGGAGAATCAAAATAGACATATAATAAAGTAATGTTTATAATGAAATAGTGTAATAAACAAGATATACTTAAAACATATATTTTCAAGATTATTACCCCAAGATGTATCTATGATGAAACCACATCCACATGTAGTATATAGATGAAGATGTATTTCCCAGTAATCCCAATAATTTCTATCTTACCAAAATATTAGGTCATTTCCCTTACATAGGATTAACCCCATGGTTTTCACTAAAGATCACCAATCCCAATCTCCAAACACTGATGAATTCATACATTGATATAAACTAAGGTGACCCACAATTTTAATATATAAATATATCATGTTATTAAATGAATATTAAATTCATAACATTATGATCTATGTTAGAATAGTAATTGTTTAGTGACTCTTGAGACTAAATACATAGTGATCATATTTAGTTGAATTCTACACCATCTCTAATAAATTAATCTTGATTTTTATCCATTTTTACATAACCTACATGGAAAATTTAATTGTAACTTGGTGAAATGTAATATAATAAAAGGTGATCTTAGAACCAAAATTATGGTAAACAAAAATGATATCACACGGTGATCATATAAAAATATAAGATAATAATATGGGTATGATATTATGATATAAACATAAAATTTTCAAACACAATTTATCATGGTTAATAATCATAATTAATGTCATAGACATTTAGTATTTTAAATAAAAGAACAAAATAGTAAGTAATCATCAGCAATAAGTCATGAACCATGATTTCAAAGCATAAAACGAAAAATAAAAACATAAATGTGTGGGACCATCATAGTCAGAAAAAAACAACTTCATATATAAATGTAAATTACCAATACCATCAAATCATAGTGGATCAGGCATGAACACCTATTTTACATTTTATAATGAATCTATAATCATTAAATATTTCCCATAGTTGATTAGGAATCCCCCTTTTTTATCTAAAGTTGATTGGTAATATCAACTCATTCTTCAACATTACCTCATTATATATAAATAGTAAAATAATTTATTGGAGGGATATATAATTCTTTTCCCACAATTCACATAATAAAAACAATACATATGTGTGACATAATATCATATAATATTCATCATATCATCATAAAACAACCCACATAATAGAAATGGGTTTCATAAAAATATCATCATTATAATAATAAAGCATCTATATAATTATTATGTTCGGTATCATTGGATTAATTCCCCATTAAATTATAAGTTGCATTAAAGGATGTTATCATGGATGAAAATAACATCAAAACATCACTTGATTTTTTATGATAATAAATTATTCATTTGATATAAATTATTAATAATAAAAAAATTAATAAATACAATGGAAATAATTTTCTTTGGTGATAACCATGGAAGTATATAAGGGAAGCTTCAAATATTTGATCTGTTATGTCATTGAGAAATTATTTTCATTCTTTGTATATTAATACAATGTTTCATTTCACAATTTTGTTAAAAATATATTGTAACTTCATTCATAAAATTACAAGACAGTTAATTTGGAATAGTATAATAAAAAATAAAACATTTTTAAAAATCACTATAAAAATAACAAGGAGAATAGTAAAATATTTTTTAAAATATTTTAATTAAAACACATATATATAGAAAATGATTCCCCGCTAAATGTTTTTTCTCAAAACAATTATCTCCCATTATAAATACAATAAATTATAATATGGTACTATTAAATTAAAATATCATCAACAAACCAATGAAAATAAAATTATTGTAATATATCATATAGGTATCATATAATTTCCGCAACAAAAATTCAAGCATAAAAAATCCAGATTTAAGTTGGATTAAAACTTTAATATATTTCCAAAACTATCATATTTATTTATAGATACTTGAAACTCATATATAAAAAATATATATTTATTTTAAAATAATTTAAAAACATTAATAATTTATATCACACCATATATGATTTATTTACAACATCTGATCTCCAGTTTATTAATAATTATTTATTAAAATAAATTTTAGATCCTTGTCCTTTGAATTTTATCATAGCACAGTTATCTATATAATTTTAATAATTCCATCATTATTGTATATAATAATTATATGATATTTTAAATCCATTCATATAAATTGGTGATGAAAATTTGATTACATCACTTTTTGAGATGATATTTCATACGTACGCACATGGTATGTTTCCACTTTTTATGAATGGAAAGAATGAAAGGTAAATAATAATGAAACATTATAGAACCATAATACTATAATATATTTAATATATATTAATTATATCTATAATTAAAACAATCAATATGAATAGGAGGTGAATAATGAAACACATCACTTTGTGGATGTTGTAGTCTAGACATATGCAAGAGCGATGTTTTCTTTTCCCATATGATGAAAATGAGGGGATAATGGTTATTAAATAATAATAAAATTAATTATGTATATATGATATACGGAATTAATTATTTATAATACACAACATAAATTTTATATGAGTTAGAATAAGAAATAAATTGGAAAGTACTATGTTATTATTTGTTGCTCTTCATTGGTAATAATTTATTGGCTTAAATAAATAGCATTGAATGGGTTTTCTTATGTAAAGTCTATAAGCATTAAAAAATAAATATGAAATATAATAATATATTATGGTAGGTTATTATGAAGCTAAATTTTGAAAAATTATATGTATGATAAGATAAGAGGATCCCTTTTGTAAGAGAGAGAAGGTGAAATATCTAAATTACCTGAACTATTAAAATAATATAATTTAATTTTGATGGATATTGTGAAAAATTGTTATATTTAAATTATATGACTAGGATAAGTTGAAGTTATGCTATTAAATAACATTTATACATGTTTACGGTGTTTTTTTACCCATATCTCTTTGTTTTAACCCATGTTACCCCTTTTGGAAATTAACACGATAAAAAACTTTTTTACTTATTAAGGGTCAAGAATGTCATCATAAAAATAAAATTGACCGATAAATGGTCCCTGGAAGATATATTAATCCACAAAAAATTATCTTATATTTATAGTATTTATATGAGTTATAAATAATTTACTAAAATATTTTCTATTATAAAATATCATTAATATCAAATTTGGGACTATTCTTTTAGTTTGACATTATTTCTATCATATTAACAATTGAATTTGAATGTAGAATTTTAAAACAACACTATTGTGTTATATTTATATAAATATTTCTGGTTACATAGTAATCACTGATATTCTGTTAATTTTATTATTTCTAATGTATTTTATATTTTTTATCTTTTATTTGAAAAATATACTCTATCGACATTGCGTATGAATTTAAAGTAATTATTCAAAAAAAATTTAAATTAATTAATGTTAATAAAATTAATATATTCATATTTAAAATAAAAATTTTTAACCAAAACACACCTTGTTTTATCATAAAGACCAAATATTAGAGATAACAAATTCAAGTGAGTGGAATTTTTTATTTCCCTTTTTCTTAATATAAAATAAAGTTCATAATAATTGAAAATGGAAATAAGTTGATTTATAATTGAAACATGGATAGG
The DNA here is from genome assembly GCA_963277665.1 of Viscum album. NCBI lineage: Eukaryota > Viridiplantae > Streptophyta > Magnoliopsida > Santalales > Viscaceae > Viscum > Viscum album. Next base: position 1,154,445,593 of record OY728140.1, read on the forward strand.
AATGGCTGAAATCCAGTCATCCAATGGGATAATGTCAAGTTTTATATAAATTTTAAATCCTTGTCCCAATGTTGTTACCATGTTCTAACTATTTTTCCCATATCCATGAGACAAAAATTTACCCAAGTTACCATTTATAATGAAAAAAAGGTACATATATTCCAAATATAGACCTCTATATGATAAATATGGGACTAATTTTTCTAGTTTTAATTCCATTAATTAGAATAAATTAATATTAAATTATATTTTAAGAACATAATAAAATTGTTTTAAGAAAAATGGATTTTTGTACATAAAACATAATTTATTATTATTACATGGATAGTAAAAATCATTAAATACATATTATACAATTTTATTTAATATATTATATTTTTATTTAATTAGAAGTGTATATTAACATATATAAATTCAATTAATTTTAATAAAAACACAATTTTCTTATAAAAACTATATTTCAAAATAATCATATCTATTTAACTTCAAACACTTTTATTTTCATTTATATCCATTCTAAAACCAATTAAATATTTTATGCATGCATTAGAAATATTCATTAAAACTTATTAATTCTTATCGATAACAAAAAATCCAATAGTTAGATGAAAAATATAAAATTCAATAGTACTATTTCAATAGTATATCATGATTCATATAAAATATGTATTGTGTCTAATGAATCTATAAATAAAATCATGTTTATTTATAGAGAACTATATGATAAAATCTTAGGGTGTTAAATCGTGATCACATACTGGATATGGGAGGAGTGAAAGATCAATCTCATATGATTTAAATACCATTTTCCAACCACTAGTGATTAGGAATTGTTGATTTTAGGTCCCTTCCATTGATTTTGATAGATATAGGTGAGACAATATCATGATTCAAAGAATATTGGGCAGATCTGGAGAGTTCCAGGATACTGAATGACCAGATTTCACTATTGTGAAATTATCTAGTACATTATATGTATTAAAAAGGTAAAAATGGTATATTTCTCATATTATCATGGAAACTATGATTCCATGGTAAGTTAATTAGTACACGCCATGGGGATGATCCCATACAACAGGTTATATTACACGAGTTACTAAGACATGTGTCGGGAGAATAGCTGCAAGACACTGGGTGAACAGACATATTATGTCCCCATAAGGACTCCAATTTGGTCATACATTTTTTTCATCGATATAAATTTTGTCCACTTTTCCCGAAAATTTATACCTTACATATCTAATTTTTAAGGACTCCAATTTTTTCTTATTGTTAAAATTTAATATATACAATTCAAATTAGGAAATGACTGTTTCATTCATATTATAATTAGATATATGAAAAGTGGTACTAAAAATGGGGCATTATTTTTAAAGATACTTGGATAATGATAATAATGTGATTAGAAAATCATATTGATGATAGGGTTTGTACACAAAAAATTCTCTAGGGAATAGGTTCCCCCATGTACTATATATAGGTACAGTTGGTATTCCCCCGCAATATAGAATGTATAGGTCCTCTATTTACATATTGGTACTCCCCCATTAATGAGTTTTGATGAGGAAAAGTTCACCCACTATACAAAATTATCCCGTGTCTATGGAGCAAATTAGTAAGGAGTGGTCCATCCAATTAGATTCTTCTGAGGTTCTTTATGGATCTTGGAATTAGATATGGTACTTTTAGAGATGAAGGTATACTCATCATACTTATCTATATGTGGGGAATGAGATACCTCTCCTTTTTCAACTGGGGGTTATGTATGATCATATATAAAGATGGATTTCATTTCTTTATATAGAATATAGGTTGAGAGGACTATTTTATTCTGTTACATATATTTTATTTTTTATGGTATTTAATTTAGTATGTTTATATTCAACCCCACAATTTTATTTACTACACATTTCATGTAATATGTAAGTTATATATAGGTTGACAGTGACTTCGATAGACCTAGTATCAAAGGAACTTATCACTGTTTGGAGACACTAGCTGTGTTCGGTGATTAGACACTAAGAATATGAGTAGGGATCTCATATTATTTCCACATTCCATGTTTTTTTATCAGGATTGGACCTCCCTTATTATTGGGTGTTTATTATTCATCTCTATACCATTGTATTACCTTATTACACATTGATGTATTAGAGGTTGTTTAATATGTTAAGTACTCTCTAGATGTTAAAATTTTATTATATATATAAATTGTATCACAGAGTTTGGTTTGTATCGATGTACATGTATTTTTAGATATGGTGTCACATAATAGTGATATGACCACTGAAAATAAGTTGAAATATCTTATCCTATTGAAAGATAGCTTGGATGTCTCTATTGGATATTATTCTCCTAGGCGGGGCCTCGGTTGGCCAGGTCATGAGAGAGTTGTAACAAATGATCTATTTTCTCAGGTCAGTTTTTTGAGTTAGAAATTTCATGTGTATTGGTTTGGGAACATAGGGAAATGATATTGATGTTTTTTGAGTGTGTGTCCCTTGTCCAAATCAAGTATAACTGAGGTGGTGAGGTGGTTATTCTGCGATATCTTTTTCATTTTTCATTCATTTGTTATGAAAAAACTTTCTTATCCTATTAAAGAGTTAACATTTTTTTTGAAAAAAAACACACATCCACTAGAACAGAATAATTTATGATGTTCACTAATCAAAAAGAGTATCTACATCCTTGGTATGGTTTGAAAACAATTTAATTCCATGAAATCTAATAGAAAACAATCCTTTTGTGTAAAATACAATGAGTAGGATATTCTTTTAAACTCTTGTACCACTATATTCAATAAAAAATGGAATGTCATTCAATTAAGATGAAATTATTTAATATTGTTTTAATATTTATGTTGCATTTTTCTTGATCTAATTTCACAAATATGTTGTTCAAAAAATATTCTTCACTTTCCTACCCCATAGTAGATAAGAATTCTTGGACATTGTAATGACACTCAGTCCAAGTTCCCATTATGATTTTCCCTGTCTAATTTCTCAGTGTGATAATGTCTTACAACCCATGCTTCCACAGTACGCTTCTCGTTGAATAATATAATAGCTTGGGTTGTACAGAACTTTGAGTTCTAGCACCCCACGACCAATAAAACTAGCTGTTATGAATTGTAATACCCACCTTTTGAAATTTTATAAATTTTAAATTTTTAAAATGGAGTTAGTTTTTGGATATGGATTATCATAATTAGCTTATGTTGAATTTTTTGTATTTTTCAGAATACATTAAATTTTTTATTAATAGTGAAAAATACTACGTTATTGTTTAAAACAGACAGTTTATTTAAAATTTGTGTAATTTATTTAAATTTATTTTAATTCAACATAGATACATAATAAATATATTAGTTCAAAGTAATTCATTGGAGTCATTTTATAATATGATTAGATCTATAAAATGGTTTTGAACTTTCTAATGTCTTTTACCCACCTTCTAGGAACATTTGAAAATTTTCATAAAACATAATTTTACCACTTCTATGAATTTAATTTCAATAATCTAATATACATTCATGGCATTAGTATGTAAAATTTGGTTCAATAAGTTGAAAAAAAATTTATTTGTGAATAGTAATTTTTGAATTTTATTTACCACGGTTAAAAGTAAATAGAGAAATTAAAGATAAAAATGACATTATAAATATCCTAACATGTGTCCTAATTCTCTTGGATAAGTTTATTTCGACCAAAACCAACCTTATGAATAAAATATGATCCTCTTTGATCCACTTAGAATAGATTAAGTCATTTATTATTATTTTGTTTAAATAAGAGTTAAAAGTGTAAAATTCAAAGTTTAATAACTAAACCATTTTAAATATAGGATTATACATAAGATATATTTGACTATAAATATTACTCAGATAAATAACAAAATTTCCTACATCATGGTTGTTTATTTATAATTCTATACATTAAATAATTAAATATATTTATTACACAATGATGATGAAGTAATTACCTTATTAATGGAATATTGAATTAGGAGATATTATAAATATTAAAATAATTGTAAATTGAGACTTTTGATGCATTCCACTAATTTTATTGTTTAATATTACATGTTAGGATTTATGTAATTTATTTTATTGAAGAAATCATGTTTTTTTGACTTTCACAAAAACCAAATACTAAATAGTGTCAAAATTGACATAAATGAGTTTCTAAAACAAATACAATATTATTAAATGATATAATAATCCTAGAAATATAAGGATAATCAAAAGAAATTATATAGTGATATATATGTAATTACTTAACCACTTGATTTTTTTCTTGGAATTTTATAGTATGTTTATTAACCATGTAATATAAAAATACTAGAAGATGTCTTAAAAGTCAAACTATTTAACTAAGAGTTAAATCAAAATGATAAGGTTAATACTGTGACCTAAACTTGTCTAACATTATTTTTTGAGAGGATTTATAAACATTACCACCTCAGCCTCAAAATAAATCCATTTGGAGCCATTATTAAAGGAAAATTATTTTATAATAAAAAAATATTTCAATCTTTTCCTAACGTGACCTTCACCTCTCCAATAAAAGAGTACTTCCCCTTCTCTCAAAATCACACTTCCATAGCCCTTTGGCTCGAACAACCCCTGCTCAAATATTTTCCCAACTGCCCTCAATTAAACTAAGATTCCTTACTTTGATCATAAAGATAACCTATTGAGCCCTTTTTATCAAATCAAAGGGAAGCACTCAAAGAAGAGGTACAAATTTCAGCACCTCTTTAAAAGTTCTTTTCTTCTTACACTTCCTCTTTATTTGTTTTTTCCATACCAAAATAATAACTCCAGTAACTTCTATATAATATTATGTTATTATAAATATGGTCCAACCGTATTCATTATTCTATCCAACATATTAATGAAAAACTCATCATACGTGTGTACGTATGAATTACTGTCTCCACGTCGTAGTGTAGTTTGTTCTTCAACACTTCATTATTTTTATGTGAATAATAATGAGTATAATTTATTAAAATAATAAATATAACATTTTTATTATTCATTATATATTATATACCATCTAATTACATATTATTTCACCATCAATAGAATGATATTGTCACTCATGCATACATACAGATTATCATCTCCACAAACACGATGAGATTCATTCCCCATAATAACCATTCAAACATAATCATAATTATATGATTTAAAATAATGTTTAATAAAATAATATCATTCTTTATATGAATCAAATACTTCATATTCATAACAAACTCTACTTATGTAACAAAACATATAAAGGAAAACGTATCAGTTAACACCCGAAACAATGATACTACTGAAATATTATTAAAAAACAATATTAGAAGATCATATATGATATAATATTAATGTATTAGGTTCCTGTATAATTTAACAAAAATGAATTATCTATTATACATAAGGTTAACATACCCTCAACTAAGGAATATTATAAGGTAAGGGTTAATTTAACAATCTCTTTATTTATTCGTGGTTGTTTATATGTATGTATCTACTGGGATTTCTTTATCATCCACATCCGTGTTTCATAAAAATTTATTTCAAAAAAAATTACTATGTTATAGATTATGGGTTAAATTCATTTATACCTTTTTTTTACTTTTAATAAAAAAAATTTAATGGAATATTTCTATCATTTTACAAACAAGGTACTTTATGACATTTTTGAAATATTAAGGTGAAAATGTTTTTTAACTTATATGGCAGGTGTGGCTATTTTCTGATGTTATAACACCTTCGAAGATTCCCTTACAATAATATAAGAATACGTCCAAAATAAATGCTTTATTTTATAATTATTTGACTTTTCAATGATTTCAAAATAGAATGAGATATTTCTCTTAAATAGTTTTCATTTCGTCAATGTCAACATCCTTTGATGGATTTTACACTTGTTTGAAGTTGATTTATTATGATAAAATATTTCATACTATATTGAAGGTTTAATGATATGTTTGAATTTGGATGTGTTGTATTTATATCATTCATTTTTTATGGTTAATGTATTAACATTACATATGGTAGTTTTAATACGAAATTTTATGTTATGTTTCAACCTTTTTATATAAGGAATGCATTGGACTTAGTAAGTGATGGGTGGAGATCGTTATTGCTCATCGATGCATTGGTAGGTATCATGAGGCAAACTAGTGTCTTGGAACAAGGCCTTGACAAAATATTATTAATAATCATGGAACGAGAGCTTGACTATGTGGTTATGATGTTCTACGTTATGCATTCCATCATTATGAAATTAGATATTGATATTGCATGTCATTATTCAGCTACTAGAATATCCATGTGAATAATTAAATGGAATTATTTGATTTATATTTTCTATATTATACTGAAGTTTACATTTAAAATTATTGTGTTTTAGTTGTATAAATTTCCTTAAATGTTTATTCTTATTTATGATAGTTTTTTCTATATTATTATCCTTATTAAGAAACTGAGCTCACCCCTTTCTTTTGTTTTCATTTTTCCATTATGTATAAAATTATATTATGGTTGACCTATAGGGATAAGATAAGGGATATGAGTGTGTCCAAAGGGGACACAATGTTTTTGTTTTTTATTTCAAGATGTATTGTAAAAAATATGTTTAAATATATTACTTTCAAGGCTACAAATCTAATGGGTCTTTCGAAACACGATCTCTTATGATCATGCCAATTTATATAATAATGCACCGAATCTAGGTTACTAGGGTTGGGGCATTACAGTTTGTATCAATGAAGTTTAGTACAAACCATGGAAACTAGATTTAGAAAAACTATAATTAGAGAACATTTCCCTAAGATAATCATTGAGAATTGGTATTAAAGAAATTTCTAAACTTATGGTAATGTAGAGACTTTGTGAGTTCTCCAAGATATAAATCCATGTTTGGATATGAGCAGGTAGAGGTTGCTCTGGCACAGATGTACCTAGGATTGAAAACTCTGACAAGGTGTTTCGAGCTTAACCTGTGGTATCTTGTTATCTGACAACGGGTCTTTCTGCACTCTTGGTTACGATACATTAGAGGGATATGATTAGGATAATTCACATTTTATTTAGAACCCATTATGAAGGATTTATGAGTAATAATTCCTTAAAGAAAACATTTTTTTATGATTATGGATTATATGCATATATTGTTCAATTTATGTTAGGTGTTTTAATAGTTTGGAAATATGTATTATGATTCGTAAACTAATATTGTGTATTCATTGTTTAGAAATTATGTCTAGTGGAAGGAATGGAAACTGTATCACTGCACGTAATACATGTAGGGATTTCACTCCTACTCAAGATAATTTCAGTGAAGCTGGTGATGCAACTAGTGCTAAAAATCTTATAACTATACTGGGACAACTTACTCAGGTTATGAATAATAACAATACTAGTATGGAGCACCCTGGTCCACAATATGGAGGATCAATGTTATACTGCTTCATGAGGAAAAAATAACTAACATTCAATGAGACTACAAATACATTTTTAGATGATCAATGGATAATCTCCTTATAGAAAATATTTCATGCTTTGGGGAGTAACGAAAGGGAAACAGTTATCAAAGTAGATTATCACCTCACAGGAGATGTAGATAAATAGTTTTGATTAAGTCAAAAACAAAAAGGAGGATGAAGAAGTATCAAATATGGAATTGGAAGTGTTTAAAGATATTTTCTTAGAAAAATACTTTCCCTGTGACAAACAAGAATATATGGAAAGACAATTTTTGAGTTTATGGAAAAAGGAGGATGAGAATGTCACAAAGTATGAGTCTAATTATACACGGTTAGCAAGGCATACTTTAGATTATATATTTAACCTAAGGAGTAATATTGATCGATTCATTGAAAGTTTAAAACCATTTCTCCATCGAGAATTAGTCTCACAATCCTTCTTGTCATGTGAAGATATAGTCTCTTGTGCTATCAAGACAGAAAAATAATTCTATAATTCGTACAACTATATCGAAATTTAGGAGAAGAAGAGATCTACTGAACACTCTTGAAATTGAAATAAGGGGAGGAAGGGAAAAGTTTAATTTCTATCCTGTAGTAAATTTGGGAAGAAGCACCCTAGTTCATAACTAAAGATAATGAGAGTTTGGTACAAGTTTGGTGAAAAAGGCCACCAAGAACGTCATTTGCAAGGTAAAGAAAGCGTTTGTCAATGTCGAATGCTACAATTATAGAGAAATGGGTAATTATGAAAATGTATGTCCTAAGCACCAACGAAACATATCTCAGAAATGGAAAAGGGAGAAATGCCAAGCTTATGTGATCAATACTACTGAGGTTGAAGATCCAAATGATGTGGTGGAAGGTAATTTAATTGTTTCCTCAAATTTAGCCAATTCTTAATTTGTTTCTGGATCATTGAATTATTTCATATCTTCCCAGTTTTCTAAGAAAATTAGATATTTCGAATTTGATTTAACAATGGAATTTTTAGTCAAAAACTCCTAAGGGAAGTATCATTACAATAATGTTTTGTGAAGCAGTTCCCATTAGGGCATATAAACGTTCTTTTTTTGCTGACCTCATTATCATAACCATGATTTGAATTCGTATAATCCTCAGTATGGATTGGCTTTTGGACCATGATTTGATTATTTATTGTAAGAAAGAGAATGTTACAATTATTTATGATGAAAAATAATCTCTTATCTTTAGAGCATAAGCACCACCATCTAATTATCATCTAGATCAACCCCCATTTTCTCTACTAAATTCAATTATTGGGGTGGAAAATAGTGAAGTAACTATTGGTGAAGAAAGTTATGTTCAAATAGAGGATGTACCTATTGTTCAAGAATATGTTGATGTGTTTCTAGAGGATTTACCTATATATCCTACAGAATGATAAACTGTGTTTTCCATTGATTTAATTCCTAGTTCAATGCCCATATAGAAGACCCCTTATAGAATAACCACTATGGAATTATAGGAACTAAATAAACAACTAGTGGAATTGAGTAATAAATGATTTATTTTCCCAGTGTTTCTCTATGGGGAGCCCTTGTTCTTTTTCTAAGAAGAAATATGGATCTATGAGTGTGTTCATTGACTATAGGAAGATCAATACTATAAGAATAAAGGACAAGTATCCCCTACCTCACATTGATGATTTATTCGATCAACTTCCTGGAGATCAATATTTTTCAAGATTGAACATCGATTTGGATATCATCATTTGTGTGTGAATAAAGAAGGAATTCTGAAAACATCATTTTAAACCAGGTACAGGCATTAAAAGTTTACAATAATTCCTTTTGGACTGACTAATACACCATCTATTTCCATGGTTCTAATGAATATGGTTTTCACCGAGTATCTTGACGAATTTTTAATGGTAATTATTGATGTTATCTTGGTATGCTCAAAAATCTATGAAGATCATGAAAATCTTCTACGCACTATTCTGAAAAACCTCAATAAAATAAATCATATGAGACGTTTAGCAAGTCTGAATTCTAGCTTCAGGAAATTTCTTTTCTTGGCCATATTGTCTCTATGGATGGAATCTCTATTGATCCTTCAAATACCAAGGCAAACCAAGAATGGATATAACTGACATGAATAATCGAGGTATGTAGTTTTATTGGTTTAGCATTTATTATTGGTGTTTCATCCATAATTTTTCTCGATTGGCTAACCCATTAACAAATCTCACATGTAAAAGGGTTAAATTTGGTGGGACAAAAGAGTGTGAAGAATTGTTTGAAGAACTGAACAGAATATTTGTCGATGTTCCTTTTTTGACTCTACCATCAGGGAAAGATGGGTTTGTTATTTATACAGATTCTTTAGAGAAAAGATTTTGTTGTGTCCTTATGCAGAATTACAGAGATATTTCATATTCATCAAGATAGCTATATATTCACGAATAAAACTATCCTACTCATGATCTTGAGTTTTCAGCTATAATATTTTCTATGAAGACATGGAGACACTATCTCTATGATGAAAAATGTGAGATATATACTGATCATAAGAGTTTAAAGTATATTTTATCACAAAAATAACTCAACATGAGGAAAAAGATATGGATTGAACTACTCAAGGATTATGATTTCACTATACACTACTACCTGGGGAAGGAAAATAAGGTGGAAAATTATTTGACAATAAATGATCATGAAGTTTTGAATAAAATGAGAGTTAAAAGGGATCCTATGTTCATCGATCTAGTAAATATGGATATATGAATATTCATTGAAGGTGAAACGTTGATAAATTTTCAAATGGTTGACAATCCATATTTACTATAAAAGATAAAAAGTTCTCAGAATAATCATGAGGTGTTTCAAAAGAAAATTAAATATCTGAACGATTGGAGATTGATCAAATTCATATATGAAGATGGGATTTTAAAAACTGATAAGACAGTTTGTGTTCCAGACATATGTGATCTAAAAAGAGAATTTTTTTATGATGTTCATAACTCAAATATATCTATACATCCTGGTATCACTATGATGTAACGATATATGAAGGAACATTTTTGGTTGGACAACATGAAGAGGGATATTTCTTATTATGTGTCAAAATGTGTAGTTTTTCAACAGGTGAAGGCTGGAAGACAACATCCTAGAGGCGACATGCAACCTCTTCCCATACCTGAGTGGAAATGGGATGATATTATGATGTACTATTCCATGGGGCTACTAATAACTCCATGAAGGAATGATGAAATATTGTTCATTGTTTATAGTCTTACCAAGTTAGCACTTTTTATTTCTATAATATAGGATTTAGCACTTGAACGTTTAGCAAGGAAATATATTATTGAAGTTTTAAGACTTCATGGTGTACCCCAATCAATTTTTTCTAATCATGATCCATGTTTTACATCAATAATATAGAAAATTCTTCTAAAATCCCTTGATAATGAACTTCATTTAAGAATTTCCTACCACCCTCAAACTGATGGACGTTCAGAACGGACTTTTCAAACCATATAACACATGTTGAGAACATTCTCACTTGACTTTCAAGGTATGTAGTATCAATATTTACAAATGGTATAATTTTCCTATAACAAATGAATTCATTCAAGTATTCAGATGGCACTATATGAAGTGTTATATAGAAGGAGATACCGCACACCAACTTGTTGGGATGATGTTGGTGAAAGAAAAATCATAGGCTCATAACTTGTTGAGGAATCAATAGAAAAGGTGAGGATTATCCAAACCCACATCAAAGCAGCTCAATGTAAAAGAGGTATGCCGATAACCGAAGTAAGGATTTGGAATTTCATGTAAGAGATCATTTTTTCTTAAAGAATCTCCCTGGAAGAGTGTTATATGGTTCGGTAAGAAGGGTAAATTAAGTCCCAGGTATATTAGTCCTTTTGAAATTCTAGAATGAATTAGAGTTGTAGCTTACAGTTTGTAAATTTCTCCAAGTCCCTCCAAAGTTCATGATGTTTTTAACATATCACTATAGAAAAAATATATTCCTGACCCAAATCATGTACTCACATATGAAGAAATAGAACTAGAACCCAATCTATCTTATTGTGAATAGCCTATCAGGAATCTTTAGACCATAGAATAAGTGTTGAGAAACCAGATGACACTTCTGGTAAAAGTTCTATGGAGAAACCATAAGATAGAAGAAGCAACATGGGAACCCAAGGAACATATAATGAAGAACCACCCGAATCATTTTATGTAGTAATATTCATGAAATTTTGAGGAATAAATATTTAGAAGGATGGAATAATGTAACACCCGAAGCATCCACAATTCTCTTGTCTTTAAATTATATAATAGCTTGCATTGTACACACCTTCGAGTTCAAGCACACCACGACCAACAGAACTAGATGTTATGAATATTAATACACACTCTTTGAAATTTTATAAATTTTATATTTCAAAATGGTCTTCATTTTTTGGATTGAGAATATCAAAATTAGCTTAGGGTGAATTTTTGGTATTTTTCTAAAAACAATCATTTTTTATGAATAGTGAAAGACACAACATTATTGTTTAAAACCAAGTTTTTATATAAATAATTATTAATTTCATTTAATTTTCTAATTTAAAATAGATAATTAATACTGATATTAGTTCAATGTAATTCATTATAGTCATTTTATAATATGATTAGATGTGTAAAATGTTATTGAAATTTTTAACGTCTTTTACCCACATTCTTTGCACATTTGTAGATTTTCATAAATCATAATTTTACCACATTTGTGAATTGAATTTCAAAATTCTAAGAGACATGTTTGACAGCAGTATGTAAAATTTCGTTCAATAGGATGAAAATAATTTTTATTGAATAGTAACTTTTGTATTTTATTTACCATGGTTAAAATTAAATAGTGTATTTAGAGATTAAAATGATATAATAAATAACCTAACACATTTCATAATTATATTAGGTAAGCGTATTTCGACCAAAATCAACCTTAAGAATAAAATATGATCCTCTTTGATCCACATGGATTAGATTAGAACATTTATTACTATTTTATTTAAAGAAGAGTAAAAAGTGTAAAATTCAAAGTATAATAATTGAACCATAATTAATATAGGGGTACACATAAAATAAACATGACAATAAATTTTAAATAGAAATATGAAAATATTTAATACATCATGTTATTTTATTTATAATTTTTAGTCATTAAATAATTAAATTTATTTATGACACAATGATGACGCAGTAATTACCTAATTAATTAAAGATTAAAATAATTGATATTATAAATATCCAAATAAATGTAAATTGAGACTTTTTATTCATTCCAATTATTTCATAAGTTAATATGACATTTTATTATTTATTTAATTTTTTTAATGTAATAATGTTTTTATTACTTTCACAAAAACCAAATACTAAATAGTATCAAAATTGGCAGAAATGAGTGATTAAAATAAAAACTATATTAATAAATGATATAATATTCATAAAAATCTATGGTTTAGAAAAAGGACTTATATAGTGATATATATGTAATTAATTAACCACTTTAGGTTCCCTTTTCAATTTATACTATGTTTATTAACCATGTAATATAAAAATACAAGAAGACATTGTAAAAGATAAACTATTTAACTAAGAGTTAAATATAAAGGATTGGGATAATTTGGAGACCTAAAATTATCAAAAACCTATTGATTGATAGTATTTAGACTCATCCCGACCATAACCTAGAAATTAATCAAGTTTGAGCCAATATAAATGGAAAATGATTTTATAATAAAATAATATTTCAAGCTTTTCCTAATGTGACCCTCACCTCTCTTATAAAAGGGTTCTTCCCCTTATCTCAAAATCACACCTCTAAATCCATTTGGCTCAGCCAAACCCTACACAAATATATTCCCAAATACCTTCACTTCATCTTAGAGGCCTTACATTGATCATAAATCCAATATATAGATCCCTTTTGATCAAATCAAAAGGAATCACCTGAAGAAAGGTAATAATTTCATCACCTCTTTCAAAGTTATTTTCATCTTCCACTTCCTCTTTCTTTGTTGTTTCCATACCAAAATAATTACCCCACTACCTTCTACATAAATTGATGTTATTATAAATATATTACAACCATATTAATTATTCTATCCATCCTATGAATGACAAAGTCCCCATTCATGTGTACGTACGGCTTATCGTCCCCATGTCATGGTGTAGTTTGTTATTCAACATTTAAAAATTTGGATTGGTATAATAATGATTATAATTTATTAAAATAATAAATATAACATGCTAATGATTCGTTATATATCATATACCATCTATTTACATACAATTTCACCATCAATATAATGATATTTTCACTTGTGCTTATGTATGGATCACCATCTCCATTAACGTGTTGAGATTCATTACCCATCGTAACCATTCATGAATAATTTTCATCTTAAGATTTAAAATAATGTTTTAGAACATAATATTTTTATTGATATTAATAAAATAAATCCTATCGCTAACAAACATTACTTATATTACAAAAAACATAAAGGAAAACGAATCAGTTAACACCCAAAACAATGATACTGGTGAAATTTTATTAAGAAAACAATATTATAAGATCATATATGATATCATATTTTTGTATGTGGTTCTTGTATAATTTAAAAAAATGATTTAACTTTTATACATTAGTTTAAAGTACCATCGACTAACTAGAAGTATAAGGTAAGTGTTAATTTTCTTATCTCTTTATTTATCTGGGGTTGTTTATATGTAAGTATCTTCTTGGACTACCTTATCATCCACATCTGTGTTTCTTTAAAATGTATTACAAAATATTATTATTATTTCCTGGATTATGGGTATAAATTATTTATAACCATGTTTTACTTTTTATAAAATGTTTTTAAAGGAATATTTCCTTTGTTTCTAAACAAAGTACTTTGTGACATTCTCAACAAATTAAGGTAAGAATGTTTTTTAACTTATACGGTTGGTGCAGCTATTTTCTACCATTATAACACCTTCGAAACGTACCTTACATGATTATAAGAAGATTTCAAAAATAAAGGTTTTATTTTATAATTACATGAATTTTATATAGAAAGAGATATTTCTATCAAATAGTTTTGATTTCATCTATGTCAACATCCTTTGATGGATTTTACACTTATTTGGAGTTAATTTATTATGATACAATCTTAAATATTTTATTTAAGGTTTTGTGATATTTTTGACTATGGATATGTTTTTTTATACCATTCATGGTTTTTTGTTAACCTATTAACATTTCTAATTCTAGTTTTAATACGAATGTTTTCGTTATGTTTCAACCTTTTCATATGAGGAATGAATTGGAATTTTTAAGTGACGGGTGGAGCCCGCTATAGCTTCTTGATGCATCGATTGGTCTCATTAGACATACTAGTGTCTTAGAACACAGCCATGAAAAAATATTATTTTGTAGTCTTGGAATGAGGCCTTGACTATGGGGTTACGATGTAAAAACTATGTATTCGGTCATTATGAAATTAGCTATTGATATTACATGTGATTATTTGACTACTAGAATATCCATGTGAATAAGTTAATGGAATTATTTTATTTATATTTTCCATATTATACTAAATTTTATGTTTAAAAGGCTTGTTTTTTAGTCTTATACATTTCCTTAAATGTTTATTATTATATATGGATGTTTTCGACTATATTATTATCCTTACTGAGATTCTCAGATTACCCCTTTATTATGTTTTCTTTTTCCCTAGATATGAAGAAGTATATTATGATTTACTTGTAGGGATAGGCTAAGGGATATAAGTGTGATTAAAGGGGACACAATGATGTTACTTTTTATTTCATGATTTAATGTAAAACTTATGTATGTATCTAGTACATCCAAGGCTACAAAAATAATTGGTCTTTTGAGATATGATCTCTTGTGATCATGCCAATGTTAAGTAATAATCCAACAAATCTGAGTAACTATGGTCGGGGCATTACATAATGCAACTTTTCAAAAATACGATTGAATCAAATATTGTCATCTTCAATCTTAGTCTAGTAACCCTGTTACAATTTCTAGGTTAGATTATGTAAACTCTGATTATAATAATATATCTTATCCCTTCTTCTTTTTTTGGAAAACAACCTTAGGAAAGCATGATCTTGAAAATTATCCTCTCCATAATTCATTATCACTCCATTTTCTCTCTTCAATAGAATATCTAATTCAAGAAGTAAAAATTACTTCCTCTATTTATAAGAGACCCAAAAATGGTTTGGGTGGGATTATAAAAATCATTCCCGCTCAACCAATTTTCCAAAAACATATGTTCTATTTGAATTTTGGGTTCATATTGACTTTTTCAACGCTTCTCAAATCATCATGAATCTTTTAAAATATTATAATAATGTCATATTTCTTTAGGATTTATTTAAATACATCAGATATATTCTGATTGTTCAGTATGATTTTCTCATTACAATGTTGATAGCTAAATATCTTTCTCTATTCCATAGGAAAAAACATTACTTCTTATTTTGATTCATTTAACCAAAAGATCAATATGATTTCATTACTATTATAAAGATAGAAAATTATTACTTATGCAGTTACTCATCAAATAAAACATATGAAAACCACTCTGGAAACATCTTTAACTACTTCTATGATCACTCCTTACAATTCATTGATAAGCTTCATGAAATAATCATTTTCATTTTTTCCATACCAATGATCTTTTTTTTTGATGTCATATATTTCATCTCATGTTTTATATTATTAACCCACTTGAATCAAAACATTTTAAAGAAAATATATTTATTATCTTTTTCCTTGAATCACATGAAAAGGAAAACAATGATCCCATTTTATAAAAGAGTCAACAATTCATCTTGATGAAAAATGGTTGACTAGATAGTTGATTTTTATTTAATTTTCTTCTTCATAATGGTCACAAAAATATTGTTATTTTTTATTTATTAATTGTTCAAAAAACTCCCAATTTCTTACCAATTTATTGGCCCTAAAAAATTCCAAAAAAATAATAATTCTGCATTCGATTTTCATCAATGATTGTTGTCACCAAAAATCTATTGATCGATTTCATACCACATCTGATAAACTAGTTCCAACAGTTTTAAATTCTGTAACGTATTTCATTTTTAATAATGATTCACATAGAATATTTCTCTAATTATTTTATGCTCATGTATTATTGGTGTGACTAATAAACAACATCATTATAGTATCATGTTCTGATCAACCTTCCCAGCCATCATTTTTTTTCATCATGTGACCTCACACTGATAAACTGAGACTAGAAATCATCAATTTCAAAAAAATCATTAACATTCTTCGTCTTGTATCCTGAATTCCTCAAGACTATGAATACATTTATGATCATCTTAAACATCATTACAGTTATTATGGAATGTATTGTAATGTCTCATTCTTATTATAACATCTTTCTTTCCAACTATCTTTCTATATGATTAGAAGAATATTTTCTCCCCATTTCATATACCAATAATTGATTGCAAGTTTTAAAGAATAAATGTAATATTTTTAATGAAAATATAGAAATTCATCATTAGTTATACTTTATATCAATGTAGAATCTAATTCACTTCCTAATTACTATCTTCCTTTCATTCCAGACCCAAAGTGAATCTGATTAATATATTCTTCCAGATAACATCATTCTAATAAAATGGCCATTTTTAAGAATTTTAGGTTAAATATTCAAAATTTGATTGCTGGTTCGATCACAAAAAATAAAAAGTTAGGTGATTTCATTAATTATTTATCTTAATTGAAAACAAAAACTCAATAACAATCATCTCCCACCTTCATAAAAATACTTCCATCCAACTTAGTCCCAACAATATCCCCCTTTTGATATTGTCTACTATCACGACCCGTCCTCGGGGCCTATGTCGTGACTACCCCAAGCCCGTCTTCCATAGGCCAGGGGCTGGCGACTAGCACGAAATGCGTAAATCCCGATAACTAGGAAGGCATTGCCTTTATAAAAGTAAACAAAACAGCACAGAGTACAAGCAAAAGTAAAACACTAAGTACAAAGAGAAGTGATGAAAGGTAATTGGGCCAGAATACAAACCAAAATGAAAGTACAACTATAGCTGAACAAAGTACAATAGAAAAAGACAACAGCTGGAAGGACGGAAGCGGCTCCTGGGTTATCCTCCATGGATCCTACCTGAAGGGTTGGTACATATAGCCTCCACAACGCTCTCACCCGTCAACCTCCTCCGAGTGTCATCTCGCCGTGAAGTCCACCTTCGGATACTGACTCGTCATGTAGTCCACCTCCGGGTACTGACTCGTCGTGTAGTCCACCTCCGGGTACCGTCCAGTCCTCGAACACTCGGCCTCCATCATCACTGCCCGTCGCCTGCAACCAACACAACGAGGTGCGGGCTTATCCCGTGTAGGGGTGAGTATAACGATACTTAGTAGGGACCCCGAGACCCTCAAGGTCTCACTAAAACCAACAAGGATAACCACAAAGATGATCTCAATAGATAACATTTTCTTAGGTATATTCCCATACATATACCTAAGTCATCATGTAACCCATCACAATCATGAAGAAACACAAGGATTATGAAATCAACGGATAACCACTACCCAGGTATATTCCCATAAATATACCTAAGTTATCAAGTAACCCATCTCAATCATGAGGAAACACAAAGTTCATAGACTCAGCTCAAACCAGGATTTTCATTATTGAAACCGTAACTGATGAAGAGCCCCGTCTCTGGAGTGTAAAGTGGTCCTTTCATGACTCTGAGGTACTGCTCACTAACCTAAGACTGCTGAGGTACTCCTCCTGTCGAGTACTGCAGGCCAGCCACCCGAACACCATAGTGCTTCCCGCCGAGGTATTCCACCCAAACACAGTAGTGCACACCCCCTAGTAGCCTGCAGAGGTACTCTCCGGACGAGTACCGTAGGTCTACACTGTCACACAGGTAGTGATCCATCCGCCATGGGTCTGCACCTCACAATGTAGTGCTCCGTCCACTGGGCTAGTCGACACACTCCAAGTCGAGTCGGTCAAGCAGCCGTCAGGTCTCAGTCAGCTACAAGGTCTCCGTACTCCGCACGCTCGTCTCTGGGAGGGTCCTCTCCATGAGCTACAGGTCGATACTCCAAGTATCTCAAATTACCAGGAAGAAGTATCCCAATAGACCACCTCGTCACAAGGGTCTCAACGCAAGAGACCGCGCATCAATCGAATGCCCGGTCTGTGAGTTACTGGCCATTTCGTCATAGGGGCCTGGTTGGTTTCATGTGTGAACCAACACGGCCATATCTCAACTGTACCCCAATACTCATAGGGTAAAATCAAAGGGACCGTTTCTCAACGTGATCACCAACGCCGCTGACGGTTCGTCAAACGGACGTCCGGTCTGAAAGATATCATCTTTTTCTTTATAGGGGAACGGTTGGATTTCGGGTACAATCCAACCCGGCCACTATCCAATAGCACCAAAACTCGGGTGAAGTATTCCAAAGGATCCATCTCATCAAGAGGAAGTCAACAAGATAGACGGCGCGTCAATCGGACGCCTGGTCTGTGAGTTATTGGCATTTTCGTTGCAGAGGCCCGATTGGTTACGTGAGCGAACCAACCCGACCGCACTCCAACGACATCCAAACCTCGAGCGGAGTAATCCAAAAGATCTTCCTCACTTAGAGGAATCCATCAAAGACAACAGAACGTCAATCGGACGTCCGGAGCTCAAGATATAAGTGTTTCCGCTCCGAGGGCCCTGTTGGTTTCGTATCCGAACCAACCCGGCCGAACCCAAGGTATTCCGAAACATTGAGTGTAATATACCAAAACGACCGTCTCGATCCAAGGGTCACATATCTGCTAACGGTGCGTCAATTGGAGGTCTACAGCTTAAGATATGAGTGAAAACCGTAAAGGGTACGAAAATGGGGGGTCTGGGCCAGGACTGACCTGGCCCAACCCCCCCCCCCCCCGGGTTGGCCCGAACCGGGTCGACCCGACCCGGGTCCGGGTCCGAACCGGGTGGGCATGGCCCGGCCGACCTGGGCGCCTCGGCACTGGACGAGCGGTTGCACCCAAGGAGCCTCGGTCCCCTCGCACTGGGGGCCGCTTCGTGTCACCGGATGCGGCATGCTGCCGCGTTCCGCATTCATCGGTCCCACGCGGTCGTGGGACCCTCGCTCGCGGACATGGCTTCAGCCACGGCGGATTCGTCCGGCAGCGTGCCGGGTGCTGCCGCGCCGGCGGGGGCTTCCGCGGACCACCGGACACGCTCCGGTGGTCCGATTCACGTGCGGTCTTCGTCATAGATCATCCAGGGACCCGACATTCGCTGCAAAACCTTCAAAACGCCTTTGCGGCCCACCTCACCATCATCCGTCGATCCGCACTTCGACAACAAAACACGGGGTCTTCAAATTGCATCTTCAGCCCCAACTCCGCCCGCGGTTTCGTTCGGCCCCAACGGCGCCGCACTTCTTCTCCGCATTCGTTGTTCTCATTTTCGTGCAGTGCAACGACACCGCGCTGCCTTTCACGTTCCGCAACAAACTCAAACAACAAGGGGGGAAGGATGGTCGGCCGTGTTCGTGCTTTCCGACCTTCCTCTGTTAGTATGACAACAGGAGGCCCAAAATGAAACCAAGAAAGGCGATAGATGAGATCACGATCAATAATAAAAAATAAGCCCCCAAAACATCTTGCAACAAAAATTCCCAACGCCCAAGGAAAACATGTGTGGATCAACTAGATAATAAGTTGATCCGTGTTTCCTCGTTTTCATTATAATGAATGAATCGAGGGAATAAAATAATTCTCAAACATAATTCTCTACCTCATGCATTGTCGTCGAACGTGAGTTCATCGCGGAATTAACTCTCGCGGAAGAAGGGGATCATCACAGAAGAGAAGGATCATTGTGGAAGAAACGTCATTGACTTCGCAGTACACGGCGTCGCGTCGTTGATCTCTAAGGGTTTGGCGTTCTTCGTCGGAGGTCGGAGCGTTTTCGCATTCTTCGTGTTCTTCGCGTTCTTTGTCGAAGAAGAACTCTTTCCTCCAAAGCCTCTCCACATCACAAGTTCCAACAGAAATAAAATAAGAGTTATCTTATTTTATTAACTCACATGACACGTTTGAATTTCAAAAGAATAGAAACAAACAATTAATTCAATGAATTAATTATAACTATTTAACTGCCAAATTTAATGAGGCGTTTCTTAACCAGAAAATCGCACGTTTGACTTTCATTAAAGAGGGTTTTCGCGGGTGCGTTACTTAGAAGGAAAGAAATAGTGGGGCTCATGTGGGCCCCACCTCACAAATATCCTACCAAGTGGGTAGAATATTTTGGGTTCCACCCTATCTTCTTAACTTAGCTCAAGTGGATTTTAAGTGGATTTAAGAGAAATAAAATAAAGATGTCATGCCACTTTATTTTATTTCTTAACTTAACCCCAAAAATTAAAAACTACACCTGAGCAAACGCAACTCCGGAAAAGGAGATTCTAAGAAAATACCGGCGCTGTGATTCCATCGGTGCCCTTAGAATTCAATTTCAAGAACCGGTTCAAATGTTCGAAAAACTCGCATGTTCGTTCGCTGAACGTACCCGAGCTGAACTTCGGAAATTAATTCCGGGCACACTGGGCCTCGGAATCAGGAGCCGTCCGAAAGTGCGTTCTTGAAAAATTCCAATCAAAATTAAGAAAACATTTTCCTTGAAATTTACGGGTCTTAACATTACTCCCACCTCAGGGCTTTACGTCCCCATAAAGCTTCAACACAAACTAGGGTCACAAAAGCGGTAAAGAGCACGCATCTGAGCCTTCCGCTCCCATGTGCTCACCTAGAGGTTCCCGTACTACCAAAGAAAGTGCACCCGAGGAATCGATCGTCCTCGTAGGATACGATCATGTCGATCCTCGATCCCCACTGGAACCTCCATGAAAGACACCCCATCGCCATCGTCTAGCTCCCCATGGTTGATGATATGCGAAGGGTCGAGCACGTATCTCCTCAGTTGAGATACGTGGAAGTCGTCATGCACCTGGTGCAACTAAGGTGGATGGGTCAAGCGGTAAACCACCCTGCCTACCCAGATTAGGACCTAAGAAGGTCCACTGAACCTCAAAGATAACATGCCGCCTTGGTCACATCTCCATAAACCTAGTCGAGGTGAGACCCGTATAAGGACGTGATCGTCATCCTCGAACACCATAGGTCTCCAACTCCTGTTTAGAACTGGAACTCAAAACGACTGCTGCCACGAGGGTAAGGTTGACCGACTCAAAAGTGATCGGTCGCACCCTTCTGAGCATGAGTTACCCTGTGCTGCCTGGGGTTTCCTTTTTTTTTGCTGACTAAGGAAAACCCATTCTGACGTCGTAGTTAAACCACAACATTTTTTCCTAATACTATCAATTTGTGTATGAACTTTGACTTCCTAGTCCATACTCAAACCAACGTCATAAGGCCTCGATGCTGCCACCTAGAGATTTCAACCGAAACTCTTGCCTCGAGGGTCTGACCACACTGTCGGCGTAAGTGTGATTATCGAGTCTTCTCCCAAGGTTTCTCTAGATGTGAGGGTCAAGTCTATGGCTTACCATAAACTCTAGGTCTCGGACAAGATTTGTGGAAGGAATGAATGATTCGTATCAACACCTGTTACTATGACAGCTAGTAGTGGACATAGATAGTCCCTTGAATCATTTTTAGAGCCATTGGGTCACACTCCTTGACCCCATGCAGCCGCACTCTTCCTCCGCCCTCCATCTCCCTGAGCCTGGTGGGGATAACTAAGGCAGGTGGTTGTAGCATATTAAGATGTACACCACCTCATGCTGCTCTCCTAGCTCTGCCTCCACGTCTGCTGCTTCGCAGACTCATCACTCCTTAAAGCTTCCACTTCTTGAAACATTCAACATGATGGAGTCTCTAAGACTGGTGCCAGTTTCCTGTTATCTTACTACACCGTGAAGTCTTTATCCGCTCCTGGATGACCTACACCTTCTTTGCCTATGATCTGAAAGAGCTGCTAAAAATTTATCCTTTTCCGAAAAGAGAAACTCGGTCTCACCCCCTGGATGATCCATGCCCATTTACTAATACAGTCAATCCCAACATGAATGATTCATTCATTCCATGGATGACGTCATAAGGCCTCGACGTAACTACCAAGAGATCCAACTATCACTCTCAACTCTAAGGGTCGAGTAACACTGTCGGCATCAGTGTGAGGTCACTGGGTATCCTCTAGTAGAAATATCGAAAGTGAGGGTCAAGTAAACAGTCTTAACCAGGATCACTCAGTATCAACCAAACAAAAAGGACAGGAAAGAAAACATCACAAAGATAAGTGTATTTTTATTATTTCATCTCATAGTACAAAGATACGAATACAACAGAAACATGGAACTAGAAGTACAATGGACATATCCACTAGTTCCTCTCCTGTCCACCTACTACCGGAGCTCTACTGCCTTTTCCCCTTCTCGTCTGTTGCTCAAGCACCAGTCGTTGATTCTATCTTGGTGGCTCCTCCAACACCCGCTGATGAACTCTGCGGGGGGTCGTACAGTCACGTGCCAGGTGATCCTTCCTGCCGCAGGAGAAACACTATCCATTTTTGGCATGCCTGGCTCTAACCCCACCCTGGGTGACCTACACCACTGACCCTAAAACCAGAGATTGCCCAACTACTGGTCTGGTCCTCCTAGACCTCTGCATCATCTGTCTACCGCCCACAGATGACTCGGCTACTGATCGAAAACCCTGCGGAAAAGGAAGAAGCTCTTGTACACGCTCAGGGTGTAGAGTTACTGGCACAAACACCACCCTGGAGAAGGTCTCGAAGTCTTCCCATGTGAAGGCCATCCCATCGCAAAAATGGAACAAGTGGCTCCACCACCTTCCTACTGCTGCCTGAAAAAGGCTGGAAGCAAAGATCACCATGAAGTCTGTCGGCATCCCCACTAGCCTGAAGACTCTCACCACAGCCTCCAGCCAATCCTCAGCCGCCTGCGGGTCCGTCTCTCCCTGGAACTTGGGTGGTCTCTGGCACTGGAACTCGTGCAGCGCACTCAAGTGGCGTGCATCACCTACTGCTGGGGCTGGTGGCATCAGTGGCCCAATGTATGGTAGTACCGGTGGTGCCTCCGCTGGTGCCTCAACTGTAAGAGGTCCCTATACCGAAGCCTCGTCGCTCGACAGGCTATCAGTATGCACATCCATCTAGTCTCTAGCTAGTCGTCCAAGAAAAGGCATCCTGAATGAAACAATGTGACACTATCAAACGATTATACCTGGTGAGATGACCTGGTTTGAGCTGACATTTAAAAACATCTGGAAACACACACGCAATCAGTGTTTTCGTGCACAAAGTCGGAAATCAGTTGTCAGGGTCCTAGTGTATGGATACATCAGTCGCCCGCACCAACACTGGACTCCCTGAACTGAAAACCACACTCGGTACTCTTAACACTATTGGTTCACAGAAAGAAAATATCAGAGTTATATGTTCTGCGGTAGAACCGACTCCTCTGATACCAATTTGTCAACCGGGTCCCGGTGACAGCACATACACCCCGCCTTAACAAGGCCGTTGAGTCCTGACCCACCAGGTAC
This sequence comes from Viscum album, assembly GCA_963277665.1. Taxonomy (NCBI): domain Eukaryota; kingdom Viridiplantae; phylum Streptophyta; class Magnoliopsida; order Santalales; family Viscaceae; genus Viscum; species Viscum album. The sequence continues at coordinate 1,154,469,735 of OY728140.1, forward strand.
CAACAGTTGCCCCACAGACATGTGGGGCCCACCCCAAGGTCCACCCACGTGCCCGAATGCGTCATCTGAATAATGATTGTCCTTATAGGCCAACACATGTCCTTTCCAGTGTGCTTTGTCCTCACTCATACACACCCTGACAGACTTCCTAGGAGGTCACCCATCCTGATCACTACTCCAGGCCAAGCACGCTTAACTGTGGAGTTCTAATCAGACAGGCTCCCAAAAAGGAAGGTGCACCTTGTTGACATGAGTCATATCATTCAGTCACTTAACCCTTTATCATTTGGGGGTGTTACAATAAGTGGTCGGGTTGGATTGTACTCGAAATCCAACCAGGCCCCAGGAACAGAAAAGCTGATAACTTTCAGACCAGTCGTCCATTTGACGAACCGTCAACGGCGTTGGTGATCACGTTGAGAAATGGTCCATTTGAGTTTACCCTATGAGAGTTGGGTATATTTGAGATACGGCCGGGTTGATTCACACACGAAACCAATCGGGCCCCTATGACGAAAGGGCTAGTAATTCACAGACCGGGCATTCGATTGACGCATCTTATGTTGCGTTGAGACCCCTGTGACAAGCTGGTCCTTTGGGATACTTCTTCGTGCGATTTTAGATACTTGTAGTATCGACCTGTAGCTCGTGGAGTGGACCCTCCTAGAGACGATCATGCGGAGTACAGAGACTGTGTAGCTGACTGAGACCTGACGACTGCATGACCGACTCGACATGGAGTGATTCAACTAGCCAAGTGGACGGAGCACTACTATGTGAGGTGCAGACCCATGGCGGATGGAGACTACCTGTGTGACAGTGCAGACCAGCGGTACTCATCCGAAGAGTACCTCTGCAGGCTACTAGGGGGTGTGCACTACTGTGTATGGGTGGCATACCCTAGCGGGAAGCACTACTAGGTTTGGGTGGCTGGCCCGCGGTACTCGATAGGAGGAGTACCTCAGCAGTATTAGGTTATTGATCAGTACCTTGAAGTCGTGACAGGACCACTTTACACTCCAGAGACTGGGCTCTTTAGCAGTTACAGTTTCGATAATGAAAATCTTGGTTTGAGCTGTGTCTATGACCTTTGTGTTTCCTCGTGATTGAGATGGGTTACTTGATAAATTAGGTATATTTATGGGCATATACGTGGGTATTAGTTATCCATTGATTTAATAATCCTTGTGTTTCCTCATGATTGAGATGGGTTACTTGATAACTTAGGTATATTTATGGGAATATACCTAAGTAGAGGTTATCTGTTGAGATCTTCTTTGCGGTTATCCTTGATGGTTTTAATGAGACCTTCAGGGTCTCAGGGTCCCTAATGAGTATCGTTATACTCACCCCTACACGGGCTATGCCCGCACCGCGTTGTGTTGGTTGCAGACGACGGGCAGTGTTGACGAAGGATGAGTATTCGAGGACTGGACGCTACCCAGAGGTGGACTACACGACGAGTCAGTACCCAGAGGTGGACTACACGACGAGTTAGTATCTGGAGGTGGACATCACAGCGAGATGACACTCGAAGGAGGTTGACGGGTGAGAGCGTTGTGGAGGCTATCTGTACCTACCCTTCAGGTAGGATCGGAGGAGGACGACCCAGGAGCCGCTTCCATCCTTCCAACTATTTTCTTTTTCTGTTGTAATTTGTTCAGCTGTCGTTGTAGTTTCATTTGGGTTTTTATTCTGGCCCATTTACCTTTCAGCACTTCTCTTTGTAATTATTTTTTTACTTCCACTTGTACTATGTGGTGTTTTGTTTACTTTTATAAAGGCAATGCCTTCCCAGTTATCAGGATTTACGCCTTTGGTGTTAGTCACCAGCCCATGGCCTATGGAAGGCGGGCTTGGGGTAGTGACGACACGGGCCCTGAGGACAGGTCGTGACAAATTGGTAACAGAGGTGGTACCCTGACTAATGTGTGGTGCACTGCCTGGGATGAGATCTAGGGCCCACAACGAGGACGTTGTGCTCTAAATGGGGGGTGATTGTAACACCCCCAAATGATAAAGGGTTAAGTGACTAAATGATATGACACATGTCAACATGGTGCACCTTCCTTTTCGAGAGCCTGTCTGATTAGAACTCCAAAATTAAGCATGCTTGGCCTGGAGTAGTGATCAGGATGAGTGACCTCCTGGGAAGTCTCCAAGGGTGTGTGTGAGTGAGGACAAAGCACACTGGAAAGGACATGTGTTGGCCTGTAAGGACAATCCTTATTCAGATGACCCATTCGGGCACGTGGGTGGACCCTGGGGTGGGCCCCATGTGTCTGTGGGGCAACTGGTGGTACCTGGTGGGTCAGGACCCGACGACCTTGTTAAGGCGGGTTGTATGTGCTGTCACTAGGACCCAGTTGTCACATCTACATCTGAGATTCATAAATCGCTAAACTTCATAACTTTAATATATGGATTACTTATAAATCACTCTAATCCTATGTGAGATAACTCATTATATTAAAAGTAATTTTTTTGATAGAAAACTCATGTTGTTGAAGAGTAATGATCCTAAAAATACACATATATTCTTCAGATCATGTTAATTTTCTTAAAAATATCAACTTCCACATTCATACAATAAAAAATTCCACACAACCACTCCAAAAAGCTAGTACAACATATCACACACTTTCATGTTGGATTCATTACTTACCCAAAATTCTCAATTTTATGTGATTCCTAAAATGGTTTAGCTAATGAAAATGGACAGCTTTTTGAAACAATTCACCCCATTGACAAGACTATCCAAAAAAAAGATGAGAATGAGAAAAACAACACATACCTAAATCATGATGAGAAAGTGGTTTGATTTTCATGTTCAACCACAGTTTATAAAATGGATCTATTGATTCAGGTTTTATGAAAATTCCAGCAACTTAATCAAATATAGGAACATATTTGAGCTTCAATCTATTTTTCTCTGCATGTTATTTGATAAAATGATATTAGATAACAGTATGTTCTGAATGATAATGATTTTCCATATTTTTTTGTATGTTTTATGGTACAATCATTATGAATACAAAAGACCAAGGGTAACTACACATCAATAATTATGCCATCCTACTAAGTGTTCATCCACATAAGTTTATTGGGGATTTAGTGGAATGAAAAAAATTAGCATTAGTCATGCTAAGAATTAGAGAATTTTGTTTCCATATATGCCAAATAATAATAATTTTTTCAAGAAAAATAACTCTTATAGATGTGTATCATCTATCATTAATATCTCTTAATTTATTAGTACCTGAATAAAAAAAGTAATTGATTTTTTAGCTATCATACCTGACTCTAAAATTTTAGGTTCCTCTGATATATCTGAGAATCCCATTTCTATCCAACAAATGTGATTCATTTAGATCACTCTGAATTCTAAAACATAAGATATTTTCATAAAAATGATATTTATTGGAGATGTTAACTACAAAAAACATCCTATCAAATTCTGATACTCTTTTCAAGCAACTTTATTACCTTATAAATCATTATTCAACTTAGATCCCACTATAATTTTTATAGAAATTGTTTTTTAATTCTTCATTCTGAACATTTTTAAAAAAATTATTTTTTATACCTTTGTTTGGAAAATAAATATATTTCTTCATTTTTGAGATTTTTAACCTAATAAATAATTTCAATTCACCCAACATAGACATCTAAAAAACATTTCCATCACTTTAGAAATACTTTTAAATTTTTTTCATTATTCCAAGCAATGATAATGTCATGAACCAAAAAAGTATGATGAGCTAAAATTATGACTTTAATTAATGAAAAAATTGATAAAAATTTTAATTTTTTTTAAAAAAAAATTCTTAGACAAGTATATATTTTGGAATATCGATCCCATAGGGCTTATTGTTCCCCATAAAATACATTATTCATCTTACAAACATAATTTTTATCATTCCAAACAACTACACCAAATGGTTTTCAATGTAAACATTGTCATCAAGTTCACCATTCAAAAATTATAATTTCACATTCATCTAAAAATTTTTGTAACATCGACATGAAGCAATACCATGAAAGATTATAATTGTTCTTAAACATTCCAGAAAATAAAAATTATTCTAAAAATTAGTTCCATCAATCTACGAGTAACCTTTGCACTCTTATCATTCCTTGTTTCTTCTTACATTTCCATCTTTATTCAGGTTTTTTCAGAAGAACCACTTTGTACCAATAACATGATTTTAATTTGGTTTAGGTATAAGTTCTCTAGTATGATTCTTTTATATATCATCAAGATCATCATTCATACCCTAATCCCATTCTAGATGCTCAAAAACATCCTTCTTATCATTCAGATCAAAATTTTAATATAATGAAGTATGTGTAATTTTTCTTCTTGTTTGAACCCTATGATGTTGATCACCAATAATGTTTTAAACTACCAATTTCTTCAACAAAATAGTATTTGATTTTTTAAAATTATCCTCATAACTATAAATAAATATGTCTGATTTTTCTTCATGAGAAGGATTAAAATTGTTTTCATTTTTAACAGAATTCATTTTTGAACTACCTTTTTCTCGTTAATCTTCTTTATCTATATAAGTCTGTTTGTATTTCTCCCCTTTTTCAAAAACTTTCACTTCAATATAATCAAATAATCTTAAAAACAATTTGATTAAATATTTCCATCCTCTTATATCTAAATCATATCCAAGAAAAATTATATCTTCACCTCTTTTATCAATGTTCACAGGGTTTCCAGCTTTTACCATTATAACATATAGACACACAAAATATCATAAGCGATTCAAATATTGATTTTTTCCATAAAACATTTCATATGGATTCATATCTCAACATGGACTATAGAAAAATCAATTTTGAATATAAAAAATAGTGATCATAGATTTCCACCAAACGTAATGAAAGAAATCATATCCAAGTAACATAATTTTTCCCATTTCAAATAGAATTAAATTATTTCTTAAATAATACCATTTGGGTAAAGATTATAAGGTGTACAAAATGAATTAAAAAATCTATTATTATCAAGATAAAATTAATATTATTCATTTTTTTATTCACCACCATTTTTAGTTCTCAACTTCTTCACTGAACACTCTTATTCCATCCCATCATTCCTCATTAAACTTTTAAACTATTTAAGAGCATATAACATATGATTCCTATACATAACCCAAGTAATGTGAGTAAATAAATGATGAATGTAATGACGTACTTATCAATATGAATTAATTATTTTTCTCATTGTCCATGGATATCTAAATGAACAATTTTCAGGCATCTATTTGAATAATGTTAAAATTATTATGCATAGAATTAGTTATCCATTCATTTCTAAAAAAATTGTGCAACACCAATATATTCTTCTATACATATAAAGGATTCCCCATACATTGTATGTCTTTGATAAATTTCTCATTTTTATCTGACACATGTGTCCCAGTATTTTATTCCACAATTTATTTTCCTCCACGACACCTATACAACGAGTTTTTTTAGCTTAACCACCATGAAACATGATTCCTTTTGTACATCAGCCATATATGGATTTTTTTTCATCTTTTCTCTTACCACAATAAACTGATATTTTCTAAAAACAAATTTTTTCCTTAATAATAAATTTTTGAAACCCTTAGAATGTTTTTTATCCCATCCACAAAAAAATGATTCTTTGATTTCATCTTTTCTTCTCCTACGATGGTAGATCTAACAACTTTGATTCTAAGATATTCATCAGTTCCAAATGTCACCATTCCTTATTTTAAAGGTTTTATATTCACTAACAATTACAAATCTCTTATAATATGTGTATAACACTGACTATCTAGAATCCATGGTCTTTCTAATTTTGTTGCTTTGAAAGTGGTTTAAACAATAAGAGATTTTTATTTACCTTTATCTTTCATTATATTCAGCTTCTAAGAATATTTTAAAAAATTGTGCCAAAAACATAACCCAAAATCCATTTGTCAAGTTTCTAGTTTGTTCACACTATTTAAAAATATTTTTGAAAATTTGGAACACGTTCTCTTGTTTTTCACCAAACATCAGCGGTTTCTTCAAAAAACCATAATAATAATTTTTATATTGAGAGGAATGACTCCACCCCATGTTTTTTCTTCTATAATTTGAAGAATAGTGGTAATTTTGTTGGTTAAACCAATACATATTACTTTTATTCCTCAATCCATCCCAATAAAGGATTAATCTATATTACGAATAATTTACTCAAAAAAATTCATATTCTCTTGAGTTTTGAACATGCTTTGCAATTGCCTTACAATCATTCTAAATAGAACATTGTTGACCACCAATATTAATATTATCAACCAGAATATTTCATTTTCTCATGGTTTTTATAGCATTATTAGACTCATAAGTAACAAAAACTTTTTCAGACTCTGAATTTTTAAAAAATTGTTACTTTTACACGTTGTTGGTCTTATCCACACACATAACATTACTAACATTATTATTCTCTGAAATGATCTCAACATTAATATTAACCTTTGCAGGTAATTTTTTATCCTTCTTCGATTAACACATTCTAGATATTTCACTAACATCAAATATAGAATTATTGAAACATGTAACCCAATATTCAGTTTTAGAACTATTTTGTTTTTTAAAATTTAGAAATATTCTTATTTTTTATTCAGCTTTACTTCCAAATGCTCATTACAGTTTTTATCTTTCTTAAGAGATTTTGAAAATCATAAATCTCTTATAGTATCATGAATTCATCATTAGGAAAACGTTACTAATTTTTTGATAAATAACCATCATTTTTATGATTCCTAATTTCATTTTCAATCCTCCCAATATTTCTCAAACATTCATTGAATTATAGTTTATGATAAAATTCTAATTGAGTTCCTTCTAATTGGGAACACCATCTTCCAAACCATTTTTTTAATTATTGATGGAAATTTATTATCATCCTTATAAATATTATATTTTGATTCAGCTTTACTATCTTCTTATTCAACATATTTAGATAATAAACTTATCCTTTTGTATTTGGATATTTTTATGTCCATTACTTTTGATTATGATTTATCCTTATCTCAATGTTTATTCGAATATATTATATACAATTTTCATCTTCCTCAAAATTGGATTCATTATTTCTCAAGGAAAATTAGACAAAAAGAAACTAATGGCTCCACATTAGAAACATTTCAATGTATGTTTTCTGTTATATTTTCAAATACCTCATTTCACATTTTTATAATCCAAGGAAAAAAATTCATTAATTTTTTTACATACACAATTTTTAGAATTTGAATCACTAGCTTCTTTATTAACAAGAATCTTATTCGACTATTCCCTATTAGAAGAATTGAAATACATTTCTCTATCAACTTTTTTTCCTTTCATAACTATTTCTCTACTCATTTCATAAGTAATGAGGGCTCTATGAATACCTTCTAGTGATAATTTTTTTTGGATCCAATATTTGAAAGAGGAAAATATAGCATCAAAAATTTTAGAACTAATTATTAATATATTTTAAACAACTATAGAATCTTGAATCATTTCACCATGATTTCTAATAGTGTTGAAAATTTCATTCACCAGGGTAATGAATTCATTATTACATTAATATTCACCCATATTGAGATCTTCATAATTCATCCTTGGAATTTTTCACTTCTCTTTCTTTTGTTTTTTATTTCCTTCCTAAAGGCTTCTATGCTTATACCATATAAAATTGGTAGAGAAAAAAAATCATTCATAAAAAATCACTTTCATAAGGTAATGAGAACAAATTTTTTTTGGTCCTACCATAATTATCAAGATTCTTCTCATCAATAAATATAATTGGAACATTGTCATAAATAAGAATAAATAAATCATTGGCCAATTCAAGAGAATCATACCCAAAATTCATATGATAAGGAATCATTATATCACTCCTGATATGATAGTTCTTACAATCTTATATCAGAACCCCCTTACAATTCAAAAAATTGAGATTCTCCATCACAAATTTCTTCTTCAAAATTTTATCAAATAGTAAAAAAGGGAACCATTGGATTTAATATTTCTTGTATGTTCTCATTCAATATCTATTATCACTGGGAGAATGAAGGGATAAATTAATGATACATTTTTCCTTAATGTTTCGTTCTTAGTAAAACAACCTTTACCTCCAGTTAATGTTTTATCACATTTATTAAAAACAAAATAATAAATAATCTATAGGAATTGAAGAATATACAAGGTTCACTACTCAATAAGAGTATATATGTATTTGTTATTGTTCAGAAACAATCTAATACCATAAAATCTACTATAAAAATACTTTTTAGGGGAATATAATGAGTATGATATTCCCTTACACCCATGTAGCACTATGTTCAATACAAAAATGCATATGCTTAAATTATTATGAAATTATGTAATAAAATTTTGGTAACAAACATGTTATGGTGTTTCTTGATCATCTCTCAAAAAAAATTATTAAAAAATAATTCATCACTTTCCTAACTAGCAGTATGTAAGAACTACTAAGACTTTGCAAGGAAACCCCTTCCAATTTCATAGTCTGGTCTTCCTGGTCTTACTTCTTAGTCTAATAAAATAACTATTAAAATATATGACATGATGAAATATGAAATTATTCATGTTTATTCTGGAAACCCCAGTCCAATTGCATGGTATGATTCCTAAAACACTGATAATGATCTTGTCTGTTATCCTTTTCTCTTTTGTTTTCCAAGCATCCTCCAGAAATCCTGATCTGAAAAAAACATCTTTCTATAACTTTTAAGTGGTCCCTCTTCTCTTTGTAATAGTACATCATAGTCAAGAAAAAAATTACTTCCGCTATTTATAGGCAACCTAGAAATTTTTTGGGAATGATTTTGAAAATCATTCCCTCTTAACCAAATTTCAAGAATAATAAATTCTCATTTAGTTTAAACTGCATATTTACTTCTTCAAATATTCTAGAAACTTCTATAACCATCTCACAATGTATTCTCACTTCATAATTTCTTAAAAAACCATAGACCAATATTGATTTTTTAGTAAAATTTTCTCATTATGATGTTGACGGCTGATTACATTTCCCCACACCAGTTAAAAAAACAAACGTGTCGTCTCATTATGATTCTCATTACTAACATATTAATCTCATTTCTTCATTATGATGAAGAAATTATATTCTCAATTATGTTACTCTACTCCAAATAAAATATATTAAAATCATTATTAAAAATTCTTCAACTACTTCTTTGTTCCCTCAGAACAAGTCTTCAAATAGCTTCAAGTAGTTCACCTTTTTTTCCCAGGACTAATGATCATTTATCTGATGATTTCATTGGTGTTAGCTCCAGTGTTATAGACTTTACCAACATGATACAAATACTATTTTAGAAAAATAAGAGTTTTTTCTCATTTTTGCCCCATGTAAAAAGGAAAACAAGGTCCCACTTGAAAAATAATCAATGATAAATCTATATGTGAAATGGTTGACTAAATTATTGATTGATCTAGAATTATATTCTTCATATTGGTCACAATACACATTCATTTTTCTCTATATTCAATTCTCCCAGTATATCCAAATTTATTTATTTTTTATTATTCCTTGGACTTTCATATGATGATTGGTGTCAGTATTACTCTGATGATCAGTGGCACACAGCATCCAATGGACCACTTCTAGTAGCTTTTACTTTAGCAAAACATTTCCTTTTCTGATTATAATTTTCACAAATTCATTCTCCTAAATTTATTTCTCAAGGATTAATTGTTTGAATAAAAACCATAATCTTCATATAATCAAGTTTAGGTCAGCTTTCCAGGAAAAACAAAAAATTCTACATCCATTGATCTCACACTGATAGAACTGAGACTGAAATCATTGTCTTCATGAACATTACTTCTATGAAAATCATATTCATATATCATGAATTACTCATTAAATTGAATACATTGATGATCATCTTCAATATATTTTGTCCTAATATGGAATGTATTGTACCACCTCATTCTTCAATCAATATCATCTTTCCCAACCATCCCTCAATATGATTGGAAGCATCTTTTCTTCTCCATTAAATTATCATTATTTCAATAGTTTTTTATAGAATATTTAGGATTTGTTAATTAAAAAATAGAAAATCATTATCAATTATGAATTTTATCCTTCCAGTAATCGATTTAATACCTTATTAGGATGTTTTTTATTCCAAATAATATTTTATTTTGATGAACCTGTTCTTCTAGAAAACATCATTCAAATATGATAGACATTATTTATCATTATGAGTCTGATATTTCGAATAAGATAGTTAGTCTATTCACCAATACATAAATGGTAGGTGATTTAGTTTCTTCATTATCGTCATTGAAAAGAAAAAAGGCAACACCAAACACCATCTAGTATCCAAAAACAACCTATATCTAACTTTATCCCAATAATGAGTTTGGATACCAGATCATGAAATCTAGTGAAGATATAGTGGTTGATGTGTCTATACACAAATAAATTGAGTCCTAAATGTCAACATAGTATAGTAATTCATATATTATATGAAATACAATGGTAAATGAATCATATATGAATAGGAATCATTAAAACGGTCTACTTATTGAGTTATCTCCCAACATATTATCAACTAATCATGGCATGAATGGTTAATTTTCAAGATACCTCTATAATGATATCCATATGGGATTATAATATAGGATCTTGATGATTACTAGATTAGTGAAGATTCATTATTACATGGATCAATTATTGAGTTCTTTCCTCTAAAAATATCATATAGTAATGCTTCTAACTGATGAGCAGCACATTGAACCACCTCTATTGGTTTAGGTGGATCATCATCTTCATGTTGGGAATTTTATTACTCCAGTAGGTCAAGATAATGAATTATGTATCCATATCATGTTTCACATGACCTAGTTAAAATTAATTATCACATTTCATTACAATCTATACCATAAATAATATATTGGATGGATTAAGTAAGTGAGCTTAGTTTTCTATCATATTTGGACCCCAAATGAGTAGATGGTTTCACATGAAACAATTAATCTTAATGGATAAGTAGGGTATCTTTCGGGACTAATCCCACATACTCAATAAGATGTGACACCCTCATGGTAATAATATCAGAGCTTGTTCCATGATGAGGATAATCCTTTAAGATTATGATATGTGGGGATCCAAGATCTTCTTAAGATGAAATATAATGATGTATCAGTTTAAAATTATTCATAAATTTCTATCAAAATCATTTGATCCTCTCTCAATATGGTGTGAGATTTATTATTTAGGGGATTTAAGTATTATTGGGGCCTCCATAGTGATATTAATGATGTCGTGGTCTAATTATTATTTGTAACCTATTTCAATGTGTTAGAGAGAGCCTTAAGTAATGGGAGTTTTCTAGCCATGGGGAATCAAGAATTTGGAGAAGATAGTAGACATTATGTAGATAAATCTTAATTATAAGCTAGAAGAATAAAATCATCATAGTATTATCATATTAAGAATACTCATAATCAGACGTAGACATGGGAATACATAATTAATAGAACAGGTATAGGGTCTAGTTTCCCGAGTGATGGATGATGATATTCATATGACTAGAAGGGCTTCATGGATCATTATTTACTATCATGATGTACTAAAAAAGGGGATAAACGGTAGATAAATTTACAATGATTATTGATTTTTGGAAATAAGGATCTCCCAAAAATGTTTTTGGAATCCTCCAGGAAGGTGGTGTAGATAGAGTTCAAGGTGGATCCATAAAGGGAGTAGCTTCAGGTTAACAACAAAACCTATACCCACTACCACTTCTACCACTTGGTGGACCAATATATGATTATAGGTTGGTGGTTGATAGTGTGTTCAATTATAATCTATGGAGTGATATTACTGGGCTTCACATGAGATGATTCAAGGTACAATATGTGTTTTCTCTATATTATCTATAGTACATTTTGGAATAGGTGTGATGCATTCATTCAACCAAATATCCCATTTTTAAGAGATAGATATTCTTATAGTGTCTTTGAACAATTATTTCATGTTATAGGTTCTTACCTGGAGTGATTCATCTATATCACATGTTTGTTGGTAGTGTGAGTTGTCACTCAATGGAGAATCTTTCTCATCAAACATCATGTTCGTTGCAATGAAACATTATGATTTCATATTCAATATAGACTAGATTTCTGCAATGTATGCTCAGATATATCATCACTATAAGATATTTTTATTCATTCATGCTAATTGGATGTGGTTATCCTTCATGGGTGAGAATAACCTTACTGATGATATAGTGGGGATAAAGAGAAATAAGCTAAAAACTATCTCCTACTAGTTATTTAGTTTCTCCCTTGGTTCAATGGACTATTTAGACATCTTTATTTCAGTGGTAGTAAAGGATTATATAGATTTCATCCTCAATGATTCTCAAACACTACATAAAATGTGGGATATTAATGACAACATTGAATTGCACCCTATAATAGAACCGATATTTATTGAAAAATATTGAATGTCCATACTGTGGTTTTAGAGATATGGGTGTTGGTAAAGACCAAAATGAGAATATTTTTTTCAAAAATAGATTTTACCCATAAAAAACACTATTGTTGTTAAAAACAGTTGATGTGATCTTGACCGCTTGTATTGAATACTCTCGCCTCAATCTGGTGAAAACTAAGAAAAATGAGTCCAAATATTGAATTGAGTACCACTATTACTAGTTAAAAGATATTATATGCCTCTAAAGTATGTATCAATGGCCTATCTATCATAATTTGTGGGTTCAAAAGTACGATATACCAATGATGGTGTTTCATTATTTATATATGAATTAGGATTTAATGATGATTCCTTAGGGGGTAGAAAATTCCCCCATAGTGTTCATGGAAATTATAAATAAGATCATCTAGGATTTTTCTTGTCTGTTTTAGGGTTATTTGTATTCATGAAATTATCATATTCTCTATGCCTACGGGGGACAATACATATATTTTGATAATATTCATAAACTTACTTTGTTATCGCCAATTTTACAGTATCCTTTCGAAGTACTAGTTTTGGATTGGAGAGATTATCTTTCTATGAAACTTCATTTCCAATAATTGTGTAATTATAGACCCAAAAATTATTGATATATTGATTTTTTGGGGGGGAAACCACGAGTGTGTTGGAGGGGAAATTATTTCTCAGTTTGGATGGGTAATATCAGTTATTCATGGTGGAAATTTCTATGATTTTACCCCCTTGAATTCATTAATGTAGAAATGATTATTGTTTTCCATGACTTAGAAGTATTAGAGAGCCTTTTAAGAGTTGAAGTATAGGTCGAATACTAATCATGTATTGATATTACCAGTGGAGGGTGTTTAGTATGTTGTGTTTTTGATTCCTCTAAATTTGATACCTGAAGTTTGATGATGCTGAGGAAGATCGTGATTACTAATGGGATAAGGTAGTTGAGACATCATGAGTATAACTACCCATCCCACCAGATAGAATTGGTAGTGGGAATTATTCCTTAATGATTTAGTGGAATTATATCATTGGAAACTCTTTTATTGTTTAATCATACAACTGGAGTCTTAGGTACGTCTTCCCCAAGAGAGAAATCATTCTAAGAACAAAGTGTTTGTTGGAATTCATATAGAACTATGAATTCAATATATTCTATAATACATGTAAGGGAAACATGATGAAAGATGTCCTTTGTATCAAATATTTTTCCTTCTTGATGGGGGTGTCCAAATAGATTTTATAATTTTAGCTACACTAATGGAGGAGAGAGGGATTATTTTTTGGAAGTCGATGGTGGTGATTCACCAACATCATTAGTGTATGAGGGAGGTTCAGTAAGGGGATATTTAGGATGAATTTTTATGTGACTAGATATCCTCAAGAGATGAACCAAATTATCTTTCTAATGTTGGGGAGTACGTCTTCCCCCTCTAGGGACATATTGTAGTTTTTCCAAATTATGTGAGGATGTCTTAGGGGTGTTTATACCATATAATTGGTGGTAATTTTGGGAGATTAAATGATTTGGAATCAATATAGATTGTAGTTTTGGGGAAATTAATTGAGGAAGAGTTTTTATATGTTTGTCTCATGATGCCACACATTTCTTCAAGTGTTTTTCAAACTTTAGGTTTGAGTTCGTATAACTTGTAACGACCCGTATCCAAACAGCCACCTGAATAGTGCTGAACGGGTTGGGTGTTACTACCTTAGGTGCACCTCCCTAAACACCAAAGGCTGCCAACTAGTAGCAAGGGTCTTTATAGGTATAATGGGAAGGATATACCCCCTCAGAAGATAATAATGGTACTGGTCTAATTATAATAATAATTATTCAGCGGAATAACGACTCAGCAGACTCGATCAGACTCGTAGTGCAGAAGGCCAATCAATATCAATAAATAGTGTAGGAAATAAATATAAACAATAGTAGAAGAAAGTAAACACAAAAACAGGTTGAACACTTGTAACTACCACTGAAAAACAAAACATGCATGAAAATCTGGTCATACAAATCCATATTTAAAAAGGGCGCCAACGACTAACCAACAGTAGACATATAAAAAGTAAGCATGCTGATACAGGAAATAAAGTAAAACAATGTAAACTTTATCTAAACACAACCTCAAGGTCCATACCATCACCATGAAATAGCTAATACAGCCCATCTCTTGAAGCTGGCCTCTTTCCTACATGTAAATCTTATAAAGTCAGCATGCATCCCGAAGGGCCTATGCAGGGTGCAAGACAAATCTCTGTAGGATACCACCCAATGGTGCCTACCAAATATGATTGTTTAAGAGGGCATGCATTTATAAGGTAAACACTAAATAGTGCAATGCACAAATAATCACAAACTCCACTGGTGCTCAGCATCCACCATGGAGTGTCACCTGCTTCGGCCAGTGCTGGAATCATTGTCATGTAACCCAGCACCATGTGCCCCTGATATCACGTGTCTCAGGTACCGACGTCCCGAAGGCATGCCCAAGAAATAGTAACTGGGAAGAACATCAATGCATGTCCTCAAATAAGTAACTGGAGGGACATCGATGTCTTCCCACAATTAGTTAACCGGAGGGACAACGATGTCTGCCCTAAAAAATGTAACGAGAGGGATAGCAATGTGTAACCTCAAATAATAGTGATCTTCTTCCCCCAACCCGATAGCCTCAATGATATCCCCTGAAGGCTACTCACCTCCCACATGGCTTACTACGACAAGAACCCCCAAACCAATAGTACCTAAATCGCAACTAATAGGGGCCTCTACCCACACGAGTGGTCAAAATCACCTCATCACAGAGTCTACCAATGTGCAGACTACTCATAGTTTTAGGTGAGCAGTAATCACCAAAATAGTACCCTAGCCACAAAACCTCTAACACCTCATGTCCCTATGACCATGATGCTCAAGTCTGATGGCCCCGCTGTCCTAGTAACCCGGGCCATGCCCAACCTGACAGTCATCCTACCTCAAGCTAACACCCAATCCTGTGGTCAAAACCACCCAAGGTAACTAGGGCCAAGACCAACCTGTGATTAGCATCACTCAAGAATATCTGGTCCATGACCAACACAACCCAAAGGTTTCAGCATATGTAATTGAACAATTACATTTAAACAAAACCCATAAATAGGAAAAATAGTCTAACAGTTGTATGTTCTAACCAAGTGCTATCGCATTCCAGTACTGGGGACTTTATGGTCTCTATCAACTCATATCAAGGTTCAATACACTAAACTCAATCATTAAAAACATTAAAAACAATTATAAGTATTTTGGCATCCCCCGACCAAAATGCCCTGATGAGAAATGACCCCTCTCCCATCCTTGCTGAAGAAATATAGTAAAAGGGTATACCCAAGGGCATCCCATGGGTCAGATAAACAATTAAACATTCAATAGAAGGTAAATTAGGGTTTTGATCAAAATACCTAGAAATAAACCATAGGTCGTGCCACCCAAAAGTCTACAAAAACACAAAAAGTGGTATGCACCACATAACTGAGACTCTTAGACGTAGGAACGTCCAATATCAAGATCTGATTTGAAGCTGATCTTCGTATGTCTACGTTTTCGTCAAACCCCAACAATTCCACTCTTATGGAAATGGTGACACATGATGCAAGGGATCAAGAATGGAATAGGGTGTGTGGTTTTAGTCTCGCTGTTGTGATCCCAAAGCCACCAACAAATTGATTAACGGATGAAGGATGAAGAATATATGGCTAGGTATGTTCTTCGGACTTTCGGAATTGAGAGGTCCCGATATGGGGGATGAAGAAGACATTTTACAAAATAAGATGTGATGCTCTATCATTTAAGCAAATATAAAAAAGTAGACATCCTGTATTTAGGAACTAAATTCCATGTAGTGGCCTTTTCCATACTCCAACTAAAGCAGAGATAGCCACACAACATGGATGCTCCACATGAGTTGAGACATGGCTTCAACCTAGCCAGTACGTAAAAAAAGAATACACAGTGTGTTGAGTAGCACTACACGCCATGTAGTAGGAAATTTCTAAATGGTCATCACATGACATGTACTCGAAGAGCACACGGCCAGTACATCCCTAACCCATACATGGAATGTACATTAGAGTACATGGTGTGTAATCTAGAAATTTTCAGAACTTTCGAGAATTTCCTAGTTTTCTCAAAAAAAAAGTCAAAAATTCAATCAGTGTCGGGATTTTGACCCGTTCTAAAAACTCGAGTTCTTAAAATCTCCCCACCATAACATAGCGTGTCCCTGAGAAATCAAAAGAAACCCGAATATGGCACCGAACATACCACCACAATCAATTTAACCCTTACTTCACCGATCTCAAAGGTTCTGGATAAATTTTTCAAGGGGCTCCCCACATTAGGAATTGACTAGCTCAGTCTCAACCTGAAGAAACTCAAAACAATCAAAGGGTCACTAACCTGTTTTTAGGACGCATGGTCCTCTCGTGATGTATCATCAACCCTACGCCTCATTGGTGCTCCTATATCATTTCGGACACCCAAATGTATCCCACACAGCATCAGTGTCCATCTCCATGAGGTCCTGCATCACATGGATGCTCAAAATAAAACCTTATTCCTTGCAGGCCGTGTAACCCACATCCTTGATGCCCCGATGCCCACGAAACCTCTAGTAACTCACATTCTCAATTCCCTGATTCCCAAAATAGCTCATGTAACCTGTATCGTCGATGCCCCTGAAATATGCATCTCATACACATATATAAATATATCATGCACCTGATATGGTTCCAATCTCACTAACTAGCATCTATCTAGTCCACATAGATCTTGTGCAACGCGTGCACTCAAAACAGACATGCCTCTATAGGTCATGCAAAAAATAAAACATGGAAATCATGTCCACACTCATGGTGTAACTCTAACCATCATTGGCTCACCACCCTGCTCAGCCTCTGGCAGCTCCATGGCATTCACTTGGCTTGAAGTATAGCTACCTGATGCCTAACATCCCTGCGGTGCTGCTCTAGTCACCATCCACTGACCCCACAGCTGGATCCACCTATCTCTGTCACAACCTCTGTGTGAAACTGAACCTCATCCACCCTCTCTTGGTACCGAACCTAATCTAAAACTAGATGCCACCGTCTGTCCTGGTCCCTGCCTATCAGCTATCTAAGAAGGATGCCTACATAACTACTCAAGATGGCCAACCTGTCCACATGACCGACACACCTTTGTAGGTCTATCGCACTGATTCCAAACATTTCATGGCTATCCACACTGAAATAAAACCACTAAAGAAATCCTACGAGGTGGTCTAGATAAGTCTTTTGCTTGACTTCCCTACTATTACTCATCCCTTCCTTGTTTCCTATTGTCTAAACCATCACCTCAAGTCGTCTCCCGAACAACCTGGAGCCAATCCCTCTGGTTTCCCTCCGCTATGAGCACCTTGTTCACCGCCTCTGAAAAAAAAACCTGGCCAGAAGATATTCACCTAGCTTTGAATAGCATGTCATAATCCTTCCTCGAAGCACCTCACCCTAGTCTCGTCATCGCTTACCATACCTACTGCAAAGCGGGATAACTTAGTGAAAGTTGCTACATAGTCTATAACGGACATGTCTCCCTACTAAAGGCTCATGAACTCCTAAGATCTCTCGGCCGTCAATGTATCTAGATTAAAGTGCTCGAAAAACCTATCCTCGAAGTCTTTCCATGATAGTACCTCATGCATGCATGCCTGAACCTCCACAACCCACCAACGCTTCGCTGGTCCCTGCAGCATGTACGTCGCCTGCTTGTCCCTTTGCCCTAGAGGCATCTCGGGCTGCTCTAATATCATCTGCATGATCTTTATACAGTTCCCAGCTGCCTACAGACCACCCTCACCCTGAAAAAGTGGCGAGTGCTGTGACTAGAACTACAACATCAGATATTCCATAGATGGTTTTGTACCCTGCGCACCTATGTTGATCCCCTACAAGAAACGTACCAGGCTAGCTCGAAGTTGCTCATCGAGACATGGTTTGAATGCTTCCAAACCCGGTTACTATCCTTCATGAACTAGATCCTGAATCTGATCCTGTCCCTGAGCCTTTATCGATAGCTCTTGCTCTGCCTGCATCGTATCCAAAACCTGATCCTGCACCTGTGGCACTGTATCATCTCCCACCTAATGCTCAATCTGAATCAGCTAAATATAACCCACTGAATACCATAAATGGTCAGACAACCCATATATATATATATATATATATATATATATTCAACATAGATAAGGAAACCAGTAAAAGGAAGCATGTAACCACTACCCTTACTCTTCCCAACCGCCACCCATGCCCATGGCATCCCGACCTCATGGCCTCCTTACCCACCACCAACAAAGACATGTATCAAAAGTACCTCGGCCTATGCCCATCTTAAAAACCAATGTTACCTCAAACCAATGACCTAGTCCCCCAATCCTGGTGATCAGAATCTCCTCAACCATAGTACCTGCCTGTCACATGCAATTCTACAAAAGTGTAAATCTTGACATAACACATCGCACCGAACAAGCAATTCTATCAGGAGTTTCACCTTTTCACATTTCAAATCATATAAAGCATGAATGTTGATATTACTCACATGGTATTATCACTTCACAAAGAATACATGCCGTTATGTAATTGAAATACCATAAAAATGTGCCTATCAAAATCCAAGCAAACAAGCCTGGCCATACCGAGCGAAGGACCAATTCTCCCTTACCGCACCGGCTTAAGGTTTACATATCACAATAATTAACATCACAAACCGAGTGAGCCACCAAGGTGGAATTCATATAAACTGTAATTTGAGAAAAAAGGAAATAGCAATTCCCCCCCCCCATGGCAGCTTGTCCCATCCCTCATACCTGGGGCAGAAAGCACCCAAGCACAAGCTAGAAACCCAGTTCCAGTAACAACTTATCTCTAGTCTATCATATCCCAAATAGTAAAAGTAGCAGAAATAAAATATAAGTTTTAATCTCATTAGAATCAATAAAAACACTGCTACTAACTCCCTGTCAATAACTCCTTTGATATTACTTTGTAAGGACCTGGATCCAAACAACCACCCAAACAGTGCTAAACGGGTTGAGTGTTACTACCTTAGGCGCACCTCCCCGAACGCCAAACGCTGCCGACTATCAGCAAGGGTGTTTATAGGTATATTTGGGAGGCTATACCCTCTCAGAGGATAACAATGGTACTGGTCTAAGTATAATAATAAAGATGCAATGTAATATTGACTCAGCAGACTCGAAGCAGACCCGCATACCAGAAGCACAATCAATATTAATAAACAGTGCAAGCAATAAAAATAAACAATAGTAGTAGAAATTAAACACAATAGCATGTTGAACACTTGTAACTACCATTGAATAACAAAACATGCGTCCAAATTAGGTCATACATATCCATATATAAAATGGGTGCTAATGTCTAACCAACTATAGCTACAAAACAAGTAAGCATGCTGATATAGAAAATAATGAAAAACAAGGTAAACACCAGCAAAGAAGGACCTCAGGGTCCATACAGTCTCCATGAAATAGCTAATATATCCCAGCTTCTGAAGTTGGCCTCTTTCCTTCAGGTCAATCCATAATATATATGCACGCGTCCCTAAGTGCTCATGTAGTGTGTGAGATGAATCTCAGAAGGATACCACCCAAATGTGCATACCTAATATAAGTGTTTAAGCAGGAATGCATTTATAAGGTAAACAATATACAGTATGATGCACAAATAAACCCAAACTCCACAGGTTCTCAGTAGCCACAATGGATTGTCACCTGCTTCGGCCAACGCTAGAATCTCTATAATGTAACCCGGCACCATGTACCCCATGAAACCGCATATCTCAAGTACTGATGTCCTAAAGGCACACCCTAGAAATAGTAACCCGGAGTAACAATGATGCCTATACTCAAATAAGTATCAAGAGGGACAAAAATTCCTTCCCTCAATTAGGAAAGCAGAGGGACAATGATGTCCACCATAAAAATAAAGTATCCATAGGGATAGCGATGTTTGCCCTCAAATAACGGTGATCTTTTACCCCCAACTCGATAGCCTCATTGCTATCCACTGAAGGCTCCTCACCTACCACATGGATTATTACATCAAGCACCCACAAACCAATAGTACCTAAACCACAAGTAATGGTGGAATCTACCCACAAGAGTGGTCAAAATGACCTCATCACAGAGTCTCTCTATGTGCACTCTACTCATAGTTTTGGGTGAGCGGTAATCACCAAAGTAGTACCAAATCCACAACACCTCTAACACCTCGTGTCCCTATGACCATACCGCTCAAGTATGATAGCCTCAACATCCCAGTAACCTAGTCCATAGCCAACCTGACTGTCATACAGCTTCAAGATGACACCTGTGATGCTCAATTTTGTGGTCCAAACCACCCAAAGTAACCTGGGTTGAGCCCAACCTTTGATCAGCATCACTCAAGAATATCTGGACCATTCCCAACACAACCCAATGGTTCTAGTATAACAATTCAACAATTACATTTAAACAAAACGCATAAACATGAAAAATATTATAACAGTTGTATGTGCTAACCAAGTGTTGTCACATACCAGCACTGGGGTCTTTAAGGTCTCCAACAACTGATATCGAGGTTCAATACACTAAACTCAAAAGTTTAAAACAATTCAAAACAATTATAACCATTTTGGCATCCCCTGGGCAAAATACACCGATGAGCAATGACACCTCACCCATCCTTACTCAAGAAAAATGAGAAAAGGTAAAACCCAACGGAATCCCATAGTTCAGATAAAAAATTAAAAAAGAAATAGTAGGTAAATTATGGTGTCACTAAAAATACCCGAAAACGTGCCATAGGCCGCGCCACCCAAAAGTCTATGAAAACAAAAAAATTATGCACCACCTTCCTGAGACTCATAGACGTAGCCACATTCGATATCAAGATCCAATTCAAAGACGATCTTCTTAGATCTATGTTTCCATCAAATCCCAAAAATTCCACTCGGATGGAAACTGTGAAGCGTGAGGCAAGGGATCAAGAATGGAACAGGGTGTGTGGGTTTAGTCTCGCTATTGAGATACTACAGCCACCAATTGATTGCAGAACGGATGATGGATGATGAATCTAGCACTAGGTATGTTCTTCAAACTTCTGAAATGGAGAGGTCCTGATGTTGGGGAAGAAGAAGACGTTTTACGAAATTAGACTCGACACTCTATCATTTAAGTGAATAGAAAAAATACATGGTATGTATTTAAGAACTACACGATGTGTAGTGGCCTTTTTCGTGCTCTGACTTAAGTGAAGATATCAACATGGATAAGATGCCCCACATGGGTTGACCCACAACATGAACCTAGATGGTATGCAGAAAAAGAATACACGACATGTTGAGTAGCACTACACACCATGTAGTAGGAAATTTCAACACCGTCATCACACGACATTTCCTCGATGATCACATGGACGATACTCACATAACCCATAAATGGTGTGTACTTTAGATTACATGGTTTGTAGTCTAGAAATTTCCAAAACATCCCAAATTTTCCCAGTTTTTTTAAGGACAAGTCAAAAATTCAATCAAGGTCATGATTTTGACCCGTTCTAAAAACTCGGGTTCATACATAACTCAACTACTTGAGATCACAAAATATTTGTGTGATAGAATGTAGATGGATTTTTCAAATGGGTCTTTATTGAAAAGTGAGATCCAATGAAATTATCTTGATGATTATTGACTAAAATACAAATTCCACACACAATTTTCCATCCCATAAATGATTTCAATTGAGAGTTTTTGTTTTTGTATATGCATGATATTGTGTTAATTCATTGGTTACTCATGATGTACATCACCAACCATGATTATCATTTCAAAAAAATTTATAATACAGTCTTTTTGAAGTATTTAAATACCTATTTAGAGAGATAAATAGATTTCTGAGCTTTCTTCTTCCCAGTAGAATTATCAAAGAGGTATCTCCACACCTGGAGATTGTGGGTGGGGATAATAAGTTGCTCTCTAATTTAGCCTGATCCTATGATATCTAGACCTACCCAGGGCCATTGAGGATATGCCTCCAGGCACCATAATGGTGGAAATGGTTTTTTATGAGACATATAAAGAAGGACGTGTTGGTTTAGGCCCTGAAGAGAATGAATTTCCCTATAGGTTATCACCACATCTACTAGACCCCCTAGGATTTTTCACTTGACTGCAAAGGAAGATTATTTTCCTTTGAATGCCCTATGAGTTATTGCCTCTTGAACGAGACCCATACAAGATTAAAGGATATACCATGACTTCCAAAATATCCAACTCATCTAGTTCTATGTAGGAGAAAAAGGTTTATCACACTATATTCTCCTTACTCCAATACATTTACAAATAGTAAAGTCTCATCGACTAGATTCATACCAAGTGTCTGGAAGGATAGTGGTCAAACTATGGTCATCCTCCTTATAATTTCATCCCTTCTTCAATGGGGAAGTAGGGGAATCCATATTCCCTCCTTGTTCAGATGCCTTTAGTCAATATCAATAGTCTAGTGCATCCTGATGGTGTAGACATCAGATCTTATGGAATGAATCCATGGTATGCATTGTCAAATCAACCCTAGTTGTGTGAGAATCATCCTCAAGACATGGTTCTGGTTGTTCCTCTAGTAGCTCCTCAGTTTATTCACATAGTAGCCCTCAACTCATTCCTCCAGTAGTTCTACCAGTCGATCCATGATCCATTGAACTTGTCTACCATGTTGATGATCATGACAATTATAATGACCCATACTTTACATACATTGTTATTACATCAGAGTTGAATCATGCTTATTACAACATGTAACAAAACCATGAAAGGACTATATAAGTATAATTTATTTAGAAACTGCGAAACATAAACAAATGGTTCATAAAATCAACTACATTGTCTCACATTTATTTCATCATATCTAGAGTCTCTTTTTGGCATATCCTACTTAATATACTTCTTCCTGACCTGGGGAAAAGAAAACATACAAAATGTTGAACTCAAATTCTCCGTATGGGAAAACAAAAGAAATATCATTCATATCATATTCATAAGAACATAACATTTTAAAAATCATTACCTGTAAAAGAGGTCACAATATAATGTCATGGGATAAATCATAGTAATGAAAAGTAATCCCAATTAACTTAAAACATGAAACTTTGTGTCATACACACATAATCATATAAAATCATTTAATTTTAGTCAAGGCTCATTAGCAAGACCATCATAGAGAACAAAGTCCATTACATAACCGAGTTCACTCCTCGTTCAAGTCATGTATCATTGAACCGGTTTAACTTGTCGTTATATCCATGCCTATCTCATGAGATATAAATCTTTACCTAATGAATTGGAGGGATATATAGGTTCCACACATCTCATAATGAAACCATTATTATGTGTTCCACAAAATTATAAATCATAGCATAACCCATGTAATAAAAATGAGATTCTTAAACATCATGCCATCATAACATAACCCATATAAGATAAAAGGACATCATAAAAATAATTCCATCATAAAAAAATCAATTCAATGTAAAAATAGGGATAGAAACAAAACCCAATTTTATCTTAGATGGAAAATAATTTTGATAAAACACTTGAACTACATTCTTGAGGAAAATATACTTTCTACTTCAATTTTTTTTTCCTTTCTTAACATGTCATACAGTTTTAAACTAAAAGAAGTTGATTAAAAATAAACATCAAAACATGTAAAGTAATATTCATGGAAATAATGTTCTAAAATTACATTCATGCTATATAAGTTAAAAAAACATTCTTCTCATACTTTGGCCGGAAAAGTCAAAAAGTTCCTCGTACGAAAAATGATAAAAGATTCCTTTCATATATTTTACTAAAAACTCACCGAAGGGTAAAATTGGATTTAAAAAATTGTAAGAGGATGGAAATAATATTACATATTGAGGAAACATGGATGTGGATGATAAAATACACCCCAGTAAATACCAAATTATAAACAATCTTAGATAAGAATGAGATTGTGAGATTTTCCCTTACCTTAGGTCTGATATGCTTCGTATGAATCCGAACCTCCTGTAATATGGTTTAAATAATTTTAATTGACTTATTACCAAATAATATTCATTTTTATGATATCATATATGGTAATATTTGTATGGTCTTAGTAGTAATATTTCATTGCTACTTGTTATTCAGGTGTTTATTTCTTTATGTTCTTATGTCTGTTTTGTCGAATAAATTTTTATTCCTCTTTATAGGATATAGATATATAATTTACAGAATGGTATTGGTGTAATATATATCATATTAATTCATTAATTTAATTTATATAATCATTATTCAATGAAGATCATAGAGAACGAGTCGCATAACATCGTGGAGACGGTAGGCCGTACATACGCACGAGCGATGATATCGTTCCCATGATCGTGGAATTGTATTAAAGTTTATGTATAATTTTTTAGAATAAATACCAATTTACAATAATCATATATAGTTATTTATCTACATAATTATACCCATCCAAGTAAGGTGGTGGTGGAAAACATATTACACCACGGCGTGGAGACGGTATTCCGTACGTACGCACGCGCAGTGGTTTTGTTTACCGTAGGATGGATAAGAGGTGAAATAGGGTTGTTACATATTTATAATGACATATTATTATATGAGGGATACTGATGTTATTACCTCATTATGAAACAACTAAAGAATATGGAGTTGAAGAAGAATGGAACTTGAAGAAAACGGTAGAAGGTATTACCTCTTCTTCGGAGTGCCTCCTTTAAACATTCTCTTAGGGTACTAGAGTCGGTCTTTTGAGAAGACCAGTACCTCTAATAGGTTTCTACGGATGTGGGGATGTGAAATGGGAAGGGTTTGGCTGAGCTTGAAGGCTCAATGTTGTGTGAGGAGGAGAGGGAGGAAGGGAGGAGAGGGTCACCTTTGGAAAGTGTGAAAATATTATTTTATTATAAACTTATCTTTGGTTTAAAAACGTCCAAAAATCATTAAATATGAAGATAATATGACTCATGGTAGAAATAAAATTATCCAATCAGAATTGGACATTCTTTGGAAAATATTTTAATCATTATAATCTTATTTATTTAAATCATTTATTAATGAGGTAAATACTGCATCATTATTGTGTCATAAATAATTTATTTAATATGATGAATAAAAATTATAAAAAAATACAAACATGTAGGAAATAATTTCAGATTTCCAATTAATATTTATAGTCGAATGATAATTTATATAGACCCTTATAAAATTTAATTACTAAAGAATTTTTGTTATTTCCAATTTTGTCTTTACATTTAATTAATGTGTCATTGTCTTTCATAAGTGGCTCCATGGGGTCCCAAAATCAACCCAAGGATTCCCTTGGTCAGAAAATAGTCATCCAATAAGGTTTTTACATGTGTTAAGGTAATTTTGAATTATTATAATTTTCTTTTAACCTTGAATTGCACTATTTACTTTTAACCGTGGTAAATAAAATTACAAAGTTATTATTCACCAAAAAAATTATATAATTGAACAACATTTTATTCCTTGATATTAACTGTGTCTCTCGGATTTTTGAAATTCAATTCCTAGAAACGATAAAATTATGTTTTATGAACAATTGCAATAGCTCTTAGGAGGTGGGTAAAAGACGGAAAAAGTTCAATATAATTTTTTTATCAATCTAAAATTATTATAAAATTATTCCAATGAATTAAATTGAACATATATAAGTATAATGAATCTATTTTGACCAAAAATATATTTAAATCAAATAAATGATTATTTAAATAAAATGTCGGTTTTAACCAAAAACTCAATGTTTTCACTATTCATCAGAAATTGAATTTTTTCAGAAAAATACCAAAAATTCAGACTAAGCTGTATTTTATATTCAGAATTCAAAAATGATGTATATTTATTCAAATTTAAAAAATCGAATTGGCATTAATTAATTTTAAAAGTAATTCCCATTATCAAAACAAATACCGTGTTTTTAAGAAACAATAACTATCAAAAGATCATCACTTGTTTATGTCCAATTTCAAAGTGAAATTAATTCCAATAACCAACATTGGATTAAATGTTAAAAATATATTATAATTAAACTTTAAAACCAATTAAAAAGATAATCTATCCATATAAATTATTGCGATGAAAAAAGTTGTTTTTAATTAAAAGATAGCGTGTTTTTACTATTCATCAAAATATGAATGTTATCAGAATAATATGAAATTTTTATCTGAAGTAAATTTTTATATCCTGATTCTAAATAAGAATTTTATTTTGTCAATTTGAACTTATAAGAATGTCAAAAACTAGATTTAAAATGGGTGCGCCATCAAAAGGCGGTAAAACCGCATTTTTTTAAAAAATACTTCTTTTATCTGAAAAACTGATTTTGTTTTCATACCTCATTCTAGAAAATGTTTTAGATAAAATAAAATTTTATAAAATTTAAAATTCATTTAATACTATTCATAACGGCTAGTTCATAACATTATAATAATATATCGTTGTTTAATGAAACTCGGTATTGCATACTACACACGCTATCGAGGAAGGTCGTGATTGCGTTTAACGCAAGCCAACCTAGTGTTGTGTGCAGTGAAAGATTTATTTTCATATAACATAATACAAAAAAAAAATACTTCTCATAAAATATCAGGGAGTTAGATTCTACCCCCCTAAAATGAATTTCGCCATCGAAATTTTTCACTTCTTAACAAACAGATGAGGATACCCCTCTCTCGTCATCTCCCCAAGCTCCCATGTAGATTATTCTAATTTGGTGTTTCCTCTATAAAACATTCACCAATCAAGTGGTCTTGTTCTTGAGAACTTTTTAGCTACGATCTAGAATCTCTATCAGTTGTTCTTCATAAGAAAGATCTTTCTCCAGCGGTACCACTTCTGAGCTTAGTACATGTGAAGGATCAGGTATGTACTTTCTCAGGAGAGATACGTGGAACACATCATGAATTTGAGAGAGATTCGGTGGAAGTGCCAATCGATAAGCTACCTTCCCAACACAATCCGGTATTTCGAAATGACCGATATACCTAGGGCTCATCTTTCCCTTCTTAAATCTCATTACTCTCTTCCAAGGAGGTATTTGTAAGAAAACATTATCCCCACAACAAACTCTAGGTGTTTTCTTCAGTTGTCAGCATAACTTTTTTGTAGACTCTGAGCTGCTCTTATTTGTTGTTGAATAGATCGGACTTTTTCTGCCATCTCATCAACAAGATCAGGTCTTAATAGCTTTCTTTCCCCAAATTCATCCCAGAAAGTTGGAGTTTTGCATTTCTTTCCATAGATATCTTCATAATGAGCCATATGAATACTAGAGTGAAAGCTATTATTATAGGAAAATCCCACCGAAGGTAGATGTTGATCCCAACCACCTTTGAAATCCACAGAGCAATCTCTCAACATAACTACTAAAGTTTGAAATGTCCTCTCAGTCTGACCGTCTGTTTGAGGATGATAAGCAGTGTTGAAACTCAACTATGTATCTAGAGTATGCTGAAGACTTCACCAGAACTTCAAGGTAAACCTTGGATCCTGATCAGATATAATGGAAAGTGGTACTCCATGAAATCTTAGCACTTCCTTTACATATATCCTGGCAAGCTAATCCAGAGTGAAATCTTCCCTAATATCAATGAAGTGTTCCAAATTTGTAAGACGATCAACTATTATCGAGATAGCATTATTGCTTTTGGATGTTTTAGGAAGTCCAGTGACAAAGTGCATAGTGATGTTTTCCCATTTCCATTCTAGTATGGGTAACGGTTGTAACATCACTTTAGACTTCTTTCTCCCAGCTTTAACTTTCTAACAAACCAAGCATCGAGAGACATATTCAGCCATATCTCTTTTCAGGCCATCACACAATAAGTACTCTTCCAAGTCCCTATACATCTTTGTGCATCCAGGATGAATAGAAAATGAAGAACTATGAGCTTTATCCAGCAACTCCTTCTTCAATTCGGTGATTGGAGGAACACAAACCTTATTCCTGAACCTTATTATCCCATCACAATCAAGGTTGAATTCAGGAACATTTCTCACCTTATTTTGTTACATTACATCTTCTTTTTGTGCCTCTTTATTCTTCACATGTATAGATGGTTGAACATTCATTTGAGAAAGACATGATTTTTCCCCTTCCATTATAATTCCACGATCCATCCTTTGTAAATCCATAAATATCGGATCTTCGGTGATCCTCATCATGGATAAGCTAGCATGGTCTTGTCGACATAATGCATCTACCTCCTTGTTTGCTTTCCTAGGGTGGTAATGAATTGAGCAATCGTAATCCTTAATCAGCTCTAACCATCTTTTTTGTGCATATTCAACTCTTTTTGTGTGAAAATATACATTAAACATTTGTGATCAGTATATATATCACACCTTTCACCATAAAATAATTCCTCCAAATCTTCAATGCAAAGATTACCGCAGCTAACTCCAAATCATGAGTTGGGTAATTTTTCTCATGAATTTTCAACTATCACGAGGCATAAGATATCACCATATTGTTTTGCATGATAACACACCACAATCCCTTCTTGGATGCATCACTGTAGATCACAAATCTTTCTACACTATAAGGCAGTGTGACCACAGGTACAGTGGATAGCCTTCTTTTCAATTCCTTGAAATTTTCTTCACACTCCTCCGTCCACACGGACTTCACTCCTTTTCGAGTCAACCTGGTGAGTGGATTAGATAATTGTAAAAAATATTTCACAAAACGTCGATAATATCCATCCAAACCAAGAAAACATCGGATCTCAGTTATTGATGTTGGTCTCAACCATCTTTCGATAACCTCTATTTTTGTTGGATCCACAGATATCCCCTCTATTGAGATTATGTGACCCAAAAATGAATCTTTTGGAAGCCAAAATTCACACTTGGTAAATTTTTCATAAAGATTCGCCTTTCTCAGCGTCTTGAATATAATTCTCAAGTGATCTTCATGTTCTTCCTTTCTCTTTTAATAGAAAGGAATATCGTCTATAAAGACTACCACAAACTGGTCAAGATAGTCTCTAAAGACTCTATTCATCAGATCTATGAAGATAATAGGGGCATTAGTAAGACCAAAAGGCATCACTATAAATTTATAATGTCCATACCTTGTACGGAAAGCCTTCGTTGGTATAACCTCCCTTTTGACCCTTAATTGATGATACCCTGAGCGAAGTTCAATCTTGGAAAAGTATTGAGCTCCATGTAATTGGTCAAATAAGTCATCAACGAGTGGGGGAGGATATTTGTTCATGATCGTGATCTTGTTATGTTCTCGATAATCAATGCAGAGCCTCATTGATCCATCTTTCTTCTTAACAAACAGAACATGTGCTACCCAAGGTGATTCACTAGGGCGTATGAATCCTTTATCAAGATTCTCTTGGAGTTGCTTCTTCAATTCCTACAACTCAATTGGGGCCATTCTATAAGGTGTCTTTAAAATAGGAAAATCGCCCGGTATGAGTTCTATTGAAAACTCAACTTCATGATTTTGTGGAAGACCCGAAAATTCCTCTAGAAAGACATCATCAAACTCCCGTACAATGGGCATATTCTTAATTGTGAGTTTCTCACCAACCATTTGAGATAAATAACCTTAATTTATTGGAATCAAGACCCATAAGATGGATGAAATTTCCTCTGGAAGGTTATATTCATCCTTGCATCGATAGATGATCATAGATTGATCTGGAATATTAAATCTGATTTCCCTTCTTTGGAAATTGATATGATCTCGGTATAAAGAAAGCCAATCCTTGCCAAGAATCACATCAAATTCCACTAAAGGAAGGATCACAAGATTTTTAGTAAGCACTTTCCCACAAACTTCAATCGGAGAAGAATTATAAACTTTTGATGCGACTGTTGTGCCATTAAGAGTTGTCACAGCTAACTCAACATATAATTGTTGAGGTAATACGGATATACCCTTAGAAAATTTTCCAGAAATAAAAGAGTGGGTGGATCTAGACTCAAATAAAACATTTTCTACTTTAGAGTGGATGGTCAGGGTACCTTTCACCACTTCGTTATCGTATTGCACATCGCCGATAGTAATTTCATGTTAATTTCCTTTATCTTTGGCCTTAAGAGTTTGTTGACTTCAATCATCATAAACAACCCTCGAATTTGGGAATTGGTTGGCATAATGACCCATCTCTTTTCACTTGAAACATTTAAGTGTAGGAGGTGAATTTTGTGTATCCCTTTCTTTTTTCGCATCATTAGACATCTTCTTCCCAATATTTCGACATTCAACTTCCCGATGACTTTCTTTTTCACACTTAAAACATTTTCTTGTCCATTTAAGACAATTCCCTCCATGTTTCTTTCCACAATTTGAGCATAAATTAAAACTCATCTTCTATTTAGTGTGGTCTTTAGACTTTCCTTTTAATTCCATTTTCCTCTTCTTATCAGACCCATATGACGGATGGGTTACTCTAATCTCCACCTCAACCTTGAGAGCACATCAAACAATTTCCTCGTAGCTATTGATATCCCTTATGGATAACGCCCTTCGAAGACTTGGTTTTAAGACACCAACGAATCGACCGATTTTACTCTCAGGTTGGATAATAATTCCGGAAGCGTACCTTGCAAGTCTTGTAAAATTAGGTTCGTAGGTACCAACCGATTCATCATCCTTTTGCTTTAGTTCAAGAAACTCCTTCTCCATCTTTGTTCGAAGAATACGCGGTAAGTACATATTGAAAAATAAGATCTTGAACTCATCCCATTCCATGGACTCAATTTCATCTATTTTCCTCGTATTCTTGATAAGATTCCACCATTGATCATCATCACCATCCAAACGATACACTGATAAGATGGATTTTTCATGTTCAGAACATTTTAGAACTTAAAATATAATTTCAGTGGTACTAATCCTTTGTTCAGCTACTAATGGATCAGAAGACCCGCTGAATGAAGGTGGACGCTGCCTCATGAAGGATTTAACACAATGTTTCTCCGTACTTTGTTTGTTTGGAAGTCCTGCATGGTTAATAGCATGAGAATGTTGGGTGGGCATGGCTTTAATATTTTTCATTCCAGCTCCCATAACATTTGTTTTCTCAGGGGGGATAATCATTGCTTTGCCAATCGCATTCAGAATTAACACGGTTCCTTCGGGTTCCATCCATTGACTAAAACCAAGAAGCATAGTGTGAGAAACAATAATCATATTAAGAAAACCACATAATCAAGAATAAAATTTCGCACATAAGGTATTATCATAGGTTATTCATGTACATTTCTAAAACACTAAGATTGTGTTCAATGCTTAGACATATCCTTATGGTTCTTACTAAGGCTTTCGCTTCCTAGTTTCCAAAGGTTGAATGTACCTTTCCTCTAATACCAACTATAACGACCCATACTTTACATACATTGTTATTACATCAGAGTTGAAGCATACTTATTACAACATATAACAAAACCATGAAAGGACCGTATAGGTATAATGTCTTTAGAAACTGGGAAGCATATACAACTGGTTCATAAAATCAACAACATTGTCTCCCATTTATTTCATCATATCTAGAGTTCCTTTTTGGAATATCCTAGTTAATATCCTTCTTCCTGACCTGGGGAAAATAAAACCTACAAAAGGGTGAGCTCAAATGCTCGGTAAGGGTAAATAAAAGAAATATCAGTCATATCATATTTATAAGAACATAACATTTTGAAAATCGTAACCTACAAAAGAGGTCATATTATCATGTCATGGGATAAATCATAGTAATGAAAAAGTAATCCCAAATAACATAAAACATGAAACTTTGTGGAATACACACATAATCATAGAAAATAATTTCATATTAGTCAATGCTCATTGCCAAGTCCATCATAGAGGACAAAGTCCATTACTGAACCGAGTTCACTCCTCGTTCCAATCCTGTATCACAGAATCGTTTTAACTTGTCGTTCCAACCATTTCTATCTCATGATATATAAATCTTTACCCAATGCATTGGAGGGAGATATATGTCCCACCAATCTCATAATGAAACCATTCTTATGTGTGCCACAAAATCATAAATCATAGCATAACCCATGTAATAAAAATGGGATTCATAAACATCATTCCATCATAACATAACCCATATAAGATAAAGGGAAATAATAAAATTAATTCCATCATAAAAAAATCATATCAATGAAAAAATGTGGATAGAAACATAACCCTAATTTATCTAAGATGGAAAATAATTTTGATAAAACACTTGAACTCCATTCTTGAGGAAAATATCTTTTCTACTTCAAAAACAGTTTTCCTTTCTTAACCTGTCATACAATTTTAAACTAAAATAAGCTGATTAAAAATAAACTTGAAAAAATGTAAAGGAATATTCTTGGAAATAATGTTCTAAAAATCCATTCATGCCGTATAAGTTAAAAAAAACATTCTTCTCGTACGTTGGCTGGAAAACTCATAAAGTACCTCATATGAAAAACGTCAAAAGATTTCTTTTATATCTTTTACTAAGAACTAACCGAAGGGTAAAATTCGATTCAAACTATTTTAGGAGGATGGAAATAATATTAAATATTTAGGAAACATGGATGTGGATGATAAAATACACCCCAGTAAATACCAAAGTACAAACAATCTCGGATAAAAATGAGATTGTGAGATTTTCCCTTACCTTAGGTCCGATATGCTTCGTATGAATCCGAACCTCCTGTAATACGCATTAAATAATTTTAATTGACTTATTGAAGAATCATATTCATTTTTATGATATCATATATGGTCATATTTGTATGTTCTTAGTACTAATATTTCATTGCTACTTGTTATTTTGGTGCTTATTGCTTTATGTTCTTATGCGTGTTTTGTCGAATAAATTCTTATTCATATTTATAGGATATAGATACATCATTTACAGAATGTTATTAGTGTAATATATATCATATTCATTCATCCATTTCATTTATATAATCATTATTCAATTAAGATCATATAGAACGAGTCACATCACATCGTGGAGAGGGTAGGTCGTACGTACGCACGAGCGATGATACCATTCCAATGATCGTGGAATTTTATTGAAGTGTGTGTATAATTTTTTAGAATCAATAAAAATTTACAATAACCATATATAATTATTTATTTACACCATTATACCCATCCATGTAAGGTGGTGGTGGAAAAAATATTACACCACGGCGTGGAGACGGTATTCCGTACGTACGCACGCGCGGTGATTTTGTTTACCGTAGGATAGATAAGAGGTGAAATAGGGTTTTTTCATATTTATAATAACATATAATTATATGAGGGATACTGATTTTATTACCTCATGATGAAATACCTAAATAAGAGGGAGTAGAAGAAGAATGGAACTTGAAGAAAACGGTATAAGGTATTACCTCTTCTTCAAAGTGACTCCTTTACACTTTCTCTTAAGGAACTAGAGTTGGTCTTTTGAGAAGACCAATACCTCTAATAGGTCTTTAAGGAAGTGGGGAAGTGAAATCGTTGGGGTTTTCCAAGATTGAAGGCTCAAAGTGGAGTGGGGAGGAGAGGGAGGAGGTTCCCTTTTATAAGCGAGGAGCGGGGCACCTTTGGAAAGTGTGAAAATGTTATTTTATTACAAACTTATCTTCGGTTTCAAAAGGACCAAAAATCATTAAAGATTGAGATAAGATGACTCATGGTGGAAATAAAATCATCCAGTCAGAATTGGACATGTTTTGGAAAATATTTTAATCATTATAATCTAATATATTTAAATCATTTATTAATGAGGTAAATACTGCATCATTATTGTGTCATAAATAATTTAATTTATATGATGTATAAAAATTATAAAAAAATACCAACATGTAGGAAATATTTTTATCTTTCCAATGAATATTTATAATCGAAAAGATAATTTATATATCCCCTTATAATAATTAATAACTAAAGAAGTTTTGTTAATGCCAATTTTCTCTTTACATTAAATTAATGTGTCATTGTCTTTAATAAGTTGCTCCATGGAGTCTCAAAATCGACCCAAGGATGCCCATGGTCGTCCATTACTCATCCAATAAGTTTTGGACAAGTGTTAAGTTAATTTTGAATTATTATAATTTTCTTTTAAACTTGAATTACCATATTTACTTTTAACCGTGGTAAATAAAAGTAAAAAGTTACTATTTACCAAAAATTATTTTTGTCTAATTGAACAACATTTTACACATTGATATTAACCTTTTCTCTCTGATTTTCGAAATTTAATTCACAGAAGTGGTAAAATTACGTTTTATGAACAATTGCAAAAGCTCCTAGGAGGTGGGTAAAAGACAGAAAATATTCAGTATAATTTTTTTATAAATCTAAAATTATTATAAAATGATTCCAATGAATTTAATTGAACTTATATAAGTATTATGCATCTATTTTGACCTAAAGTAAATTCAAATGAAATAAATTATTATTTAAATAAAAAGTCGGTTTTAACCAACAACTCAGTGTTTTCACTATTCATCAACAATTGAAGTTTTTCAGAAAAATACCAAAAATTCAGCCTAAGCTATATTTGATATTCCGAATTCAAAAATGATGTCAATTTTTTAAGATTGAAAACATATAAGTGGGGTTAATTAATTTTAAAATTAATTCCTGTTATCAAAACAAATAGCATGTTTTTAAGAAACAATAACTATCAAAAGATCGTCACTTGTTTATGTCCAATTTCAAAGTGAAATTAATTCCAATGACCAACATTGGATTAAATGATAAAAATATATTCTAATTACACTTTAAAACCAATTAAAAAGATAATCATACCATATAAATTTTTGTTATGAAAAAATTTGTGTTTAATTAAAATATAACGTGTTTTTACTATTACACAAAATATGAATGTTATCAGAATAATATGAAAAATTTATCCAAAGGAAATTTGTATATCCTGATTCAAAAGAAGAATTTTATTTTGTAAAATCGAACTTATAAACATGTCAAAAAATAGATTTAAAATGGGTGCTCCATCAAAGGGCGGTAAAACTGCATTTTTTTTAAAATACATCTTTTATTTGAAAAGATGATTTTGTTTTCATAACTCATTCTTGAAAATGTGTAAGATGAATTATAATGTTATAAAGTTTAAAATTCAGTTAATACTATTCATAATGGCTAGTTAATAATATTAAAATAATATATTGTTGTTTAGTGTAACTCGGTATTGCGTACTACACACGCTATCGAGGAAGGTCGTGACTGCGTGTAACGCAAGCCAACCTAGTGTTGTGTGAAGCGAAAGATTCCTTTGCATATAAAATATTACATAAAAAATATACTTCTCATAAAATATCAGGGTGTTACAACAATGCATTGGTGGTCCGAGATCCTCACCCAAAAAGGAATCCTTACATAGAGGACCAGATGGCCGCTCTCATCACCTACATCGAGGCCCTTGAGATGAAAAATAGATTATCTCACATTATAGAAATTCTTATTTGGTATGGGTGGAAGATATTATAGCCCCTATGGGTTTTTATAATCCAACATTATCCCCTTTCAATTTTATGGGTGACCTGCAGTAACCTCTTCCCACTTTATTTCAATTTGTGGGAAAATATTGGGAACTCCAGTGCATCATGTGGCCTCCAAGATCTTTTGTTTCATATAGAAATTATAAGGGTTGTGTTATATTGTTACGACTATTTTCCCATTAGTTCCATAGCTGGTTGAGAAGATCTCTTCTGGTAGTTTTTTTATCAGTTCGGTTTCACCATTTGCATGACCAGTATTTATGAACTTTCCAAGTGAAATAAATTTTCAAATGATCGAGTCGAAAACTTCATCACCAGGTGGAATGGACTCACATATTCACTAAATATTTCATTGACTCGGGAATAGATACTGATTATGTGAATTGGTAATGTTAATATAAAATTGTTCACTCCTTTATACCTCATAATTTCCCATTTGGCATTCAGGATTTCTTTGACAAAGCCCAATATCTAGAGGAAGCCTTTTAGCAGGATAACCAGGTGTGTTTGTTGCTTCCAGATACTTCAAGAAGAGTTGTTAAGGATGAGAATGCCACAATCTCATAGATAGAGGTCCCTAGGATGCTAGTTTTGTTACCATAAGATCCTCATGCACCACCTCGTCATGGGAATCATCTTTAGGTATAGCCTCAGGCTCAACATCACCCGATGCAAAATTAAAAAATGATTCCACAAAATGTACCACCACCAACAAGTAGATATAAGCAGGCTCTATCCCCTTGTAAGTATCCAAAAACTTATAAAGGAAAGCCTCTAAAATTTTTCTTTTAAAAATGGAGAAACTATAAATACACATTTAATGTGGATCATTTTCCCATTTTATTCCACATCATCATGGTAATGGGATTATGTTGCTTCCAGAATATAGGTCACCATAAGAGGATGTTCTCATTGATCACCCAAACTACCATCCACACCACCGATTCCTCAGACACACAATAAAGTGGTGTAATATATTCAAGGATTATCTCCTGAACCCGATTGATAATAATATCATTAGTTAATTCCCTATCACATAATAGGTATTGTGTATTTATTATAATACTAACATTGACCTCGAAGATGTGTGGTAGTAGGTATCCATCCATGGTACGCGGAATCATAAAGATTGGCTTGCCTGTAGGGTAGTTTCCCAGTCTCATGGAATCATCTATGCTCTTTTGAATCATCTTAAACCTCATGATGTTTCAATATAACCAAAAGATTTAGGGTTATGATAGGACATACTAGAGAAATTGAGGAATGAATTTTATAAATACATAGTTCAGTGGCATAACTATTTGCACTGAGTTCATGGTAATCTCTTAGGACACCACCTACAGTGTGCTGATTGGTCGACCCTCAATATATCTAAATTCATTACTTCCTTCCTCATATCATCAATGGATTATGCACTCCCTTAATGGATAAGTGGGTGTGCTCCATGGTTATTTGTCCCGTTTTTCCTCTTGTGGAGCTGTTACATAGATGCAGACTATTATAAGAGAAAGGAAATGTGGGTTGAAATCAATTAGTTTGAGTACAGTACTGTTGTGGTCGACCTATAAATGGACTTTGTTGATTGATTTCATCTTCTTGATTCATTAGTTGGAGGCCAAAACCCTCAATAAGGTACATTTCTTATTTATATATATGGAAATAGAGGGACACATATCCCTAGGTATAGGGAACTCCATATGATTACCTCATACTTATATATAGGGCAGGCATAGATAATATAAGAACCCCTTACCCCTGTAAGGTATTAAGATGTTCACCCCATGGGTATAGTAGTATTACATACCTACTTGATTCACTAGGGCAGGTTGATTTGACATAGGCTGGCCTGCCACCACTAATTTGAAATCATCAAGCATCGTCCCCTCAGTCAGAGGCCTGAATGAATTAGGTCTACAACCTTTGTTTCCTGGGTTTAAATGATGCATGAGTCTCGTGATAGAGGTTAAAATCACACATAAGACGAAACCCATGTTCTTTTAGGTTTATATAACTAATAATATTTTCCACATCCTAATGATTCTCTCACCTGAAACGATGAAGAGGATTTCAAAGATGCTCATCCAGTATTCAAATAGGTCTTCTCCACTATCATCGATGAGTTAGTATAGGTGAATCTTAAAACTAAGTCAAATATTAGGCTGAATTGACTAAGTGCATCGATGATTGCAGGTGAATAAAAGTAGTATGAGGGCTTCACAAAGCCACATCAAGATGTGTTTTCTAGAAGATACGATGAGATTCCATGGATGGATCCTCAAATTTTCATTCACCTTTTTGGTCTCCTGATGATTCATTATGGGTTCAAGTAGCCCTATATAATGATAGACCTTTATCATGGTGTTATGGTCAATCTTGAAGTTGAAAATCTCACTGAGGACCACATCTTCAAAGAAGATCATCACCACAACTAGTTAATTGACATCACCCCCATCTTGAAGTATAATGGGAAGATCATAATCTGTATTAACTTCTAGGATTTCAACACCATTGTCTGAAGAATGATTTTCCCCTTTTGTGATAGAGTTGCGGATAGATGATACTACTGGATTGCATGATCTATACTTCATGGATGGATATTCTTGTTATGATTATATTTTTATGGAACCTAATGAATTGTTATACACCACCTTCTAGGTGCCACAAGGTACCTTTAATTTTCAGGTAATTCCTTTTGGTTTTATGAATGTAGGAGCTACAAGTCAGTGTACTATACACCGCATATTTAAAATGATCGTCAGGACCATAGTGGAATGTTATATGGATGATTTGGTGATCAAATCCTACTAGATTCAATATCATCTCCTAGATATTCAGATTTTGTTTGGATTCCTTTTCTCCCATCATCTGAAGATGAAACCGTTGATGTGTGTCATCAAGTTTACCTCAAGAATGTTTGTCACCATCATTGTTAGGTATAGAGGCATTGAGATCAACCCAGAGAAGATCAAGGAAATTCATTAGAAGCCTCATATGAGAAGCCTTCGAGATCTATAAGGCTTACAAAGAATCATATCATATATTTTTTGATTTAATATGAATCTATCTGGAATGTGCATTCCCTTTTTAGGATCATGAAGAAATGTGTCATCTACTAATGCAATGAGGAGTGCCAGAATTTCTTTGAGGAGATGAAGCCGTATTTATTGTATCCTCTATCCGAGACGCCACCTATCTATAAAAATCCACTAGTCCTCTTTGTGACTACCCTAGAATGCTCTCTTAGCACCCGTCTCACCTAGAAGAACAAAGAAGTAATTGAGAACACATTGTAATATATTAGTCACTTACTCATCAAAACATAGTATTGATACGATCCTATCGAGAGGGGATACCTCATGGTGGTTTTTATAGTCGACAAGATGCAGAATTATCTACACCATCATGAGATATATCTGGTTTCCCAAATGGATCCACTATATTGTATTCGAACCCAACCTTTGTCGATAATCCATCTAGCTCTTTGGGAAGTGATCCTTTAGTAGTTCGTAATCAGGTTCGTCTAATATAAAGGTTTCAAGATTCAGACACTAGCAGATATTCATCTGGCTCATCAATCCAACAAAGAGAATTCCCTGGATCTTGATTTTCCAAATGAGGTAATTCTTTCAGTATATTAGGCTACACCATATTGTCATATGAATTTTGATGGTGCCTCCTGATTCCCATCAATAAGTACGCTTAATGATTCCCAACTCAACAGAGTACTCCTAGGGATTTTATTCATTTTTCATACATAGGTTCCCTCTCTTATTCATTATTGATGTCATAAGGATGCCCAAAAAATGAGGTATTTTATTAATCTCTTATTATTGGTCTCAACCTGGCTCTTAAGATTGATGTTCCACACCTACATGTTAAGGTATACTCTGAGCTAGACATCAAGTAGATCAATGTTGACTATTTCATCAGTAAGCCCAAGCTTCTGCCCATTCTCATTTATGATCCCAATCTAATGGCTATGTTCCCTTCTCCACCAGAGGTGACTTATGTTCCCCAGTCACAAAATGGTCGAGCTATTTCCCTGGCCATTTCATTCTTTTATCTCATGGAGTATAACCACAATTTTTTATTTATTCATATGGTGCATCGAAGAGTTATCACCCTTATTGTTATGGATGATTAGGATAATTAGTATATAAAACACCTTACCGCTGATCCTTTCAAATCAGATCCTCTATATCCCCATGCCACAGTAAATGAATCTAAAGATTGGAACACTACTTTCATCAAGTATCTCCAGCATGAAAATATCCTGATAGAGAGCCAATAATGAGGGAATATATTATTGTGCATTTTAGTTAACCCTCTAGATCGATCAAAACCTTGAAAAAATGCTCTAAAAATGTGGTTTTGATGGAATTATTTTCCACTGCATTTTGGTAGATGAGATTCCCCAAGTTATGTAGGTAGTTCATTTATGTTCATGTGGTGCCCATCAGGTAGGGTTGAAAATATCTCACCATATTTGAATGTTGGGATACTTTTGGACCACCATGTTCCACAATTGTATAGAGTACGCCAAGAGTTCAATGTCTATTAGATCCACACCTACATTTTAAATCGACCCCTAGAACCACTCCATAAAACCATATATCATTGGTCCTTTTTGTTATGGGGAGTTCATGTTGTAGGAACATATCTACCAAAGATTGCTCTCCAGTTCATGTTCATTATGATTTAAAAAAATTTCATTTCCATGTTGGAAGAGGAGATCCCACTCAAGTAGGGTTACACCCACACTATTTTTGAATTAATAAGCTCTAATATCATTCATCAATTTAGATTCCCTCACACTATTCACATAAATAATAGAACCATCTTCTATGAAACATAGCTGATCAAATTTTATTCCAAGTAAAACATCTGGTGTGACCACACATATCATTGTAATGCATGGGAAAATGGAAAAATTGTGGTGTTTAAGAAGAACCTCTCCAATATTTTGTAAAATATAGTGGATCAGAACAATAAAAGTTGGCTAGAAAAATCCTCAATTCTCTATGGTATTATCGAAAGAAAACATGTAATTCCACCTAGGTGTCTCTGTATTCCCTAGTGTATGAAATAGAGGTTGTCCTACCAATCAAGATACAGTTTCCATCACTCTGTACATCTTTCTATAATCATCAGACATCTAAAATAGTATCATTAGTCCTTCTATTTGAGCTGGAAGCCCTCAAAAAGATTAAGCTACATGCCTTGCACAATCTAGAGAGGCACCAGAACAAGATAACCCTAGATATTTTCAATAAAGTTCTTCTTTGTTTCTTCCTTGAAGGGGATGTGATATTGGATCTGAGGATGCAGATGATACATAAAAGAAAGGATCAAATGTTGGATTCCAAATACGAAGTACCCTACATTATATAAAAGGTTTACCCTAATGGTACATTCTCATTGGTCACCAGGATGGACAATGAGTCAATCCTCGCACCAATGCCATGTTTTTCAAGATGTACCATGTATATGACCGTTCTTTTTTCATGTCCCTCATGACATTAAACTATAACTGACCATTTATCTCATCCTGAATGATGTTAAACTAATTATAATCATATTTCACACTGTTAAACTACACAATGAGCTCATGGTTCGAGCTCTATGACCACAAACTAAGATCCCCAGTGTCCTAGTCACACAACGATAAATTGCGTGAAACCTTGGTCCTTACTAAATTATGTTAAACTGCACACAATTTCATGAACAATTCATGGAATGATTCACATACATATAGGATATGTAGGAATTACAAGATAGTTTTTCATTGGTCCCGACGAGAAATATATCTTTTCAGAACCATGGCCTATGTGCTGGAGGGTTTGGTGTGGTGTTGAGACCCCTTTGGTCCTCATTCACATCGAGTTTCTACAGAGCACCATGCTATAGATCTCTATTTTAGGAGCTTTATCTTATCGTCTGAGATCTATGACCTTAAAATATGAACTCTTCCATCCAAAAAATATGACATTAAATAGTGACTCCCCATTTTACAGGTCATTAAATTGTGAAACACTTTGGTCCTTACTGCATGACTGTAAACATCATAGGTTTCCAAAACTAAATATGGATTTATTCCCATTCTCATGTGATACATATGAATGTCTATACATTTTTTATATGGTCCATTCATAATATCCTCCAGCTTCTTGTCCAAGGTTATTCATGGGAGTACATGGGTAGGTATAGAATTTATTTATCCTCAATCACATTGGGCTACAAAAACTACACCATCTACCTCCCTTAGGAACATTCCATCACATCTTCATCTTTATCAAATGATGTTAAAATATACTAGATCCTATAAATATGTATAGATATATTCCCATAATTATGAGATATGTCAGAATGCCCAGATAATTACACTTTGAGCCCAACCATAATTTCTCTGTTTATAATGTTTATCATATGTTCTCTATTGGGATTACATAGGTGGTTTGAACTTTTTTAGTCCCCATTCACACCTAGCGACAATTGATTCTCCCTGAAGCTCCCCTTGAAATTTTACATCACATATTTATACTTGTTTCATGATGTTAAACTACAAAGGATCCCAAAATTATTTATGTGGTGATCTTCATCCTTATGGGATACATAGAAATGCACAAATATTTAGTCTTTGGGCCCAGCCATAATTTTCCTCTTTTGTCTCCTTGTCCCGAGTTCTCTCTTGGGACTATGTGG
Organism: Viscum album; assembly: GCA_963277665.1. Lineage (NCBI taxonomy): Eukaryota > Viridiplantae > Streptophyta > Magnoliopsida > Santalales > Viscaceae > Viscum > Viscum album. The sequence continues at coordinate 1,154,512,559 of OY728140.1, forward strand.
TGTGGTGGGTATTTATATTATCCTCATTCATGTTGGGTTTATTTTAAGACACCATGTACATCACCTTTGGGATAACCATTTCCCATATTTCCTAGCCACATAATAATAAATTGTGCCACAATCCTCATCCTTAACATATGATGTTAAACTGTATGGGATCCCATTACTATTTATGGATTGACTTCCATCCTTATGGAACATAGAGGAATGCATAGACATTTTTCTTTCGAGTCCAAACCCTAGTTTATTAACCCTCATTTATCCCTTGTCCTCAACATTATATCATTACCACGTCATGCCCACGATCTCTCTTGAGGCTTCTTCACTTAACAAAGGGTTTGTATCCCACTACTATATATGCCTCGTTAGGAAGCTTATTTTTTCTATGGTGTAGTTCCCAGAGTGTTGGATCATACACATACAGTTTCTCATTTCATCTCCATGATTCACATATCTCTTTGTTTGGGTCCGCATCGTATTTGACATCTAAAGGGCCCTCAATGATGGAATGGTCTCATGCCTCTTTGGATTACCTACCGTTATGAGCTAACACCCTAGAAGATATTGGATGAAATTTTGAGGCAGGTACCACATTCCAAATATAGTCATTGTCCAACCCACATTTCATTATTCATGTCCTAGGTAACAAGATATGGTTTTTTTATATTGAATTTTTTTAGTATTTATCCTCCATCATTATGCCACCCCCGTCATGTCCTTCATATTTTATGTTATGATTCACATCCCTTTCAACATTTATATGTTTTGTCAAAAATTCAACACCCTCAGTGTTACCCCTCTATGCACCTGTATGCGTTGAGAAAGATGATCAGTTTCGTTGGTACGTCCTTATGCTAACATCTATGTTCCCCTGTTGGGAGATTCCATATGTTTTAAGGATCCTCTCTTACCCTTTTTTCTCACAACTGAGCATGGATCACATGGTATTAAGCATCTTGGTAGTGTTATCAACCTCATATAAGAGATAATCCTCTTCTTATGGTCTAAAATCTATGACCTTAAACTAAGAGTGTATGTCCTAAGGACTTTATGTTAAACAAAGAATCTAATTTCAAGCCTTATTAATTCAAACTATGCATGGGTTTCTATTAGAGAATGTGTGTTTTGGTCCTGATCTCTTTGATCCTCATTCACATCATTTTAATTCAAGGAACTCCACTACACATTTCATATTTGGAAGCCTCATCTTATGGTCAGAGCTCTATGACACTAAACTAAGAAATCCACCATCCTTGTTTCATGAAAATAAATTTCATAATAGCTCTCATCCTTATTATATGATGTTAAGCTATGAATTTTTCATCCACATCTTATTACAATAAACTACTAATCATTGAGATTCCTTCACATGAGAAGAAATTTCCCCATGGATTTATCTATTTTTTAGGCCACCATCAAGAACAATGTGTATCTTGATTACCATCCGTATGGGATACATTGCAACACTCAGAAATCATATCCCCGATCCTAGATACAGAATCATAAAATCACATCTCGGTCCCTTTTGAACATTATTTTCCTTTGAGAATGTGTGGTGTGGTCCAGATCAATTTGATCCTCCTTTATGTTGGGTTATAATCTACGTCATTCATTTCTCCTTGAGGATTCTCATGTATCAGTCACATGACGATAAAATGTGTGACCTCCTCATCCGTACTACATTACTATAACGATATAGGTATGTCCCACATGTACAATGTTAAATTGGAATCTTATGGTATAAACTATTTAACATTAAACTATGCTCTTTTAGTCTGAGAAACACAAACATTAATCTATTCACCATACCCCTCAGAAATAAGAATCTTGAGGATGGTTCTGATCCCACATAAGAATCTCCCTCATCAAATTGTTTGAATGGGTGGTAGTACGAGTCCTATGTGTTGGATTCTATATGGACATTTCCCTAATACATTTTCATGCTTCACATGTCCCTTTATATGGTTCCCTATCTGCTTCCAGGTCCAATGGGACCCCCATGATGGAATAGTGTCATTCATCTTTCTCTCACCTACCCTTCTGGGCCAACAACCCAATGGAATTTAGTTAACAAATTAAAGAAGGTCCTACATGTTTAATATGGTTAGTGGAAAATAATTATTTTTCAGTTCGTATCCCAGGAAACATGATATGGATGTTGTATATCTAATTGGGTCAGTAATTATCCTCATTTGTTACACCACCTTTATTATGTTCCAAATATCCATCAGAGTGATTCCCATTTTCTTCCCCTTCTATTCTCATGGAACTCTAACCCCTAGTGATATCCCTCCATGCATCCACACACGTTGAGTTGGAATGTTAGTATGGTAGGGAATTTCCCTCACAACATTTCCTTTCCAGTGTCTTGTGCTCTCATATGTTGGGGAAATCCTGATATCAATCCTTGTTTCCCACATCAAACATGGCTCACATTGTCTTAGGAGTCATGATAGAGTTTATCTATGTATGCACTAATGTCATGACCCTCTATAGTCCAAACCCTATGACCCTTTAAACTAGTAGTTTTTTTTTAATTTTTCTCATGATTGTATGGTCTATTTTGGATCTTTTTGTTTCCCATTCTCATCAGGTTTTAACTACCATGCCAAACACATACCTCTTGAAACACCTTATGTTTCCTAACCGCATGGTGTTAAAATGTATTGGAATGTCCTATTATATGACCATAAACCATGGCGTCATCATCTTGGTCATACAAAAAAAACAAAATAGCATTGTGGGGTTCTCTCTTGATATGGTATCACCCTTTCCACTGGTCATCCACCACGACACCAATCAATATATACACATGGCTTGATTCGTTTGGAGACACCCGAAAATTCCATCATATTCTAATCACTAAGAAAATGAAAACAAAAAAAGAACAAAAAAGAAATATCTAATTCCTCCTCTATATGTGTATGGGTTAGACATGCATTGAAAAATTTCCCTTTAAGAACTTCATGTGGGTAGATTACCATCCTTATGGGATATTTAGTGATTCTGAAATCATCGATCTCAGGTCCAGATGCAATGTTATTCCCCCTTTTAACATTGATTCATCCACATCCTTCTACATGATGTTAAACTACATGGGATTTTAAAACTATGTATAGCTTGATTCCCATCCTTTCGAGATACGTATTGATGACCATAAAAATTGTCTTTGGACCCAGCCGAAAACTCTATGATCAAGGATCTGTGGCCTTAAACTGTATGCAGTTTGTCTTAAGACATCCATGTGACACATGGGATATTTTATCCCTCATTCACATTAGTTTTTACCTCTGTTGTGACACATGTGTACTATTGGGTTCATTGTTCCTTTTTCTAGTAAAAACAATATGACTTTAAAATGGATTCATGCTTCCTATAGGATCTATATTGTGGTGTTGGGCATCCTTGACCCCATTCATGTAGTGTTTTTTCATAACAATTCAGTACACATCCACATAAAAAATACTCTATGTTTAAAACACTACATCCATAAACTAATAACATATTATCCTCAATGCACTAAGTTAAACTACAACCATACCTTGAGTAAGTTTAGGATTCCCCATGATAATTGCAGTATTATTTTTCTTCATTTCCAAAGAGGATTTCCCCCAATAGTTTCAGTATCTAACTATACTATGCTCAATAACTACATAATTCTTGATTCTCATCATTAATAGATATTTCACACATCCTGGACATTCTATCTCAGGCCCATCCATATGTTCATTGACCCTTTTCGTCCCTTTAGATAACATTATTCTTAATGTATTTATGTAACATGTGAGACTTTTTGGCCTCATTCATGTCAGTTGTTGCCTCCCACATGTTGTATACATTCCCTAAGACTGAAAATCCCACATTAGTCCAAAAAATATGACTTTAAATTGTTTTTCATGGTCTATGAAATATAACCTTAACCTATTTTCATGTCTGGGACTAAATATCACTATGTGATGGGATCATCCCACACATCAAGTCCTTCTTAGTTTGGGTTCTCCAAAATCCTTCAAATCTATAGGGGGCCCTAATGGTGAAGGTCTCATGATATCTTTTCCTCACCTCCCATCTCAAGCCATCACCCAAATGAGTCGTTCGTATCAAGTAGTGAGTCCGGTGTTTTGAAAATTTCTAACAGTTGATCCCAAATTTTCTCACCCCATTATATTGTTCTATTGTAATAGTTCATGTGTTTTGAACATTGTAAATAGTCAAACTTTACATACCATTCATCCTTTCATCCATACCTTTAATGTTTTGACTTAGCATCCTTTTAAAAAAATTGTACCATGGTGGGATTGGATCCTTGGTTACACACTCGATGTGTGCTCCCATATGATAGGTAAACCCCAGGTAACAATATATTTTTCTTACAACAGTCATATCTCAAGTATTCTTTGTCTTTATTGTAGTGAGAGTATAAATATAGTGGAGCCACACAGGTGGTCTATGGTCCAAATTTTTTAAACATAAACTAAGAGACTTATATAGGATATGTGGGGTGATTTAAATCCCTCTTGGTCCTATATTCATGTTTGGTTATGTCCCTCCTGACATCAAATATATCTCTTTCCTGTCCATTCCGTGGTATTTTTGTGGTGCACAAGCCTCCTTTGTCTAATTCACATCGGGTTCATCTCCACCATTAAATGAAAAAATTCATTGAAAATACATCATGTTCCATGCAATAATACTTTAAACTATTGTCTACAGTTCGAGCAGTATGACTTTAAACTATCTGCAATCCTCTTAATCACAAAAAATTATACTTTGGAATAACTTTTTAATATTATGTTAATATATTCCATGTATCATCCTCACTATTTGACATCATACTATGTGTTCATAATCCATACATGCATGACATTAAACATTAATGCATCTCATGCCCACATCTAAGAGGTTTTCTTCCACAGTGATGGTCATTTATCGAACTGTATGCGTCTCCAATTGTCGCTTGGAATCATTGAATATTCCCCACTCTATGATAAGTTTGATATTTTTTAACTAATATTCTTAGTACAATGTTCTCTATGACACACTGGTGTAATTCAAAGGGTTTTGGAATCCTTTAGAACATTCCATCACTCGACATACACACTTTTCATGCCCTTTATTTGGATCCTCATCCTCATTCATATCAAAAGGGACCCCTTGGATGTTTGGCTATACCAGTTTGGATAATCTAACATTTTAGGGAAACTACCCTGAAGATTCATACAACATTTCTTGTTTGGTCCAGCATTTCGAATATGGTCAGTGGTTGGACCTCATTTCTCTATCCCCATTTCAGAATGATATTATGAATACTATGTTTCAAATATGGCCATCAGTTATCTCATTGAACCATTTCATCCACCCAATGATTCTAAATGTTTGGCATTATGATTCACACTTCCAATTTTCCTTTTGTGTATATTGATTCTAACTCCTCTAGTGTTATGCAGTTCATGAACTAGAGAATTTTTGGAAAGGTGAGTTGGTTATTCTGAGAGCAATATTCTCCATTGATATTCTATCTCATCCTGAAAAATTTGGGTGGTCAGACAATAATAATAGACCTTTAGTATTCGATGATCAGCTGATACTCTCATACAAAGAGAATTTTTATGTGATTTTCCCTTGTTTCTCTCACTAGGAATGACCCATGTGAGCTTATGGACTGATTATTAGTTACTTCATTGATTTGATTGAGAAGAATTAATTAATTTAAGAAGAAAATATGATAATTGACACAGTTTAAATAAATCATGAAAAACCTATGTTTCATAAATTTTACCAAAGCATGACCCTTATGGATCCACCCCTTCAATGGAATGATTCAACATCCCCACCTTCTGAAAGGTAGCTTCCGTAGTCTCTTATCACTATCTGAGCTCCCTCTCTTCATCTATATACAAGGAGAAAATCTCATTCTACCTGAACCACATTTGGTTACACTCGTCTTGGAGCTCATACACTTCAAGGACTTCCTGCATTAGTTCCTATTGGTCATCTTCTAATTGGAAATGACACTACATGATGTGTTCGTATTGGTTGGTAATAATGGTGGACTATTCATTCATCTTGTCTTCAATAAGTTAGATTTCGTATTCATTTAGATGAAATTTTTTTATGTTATCAGACTTATTCTAGAATCACGTAGTGTCCAAATTCATATTACATCCTCATATGTTCTCAGCGAGGAAGTCCTAGATCAGCACTTCTAGACATTGCTCATCCTCCCCTCCATCACATAAATCGTAGAGGAAATGGAGAAGGAATCCCATTTAGATTATACACTCTTATTACATCATCTTTTTTATGAATATTTTGATTAAATTCCATGCTTGGAAGGGGGTTTTCTAACTATCTAGGACTACATAAGAATTTGATTTGTCCATATCTACTAGATCAGATGGTTCATATTCTAGAAATGCATCCAGGAGTTCTGCAGTAAGATCCTCCTCTAGAATCATTTCCTATGGGTCAGGATCCATGTTTTTAGGTTGGTCCCCATAACATTATTCTATCTTAATGACATTGTTTCTTTCAACTCCTGCTTCCATCCCATTAGTGGAATCACCCACAATCCTAATTGATCCCTCGTCAGAAACCATGGCCTGGTTAATCTGGATTGTTCACTCCATATAAACCAGAATCCCTCTCAGGATAGGGTCCTTGGGACCTCTATCCATAAAATATAGTAGAACACCTACCACTTTAAAGAATATTCTGAAAATAATTTTTTTAGTCAATATGATTGAGTAGAAAACAAGTTTGACACCATGAGGTAAGAAAATTATAGTGATCAAGAAATGGTTTCTCCTATTATCGCCTTTGACAATTCATTGATGGGATTCTAGGGCATGGCCACCCATATATTATTTCAGTTTATAAAGGTTCTATAGATACCAAACTTGCCTCCCAAGCACTGCTGGATTCTACAAATACTATTTCTCCAGACAAGGATCATGGTGCTTGGTCCCACATGCCTGTCACCATGCCTTTTTTCCATCAATTGGGTTACTTTTCACAAGAGCCTTCTACATAAGTAGATATAATTAGAGGATCCAATATGAATTGAGAGAGATCAATATCACATTATGATGAGTTATAGATGGCTTTAAGAGCCTCAATGAATCCACCCTGAGAACTTCCAACTGAGGATACTGTCTAACCATCTACTGGAGAGGCTTCCCTGGAAGTTATTTCCTCACAATCATTCCAAATTATTGCCTAATTGAACACTTTCCCCCAATATCAATCCAAGATTTTAGTCAATGGAAAGAATTATTATATATAATACACCAACAATATCAGGGATAAGTCTTATATAGTAGAGCCTGTACTTTATTTTTCATGAGATATACGATGTATTGGGAGTTCACTAGTTCCTCAAATTCCATCACGAATTGCCTCACCTCGACCAGGGATGCATTGAAGCCATCATTGAAAAAATTATCTATTCTATCTCCATTACATACCTGTTTAAGTTATACCATAGGTTTTCGATGTTGAGGAATTGTTTTTAAGTGTCCTAGAATTTTTAATCCTTGGGGTAGACAACGTCATGAGGAAGAGACACATGATTCAGTTTCTTACTACGAGACTGATGACGTGTCTTTCGAAACCCCCTCAATGATTCCAATTTTTTGATTTTCCACAGGTCTAGGATCATAGGATTTGTTTCTTCTCCTCCTCTCTATTCACCCACGATCAGTATTGGTCTATGGGCCACCAATCTTGGGTACGTAGCCTTATCACCATGATGCGCGTCAACACCACTCTCATGACATTCCCTTACAGCCTCTCGATCTTTGCATTGAGGTGTGGAGACATCTATTTTACTAGCACAGATCATCAACTATTTTAGAATCTCACCTGAATAAGAATCTTCCTAGATCTATGTGTATTTATGGGTTATCCCAAATGTAATGTTGGGTGGTGGTATCTCATTCCACATCTTCCTATATTACCATATGAACAAGATCCAAAGTTACCTCATCAGGAAGGGGTAATCCTTATGAAACACTCCCATATACACCTTCTGTGTTAGGCTCTACATCCACATGAACTTCCCTATAAATCATTGTGGGGTGTATGATTCACATATTGGTTCGCAGTCCACTCATTCCACCAACACTCCTCCTAAAAGTATAGAAAATATGATATCTTTTCTATTGTATCTGTACCATCTTAGGTGAATTATATTATGGGCATAGGGGATGGGTAGAAAATTACCTAGTCTGATCAACCCATTATGCTCAGTGTATCCAATAGGCCATACATAAACAGAAAACTCCCCGACAATGTTCATGATTTCTGGTTGAGATATTATCCCTTTTGGAGAGATGGGAATGACGTATTCATATCATCCAATGTATGATGTATCCAAGATTTATAATAAGTGAAATTACCTTCACACACACAATGACCTCTTTACCTTACTGATGTGTCTATTTACTTTATACAACCTCACCAACACTAGGATACCTTGATTGATGCTATTCCTAGTGGTTGGAATTTCCAACATGATGAATTTTTTCCGTCGTGCTCCCATGTCCCTGACTCTCACTTGAAGCATCCATACAAATATGTTAGTCAAAATGTATCTGACCAGCCTGACTATTAGTTGATTCAAGTCCTTGATATATTTTCCCCATTTTTTTCATTGACTATCCTCCAAGATCCACTAGTAAGAGTGATTCCTACCTTACAAGGATCCCCTTGGATAGATAAGAGGGCTCTTTGGTAGTTTCCAAGGAGCTTCCTCTCCCTTTCCTACCTTATTCACTAGAATTTTCATCAAATTGATGAACCATTTCTTTAAGTGGAAATCCCAGATTATATTTATTTCATTGTTTGAACCTAGAACCACATCCTAGAATTCCATTTCTAGAGGTGGAATCTGTTTTGAATCCTCCCTAGTATTCTATGTAGGGAGGAACTTGTCATACATTCCTCCCATGAATGGGATTCCTGAGAACTAGTGGAGATACCTAAAGTTGATTCCAACCTCCCCATGATGCAGGTTGAATGTATTGGCATCCGATGACCATGATATCAATAAATATTGAATGATATACCATGGTTGAGAGACCTGGAATTGTGAAGCCCATGCTTCTATATATATCCTACTAACCTCAATTCCATCTCGAACTCTACATAGGATGCTCACACACAGTAGGTCCAAGCCTATGCCTCTATGAAATTTCCACCCAGGAACAGATCCCAACCATTTTTTTACCCCTATTCAGAGTTCCCAATCCCTTCCTTGATGATTTTTTTATACTTCGACTAGGATGTTTCTTTCCCTAATGGAATTCCGTTGATGTTTCTGAGATGATTATACAAGAAATATGTTGTGACAAGAGTATGTTATTTCCCAATACGGCTGTTATTATCCCTATAACACTTATGATTTCTTGGAGTACCCCTGACCATGTAGGTTAACTCATCTCATCTTGCCTCTCGGATGAGGACATCATCACACAATCTAAATCATTACAATGAAAATGTTTTTCACAACGCATAGTATTCTTGGGAATCCAACAGCAACTCTGTTAGAGAATCATGTTAGGAATGACTCCAAACATAATCCCCAATTAGAATATTGATTTCCATTACTTCCCTCTTGGTGGAGTTAGCAAGAACCTCTTGAGAATCCTTATGAGCCTCCATCTTTCTAGGACATAGAAACTTTTTTGAGTTTATTTAATTGAGGACTCATGGGAAGATCGACTGTGAAGTAGTAGTTCACAAAGAATCCACATTCATGGCGTGTTTCATAAAGGATTTTTTGATAACAATGCATGTTCTCTATAAAACATTCACTAATAAATGGACTGTGGGACCCGATTAACAAAGGTTAATTTGTGGGGTAGATCACTGAAAAAAAGGAAAGACTCTCAAAAATCATTCTCAGAAACCTTGTATGAACAATGGGTCCCCACACACTATTTATAGGAAATGTTCAGCCGAGCTATGTGACAACCTTCACTAATGAAGGCTTTGTGGAGACATTATCCTTTTAGAGATTCAAAGCATGTCACACCTGCATGCCTTATGAGTTTTCTTCACCATCAGATGAGGTTGATTTTTCCTCAATGAACCCTCAGAATCCATCCCTATTCCCCCCTTGGCTCCCATTCTTAGGGGTGGGGGAATCTGTTTGTGCTGAAATTGTGATAAATAATTCATGTACTAGGTCATGGATGGTTCAAAGCTAATTCAGACTCAAATGACCAAAAATTCATCAAAGAATATATAACTCAAATATCCTTCATGGGGATTCCTTACCCTTATGATTCCATTGAGAATCCCAACCAAACATACTTGTTGGTGCCTCTATTATTCCTACAAGCATCATGGCCAAACATCAATGATAGTCCATCAATGAGTTTGAGGAGCAACATGACTGAATGTCGTTCATTGAAACTCCATAATTCTAATGATTCCTTACAACTTAGCATCATCCTTTTGTATTCATGAAGTTCCCCATCAGCATCGAGAATGTCCATTTTCTATAAATAACCAGATCACACCCCCTCATAATAATTTTTACCTTTACTGTTCTCCTTCTTATATCCCATTTCATGAAGCTCCTGAGCACCGAGAAACCTAAAGAAAAAAATGGATCACCCAAGGTACATGTGTATTGTGAGTCCAACTATAATTTGTTCTTCATGGCCCTATATATGGTAGGGATTCCCTTCACAATTTCTTCCACCCATTGGGAAGGAGGGTGACACTATGGGTTGCTCAAGGCTCTAGGAAGCATTAAGCCTTCATGAAGCACTGTCATGGTAATGATTTTTATGTTAAGAATAGGTCATCCTCTTCAAGAGTCGTTCCTTCATGAATCCCCCTGGAAATCATAATGATATCATGATCCCCTTTTCTATGCATCCCTCTAGTCTTGTTCAAAGTGACTTCATACTTCCTCATGTATTGTCTCATGAAGCATTTCTCTACCTAATTATTCTTCACATAGGTACACTAATAGATATTTATTCTTCACATAGCTATTTAATTCCGACCCCAAGAGTGAAAACTCCTCCAAACCATTGTATCAAGACATTTCTAGTTCAATTCATTCTCCAAGGGTTAATGTGCTCAAGTCATGTGAGTCAAAGGGCTGAGGAGTGATTCCTCACAATCTGAGCTATATGTCATTAAACTTCCAAGCATGTACATACACAAAACTTTATATTAAAATGTCGATCTATCTTGTGTGTAAAATCCTTGAAGATTATAAAGAGGATGGGAACTAGATCCATATCACTCTCTATCTTCCTATGGGCTATGTCACCATGTGGTCCACAAGAAGTCTCCACATTATTCCCATCACACCTTTTTATGGCGCTATGTGTAAAACTAACATGAAGCAAGATCTTCCTCACACAGAATGAGATAATCCACGTTCAAAAGTACATACACCACAGGAATCCATCCTAGAGTAAGTTAATATCTTCATCTCTATAGGCCTATAACCATTTGTAAGCCCCACACCATTCCCCGATAATGTATCTTCCATGAGGAAACCATCCAGCCTATTGATTATTCTATTATCTCACACTGAAGATGAATTACTTGGTCATAGATGTTTTTAGTGACTGTGAAACCTTTCACCCGGGATGCTAGCAATGTGGAAGCCCCTAACTACCAAACAACATGGGTTTTTATCCCTACATCCTATACATGGTACGTAGGATGCATCTCTGAGTTTCAATCCAAACCAATGGTAAACTCTGGTCATCCCTTTTGGGGATGTAACCTAATGATGTGACATCTTCCCTTTTGGGACACATCCCTATGATCCACCTCCACTAGGAATTTTGATCTATTCACAAGGGAATCTTCTATGTGTTAGCCCCACACTACATTCATGGGGCAAATTTTTAGGAATAATGCCCAATTCATCCTATTTTAACTACATGGAAATTAATTCCCAGCCTACTATGATACGTAATAATCCTCATTGAGGTTCAATCCCTACACATTCACCTTCACGTTAGTTTCATCTCATCCAATTAATTATACATTAATACTTCCTCCATCTCAATCATGATTCATACACTGGCTACTGAATCCTAGTGAGATCATTTCATCCATAGAAATATAACCATGAATCACCCCCACACAATCCATATTCATCTAACCAAGAGTGTCCCTATTGTGATGGGAAGGAATCCATGTGTATGTCCAAAATAAACCCTTCAAACTACATGAGTTTTGATCTCTATCTTCTATATAATGTATATAGGATTCTTCCCCATGGTCCAATCCCAACCAATCGTAATCCTTGGTGTGCCCCTCATTGGGGACCACCTTTTTTTATCCAACCTCACTAGTGTCCATATTATACATTATTGTGTGAAATAAATCTATTTTTTAGGACACACCATCTTGGGTCCATCCTCATTGGGAATTCTGAGCCATCCTACTATAAAGGTTTCTAGGAACTCTCTCATAAGGATACACCCATATGATCAGGCTTCATAAGTGGTTTGATTAGTACGATATGTCTCCTCTAGATGCTAAACTCATGGTATACCCCGTTTCAAACTTGGGAAGACGAGAAGAAACACCAAGATATGCCTTTGGAATAAGTTAACTCGTAGTTGATGTGGGACACCTAGAGATTTTGTACCATTCAAAAGCCCTCTAATGAAGAAGAATACATTAACTCCAATGTTTTAGCATCAACACATACTCAACGATGCCTTGTGTGACTAATATCTTAATCTAAGGTTGCTTCCCTAAAATGAACCATTGGAATGTCCAGATAGAACAATGTAATTAATAGTAATTCACAAAGATATGGCACCAAAAACAAGTTTTACGAACAATGTCTTAATCAATATGGGAGCCCCAGACAATATGAATAATTTTGAGGAGGAATCTGTAGAAGGAGTGACCAATATACCATCATACCATTTCAATCAAGAAGCATAAATCTTTGAAAAAGTGATGAGTTTTTTCTCATCCTTTGGAAAGTATGAATGTAGGTAAAATATAGCATGTCGTTATATGACTATGCATGCCCCAATAAAAAGGTTTCATAAAAAACCTTATATCATTTATAAAATGAAATCGAAAAGCCCAGACACCATGTGTGATGACCTAATTATATTATATATCAAACCCTTCTCAGGCACCATTTGGTACCCAAGTATACTTTATGACCACAGGTATAGATAAAGGGATGTGGGTTACTTATGATACATTATTTTTCATGCTGGTTAGGATTGAGCTTTGGGGGTAGAGGACCACACATGTTCTTGAGATTCTATGTAGCATTTTTTGGACTATTTTAGTCTGTGTTAGCATGTATTATATGACTATACCCACATCCCATACACACCCATTTTTATTGATTCAGTACTTGATATCATCATCGTCATTTTTTAATACAGTATTGATATTCATTTTACATATGTTTACTTTAATTACATGACTTGTTTGTTTTCATTTGTTTTTATCTGTTATATTAATGCTTCCACTAGTTATTAAATTTTGTTTACTGGTGTGTTATAAATAATCCTACAAGAGAAAAGTATTACCATGGACACACCTAAGGCTCTCATTGCTAGTTATCTACCTTTGAAATATGGGGAGATGTGCTTGTGGTCATGTGGCCCACTATCTTGAGGTCTGATTCAGTGGCCCTGGGGATGGCATGATACAAAGTGGTATTAGAGGGGTTATTTTATTTTTGTATAACTATTTCAGTTAGATATGATATTAGGATATATGGTATTTTACTTGACCCTATGTTAGTACATAGTTAACACATGTACATGTGACATCCAAATTTTCTGTGTTGGGAATTACAGTTATTTATTTTTTTCATTGATGTTTGATATGACTTTATTGTTGGGTGATGGACATGATTTGTGATGTTGTAGTTATTTTTATTATTGGAATACTGATTTAATATTACTTCAGTTTGAAGAAATTAGGTAGATTCATAACATGAATTACACTAGGAACCATTGGAAATAAATTGTTGTGAAAAATGACATGTCGTCTCTACATTCAATGTGCATATCCTTATTTTCATTTTTTTATCTATGTGCTTAGTTGTTATATCTTACAATGTTGATCTTTATAAGAATATAAGTGTTCCATTTTTTCATTAAGGGATATTTTATGTTTTGGGTTAATTATATGGCACCTTCAAGTCATGAGGTTTTTGGGCCCTCAAGGGATGGGATGGGGATCCACATAACTCATCCATATGGAAAAGGGTAATTACATCCTTAAATTTAAAACAAAAAACCACCTTTTAAAATGAAATAGTTTTATTATCTATTAACATGTGACCGTGACTAGAACATATCATGGGTTTTAGGCCGAATTCATTACGAACTATTGAGGTCCTTTCTTGTTATCTTGACCTGGATCTCGGAGTAGGCTGTCAGTTTTGTTATTCCCAGAGAAAGGCCATGCTCATGTCCCCTTATCACTTTCCTTATCTATTGTGACATGATAAAAGAGTCTAATTACCCTTATTATTCTTATTTACATACTTTCTTATTCTATCTAATTTTAATCATTCTTGTGTCCTATCTTTGGAAATTATATCATTATGACACCACGATGTTTTCATGATACATTCCATGAGAGTATCAATGAGAACTATCTTGATGTAGTGGGTCATGATCCATCCATTATACCTCTTGTAGTTCCTCCCAAGGAACATCCTATTGATCTTCCACTGGTCACTGTTGCTCGGTTCAGTGGTAGTTTTCATAGATTTATATAGACTGTTCAGGGTGCTCCCCCGTTATCATTGATTATCGAAGAGCTTACACATGAATTTCATCAGTATAATCCATCCACTTTCTCAAGTATTGAGGTCCTCATGAAGTAGAGTCATGAATAAAAGCTATTATATCCATATGTGACTATCTTGAGATGCTTCCAGAGATGGGGGTAAATCTTCTTCCTACATGCATCATGACTCCTCCAAGAGTTTGGGGGATGTATTATCTCTATCAGAGAGTTATTGAGACATAAACTGTGAAGACATCCAGATGAAATTTATTGATCATTTATTTCATCATAATATTAGTGTATATTGAGTTGTGTATTTCCAACATCTTTAGTAGGGATTCATGATAATTCTTGAGGATTCTACTCGATTCACCGAGCTTCAGTATTTTTCTCTATCTCTGGTGGGATTTTAATTTAGTACTATGAGGAGTTCTGAGGATGGGATTGGATATATTGTATTCTCACATGTGAATATTTTTATATTGACTACCATTACATAGATATTTAACCATACATTGATCATATAGAATATTCATAGAGAAGTTGTTCCTATGAGCCAAGTCAATTATTTTCCACATCAGGGTGATGATTCTTCAATAAGTTGAAAGTGTCGTTTAGATGGTGAACATGGGGGGTTTTTTATTCTGGTTACATGTACTGACAGTTCCCTAGTATGTCACCAATGTGGCATGATAGGCCACCAGATTCCCCAGTGAACAGGGTATCCAATTTAATGTTGAGTTTCGGACTTTATGGGCCATTCATAGTGCTTATTTAATTATTTTAATCCATAATATAGTGGTAGGGGATATGTACCGACAACGTTTTCAAGGACATGATATGTGACACCTCATTAAGATGGGAGTTATTCCTCTACTAGATGATAGGGATGATGTAGTAGTGTGTGTAGTTGAGTTAGTCAGGCTTTAGATCATCAATGATAGTAGAGTGGGTCTGCACAGGTTATTTAGACTACAGCTAAGGGATATGGTTTAGAATATGTGTTTGTAATGTAGCCAGTTCCAGTGTAGAAAACTCCAAGGCAATCTATGGTTTGAGTTACTATCTTGGTAATCTCTAATTTAGTTTCATCCCTTTTCGATATGGGTGCCCCACACTCTTTGATATCATCTACATGTGTGAAAATCCTTGGTTTTAATACCAACAATTTAAATGGAGTTATGTTCCATGACACTAAAATATGGTTGAAAAAGATGGAATATTTAAGTTTATGGAGTTCCCACTTATGATATGTAGGTAAACTTTCTTTCAAAAAAATTTTGTCCAGAATATTACCATATTCGACATCATCCTCAACATGGACCATTTCATACTTTATCCTTCCAATGTAGATTTATATCTTTTTCGATGATCTCTCACATCATCTAAGGGTAGTTAGTATATATAAAATGGTGAATGGGATATCTAGGTAGATCAATTTGGAACCAAATGAGCTAGGAATGGGAGTGTGAAGGCTTAGTTAGTAATTATATTTATGAGCAATCATGGAATGAAGCTCATGGATTTCCCTTCTGTTGTAGATCACTTCTGGGATTCTTTAATTAATGATTTATCTAACATAACTCCTAAGATAGTGGTTGAGTTCACTATTGAAAAAGTTCTAGGATCAACACCTATGTCCATTCCTCTATATAGGATGGAACTGAGAAAGTTTCTGGAACTCAAAATGAAACATGATGATCTTAAAGCTAAGGGTTTTATCATACCCAGCACGTCGCCATGGGTTTTAATTGTTCTTTTTTCCCAGAAGGTGGACATTAAAATGTGATCATTTGTAGATTATAAACAGTTGAATAATATTGGTGTGAAGAAAATTAATCCACTTCCTTGAATAAATAACCACTTCAACCATCTCTGAGGAGCAATGGTATTCTCCAAGATCAATTTGAGGCAAGGCTGCCATCTTGTATATTTGAGACTATTAGATATACCATGTACAACATTCTGGAGTAGGTATGGAATGTATGAGTAATTGGTTATATCTATTTGTATGAAGAATGACTTGGTTGTCCTTATGGACTTTATGAATAATATTTTTAACCCGTATCTTGATTCCATCGTGGTATTCTTTGTATATGACATCTTACCGTACAACCATACCAGACATGACCATGGAACCCATATTGACTTCATGATGAGTACAATGAGAGAGAACCAGCATTATGTGATGCTCAGTAAATGCCAATTTATGATCATTAAGGTTAACATAATTGGATATATAATATTAGATGGCAGTGTATCTATTGACCTATAGAAGGAGAGAACAGTAGTTTCCAAGGTACAACCCAAGAATTTTTTTGACATGAATAGATTCTTAGGCCCTATAGGCTATTACATGCATTTTATCCTGGACATATCCTACTTATAATCACCTCTTACATACCGGAAAAAGAAGTTTGTGATTTCTTTATGTTCTAAAAATTATGTTAAGGCCTTTTAGGAGTTAAAAGTAAGACTCAGTTAAGCTGTGATTCTGATTTTTCCTAAGCCAATAAAAAGATATACCATATATTGTGATGATTGAGGGATCAAACTGGGTGTAGTTCTGATGAAAGTTGATAGTTTCAGTGAAAATGTATCTCTCTTATTGAGGTCATGCAAGAGGAACTATCCTACACATGATCTCGAGATAGCAGTTATGGTTCATGCCCTCCACTGTTAGACGGATTATCTTTTGGTTGAGTGGTTTGTTGATTATATGGATCATAAACACATAAAATCCATCTCTAGATAGTGTTATATGAATTTGAGGCAGCATAGGTGGGTGTAATACCATAAATATTTTTATTTTGAGCTGTCTTATACACATGGTAATGGAAATTTCATGGCAGAAGATTTAAGTTGAAAAAATGCTATGGAATCCATTCATGAGTTTATAAATGAGTGGAAAATGATGGGTATGTTTTATGAGTTACATTTTTAGGTTCAAGAGAGGTCTGGTAAGGATGTCTTAGAAGATTTTTTAGTGACATATTATCTTCTAGAATGAGTTTAGATGTGGAAGTTATCAAAAAAAGAGGGCCTTATTATGAGAGAGAGAGAGTATTAGAGGAGGGAACCCAACACCGTATTTGGTTGTTGATGGTAGTGAGACCCAAATCTATCGTCACTTTGTTTGGGTGCTCTAAAATATATAGGAAGTGATAATGGGGAATATCATTCCTAATTTTGAGATTTTCACCCTAGTAATGCCAAGATATATCAAGATGACCATCATCACAAATGTTTTCCATGTATAAAGAACAATATAGAATGAATCGTCACTCAGTGCTCTACCTATCAGCAGTTTAAGGCAGATCACTAGTATCTTGCTGGACTTTCATAACCTATATCCATTCCTAATTTGAAATTGATTGAGGTCACCAAGGATTTTATTGCCGGTCTAATGTGATCTCCTCATGGTAGTGACACAATATGAGTGATCATTGATAGTTTGACCGAATTTTATCATTTTTTATAACTCGTGAGACCTAATATATTGATGAGTTGGCTAGACATTATATCTAGGAGATAATTTAATTTCATAGTTTACCCCATTTTATAGTCTCTGAACAGGATTCCAAGTTCACATTTAGATTTTATAAAGGGTTGTAGGAAAAATCTGGTTCACAGGTGCTCTAGTGTATAAAATATCACCCTCTGATGGATGAGCAGTATGAGAGGATGATTTAGGTATTATATGATATGCTCAGTGAATATATTATTGAATCTATAGTTTCCTGGGAGAATCATATTCACATGGTTTAGTTTTCCTATAATATGATATTTTAGGAAACAATTCATATGGAACCATATGAGGCCCTCCATGGTGGATTATGTCGTTCACCTTTGTGATGGGTTGAGGCAGGTCATGAAGCTCTATTTGGTCATATTCTCATATATAAAACATTAGAGAAAGTATTGATGATTTATAATTGTATGTATACAACATTGGTGTGTTATAATTCTTATTTCGAACGTTGAGATAGAACTATGGTGTATAAGGTGGTTCATCAGGTCTTTCTGTGTGTTTCTCCTTTCTTGGAACATTAACAAATCTAGAGATAGGGAAACTTATCATCAAGGTACATTGGGTCATTTGAGCAAGTGGAGAGTGTTGGGCTTGTAGCCTATCGGTTGTTGTTACCTCATAGGTATTATGAAATCCGTGTTGTCTTACATGTATCTCACCTACGGATGTATCATCCTGACCCATCTCATTCATTCGATCTTAACGATATAGTTTTGGAGTCTGATGCGTCCTTTCAGGAGCATCCATTTCGTATCGTTGGACATAGTATCAAGTACATTCGAGGAAGGATAGTTCCCTTAGTCTAGGTTCTGTGGTACCATATACATTTTCAGATTGAGACCTAGGAGCAGCAGGACGATTTACATGTGGAGTGGCCAGAGCACATCTCAAATGATGTCATACCACCCTTTGAAGGGAATCTTGGGGATATTGTAATGTCTTGAATTTATCCAAATTTAAGAACTATTTAATTTTTTTTATAAAAAACATTAATTTGAATCCCAATAGGTCAAATAAGCTCTTGGGCTGGGCATGGCTCGTTTGAAACCTAGAACACTAAAAATGGGGAAAATGTGTTGGATCGAATGGGTTGTCAACCCATACGTCCTAATGTGCATGACCATGTGGCCAATTGAAGGTCTTAGATAGTGAGATATCATATGATCTATGAATAGTTAGTCAAACTATGTGGTATCTCATACATTATGCCCTAGTGAATCATAACATGCTGCACATTTTTCACATTTTTTTCCAAACCATGTGGCCAACCGTGTGACCCCTACTATGTGGTTAAAAATTAATATTTTATTTTAATGTTTTTTAACCCACATTTCTTTCACCCATTCAAATCCACTTAGATTTTACCCATCCTTCATGCAAACAAAAATTCCCCCACTTGTCCATTGGTTTTTTGATATTTATCCATCTGTATTGATCTATTTCCTTCACCGTCAAAAGCTAAAGACTACACTCGATATGCTCTCCCATTTGCAACCTTTTATTTTTTGGTTCCTTAAAATTTCGTTGTCATATTTACATGCGATGAATATTATCCATATTTTAGGGGATTTTTCAAATCACCTTATTTTTACAATTTTAGGTTGAATAGATCCTTATTGTCAGCCATGTGGTGTACCATGACATTGAGGTAGGGAACATTCTCTTTTTCAAGATCATTTTATGTATTTTGGGAATTTATCTAATATATAATTATCCAGAAACTATGTGAGAATCTCGGTAAACATATATTAAATTACCCAGGATGGTCTACCAAGTCTATAGTGACTATCTCTCATGTCAAAATCCATCCATGGATGTCCGCTCAATGTTCGAAAACCCCTTGGGGTGAATCCAACAAAAATTCATGATTTCTATGAATTCCATGAATGAGGTATTCAAATTGATTTCATGTTTTTAATTTCTTAAATTACTTATGTTAATAAATGAACTATTAACCAGACCCTTTGTAAATTCCTATGCTTTTTATAACTAATTGGCCTATGTGTAGTGCCTTATTACTTGTTCTAAAAGATTATGAATCATAAAATATCCCATCCATAGTGTTATTCTACTAAAATTACCATGACTATTCCAAGTTCATTATGCTAATGCCTTAGGTTAAATGTTTATGCTTAATATCATGTGTAATATTTCACCTTACATCATGCAAAATGATTATGCCCTGTTTTGTTCTCCTTGCATGAACTATATAAATAGTTAAAATTTAATGTGATACATTGTAATGCGTGATATCTTGATATTATGAAAAAATATAAATGGAACATATTTATAATCCATTTTGATGCTATATGGTTTTCATAAATTATCTTATTATGAATGTTGACTTATTCTTATCCCCATTATAGTGTCTTGAACTATATTGAGAGCCTTGTAAAGCATGTTAGATAGTGTTTTTATGATGCATGTATTCACCTGAAATTGTTTATGGATTATTCCATGATGCTTATGCCTCATTCCTTTCATAATTTTATTTAACTCTTATTTCCATTCTTGACGAAACATGCCTTTGTTAGTGATATTGAAGTGCATATATTTTTTTAATCGAAATAATGTGTTATTGATATGGATATTGTTTCCTAGGAATCATAAATGAGTTGTTTGATTTGAATGACTAGTTTGATATAGAACTAGTCGCAGGCTATGAAATAATATGAGCTTCATATTAAAGACTCGTGGATGGACTCATATTAAATGATGGGTTAGAACTTGACACACCGAGGTGCGATGCTTTGGCCTTCCATCAAGGGCTTCCTGGGTAGTTTCTTATGCTCCTGAGTGATACCAAATTCATTAAGGAGAAACCATTGTTAGACCTTTTAAAAAGATGTTTATTCCATACCATGGGTGATACACAATACCATTGTGAGATACATAGGATTATTTCAGAAGGTTTCCATTCCTTGTACTGATACTTGGGATGCCATAAGGGTCTCCTTTGATGGTCCTGGAGGTATTGGTTTATATCAGATGTCCTCGTTATGAAAGATGATATTCTTTTTTATCGATTTGGATGGGAGCATGACTCCACCTCATGATTTAATTCATTTATTTTATTTAAACATATGATTGTTTGGACTGATTATTCAGATGACATGCATCCATTACTATTACCTTGATCCTATTGTGTTTTTCGTTTTATATACTTTTCCATGCTTTTAAAAGGACATAGACACTTCACACCAAGCTAGAGCACAAAATCGGGGGTTTGTTTTGTTAGTTTAATTTTTTATATTAGTAGATGTTATATATATATATATATATATTGTGGTCTGCACATGTTTCCTATTTTTATACTTCCATTATAGGCCGATACTGGTGGTATGGGATGTGTGTCCATATATAAACATGGACCAAGATGTAGTTGATTAATTTTTTAGTGACCTATATTTTATTATATATGGAACAATTTATTTCATTTATAGAATTAAATGGAAAGACCAAGACAATGCGGGTTTTATCCTACTACGATTTTATCTCATATGATACATGGGGACCGTTTGTTTCCTAAGTACACTTTCTGATAGCAGGTATAGATAAAGGGAACTGTGCTGCTTCCAATACTTATTTTTTTGTTTCTTAGGATGGAGATTTGTGGGAAGAATATCAAACATATTATTGAGATATTGTGTTGATGTTTTTTTGTCTCTTTTAGTTTTTGATAGAATTTAGTGTATGATTGTACCACCATCCTCTGCACACTCATTATTTTTAGTAGATTTTGGACATAAAAACATTATCGTTTTTATATATAGTATTTATATTCATTTTTAATCTATTTAAATTAAATGTAAGGCTAATTTTTTTCTTCCATTGTTATCTACTTATCTATATACTTCCACTACTTATTATGTTTCTTACTGTTGTGTTATACGTAGTAATATGAGAGAATAGTCATCCCATAGACACACCTAAGGCCCTCTCGGCTAGTCGATAGCATCTGGAATTCAGTGAGATGCACTTGAGGTCATGTGGACCACCATATTAGGGCCTTGTTTTGTGTCACTCAGAGAAGGATGCTATAGGTTTGTGGTATCCTGAGTTGGTTTGTGAAAAAATATTACCATAGCATCTAGTTCAGTAATATTTATTTGGTAAATATGGATAAACAATATATATAATTTTTATATATTAATTACTAGTATATTAGGAGGTTTCTATCCAACACACATAATGATGAGAAATGAATATTTATGGAATTCTAGAATATTTTAAATTTTATATTTTTTGTTTGGCTTTAGATTTTAACTTAGGAAGGGTTAATGGGATACATACTCTTCCAATAAGCCGAGTTTCATGTAAAAGTGTAATTATTGATCCTTTTTTACTTCTGATTTATTAATAAATTTATAAATGAGATTTTTTTATTAATCATTGGTTAATTATATTAAAAGTTCTATCCTTTATTTTTTTAGTCGTATGCCTTCTATAATACCCCATGTGAACCCACTGGTGGAGGTTTTAGATAACATCACACATAAAAATCCACCATTTAAAAAATACCTTCTTATGGAAGTAGTTCGTGTTATTCCAGCTATTGATCAGTGGGTGGGTTCTGGACCCCCTATTAATGGAATCAAATTCATCTCATTAGAGGGATTAATATTATAAATTTATGATAAATAAGACATCCCTCTTCCAAAGAATAAAATATCATCATGATGTAGAAGATTTATTAAAAATTATTTAGTAGATCTTCAAATATCATTAGATCATAGATTCAATTAAAATAAAGCGTGACACATCAATTCTTCATGCATGCAGTTGGATAGAGTGATATTCTATTCTTCATGGGAAGAAACGTGATAATTTAGCATGTAATGGTTACCATGTGATATTTACTTGATTTTTTACACCTAATGTAACATCCCTATAAAACTATTCTATTAATATTTTAACATAATGTTTATAAAATTAATTTTTTTCAGTAAAACAAACAATGATAAATATGATAATATAATTTTTTTAAAAAAATGATTCTAAAATAACAATATAAATTTTTGATTAATTAATTTTAATATATTATAAGCTATAAATAAAAATTTATTTAATTTTAATGGTAAATAATATAGATATATTTTATTATTAAACCTAAATTCACCTTTAATATATTTTTATTAAAAAATTATATTTTACAATAAATATAATTTATCTCTAAAGAATGAGTATAAATATTTGAATTTAATATATAAATGTCATTGTTTATATAATATTAATTTGATGTAAGTATATTATCAATTTAGTAGTAGTAAAAAATATATTATGAAAAGTGAAATTTTTTATAAATTTATATTATTATTTTGTATAATTATATGAACTTATAAATAAATAAGTTTTTGAAATAAAAAATTGGAGTTTATAAATATATGTATAAAATAATTATAAAAAATTTATAATAGTATCTTAAAAATATATTAATAATATAAATGGAATATATTAATAATAAAATATTATAATAGTTTTAATAAATATATAACAATATAATTTGACATATAAAATTTTATTATACATTAAAATAAATTTATATAAAGTTAATCTTAATTACCTATGATAAGGTAACTCCCTAATTTAACATGTCATTTTAGAGTAGTGTTAGAAATTTGATAGCTGGTAATGGTATGAGATCAATTCTATTCTTATATAAATTTATGATCTAAATCTACATAAGGGTAGCACAAACTCTACCAACATTTTGTAAGGTTAGAAAAACACTTACATAAGAGTTATCTTCATGATATAAACCTTTCATAATGATCTCCAAAACATACCTAAGAATGATGGAAAAGAACTGAATACCATGTTAGGATATTACCAAGGCTTTGTAAATGAAATCCTTGAATTTAAAATTCTATATAAGAGTATCATACTACACATGTAATGGCAGAACCATGTTATAATAGATTCATAAATGTAAAATTGAATCCATATAATGGTAAGAGAATGCTATGATTTAAACCTACTTCATTATCATCATCTTAACCACGTGAAAAAAATTAAAAATTGAATAAAATTTATGTCATTATCATATTGGTGTAAATTGAATTTTTACTGATTTAAAATATCAAGATTTTTATAACATGGCCTAAGTATAAAAATTCCTGTTTATGAAGAAATTTTAATTCATCTTCAGGCTTTGAATCTATTGATTTTACTTTCAGAAATATATAGAATTTCAACCGTCCTAGAATATTCATGTTTCATGATTTATATGTTATTATATGATTAGAGTTAGGTAGTGAAGATATCTTTGCGATTCGGATATTCGATTTCTATGGGTGTATACGAAAATGCACGATTTCCCCTCATAAGGTGGATATAGTGTTCTTTAAATTAGATAATTTATTTCAATGACTTGGGTGAGAAGGATAATAATATATATATATATAATTTTATACACACACACGCGCACAAACACACATAGACACACACACACACAGATATATATATATATATATGATTTTATGAAATCTCTATACATTAATGGACAAGAAAATGGTATTTAATATAAATAATATTTAAATATGAAAATATTATTAATGAAGTCTATTTAAAGACAAATATTCTTTCTTTTATGGAATATTTTATGTGTTGTATGTTTCCCTTGTTATTTCATTAAAATTTTGAGAATGTGATGGAATGTGAGAAAGAAGAACAATATAAACAAGAGTATCTTATCCATGAATGGGAAGTTGTACAAAAGACATAGGTTTCTAGAATAGATATTCATAGGAAGAAATGCGACTTATTAATCTAATTTAACATAGTGGTAAAATGATTTTATTAAATTTTTTATTTTCCAGAAACCCTTTCTTATTAGGGATAAAAATAAAAAATATTTTTTTTATTTAAATAAAAAAACATTTTTACTTGTATGAGATAAATATGTTTTTATTTATATTTTTCAAATCCCGTTCATGTTAGGGGATATTATTTTGGAATTCATTTTTTAATATTTCAATGGAAATCAATAATTATAATGGAAATCACATTAATTGAAATGCTCTTTGAAATGGATATTTTTTATTTAATTTTATTTAATTTTTTTATTAAAAATATATCTTCTAATTGATATACAATTCATATAATTCCCATTTTAAATTTCACAAATCCTTACATTGGAATTAGTTTTTCTAATTTTGTATATAGTTCTATAGAATTAAAATTATTTATTTATATATGAAATTCTATTTTAATTTCATGGATTTTATACATGATTACATGTATTGTATGTCTATGCACTATATTTCTTCATAACATTCAACATATGTTATGAAAACAATTTGATTAAGATTAATTTCCAAGTTTTACCCATGAATTTTGGATTACGTATAATATTTAAGAAATAATAGGTTTCACTTAATATAACTTTTGTTATGTTTATTAGATATGTATTTATTTTCCTCTTTCATAAAAAATCATGAATATGTGAAATTTTTAAAAATTGTTTTTATTGGTAAATAATGAGAAAGGAAAACATGATAAAAAAATTTTATTTCAAATTGGGTACTTGAGAATTCTTTATGATTATTATAAATTAAACTTTGGACATAAAGTGGAAATTGTACAAAAAGTGATGTTTAGACCTTTAATAATTGTAATTTCAACAGCTTTTTCATATAGAATGACAATTGTAATTATATTCCATAAATATATATTATTTTCAAACATATTGTTTTGAAGTATCAAATATGAAATATGGATTTATTTTAATGGATATTATATTTCTAAAATAAATTAAATTACAAAATAACATGTCATTTTATTGAATTTTTTCAAAATCATTATATAAGAATTTTTCAAACCCTAAATTGTTAATTATGGAAAAGTAATTATTATAAAAAATATATTATTTTTTATACAAAAAGAAATGTTTTCTAAATAAATTTTGTAGATTTTTAATGATAATATATTTTAATTGATGTTTTAAAACACATATTTGAGTAATTTTGTTCACAGACAATGTTATAAAATTATTTCCATTGGTATATGACTTGTAGAAAATCAATGTTGAATGGTATCAATTAAGATTTTAGTTAGAGTGATAGTGAATAAGAGTTCATATAATATTGTGTAAAATTTAATAAATATTAATTATTTGTAATCCTTCAAAATTATAAACATATATTTTCAAAAGGTATGTAGGTGCTCCAATATTTCAGTTTGTTGTTATACTTTTGCAAGGGTTCAAATTGGGTCTTATTTTTTTATTAAGAAAGAATAGTAATGTTTTTGTTTTTATCACTGGATATGGGATTGAGGGTTTAACACAATGAGATTTCATATCAGAACATTGTTTATACAACTTTAAAAATTAACAAGAAACAATTTATGGATACTTTTTCATTATAGTATTTTGGAGATATGCCTTTAAGTGAATCATGATATATTTGGTTAATGAGTAGTGTTTTCATTCTAGTTTCATTAATTTATTGAGACATTTATTGTATCAAAACCCCTTGGAGTAGTAAGTGTTTTATTGAACTGTTTTATTGATGAATAATTCATATTATTAATTAGAAACATGTGTATGAGAATTAATAACAACTAGGGTCTATTTTTTCTAGGATGTCGAAGTAATTAATATTTATTTAGAAATTAAAATTTTATTATTAAAACTATGAGGACATAATTTATTTAAGGGTGTGGAATATAATGTCTTGATAATTCTAGTATAAATTATTTTTAATTAATTATTATTAAATTTCGTGTTTTATAATCTAAAATGTGTAATATATACTTTTTATCATAATTTGTCTTTTAAAAAATAAAATACTTTTCAATAGAAAACATACATTTTTGAATAACTCAGTTTAAAATATTATATGATATAGAGAAAATATTAATTTAAATATATTCATATATAATAATAATAGATTTTTTAAACATAAATTCATATTTAATATTTTATAATTTGAAATTTTTTACATAACAATAATTTATTTTAAATAAAAACGATTAATCTAATCATTTAATAATAGAATATAAACATTATTATTTTTAAAATAATAATTCAATATAATTATATTAATTTTTTTTATAATACAATATTTTTGGAAAATGAGACATTACAATAAAAAATTATTATGTAATTATATTTATATGAAGCAATAATTTTTTTTTTAAATCACAGTTACTAATTTATATATATATATATATGTATTAAATAATTATAGATAAATAACATTAATTTTTTAATAAATATATTTATAATATACATGGAATATATTAATATTAATAGAATATAATATTTTCAAATGAACTATAATTATAGAATTTAATCCTGGGAATTTTATTTTGTATAAAAATAAATGTATATAAATTTAATATTAATTTCTCATCTTAAAGGTAACATCCAAATTTCACATCTCACAATGGGTTACCATTGAAAATGTCATATTTGAAAAATGGTATTTCTATTAATTGAAGATATTGTAAAATATTTTTTCAAAAGGAATTAATTTTTTTTGATATTTTTTCATTACATTTAACACTGAGCTTAGCTAGTATTACAAGAAACCATATGTGTACTCAAAACATGACATAATATTATAATATTATTTAATAAATTAATATTACCTCCTTGCCATTAGAATGGAGGGTATGAATATGAATACATAAATTATAAAATTATATGGTTTCAAAAATTTTAAAAAATTACTTCTTTGGAAACCAATTAATTAATATTTAAAATAAAAAATCAAAATAAAGGAATCATTTTTATGAAAAAATTGTTTTTATTCAAAAAAATCATTTTACAAAAAAATATTAACTCAACCAATGTTGAATAAAGATATTAATGAAATATATATAGTTTGTATTCAATAAACTTTTTAACATTCCTAGAATTATTTTTCTAGATAAGATATAAGAACAAATTCAATTAATGCAAAAAACTGTATTTTTTTAAAAGGATAATTTTTCTCCTTTTTTGCACTGATTTGAAAAAAAAAATATTGTTAAAAAGTTCTCTGAAAAATTATATTTATTTTTTTAAATCAGAATGTAAATATTATGGCCCAGACCTCTCCGGTCCATTCCATTGTGAAATGTGGTACTGGAGGTTTGCTGGGAGGTCAAGGTGCCTTGGGGGTGTGTTTGGGTGGAATTTTAAGGAAAGGTACAGGGAAATAGCTTTCATACGGTTGGGGCACAGTTTGGCTAAACTGTGTAGCCAAACCGTGCAAGGATGGTGTTGGAGGCAGTGGAAAATGCACGGTTAGTACACAGTTTGGCTAACCATGTGGGCTAACCGTGTGAGGAGTGTTTGGTGAGGCAGAAGCCAATGCACGATTTGCGCACTGTTTGCTAAACCATGTGGACTAACCATGTAGGCACTTAAAGTTAGATTCTAAAATTGTGGATCTGAACTCTTTTGCCTCAAAATGGTTCTTTTAAGCCTCTAAGTGTCCATAACTTGGGATTACCCTTCCTTGGAGGTAGAAGAACCTCTCTCAAGCATTTTGGAGCTAATCCGGGGGATTATCTTGACGAATCAAAGCCGGTTCCTTGAGGTATGTGGTCGTTCTTTCTTGTTTTCCTAGATCTACTTAGATATACTCCTCCTCCTCTCTCAGTTTCTTAAATCTATGCCCATTATGGGTAGATCCAAGCGTGCGGATGTCGAATATGATGATCTTTGTTCTTGGTTGTGTTAGGAAAGGATATCTAATGAGGATTCATGGAGAATCGACCCGGTTTCGTGAGCATTCTTCGACCATCATTGTTTTTGTCAAAAACATTTGAGGTAGGGATTTTTCCTTAATCTCTCCTTTCTGCGTATCATGCGGGTCGGGTGCACTTTTTTTCTGCGGGAATGGATGAAGACAAGCGTTAATGAAGATAACAAATTGACTTTTAATGGAATAAAGGGGAGGGGTGTGATCAATGTACTGTTGTTCTATTTTCCTTCTCTTCCTTGATTATTATGTTGTGTACTGTTTGGATGTATGCTTACTGGAAATAATTGGTTGTTTGTTGTCTCTCTATGTGCACTAATAAACTATTTTCTTCTGTGATGATTAAATGGTTGTAATATGGAAATTGATTAATCATGTGAACTTGGTGGATTAAATGGACGCCCAGTAAACATGAAACATTGTGTGATCACCCCGGTTAAGTAACAGAAAGAGGAAACAGATAAATGATGTTCTTGAACTTGGAAGTTGACCTGCTTTGTTTGGTAGTTGGTGTGTTATTCTGTTTGATTGCTTATGGGGTGATGTTTGTGAGGATGGGATCCTCTGTTGTGGCATGATTGTTGGTTGTGACTCTTCTTGCATTACGAATTGGGGTGTAATCCTATTCTATTGTGAAACCTTTTTGGTTCATGGTTCTGTGGATGTGGGGATGTATCTTGATGCCATATTTGGTTCCAATAAGTGGTGGGATCTCACTTCTATGTGAATTTACAAGAGAACTGGGTGTGAATGTTTAAATTGTTCAGCTGTAACTTTTCCATTAGGCTTGTGATTATGCCCGCTAGTTTCCCAGTGGTGGAGAAATTATTAAATGGGGTCACATGCACATGAAAACAATAAAGGGGTTAATTGGGAGATTGGTTCTTGTATGAGTTGTGACTCGGCTGTGAATATCATACTTTTATGAAAAATGACTAGGTTGTTCGTGCTTGGGTTTGGTGTGGAACCCTAGGTTGGGATGAGTTCTTGTTATATCTATATATATATGAATTTAGTTCTTGTGTTTCTTATTCGTGCCCCACCCATGTCGAGCACTTCGTGCCGAACACCCCCATTTCATGGGGAGGGTGTTTTTCCCAACACCCCTACGAGTGGCTAGTTATTACCTCCTTTTCTGCTCCGTTTCCTGAATATCCCAAGTATCTTCGGGTAGGATGTGATGGCTTGAAGTCCATTATTATCCGAATAATCATTAGGCGGGGTAGTTGTGGTAGTTGGCCCATATTTTTATGGGTAGTTTGATTCCCAAGTATCTTTTGGATGAGGCCTAGGTGTCTTCAGGAGTGACGATACCTTTCTAGCCCTGGTGTCTTTGGGTGTGGCAGTGGTTGTTCTGGCCTAGGTGTTTGCATCCATGGTTACATGAGGTTGTTGTGGCCCAGGTGTTTGCGGACGGGATGTGTGGTAGTGGCCCAGGTGTGTGCGGGCAGGTGTGGCAGTGGGACTGCAGTGAGAATGGAGTGATTGGTTCAATGAGTAGGATGTCTTCAATAACTAGTGGTAAAGTGGTGCGGGGTACCCAAATATCGATGTCTTATTACTATAAATTAATTGAATTTCATTATTTAGGGAGTGTACCTTGGTGATACTTGAGTGTATAGATTTCCTTGATAGGTTTTTTGGTTCTCATTTCTCACAGGGCATTCGGATGCCTCCCCACTTATGCACAAGAGTCTTTGGTTTTCCCTACTGGGTATACTTTTATACTCACCCTACATATATAAAACTGCTTTCAGGTTTCCAGGAGGACATCGGGGATCGTGTAGGGCTGTACTATTTTGGGCATTGGGACCGTTGTAGTTTCTATTTTTCGTTCTTTTGGTACTTTACCTTTGTAGACACCGAGTACATTCTGGCTTTTACTTTTGCAACATGCATAAGGGAGTGGTTTTCTTTGTCTTAACTATTACTTCCAGTTTTTGCGTTGTTGGGATTCATCATCTTATCTCCTGATCTTATTAATGAAAAAGGTAATTCCTTCCATTTTGTGTGTGATTCTATGCCCTTGGTGCTAGTCGCCACTCTAGGACCTATTGAAGGCAGGTCTCGTGGGTCATTATCTCTCCTTCAACTCGAAGAAGGAAGGGTTTGGCAATCTATTGTCCCTTCCCTCATCTTGGTGAAGGCGGGTTGTGACAGAATGGCATCAGAGGTGGGGTTGGGAGATAGGATAGAGTCTGGAGTTAGGCACAATAAGGATTGCTTGGTATGGTAGGGCAACCGTGTCGGGTGATTTCGGAGCCTGAAATAGGCCAAGGACGATCGGCTAGGACACGGGATTTTATGGCCCCCTGTGATCCGATGCAAGGACTCTGGACCTACTGAATGACCAAGTGAGGCCACAATAATTGCAGGGTAGGGACCCTAATAAAGGTATATGCATCATAATGACTTGTGTTCTTGTGTTTCTGGGGTATTTTGGGGATTTAAAATGAATAAAGAGTAATAAATTTAAGAACAATATTCTACACTACTCAGTCTTAAGAATTCCTTGTTTACCTTGTAGCTATGGCCCATGGGAGACGACCATAAGTAGTGCGGCCGATCGAGGCCCAGGAGCTTGAATTTGATAATCTATGGAGGGCTTACTGAGAGGAGGAGGATTATCAGTGGAAGAAGACGCTTCGTGCCTTTCTGTGACAGACCCTCAGGAAGTATGAGGGCAGCACCTCAGACGTGGAGATAGAAAGATGGCTAGAGGAGTTGGTGATAGCATTCGGCTTGATCCGGGCTCTGGCAGAGTACTGGGTTCCTTTGGCTGTGAGCCAGAAGCGTGGAGAAGCGCGTCACTGTTGGACGCTTTATCTAGGAGAGAAGAGGGAAGCAGAGGTGATGTGGGCTGACTTCGAGAAGGAGTTCCGGGCGGAATTCCTCTCCTCTACCGTGAAGGCTGAGAAAAGGCAAGAACTACTCTCCCTGCAGTAGGGGAGTATGTCGGTAAGATAGTTGGGGATCAAGTTCAATTATCTCCTTCGCATTTCTCCTGACCTCTTTCTAGATGAGGAGTCTCAGGAGAGGCATTTGGAGGAGGCACTTCAGCCTTCTCTCCAGTTTGTTGTTACTCCCTTCAACCTACCGACATACATGGAGGTCCAGAAGAAGGCTGAAGTGGTGGAATGTATTCACATGTTGGGAGGTGTGTTGTGAGAAGGAATCCATTTGGGCTCATCAAAGGGGAAAGCCGTCAGTAGGAGGCCTCCAGTATCAGGGCCCTCTAGGTTCCGACCAGTAGGGAGAAGGCCTCAGTAGTTTTGGTTTCGAACTCCTGGTCCTCTTCCTTTTCCATCGAGCCTGGGACCGAGGTGTTTCATCTGTGGTAGTCGTGGGAACCTTCGAAACCAATTCCCATATCGAGTGTAGTACAACTATGGTTGGAAGGTTGATGTCCCACCTCAGTAGTAGTAGCAGTTCCCAGCTAGGCCCCTTCAGTAGCAGCAGCAGGGTCCGTGAGCTCCCGCTCCTCCGAGGTCAGATGTTGCTGGTGGAGTTTGGCCTCAGGGATCTCCTCAGGGACCTCGAAAAGGGTGTGTTCGGGGAGTTTGCCGACAACCGAGAGGCATAGAAGATGGGTGTGGACAGTTGCACGCTACGGAGGCATCAGTTTCAGTGGGACTGGAGGTCATTCGAGATAATATCAGCTTTTTTGCACCCTTTCTTATGCCTTGTTTGATACCAGAGCTTCGCACTCCTTTGTTGCACCAAGTCTAGTCCATGATCTGGGTTTAGACACTGAGAGACTTCATGTGCCCCTGGTGCTGAGCACACTAGTCGAAGGTCAGACCGAATTGTTGTATGTTTTTTGAGGATGCAGAGTGATGATAGGGCCACATCTGTCAGTCAGGTATCCTCTACTATTGCAGATACAGCCATACGATGTCATCCTAGGCATGGAATGGATGTTCTCTACATGTGTCGTCATTGACTTCTTATGAGGAAGGGTCGTGTTTTCAGACTTGGGTGGCCGATGTGTGACCTTCATCGGTGAACGAGGTTGTCAGAAAGGCAGTAGGCGAGATGAACCCCTCCTCTCCTTGTCAACTGAGCTATTAGTGGAGTCGGTGGATGCAAAGATGGTGTTAGTTCCAGGGATCATCAGTGAGTTCAAGGACATATTCCCTGAAGAGGTGGAGACCCTAACCCCTCAACGCGATGTTGAGTTTGGGATATATTTGCAACCTGTTGCCCATCCGATTTCGTTGGCTCCCTACCGGATGACACCTTTTGAGTTGCGGGAGTTGCGGATTCAGATTGATGATCTGATGAAGTAGGGTTTTGTTTGACCAAGTGCGTCACCTTGGGGTGTTCTTGTCTTGTTCACAAAAAAGGAATATTGTGGTCTCGGGATGTGCATATACTAACGGAGATAGAATCAGGTAATGGTCAAGAATCGTTACCCCCTCCCGAGGATAAACGATATCTTTGACTAGATGAAGGGAGAAGATTGGTTCTCTAAGATCGATCTGTGGTCCGAATATCACCAGTTGAGGGTGAAGGAGGGAGACACCTCTAAGTCTGCCTTCAGATGTCGGTATGGGCACATTGAGTTTGTAGTCATGTCATTCGGTGTCACAAATGCATCAACTGTGTTCATGAAAATCATTAACTCCATCTTTCGGGAATACCTAGATCAGTTTGTGGTTGTGTTTATTGATGAAATTCTGATCTAGTCATGATCAGAGGAGGATCACACTGAGCACCTGAAAATGGTTTTTGAGGCCCTCCGACAGCACCAGCTCTATGGGAAATTTTCCATGTTCAAGTTCTGGATGTGATAAGTGCACTTCCTTGGGAACATGGTGCCCGAGTATGGAATAGTGGTGAACCCATCGAAGGTCGAGGTGGTTGTTTCTTGGGTAGCACCCAAGAATTTGGAAGAGGTTTGTAGTTTCCTTGGGCTAGCAGGTTACTACTGAAGGTTCATACCCAACTTCTCATGAGTTGCAGCAACTTTGACAACCTTTACAACGAAATATCGAGCTTTAGTGTGGGATGAGCAGTTTGAGGAATCCATCAGTTACCTGAAGGTGAAGTTGGTTAGTACCCTAGTGCTGAGATTTCCAGAATAAGGGGTGGCGTATGAGGTGTTCTGGGAAGCTTCATGGCAAGGCCTCATATGTGTATTGATGCAGCGAAAAGGGGTTATCTCTTATCTTTCTAGGTAGTTACTTCCTCATGAGCGTAATTATTCAACCCACGATCTAGAGCTTTCGGTGGTGGTTTTCGTTCTAAAGTTGTGGTGGCATTACCTCATTTGGGAGCACTTTGTGGTCTTCACGGATCACAAAAGCTTGAAGCATATCTTCTCCCAGTGGGACCTAAACTTACAACAGCGAAGGTGGATGGAGTTCCTTGAGAACTAAGACTTCGAAATTTCCTACACCTCGGGGAAAGGGAATGTGGTGGCCGATGCTTTGACCTGGCAGTCATGGAAGGATGCGATTCGAGAGTCAGCAGATGCTTGGAAGGAAATGGAGGAGTTGGTTCTCCTGCACCTAGATTCAATGATGGATGGTGGTAGAGTTTGCCTATATCAGATGATAGTGCAATATCCTATACTAAGGCAGGTGGATGAGTCCCAGTGGGGAGACTCAGAAAGTGAAGTGATGCGTGATTTGGTTGCCCAAAGAAATTCCCCAGAAGGGTGGACGAAGGATGGTCAGAATCGGATGATTTTCTGAGGGAAGAGGTTTGTTCCATAGATGACGCACGAGAGGGTTCTTGGTGAGTTCCAGAACTCACCACTAGCGGTACACTTGGGAGTTTTTAAGATGTACCAGGGTCTGAGGAGATAGTTTTGTTGGCCCGAGGTAAAGTGAGTGGCGGCAGAGTTCGTGGGCATGTGCCTAGTGTGTCATCAGGTGAATGCTGAACATTGTATTCCAGGTGGTTTGTTGCAACCATTAGATGTCCCCGAGTGGAATTGGGATGACATCTCGATGGATTTATTCACAGGTCTACCCAAGGTTCAAGGAGGCTATGATTCCATATGGGTGGTGGTGGACCGGTTGATGAAATCGGCTCACTTCCTGGAAATCTAGGAGTTCGGTATAGTTGATTCCTTAGCACGGAGGTATGTGGATGAGGTGGTGCGGTTTCATGGAGTTCCTAGGTCCATAGTCTCGAATAGGGATTCATGGTGTACCTCATGAGTCTGGAGGTGATTGTAGCATGCTTTTGGCACCAATCTACACCTTGGCACTGCATTCCACCCCCAGATAGATGGGAAGATAGAGCACACCATCCATACATTGTAATATATGATACGGTCATGTTTTTTGGACCTTGAAAGATCATGGGTAGAACACTTGCCTCTGATAAAGTTCTACTACAACAAAAACTACCACTCTACCATTGGCATTTATCCTTTCGAATATTTGTATGGGAGGTTGTGTCACTCACCCGTATGTTGGACAGAGGTCGGAGAAGTAGGTGTTCATGGCCCGAAGGTAGTGCATAGCATGACGGAGAAGGTTCAGCTTATACGAGAGATGATGAAGGTAGCTTAGGACTGGAAGAAGTCATATGATGATAACAGTAGGAGACCCTTGGAGTTTGAGGTCGGGGACCACGTATTCCTGAAGGTCTCCCCTCAGTGTGGGCAGTGGAGGTTCGGCAGAGGGAATAAGCTTTCCCCCAGTTTTGTTGGACCGTTTGAAGTGCTGCAGCGGGTCGGTGAGGTGGCTTATCAGGTATCATTGCCACCACAACTACAAAGGGTGCATGATGTCCTCCATATGTCCCAGCTCCATCTGTATCATCATGAAGATTCACACATCCTCTACTGGGGAGAGACAGATATCGGGGATGATGCAGCGTTCGTGGAGCGACCAGTGATGATCGAAGTTCATGAAGAAAAGGTGCTTCGTGGACAAACCATTCCTTTTGTTCGTGGGTTGTGGAGACATGGGGGGCTAAAGGAAAGTACCTAGGACCGAGAGACGTAGATGCGTGCCCAATACCCAGAGTTTTTTTAAGTTTTCTTTTGTTTTGTTCATACTTGGTTGATGGAATTATTTACTTTTCTAATTATAGAATGTGCGGTTTTCCTTTTCTCAGGATGTGTGTGAAGTGTACTGAGATGTGGGAAAGGGAGGACCTGATACCTAGTTAAGATGCATTAACGTGGATGCTCCTAAACCCATGCGGGCTAGCCAATGCCACCCAAAGAGGATAGTATCCGAACATGGAGGAAGGAAAACCCCTCACCCAGGTGACCGGACGGTTTGGTCTTTACTTTTTTGTTGGTTTCATGGGATAGAGGAGCGTTATGTTTTTGATTGTTCTAGAGATAGATGGAGAAGGGGGCACTCGGTAACAAGGTGGTTTTCCCCTGAGAGGTATCTTTCAATGAGGAGTTTTTTGGACCCCACTCCTTTCTTTAGGTGGTTTTTTAGATTTCCGAGTATGAGAATGTTTTGAGGGGTATCTGATGTAATGGTGTAGACCTCTCTGGTCCATTCCATTGTGGAATGTGGTGCTGGAGGTGTTCCAGGAGGTCAAGGTGCCTTGGGGGTGCGTCTGGGTGGACTTTTAATGAATGCTAAAGGGCAATAGCTTTCGCACGGTTGGCGCACGATTTGGATAAACTGTGCGGCCAAATAGTGCAAGGTTGGTGTTGAAGGAAGTGGATAACACACGGTTGGCGCACCGTTTACCTAACCGTGCGGAAGAACCGTGCGCGCAGTGTTTGGAGAGGCAGTAGATAACGCCCGATTAACGCACAGTTTGTTAAACCGTGTGGACTAACTGTGCGGGCACTTAAAGTTAGATCATAAAATTGTGGATCTAAACTCTTTTGCCTCTTAATGGTTATTTGAAACCCCAAATTGGCCATAACTCGGGATTACCCTTCCTTAGAGGTAGAAGAACCTCTCCCAATCATTTTGGAGGAGATTTGGAGGCTTTTCTTGGCGAATCGAAGCCGGTTCCTTGTAGTATGTGATTGTTCTTACTTGTTTTCCTAAATCTACTTAGATATACTCCTCCTCATATCTTGGTATCTTAGATATATGCCCGTCATGGGTAGATCTAAGCATGCAGATGTCGAATATGATGAGGTTTTTTCCTGGTTGTGTTAGGAGAGTATTTCAAAAGAGGATTCGTGGAGAATAGACCCGGTTTCTTGAGCGTTCTTCAACCGTTGTGGTTTCATCAAAAACCTTTGAGCTAGTGCTTTTTTCCATTGTCTCTCTTTCTGTGTATCATGCGGGGTGGGTGCTCTTTTGTTTCTGTGGGAATGGATGAAGCCAAGAGTTGATGAAGATAACAAATGGACATTTAAAAGAATAAAGGGGAGGGGAGTGATCGATGTACTATTGTTCTATTTTCCATCTCTTCCTTGATTATTCTATTGTGAACTATTTGGATGTATGCTTAATGAAAATAATTGGTTGTTGGTGGTCTCCCTCTATGAACTATTAAACTATTGTCTTCTGTGATGATTAAATGGATGTAATATGGAAATTGATTAATCATGTGAACTCAGTGGATTAAATGGATGCCAGTAAACATGAAACATTGTGTGATCACCCCAGTTAACCAACAAAAATAAGAAATAGATAAATGATGTGCTTGAACTTGTAATTTTCCCTTCTTTGTTTGGTAGTGGGTGTGTTATCCTATTTGATTGCTTATGGGGTGATGTGGGTGAGGATAGGATCCTCTGTTGTGGAACGATTGTTGGTTGTGACTCTTCATGCATCATGAATTGGGGTGGAATCATCTTATATTGAGAAACCTTTTTGGGTCATGGTTTTGGGGATGTGGGGCTGTAACTTGATGCCCGATTTGGTACCAATACTTGGTGGGATCTCACTTTGATGTGAATTTACAAGAGAACTAGGTGTGAATGTTTAAATTGATGTTGGTTGTAACTTTTCCCCTAGGATTTTGCTTATGCCTACTCATTCCCTAGTAGTGTATAATTTATTAAATGGGGTTACATGAACATGAAAAAAATAAAGGGGTAAATTGGGAGATTGGTTCTGGTATGAGTTGCGACTCGACTGTGAATATTTTACTTCTATGAAAAATGACTAGGTTGTCCATGCTTGGGATAGGTGTGGGACACTATGTTGGGATGAGTTCTTGTTTTATATATATATGATTGATGTTCTTGTGTTTCTTATTCAGTCCCCACTCATGTTGAGCACTTAATGCTAAATACCCCCCATTTAATGGGGGAGTGTGTTTTTTCCAACACCCCTACGAGTGGCTGGTTATTAGCTCTTTTTCTACTCTATTTCAAAAATACCCCAAGTATCTTCGGGCAAGATGTGATGGACTGAAGTCCATTATTAGCCCAATAATATTCAGGTGGGGTAGTTATTGTGGTTGAACCACGTGTTTACGAGCATGTTGTTTCCCAAGTATCTTTGGGATGAGGCCCAGGTGTCTTCGGGCGTGACAGTAGATTTCTGGCCCAGGTGTCTTTGGGCGTGGCAGTGGTTTTTATGGACTAGGTGTTTGCGGGCAAGGTTACATGAGATTGTTGTGGCCCAGGTGTTTTCGAGCGGGATATGTGATTGTGGACAAGGTGTGTGTGGGTGGGTGTGGCAGTGGGACTGTGGTGAGAATGGAAGGATTGGTTCGATGCGTAGGATGTCTTCAATAACTAGTAGGCAAGTGGTGTGGGGTACCCAAACATCAATGTGTTGTAACTATAAATTACTTTACTTGTGTTATTTGGGTATTGTGCCTTGGTGAGGATTGCATGGATAGTTTTCCTTGCTTGGTGTTTTGGTTCTCTTTTCTCACAGGGCATTAGAATGCCTCCCCACTTCTGCACGAGAGTCTTTGGTTTTCCCTATTGGGTATACTTGTATACTCACCCTACGTATATAAAACTTCTTTCAAGTTTTCAGGAGCACGTCAGGGATTGTGCAGGGCCGTACTTGCACGACAGTTGGGACTGTTGCAGTTGGTGTTTTTTTTGCTTTTGGTACTTTACCTTTGTAGACTCATAGTACTTTCTGACTTTTACTTTTGCAGCATGCTTATGGGAGTGGTTTTCCTTGTCTTTACTTTTACATCCAGTTTTGGCATTGTTGGGTTTCATCATCTTATCTCCTGATCCTATTAAATAAAAGGGTAATGCCTTCCATTTTTGTGTGATTATATACCCTTAGTGTTAGTCGCCAATCCAAAACCTATTGAAGGCGGGTCTCGGGTTCATTATCTCTCCATCAACTTGAAGAAGGAAGGGTCTGAAAATCATTTGTCCCTTCCCTCATCTTGATGAAGGCGGGTCATGATAGTAAAGAATATATTCTGGTTAATTATTTATAATTTTTGAAAAAAAGATAATTTTTTTATGAATAGTGGAAAATAAAAAAATTTATTTGAATACCGTCTTTCTATTTAAATTATTTAAAAATTTAAATTATATTTTAAAAAAATTCGACTAAAATTATCTCAATTATATATATTAATCAAATTTAGTCATTTTTATAATTTTCATGTTTTATTTTTATATTAAATCTTTATAAAAATGAAAACATTTCTTCTTTGAAAAACCCCACATTCTTGTTGTGTCTATTGTATTAATTATAAATAAAAAATATAGTTATATAAATTGAATTTAAAAAATATGAATAAATATTTGAAATAATAATTTATATCATATAAAAATTTCAACATAATTTTGACCAAAATGAATAGTGATAATTGTAAAAATTAATTTTCACAGTTAAGGTAAAAATAGGTTTATTGGGGCATTAGAATAAAAATATACATGTTAAAATGTTAGAATTTATGTCACATTAATGATATTTAATATTTCATTTGGTAATATTATATACTTCTTATTACAATTCAAAATATTACTAAAGTTATAAGTGATTTCGCCCACAATTATATTTCATGTGAGATGCATTCCATATTGACTGGAAATTCTATATTTAGATTATCTAAATGGAAAATTGATGGTTGAGTGGAAACCAAAACAACAAGAGGGATAAAAAACATATAATTAATGACACCAAATTTAAATTTCAATAAAAAACTCATTCAAATGATAGAACCCAATGAGACATTGAATCATGCGGAACCCACGTCAGCCAAAGAAAGAACACATGACATCATCCTCATGAGTCACACATGTTGTCATCACAAACCTATCACCATAATATTCAGCACTATAAATTTATGTACAGATATTTCATGGGCTTTATGATTAAAAATATACTAATGTGGTATGGGATTTTTATCTCAATTTTCATTCTTTGAGACATATGTTATGTTATGTACCGATCATATTTTATGATTGGTATACATATCTCCTTTTATATATAATAATATGAATAAATGTATA
Source organism: Viscum album (assembly GCA_963277665.1). Lineage (NCBI taxonomy): Eukaryota > Viridiplantae > Streptophyta > Magnoliopsida > Santalales > Viscaceae > Viscum > Viscum album. The sequence continues at coordinate 1,154,552,880 of OY728140.1, forward strand.
CTCCTGATATGATTTTTTTAATCTAATGTTATCATTTAATGAGTATTATGTTTCAATGTTACAAATGTCGTAACGGTTTTATGGTAAGATCTCTTATTTTTTCACGATTATTTATGTTTATGCGTCCGATAATGAAATATTAAGATACATATATTTTTATAAACTCATAAATGTTATTATCTTCTGATATTGTTTTTATAATATATTATTTACCAACATTTTCCTCTCTTTTTCTACTCAATTAGTATAAAAACATTTTTTATGAAAAATCATCTTTTTGGTTTAAAACATAGTTTTTAACAAAACCATGATTTATAAAATGGTTATGAAGAATATTTTTAGAACAGTAAAAATGATTTATTAAAGGAATTATTAATCAGGTTTTTATTTTTACCAAAAAAAATTAATGGAATATTCATTTTATTTTCAAAAAAAAAACTTCTACACTTTTACTGAAAATGTGAAACGTATATTTATTTTAACATGTGTGACATGAACAGAATTTTCTACAATCATGACCATTTGTTTATTTGATTATTCCTTTATATTTTTTCATGGGTTCCTAAAGTAAATTATTTCTAAAATATTGTATGACTAATTAGATTTAAATTTTTATTTTGAATGAACATCTATTTTAAACATAAAATGTTTGATTTGATCTTTAAAAATAATTCTCTATCTAAGATGACATAATTTGATGTAAAATTTTCAATATTGGGGATATAATGTAATGATACCATTATTATTAATTCTCTGAATGGGTTTTCATGAAAAAAAATTATGAAACCCATTTATCTTCAATGTTATACACATTGATAAAATTCTTATGATACCAACTTTATTTTCCATGGGTTGTGATTTGATGAACAAATAAATTGATTACAAAAACTATTTATTTTAAACAGGTTAAAAACTGATTAAATGTTTATAAACCCCATTTTTTCATGGGTTATGATATGTTAAATTTATTATGAATTTATAAGACACATACATAATATTTTCATTATGGGATTGGTGGGACCAATGTCACCCTAAAATGAATTGGGTATTAATTAATGTTATATGTGCTAAAAGGGTACATTAAGGGTTATCCCAATCAATAAAGAGGATATATGAAATACCATTTGAATCCTGAACATGGTAAATAGGTGCTTAAACCATGCTTAAAATGTTATGAATTTTTTGGTGGGTAGCCTTGATTTATAATTTTCTATAATTATGTGTATTCAAAAAAATCCCTGTATTTTAGAAAATTTATTCACTCATGGATCATGTTATTTGATTTCCTTATGGTTATTATATTATGAACTCTCAATATTCATGCCATAACACAGTATTATGATCATTTATATGATATGTATTGTTTTCAAAAGATATTATCACGTACTCATGCAATTATGTTCATGTTATGCTTATGTATCTCCAATTTTTACCCTTGTTAAGAATCTCACCTGACCCTTTATAATGGTTAATTTCCCCAATTTTTAAAAATTCCTATATTAGGGTATTTTTAATAAAAATATTAAAAGAGAATATTATTATATGGTATTTTGAATTTATTTGTCTAAACTAAAATAGTTTGTACCAAGTATCCAAATACACTAAACTATTATGATCCTCAGGTGTGTGTCTGTGTAATATATTGAATATATATCTAAAATAATTAATATATATTCTTGAGAATATAGGGTCCCAATTGTTAATATCATTGGAAATGTTTATCCATTGGAAACACTGATGAGAAAAAATTATTGATATTTGTATGAATAATTGTAATTATATTTATAGGTATATGCCTAAGGATTATTCTATGTATGAGTCAATGTAAATGAAAATGTCTTGGAATTTTGGATAAATATAGAGAAAGTGGTTTATAATCAATTAAATCCTTATTTATATACTAAAATTATTTGTTGATGTGGAACAAAGGTTTCTAAGGGTAATAAATCTAAAACGGTTGCATTGAGATGGAATCTAACATCACCTAGAGCATGAAAATGGGGTGTGCTATACACCCGCTTTTTACACTCTAGGGGGATAAGATTTGGAAATATACAAAATAATTACATATCATAATAAAAAGTTTAAATGGACTAGGACAATGGATAATTTTTGATAAACCTAAGGTGTAATAGATTAAAGAAGGTTTTAATATTTATAAAAATTAAATGTGGTTTTTCAGGGTTATGTGGTTCCCCACTATTATTAGCACTGATCACCCTATGTTATTTGGTTTTTTTCAATGTCAGGAACCAGAAGGAAATAGGTTAAAATTTAATTAAATATAATTATTGATGATGGTTATATGAATGGGAAGATGAATTGGGTGAAGGATATTCTATTAATTCCAAATTATTTATCATATAACATGATTAACAATAAGAACCTTACCCAACTATTAGACTCACAAATGAAGATACAGAAATAGTTTTTAAAGAATTTGGTTAGTGGAGAACCTGTTGGAAAGAAGATTTTGTTTCTTATATGTTGATAATGTTGGGAGAATAAGTCGTGGGAATGTCTTAGAGGTAAGAGAAGACATTTTGGTGTTGAAAAGAAGAACACAAAGAAATTAACTACAATGAAAACAATGAAAATTTTGATTAATTAAATTGATAATAATAATGGAAACCCTAAGGTATCATCAACTATTGTAACACCCCGAGCTTCCATGATACGCTTCTCATTCAATAATGCAATAGCTTGCATTGTACGCAACTTCGAGTTCTAAAACACCGCAACTAATCAAAGTAGCCGTTATGAATAGTAATAACCACTTTTTAAAATTATATAAATTTTATATTTCAAAATGGTCTTCATTTTTGTATTCATAATATCGAAATTATCCTAAGTTGATTTTTTTTGTAACTTTCTGAGAACTTCCAATTTTTTTGTGAATAGTGAAAAATACTTAAAACAACTTTTTTAATCAAAATAATTTATAGTGATAAATTATACTATTTAGTGGGTTTAATGTATAATTAGAATATATTTTTACCATTTTACCCAATGGTGGTCATTAGAATTAATTTAACATTGAAATTGGACATAAACAATTGCCAATCTTTTGATATAAATTCTTTCTTAAAAACATGCTATTTGTCGTAACAGTGGGAATTAATTATAAAATTAATTAATGAAACTTATATGTTTGGAATTTTGTAAAATAGAAATCATTTTTGAATTCGGAATATCAATTATAGCTTAGGGTGAAATTTTGGCCTTGTTCTGAAAAACATCAATTTTTGATGAATAGTGAAACCACTAAGTGGTAGTTAACTAACTGATTTTTCGTTTAAATGAAATATTACCACTTCTGTGATTTGATTTTCAAAATTCCGAAATACTTGGTTGTCATTAAGAAGTAAAATGTGGTTCAATGAGATTAAAATAATTTTTGGTGAATAGTAACTTTTAAGTTCTTAATCGCGATTAGAGGTAATTAGTGTAGTTTAAGGTAAAAATAATGTTTTAATAATATGAGATGAGCTTGACACTTGTCCTAATACTATTGGATGAGTCATGGACGACCAAGAAAACCCATGGGTCAACTTGGGGACCCCATGGAGCCACATTGGTTGGAAAATGACATTAATATATATTTATTTAATGTTAAAATTAAATTGACACAAACATGAGTTGTTTTACTAAAACAGTTTTTAAGTGGGGTTACACAAGTCCAAAATTTGATTATAAATATTCATTAGAAAGGTAAAACGATTTCCTACATCATAGTATTTTTTTATAATTTTTAGACATTAAATAAATTAAATTAATTATGACATCATTATGATGCAGCGATGACCTCATTATTTAATGATTTAAATAAAATGAAAAGATAATGCAAAATCCAAGGCTTACACTTGTCCAAAGCCTATTGGATGAAGATATTTCGAACCCTTATCACCTTATCCACGAATTATATAAGTGTGGGACCTTTAGAATCCGAAAAGCATTGTATAATAATGTAACATTTCAATCTTTCCAAAAGAGCCCCTCCTCTCCACTTATAAAAGGCCCCCACCTCTCCCACATTATTCACACCTTCAAGCCATTTGGCTCAGCCAAACTCTACCCAAATACTCTCCCAACTTCCCCCTCTTACTCCTAGAAGCCTCACTTTGGGAAGAACTCTTCTCAAGGAAGCCTTTGGCTCAAATCAAAAAGAGTTACCCGATTTTGAGGTAATGTCTTCTCTAACGTTGTTTTGTTTTATTTTTCTTCTCAAACCCCCTAAACTCTTTTTATTCATTTATTTTGTAACAACACCAGTATCCTCAATATACTAGGATGTTGTTATAATAAGTATTCAAGCTACACTTACACACACATACATCTAATGGTTAATGAACATACGGTTTCTGTGGATGGAGAATTTCTGCCTCACGAAACGATGATTGTTCAACACTCATATAACACCTTCAAAGGTGGCCATTAAGATGTCACTATTTTTATATATGATATATAATATGTTTATGTTTTAATTATTATTCTGTATTTATCATTTATGGAATACATTATGATTTCCATTATGGGTAAAACGCGATAATCTCATTTTAGGAAGTGCGGACTACCGCCCCCTCAAAGTGATGTGAATCGTTAATGCCATATGTGGGATGTATAAAGGATGGAGTAAATGATATTATATATGATATTATACTGGAACTATATTATACCTTTATATAATTATGATTTCATTACATTAAATATGAAATAGAAATGAAAGTAGCGTTCATGCGTACATACGGCTTACCGTCTCCATGAATGGTGCATTTCATTTCTTACCTCTAAATATTACGTAATATTATGAATGAATGTATATACAGGATATATATGATATATATGATATCTACATCATGAATATAATTCTGGATATAATGGATATTTCACCACATGAACAACTTGTAATTATAAGAAGGTTATTGTTGACACAAGTACCAAACATCGACAAAACGACCGTTATTAACTTAAATAATTACATAACGTTCATAACATTGTAATAAGTGATATAAAAAGGATAATGAAATTGAAAATGGTTCTTAATAAGGTATATATTAACTCTAGTTTATTATTCAGGAGGTTAAAGAACGGTTGAGTCAAGTTGGACATGAGGTAAGGGAATTTCTTAACTCAACTTCCATTCTTTGGGTTAATCTCCTACTTTCAAATTATGTCATGATATTATTATGTCCTATCTTGTATTTTTACATTATTTATGTGTACTTATAGTGAATACACATAATAGACCTACTTTATAAAAAAATGATCTTTTTAAGGACTTCGTCTCAATCCCCTTTCATTGAAGCATATTTGGTTTTATACACAATATTCTTTTATACGGTGTATAAACCCCTTTGAATTTTACGTTTATTCAAAAGTAATATTTTTTATACGAAGCGTTTTGCTAAACAAAAAAAGGGAATGTTTTTCTTTCCGTACTTATGCGGCGACAACGGCTTCTCCGCCGCCGTGACCATTATTTGAGTTTCGGCTTCCTCTACAAGCCATCATTTTATTAATGAAAAATAAATACAAAGTTTTAACATTATTTTATTTCGGTATTGAAAATGGTTTTGAAAGCGTTTTTATTATATCAATGTGTTGTATTGATATCTTGTGTTTGAAATGTGGAAATGTTTTGTTTCCTTTATGCATGTTTTATGTCATACGATTATGTTATGGTTTATGATATGTTTAAACCTATTCATATTAGGAATGTATTGGACTTAATAAGTGACGGGTGGAGCCCGATATAGCTCCTCGATGCATCGGTAGGTCTCATGAGACAACTAGATGTGGAATTGGCCGAGGCCCTTTCCCAATTTGATTTATGGTTTTGGCTGAGGCCTTAATCATTTTAGACGTCTTGGCTAAGGCCTTGACAAAATGTTTCAGAATGTCCGGCATTATACATTCCCTCATTATGAAAGTGGTTATTGATATTGCATGTGATTATTCGACCAGTAGAATATCCATGTGAATAAGTGAATGGCATTATCTCATTTTACTTTTTCCATATTATGTTGATGTTCAAGTTTAAAAGGCTTTTGTTTTAGTTATACATTGCCTTAAATTTTTATGTTTATTTATGAAAGCTTCCGCAATATTGTTATCCTTACTGAGCATCTGAGCTCACCCCTTTCAATGTTTTAATACTTTCCAGGATGTGAAGAAGTATTTTATGAATGACCTGCAGGGGTAGTCAGAAAGGGATATGAGTGTGGACTATGAAGACCATGTTATTGTAGTTTGTTTACTTTTTGATGTAATGAATGACTTATGAATGTATCTAGTGTTTCCAAGGCTACTAAACTAATCGGTCTTTCGAGACTTGATCTTTTGTGATCATGCCAATGTTCCGAAGTAATGCACCGACTCTAGGTAGCTGGGGTCGGGACGTTACAGTTGGTATCAGAGGCTGTTTAGTACTAACCTTGGAAGCTAGATTTAGATAAACTATGATTAGATCACATAGCCCGAAGATAGACTTTGAGGATTAGTATAGAAGAACTTCCTAGAATTTTGGTATTGTAGAGAAGTTGTGAGTTTTCCGAGCAATACATCCCTGTCTGGATACGAGCAGGTAGAGGCAGCTCTGGCACAGATGTACCTAGGGTTAAAACCCGAAAACACTGCTTTGAGCTAGACTCGAACGGGAACTGGTGCACGACAACGGGCCTTGTTGCACTCTTGGTTACGACACTCCCAGGGGATATGCTTAGGATAATTCTCATTTTCTTTACAAACCACTATGAGGGGTTATGAGTATATACAGTATCAAAGAAAACCTTTTTATGATTATGGATTATATCCATAAATAGTCCAATTAATGTTAAGTATTTTATAAGTGTGGAATTATATATTTTGATTCATAAACTAATCTAGTTATGCCATTGTTTAGAAATGGCGCCTAGTGGAAGAAATGGAAACCGTGTCAATGCGCACACTCCATGTAGGGATTGCCCTCCTGCTCAAGATAATTATAGTGTGGCTGGTGATGCAACTGGTTCTGATCATCTAATCACCATACTGGGACAACTTACTCAGGTTATGAATAATAACCTTACTCGTATGGAGCACCCTGATCCGCAACGTGGAGGATCAATGCTAGACCGTTTCATAAGGCAATAACCACCAACCTTCAATGGGAGTACAAATCCTATATTAGCTGAGCAATGGATAAATTCCTTAGAGAAAATATTGCATGCCTTGGAGAGTAGTGAAATGGAGAAGGTTGTCATGGCAGTTTACCGCCTCACTGGAGATGCCGATCAGTGGTGGTCGTTGATTCAAAACACAAAGGAAGATGACGACGTATCAAATATGTAATGGAGGGAGTTCAAAGAGCTTCTCTTAGAAAAATACTTTCCTCGTGACCATCGAGCAGATATGGAAAGGCAATTTCTGAGTTTGAGGCAGAAGGAGGATGAGAATGTCGAAAAGTATGAGGCTAACTTTACAAGGTTAGTGAGGCATGCTGCCGATTATATACGTAACCCAAGGAGTAAGATTGATCATTTATTTGATGGGTTAAAACCATTTCTCCGTCGAGCATTAGTATCACAATACTTCTCATCATACGAAGATAATGTCTCATGTGCTATCAAGACAGAAAAGTAATTCTCTAAGTCTTATAACAACAAAGTAAAGCAAGAGAAGAAGAGAACGGTGGAACAAGAGACAGATAAAGGGAAAAAGGGAAAGAAGGATTTTCCATTATGTGATAATTGTGGGAAGAATCACCCTGGTACTTGCCTAAAAGGAATGGGAGTTTGTTATAAATGTGGAGAAAAGGGTCACCAGGCTCATGATTGCAAGGGAAAGAAAGAGGCTGTCAAAGTTGAATGCTACAATTGTAGGGAAATGGGGCATTATGAAAATGAATGTCCTAAGCGTCAGGGAAAATTACCTCAGAAAAGGACAAGGGATCAAGGACAATCTTATGCTATTACTACAGTTGAGGTAGAATAACTAATGTATTGGTGCTTTTGGGCTCATGGATTATATTATGGTTATTAGAATAATGTGATATATATATAAGGATTGTACTGCAGTACTTGTTGATTTCAGTAAGGTTTTAATATGATGAAGGTAATTATATTTTTAGTATGTGACAATAAGAGAAACATTACTTTGTTTGGGGAATCTGATAAATTGATTTTGGAATTTAGAGACCTTTTAGAGAAAGTCTGGACGGAGGTATTTTGGATAACTATTAAGGTTGGAATGGATTAAGTTGAACCATGGATAGTATTGTTTAAGGATAAATCATTTATGAAGATTATTTTTGGAATATTATGATACTATAGTTTTAGGAAAAGGACAACCTGCAGGGTGGGGCATAACCCGTCGCGTCGGACAAAGCTGCAGGAATCGAACCCACAACCATAGTGCGACAAGCCTTTATTTCCTACCACTAGCCTACAGGAAGTCCCCAGTTATTACAAAATAATTTTACCAATCTAAATGGTATGTGTTAACATTTTGAACCTTATACAATTAGGATAAGTATAATATTTTTGAGTTCTATTATCTTTTTGAGTGAAAGATGAGTTGAAGGATGAAACTCTAATTGTCAAGCATAAATATATATATACCTATATCTTATTCAAAGAATAAATTAATTCTTAAACTTTAGTAAAGGGATATTAAAACAAAAAATGTGTTATCCTAATACCTTATGTCTTGTTGAACTGTTGATATTTTAAATCAACAAAGATTGAAGTCTTTGAGGCCGTAAATTTGATAGTTGATTGTGATTGATGACCTCAATCACTCCCTACAAATATTTACGTTTTCCCTCCAATTATATGTCTCTAATTTCCACCAATTTTCTCCTAATCGAGATCATAATTGGGTGGTGAGTTTTTCATTTCCCTTTCCCTCTTCTTAAGGCTAAATTTTATTAATCTTATTTCCGATTTGGGTTTTCCTCAAAGGTATTTTCTCTTTTCAACCTTTTACTTTCAAAGAAAAATTTCAAATTACGAGGACAAAATTTATTGAAGGAGGGGAGAATGTAACACCCCGAGCTTCCATGATACGCTTCTCATTCAATAATGCAATTGCTTGCATTTTATGCAACTTCGAGTTCTAAAACACCGTGACTAATCAAAGTAGTTGTTATGAATAGTAATAACCACTTTTTAAAATTATAGAAATTTTATATTTCAAAATGGACTTCATTTTTGTATTCGTAATATCGTAATTATCCTAAGTTGAATTTTTTTGTAACTTTCTGAGAACTTCCAATTTTTTTTATGAATAGTGAAAAATACTTAAAACAACTTTTTTAATCAAAATAATTTATAGTGATAAATTATACTATTTAGTGGGTTTAATGTATAATTAGAATATATTTTTACCATTTTACCCAATGGTGGTCATTAGAATTAATTTTACATTGAAATTGGACATAAACAATTGCCAATCTTTTGATATAAATTCTTTCTTAAAAACACGCTATTTGTCGTAACAGCGGGAATTAATTATAAAATTAATTAATGCAACTTATATGTTTTGAATTTTGTAAAATAGACATCATTTTTGAATTCGGAATATCAATTATAGGTTAGGGTGAAATTTTGGCCTTGTTCTGAAAAACTTCAATTTTTGATGAATAGTGAAACCACTAAGTGGTAGTTAAATAACTGATTTTTCGTTTAAATGAAATATTACCACTTCTGTGATTTGATTTTCAAAAATACGAGATACATGGTTTTTATTAAGAAGTAAAATGTGGTTCAATGAGATTAAAATAATTTTTGGTGAATAGTAACTTTTAAGTTCTTAATCGCGATTAGAGGTAATTAGTGTAGTTTAAGGTAAAAATAATGTTCTAATAATATGAGATGAGCTTGAAACTTGTCCTACTCCTATTGGATGAGTCATGGACGACCAAGACAACCCATGGGTCAACTTGGGGACCCCATGGAGCCACATTGGTTGGAAAATGACATTAATATATATTTATTTAATGTTAAAATTAAATTGACACAAACATGAGTTGTTTTACTAAAACAGTTTTTAAGTGGGGTTACACAAGTCCAAATTTTGATTATAAATATTCATTAAAAAGATAAAAAGCTTTCCTACATCATAGTATTTTTTTTATAATTTTTATACATTAAATAAATTAAATTAATTATGACATCATTATGATGCAGCGATGACCTCATTATTTAATGATTTAAATAAAATGAGAAGATAATGAAAAATCCAAGGCCTAAACTTGTCCAAATCCTATTGGATGAAGATATTTCGAACCCTTATCACCATATCCATGAATTATATAAGTGTGGGACCTTTAGAATCTGAAAAGCATTGTATAATAATGTAACATTTCAATCTTTCCAAAAGAGCCCCTCCTCTCCACTTATAAAAGGCCCCCACCTCTCCCACCTTATTCACACCTTCAAGCCATTTGGCTCGGACAACATCTGCCCAAATACTCTCCCAACTTCCCCCTATTACTCCTAGAATCATCACTTTGGGCATAACTCTTCTCAAGGAAGCCTTTGGCTCAAATCAAAAAGAGTTACCCGATTTTGAGGTAATGTCTTCTCTAATGTTGTTTTGTTTTATTTTTCTTCTCAAACCCACTAAACTCTTTTTATTCATTTCTTTTGTAACAACACCAGTATCCTCAATATACTAGGATGTTGTTATAATAAGGATTCGAGATAGACTTACACACACATACATCTAATGGTTAATGAACATACGGTTTCTGTGGATGGCGAATTTCTGCCTCACGAAACGATGATTGTTCAACACTCATATAACACCTTCAAAGGTGGCCATTAAGATGTCACTATTTTTATATATGATATATAATATGTTTATGTTTTAATTATTCTTATGTATTTCTCATTTATGGAATACTTTATGATTTCCATTATGGGAAAAACGCGATAATCTCATTTTAGGAAGTGCGGACTACCGCCCCCTAAAAGTGATGTGAATCATTAATGCCATATGTGGGATGTATAAAGGATAGAGTAAATGATATTATATATGATATTATACTGGAACTATATTATACCTTTATATAATTATGATTTCATTACATTAAATAAGAAATAGAAATGAAAGTAGCGTTCATGCGTACGTACGTCTTACCGTCTCCATGAACGGTGCATTTCATTTCTTACCTCTAAATGTTACATAATATTATGAATGAATGTATATACGGGATATATATGATATATATGATATCTACATCATGAATATAATTCTGGATATAATGGATATTTCACCACATGAACAACTTGTAATTATAAGAAGGTTATTGTTGACACAAGTACCAAAGATCGACAAAACGACCATTATTAACTTAAATAATTACATAACGTTCATAACATTGTAATAAGTGATATAAAAAGGATAATGAAATTGAAAATGGTTCTTAATAAGGTAGATATTAACTCTAGTTTATTATTCAGGAGGTTAAATAATGGTTGAGTCAAGTCGGACATGAGGTAAGGGAATTTCTTAACCCAACTTCCATACTTTGGGTTAATCTCCTACTTTCAAATTATGTCATGATATTATTATGTCCTATCTTGTATTTTTACATTATTTATGTGTACTTATAGTGAATACACATAATAGACCTACTTTATAAAAAAATGATTTTTTAAGGACTTCGTCTCAATCCCCTTTCATTGAGGCATATTTGGTTTTATACACAACTTTCTTTTATACGGTGTATAAACCCCTTTGAAATTTAAATTTATTCAAAAGGAATATTTTTTATACGAAGCGTTTTGCTAAACGAAAAAAGGGAATGTTTTTCTTTCCGTACTTATGTGGCGACAACAGCTTCTCCGCCGTCGTGACGATTATTTGAGTTTCGGCTTCCTCTACAAGCCATCATTTTTTTAATGAAAAATAAATACAAAGTTTTAACATTATTTTATTTCGGTATTGAAAATGGTTTTGAAAGCGTTTTTATTATATCAATGTGTTGTATTGATATCTTGTGTTTGAAATGTGGAAATGTTTTGTTTTCATTATGCATGTTTTATGTGATCCGATTATGTTATGGTTTATGATATATTTAAACCTATTCATATGAGGAATGTATTGGATTTAATAAGTGACGGGTGGAGCCTGATATAGCTCCTCGATGCATCGGTAGGTCTCATGAGACAACTAGACGTGGAATTGGCAGAGGCCCTTTCCCAATTTGATTTATGGTTTTGGCCGAGGCCCTAATCATTTTAGACGTCTTGGCCGAGGCCTTGAAAAAATGTTTCAGAATGTCCGGCATTATACATTCCCTCATTATGAAAGTGGTTATTGATATTTCATGTGATTATTCGACCAGTAGAATATCCATGTGAATAAGTGAATGGAATTATCTCATTTTACTTTTTCCATATTATGTTGATGTTCAAGTTTAAAAGGCTTTTTTTTTAGTTATACATTGCCTTAAATTTTTATGTTTATTTATGAAAGCTTCCGCAATATTGTTATCCTTACTGAGCATCTGAGCTCACCCCTTTCAATGTTTTAATACTTTCCAGGATGTGAAGAAGTATTTTATGAACGACCTGCAGGGGTAGTCAGAAAGGGATATGAGTGTGGACTATGAAGACCATGTTGTTATAGTTTGTTTACTTTTTTGATGTAATGAAAGACTTATGAATGTATCTAGTTTTTCCAAGGCTACTAAACTAATCGGTCTTTCGAGACTTGATATTTTGTGATCATGCCAATGTTACGAAGTAATGAATCGACTCTGGGTAGCTGGGGTCGGGGCGTTACAACTATTGAATGTTTTAATTATGTAATATAAAATAAATATGAAAATAGTTGTCTCTGGTTAAAATATTGGGAAGTAAATCATGGAAAGTGGAGTGAGTAATGGTTATACTGCTGATGGTGAAGAGACCATGAATAACATGTAAAAGGTACGGGAATCTATAATAGTACTATTTACATTAATTGTAAGAATGATGATAAAATTGAGGCTGGGGAATATTATTAAATGATTCATATTTCATATTATAGAAAAGTTGTATTACCAAATAATATAGTGAAGCCTAGTTAATTGTTTATTAATGGAGTGGAATGATTAAAGTTACAATATATTGTAATTCAAGAATTACATTTTATGAATAATGAAATATATTAGTATTGTTCTATAAAATAATTTAATTAATAAAATTCAAGAATATGATTAATGGTACTGATGACCATTAAAATAGACTTATTGTAAAGGTAATATTGTGTTTAAGTCATATTATTAAGAGAATATAAAAATTAATATGTTCTTTTGGATGAGAAAATGGTGTTTAGATTAGATAAATGGGTGATTATAAATATAAATTAAATTTTATTATATTGAGGACCATTGAAATGATAAAGGATTTGTTGAGAATGTGGTTTATGTTATCATTGATGGAGTTTAATACATTATTGGAACTAGGGAATATGGTCAATAACCGATGGTTTTATTCTTGTATTAAGGAAGCATAAATGTGTTCATTGAGTTTTTATGATAATTCTGGATATTAAAAAGGTAATAGAGAATATACAACCAAGGTATTAAAATATATTTCATGTGACAATTAAGAGATGCTTGATGATACGTTGATGATTAGTATTATGTTGGTTTGAGATATTTTGGTACATTATTTATAAATTATGAATTTTTGAGCGTTCATATGGAAAAAAACATGTGGATTGGTTTTTGTTTAACATTGGAATGGGTTTTACATAGTAAAGTATAACTTCACTATATGACGATTTAACAATATTGGATAAACAGTGTTATCCATTTTTAACTAGTGATAGAAGGAATAAATTATCATAATATTATGGACCTTATTTAGTTCATAGGACATTAAAAATTAATCTCTTCTAGTAATAGATGATGTGAGATTTAATCAAGGAACAACCAATGGATGATATTGTGCATATGAAATAGAAATATATCAAGTAATTACATTTTTATACATTATCCAAATTGAAAAAAATTCCCCAATATTAGGAAAATAATATTGAAATAAAAATTTATACTATTTTAATTATTATTATTTATATTAACAACCTTTATCTTTCCTCATTTTTTTATGGATTTGTGGTCAGTAGATTTCTCCTGACTATGTTCTCTATCACTCCATATATGTATTTCAGTTTTAGATTTCACTTTTATGACCTTGTTTTCAAATCCAACCTATGTTATTATATTTGTAAACCTAGTATTTGTTATTCTATATTAATTTCTCGCATACCATTATTTTTCTCAAGAGGATTTTTTATTAACTATTTTTACAATGTGGTTTTCCATAAAAAAATTTATAAATGTTAAAATGTTGATGACGACATGAATTTTCAGTGAGAAATTAATTTTAATGGGTGGATAATGTAACCACCTGAGATATTGGGAAATAATTATTTAATAGAATTAACTTAATCTTTTTGATAGTTTTCATTGTATATATCTTTGAGTCAAGAATGTATTACTTGAAATCCTGATATTAAACAAAATATGACGTATATTAAAAAATTATTATATAAAATTACAATTATCCCATACCCGTTTGAATGGTTTGTATAGATAGAATTAAATAAATTATGAAAATATATAGCTTATGCATTTATAAAAAATTCATTCATTGGTGATTAATTAATAAGTGACTAAAATAAAAACAATTTAATAATAAAGGAAACATTTTTTTTCAAAAAACATTATTTAAGTAAAAAACACATCTTAGATCTATAAATTTATAAAAACCAAATTTGTGGAATGTTTTTTATTTGAAATTTATATATAATATATTAAATAAAGTATTTATCATTCATATTAAGTTTATTCTATAGAAGTGATAGGAATAAATCAAATTTTACACTTAAAACATTATTTTTCAAAAAAGAATATTTCTTTTTGTTTCATGAATGTTTATTTAAAAAATTATAATAATTTTATAAAATTTATTTCTAAAAAATTAAATAAAAATTTCAAAAGAAAACTCAGGGGAAATTTCGATTATTTTTTAAAAGGTTTAAAAAATTTTATGTATAGTGTAAAATACTAAATTTTCATCAAAAAATGTTATTTTTCTTAAATTATTTATAAACATATATTTTAGTGTAAAAGGGCTTAAAATTATCCTTAGTTATATATTATATAAACTAATAATATTTAGGTAATTTTTATAATTTTGATGTTTAATTTTTATATAAAAACATTATTAACTTTTGAATATTTACTCTGATAAACCCTCTTTCTCGACATGTCTATGTGATTAATGTGAGGACAAAAATTTACATTTATGTGAACTAAATTTGGAAAAATGGATTCCATATTTTAAATAATAATAATTTATCTCATTTAATATATTAATGTTAATTTTTGACATAATTGAATACTGAATATAGTAAAAATATATTACCATATTTAATGAAAAAATAGGTTTATCATGGGTCAAAATAAATGGCTAAGGGTTAAAATGACCAAAAAATTAGATGAAATATATTTTAGGGACATATTTCAACCATATAAAGACTAATTATATATATTAATCCTTTTGGAGACTTTTTTAATAATAAAAACATGGGTGGACAATATATTTTTCAAAAAATTATAGGTCTGCGACTCACATCACTTATATAAGGCCACCCACCCTTCTCACATATTCACCCCATAAAATAATTTTTTATCTTCCAATACATTTTAAAATTACAATAAAACATCCATCCTCTCATAATTGAAGAATTATTTTGGGTATAAATTGAACTAAGAATGGATTTTTTGACAATCCTAAGGAGGCATCCTAAAAAAGATGTAATGTTCCTCAACGAGCGTTTTTATTTTATTTCTTCCTACACCTACATCAATTACAATTATAAAAATATGATATAAAAAACTATAAGTATTACATATAATGATATGATATTATGTTATGTTAATGACCTAAAACCATCCCCATATCCATCAAATGGGTTTTGAAATCATAATTTCTGTGTATGGCGGGCTACCGCTATGGAAACTAATGGCATTCGTTCTTCCATTACCACCTCTCGTAGTTGAGTATAATGACGAATAAAAAGTATATATATATGATATTTAGGACATATTTACACCTATAATGTGATTATATCATATATAAATTTTTAATTTCTATTTTTTAGGGTAACATCACTCGTTTATATGGAAAACTTTTGCATCGTGAAGTGATGTTATTAATTTTCACTAAGGCGTTACATGGAATATAATAAGGACAATATTAATTAATATATGAGATATAAATTAAATAATAATTATACTAATCCAATAATTATTCTTTTTTAAATATAATATATCATTTTATTTCTTACATTTTTCACTCACTAAAAGATGATATTGTCGTTCACGTAAATGTGGAATACCATAGTCATGATGTGATGTTACTCTCTATTTTCATCGCCATGCCACATGGATGAGATGTATAATTATACTTAAATAAATATTATTTTATGTACTATATTATTATTATTTTTAATTAATATAATATTTTACTTACCACTTTCCCTTAATTATTATTGAAAAATGGAAATATTACTCATCTGTACGTAAGAACTACCGTCTCTATGATCATAACGTACCTTATTTCTCAAAAAAATCTTTCAGGATTGGTCATAATAGATTAACACATGTATAAATACAGTAATTATTTACTTATTATTATTACTATTTATATGATTAAAACCCAATAAATTTAATGAGAACAATAATAATAAATAAAATTATACAAGAAAAACAAAGCAGTTATTGCAAGAAAATGATTTTAACAAGGACCTCATAATAAGGGGTAATAAATGTTCATAATTAAATCATATATTGTATAATATATATTATTATTTTTCATTAATAGAAGTTTAATAAAATTATATTTATTTGACATGAGTTTTGAACGAGTATGAAATAATATGAGACTTACACTAAAAGAATTAATGTCTCACTCTTATTTCTAGGAGACAAATAAAAATCCATAACAAATTTATTTTATGTGATGTATATACCTCCTGATAAATATAGAATATCAAGAATATACTAATTTAAATAATATTTAATATTTAATTTTGTGTTATACATTAATGGATCTTCAATTTACAAATATTACTAAAGAGGAAATGGATTTCCATCTATGACGTCCCAGACCTGAATTCCACCTAATGGGTGCTCTAACTATTAGATGTCACAAAGTTTCATTAGAGTTTTTTATTTTAACTTACTATTTATATAAATATATTGGTTATTAGAAACACTTTGTACTTGGTCACAAGACATTATTGGGTGTCTTGAACCCATGTTCGGTGTAAAATCCAAGTTACCAAAAGTTATAATTGTTGTTCTTTGTTTCCTTTTACAGTTGACATTATTTAACTATTGGGTGATGCAAATGTTTTTTATAATTTTTTATTATTACTCTATTTGAGGATTTTCATTCATCCTTGGATAAATGATAATATGGAAAGGATCATAGTTATATGCATCATAATAGGCACCTAGAAATCACATTTCATTCATATTGCCATGCCACATAAGGAAATTTCACTTCTTTACATTTCTTGATATTCATATGATTGTTGAGTGATGATTTGATAGTTAGATTATGCTTGTATTATCCTTGGTTGAGACTGAGTGATTTTATATCTCAATTCATGAGGTGTATGGGCCCTCATGGGTTGTGATGAGTAATTTACTGAGTCGATCCATCATTCTCTAAATAAATGGGTCTTGTTTATAGTGAGAAAGTGTATGGGATCTGATTCAACGAAAATGGATATCCATTTTAATGTGAGTCATTAAATATAAAATGAATTGGTTGCATACTAATTTCCCACCTTTTTATGTTTATGAAAGGTAAATGAGTGAACCCGGTAATTAAATGTAAAATGAAATGAAACTTATATATGATAATTTATAGATACATGGTTGTCTAAGTGGGTAGTTTGGGTATTGTACCTTGGGTAGTGAGTTTTCATATGTTAATATTCTTCTAGGGATGCTGTAATTCTTCTTAATATTGTTCTAAGGCATGTCTTGGCATTTGTAGACAAATTATGCCACAACATATTCATATTGTATGCCAGGAGGGTGGTGACAACCAGTCTCCAAATGTGATGGACCATGAGCCAACACTTTTACATCCATGAGTTCCACTTATAGAACCACATATTGTACCTAATATGGGAACTGATGCCCATGTTCATGATAGTTTCCTATGTCTGATTCAATCCATGCATGGTGATCCATATCTTGCCCCTATAATGGCTAATTTGACTTGTGAGTTCCAACAGAAGTATCCTTCACCCTTATCAAGGTATGGTGTTCCTATAGATACTGAGTCTTAGATAGAATATACCCAATATACATATGAGAATATAAATATTCTTATAGGAAAGAGGTTCATTATTTCCACATACATGCTTCGAGATTTGGAAATATGTGTGTGGGGTGTGGTTACCCAGGATTGTCATCATAAAAGGGATGTAATAGGTTGATTTCTAGATTGCTTTCTATGATTAGTTCTTTCCTAAAACATTGAGAGATGATAGGGATAGAGAGTTTATGAATCTATAGTAGGGTTATATGTCATTCATGGAGTATTCAGTGCATTTCACAGAGTGTTAGTACTTTGCATTACTTTTAGTTGGTGGTGAGATTTTGCGTACTATATGATTTGAAAATGGGCTCCAGTACACCATCCATATGTAGGTGAATGTCTTTAACTTTCCTAATTTTTCTGAGATAATCAATCAGGAACTTATCATTGAGCGAAACATAGTGGATAGAAATTGTACTGATTATAGAGGACCAGTGCCGCATTAGTCATGTAGTTCTTCTGGAGAGAGGAATCATTCCCTCAAGGTTTCTCATCAAGGAAGTGACAACCTGAGTGCCCATTTAGTTAGCTCTAGAATTTGTGATCAATGCGAATGATAGGTACATTAGAAGCCTTAGTGTGATCGAGACCAACTAGAGTGTAAGACTTGTGGTTGTATAGGGAAACATCAGCATTTCTATAGTATGTTTCCATGATCTTTCAGTAAAAATGGATCAACACCAAATCCACCTTCAAGAGTGAGTTCGTTTACGCCATGTCAGGCGAGGAGTTTGAATAGTACTAGTTGCTCTGGTAAAGGAAGAGTTTTTGTTCATGGTAGCCAGACTGCAGATCACCATTAGCACCAATAAAGAAATAATAATCATGATATTTTATCTGTTTCATAAGTATATGCATCAAGTGAATTGAATGAAAAACAGCTGATACACAAGAATTAGGCTATGTGACCATCTAATGTACAAGGTACTATTCTTGTGGAATCTACTATAGTATCTAATTTATTTGATATAGGCGGTTCGAACTCTATTAAATTTGTATATATCATGGAGAGTCTTGGTTTTGTGTTACAATATTACAATGGTGTAATGAACCTAGATACACTATTTTGTGTAGGAATAGAGGGTATGTGCTAGTGTAGGGACTTTCCACTTTAGTTGGGAATATTCCTTTTTTTATGAAACCACATTGTTCTCATAATGAAAGGCTTAAATTTCATTCTTGGGATGGATTGGATTGTTCAGTATCATGATTTTGAAGACTGATATTATCACAAGGTATCATTTACATCATCATAGGGAAGTAGTTATCAACATAAGTGTGAGTGGGATGTCCAGGTAGCTGGAGATGGACTATAGCATCATGGTCTAGGTGTAGTGACTGATCATATGGAAAATCAATTTATAGAGGATTGGTGTTTTTGAAATGTTTATTTCCCTTCAGTAGTGGATAATTTTAGGGTTGTTTTTCACAATGATTTTTCTGGCCTACCTCCTAAGAGATATGTATAAGTTACCATCACACTCGTTCCTGGTGTAGCTCTAGTGTCCATTACTCTATATAGGATGGAACCAACTGATCTTTAGGATCTCAAGAAACTTTTACTGGATTTAGAGGTCAAATTATTTATATGACCTCGTGCTTCTTCTTTGGGGTTTCCCATGCTTTTCTTCAAAAAGGTAGATAGGACCTTACGTCAATGGATGGATTACAGAATGTTGAACCATATTATAGTCAATAAATAATATCTAATACCTTGAATAGATTACCTCTTTGACCCACACTAGGGATATATGGTCTTCATTAAGATCAACCTGAGATCATTAGGTGTGAGTTAAGTAGTTAGAAAAACAGTGTACAACTTTCTATTGTAGGTATGGTCTTTATGCATACCTTGTTATGTTGTTCGGTCTTACAAATGTTCCCTACATTTTCTTTTCACTGATTAACGGGTAGTTCCACCCATATTTGTATTTTTTTCGTGGTATTTATGTACAACATGTTATTTTATTCTCACACTAGTATTGACCATAACAAACATGATGAGAACGTTTTGATTACACTGAGATGGAATTATATTTACACCATGTTTTCTAACTTCCACTAATGGATAAACATTGTTCACTTAAAGGGTCATATAATATCAGAATTAGGTGTATCTATTGACCTATAAATGGATAGTGTTATAGTTTCTTGGGACAATCCCTAGAACAAGTTTGATATATAGAGTTTTTTTAGGGCTATATAGACAATACAAGTGTTTCATAAAGAACTTTTCTTTTCTAAATTCACCACTTACTGGTCATAAGATGAAGGGTGACAAGTCCTTTGGACAGAAGAATGGGAGAGAGATATTCCAAATATTAAAGGGAGGCTTGTATCAGCACCTATTTGGAGTCTTCCATAGCCAGAAATAGGCTATAATGTCTTCTATGATACATCAGACATCAGTCAAGGAGTAGTGATGATGCATGATGAAAGAGTGGTTGCATACAAATCATGGAAGTTGAGGACTCATGAGACAAATTACCTAATGCACAACCTTGTACTAGCAACAGTTCTGCATGCCTTATGATACAAGAGAAACAATCTTTTGGGTGAGTGATTTGTGGTGCACATAGACTACAAGATCCTCAAATATTCTTCTCTCTACAAGAATTGAACCTTAAATAGAGAATATGGGTCTAATATCTACAATACATTGATTTTGAGCTTTCGTATACACCTAGGAAGGTAAATGTAGTTGTCGATTTACTAAGTCAGAAAACTCAAACACATGTCATATGTGAAGATAGTAATGAATGTAAGTTAATATCCCTCTTTTCGGAGCTGCATCTAGAGTTTCATGATAATAATGATTAATCTTATCTCACATAATTTATAGTTACATCATCCATCCTTGAGAAGGTTAATGGTACATAGTTTTTGATATCTTGATGGTTTGGTTCTCTGTGATATTTTATTAAAAGATAACCCTCCTCCAGATTGATCTGCAGATAGAGACGATGTCCTATATCTATGTGGACATATCCGGGATCCTACAAATATGATCGATGATTTGATGAAATAGTCCCACACATATTAGTGTGTATTTATTCAAGGAATCTTGAAGATTTATCGATATATGTGACACCATTATTGGTTTCCTAGTATTAAAATCCATATAGAAGGCTTTATCACTAAGTGTTCCACTAGTCAGTAGGTGAAGGTGGATCAGGAGAGACCTATGAGATTGTTACAACAAATTCTCATCTTAGAAATTAAATGGAAAGATGATTCCATGGATTTTGTATTTGGAATGCCAAGGTTTCCAAGGGGTAGAGATTCGATATGGTTATTTATTGGATGACTAATGAAATCAAACAACTTTATTCCTATTCAAGTGTCATTATTAGTGGATGATATGGGAAAATTGTAGGTTTGTGATGTCATATGACTAAGTGGGATTAATCGTACTATTTTTTCATATAGGTATGTTTATATCATTTCATGGTTCTGGAAGGGATTGTAAAAGGCTATGGGAACACAATTTCTTCTAATCACATCATCTCACCCTCCTATCAATAGAGAATTGTAATGGATAATAATTGTTTTAGGGGATATTCTCCAAGATATTGTGATTGATTTTGATAGTTCATGGGAGAAACATATCCCTCTTGTCGAGTTCATATATAATAACCACTTACAGAAAAATAATAAAGATGGATACATTTCATTCCTTATATGGTAGGCCATGACGTTCACCATTATGCTATCTAAAGGTAGGTGAAGAAGAACTATTTAGTCATTGTATCATTCAAGAGACATCAGTACAGGTTTATCTTATTTGAAGATGTACAACCGCTACACTGTCGAGATCGAAATCTTATGTCGATCTCTATCAATGACCTCTAGAGTTTAAGGTTAGATATCATGTCTTTTTGGGGTGTCACCCAGGCTAGAGAAAATACAGTTACGGAAGGAAGGGAATCTATCTCCTTAGTATGTAGGGCCATTTGGGATTATAGAGGGAATTAGGCTGATATCCTATCGGGTGGAACTACATCATAGGTATCGTTCCATGAATGATGTCTTCTAGGTTTCATAGCTTTTCCAGAATCATGATGAACCATATCATATCATTGATACTATAGAATTTGAGTTAGATTCTAATGTTACCTTTGTGGCGTATCCAATATGCATTGTCGATCGGAGTACAAAGGTTCTCTGAGGATGGTATATCCCTCTAGTATTATTGATATGGATCATGGAAACCTAAAGGGTGAGACATAGAAGCAGGAGGTCAAAATACAAGCTTAGTGGCCAAAATTTATCTCACACAGTGTTTCTACACCAATGGAAGGTGAACTCGGAGACAAGTTATTTTAAGGAGAAAGAATGTAAGAACTTGTTCATTAACTCATGCATGGATCCATTAATTTTCAATATAATTTCTTATATATAACCTTTTTTGGATTCCTTTTCAGTTGGTAAAGGTCTGAAGGGTCTCTGGGGCTTTTCATATCCCATAACACATCCTTTTGGGAAAACTGACCAAGTCCCATGGTTGGTGCACGGTCGGTGCACCATTTTCCTAACAGTGATGATGGTGTTTTTTTGGATAGAGCCACCTCACACGGTTGGAAAAAGGATTTGTATCCTAACCATGCATGTTCCCATTCGTCCAAGGTAACCATGCATGGTTTTCACATTGTTTTTCAAATAGTGTGGAAAACCCGTACAGATGCATTTTTTAGGGTAGATTATCCTTTTTTGACCTTAATGATATAATTAGATCCCTCTTTCATCCCTAATCTAAGAAATAGTAGGATTAATCAGTATATATCTCAAATTGGTTCCTTTTTAAGGCCAAATATTGGGATTGAATTATCTCCTTTTTTTGGGATCTATTCAATCTTATGTTTTTCATGTTGGATGCGCCATGATAAGTAGTCGAGTCTATTTAATTATTTCCTATTCTCTCTTTCCCTTGACCTCTTTATCAAGGTGTGAGTGTTTTTTCACTTTTCATATATCTAATCTGATCCTAGCCGAATCAAGGGACAATACCAGAGGTGGATATTCATCCAAGCCTATTTTAGGTGGTCTATAACTCATCCCTCAAGTTCATTGATTTTGTAATTGTCTAGTGTGGCCCACTGATTTCATATAGTTACATTTTTATAACTTGTATTCCATGATTATAATCATTAGAACTATATGGATATTATCTTTTAAAATATGTGATTAATTTTTGGTGGTTATGATAACAACTTCATCCATCCCTTGTATGATGTTATTCTATAATTTGGTTTTTAGTATTTGACATGTTTGATCCACTATTCGAGTGTGACTTTTCATGACCATTATAAGGGTATGTTTATATATATTAAATTGAATGATTTATATTTTAAAGTGCATAATTTCAAGTACTATGTATTCTTACCACTTAACCGGCCTAAGGTAAGTTCTTAATCGATAATAAAATGGGAATAAAAAATGGCATGTATACTAAGTATATGACTTGAATAGATTAAATCTGAAAGAATAATAGTTTGTATGTTTGTATCACCCCTTAATAAATTATTTGAAGGTAGTAGAATGAACTTGAATTATTTAATTACACTTAAATAGAATTAATGAGGGTTGATTCTACATGGACTTGTCACACTAATGAAAGGAAAGGCTTGGACCAGATATACATATTGACTAATAAATGTTTCCTGATACTTGACCATACCACACTAATGAAAGGAAAGGCTTAAAAAAATGAAATATTACATGAAATCATAATCAAATCAGAATGTACGGACTCGATATTTCCATCGATTATAATTGGATATTTCCATAAGCACTCAGCAACCCCATTCAGATTCAAGGATACAACATTATTAGGTTGAGACCCATCTAGATCCCAATCCTTGTCTATTTTTTGGACGCCCGGTATGACACCGTTGGATCCCATACAAATTATCATTAGATTCCTTGGAAACACTCCCTTGATCCATCATTGACATGTAGGTTCCATGGTCAAAGTCCATCTTTCCCTATAATTTTCATGCCCTATTTTACATTGGATGAACTCCAACGACTCGGTAGGAATCTCATTTTCAAATTCATTAGACTATGATCCTCGAATAACAATATTACCCAATTCCGAGATACATTTATTACTTATTAAAAACCCATTGAGGTCAAATTCACCATGTTTTTTTGCCATGGGGCTTCACTATTAAATATCATTACATGTTTTATTATTACAACTTAGAGTCTTTTCAAATGATAATTTGTGACTTTTTAATAAATTGGTAATAAAAAAATAATATGTTTTTTACATGTTCATACACCAGCCAAGGGCTGAATCAGGTACTTGGGGTATTTAGTTACATTGTACTACATTACCTTAAATATGTATTATTTCACACTGTTATATTTACATTACACATGATATATTTTATAGACACCATTGGTGGTGGCCCACTGAGATTTCTCTCAGACCCACTATGTGCGCCATTCAGTATCTGGAGTAGATTAGATGGTTACAGGTGTTGAAAAATGGAAGGATGTGACTTCAAAAACATTATTTCTAGTGTTTTATTATGGAGGTTGATAGTAGATGATCTATTCAGAGATCAGGATGATTTGGATGGTCATTTATTTCATTTATACTTATGTGAAACAAGTTATATCTGATATCTTGTATCCATTTTTTCTAGGTTTCTAGTGACATGACATATCATTAGTTAATGGATGTTATTCCAGTTGTTTCAATTATTGTTACTAATGTATCTATTTTCCATATTCCATTTTTTACTTATATTACTTCATATGTTTACCTCTGTTTATGATCATGTGTCACACTAAACTTTGGTAATGAGGGCATAGTGTCCCCATGAACACACCCAACGCCCATACTGCTAGTTAGTAGCCTCTAGAGTTTGGCGAGATGTTCTTGAGGCTATATGACCCAATGGGCTTGGGGCATCCATTATGTGGAATTTAGTTCCATGATGTCATTCCATCTCACATTTATTATCATTGAGACACTATCCATATTCACCTTAATTTTATTTTATGTGGTGTACATAATTCTAATGAATGTATTATACTGTTATTATTATTCATATTATCATGTGTAATTTAATATCAATTCAATAATATAAATTTCATGGGTTTTACCTTTTAAATAATACCATAGTGTAATGTATTTTTGATTCAATTTTTTTTTCTTTCAGACATATTTTTTGTTGTGAACCTATTTTGTTTAATGAAGTGTATATATATTCTATTTGAAATGTAATATCATGAATTTATTTATTCTCATGAATGTTTTGGTTTCACATAAAATTATTATTTCATGGGGATTGTGATTGAATTTTACCAAATTAGTAAGGATATTATGTTATAATCTAATCATTTAATGGAATTTTTTACATTTATTCCTAAAGATATTGAATATTACTATCAATCTCTCAAAAAATATTTAAAAAATTCTATAAACATTTTATATAAATATATTATATTGTTTCTTTTAATTTTCTCTCCTTATATACTTAATAGTTCAAAAATAACGTTTTTATGACAAATTGGAATTTGGGTTTAAAACCAATTTTCTTCTAAAACCATGCTTTTTTAATATGTTTTCACATTTTTTTAGAACTCTGTAAATAATTTATTAAATAATTTTTTACATAATTGTGAATTTTTACAAAAAAAATGGAAAGGAAGCTTAATGTAAATTTATCATTAAATGCTCACTAGAATCTAACAAAAAAGTTAAAGGAATACCTATTTAAACTTGTAGAGCCTGAATAAAATTTCTCTCTATTAGGAACATTATTTTATTTGAATTGTACATTTTAATTTTTTATTTTATTTTCATATAAAAGAATTTCATTTTTTTATAAATTTTTGTTTTATGAATTGATTTTAAAATAAAGTCTATTTTCCTCAAAATTTGTTCCAAGTGATGTTCCGAAATCATTATACATCTAGGATAACATACTTTGATGTAAATTATATTTTTCTGGGGATAAGAATCAGTGATTCTATTCTTAGTCTTTATTTAAATGTTTTATCATGAACAAATTAGTATGATCCTTGCTTCTCTACATCAATTTATACCCTAGTAATATTCTTATGAAACCCACATATTTTTATATCGGTTATTCCATGTAGATATTATGAAATGATTATGAAACCTGTGGATTTAGATAGGTTAATATATGGTGAAATGTTTATGAAACCCATTTTCACCTCATGGGTTATGATGTGGTTAATATTTTATGATGATGTAGAATACATATATAAGATTTCTATTATGTGACTTGTAGGACCAATTTCTCTATCAGTTGCATTGAGTAATAATTAATGTTATATGAACTCAAACAGTATATGGGAGGTTATCCTAATCCCAAAAAAGGGTATAAAGGGATCCATCCATAGCCCTAATAATGTATATTGATGGTTAGAGAAATCTATAAATGTTATGAATATCATGGAGGGTATCCTTGACATATGATTTTATATGCTTATGTGTGTGCCAAAAATCTACTTCCAATTCCAAAGTTATACTCTCATTGGTCATTTTATTTTCTTTCCTTTTGATTTATGTTTTATAAACTACCAATCATTATTCCCTAACATAGGATTACGATCTATGATATGAGGGGAATGGTTTAAAAAAATTTGTATGTCCTCATACTCTTATGATCTTGTTATGACTATGTAACTTCATCTTTTTTCCTTAATGAGAATCTGAGGTCACCCATTATTTTGTTTCCTTTCCACATGTTAAGATGAATGGTTTGAAGTAGTGTATTTTTATGATGATTAGTAAAGAGACATATAATTATGGGAGGTGTTGATTATCATTAACGAAATTATAATTTGGTTTACCTAGTTACAAATACACTAAAATATTTTAGTCATAAAATGTGTGTTTGAGTAATTTATTAAATATTCATATGAAAAGATGTAATAACTATATAATAGAAGCATGTGGATCTATAGTATGAAGTCACATTTTTATCATATAATGGTATAAACCCGTGGTATGTAATGGTATCCCGAACTCTACCAGAACAATGTAATGGTATTAAAAACCCATATTTAAAAGTAATAATTTATGATTCATATATTGTTTAAGGGTTTCTAAAACATATATAAGAGCAATTGAAAATAACCAAATCCCATGTAATGTAAACTCAGTGCCACATTAAGGTATTCCCAGCATTTTAAAAATTATTTAGGTGTATCATACTACTTATGTGAATGTTAAACCATGTTATAATAGCTACATAAAAGTAAAACTAAATCTACGTAAGGGAAAGAATACACCTAGATTTAAACCTACTACATTATCATCTACTTCATCATGTAAAACCTATAGATAAAAGTATAGAATATAAATATAATTGTATTACTGGGTTGACTTCTATTTTTATTGACCAAAAAGATCAATATTGTTATACCATAACTTATATATACACTAATGTATTTATAATTCCATTTTATTATTCATCTATATGCTTTGAAATAGTTTTTAGCACGTTTAGTAGTCTATTACAGGTCGACTACCAATGAAGATCCCCATTTTCAGGTGAATACAATATTTTATTATTATATTTAGGAATTCAATTTCTCGTCATGATATAGAGTGTGGATATATATGGATGTATATATACATTTATGATTTTTCACTCACATTGGTGATATGGTTCAATTATAGTGGTGTCAAAAAATTATGACATGGGTGGGAAAGATAGTAATAAAAAACATAATTTCTTATAACACCACTAATGATGGGATTAAATCAAATATATAATATTTAATGTATATGTAATAAGTATTGAATATATAAAAATTAAAATATTAAAGTATATTAAATTTTAGACACTTAATTAGAACCCATCCAATTTTTATAGACCATTATATGTCCTACATAATTCCTTGGTTATATCCTAGCTGTTTGAGTTCAACATACAATGAGAGAAATAATTAATGTCTGAACATGAGTCAATATTTGAGGAAATTAAATCAGATAAAATCAATATTTTTATGATAATGTGATTCCTGGAAAGAAACTCAATTCACTAGTATATAGTAAGATGATGGAAAATTATTTTATTAAAATTTTATTTTCTAAAACCTTTAATTGTAAGGGTTGTGATTTTAAACTTATATTTTAAGATTTAAAAATAAAACTTCATTTTAATATAAGGGATAAAAGATATATTATTTATATTTTCCAAAACCCTTTTTTATATGGGTGTATAACTTAGAACTTATTCATTTAAAAGTTCTTGTCAAAACCCATTTTATTAGGGAATGTCTTCATTAAAAACTATTTATAGGGAATATTATTTTATGAATTTTATTTGAAATTATTTATTTAAAACATCTCATGTATGAGATGTTTTCTTTCTTTAAATTACCAATTTAAATTTCACAAATACTTATAATGTAATTTTATTTTTTTATTTAATAGTTAGTTTCAAAATGTTAAAGCAATTATTTTATAATTGGAAATATAATTTAATTTCTTGTATTTTATTGATGGTTACATGTATCATATGGCTACTCCCTATATTTAACAATTAAATGTCATATATCTAATGAAGATAAATTTTTAAATTTAATTTCCAAGTTTTACCCATGAATTATTGATTACTTATGATGTTTATTAATATACTTATTTCCTTTAAGGGAACTTTGGATATGATTATAATATATCTAAATATTTTATCATTGAAAATTAAGTATATATATTTGATTTTTTTTAGAAAGTTTATACTAAAGGTTTTATAAATAGAAATGGAAAATTTTAAAAATATGTTTTATTTAATTCTTTCAACACTATTATTGGTTATAATGATGAGGAATAGGGTGTGAACCCAAGGATTAAACGGGAATTTTTTATAAAAGTAATGTTTAGACCTTCAATATTTCTAGAGGCCACATAGTTTTATAAATTTTTTAAAAATGTTATTTTATTCCATAAAGTGATATTATTTTGAAATGAATTGTTTTTTATTATAAAAGGATAAATATTGAATTATATCAATGGATATTATATTTTGAAAATAAATGGATTTTTAAAATAATTACTATTTTTTAAAAAATATTTCAAAATAATTCCATTTGTATTTTTAAACACCAATGTTTTTATTGAGGAAAAAATATTTTTTTATATCAAATGGCTTATATTTTATGTAAAATGAACCATTTTATAAAAACAAAGTATAGTAATTTAAAAAAAATGATATTTCATCTCATGTTTTAAAACATCTTGGTAAGATAATTTATTATTACCCCAAGTTCTAATATGACTTTCATAGGTTTAGTTATGGATAGAAGATCAACAATGAATGGTATAAAATAAAAGTTTCACTCAACTAATGCTAGATATGTGTTATTATAATTTTGATTAAACTATGATATGTTTTATGGTTTCTAATCCCTCCAAATATATAAAAAGGGAATTTCTTTTATATATGATCCTATATTTTATTTTTATTTATGTGTTTTCAAGGGTTGGAATTGGGTTACATTTATTAGTATCTTTCCTAAAATGTAATTTTTTTAGCACTGGATCATGGAGTATGAGTTTTGTGATATCAAACAGACTCCTTATAAAAACAAAAACTAAATAATTCATTTTAATCTAGTGAATAAATTGAGAAATATAGGAATTTGTAGACTATTTTATTTAATTAGTAAACTTTTATCATGAATTTCATTCTATTGAAGAGTAGAAAGATTAATTCATTGAGATGGGTGAACAAGATGATATATTATTTTTGGTACAATTATATATGTTCAATACTTAAAATACCCTTATTAAGTGATCATTAATTATAGATATCAACTAGGAATAGTTTTCTAGACTGATTGATGTTCCATCTACACCATGTGAAGTAGGAGATTGATACTTATAGAAACAAAAGCTAGAATGATCATTGAATATGAGTAGTAAAAGTTCTAGATATCCACATCAATTTTCTATGATGTTTTCTACATGTGTTTGGTCTATTATCTACTCTTTTTTGGTAAGGTGGGACATATATGGTCATTATAGCATGTAAAATGCACTTAATGTTCTTCATGTGTACTTATGGTCTATCTATATAGATTATTCTTATCCAATATCCCAAAAAATAGTGGCGTAGTATTATCATACCATAGGGGATCCATACTGTTCTATGATTCAATTGGGTAGTGGGGCACTATCCTAATGGGAATGTCAGACGGAATATATCTTCATATAGGTAGAGTTAGGTCATGATTGAGCCTCCATGTAGAAGAAACCCACTATAGCATTCATAGGTAATGTAATTTTATACAGTGGATCAAGTTCCATTGGAATATGATGTAGGGATAATGATAGATAGAGGAAATACTATAATTGAATTGTCATTCAATGATAACTAATTAGATATAGGTTACACTCACTCTTTTATGTATTATCACAATTTTAAATTTATAAAATTCATTATCAAGGTTATACATTATGTCATGAATATTGTCACACCTAACTAAAGAAGGAATGTTGAAGGTTTTGGGTTTCTTTCATGTTCTATATCTATGCCCGAATTTGGATTGGTATAAGCCTTCAACTTTTATAAAATAGATCCATTTGATGTAATCAACATGATGGATGATATTAAGTTATATTAATCCCAAATCAATTATTTCTATTAGAGATATAATTTCAATATCCTTGCTGGGGGAACTCGAGTTTTTATACTATAATGGGACTAGTGGTCTAATTGGGTGGGACCTTTTCATTGAGATATAGTAAAGATCATTTTTCAGGCATTTTATCTAATTCTAGAAGCCACTATAGACCATTCTAGTATGGAGTTACCTATTATTGTTTGAGAATTCAGTGATGTGCTTCTAAATGGTTTCTTATACATACCATGGGTGATGTTAGTGGAGTTTTTCATGGATATTATATTACTGACATAGACAACATACCTCCATTTATATCATATGGATACCACAATTTTAAAATAATTTAGGATTTCTCTAGATTAATTTGATGTTAAATGATACATTCACCCTAGTATATTTTAAAAGGAATACATGATTTTTTTTACAAAATTTTGTATGAGACCCTATTTTTATGTATAAACCATAGGTAGATTAATTGGTTCATGTTAAAAAATATCCCATTATAAGTATTGATTACCACAATGAGAAACTATAGAGATAAAGTTAGTTTTTTAATATTGATATTTTTATAGATATCTCTAGCTCAAGGGGAGATAGGTTGATGTTACTATGAATGATTTATAAATTAGCAATTTCTAATTCTAGTATATGGTGATTTCATTTTGGTTGACCATTTATCTAGTGATCTTCTAGAACTCGTGAATAATATATTCTGTTAGTTCCTAGACACCTTTGTCATGGTATTTTTGTTTGATATTATATTATACTATAATATGAAATAGGATCATAAATGTCATTTGATAATTATTTTTGGAACCTTACAGAGTCAAATATTCATTACTTAGTTTTTATGTGTTGTTTTTAAATTTGGGAGATCTTGTTTCTTTCGCATGTGATACCAGAGTAGGGTATATCAGTTAATATTGAGATGGTGAGAATTGTAGTGTCTTGTGAGGATCCAAAGAATGAATTTGTGAATAGAAGGCTCATAAAATTTTTAGGATATCTAAAATGTCTTGTGAAATGCATCTTATTGATTAAATAACCCCTGGATATCTCACCTCTAGAGAGGGGTGAAGTTTTTTTGGATTATTGAATGTTGGGAAACAATTGATAAGTTATAAAAATGGTTTACATCAGTAATGAATCTAATTTTACATGAGGATGGAAAATATTATATTGCTATTATGATTCATCACATATTAGTCAGTTATTTTTTTTATATAGGGTGATCATATGGTATCGTATGACTCTCGCAAGCTTTGAATACATGAAATTGAAATACATAACCCATGAACTCAATCATGGAGTTTTTATAAATTCACTTAAGTGTTAGTTCCATTATAATTTTATATTTTACAGTTAACCAATATATACATTCCTTTATTTTACAAAATATTTATATGGTAAACAATAGATCTCAATAATAATCTCACCATCCCAAGAATGAAATTTTTTGGGTATTTGAGGACATGCTACTGAAAAAACATATTATACAACCCTTGTGAACAAATAATTATAATTGAGCCACACTAAATCCCACCTTATACATATTAATAATTATACTACTCATTCATACCTAAGAAGATGAAATACTAATAAATTTTTAATCCCTAGGTTTATAGACGGGCTTGGAGTCATAGTGAGAATTTTCTTTTTTCTGATTAGTCGAGGGGTTAGATTATTTATTGGAATTCAGTACCATGTTATGAGATTTAAGACCTCGGAAAAGAGCCTATTTGGCTATTGAATATGGTACAAGTAGTATATAAAGGGTTTAAAACTTCATTATAAGGATGATGAGGATGGATAGGCTACAGAAACATCCTTGGACAAGTGAGTGGCCATGCCCATGGCTATGTATCCCTATCGGGTGCTTTGGCTAGCTGGTGGATTATGACTACTTAGCTAGTTTCATTCTTAATGTTTTTATATATAGGTAAAATTATAATTTACCCTTCCCCATTAAACCCCCTTTATCTAGGATTTTTTGGACCAAAATGGACAGTGTCCACCTCTTCCATATTATTTCATACCTCTCTTAATTTATGCTTGATTCCAATTGGTTCTTGGATATTAGAGGTTCCATAAATAATGATCAATATCCCTTATTATGTTTATGAATTCTAGTAATTTCATTTTTTTTATTATTTCAATATATTATCATATATCATAATATTTATCTAATATTCCTTATTTTCAATTTATATATCTACTTTCCTATTTTATCTCGATTCTAGCAAAATCGGTAGATGGTAGACAATATGTAAATGCTTTTCAGTCTATGTTAGGACCTCCATAGAATAAGAACATTTTATTTATTTATTTTTAGGTGGTGTGTTCAGTGTTCAAGTATACTTTTCAATGTAATGAATGAATTTAATGTAAAAAATTTAAGTAGTTTATTCTATTTTTTTGATTCCTTTTTTATATGTTATGGGTTTCAAAATTTAAATCCAACTACAATGAAATCGAATTTTTTAATAATTGATGCACTTGGTATTGAAAATCAATGCATGATAATGATATTTAAAATTATTTGGGTTTTGATTTTATATTGGTTAATTTCTTAGTTAAACTAAATAAAATAATCATGTGTTTGGAATGAAGACAAAAAATCACCTGGCTAAAGTGTATTGTTTCCATATTCCATGTAAATACTATGGATTTCATAGGGAAACACACATTTTAGAAATTTTTTAAATAATTAATTATTATTGTAATTGTTGTTAGGTTAAAAATTTTAAGTGAACTATATGGTTTATGATGGACTAATTAAATCTAAATCACTAAAATGTGATGAAAAAGTTAAATAGATTCTTTATAAAGTGAATTAATTTTTTTAAATCATGTAATAAAATTTATGAACTTTTATATTATATTTTATTATGGGAATTCATTGATGAGTTCATTGGTTTCCATATGATATATGTTACCCTACAATGCTATGTTGAGATATAGGATTTCTTATGAAACTTTAGGGTTTGTAATGTCGAGATGTGTGATAAAATTTAATTATATTGATGAAGAATTGGGATGGATATTAGGGGTTATAGGAATCATATAATACTCTAGGATTTGGAATGGAAGTATGAATGATTGGCTCCCACCATAGTTCAATGATGATTGTATTGATTCTATGTGATGGCTAAATATGTGGAAATTATATATAGGAAATCTAGTATGGGAATCTTATTTCCATGTGAATCATTAGGATACTTAGAAATCATGTAAAAACTAGGGATTTTATGTTGTTATTTATGGTTGATAAATTCCTTAGGACATCCTTATAGACCCCCTAACATATGAAATTGTAAGTGTCACTGTTAGGTCCACAAGGATGAATACCCTGAGAGGGGGGTGAATCGGGGTATGACTAATTTAATATTAAAGCCTATTCTAGTCTTGTTTCGTTGTTAAGAAAAACACTCTTCTTTCTCTTTCTTGATTCAAAATATAAACTGAAATTAAAGAAAGAAGAAGACACAACAATTTTTACTTGTTTCACCCCTAAGGGATACATCAAAAGAGTATATGCAGATAGTTTGTTGATCATACCAAATTCCACTAAACATCACTAGATGTGGATTACAAGGTTTAGGAACAGTCACTATTTCCCAGGCTCACTGCCTTTACAAGTTTTAGGGTCAGCTCACTACTTTCCCAGGGGTCACTCCCGATTTCTCTCTCTATGGCTAACTGCTGGTAGAGAGGATCACCTTCTTCCTCTTCCTTTGCTCACTGCTCTGAAAAGGATCCACTCACAGTTTATAGACTTGTATGTCTCTTCATTATCACTAATGAAAACGTCCTCTATTGTATATGTATGCTCTGATAAAGTCCAACTTTCACCCATAGATGAATCTCTCTTTGCCCCAAAGGTATTGGGCAATCTTCCATATTCCACGCAGCCCTGAATCGCTACTGAAAATCAACTTTACTAGGCGTGCAGGACTAACCCGGCACACAAGTCTTAGTGCACAAGTCACAACTGGCGTGAAATTCCACCTCAGACGCTTGCACGACACAAGCTTCTTCAACTCCAAACTTGCACGATGCACTTCCCTTTATGCCCAAACAATTATTGGCGCACAACAAACAAAAATCTCCCTTATTCAAATCTACTGCACAAGTTCTACTTGCGTGACACACCACCACTTTCACGACCACCACACCTGCACAACGGGAGCTATGATTTTTTTAATTGATGAACTCTATTAAAAATGAGAAGGGTTGGTACTGTATTTATAGGCATTTGGTCACCCTACGCGACAGTGCGCAAGTCTCCTCTTGGCGTACAAGTCTCAGTGCGCAGGTCTCTTCCCCTACAAGTCACTTGTGCGACCCACTTCTGAACTTGTGAGACCCTCTTTCCTTTTCGATATTTTGAAGTTATAATTTTTAAAAACATATGGTGCGCAAGTTTCCAATCCTCCTAGCTATAGGCGCGCAAGTCACCTGTGCGACCACTCCAATACCTGAATGGCCCTTTTTCCTTTTCCATATTTTGACCTTCTGATCTTGAAAAACATTAGGCACACAAGTTTCATATCCTTCAAGTATATGGTGCGCAAGTCCCTTTCCAAAAAAACCAATTTTCTTCAATTGTCGATTTTCAGGCCCAAAAATTTGGCAAACACTGGAAAATTGCGCCACCAAGTATCTATTCTTTTTTTACCATCTCAAGATCATTTATTCCATTGTCAACGTTCTTGAATTAAATGTGGATCATTGACCGCAACTCTTGAACTTGACATTCTACTATGAAATCACCTTTGTCAACAAATTTTTTATGTTGTTATTTTTCTTTGTCAACAATCACAACACTGATGTCCACTTTGTCAACAAACACAAACATCTCAAAAATGCTTCAATGATGCCTTGAGGGATTTTTTCCCAACAATCTCCCCCTTTGGGGTTGTTGAAAACTCTTACATAAAAAGATACATCGTTGATTTTTCATCCACCATTCACCTCATTGCGATTCTAATAGCGATCAAGGATTTACTCAACACATACTCTAATCCCACATGAGCAATGCTTGGCGTGAGAAACAAGAATAAATGAAAACTTCATCAATGAATCAATTCATCTCTTACACCCATTATTGACACCAAACTGATACAAATTTTTACCAAACTGATGCCAATTTTTGGGAATATTCTTCCAACACCACTCTTCTACTTTTATCACGATCCTCAACTGTCATGATATCTATTCCTTGATCGATAAATTCTAGCATCATCAGATTTAATACTCTCCCCCTCTCTGCTCACAGCTTCAAATCTTGTCAGCTTCAAAACCTATTTAGTCTTATTTCCTTTTTTTTCCAATCTACGCTCTAGCTAAGCATGTTCAACTAGCTTTAAATCCCCCTATCTTGCTGCTCCACCTATTAGCTTCTCCCATTATCTTTTAAGATTTCTCAAAAAGCCACACTACCTCCCCCTTCGACAATCACTATTTTCTCCCCCTTTTTCAATGAACACAAAGGTCACTCTTTTACAGTTTGTAACATAGTAGAGAAATCATATAATCACATTACGGAAAAACACACATCATACCTTGGGGAGAGGGGGTTGTTCCACCACCACACTCTTTCAAGTTTCTGGAGTTGAATGAACTCCCAGAGCCAATCGATGCCTCTCAAAATCTTTCTTGGGTAAGGCCTTTGTCAGAATGTCTGCAACCTGTAGCTCTGTAGGCACATACTCCAACTTCACGATTCCCTGCTCAACCTTCTCCTTGATAAAATGATACTTTATATAAATGTTCTTTGTCCTTGAATGATGGACAAGATTTTTTCTTAGATTTATAGCACTTAAATTATAACACTAGATTCCTTTTAGAGACTTCACTTCAACTCCCATATCTTCAAGATGCTGCTTCATCCACAATAACTGTGTACGTGCTTCAGTGACCGCAATATACTCAGCCTCTGAAATGCCCAATGAAATGAAATCTTGATTCTTGCTTAGCCGAGAAATACTCAATCCACAAAGATATAATTCATCTCCTGATGTTGAATTTTTATCATCTGCTGATTCGGCCCAATCTGCATCTGTGTAACCCAATAACACTGATTGAGATTGGTCATTATATATCAGACCGAAATCCACGGTGCCTTTGATATACTGATGTACTATTATCACTGCAATCATGTGGCTTTCCTTGGGATTACTTTGATATCTCGTTTCTTGGAAGGTGATGAAAACAATATCAGGACTTTTGACATTCAAGTACAACAAACTTCCAATAATTTTATGGTATTTTCTGATATTAACTTCCTTTCCATCCTCATCTTTTGATCATTTCATCTGTGTAGCAACCTGGGTTTTCATCCCCTTGGAATTATCCATGCCAAACCTTCTCAAAACCTCCTTGGAATATTTGGATTGAGAAATAAATGTTCCATTCCTTCCTTGTGTCACCTGCAGACCAAGGAAAAACATTATCTCTCTAATCATTGACATTTCAAACTCATTTTTCATGAATTTAGAAAATCGTCAGCATTGAGGTTCATCTGATCTACCTAATATTATGTCATCAATGTAGACCAACAACATCATCCTTTGATTACTATCATTGTTGAAATAGAGATTGTAATCAATTCCCCCACGTTAGAAACCAAGATTCTTCAAGTACTGATCATTCCTTGAGTATCATGCTCTTGGAGCTTGTTTTAGCCCATACAATGCCTTCTTCAGCCTGCAAACTTTGTTATCATCCTCATGAATGAGAAAACTATCTGGCTACTAAATATACAGCTCCTCTTCCAGAACACAATTCAAGAATGCAGATTTGACACACATCTGGAACAATTTAAACTTTCTTTGCACTATTGTGGCCAAAAATAATTTGATTGTCTCCATGCTTGCAACCGATGCAAATGTCTCATCAACATCTATTCCCTCTATCTGGGAGTATCCCTTGCACACTAGTAGTGATTTTTTCTGAATCACTGCACCATCTTCATTCATCTTGTTGCAATAGAACCACTTAGTCCTGATGACATTGTGAGCTAAAATTCCTTCTTGAATTGCCATCTCCCTAAGGTAAGTCTTTTATATGTAATAGGTGGATATTGTGAGATGATTTGTGTAGATTTTTAA
This sequence comes from Viscum album, assembly GCA_963277665.1. Taxonomy (NCBI): domain Eukaryota; kingdom Viridiplantae; phylum Streptophyta; class Magnoliopsida; order Santalales; family Viscaceae; genus Viscum; species Viscum album. The sequence continues at coordinate 1,154,590,987 of OY728140.1, forward strand.
TGATCCAAGGGTTCTTGAGAGGTTTCAGTAAGGGTTAGAGGTGGTGGCCTTTTATAAGAGGGAGGAGGCGCACTTTCATAATATATTAAAATATTATTTTATTATAAATAATTTATCAATTATAAAAAGTCCAAATTTAGTTAGATCAAATATAAGATAAATATAAGTTGAAATAAAATAATCCAATAATAATTATATTGGTTTTGGATATATTTTTATCCTTATCTTTTTTTATTTAACCCTTTTTTACTCATACCATTTTATCAGGAATTTAACACATTTAGAATCAAAATAGTTACCAAAACATGAAAAATATCCAATTAATGATTAAATAACAAACTTTTAGTGTTATGGTAACTTTTTTTACACATATTATATTTTTTTTGAATTTTCTAAAATTTAATAAACTATTTTATATTTTAAAATATAAATTATGTAAATTTTGACACTATTCATTCATGAATTTTTTAAAAATTTATAAATACCTTGATTACATTGAAAAAAATCATTAATACAAATATAAAATGTTACTATTATCTAAAAAACCGTGGATTACATCAAAATAAAAAAATTAAATTTATTTGAACATTTATAATATCATTTATTTGAATCCATTATTAATGAAACAATCACAACATCATCACTGTGTCATAATTATATTTATTTATTTAATATTAGAAAATTGAAAATAAAATAAAATGATGTATAAAAGATTTTTATTTTTCTAATGACTACTGATAGTAGAATATATCACTTATTCAACCCCATATAGAAAATGTTTTAGAAAAAGATACATGTTTAGGTTATATTTTCCTTAACATTAAATTAAAAGTAATTAAATGTCATTTTCAAACACAAGTGGCACCATGGTGTCCTAAAATCTACCCATGTATGGCCATGGTTGGAATTATCTCAACTAATAGGGTTAGGATAGATTTTAGGATAATTTGAAATTATTATAATATTACTTCTTTACACTTATTCACCAGATTTACCCTTTAACCAAGGTAAACAAATAGTTACTGAAGTTACTATTCATAATGTCAAAAAATAAAAGTTTTATATTTAAAAATATTCGACCTCCTGATTCAAAATATGAATTCCATTTTTCCAAAGTCAAAACCCAGTATTTTCAGAAATTAATTTAAAATTAATTCTCGTTGTCATAACAAAAAAGTGAGTTTTTAAAAGTAAAAACTACTAAAATATTGACATGGGTTTGTGTCCAATATCAATGAAACATTGCTTCCATTGACCAATATTTCATTAAATAATAAAAATATAATCCAATTATACTTTAAAACCAATTAAATTTTCTATCTAACTATATAAATATATTAGATTAGAAATCAGTTTATAATTGAACTACATTATTTTAACAATTCATTAAAAATGATCATTATGAGAAAAATTCCAAATTTTCATCCAATGTAAATTTTGATGTCCCTATTCAAAATAAGAATATTATAATTTCAAATAGAATGTATTAAAGTGAAAAAACTATATTTAAAAAGGGTTCTCCATCAAAAGGTGGGAAAATGATCTTTTAAAAATATTAGAGTTTTTCTTGCTTAAAATTAGACTTATTATTATTTTAAGGCTATAAAATTTATTGGATAAGCGAAAATACATTTAATAAAATTATTTTAATTATTTTTGTTCATTCCCTCCAATACAATGGCGATGAGTTAACTACTATTAAAAATAATATTATTGTTATTGTATTTTTTTCAGTATAACTCAATGTTGTGTGAGATGTACGATTTTAGAGAAGCCGATTATTTATTGTTGTGTAAGCTATAATAAAATGTGTCCCCTTTAACATAAAATTAATATCTTGTTAATAAGTATTAATAAAACAAAAAAATTATTATTTTTTGAATTCCTCGGTCGTTACATCCTTCCCCCTTTTGGAAATCGCATCCTCGCAATTTTAAAATTGGGCTCGGAAACTTCATTGAAAGTCACACACCTGAAAAAGAGTCAATAAAACTATAGCATTAAAAGAAATAAAGAGAATTATTAGAGTCACACGAGATAACACATACTATTATTCCATGAAATCAGGGATATAGAGGATAAAACTAACCATCAATTTCTTACAGTGAGTGATAGAAAACATGATCAGGAGAAAGTTAACCACTCAAAAACTACAAACTTTTGATAGGATAAACAGTCTTTAATTCCCCAGTAATAAAAGTAAACAAAATTTTTGTTTTGTTTTAAGATCTCTTTAATAATATTGGAAAATTTATTTATGATATTTAATAATAATATATGTGAATATACTTACTTTTCAAGTAGAGTTTCATCCTTTAATAAGTTTATACCAAAAACTCGTCTTTTCTCCAAACGATGAGTATTCAAGATGACTTGGTCTCACATGAAGTGCTAGAATCAACTTCTAGAGAATAGAATGAATGGAAAAAGATGAAACATATATTTCCCCTATCATTAGACATTAACCAAAAAAATAAATGGTTAAAACGATATCAGATAATCCCCAAATGTATAATACTTTATAAAAAAATAATACTCTTTATATCCAAAATTCAAAAAATAGTACCCAATGATCAAAAAAAGAAATTCAATACACAATTTTCCTCAAAATTATTCAATATAACTAAACTATGATTGAAACCCAAAACAAAAAAGAATTTAATCACATAGTCATCCACATACAACCTTAATATTTATCTACAAAAAACATCAATAGCTCTTAAAGTCTCATACTAAAGTCTTATTAAACTAATCAAAAATTCTCTATGATAGTTTAATCATTTTCATAAATATCATAATTCACCATGAGTCAAAAAATTCATATATTATTCTGAAATAAAATTCAACCATTACTCCTCAAATAAAATACAACGGTATTTTATTTTCCATAGTCATAAAGTTCCCCAAAAGAGAAAATGTCTTCCAAATTGACATTTATCACTTAATAACCAAATAAATTTCTTATACCATGGATATCCATTTGATAAATCATCTGTTTCCCAAATGAATTTATTATTGATCCATAAAATAATGTATCTAAAAATAATAAGTCATACTAACTAGAGACTTCACAGAGGCTAGTGGTAGGCGATGCACACTTGTCACCCTTCAGTCCTGAGTTCACTTCTTATGACCTTTCTAGACATGATGAGTTGTCAACCATCCTATGGTTTGTTCTTTTTATAAAAATGAAAAATAAACCTAACATGTTTTTACTTCTAACGTTTTCTAATACCTATCCTTTTCATCCCATTCCTTTAAAACCCCAATATCTTAATTCATGAAGTCCTATATATTTTCATTTTTTTATTTCACCTCTATATGATAAAATAAAACTATTCCCAATATAGAGAACATAATATCTTGATCATGGTGTCCACATGGTTTCATTTCCATATCGTTCATGTAGATAAAAACCTCATGCATTTCAATAATGATTTAGTGAATCTTAAAAATAATTTTCATCCTTTATCCAAATAAACCTTGAATAACATGGGTCATATGGGTGTTCTCATAAAAATACTTTTTGAAAATAATTATGTATGACATATAATTTAAAAAAATCTAAAAAAATTGATTTTTATAATATAGTTGGACCATGTTTGAGTTGAAACATTCAATAAATGGTCATTTTAAAATAACATAAAAATTTTCTTATAGACTATATTTTAAAAGAACATATAAATAAGTGGTGAAAGTGTCTCCTTTTTCAGTACCTTTTTAAAAATCATAATATGCTTCAAAATTTTAAATAAGGTAGAATATTTGAAAATTCCTTGATAATAATTAGCTTTCATAAAAATTTGAGAATATTGAGAAAATATGATTTGATTAAATAAAACCAATTATCCACGATGGTATCGAGGTATAGTGGAGTTGTTTGATATCTCAAACAACCACTTACAAGTGAGTTTTATGCTGAAAAACGTTTCACAATCATCTGAACATGAATTTGAAATTATTATTACCAGTGTCATCAGGAAGAGATAAAAATGTCATTTCAGATCCTCCTCCTTCCATTTTTCACCAATATTCATTGATCTAAAAAATTTATAATATAAGGATTTAACTGAAAGAATAGACATAGGGACGAACCATGTGTTTAATGAAAACTCCATGTCCCTAAAGTTGTCTAAACCTTTCCAATGATACCAACTATAAGAACACAACCTTAAACATTACATAATCATAAATTATGTTAATAATTAACATTGAGGATCTTTTCATTTTTAGATCATTAGAGAATTAGGTTGTAACTATAACATTACATCTCAAAAATTAAAAAGTGGATACTTCTACTCAATCAATATTTTTTTTGAAATAACTAAACTTCTTAAATAAAACAAGAATTATTTTCTTGATATAAATCTTCTTGAATACGTCATTTCTCTTACCCTTCCTTATACCCTATGAAATTTTTTCAAAAACATGGGATGTGCATAAAAATATTAGTATGTTTTATAAAATAATGAATGAAAACATTAGTCCATTAATATATACAAAACATTAGCTCTTTAAAAACCCTCATGAAATTACAAGATTTACGAATAACACAAAGAAATATGGAATCATAAAGTAACTCCTGGAATTTATAAAATACATAAATTTCTACTTTCATAAGTATATAGGGAGTTAAATTTGGAATACATGTCATAATATATTCCCTAAATCTCTTTGGAGAAACATTAATGATTACCTCTGTCACGTTAACCAATGCATTGGAGGGCTATCTGAACATCACCTGACCTTAATTTATCACAGATCTACCCATATAAGTAAAAAATTCCCATGAACCATAACATATTAATAACACATAAAACAAGAAAAAACTAAAGATATAATTTCCATATTTAAATCACAATATATCATTTCATGATATTGATATAATCAATTATTTATCAAAACAATTTAAAAAATTTAATAGAGAGATGTCTGAATGAAAGTACCCCTTACCACATTGAATATTTTAATGGAATTAACATTTTAAAACATTAATTTCCATATAAACAAATCCTTAAATCATTTTTAAAACATGGATATTAATGAGAATATTTATATGAATAAATCATTAAAACATTCAAAATTATGTTTTAGTTAAAGAGTCCCTTACCACTTTAAAAAATGAAAATATTATAGAACAACATTAAAAAATGATTATACTATAATGAGAATAAGTAGATTCATGATATTATATGTCAATGGGTAGTATATACATTATATAATAGTGATTTGGTGTATGGAAAGATGTAAGTATCAATGTAATGTAAATTGAGACAAAATCCCTTACAAATATCATATCCATAGAACAAGGATAATCAAGTACATAATTTTTTATGGGAATTATAAATACACAAAATATAAATGGATATTAAGTGTAAAAAAAATCATAGATATTTTACACATATTATTGTAAAAAAATGACATGTATATTTAACTCAATCAAATGATATTGAGGTAAGATTTCCCTTACAATGTTTGTATAAAGGATGTAAGAATTTATCAATGAGGTGATTATGTGTAGCAATTGTATATCCACAAAAAAGGAATTGGAAATTACAAAATAAATAATGAAACGGTGATCCCACACATAATATTGGCATAATATAATAAAAAATGTATGCATAAAACCCAAAGTGTGGATATTGAGTTTAGAAATTCACTTACAAAAATTTGGCAGCCTAACAGCGTCACATAAAAATTTAGAAAATGAGTTGATGAGAGATAAAAGGGTCTCTCACAACTTGAAAATTAAATTTACACCAATAATTATATAGAAAAACATATCCGAACATAAGAAAATTCAAATTAAAATACATAACATAAAGATGTATTTGACTAAGAGAGGAGGGTGAAAGGTTCCCTTACCATGGGTCCGAATTGTCTTATTCGTTCTTTATCACCCCAAATAATAAACTCATGTAAATTATACTTGATTCAGAACCTTTTGTAGTTTTATTATTCCTTTCATATCACTTATTACATTGATATAACAATCATATTATTTTTCCTGTTCATATCGGTCTTTTTGTCGATGTTCGGTACTTGAGTAAAAAATGAACTTGTTATGACTACAAATTATCCATGTGTTCAAAAGTCCATTATCTCTATAATTATATTAATGATTTAAATATCATATATATCCATTATATATGTATTTATATCCAGTATATATGTATTTTAGAATAGTCTAAAATATTTAAATATATGAAAATTAAATGTACCATTCATGGAGACGATAAGTCATACGTATGCATTAACACTACTTTCATTTCTTTTTCATTTTTAAAGGAATGAAAAATTAATGATAAATATGTATATTATAATTCAAGTATAATATTTAGGTTATATATTTTAAATATGTTCATTAATTCAATCTTTATATGTTTCATGTATAGAATGAACGAGTCATATCACTTTGTGGGGGCGATAGTCTGCACTTCCTCAAATGAAATTATCATATTTATACAACATGAAAAGCATAATGTTATGTTCTAAATTAAAATTATATAATCATAGAGATTAAATAAATATCATATATATTGTAATTAATTTTATTTCCATCATAATGGCCACCATGAGAGGCGATAGGAGATAATTGAGCAATTATCGTTCGGTGAGGCAGTAATTCATTGTCAACAGAAACAATTTGTTCGTATCCATTATATAGAGGTGTGTGGAAGTTTATTTCTAATAATTCTCATTAAAAAATATTATTATATTTAATATACTGTTTTTTGTATAAAATAATGGAATAATGATAGTTTAGGGGGCTTGGAGAATGAAAATAAATGGAAGATGCTTGAGAGAAGACATTACCTTAAATTCGGTAACCCCTTTTGATTTAAGATAAAAGGACATCTTGAATTTCTTTCTGCTCATGTTAATGAATCTAAGAAGAATATGGGTATGTTTTTAGATTATTTGGTATGATTTTGGATGAGTCAATTGGTTTTTAGAGGTGTGAGTAAGTGTTAGAGGTGGTGGCCTTTTATAACAGGGAGGAGGGGAACTTAATGAATATCTTGAATTATTATTTTATAATAAAATATATATCATTTATATATGAGTCAAAGTTCTATTAGATAGAATATAATATGAATATAAGTCGAAATAAAATCATCAAATATGAATTAGATAGGTTTTGAATATTTTTTAATCCTTTTCGTTTTTTATTTAACTCTTATTTACTCACATTGTTTTTTCTAGCATTTAACACATTGAGAATCAAAATAGTTAAATAAACATGAAAAATACCCAATTAAAGAGTTAATAAGAAAATTTTAGAGTTATGATAAATTTTTGTGAAAATCTAATATTTTTTAGAATTTTATAATATTTAATAAAATATTTTATATTTTAAAATATGTATTATGTCAATTTTGACATTAATCATTCAAGACATTTTTTGAAATTTATAACAACGTGATTACTTAGAAAAAACTTAATTAATACAAATATAACATGAAATTATCTTCCAAAAAATTCTTGGATGACATAAATATAACAAAATTACATTTATTTTCACATTTATAATATCATTTATTTGAATCGTTTATTAGAGAAGCAATCACTGCATCATCATTGTGTCATAAATAAATTTATTTATTTAATGTCTAAAAATTAGATAGAAAATATCATGATTTATAATATAGTATTACCTTTATAATTACTATTCATAGTCTAATATATCACTTATATAAACCCATATAATATTTTTTATTAAAATATACATGTTTAGGTTATAGTTTCCATAAAATTAAATTAAAAGTAATTAAATGCCATGTTCACAAACAAGTTTCTCCACGGGTTCCTAACATTGACCCAAGTAAGTCCATGGTAGTGAATAGCTCATAAAATTGGGTTAGTACATGTGTAAGTGTAATTTAATATTATTATTGTATTTGTTTTACCCTTATTTTCCAGATTTACCCTTTAACCATGGTAAATAAAATATTTACTTATGTTACTATTCATAATGTCTAAAACTAAAAGTTAACTTTTTAAACAATTTAGAACTCATAATTCCAAATATGGAGTCCATTTTTCCAAATTAAAAACAATGAAGTTTCATAAATTAATTTAAAATCAATTCCCATTGTCAAAACCAAAAATCATGTTTTTAATAAGTGAAAATTACTAATTGATTGACATGCAATTATGTCCTATTTCAAAGTGAAATTTCTTACAATAACCAAAATTGGATTAAATGATAAAAATATAATCTAATTATACTTAAAAACAAATTATAATTATAATTTAACTATATAAATAAATTATATTAGAAGGCGGTTTTGAATTAAAATTCAATATTTTCCACTATTCAATAAAAATGAACTTTATCATAAAAATAACAAAATTTCATCCAATGTAAATTTTGATGTCTCGCTTCTAAATAATAATACTATTATGTTAAATAAAACATATAAAAGTGAAAAAAATAGTTTTAAAAACGTTTCCCCGTCAAATGAAAGTAAAATGGCCTTTTAAAAATGTTATAGTTTGTCATGCTTAAAATTGGATTCATTATTATTTTAAGACTCTAAATTTTATTGGAAACTATAATGACATTTAATAAACATATTTTAGATAGTTATTTTCATTCCTTACAATACAACGGCAATGTGTTAAATTCCATTTAAAATAATAATATTATTATTGTATTATTTTTCAATATAACACAAAGTTGTGGGCAAAGTAAGACTTCAGAGAAGATCGTTGTTGAGTGTTGGGTACACAATCAAAAAAACTGTCCCATTTAACTTAAAATTAATATATTATTCATAAGTACTAATATATGTTAAAAATTATTATTCAATGAATATCGGGGATGTTACATCATTCTCCCTATTAAAAATTATGTCCACAAAATTTTAAAATTGGGCTAAGAAACATCATTGAAAGTCCTACATTGGAAAAAGAGTCAGTAAACCTGTCACTTTAAAAGAAATAAATATAATTATAAAGGTCACCTTAGATAACCCATATTGGGATTCTGTGAAATCATAGATATGGAAGAGAAAACTGACAATCAAATTCTTATGAAGAGTGATAGAAAACATGGTGAGGAGAAAGTTAACCACTACAAAACCAAAAACATGTGATAGGTTAAACTCTCTTTTAATACCCAGTAAGAAAAGTAAATGGACAAATTTTTTTGTTTTATATTCCCTTTAATAAATTTTTAGCATTTATTAATGATATTGACTAAGAATATAAGGAAATATACTTACTTTTAAAGTAATGATTAATCATTTAATAAGTTTCTACTAAAAAACTATCTTTTCTCAAAACAATGAATATTCAAGATAAGTAGTTCACCCTTGAAGTGATAGAATCAAATTCTAGAGAATAACACGATCCAAAAAAGATAAAATACTTATTTCCCCTATTTTTAGACATTATCAAAAAACAAAAATGGTTAGTATGAGATTATATAATCCCAAAAAGGATAATCCTTTAAAGAATAATATTACTCCTAATTTGAAAAATTCAACAAACAGTACCCAAAGAACAAAAAAATATATTCAATACACAATGGCCCATAAAATTATCTAATATAACACAAATTGATATTGAAACCCAAAACCCAGATTAAAATTAATCACATGGTATTCTACAAAAATTTTAAAATTTATCTCTGCATAACATTGAATAATCTTAATTCTCATACTAAAGTGTAATTAAACTAATCCCATATACACTATGATAGTTTAATCACTTCCATAAATAATCCAAATCATCATAATTCCACAATATACATATATTCTTCTGAAATAAAATTCAACCATTAATCCTCAAATGAAATCCCATAATATTATATTTTCCTCAGGCATAATGTTTCTCAAATTTGAAAATGTCTTGCAAATTAATATTTATAACATAATCACCAAATCATTTTTTATACTAAGGATATCTATTTGATAAAACATAAGTTCCCCAAATAAACTTATTCTTGATCCATAAAATCATTTAACTAAAAAAATAAGGCATACTAACAAAATATGTTACCTACGATAGTGTTATGCGATGCACCCTTATCGCCCTTCGGATGTGGGTTTGATTTCTATAACCTTGATAGACACGATGGGTTGTCACCCATATTGCAGGTTGTCCTTTTTACAAAACTTGAAAATAACCATAACAAGTTTTAACCTCAAAGGTTTTCTTATACCTATCATTTTCATCCAAACGAATTAAAACCTCAACATCTTAATTCATAAAGACTTATATATTGTCACTTTTTTACTTCACCTCTATATGATAAAATAAAAATATTCCCAATATACAGAACTATATACCTTGATCATAGTATCCACATGGTTTCATCGTCATCTTGTTCACGTAGGTAGAAGGCCCATTCATTGAAATAATGATTTATAGATTCTTCAAAATCATTTTCTTCCTTTACCCAAATACACCTTGTACAACTTGGGTCATATGGGTGTTCGCAAAAAAATAGTTTTGAAAAATAATCATGTATGACATATAATTTCAATACATCTGATAAAAATGATTTTATAAAATAGTCAGACTGAGTTTGAGTTGAAACATTCAATCAATTATTCTCTTAAAATTCCTTAAGTGTGTGCTGAGAGAAAATATTTTGAAAGAAAATATAAATAGGTTGATCAAGGGTCTCTTTCTTCAGCCCCTTTTTTAAAATCATTATATGCTAAAAAATCATGAGATAAGGTAAAATATTTGAATAAGCCTTGATAATATCTACCTTTCTGGCAATTATGAGAATATTGGGAATATATGATTTGATTAAATAGAACCCATGATCTATGATGGTATCTAGGTATGGTGGATTTGTTTTGCATTTCAAAAAGTTTCATTCATGTTAGTTGTATCCTAAAAAAGATTCAAAATCATCTGAACATGAAATTGCAATAATTATTGAAATCATGTCATCAGAGAGATATAGGAATTGTTTTTGAGATTCTCCTCCTTCCATTTGTAACCGACATTACTTGATCCAAAAAAGTTATAAAAAGGATTTAACGGAATGAATTGGCATAGGGGCTATCTATGTTTTTAACAAAAACTTCTAATCCATAATGTTTTCTAAACCTTTACTCTGATACCAACTACAAGGCCCCAGCCCTAAACATTACATAATCTGAAATTTAGTTTATAATTTACATTGAGGATATTGTCATCATTAGATCTTTACAGAATTAGGACATAACTATTACATTATATCTCAAAAACTACCAAGTTGACACATATACTCTATCCAAATTTTTCACTATAATAAAACTTTTTAAATAAAACAAGTGTTCTTTTCTTGATATAAATCTTCTTGAGAACTTCCTTTCTCTTACCCTTAATTATATCATGTGATAAACATTTCAAAAACACAGGATCATCATAAAAAGATTAGTAAGGGTTATAAAATAAATAAATAACCATTAGTCCATGAATACATAAAAATCATAATCTCATTATCAAACCTCATGAAATCATAATATTTATTAATAACATATAGAAATCATAAATGATAATGTAACTTGTGGCATCCATAAAAAACTTACATTGTAGCTTTCAAAGCTACATAGAGAGTTAAATTTGGAATACCCATCACAATATATTTCCTAAATATCTTAGGAGAGACATTAATGTTCACCTCTGTCATGTTACCCAATGCATTTTAGAGCTATCTTGGGCTCACCCACCCTTGGTTTATCACAGAACCACCCGTAAATGTAAACAATGCCCAAGAACCATAACATACTCATGAGGCAAAAATCAAGCATAATGGAATGATAACATTTCCACATTTCAATCACAATATATCATTTCATGATATTTACATAATCCATACTTTATCAAAACAAATTTCAAGACCATTAAAAACATTTAATAAATATATTTTTAAATCAAAGTTCACCATACCACTTTGAAGCTTTTAAAGGAATTGACATTTTAAAACACTAATTTCCTAATAAATAATTCCTTAAAAACATTTTTAAAACATGGAAATTATTGAGAAATATTTATAAGAATAAATATTTAAAAAATTTAAATTGATGTTTTAGTTAAAGAGTCCCTTACCACTTTAGAAAATAAAAATAATTATAGGATAACATAAAAAATTGATTAAAATATCATGAGAATAAGTAGATTCATGATACTACATGACAAAGGGTAGAATATACACCATATAAAAGTGAATTGGTGTATAACAACAAATAAGTCTCAGTGGAATGTAAATTGAGACAAAATACCTTAAAAATAAAGTATCCTTTGATCAAGGATAAATAAATGACATAATTATTTGTAAAAAATATAAATACACCCAATATAAATGGATATTAAGTGTAAAACAATTTGAGGTCATTCACACATATTCTTGTTAAAAAAACCAATGACATGGATATTTAACTCAATGCAATGAGATTGAGTTAATTAGTTTGTAACTCAGGCAGGAGTGTGATCCTTGCCTTTATAGCTCGTTTTGGTAATGGAAATTCTCTTGAGGTGGAGGCCGAGGTAGTTCTCATGGTCCTTAATCTGTGTATCCAAGAAAATATAGAAATATCCCAATTGGAAATAGACTCGAGGATCATCCATGACTACCTACTAGGTATAGGTTCTATCCAATGATTGGTCACAAATAAAATCAGGAGATTTAAAGAGATACTGAGTAACAACATTATGGTTACTCACACATTGAGAGCGGGGAATAAATTGGCAGACTTTCTTGCTTCCCTAGCTTCTCTTGGTTCTGATGTCACCTGCCTCCCCAATGCCACCTCCTTGAAGCCTGAGGGAGTGAATTTAATTCACAAGGATGCCCTTGGTCTATATTATTTTAGACCCCCTAATCCTAGTGGTTATTTATTCTCTTTCTTGTGTATTTTATTCTCTCCTTTGAATAAATATATAATTTGATGTGAATGAGATTGTGTTAATATTACACATAAAAATTTCATATAAATGATATAAGAATTTATCAATGGGGATATTATGTGTAGAAAAAGTGTATCCACAAAAGGGAAGTTGAAATTACAACATAAATAAATTAACAATGATTCCACACATAATCTTTTCATAATATAACAACAAAGTATGCGTAAAACCCAAAGACTGGAGATTGAGTATATAAATTCCCTTCAGAAAATATGGTAGCTTAAAGACGATACTTAAAAAATTTTAAAATGAGTTTATGAGAGAGAAAAGGGTCTCTCATTAAAAGGATTTGACATTTATAGAAATAATTATGTACAATAAAATATCCCAACATTATAAAATGGAAATTAAAAGACATGACATAATGAATTATTTGACTAAGAGATGAGGGTGAAAAGTTCTCTTACCTTGTGTCTAACTTGTATTTTTCATTCTTTATCTCCAAGAATAAAAAAATTAAGTTAATTATACTTGATTCATGAAGTTTATCAGGTTCATTATTCCTTTTATATCAATTATTACCTTCCAATAACAATCACATTATTATTCAAGTTCATATCAGTATTTTCGTTAATATTTGGTACTTGAGTTTAAAATGAACTTGTTATAATTACAAGTCATCCATGAAGTCAAAATTCAATTTTATCAACAATTGTATTCATGGTTTAAATATAACATATATCCAATATATATGTTTTTAGATCTATTATATATTTATTTATTAATAGTCCATAAAATTTGGATATACGAAAATGAAATCTATCGTTCATAGAGACGTTAAGCTGTATGTATGCATGAATGCTACATTCATTTACTTTTTACTTTTATAGAAATGAATACTAAATTATTTATAGATATAATATATTTAATATATAATATATATGTTATATATGTTAAATAAACTAATTAATTACATCCTTTATAAGTTCTATGTATAGCATAAGCAAGTCATATCACATTGAGGGCGCGGTAGTCCGCACTTCCTCAATTGAAATTATCGTAAATATACAACAAGAAAAGAATAATGGTATTTTCTAAATGATAATTAGATAAACATAGAGATAAAATAAATAGCATATATATCATATTTAATTTTAGTTCCATCATAATGGTCACCATGAGAGGCGGTAGGAGATAATTGAACAACAATCATTTTGTGAGGCAGTAGTTCACCGTCCACAAAAACAAATATGTTCGCATCCATTAGATGGAGTTGTGTGGGAGATTATTTAGAATATTTATCATTAAAAAATCTTATTATATTTAATATACTTGTGTTGTAATAAAATAATAGAATAAAAAGAGTTTAGAGTGTTGGATAAGGAAAATAAATGGAAGAAGCTTGAGAGAAGACATCACCTTAAATCAGGTAACCCCTTTTAATTTAAGATAAAAGGCCTTTTTCAATTTCATTAATCCCAATTTAAGGATTTTATGTGTAATAGGGGTATTTTGAGAGCGTATTTGGAAATTTTTGGATGAGACAAGGAGGCTTGAGAGGTGTGAGTAAGTGTTAGAGGTGGTGACCTTTTATAAGAGAGAGGAGGGACACCTAAGAAACTTCTTGAAATATTATTTTATTATAAACTATATATTGAATATAAATGAGTATTAATTAATTTAGTTATAATATAAGATGAATATAATTAGAAATAAATTCATCCAATATGAATTATATAGGTTTTGGATATTTTTTTATCCTTATCTTTTTAACCCATTTTTACTCTTAGCATTTTATTAATAATTTAACACTTTGAGAATCAAAACAGTTACCAAAACCTGAAAATATCCAATTAAAGAGTCAATAAAAAAAATTAGACTTATTTTAACATTTTTTTTACTGTTATATTTTTTTTAATTTTATAATATTTAATAAACTATTTTATATTTTAAAATATCAATTATGTCAATTTTGACACTATTCTTATGATGAAATTTTGAAAAATCCATAACAACATTATTACTTCAATGAAATTTATTAATACAAATATAACATTTAAATATAATCCATAAAATCCTAGATTATATCAAAATAAAAAAAATTAAATTTATGTTAACTTTTATAATATTATTTATTTTAATCCTTTATTAATGAATCAGTCACCGCATCATTATTGTGTCATAATTAAATTTATTTATTTATTGTTAAAAAATTATAAATAAAATATCATGAAGTATAAAATATATTTCTCTTTATAATTTGTGTTTATACTCAAATATATCACTTATATATCCCCATATAAAAAATTTTTTAGTAAGAGATGCTTGTTTAGGTTTTATATTACATAACATTAAATTTAAAGTAATTAAATGTCATTTTCACACACAAGTGGATCCATGGGGTCCTAAAATCGACTCAAGGATTATCATGGTAGGAAATATCTCATAAAATAGGGTTAAACATGTGTTGGTGCTATATAATTTCATTATAATATAATTTTTTTACCCATTATTACCAGATTTAGCTTTCAACCATGGTAAATAAAATATTTACTAAAGTTACTATTCATAATATCTAAACATAAAGGTTACATATTCACAAAATCTGTACCTTCTAATCCCAAGTATTTAATCCAATTTTCGAAATTAAAAACACAAAAGTTGTAGAAATTAATTTTATATTAATTCCCACTGTCAAAAAATGTGTTTTGAAGTAGTAAAATCATTCAAAATATTGTCATGTGTTTATGTCCAATTTCAAAGTTAAATTACATAAAATGGAAAAAATTGGATTAAATGATAAAACAATTAACCAATTACCATTTAAAAAGTATTAAAATTACAATCTAAATATATAAATATCTCATATTAAAAGGTAGTTCTAAATTAAAATTCAATATTTTTCACTATTCATTAAAAATGAACATTATTTGAAAATACCAAAATTTCATCCAATGTAAAATTTTATGTTCCAAATATAAATAAAGAATATTATTTTCTCAAATAGAACATATAAATGTGTCAAAAAAATATTTAAAAGGGGTTCTCCATCAAAAGGAGGTAAAACGACCTTTTAAAAATATTAGATTTTGTCATGCTTAAAATCGGATTCATTCTTATTTTATGCCTCTAAATTTTATTTCATAAGTGTAATGACATTTAATAATCATATTTTGGTTATTAATGTTCTTTACCACCAATAAAACAGCTAGGAATTAACTACCATTTAAAATAATAATATTTTTATTGTATTCTTTTTTAGTATAACTCAAAGTTGTGTGCAATGTAAAATTTCGGAGAAGCCCGTTGTTGAGTTTCAAGTATGTTACCAGAAAAGTCACCCCCTTTAACATAAAATTAATTTATTATATATAAGTATTAATAGAAATCAAAAGGTGTTATTCTAGTAATACCTGGTCCTTTATATCCTTCCCCCTTTGGGAAATTTCACCACCACAATATTAAAATCGGGCTTGGAAACATCATTGAAAGTCCCACATTAAAAATTGAGACAATAAAATAATCACATTAAAATAAATATAGATAATTATAAAGGTCAACCAAGATAACACATACTAGGATTCCATGAAAAAAGGGATATGAAAATTAAAACTAACTATCATGTTCTGATGGAGAGTGATTGAAAACATGATCAGGAAAGAGTTAACCATTAGAAAACCAAAAAATTGTGGTATGTTAAATGGTCTTTGATTCCCTATTAGGAAAATTAAATGGAAAATGATTTTTTTATGTTCCCTTTAATAAAGTAGGGGAATTTATTTATGATATTGACTTAGAACATAAGTAAATATACTTTTTTTCAAGTAAACCTTTACCCATTAATAAATTTCTACAAAAAACTCATATTTTCTCTAAATGATGAGTATTCAAGAAGCCTTGGTCACACCTAAACTGATAGAATAAATTTCTAGTAAATAACTTCTTCCAGAAAAATGAACCATATATTTCCACTATCTTTATACATCAACGAAAACAAAAAATGGTTAGAACGAGATCACATATTACCCAAAAGGATAATCCTTTATAAAAAATTACTACTCCTAACTTATAAAATTCAACAAACAGTACCCAATGATCAAAAAAGTCCATTTAATACATAATTTTCCTTAACATTATTCAATATAATACAAACTAATGTTTAAACCCAAAACAATGAAGAATTTAATCATATAGTCTTCCAAAAAAATTATTAACATTTATCTTTAAATAACAATGAATAATCTTAAAGTCTCATACTAAAGTTGTAATTAAACTAATAAAATATTCTCTATTATAGTTTAATCATTTCCATAAATATCCCAAATCTTTACAAGTCTTCAAAAAAAAAATATTCTTCCCATATAAAATTTAACCGTTACTCCTCAAATGAAATCCCTTAGTATTCTATTTTACTTAGGAATATCATTTCCCAAAAGAGAAATTGTCTTCCCAAATAACCTTTATCACTTAATCACCAAACCATTTTACTATACTAATTATATCCATTTTGATAAATCATAATTTCCCCAAATCAACTTATTCTTGATCCATGAAATCATTTAACTAAAAATAATAAGTCATACTAACTCGGGACTTCACCTAGTCTAGTGGTAGGCGATGCACCCTTATCACCCTTCGTTTCTGTGTTCGATTCCAATGACCTTATAGGATGCATTGGGTTTCCACCCATCCTATGGTTCTTCTTTTTTATAAAACTCAAAACTAACCCTAACATGTCAAAACCTTAGTGGTTTTCTTATACATATCATTTTCATCCGAACTCATTAAAATATCAACATCTTAATTCATGAAGCCTTATATATTGGAATTTTTTATTTCACCACCATATAATAAAATAAAACTATTCCCAATTTAAAGAACAGCATACCATGATCATGGTGTCCACATGGTTTCATCGTCATCTTGTTCATGTAAATAGAAGGTCCATGCATTGCAACAATGATTTATAGATTCTTGAAAATAATTTTCTTCCATTATCCAACTATATCATGTACAACTTGGGTTATATGGGTGTTCGTAGAAAAATAATTTCGGAATATCATCATATAAGAAATATAATTTAAAAAAATATTATAAAACATCATATTTATAAAATATTCATACTGAGTTTGATTTGAAACATTCAATAAATAGTCCTTTTAAAATAACAAAAGTGTGTGATGAGATACTATATTTTAAAATAAAATATAAATAGGTGTCGCTAGCATTTCCTTCTTTCTCCCCTTTTTCAAAATCATAATATGCTTCAAAATATTGATATAAGGTAAAATATTTGTAAATGAATTGATAATATTTACCATTATTGAAATAAAAAAATATTGAGAAAATAAGCTTTGATTAAATACACCCCATGATCCGTGATGGTATCGAGGTATAGTGGCGGTGTTTAATATCTCAAACAACTTCTTGCAAGTGAGTTTTATGCTAGAAAAAGTTTCACAATCATTCAAACATGACTTTCTAATTATTATTGCAAGCATGTCATCTGGAAGAGATATGATTTTTTTTAGATCCTCATCCTTCCATTTATAACCAATCTCCTTGATCTAAAAAGATATAAAACAAACATTTAAATGGATGAATAGACATAGGGACAAACCATGTGTTTACAGAAAGCTCATAATCTCTAAAGATTTCTAAAACTTTCCTCTGATACCAACTTTAAATAACCATCCTTAAACATTACATAATCTTGAATTAAGTTTATAATTCACATTAAAGATGTTTCCAGGTGTATAGATTTAAAAAATTAAGCCAAAACTAACGATTACATAGCAAAAATTACGAAGTACACCCACATACTCTATCCAAAAAATATAACAACAATAAAACTCCTTAAATAAAACAAGAGTTATTTTCTTGATATAAATCTTCTTGAATACTTAATTTCTCTTAACCTTCCTTATACCCTGTGAAAAATGTTTCAAAATCATAGTATGAGTATAAAAATCTAATTAAGGGTTGTAAAATAAATAAAGAAAACAATATTCCATAAATATATACAAAACATATTCTCTTTAACATACCTCATGAAATCATGGGATTTATAAATAACACATAAAAATAATAAATCGTAAATGTGAATTTTTGCATCCAAAACATACATACATTTTTGCTTTCACAACTACATAGTAAGTTGCATTTGGATTACCCATCATAGTATATTCCCAAAATCTAATAGGAGAAACACTAATGTTTACCTCTGTCATGTTACCCAATTTATTGGAAAGATATCTCGAGATCACTCGCCCTTGGTTCATAACGGAACAACCCAAATACATAAAAAATTCCCAAGAAACATTACATATTCATACACATAAAAGAAAATATAAATGAAAGATAAAATTTCTATATTTTCAATAAAAATATATCATTTCAAGATATTGACATAATCAGTTCTTTATCAAAACCATTTTCAAACCCATTTAAAACATTTAATAAATATATTTTTGAATTAAAGTTCCCCTATCCACTTTGAAGAATTTATGGGAAATAAAATTTTAAAACATTAATATCCCAATATATAATTCCCTAAAACCATTTTTGAAAACATGTAAATTAATGGGAAATATTTAGAAGAATAAATCTTCAAAACATTTAAAATGATGATTTTGTTAAAGAGTCCCTTACTAGTTTAGAAAATAAAAAAAATATTGAATAACATTAAAAAATATTATAATATCTTAAGAATAAGTACATTCATGATATTATATGTCAAAGGGTTGTATATACACCTTATAAAAGTGAATTAGTGTATAAAAATAAATATGACTCAACGGAATGTAAATGGAGGCAAAATCCCTTACAAATATCATATCCTTAGATCAATGATAAATCAATGACATAATTATGTGAGAAAAATATAAATACACCCCATATAAATACTTATTTAGTGTAAAACAATCAGTGGTAATTCACACATATTCTGGGAAAAACAAATCAAATTACATGGATATTTATCTCAATGAAATGAGATTGCGTAATGATTTTCATTAAAAAGATCGTATAAATAATGAAAGAATTTATCAATGGTGTGATTATGTGTAGAAATGGAATATACACACAAAGGGAAGATGAAATTATGACATAAATAAATTAACCATGATTCCACACATAATCTATTCATAATATAATCAATGATTTATGCGTAAAACTCAATGAGTAGAGACTGAGTTTAGAAATTCCCTTAAAAAATTTGGCAGCCAAATGACATCACTTAAAAATTCCAAAAACGAGTTTCTAAGACAGAAAATGGTATGTTATTAAATATAAAAAAAATTACTGTAATAATTATATACAATAACTTATCCCAACACAAGATAATTTAAATTAAAAGACATAACATAAAGAAGTATTTGACTAAGAGAGGATGGTGAAAGGTTCCCTTACCTTGTGTCTAACTTGTCTTGTTCATTATTTATCTCCCAAAATAATAAACATAAGTCAATTATACTTTCTTCAGAACTTTTCTAAAGTTTATTATTCCTTTTATATCACATATTACCTTGGTATAAAAATCATATAATTATTCATGTTCATATCTGTCTTTTTGTCGATGTTCGGTAATTGAGAAAAATATGAACTTGTTATAATTAAAAATTATCTATGTGGTCAAGAGTCCATTATCTCCAGAATTATATTTCTGATTAAAATATATTATATATCCTATATATGTGTATTTAGATCCATTATATATGTATTTTATAATATTCCATGTCATTTGGATATATGAAAATGAAATGCACCGTTCATGGAGATAGTAAGTCATACGTACGCATTAACACAACTTTCATTTCAATTTAATTTTTAATGAAATGAAAAATAAAGGATATATATGTATATTATAATTCCATTATAATATCTATGTTATATATGTTACATAATTTCATTAATTGAATCCTTTTTATGTTCCATGTATAGCATGAATGAGTCATATCACTTTGAGGGGGAAATAGTCCCCACTTCTCAAATGAAATTATCATATTTATACCACATGAAAAGCATAAAGTAATGTTATAAATGAAAATTATATAATAATAGAGATAAAATATATATCATATATTACATATGTAATTTTAGTTCTATCATAATGGCTACCATGAGAGGCGGTAGGAGATAATTGACCAATCATCATTTTGTGAGGCACTAGTTCACACTTCACAAAAAAATCTTGTTTATATCAATTAGATAGAGGTGTGTGGAATTTTAGTTTGAATATTTATCATTAAAAAATCCTAGTTTATTTAATATACTATTCTTTTTAGAAAATAATTGAATAAATAGAGTTTAGGTTGTTGGAGAAGCAAAATAAATGGAAGAAGCTTGAGAGAAGACATTACCATAAATCATGTAACTACTTTTGATTAAATATAAAAGGTTTGAATTTACTTATTCCCAATATAAGGAATATAGGAGAAATAGGGGGATTTTGGGAGCTTATTTGTGCAGAGTTTGTACTGGACAATGGGGGTATTTGAGGTGTAAGTAATGGTTAATGTTAATGGACTTTTAAAAGAGGGAGGAGAGGAACTTAAGAAATATCTTGAAATATTATTCTATTATAAATTTTATATAGATTATAAATGTGTCCAAATTTAGTAATTTATAAGATAAGATGAATATAAGTAAACATAATATCATCGATTATGAATTATATGGGTTTTGGATATTTTTTAATCCTTATCATTTTTTTATTTAACCCTTTTTTACTCTTGGTGTTTTATCAAGTACATAAGACATTGAGAATAAAAATTGTTAACAAAACATTAAAAATATCCAATTAAAAAGTCAATAATAATATTTTAGACATATGATAACTTTTTTTCATAATTTTATATTTTTTAAATTTTTATAATATTTAATAAGCTATTTTATATTTAAAAAATGAATTATGTCAATTTAGACACTATTCATTCATGACTTGTTTTAAAAACCATAATAACTTGATTACATAGAAAAAAACATTATTAATATAAATTTGACATGTAAAATCATCAAACAATTTCGTGGATAACATAAAATTAACAAAATTACATTTATTTTAACATTTATAATATCATTTATTTGAATTCTTTATTAATGAAGCAATCACTACATTATCATTATGTCATAATTAAATTTATATATTTAATGTTTGAAAATTATAAATAAAATACCTTGAGTTATAAAATATTTTTCTATTTATAATGAATATTTATAGTCAAATATATCACTTATATAACCCCATATAAAAAATATTTTGGTAAAAGATAAATGTTTAAGTTATATTTTTCATAACTTTAAATTAAAAGTAATTAAATGTCATTTTCACACACAAGTGGCTCCATGGGGTCCTAAAATATTCCAAAAGATACCCCTAATAATAGATATCTCATATAATAGGGTTAGGACATGTTTCACGGTAATTTAACATTATTATAATATTATTTTTTTACCCTTATTTACCAAATTTATCATTCAACCATGGTAAATAACATATTTACTGAAGCTAGTATTCATAATGTCTAAAAATAATATTTACCTATTTAAAAAATTTTGATCTTATAATTCAAAATATGTAATCCATTTTTCCAAATTCAAATCACAAAATTTACCAAAAATAATTTAAAATTAATTCTTGCTGTCGAAACTCAAAATCATGTTTTTAAGAAGTAAAAACTACCAAAATATTAACATGCGTTTATATTGAATTTTAAAGATAAATTACATATGATGAACAAAATTGGATTAAATTATAAAAATATAATACAATTCAAATTTAAAACCAATTAAAATTACAACATTTCTATATAAATAAATTATATTAAAATGCAGTTTTGAATTAAAAATCAATATTTTTCACTATTCATTAAAAAATGAACATTTTCAAAAAAACAAAAATTTCATCCAATGTAAATTTGGATGTCCATATTATAAATAATAATATTATTTTTTCAAATATAACATATAAAATTGACAATATATAGATTTAAAAAGGGTTCCCTTTCAATAGGGGGTAAAACGAGCTTTTAAAAATAATAGAGTTTTTCATGCTTAAAATTAGATTCACTCGTTTTTTAAGCCTCTAAAATTTATTGGAGAAGTGTAAGAACAATTAATAATAATATATTAGTTATTTATTTTAATTCCTTCCAATATAACGGCTATGCATTAACTACTACTTAAATTAATAAAAATATTATTGTATTATTTTTCAGTATAACTAAATGTTGCGGGCAATGTAAGATTTCGAAGAATCCCTTTGTTTCGTGTTGATTACATTGTCATAAAAAGTGTCCCTTTTAAATTAAAATTAATATCTTATTAATAATCATTAATATAAATCAAAAAGTATTATTATATGAATATATGGGTCGTTACAATTAATCATTTTTACAATTTTGGTTTTCACTATTTTAACTACTTGTTTCCGCGGTAATTTAGCCTTTTTCAAGAAAAATATAACTGTAATTATTATAAAAATTTAAAATTAATGTTAAAAAATAAAATTCTATTTATTGTTTATAATTTAATGATATAAATAAAAAAATTTATAATATAAGATGTTTTATGTATTAATTGTTTTTTGAAAAAATATAGATTATGTTATAAGATACGAAATATGGGGTTATAAATTTTAAATCATATTTCAATGTATAAATTCACATAAAAAATAAATATTTATTTTTATAAAATTCTTTTAAAGATTTTAAATTGATTCTTATATAGTAATAATTTCAGAAAAGTTATGTTATTTATAAAAATAGTATTTTCCACTATCAACTAGAATGAAAATATTTATATTAAAATACAAAACAATGAATCTAAAATATATTTTACATTATAAATAAAAAATTAGATATATTTATAAAACTCATTATATATAATGTATGAATTTTATTTTTAAATAAAAAATATATTTCGAAAACCCACAATTGTTGAAAATGATGTTTTAAAACATTAAGTGTTCTTAATATTATTTTAGATCAATTTATAATTTAAATTATCTAACATTTTTGTACGTATATAATGATATTATAAAAGTGATAAATTTAATATATAATAAGAAAATATACAATACCTAACAAAATGGTTCATTGAAAAAAATAAATTTTTCTTTAACACTAATTATGTTTACCAAATACCATTAACTATTAACATTATAAACATTAATTTCACTACTCCTATGATGTTAAATTTTTTATTTTATATATAAATTATTTTATCTTTTAAAAATTATATTATTAATATTTCTACATATCGCATAAAGATATATATAATATTTTGAGTTCATGTTTTTATTTTATTATAAGATATATTAATATAAATTTACTACTTAAAAATACACAGGATCAGTTTAAAAATTTTATATACGATAAATGACCATAATTTCCACAACCATAATTTGAATGACCATATTTATATGCTCTATATTTCATTTATATATATAGAATTTCTAAATCTTTCATTCTATCCACTCAAACATTTCATGGAACAATTATAATCCCATATTATATATTTTTCAAAAAAAATTATCCAATCATGGTAATCCTCTTAAATATAGGATCTTTATAGCTATTGGTGATCCTCAAGGATGAAAATGATCACAACGATTTCATATATGGGGTAATTTTAATTTTTATTTCTATATATTGTCACCTATTTATTTATTCTCATTTAAAGGAAGTATGTCATACACGCTGAATAATATTCCATGGTGTTAAAAAATAGTTTTATGTTCTTTTTGGTAATGTACACGTTTTTAATTAATAATTTTTCTCTAGTTTCCTTTATATATTTTATGTAACATTTTATAACCATGCTTAAATAATTTATAAATAATAAATATTCATTTATAAAAAAATTACACATAAATAACTAAAATAATAATAATATTAATAATAGATCTTAAAACATGGGCATTACAATATCCTATTAGAAATAAATAAATTCCTCACAACATTAATTATCTCAAACCAATGAAAATAGCTAGTATATTCTAAGTTACAGAGATGACTCAATGTATAATTTCTAGAGAGTTTTGTACCTTACAAACATGGTAAGTGTGTCTATTTCCTTATAATAAGATTATCTCTAATAATGAGTTTTTTTTAGCCATTTTACCCATTATTATATGTTTACCTTCATCAATATTCACATTATATATATGTTTATAGAGATTTTATTATTACAATCATTTTTTAGAATATCATATGGTAATATGAAATGTGTTTTTCATACTCTAGATAATTATACAGATAATTGGAGGGAACCATTAAGTAAATAAATTATCAATAAATTTATCTATTAGAAGTAATATATGATTTGAAAAATGGAAAATGTTATAAAAATCAACTTGGAATATAATAAAAATTTAAATAGATTAATTCATCAATACACAAATAACATGGGTGGTGATTTATGTTTCTTTCAAAACACCTTAGATATACTATATTTACCAAAATTAAATTTAAAAACAAATATACAACTATAGATTATAGGTTGCTTGAACCTTAAATATTAGTATCAAAATTAGGATTTGTCCTTTTATATATATTTTACTGTTCTATTAATCTTTGAGGTTGTTTATTCCCATCATCATGGTTGGTCCATGGGTTTTGGAATTGAATTTTATATTCCCCAATTTCCGAACATATAGAACATTGAATTATCAAATCCACCTTATTTTTACTCTACATAATCCATTAATGTTCACAAAAATATTCATTTTCCTATGAATGTGGGATGCTTGATAACTTCATTTACTATAGTTGAAAAATGTTCATGCCCTTTTGAGAATGTAACCTTTTTTATACTTCCTACATTTTTTATATGTATAAGGTTTAATATTTTATCCTTTATTATATTCATTATAAAAATTTTCATATTACTCAATCATTTTTATATATGGGGTATTTTGATTTCTAGATATGTTTTATTTTTTAACCATAATTTAACATAGATTGTTTGTAATATTTGAAATATTTTTCACTTCAGTACTTTTTACATTAGATTTATCATAATATAAATCTCTACATCTTCCATGTAATCCCTTGATTACTTTGTTACTTCATGATTTTTCACATACTGAAACAAACATGTTTAACATGTGTGAAATAAAATTTATTGTACCATGAAATTATCATAATCATATAACTAATTTCAAACATAAAATTACTTTTTTCTTTTATATTATAACATTGGACTCTATTTATTTTAGTTCCACCTATATCAATATTAGATTATCCAAGGTTGATTTATGTTCGATTATCGTTTACATATCAACCTAATGGATCAATGTAGCTATGAAATAAATCCTTTATATTGATTGATAAATTTAATTTTATCAACAATGTATATCCTCCAAGATTATCTAACTAGCTGTGTAGTCCTAGTCATACTCATCAAACATCAAGGTGATGATAAAAAAACCAATGATTTTAAAGTTCATTACCCATAATTTTATTTTTTCGACAACAAAATCCACTTTCCATAACCAAGGGAGGGATTTGTTTCATTTGAATACCATATTATCAAACCATTATTATTATTATTATTATTATTATATTAACCTATATTATGACTCATCTCAATGGTTTTTAATAAATTTGTCTCATATCAATACTCATAATAACTAAAATATTCCACAAATATTAATAAACATTATATGACACAAACTATTGAATCCCAATACTCACATGAAATTATTTTAAAACATTATAATAATGAATAAAATACATCTCACAAATAATTATACAATAAATATAATGAAAGGTTTGTATCCTATGAGGAAAAGAAATATAAGAATCTTATTTTCCAACCCTTGGGAAAATTTCACCATAATTGTAACATAATATACATTGTCTTATACTTATTATATGTTATAATAATTTTAAAAACCTAAGGAAATAAAAATATATGAAAGGGTTTAGATCGTATGATAATCATGTTTAAATAACAAAAATAATATTTGAATATCTTAAATAAACTTATGATAAGTATATGAGTATAATCAAGTTAAAAAATAATATAAAATATCAAAAATAATAAATCAGGTTGTATAACATGGCATTATAGAAGGAATAAATAAATAGAGTGTGGATACATGAGTCAACATACATGAGACCTATGATATTAACATATTCTAGACAAAACAAAAAATGAAACATCATTCAATATTTTCATAAAAATTATTTTAAGTAACATTTCATTCATGACCCACACCATTAGAGATCATTATTGTGATAAAAAAAATATAAGCTGGAATACTTATATTATGAGTAAGAAACTATAAACCAATATGTTTGTGTATGATATAGGACCCACTCATCTTCATCCTCGCTAATGGGTGCCTCTTGAAATCAATCAGGTATTAAAAAATAAATAACCCACATAAATAAAATAGTTTTATTAAAAATTTAAAAATAAAAATAACTAAATTTTATTACATAAAAACCCCAAGGAAATGAAAATGGGTTTCATTCAACACATATTAAAGTACCCATGGATAAAAAATTGGTTTCATATAAATTCAAATAAGGAAATCATTCATAATTCCATTAATAAGAAAGACATGATAAACCATTGGAAAATAAATGTTTATCCAATGACATTAAGTAACATTATAGTTAAATACCAATAAATCATAATAATAATAAAAATATTATATATGCAGTATAAATTAATGGTAGATAATTAGGTAAATATTTTCCGTAAATTAATAGATATATGTAATCAAGGTGAACACTCCTAAATAAAATAAATCAAAAATAGGGTAATAAAAATAGAAATGCCTTCAGTTAAACATCAGGATCTTAAATAATAAATTATTAGGTAAGAAAAATGCATTGATGGATCATTATTACAAAATATAAGGTAACTAAAAATTTCATATAAATAAAGAAGTGGGATGGTTACATTTGAAGAATATGATTAATCAATAATAATTTATTTCAAAGTTTGTATAATTAGATGAAGTTTTTCTATGAGAATTAGAGAAACCACATTGGAAATAAGAACAATCCTATATATTTTTTGAAAACATTTTAGATGGAAATATTTTTTAAATTAAAGAGGATGGTATTTAATTTTAGAATAAAATTAATTCTTGGAAATAAAGTACCATGTAAAATTAAAAAGATTACATAAATAAGTGTTAACATGGAAAAAGATAAAATGTGGTTCTTTTTACACTTTCATGAAATTGAACCAGATTTAAAAACATTAAAGATTTATTAAATTTATATTTTTCTGAAGTTAAAGTAGTAGAAAATTAAAAAAAGTTATTAATTAGTTATAGATAATAACAATATCAAAATAATCTAAATAATTATGACATGGAAAGGGAAGTTTTTTACTAAAAAAAATATGTGGTCAGTTTCTCAAAGAATAATGACTTCAGATAAAGTTCGAGTAAAGTGGAAAATAAATATTAAGTGGACATAAAAATTAGTTTTATATAAATTTCATATGACAAGAGGTTATATAAATAATAAAATAATTAAATGATTTATCTTTGAAAATAAATTTTTATTTGAAAATATTATTTCCAATGATACCTAAATAGTTTAAGTTTCATTTTGATCAAAAACCACTTTGATTTCAGGTATCTTCAAAATCAATTTCTATTTAAATAAAATTCATTATATTTCTCCTAAAACCCAATTAATATGGTAACATAAATTCAATAGAATTTAATAAAACTATATTAAATTTATCTTGGTGTATAGTAATAAATATTCCTTAATAAATTATATTTGAGACAAGAACCCCATAACTTATTTCCTTCCTTAGTTGAATGTACTCTATGATCCTATAAAAAATACATAAATATCTAATTCATATTTTCAAGACATGATTCAATTGTTATAATATTTAATAAATCACATTTATAATTGTTTTCTCTATTTATTTTTATTGGTTATTAATTATTTTTTGATTTCGGTTGTTGGTAATGTCGATCATTTTAAACAAGCTTTGTAAAGGATATGTTGTTATTCATTTTTATCCAAAATTTAATTTTTACATGTTCATCAAAGTAAATAAAATTATTTATTTATAACTATTTTTTCTTTCTAAATTTCATTTCATGAGTATGTTTATACTTTTTCTAGAAGATAAGATAAAAAATGAACATTTTTTATGATGATATTTATCTTACAAGGGTGTTTTGATAACTAAGAAGTTTAGAATTGATCGCTATTTTTTGGAATAAATAATTATTCTTATATTTATATAAAATAATAGAATTAAATATGTTTTCATAATAATCATTAATATAATTTCATATCATTGTTCAATTATGTTTTCAAACCCACCCAAATGTGAACATACCCTAATTATTGATGAATGTAATGAGATTTAGTTGCAATATAATTATAATATTATCCTAATGAATACATAGTGTATTTATTAGTGTGATATATCATAACTATAACGAATTTGTAATTATATTACATTTATATAAAATTATAAAATTATTTTGATTAATTATTTTATTATTAGTTTGCCTTTTTAAATGATATAATTAACAATAATACTTTTTTAATCATATAATTAATAGTATCTATAGTTTTTCATAGCAGAATATTATTAATACCATAATAAAATTATACATTTTATGATTTATGTTGACTATAAATATAATGTTTGGATGAAAATGAAGGTGGAAATGAATTGTCACATGGAGGTGGTACTCCATACATAAACATGGTTGACAATTTCAATTTCTAATGATTGTGTGAAATGAATAATATGTTATAAAATTTTAAAATTTAAAATATGTTATAAATTACATAATTATTTATTAAAAAAAATTTAAACCATCTTTATATTGTTTTAATGGAAATAGAAGTGTCATGTTTATTGGAGTCGGTAGTCTATGCACAAATAAATTTCATTTTAGATTTTCTTAGGGAAAAAGGGATGGGATTTTAATGAATGTATCATAATTATAATAAATTATAAATATAAAAATGATATTTATGTAATTATTTTTATATGGTAAAAAAATTTAAAGAAGAAGTTCATATCTGGTAAAAAGATAAGAGAATGATATGTTAGGAACTTATACCTCACTTCCTGGATTATTTCCTTTTTATAGGGTATAAAACATATAAGGATTGTTTTTTGAGAATTATAAAACCATCTTAATATTTATAAGAGTGTTGAGTATATTTATGGGAATTTTTGAGGTTGAACTAAAGGGTTTTTTTCTGAAATTATTTGAGGATATGAGGGGGCCTTTTATAAGGGAAATGGAGTGTAAACATTATAAATAAATAAAAAATTTGATAATCGAATGATGAATATAAGGAAAATGGCTCCAAAATTGAAAACTAATATAATGGAGTATAGTTAATGTTAATCTAAACTGAAAACATGAAATTGGATATATGTTTTTAATATATTTTTCCATTTCTCAATCAGGTTACACTCTTTTACTACTTTTGGTTTTAAATATGGTAACTAGTTTTTTACATGGTAATTTATCCTTTATACAATGATATAAAATGGTAATTATTATATAATTGTGACCAAATTATTATAAATTTTTCTTCAATTATTAAAAGTGATATAAGTGTGTTTTATAACACTAAATGTATAAAGTATTGTAAATTCTAAAATTTATAATATGGGTTTAGAAATTAAAATCAACATTTTTTAAATATTAAAATCATGTATAAAATTAAAAAAATATCATTGATAAATATTTCATTGATTTCCAATTCATACATATATAATTTTACTTTCATAAAAGTCATGTTATTTTTATAAATAGTATCCTTCACTTTTTGAAAAAAAATGACAATTTTTTAGAAAAATAAAAATAATAATTCTATGATATCTTAGAAATTATGTATACAAAAATTAATTTATGTTTATCTGTATCATATTCCAAAATTTATAAAAAAAAAATTAAATGAAAATATACAATATAAATAAGTACTACTTTTACTGAAAATTGATTTTATTAAACATGGATTATTTTTAATATTATTTAATATCAGTTTATAATTTAAAATTTTTATATATGTTTTTTCATATAAAATTATATTTTAAATGTGTTAAATTTTATCTATTAGGATAAATATACAATTCCAAACAAAAACATTAAATAATAAATATTACATTTATACAAAATACATTTTAGAAAATGTATTTAATTATTTATAATCCATAATTACTTTCACTAATTTATTAACATTATGTAAATAATTTTATTTCTATATATATATCATATAAAATTTTAATAATATATATATACTGAGTAAATTTATTTTTATTTATAATTGTCTGATAACATATTTTAATATCATTATGAGTTATATTATTTTAAAATAATTAACTAAGAATACACAAGAACAAAATACCAGTTATTTATATGAACAATGAAAAAAAATTCAAAAAATATATTTGGATGAACTTATTTTAAAATCGAGATTCTATTCCTATATATAGACTTACTAAAAAAACCTTTATTCCACTATCATTTCACAAGGAACAATTCTTACTTTGTAGTAGAATGTTTTTTCAAAATGATTTCACTTTTGAGGGTTCTCATCCTCACTAAATGTTTTTTTCTATTAGTGAGCCCCAAGGTTGATAAGGATCCATTAGACTTTTTAGTCATGATGATTTTATTTTATTTATCAGTTTCCCATTATGTATTTATGAACTTGTAATTGAACCATTTCATCTATAGTGAGTAGTAATATATGGTGTGATTTATATAGTTTTATTTTTTATTGTTATAATTTTTATCTTGTAAATGAATAATATGTTTTTATTTTCATATATATCTTATAAGAAACATTTTTCTAACCATGATTAAATCTTTATGAAAGAATTGAGAAATATTGTTCAAAATTAAAGACATAAATTGTAACATTAGTAGTAGTGATAAAAATAATAATAATAATAATAATGGAATCTAAAACCTATGTCATTATAGGGAGAGATTAATATTATATTTTGAAAATAAGGGTTTATTATTTATATTCTATTGAAGGATACGAATTTTTAGTAACATCGATGGGTTGAATTTATTCATGTATTTGATTAGAAAATTGCTTACACAAACCATAAGTGAATTTTTCTTATTGAAACCATCAATATGATTTCATTCCAACAAGTCGTCTATTGATGAATGTAATTTGTTGGGTCGCTTCATGAAGATTCACCTATTTACCAAATAGGAATAATGGATCATGTTCCTTGATATATAATATACAATAGACATGTTCTTTTATTTAGCTAGTTCACTAGAGCGGCTGAAGGAGGATGAATTTTAGTATATCTAGGAATATATATATGGTGGCAAGACCAAGTGGTCTCTATCTCTCTATGTAAAAAAATACATTAAAATATATAATTTTGATATTTTGCTGAGGATAAAGGATATGGTGGTCGATTTTTATATATCTCTACAGGTTTTACATTTTGGAACCACCGTGATATACTATGATATTAAAAATCATTGTTTTTTTTTCATAAATGAGGTGTGAAATAGAAAATTTGGTGTATCTAACCTAGAATTCTCAAAAAAAAACAAATGATGAGAACCATAAACCTTCAGGATAACATCAAAAACTTTCTTTACCAACCTAGAAATGGGATTAGGTGTTTGTGGACATCTTCATTGAGATTCATTATACCCATTATAGAAGGATTTCAATATTGGTTATGATATATATTTATTAAAAAGTATGCATACTTAAATCTTATTATGTTTACCATGATGGTGGGAGAGTTTGTAATGTTATATGTGTAAGATATCATGAAATTTATGGGGTAATGTCTTCTATTGTATCTGATAGAGATCCATGGTTTAACAATCGATTCTAGAAAGGCCAATAAGTGGTTCTAGGGAATAATGTCATGATAAATATGGAATGGCATCCTCAGAGAGAAGTTTGGGTGAAAGAGATGATTCATATCTTGGATTTTATTATCTATTCTTGCATCTTTGACTATAGAGGATCATGTGACACCCATAATTCAATGGTTAAATTAACCAATTATAATATCTACCAATATTACATTAATATAGATCCCTTAAAATGATTTATATGGTGGACATTGTTTCTATTCCAATCTCTTGAAGAAGTTGGGAGATTCCTATTTTATATTTTTATGTGGAGTGAAAGAGACAAAAAAATTAATCTTACTATTATATAATGATTGGAACTGAATTATATTTTTCATATGTCAAAAGAAATCATCAATATCATCCCTGAGAATTCTCAATTCAAGACTATGTGTTTTTTAATGTTTTTCATTCATTACCTATGCTTCGACTATTAATGTAGGCATTTATTTCATTAAGATAAGTGAATCCCATCATAATTGATGAATTAATCCGGAATATTTCAAATTATTTTACATTTCCTCTATAAAAAACATCAATTACTAATTTCTTTTACATCTATCAATTAAAAAATTATAATATCAATCCCTATCATGATTTTTATTGGGAGGAGATAGAATTTGGATATGATGCATCAATATAAGATTAACTAACTCAAATTTTTGATTCCTAGGATAATCATTTTTTTGAAATAAATTCTATTTGTTTTTTTCTTTGGGAAGCATTGAATTGACTCTCATAATACATGGGAGTGAGAATCCTTTATGAGAATGTAATGGGCCATTTTTTATTATAATTTGAGTAGAATTTATAAGGAAAGAATGAAATATATTAAGGAGAATATTCAAACACATTTTTATATTTTCAAGAATGCATCATTTATTTATTGGGGTATTTTTTAATTTTTTCTTATACAATTCATTTACTATTGAAAATTTTAAAATATGGAAATATAAGGCATCCATAAAGTTGGTGCATGATTTTGAGTAACAATGATAAAACTGTTAAATTATTCGTAAATTTTTTTGTTATTATATGTTTGCACAGTTGGGGAATAGTTTACATAACAGTGTGGATGAAGTGTGTAGGTTCCCTAGTGAATAATATTCACCTGCATAGTTAGCATGCAGTTAAGTAAACAATGCGACCTTATTATGTGGTATGAATAAAACATTAAAATATGAAATTAAAATTATTTACTCCCTTAATCTAAAACATATTTCCTTTCCTCCCTCCCAATTTGATTTTTACTACCCAATGGAAATGATATATTCCTCACCTTTAATCTTGGAATCCATTTTGGTGGTATTTTTTCATTTTAACATCAAGAAAAATCATGTAAGTACTTTGATTCAATTCACATAACATTGTCTTACTTCCTCGCATTGATTTTAATCATCACATGGACATTATAGATTTCTTACCCATTAGAAGCTATTGGTGTGATCCATGATCATTGTGGATTCCTCTTAAATCTATATTTTAGACACTCATCTTATATTATGGATCAACAGTAGTTATTGTTGATTTTATGTGATTAATTTAGATGGTTTAATGATATAAAATTTCTTATTGAAAAAAATATGATCCTATAAATTTTGAAATCATTTTAATTTTTTTTGTATAAAAGGATATTTTTAGAAGAATTATTATTATTTTAGTTGATTAAATTTCATTCTGTATTATGGTAAATATTGATTGACATTTTAATGTTTTGTTTAAAGGATGAATTGAATTTGGAATTTAAATATGATATAATGAGAATAGTAGAAAGGAACCATGAGTATCATGTTCGGAAAACATTTATAAGAACAAATATAAAATATAAACATTTATTATCCTTTTTAAAACACTCTAATAGTAACTAAAAATATGTCAATTGATTGAGGTGAAATGGTTTGGTGTCCCCGTACTAATAGAAAAATATTGATTCTCTCATGAGTAGCTGCATGTTTACAGATTGTGTTCAATCACTCACCAAGAGTGTGAGGATCCTATGACGAGGTCCAAACCATATCTACACAAGAAGTATCCCGTGGTTCCATTTCATTCTTCCATTTACTATTTTAAAACTATAAATACATGTTTTCATTTTATCTAATTTAAAAATATCATGTTTTTTTCTCTAACTACCACTATTCAAGAAACAATTGGTGTGATCCTAATAATATAGATGTTTTACACCCCACATACACCCTAAAAGCGTAAGTAGACATAATTTTAGAAATAGGTCACAAAATAGAATTTCTTAGAGATATCAGGTACTCCTCTAAGTGGATATTAAGTGATGGAGGTAACATCATTGGTGTTCGACCAATATGTCACATAGATAAGATAATATATTTTAGTCTCCCTTATCACACCTTTACCCTATTTTTTACATTTCTTTTTCTTCATCATGTTCATAAGTTATGTGGATATTTATTTTCTCAACAAATTTTTGGAGGTCTATTTAACATATGGGTTACTATAGTTTTATTGGCATATCATTTATATTTTTTTGATGTATACAATTGGAAAACTATTGCCATGGTACATTCATAAGGCCTAAAAACTATTTGTTATCCCTAGGGTATTAGTAATTATCATACTTCCTTTCCATAGACCATCTCAGTTTCCTTGGATAGTGGTATCCCATGTTGGTTCTAGATAAAATGTGATTAGAGAAACCATTTTTTATTTTTATGAATTTTGGGAAGTTGGGATAGACCTAAGATATGATTTTTATAGATTTTGTGGTTGGTTGTGAGGGAGTTTCTGTCCAACAATCATAAGTATTAGATTTTTTTTACCGTGGTTTATCGATTTTTTCCATTAAAATTATTATATTGGTTTGAACGTTCCCATTGTATGGAGAGAACAGGTTACATACAAAGCACATGGTTCAAGTGTATTGGAAATGTGTAATTTTCAATCTCTCCATTTTGTGATTTATTCAAAATAATAATAATTTTTATTATTTTTATTCATATTATGTTAATTATTTTTATATATTTTATCATATATTTTTTATAATATATTATAATTCCTACTATAATACCCCTTGTAAACCCACCAGATGAATTTGTAGATAACTTCCTATGAGAGAATCTAGTGGTTGATCAGAACGTTATTGATAGATTGGTCAATGATGTTCATGGTATGGAAAAAGAGGCTGGTTTTAGACCCACATTAATTATGGAATTTTATTTAGGTTCTATGAAGTTCCTAGGTAAAAAATATATCAATAATAATCCTCCCTCTATTGAGGGATGTAATAATACTCTAGAGGATGAGTATTGGTTAGTGAAGTTAGAGAAGATTGTAAAATTACTATGGACCCCCCCCCCCCCCCTCAATTATATTGAATTAAAGTGTGTTGCATTATTTATTGAAGGATCAAGTTGGAATATGTGGGTAGAGGATATTAAGGAATAGAAACATGGGAATTTAAGGGAGAATTATTTCATGGAAATCATCTCCTGATAGTTTTACCCTAATTCCTTAGTGATGGAATATTCTATGGAATTCATTTTCCTCCAAAAAGGAAATTAATATTAAATGAAATATGTATCTGAGTTTATAGAATTGGTTAACATTTAACATAAATTTTTTATAATTAGAGGAAAAAATACCACCCATTGAGATGGGCATGTAACATAATATTTCACCCTATATTTTTGTATTGACGATCAAGTCCTATATAGAGGTTGTTGACCATGATATAATGGTTTAAATAGACCCACTAGGGATCTCCAAAACAATTATATGTCCTCTAACACCTTGGGTAGATGAGTTTTCATAAATTGAAAAAATTTAGGAAGTTGGAACAATCAGAGAAAGTAAATGGAAATAGTTTTAGAAATTAAACTCAATTCTCAGTAATGTATACTTTAGGTGTTTATTTCATTGTATTTCCCCACTATGGTAATGTGATGAACATGTGGTATTTGTGTCTTGGTCTTCCCAAGGAACAACATTCATGTATATATAGGGTCTATTATAGCTTTTAACCCCCTCCTAATAGTGGTGTTGGTTGTTCACACCAATGGTATCCACGATGTAATCAGATCCCTTATGGGGAGGACCATGTCCTCATGGGAATTAGTGATAGGAAAGTTCATACTATTTATAAAGATACCTTAGTAAAAAAAATTAGGATAATAGTAGACCATAATATAATTCAATAGTAATGTTTATATAAATAGTTAATCAAAATATAATGTAATTTGAGGAAGGACCCATGATAGTCATATGTACTATTTTGATCAAATCTAGTATGAACTGCTTTATTTGGAATAAATTCCTATCTCCCATTTATAACTTCATGATCTATGTAATTATTGAAACTACCTACTAAGATCATTGATTTTATTATAGAGATATTTATTCCTCATTAAAGAAAGAAGGATCAAATCTTCTAATTCCCTTTGCATGAAATATCTTTATCATAAGCTGAGCGGGTATTGGAATTTCTCATCATTGAAATTGATCATTTTGATGTAGTCATTAGGATATACTAGATGATGTCTTGTAAAGCTAGTATTGATTGTTACTATTTTAGAGTGAAATTATCCATCTCCAATAAGAGATCCTAAGTGTTTATGATAAATCAGAAATGTGGTAAAGTCCGATTGGTCCTCCGTTTCTATGAAATTCCAATATATTATGTCATGTGTTATCTCTCTTATAAGAAATTAATGAGAGAAATTATAAGAGTTATTTACATCCTATAGTCAGGTAATTCATGGAGGTTTTTACAGATGATTCATCACAATTACCACAAGGGGGAGTGGAGTTCTCTATTTATATGGTATTAGATACTCAATTGGAACATCTCCATTAATATAATTTTCTCCCATATAGTTATAATATTTTTATATCATATTGGATGATATATAATCTAATGGAATCATTCACCCTAGTGTGTCATCGTCAGCCTCCCTAGAGCACATTGATAAAAAGGAATATAAGATGCTCAATTTTTGTATTAACTATATATTATAATGGTTCTTAAATAATAATAGATACCCAATTACATATATTGATGACACCAATGATCAAATAAAGGGGTAAAGGTTGTTTTCCATTATTAATTTTTATCAAGCTATCACCTACGCTATGTTAGAGAGATTGATGTTGCATAGACTAATATTTAGTGTTGGTAAGACCATTTTGAGAACATGGTTATGCCATTTGGGATGAAAAATTATTCTATGGTATTCATTTATCACATGAATTTGATATTCCAATGAATACTTAACACCATCATTGTGGTATTTTTTGATGAAAACCTAGTTTACTCTATGATGAAGCAGGAGCATGCATGTCATTTCATAATTTTTATGGGTTCCTTATATGAACACCCACACTATTTTGAATTATCAGAATATAGTTTCTAGATCCAAGAGATCATTTATCTTGGGAATTTGATACTAGAATATGGTATCATTATTTATCTTTTAAAGGCTGCGTTTTTTTTGTCTTGAAAGGATCCCAAAAATGTATTTGATATTTAATGTTTCATGGAACATATAATATGCCATAAATTATTCATGAAATACTTATCTTAGATTAAATCACCAATAAAAGTTTCCACATAGAAATGGGTGATTTTTTTATAGAGACTAGAGTGTGAGGAATATTCTTATTTGTTAAAGAAAAAATTAACATCTACTATAATTATAATTTTACTATATAATGGTCATAGTCACATGGTTTACTATGTTTCATTATTTATGGGTCTCATTTTGATCTTATTTTATGGGGTCATGTGACAATGTATGACTCTTTCCAACAATGAACATATGAAAATAAATACTATAACAATGAACATGAAATCATGTATTCGATTCATGAACATTAGTATTAGTGTTGTTATCTATTTCAAGAGTGATTCATGGTCTTTTAAAATTATAATTGTTTGATATATACACACTTCTTGAAGGATATTAATATTAAAAATGGTTATGAGTGGAATAGATTCATGGATTTTAGTTTAAAATCACCAATATTTTATTTAAGATTAATGTAGTTAATTATTCACTCATTATGAAGTTTCCCTCTCAAACCCTCAAAAATTTCGATGATGAATGTAATTTGTTGGGTGGTTTCATCAAGATGAATGAAGACCTAAAAAAAGGAAGTAAGGTGTTTTTACTCCCTAGTATACATTTAACAAATTCTATTTTAATATTACTCACTAAGAGCATCAAGGGGTGATAATTTTTTCCCTTATGAGAAGCTGTATATTGTTGGGAAACTGCCAACAAGTGGTCTTATCTTGAAAAGATTCCATTTCTATAAAAACCAAAATGTTTTTACAATTTTTATTAAGGTATTTAATGTTTTTTCTAGGTATGATTTGTTAATTGTAATTTTTAATGTCTAGCTTCTATACATGATAATTGATAAATGCTGAGCACCAAAATCCCTTAAGTTTGATTTTTATTCTTCTTATACCCACCCTAAAATGGGATGAGGTTTCTATGAACTTTTTCTTTGGGATTCCTTATACCCAAATAATAAGTAATTCTTTGTGGTAGGACTAACCAACTAACCAATACCACTCTCTTAAATTATATTAAGTATTATTTTAGGGTGGAAGATATTGGGCAGTTATATTTGGAGTTGATCATGAAAATTCATGGGGTTTCATCTACTTTTATTTCAGTAAGAGATCCACATTATAATTATTTTTCTAGAAAAGCATCTAATAGATGATGATATCTCATGTTAAGATAAGAACAACCAACCATCCCCATAAAGATGGCCAGATAGAAAAAAGTGATCTTAATCATTGAGGACATGCTCAGTGTGTGTGTATTTTACTTTGGGGGTCATGGGACACCTGTAATTCTATAATTAGCATAACTATAAAAATATCTAATAATATACAAATAAAAAGTATCTATTATAACATTTTTACAATTTAAGATGTCATGATTCCTTCAACAAGACCAAGGTGGGTGAGACCTCACTTGTATCGTTGAGTTTTTTTATAGAATATGAACAACTTTATTTAGAATATATGAAATTCATTTTCATCTACTTAATTTAATCATACCTCTTATAAAATTATTTATAACCATACATTTTAATTTTATTTCGGTGATTTAGTGTTTTCAAATGTTTCACTATGAATTGGTCACCATTTTTTGGGAGAGGTGTGGAAAATTTCTCTAAGTTAGATTAGAAGAATAATTTTTTTGGGAGAATATAGAATATTTCACATTGATTTTTGTTGAATCCGAAATTAATTTCAATTCATGATTTTTTCTATATATCTTGATTTAAAATATTTAATATGGAACACAGTCATGTTTTGGATTATGTAGTTCTTGAATGGGGACATTATTTATCATTGATGGAGGAAGTAATTCAGATTGATGATTTCTAGGATATATTATTTTGTGGGAATGTAATTAGATTGGTTTTTGTCTTATAGTGGCATTTTTATCTATCAAGAGACATTGGGGTGATAATGACTGATGAGGAATAAATGCCCCTTTTTATTTTCAAATCAGTCTGTAGGTTTCCCATTTGGTGATTGAAATTTATATGGTGGGGAGGATTGTCACAAACACATTACAGTTTATCGTATAGATTTTATATATTTTGGATTTTATTTTTATTATTTACATAATAGATCATTTTTCTATTATGTTCTGAATATTTTGAATAATAGGGATATTGAAAGGTTGGTTCATGGTTAGGAGTAACCATTCTGAAACAAATTCATAGGACTACAATTTTTGACAGTTCATATTTTCTGGCTTAGTGCATGGTTGGTTCATTGTTTACTATACCATGTATTTTAGTTATGAAGGTCCATATTTGAAGTTTTATTTATCCACATTTTTTCGACATGGTTAGTTAAAACATGTGTTTCATCTCTATGGTCTAGCAGGACCTTTAAAAATATGAAATTACTATTATTACCTCTCATAATTTCCCCCATATTTCCTCACCACTCTCCCCAATATATTTTTTCTACACTAGAAACATGAGATTCTCCTCCCCTTAAGTCATAAATTAAATTTAGGTGTGTTTTTCACCTTGATAATTCATGAAAACATTAAGCATGGGATTATTTTACAATATTTTTGTTTTGACCATTAAACTCTCTTTGTTTTTTATCATCGATATGTATATGGAAGCAGATGGTTTTCTAAATCCAAACCTACTAGTCTGGGACATTATTTTTTAGAGTCCTCTTACCTACAAAGTTTTTTCTCTCTTCTAAGATTGTAGATTCCAACTAGTTATTGGGTAGATAATGTAATTAATGAAGTTATTCCAAGATATACCATTGATTGGTGAACTAAATTTGTCTTCCTAAAAATTTAAAAAAATTATTAATTAATTTTATTCAAAAACAAATATTTTTGAGAAATATATGTATGCATTTGGTTTATTACAAGATGTTTTCATTTTATATTTTTATTTTCATGGATTAATTTTTCAATGTTTTTTTTATGGAAATAATTGAAAGATAAAATTTAATTGAATAGAAATAGAATAGATCATGGAACCCATATCCACATAGGTGAGATGAAAAGGACATGTAACAGTATAAAATATTAGTCCCCAAGACTTTCAGCAACAATATACCTATTACTAATCATATGGAAAAATTTTATTGTGACGTGGTTAGGTGTATCCATTATTCTAGGAAGATGAGGATTCTCTCCTTGGTAGTCTGAAAAAATGATTTTTTTGAAAAATCAACAAGAGTATAAGGATCCTAGGATGGGGCCACAACCATAAATTCCCTAGAGACGTCCTAGTGTTCTTAACAATGTTTAATTTTTATTCTTTCATCTTTTATTTTAAAAGTTAAAAAGTAGGATTCCATTTTAACTATTTTCCAACTAGTATGTTTATTTTTTTTCTAATAATGGTATTTCATGATACATATCAAGGGATCCTTCTGGACTTGATTTCATCACACCCTACATACACCCAAAGGATGTATGTTGAATTTGTTTTTTGGACATATATAAAATAATTATATAACTTGTAGGTGGTGGTTAATCATGTTAGTTGAGCTTTGAAGACAGAGGTGAAAAAGTGGGGTGTCAAACCTAAAGCCACATGATAGTGGGAATCCTTTTCGAGCCTTGTTTATAAGAGAAAAATAATATTTTTATAGAATGTTTGATTACTATAAAATTATAATTAAATATGGATGTTATTATTTTTCTGTATTTGGATATCAATAATATATATGGGTTTCTGTAGCATTTTTTAGATAATATTTATATTATATTGATTTCTTTATTAGGAAAACCAATCCCAATGTATATTAATGATGTCAATGCACAAGTTGTTAGACAGTAAGGATTGGGATCATCATTAGTGACTTTCCATGGACAAGTTATAGTTCTTAGTTTAGGGGTAACCAAGTTTCATATGAGATATAAATTCCTAAAATAATAAACAGATGAAATTCATAGAGAATGGGAGTATTTTGTGTCGATGTTTCAGTGTCTAGTGGGAAAGAATATTCATAAAAAACTATATGAATAATACACTTTCTTATTCAGTCCCTTCTCTATAAAATTTTTGATGAATTAACTTCGCAGGTTAGATACTTTTTCATAACATTTGTGATTAATCAAATTTCTCACAATGTATATTCGTGAAAAACTTATTGAATATGGCCAATTTATTGTTTCCCAAATTCAACATTTTTTAAAAGATAATTTAATTTTTTTTATTATATATATATATATATATATCTATGTATGAATAAAAATGATAATATTGTATTTCCATTTTTCAAAATTAATATCACCATCAATAATCTACTCTTAAAATATTACAACCCGTAAACTACTACTAAACATTCTCATTTATAAAGAAGTCATCCATTCCATAACATAAATAATTTCAGTCTAGGAATCATATTATCCCTTTCCATCACATTTAAAAAATAATAAAATATTATTAATATCATAATAAAAATAAAAATTATATATCTATTTAAAATGATTAAT
The DNA here is from genome assembly GCA_963277665.1 of Viscum album. Taxonomy (NCBI): domain Eukaryota; kingdom Viridiplantae; phylum Streptophyta; class Magnoliopsida; order Santalales; family Viscaceae; genus Viscum; species Viscum album. The sequence continues at coordinate 1,154,633,689 of OY728140.1, forward strand.
AATTATTTGTATATATATTCATATAAGTCTAAATTATTTGTTATTAATTATTATAATTTCATTATTCATATATCTAAATAATTTATTAATTTACAATGAATAATAAAATAATAAAATAATGAATAATGAAAAATAAATAATTAGTTAATAATTTAATTGAAAAAATATTAAATATTAGATTTAAATTAGTTCAGTTTCAGTGTACCCTTTATTAAAGAATAATAAAACGGTACAATTGTTATGGATGACTTAAACCATTAGCACATCACCACCAAGAATAAAAAAATTGAAAAAATAGATCAATGAACCCATCTAAAGCATGAGAAACAACAATTTTATCCACTTGGGACTTCTTATATTACCCTTATAGCCTTTACCTAATGGATATCAGCCACTCTTAGAAGTCAATGGTTTTTTCCATGGCTCTTGATATTCTTCCAATGAAATCTTAGTGCCACACACAACCAACACTTTTTGATGATCAATTTTCCAATATAATTTTTTAGTGTGAGCATCAATATCATGAGAAGATGAGGTGGTGGAAATCACCACATGGGTTTCATGTTTACAATTCATAGAAACAAATCTATGGTCATTTAAAATCCCGAAGGATATATCCCTACCATGCAGATTAGGGTAAGCCTTCTCCGATGGATTATGAGATGTTTTTCCCATTACAGAGACCTATACATACTAATCATGAGAACTATCTGTGTGATCAATATCCTTTCTATGTTCATAAATATCATCATCATCATTAAACTGAAAAGGTCATAATTATTTACCAGTATTATATTTATCATTAGTGATTTATACCCATTTATGAACATCTACTAAATATTTGGTATCCTCATAAGCCTTCACCATGCTAGTGTTATCAACAACTAGACAATCACCCTCATCCTTTGAAGTATAAATTATCTTTTGTTTTAGATTCACGCTATTTTTCTCAACTCCATCATCCCTTACTACAAAGGGATAATGTTACATTACCTATTTTCTATTATCATCCAATGTATTGTTCAAGATAGGATTGTTTGTTTTCAAAACTCCCTTGTTGAATCCAGTGGTTGTATCATTAATCTTCTCAGGAATACATGTGATAAAGTGAAAATAAATTTATAAGATTATTTCCTTTATTGTTTCAATACTTTAGAAACTTCTCATTATAAAAGACTACAATTTACACTTTAATATAACTACTAGAAGAAAAATGTCCCTCCTTCCCCTATTTATTCTATTAATCTAGTATTGTATTTTTATATACCCATGAAAGAGTGCCATTAGTCTCCCCCAAACAAATGAGTCAATAATTATTTTAGTTTAAGGTAAATTTTACATAGTTATATAACTAAACCACCCACATTATTAATATTTTAACATATAATGATTTTTATATGATGAATTATGGATGTAACTTCAACAAATAGAGCGTGAATTCCATAATATTTGATACTATATACCATAGAATCCAATTAAACCACTGAGAATGTTGATTCATTCCAGTATCCTTCACTAATATCCTTATGTGTAGGCTATCTACCTCCTTTTAATGTAGGGGAAATCTGAACCTTGTACAGATGAATTTAAAATTCACTAGAAATCACCTAAAAATGTCTGTTAGAATTTTAAGTAACATGATCCATGTTTAAAATTATATGATTTCTATTTAAAATAATTATGAAATTATCAATGGTGAGTCCTTTAATACCATAATAATTACATGTCATCATTTTAAGATAGTGATCCATCTTGTTTGTAATGTTTAATAGCCTTTAAAAAAAGTCATTATCCCTTTTAGACTTGTAAACCAATTAAAAATGGTGAAAATTTGATGTTATTATTATAGAAAAAGTTAGAGGATGAAAAAAATTAATCTTCTACTAAAACCTATTAATGTGACCATATTTATTGCATTTTAACTCCTTTCCAATTTTAATCTTGTATAAAATGGTTGATTCACAATCTCAAAAAATATATAGTAGCTAGAAAAAGAAATATAAGTATATGACTTAAAACCAACTCCCAGTGATTTGGGTTCTTACATTTAAAGGGTTGTACATGGGGTCCCAATATTTCATGTGAATGGTGTCTAGTATTTTGTTAACCTACCCAAAACCTAATGATTTCATTCAAATACACAGATGAGAAAACAATACGAAAGAATTATTTTTCCAAGGATGACATCAACCATCTATAAAATTCCAAAATATATAGAAAAGATATTCTAATCTCAAAATAACCTAGTATATTTTCATTATAATAAGTAGAGAAACACATAGTGAACTATAATATAAACTCTTGGATATTGTTTGAGAGAAGGCCCTAATATTCTTCAAAAAACATTGTATCCTAATTATTCTTTATTCTATGTGATGTTGAATTAATATTAAAATAGACCTAAAAACTTATTAAGTCTATAGTGGGATCTATGTATTAGGGAATACAGTGATTAGAATTTAAATCTGTATCATGATTTTTACCTATAGTAATAATAGACGAATCTAAAAATCCAAAATCAATAATTTTTTGGGCAACATATACATTAGAGTTCTCAATGTCTTTTTAGACCCCAACATATTCCCTGATAACATTTAGATTAATGTTCTATTTACCCTTTAGATTGGGAATATTAGAATTAGAAGTTTCCATTCCAAAATAGATTTAGAGGTGCCCCATGCCTTAGAAACCATTGGATTTAGACAAGAAGAATCCATCAATGAAGGGATTCAAGGAAAATCATCATGATTTCCATGAAGATCACCTGGTGGCTGTTCCAATAATATAATCCCTCTTAATCATGTATTTAAAAATCATTAATAATATAAATAAAAAATTATTTTCAATTATTATCATTAATAATTTATTTACCAATTAATAATATAATTGGTAGTCATGTTAATAATTAGTAATGATTATTAATAATGTATTATAATTAATGTATATTAGGGGGAGGGGATTAAGAAGGTGTAGTTTTTATAAATAATTTATATTTATTAATAACGCAATTTATATTTATTAATATCATATGATAATAATGAAATAATTATTAATTAGTAATATAAAAATTAATTAATATTTATTATTAAATTTAATTGTTATTAATATTCAAAAATGTTTATAATAATAAATAATAATTCTTAATAACCTAAAAATTTGGTAATTAATTCAAAAGTATTTAGTTAATAATAATAATATAATTAATATTCATTAAAAAATATAATTAATTGTAAAAAATGCATAAAATAAATTTGATAATGCAATTGATGATAATGTATTAACTAATTAATATTGTAATTTACTAATTGATTGAAAATATGATGAATATTTTTAAATTTATTAATGATTAACAATATAATTAATATTTTAAAATTGAAAATAAAAATTAAACAAAAATAATTATTGATAATTATAAATATTTTATGTAATAATAAAAATAAAATAATTAATAGTTTAACAATATATAAATAATCTTATTTGGAAAAATAATATTTTCTATCATTTTATTTACCTTTTCTGTTATTGTTTTTACTAAAATAATTATGTTATCAAGTATTGTTTTGTCAAAAATATATAATTAGAATTAATATTCTATTATATTTATATTTCATACATTAAAAACATTCAATGGCACATATTTGAGATATAATATGTTTTCAAGTAGGTGTATTTTAAATATTTTAAATTAAAAATATTAATGAAATTCAAATATACTTTTTTCACATTCACAATATACATAAAAATAGTATAAAACATAATTATATTTGTGAAAAATATAAACTAAATATAATTCAAATGATAAAAATGTTATTTTGTTAAAGAAGTTAATTTTTTAAACAAAATATATGCATAATAACTATATTTTAAATCAATAAAATTACTTTTGGTTTCTTATTTTTAGAGAAATATTTTTTTTCATTACATTTAATTTTTATAGTATATGTGTAAAATTATAATTAAAATTTATTTATATTTCTGTATATGAGTTCAATGTCGCCTACCTGAAAAAATATATTAATTCATGTTGGTGACTTTGAAATCTTATAAAATATAAAATATAAAGACAAAAAAAATATAATTTAACAAAATAATTATATAAAAAAAGTGTAAATTATAATGAATCTAGTGAAAATAAAAAAAATTATAATTTATATGAAACAACATATTTTTAAAAAAAAAAAATTTAATCTTTTACAAAAGTTATATGCATAAAATCTATATTTTGTGTCAATTCAATTATTTTTGGTATATCATTTTCTATAAATTTATTATTTAATCCATTACTTTTTTTAAATTGTATACATATAAAATTATATTTCTATTATATATATATTATAATTTACATTCTTATAAATTGACCTACATGGGACATAATAATGTTTCACTTAGATAAATTTGACTGCATATAATAATTAAATAAAATAATGATATCATTTCACACATGTACTATGTACATAAATAATATTTTAAATCATAATTAATTTAGTGAAAATAATAAAAATATATATATATTTAAAATTGAATTAAATATATTTTATATAAATTTTAAACTCTAGAAGAGAAATATACCTAAGAAATATATTGTATGTCAATTAAATTATTTTTATCAACATTATGATCATAATTTTAGTTATTAAATTATATATTTTCCCATTGCACTTTATTTTTACAATCTACGTGTAAAATAATATTTTGATTATATTTATATTTTATATTATAATTTGTTGCATAATCACAAAGTTTGAAGAATATTATGTTAATAGTAGATGACTTTAAAATATTATAATAGATGGAGCCAAAATTAAATCAACCATTCAATGGGAAGGATTATTCAGATTAGATATTTTACACATGTTGATAACAACTTGGATGTGATATAGGAGATGATACAATCTCTATTGTTTCTCACCTCATTAATCCCAAAGATTAATAGTCATGGAAATTTCAGGAATTGGGTAAAGGAATTAATGATGTTTATTGATTTTCTGATAAGATGATCTCAAGCTAGTGTGGAAATATTTATATCATCTTATTTTGTGATGAGATGAAAAGGAAGGTATGAGGGTATGTCACTGTCAAGCTCAATTCGACCTGGACAAAGAATCCAAAATGGGACATTGGTTTCACTCCCTGTAATGTTATGATTACCCATGATCAGGTTTTTATTTTTATTTGTGGTTTTATTTATTCCTATCACCACCCTAATATCCTATTATATATTAATTCATCGGTTGTAATCCCAATCAATATTTATAGTGATACCTGTTGGATCGAATAGTTGATATAAAAGTCTATTAGATGGAACAATACAAGAGGGGGGGTGAATTGTAGGTTTTAAAAACCTTGAGTTTTAGTAACAAAGAGATTAGTTTAAAAGATTTTAAACTAATACAAATACAAACACCCACAATTGTATTGAATGTAAAAGGTATGATATATTGTAATACTATTGTAAAGCAAAACAATTGTATTCAAGGTGAACACAATAATCAGAGTAATACAAATATGAATGATTCTACCTTAAAGCGTATAGAACCAATCAATACAATATGTAATGGAATGATTGTAATTGAAACATTCACAATTGAATAAGTAAAGAAAGGAAACAATACAAATCCCTTTCTAATACAACAGCGGAAAAGTAAAAGTAATACAATTCTTTTAACCCAAAGAGAAGGGTTATCCTTTCACCTAGGATAAAAGGTCTGTCTCACCAACACCTTGGTGAGCCCTCGATACGATTATCGGCACGTCTGTCTGCCTATCCCCGGCAGCCCTCGATACGATGATCGGCTCGTCTGTCTGCCTATCCCCGGCAGCCCTCAATACGATGATCGGCTCGTCTGTCTGCCTATCCCCGGCAGCCCTCGATTTTGCAGGTAATCGGCACCTCTGTCTTTCAATTACTTGAAATCCCTCGATACGATGATCGGACGCACAAGGCTGATGAGAGAAGTCACAGTGTCTCTCTCTAGAATCTTCGTAGTTCACAGAGTCTCTTCGTTCATCAGTATTTTCTCAGCTTCAAATGACCTCCTATTTATAGGCCTCGGGTTCCAACGGTCATATTGCCTCCAACGGTCATATTGAAACAGAAAGCACGACATCGTTTTGATTAGTATATAACTAACTCAACGACATCGTTTTGTTAGGATAAGAGATATATAGAAATGTAATACATGAGTACGATTCATATGCAGAGAGAGTTTTTGACAAAGTACCAAAACAAATAATGATTATCTGAATAGAAAAGTCAGTACGATACGATTGACAGAGTCAGTACGATACGTTTGACAGAGTCAGTACGATACGTTTGACAGAGTCAGTACGATACGTTTTGGTCGGTACGATCAATCATCGTACGAAACGATAAACATGATAAAAGACAATTTGTTATTTACAAACATATGATAGAATACTTTTGAGATTTCCAAAACATGACATAGAATATATTTGTGATTTCCAAAACATGACATAGAATATATTTGTGATTTCCAAAACATGATGTAAAATATATTTGTGATTTCCAAAACATGATGTAAAAGCCAAAAGAAGACTTTTGACTTAACAATCTCCCCCTTTTTGGAAAGCATAAACACACAAAGTAAATGAAACAAGAAAAACTTATCTCCCCCTGAGTTATTGAAAACTCTTCTGAATAAGAAATTGAATGCAACTAACTCCCCCTTAGGTATTGACTTTCCTAAGGATTGTATTCAGATTTTCCTTAAGAGCATTGTAATGCATTCTCCCCCTTTGTAAAACAACCTTTGCTTTGTAAATATTCTCCCCCTTTGTGATTTACAAAAAGAATGGAGGAATCTCGAATTGTCTGGAAGAGTTAGTGAAGTAATACAAGACAATGGACAAAAGAGAAAGGATTATAAGAGTTATTACAAAACAAACAAGTCCCAAAAGAAACAAATACAACAATCATTTGTTTTCTCTTTCCTTCTCCTTTTTTATAAGCTCATGAAGCACAGCTTTCATCTTCTTGATCTCCTTCTTGTCTTCAGAAATTGATTCACCCTGAGTTTTGAGAAGCTCCTATTGATCCGCAAAAATCTGATCTTGATTTCTGATGGTCTCCTCTTGTACTCTGACTACTTCTTCAAGGGTATCAATTCTGTTTTGCAGAGTCTTGTTATCCTTGGACAACTCGGAATTTTGATTCTTCAGTAAAACCATTTCATCTTTAAAAGATGAAACCTTCGAGAATTCAGATTGGAAAGCATTCATCCTCTCTTGCGAATCTTTCACTGAAGGAACATCGGCTCTTTGAGACGACAAAAGGTTCAGCCTTTCAATTGTTTCTTTATCAAGCTTGTTGAAAGCAATTGCAAGCTCATTTGATAACCTTCTTATATCTTCAATAGCAATCTCATGTTCATTGATTGAGCTCTCTGTTTTGTACGACCACTTAGTCATCTTATTGCAAGCTTTCTTATGAGCAACTGAGCTTTCTGAAAGAACTTTCAGATCGGCTTCTACAGACAAAACTTTCTTCCTCAATTCTTTCACAGATCCAAACTTCTTCCTTTGATTTTCAGTAATAAAATCAATCTTCCCTTCCAGCCTCGGGAAATAAGGAATGGTTTTCTCCATCCTTCTCAAAACTTGAACAATGTAATCACTCTTCTTGAGAGAGATTGTATGCTCTGAATCGGTATCATCATCGTACGATGCTAGTTCATACGATCTGCTTGAATCAACAACTGGTTGTTTCCCTTTCACTTTTTCTTTCTGTTTTCTTTCATCTTCCACTCTGTCACTAATGACAACTACTTTATCAGATTGAGAAGATTGAGCATCTTGCTTTTCTCGAGATGACATCCTGTCCGACGATTTTTCATGATCGGCATGAGGAGTTTGTTGAACACCTTCGCTCAGCTTTTGAAGAGATTCCTCTCTACTTTTCATTGAACTTTGAAGAAATTCTAACAGAAAATCTCCTTCTTCTACTTCCACTTCTTCTATTACTTGTTTTCCTTTTTCTTTCTCAGGCAAACTCTGTACGATGGGTTCTTGATGTACTTCCACAGTTAGTTGAGCACTAGCATCTTCAACTGCTTTCAAGACTTTAGAAATATCAAAGTCCTGAGCCTTTCTTTTCAAAAGAGTCTTCTTTTTCTTTTCATCTTGAAGGGTTTCTTCTACCCTTATTCTTTCTGCAAAAGCCTCAGCAGGATCAAGACCAAACTTCGGATCACCCTCTTTTCTCTGTTCCTTGTCCTTTCTCCATTTGGCTACAACTTCCTTACTGTACCTCGGCTTCTTCTTCTTCAGCTTTGAACTAGTCTGCGGATCAGACTTTCGAGTAACACCGGCGGATTGATTGTCTTTGGCTGGCATAGGTGCCGATTGATTTTCAGGCAATTCAGCTTCTACATCTCTGACAAAAAGTTTTGAATTTGAATCAAAACAAACATTCAGCTTTTTTATCGTACTATTATTAATGAAAGACGGCCACAAATCCATAGGTTTTCCTTTCAAATGAATGTTACAAAACATTATACTCTCAAGAATGAATTTTGTAAGGATGGCTGGATACATTATTATCTGGGATTTAATCCCTCCTTTCTTGACATTCTTGACGGTTTCAAAAATATATCCCATGAGATTCACTTTCCTCATATTCACAAGATAATCGAGCATAAAGACATCAGAACCTTTAAGAGTTTCTCTATCCCCTTTCCTTGGGACAAGAAAACCTTTCATCCATAAAGTGACAAACCGATTGTCCGGTGAAAGATGATAAACTTTCCTCTTTCCCTCATTAACAACAAACAAAGATTTTTCAGCACTCTCTCTATTAAACGTACCAACTTCCTCTGGTAGTTTGTGAGATGGAAAGAATGAATCCCCTTCTATAGAAACGTTCAGAAAGTGTGCCGCTTGTTTCACAGACATGGATAATTTTCTATCGTACACAGCGAAGTTTATAGTCATATCTTTGTCGAAAGACACGGTTTTGTAAAATTGACAAACTTCATCAAAAAGAACTGGATCTTGAGTATCAGGATTTTCCACACAGAGATGTTCCCATCCTTGAAACAAAATAATCCTCTTGATTGTAGAATCGTACATATCGAAGAATTCTCGGGATACTAACCTTTCTCTGTGAAAGTCTTTCTCTGTAAAAGTCTTTGAAGACATTTCAGCGGGAGTGTTGGCAGAGGATTGAGACATAAAGATGATGTCGATTGAGAAGATCGTACGATTGTTTATAGCTGGGGGAGCAGAGCTTCGCCTCAATTCCTGAACAATCAATGTGGGTTTGGGGAGGGGAGGGGGGGTATTTATAGGCAAAAAAAGAGATGACCGTTGAACTTCTACGGTCGAGATTAGATAATACCAGATCAATGGTTAGGATTAAAACAAAGAAAGAAAATAAAATAAAAATTGAAAAAGATACCTGTCGGAGAACAAAAGGTGATTGCTGGATTTGGTAAGTATCAAAGAAACAATCGTAAGGAAAAAAACACATGATGCCGATGGAAAACAAAGTCATTACTATGGTCGGACCGTACGATGGAAAATAGTTGTTATCATTAACCGACAGTACGATGGAAAACAATCTTAATACTATCATCGGTCAATACAAAAAAAATATTGAATGATACGATGGAAAAGAATTTGAATACTATCATCGGTCGATTCAAAAAAAATATTGAATGGTACGATGGAAAAGAATTTCAATACCATCATCGGTCGATTCAAAAATTATTGAATGGTACGATGGAAAAGAATTTCAATACCATCATCGGTCGATTCAAAAATTATTGAATGGTACGATGGAAAAGAATTTCAATACTATCATCGGACGATACAAAATTTTTGAACGATACGATGGAAAATAATTTCAATACGATAAACAGAAAAACTGAAATGGTCAATACGATAAACAGGAAAACTTAAAATGAAACAATAAAACTGTCAATACTATAAACAGAAAGAAACATATATAAAGAGAGTAAATATTTAAAGATCAGAAACAAAAAAACATAAAGAAATGTCCTCCCCCTTTCTACGAGGAGTTTCTTACTATTAGGAGAGATGTAAAACAGGAAGTAGATATGAATGATTATTTTATTGTAATCATTCCTAGCTTCTGTTTTATAAATTCAAATCTATCGGAAGGTAAAGGTTTTGTAAAAATATCAGCAAGTTGTTCTTGCGTTCCGATGAATTGTAAAACAATATCTCCTTTTTGTGTGTGATCCCTAAGAAAGTGATGCCTAACATCTATGTGTTTTGCACGAGAGTGATGTGCTGGGTTTTTACTAAGAGCTATGGCACTTGTATTATCACACAGAATTTGAGTTTTGGAGAAACTCAAACCATAGTCAGTGAGTGTGTGCTGCATCCACAATACTTGAGCACAGCAACTTCCAGCTGCTACATATTCAGCTTCAGCAGTGGAGAGTGCTACTGAGTGTTGTTTCTTGCAAGACCAAGAAACCAAAGAATCTCCTAAGAAATGACAAGTTCCAGATGTACTTTTTCTATCCATTCTACAACCACCAAAGTCAGCATCTGAAAAACTTTTTAAAACAAAATCATTTCCAGAAGAGTAGAAAAGTCCTAAATCCATAGTGTCTTTTAAATACCGAAAGATTCTCTTTACGGCCTTTAAGTGAGACTCTTTTGGATTAGATTGATATCTTGCACATAAGCATACAGAAAACATCAAGTCGGGTCGACTAGCTGTCAAGTATAGCAAACTCCCTATCATACCTCTAAAAATTGTTTGATCTACTGGTTTCCCAGTTTCATCAAGATCAAGAGTATTTGAGGTACCAATTGGGGTGCTAATACTTTTAGTTTTGTCAAATCCATACTTTTTGAGTAAGTCTTTAATATACTTATGTTGAGATATATAAGTTCCTTCTGGTTTTTGAGATATTTGAAAACCTAGACAGAATGTTAACTCACCCATCATACTCATTTCAAACTCAGATTTCATTAAATTTGCAAAAGAATCGGTTAAAGATTTCTGATTTGATCCAAATATGATGTCATCAACATAGATTTGGACAACCAAAACATTTTTGTTTTCCATTTTGATAAAAAGAGTTGGATCAACTGTACCTTTTCTACAATTGTTTTGTAAAAGAAATCATGTAAGTCTATCATACCATGCTCTAGGGGCTTGTTTAAGACCATATAGAGCCTTGGTAAGTTTAAAGACATGATCAGGATGTTTTGGGTCTTGAAAACCAGGAGGTTGTTCGACAAAAACTTTTCTTGAACAAAACCATTTAAAAAAGCACATTTGACATCCATTTGAAATAGTTTGAAATTGAAATATGCTGCGAAGGCTAATAGAATGCGAATAGATTCAAGTCTAGCTACAGGAGCATATGTTTCTTCATAGTCTATTCCCTCTTGTTGATTATAGCCTTTAGCAACAAGTCTTGCTTTATTTCTTACAATGATTCCATTTTCATCACACTTGTTTCTGAAAACCCATTTTACACCAATTACAGTTGTTTCTTTAGGTCTTTCAACTAAAGTCCAGACTTGATTCCTTTCAAATTAATTTAGTTCATCCTGCATTGCTTTGATCCAATCATCATCACCTAAAGCCTCACTTGGACTTTTAGGTTCAAATTGGGAAAGAAAAGCAAGATGTTCTATTTCATTTCTTAAGGAATTTCTGGTCCATACAGGTTGATTTATATCACCAATGATATTATCACTGGGATGATTCCTAAGAAACAATTGATTTTGGTTTTGTAAAACCTGTTCATCAACATATGGTAGAAAATCTTCTGTGGTAAATGTTTCAGGAACACTTTCTTGAACATTTTCCTTATCAGAATGTTCTTCTAACAAAGGTTGATAAACATCTTTAGAAAACACATCCGAGGATGTAGGATTGGGTTGGTTGAAAACAAAAGGGTTAGTTTCATCAAATTTTACATGTACTGTTTCTTCAACAGTACAAGTGTTTTTATTGAAAACTCTATAAGCCTTAGAGGTTGTGGAATAGCCTAGAAAGATTCCTTCATCAGATTTTGGTGCAAATTTGTGTAAATTTTCTTTTGTATTCAGAATGAATACTTTGCATCCAAAAACTTTGAAGTAAGAAACTTTAGGTTTTCGGCCAGTCCATAACTCGTAAGGAGTTTTATTAAGAAATGGTCTAGTTAAAACACGATTTATAGTATAACAGGCAGTACTTACAGCTTCAGCCCAAAAATGCTTAGCAATTGAGTATTCACTCAACATGGTTCGAGTCATTTCCTGAAGAATACGATTTCTTCTTTCAACAACACCATTTTGCTGAGGAGTTCTTGGTGCTGAGAAATTGTGAGTAATACCTTTCTTACTACAAAAAGTTTCAAAATCTGAGTTTTGAAATTCACCACCATGATCACTATGAATAGTTATCAATGGTAGGTTTTTCTCATTTTTAACTTGGGCTCTAAAAGTTTTGAAATACGAAAAGGCTTCAGATTTGTTTGTGAGAAAGTAGACCCATGTAAATCTAGTAAAGTCATCAACTAAAACAAATACATAGTATTTGCCTCCAATGCTTCCAGATTGTGAAGGACCAAACAGATCCATATGCACAAGCTGTAATGCATTAGAAGTTGAAACTTCATTAATTGGTTTAAAGCTAGTTTTATGTTGCTTGCCAAATTGACAAGGATTACAGACTTTTGAAAAATCATATCTAAGATCCGGTAGCCCTTTTACAAGTCCTTTCTTTTAGAGTTTTCTTAGGTTTCTCAAATTACAGTGTCCTAATCTCCTATGCCATAGCCACGATTGGTCTTTTATTACACTTAGACAAGGTAAGTTTTGGTTCCTAAGGTCTTCTAAGTTAATAGTGTAAACATTCTCTTGCCTATGGGCAGATAGAATGAATTCATCCTTGGAATTGTGAACTAGACACTTATCATTTCTAAAATTCACAAGGTAACCTTCATCACATAATTGACTTATGCTGATGAGATTGTGCCTAAGACCTTTAACAAACAAAACATTTGAAATAAGAACTTTTCCAAGAAAAACGATATTACCTATACCAACAATCTTTCCTTGAGCATTATCTCCGAAGGTAACTTTTCCACCTTTTGTTTTGATAACCTTTTCAAAGAAAGCTTTGTTTCCAGTCATATGTCGAGAGCAACCACTATCCATTTACCAAATGTTCTTATTGATACACTTCTCGTTTTCCTGAAAAAGAAACAATTAGATTTTCGTAATCCAAACTTGTTTGGATCCAGAAAGATTAGATAAAAGAATTTTAGGAATCCACATTTGTTTTGCAAAATGAGCTTTATGAAATCCTAAGGATTGAGTTTTGTTAAGAGAACAATCTCTTCTCCAATGTCCACCACATTGACACTTGGAACAGAAAATGGTTTTTTGAGGAACAAAATAGTTATTACTAAAAACAGGTTTGGAATAAGTAAAACCAAGACCAGAACGATTTGTCAAAGGTCTTATTTGAGAGTACATCCTATCAAAGTTTTCTTTTCCATGAGTAAAGTTTGACAAACACTTTTTCAAGGATAAAATCTCTGACTTTAGTTTTAAAACCAAATTCTTGTTTTCTAAAACATTTGAATTAGAACTAGAGTTAGACTCTAAAATGTTTTTCTTTGAAATAGCAGTTTCAAGATCCTTAGAAAGTTTATCTTTTTCAGATTTGACTTTCTCAAGGGTTTTCAAAATACTTTCAAAATCAGATGTTTTCCCATCAAGATCTTTAGAAAGATCTGATACTTCTTTAGTCAAAATAGAAATTCTAGAATTTGCTTTTTCAAATCTCTTTTTGAGTTTAGAATTTTCATTTTCAAGTAATTTAGCAAATCTAGAGACTTCTTCAAAAGAAGGTAAAGTATCATCTTCTGATGATGAGGGTTCATCATTTGAAGATTCATAATATTTATTATCAACATAATTTGCATTTAAAGAGACATTTGTAACAGCTTCAGCATTGTGTACCTTAGCCATGAGACAATGATCTTCAATTGGTAGTCTGGCTAGAAGTCCAATATTCCTTTGTCCTGACGTCTCATATTCTGAAGAATCATCTGAGGAATCACTACCACTTACACTCCATGTATCATTTGCTTTCAAACCTTTCTTCGTCTTATAAAACCTTTTCTTGTTTCTTTCAGAGTGTTTCTCTTTTCTATCTTTCCTCTTCAGTAAAGGACAATCAGGCCTTATATGTCCTGCTTTCTTGCATTCATAACAAGTTACCTCTGAATCTTTCCTATCTTTCCTATCTTTCTTTTTGAATCTATATTGAAAATCTTTCTTTCCCACAATCTTGTTCATCCTCCGAGCAAGATTAGCTAACTCATTGTCTGAAAGATTATAATCACTTGAATCAGAAACAACAACTTTCTTGGATTTAGACCTTGTAACCCTTTCAGGTGTTTTAGATTTAGATGCAAAAGCTACACTTCAATTCCCATTCTTCTTCTTATTGAAATCAGCATCTCTTTTCATTCTTGTCTCGTGCTGTAGAAGAGTTCCAAAGAGTTCATCAAGAGTAATCTGGGAAACTTTTCTATTTTCATCAATAGATGTTGTTTTTGACTCCCATTCATTTGGCATAATATCTATAATCTTATCAACAAGAGCTTCATCATCAAGACCTTTTTCTCCCATAGATTGTAAGCTGTTGACAATTGTCATAAACCTTTGTTTCACTTTACATACTTGCTCTCCATAAGGAAAAACAAATCCATGATACTCTGCTCGAAGCATTGCTCTCCTTGTTTCTATAACTTTGGATGTACCAAAATGAGTGACTTCTAATTTCTTCCAAATACAATTGGCTGCTTCACATGAAGATATCTGGCTATATATATTCCTGGTCATAGAACATAATAAAGTATTGTGTACCTTGTAATTCAGTTGATATTCTTGCTTCTCTTGATTTGTGAAAGTACTAACTTCTTTGTCAGGAATTTTGTAACCCCCAGTAAGCATAATAAAATTGTCTACACCAGTATTGATGACGAAAGTCTTCATACGATCTCTCCAATACTCATAATCATTCCCATCAAAGATTGGTGGTCTAGAAGGATTCAGATTATCTATTGATCCGATATTCATTCCTGCCATCTAATATAACAAAAACAACTTTTCCACTCCACACGTTAGTGTAGTAAGTATTTAAGAAAGTAATAAGAAATAAAGCTAGTAATACAAATCAGTGGAAAACCTCCTCTGATACCAATTGTTGGATCGAATAGTTGATATAAAAGTCTATTAGATGGAACAATACAAGAGGGGGGGTGAATTGTAGGTTTTAAAAACCTTGAGTTTTAGTAACAAAGAGATTAGTTTAAAAGATTTTAAACTAATACAAATACAAACACCCACAATTGTATTGAATGTAAAAGGTATGATATATTGTAATACTATTGTAAAGCAAAACAATTGTATTCAAGTTGAACACAATAATCAGAGTAATACAAATATGAATGATTCTACCTTAAAGCGTATAGAACCAATCAATACAATATGTAATGGAATGATTGTAATTGAAACAATTACAATTGAATAAGTAAAGAAAGGAAACAATACAAATCCCTTTCTAATACAACAGCGGAAAAGTAAAAGTAATACAATTCTTTTAACCCAAAGAGAAGGGTTATCCTTTCACCTAGGATAAAAGGTATGTCTCACCAACACCTTGGTGAGCCCTCGATACGATTATCGGCACGTCTGTCTGCCTATCCCCGGCAGCCCTCGATACGATGATCGGCTCGTCTGTCTGCCTATCCCCGGCAGCCCTCGATACGATGATCGGCTCGTCTGTCTGCCTATCCCCGGCAGCCCTCGATACGATGATCGGCTCGTCTGTCTGCCTATCCCCGGCAGCCCTCGATTTTTCAGGTAATCGGCACCTCTGTCTTTCAATTACTTGAAAGCCCTCGATACGATGATCGGACGCACAAGGCTGATGAGAGAAGTCACAGTGTCTCTCTCTAGAATCTTCGTAGTTCACAGAGTCTCTTCGTTCATCAGTATTTTCTCAGCTTCAAATGACCTCCTATTTATAGGCCTCGGGTTCCAACGGTCATATTGCCTCCAACGGTCATATTGAAACAGAAAGCACGACATCGTTTTGATTAGTATATAACTAACTCAACGACATCGTTTCGTTAGGAGAAGAGATATATAGAAATGTAAAACATGAGTACGATTCATATGCAGAGAGAGTTTTTGACAAAGTACCAAAACAAATAATGATTATCTGAATAGCAAAGTCAGTACGATACGATTGACAGAGTCAGTACGATACGTTTGACAGAGTCAGTACGATACGTTTGACAGAGTCAGTACGATACGTTTTGGTCGGTACGATCAATCATCGTACGATACGATAAACATGATAAAAGACAATTTGTTATTTACAAACATATGATATAATACTTTTGAGATTTCCAAAACATGACATAGAATATATTTGTGATTTCCAAAACATGACATAGAATATATTTGTGATTTCCAAAACATGATGTAAAATATATTTGTGATTTCCAAAACATGATGTAAAAGCCAAAAGAAGACTTTTGACTTAACAATACCCATCATGTCAAATATGTGCATTTCTCTAAAAAAAATTGAGAAGTTTAATTCTCAATTATCTTGATCAGTAATGTTATTTTAAAAACATTTGGGGATAGTTAAAACCCATGAATTCACTACGAAAGACATCCCCCATTTAGTGGTAGTTTTATGTTTATTTGTCAAACTATTTTACATTGTAGAACAACCTTTCTACCATGTAGTGTCAGTCAACATAAGGGGAACTATTAACCTCATTATAGAATACTTGGATATGTGTTCAAAGATATTGGAAAACCCTATAAAGGCATGAACATATCCAAATATTGCACTTCATATAATGGTATTGACCATTTCCTTGTTTCTAGAAAATCTAACTTAGAAGGTTTTTTATCTAGAATATTTACAAGTAAACATTAAGTATGGAGTTTCATTAGATACTACCCAAGTAAATTTGATTATTTCATATTCAAATTTTGAGGATGACTTATGTTAAAAGGATTATAACTTGGATAACCAGAGAGTGGATGAATATATTCATCTTTCTCCTATAAGTGCTAATCATGGACTTGTTATTTCAGTTTATCATTTTTTTTAATGAAAAAAATCAATATTGGTCTGAAATTAATTGTGTTTGGAATATTTATAGAGAACTGGAGACAACACCTTGAATTTGCTACTATTACTTAGTTTTATTATAAGGAGTTTACCATTAAAGGCACTGTGTAATTCCCCTACCCTATTTACCTTGAGTTGGTGCATTATTACATAACATTGGAATGATCACAAGTGATCAAGTCTAGAAAGACTGATTAGATCTGTAGCCATGGAAGTACTAGATACATACATATTTTTTACATTATATCAAGAATTGAAAACAACAACAACATTTTATCCCCATTGAACACACATATATCCCATATCCTATCAATATAGGTAAACCTAAAAATACTTCTTCACATCTTGGGAAAAATAAAACATAGAATGGGGTGATCTTAGATGTTTAGTAAGGATAAAAATATAGTGGAAACTTTTATAAATAAGAATAAACATTTAAGGAAATATATTAGACTAAAAAAATCATTTTAAACTTAATCATCTGAATAATATGGAAAATATAAAATCGAATAATTCCATTTACTTATTCACATGGATATTCTACTAGTCGAATAATCATATGCAATATCAATAGCCAATTTCATATTGATGGAATGCATAATTTCAAACTTCATAACCACAGAGTCAAGGCCTCGTCACAAAACTACAAATAAGATTTTCTAAATTCCTTGTGCCAAGACACTAGTTTGTCTCATGATACCTACCAATGCATCGAGGAGCTATAGCAGGACCCACTCGTCACTTACTAAGTCCAATGCATTCCTCATTTGAAAAGGATGAAACATAACATAAAAATTTGTATTAAAACTATCATACTAAATGTTAATACTTTACCCATAAACCATGAATGGTATAAAAATAACACATCCATAGTCAAACATATCACAAAACCTTCAATCACATATGGAATATTTATATCATAATAAATCAACATCTAACAAGTGTAAAATCCATCAATGGATGTTGACATAGATGAAGTCAAAAATATTTGAGAGAAATATGTCTTTATATTATGAAATCATTTAAAAGTCACATAATTAAAAAATAAAACATTTATTTTGAAAATATTCTTATAATATTGTAATGGAATCTTCAATGATGTTATAATGGTGGAAAATATCCGCACTTTTAGTATTAGAGAAAAAAACATTATTTCCTTAATTTTTTTGAAAAGGTCATAAAGGACCTTTGTTGGAAAACGAAGGAATAATTCCTTTATAAACATTATATAAAAATCAAAAAAGTGTATAAAAGACTTTAACCCATATTCTAGGAAATATAATTTTTTTGAAATACATCTTTAAGAAACATGGTTGTGGATAATAAAGAGGTCTTAGTAGATACTCATGTATAAACAACCTCAGATAATGAAGAGATTGAAGAATTAACCCTTACCTAGTATATTTCCTTGGTCAATAGTACACTAACCTTATTTTATAATATTTAAATCATTTTTGTAAAATTATACAGGAACCACATACATAAATATGATATCATATATGATCTTCTAATATTAATTTGTTAATAATATTTTAGTAGTATCATTATTTCGGGTGTTAACTGGTTTTTATTATTTTATATGATTGGTTACGTAAGCCATGTTTGTTATAGATAAGATGTATTGTTTTCATATCCATAATTATTTTAAGTTATTGAACATTATTTTTAATCGTATAATGAAAATTATTCTTGAATTATCATGATGGGGAATGAATCTCATCGCATTCGTGGAGATGAAAATCCGTACGTACACACAAGAGACAATATCATTCGATTGATAGTGAAATAAAATTTAATTGGATTTTATATCATATACACAGATTAATTAATTTTTTATATTTATTATTTACATCATTTATACTCATCATTATACCCAACCATATAATTAAGTGTTTGAATAACAAACTACACCACGACGTGGAGACGGTAAGCCGTACGTACGCACGTATGGTGACTCTTCATTAATAAGATGGATCGAATAATTAAAATGTTTGTACCTTATTTATAATCACATCATTGTATGTATAAGGTATATGAGTTTTTTTGTATGGAAACAATAAAGAAATAGTAAGTGGAAGAAGAAAATAACATTGAAAGAGGTGGTGAAATTATTATCTCTTCTTTGGGTGTTTCCTTTTGATTTGATCAAAAGGACACCATAGGTTGGCTTTATGATCAATTTAAGGACTCTAGGTAAAATTTAGGGTAGTTGGGAAGAAATTTGAGAAGGGGTTTGCTGAGAAAAATGGCTTTGGAGGTGTGATTTTGAGAGAAGGGGAAGTACGCTTTTATAAGAGAGGTGGGTGTCACTTTAGGAAAAGCTTGAAATAATATTTTATTACACAATCATATTTGGTTTATAATTGCTCCAAAATGATTTCATTAGAGAATAAGGTGGGTACGAGTCATAAAACACCCAACCAATAGGTTATATAATGGTTTAGGTCACCATATTAACCTTATCATTTAGATTTAACTATTGGTTAAATAGTTTTACATTTACCATGTCTCCTTGTATATTTATATTATATAATTAATAAATTTACTATAAATTTCTAAGAGAACCCTAAGTGGGTCATTAATGAAATATATATTATTATATAAGTATTTTGTCCTAACCGTATATTTTTAGGACTATTATATCATTTAATAATTTAGTATTTGTTTTAAAGACTCATTTATGCCAATTCTCACACTATTTAGTATTTGATATTTTTAATGTCATAAAACATGATTACATCAAAAAAAAATTATTTAATCAATCCTAATATGTCATATTAACCTATAAAATTAGTGAAATTCATCAAAAGTCTCAATTTATATTTATTTGGATATTTATAATATCAATTATTTTAATCTTTAATTAATAAGGTAATTACTGGATCATCATTGTGTCATAAATAAAATTAATAATTTAATATCTAAAAATTATAAATAAACTACTATTATGTAGGAAATATTTTTATATTTCTGATGAATATTTGTAGTCAAATTTATCTTATGGGTAATCCTATATTAAAAATGTTTTTTTAATAAAACTTAAATTTAACACTTTAAACTCTTCTTTAAATAAAATAATAATAAATGTCTTAATCTTATCCAAGTGATCCAAAAGATCATATTTTATTCCTATGGTTGATTTTGGTCGAAATATACTTATCCAATTGAATTAGGACGTGTGTTAGGGTAATAATAAGATCATTTTTATCTTTAATTACCCTATTTACTTTTAACTATTGTAAATAAAAGTCAATAGTTACTATTCACCAAAAATTATTTCCATCTTATTTAAGAACATTTGACTAATTGATATCAACTATGTCTCTTATATTTTTGAAATATAGTTAACAGAAGCAGTAAAATAATGTTTTATGCAAATTTGTAAATGTTCATAGTATGTGGGTAAAAGACGTCAAAAAGTTCAATAAAATTTTATACATATAATATTATTATAAACTGACTCCAATGAATTACATTGAACTAATATAGTTATTATGTATCTATTTTTACTTAAAATAAATTTTAATAAAATGAATAATTATTTAAATAAAAATTCAGTTTTAAATAATAACGCAGTGTTTTTCACTATTCAACGGAAATTGAATGTTTTCATAAAAATACCAAAATTTCACCATAAGCAAATTTTGATACTCCAAATCCAAAAATGAAGTCCATTTTGAAAATAAAATATATAAAATTTTAAAAAGTGAGTATTATTATTCATGATGGCATGTTTTATTGGTCGTGGTCTATTAAAACTCCAATTTGTGTACAACATAAGATATTGCATTATTCAAAGGATAACATACAGTGGAAGTTTGGGGTGTCACATTCTCCCCTCATTCAAATAATATTGTCCTCAAAATTTCTAGAATATTACTACATATAATATTTCCTGGTGGTTCTTCATTATAATTTTATCTAGTTCCCATGTTGCCTCTTTCATCTTATGATTTCTCTATAAAACTTTCAGCAGATAAGTCGTCCAGTTTCTCAACAATTATTCATTGGTAACAAGAATTATGATAGGCTCTTCACAATAAGAAAAGTTGAGTTCCATTTCTATTTCTTCATAGGTTAGTACATTCATTGGGCCAGGCATGTATTTCCATAATAGTGATACATGGAACACATCATGAACTTTGGAGAGACTTGGTGGCATTTCAAAACAATAAGCTAAAACTCCAATTCGTTCGAGAATTTCGAAAGGTCTGATGTACCTGGGACTTAATTTTCCCTTTTTACCGAATTGTATAACACCCATCCATAAAGATATCATTAGGAAAACATGATCGTCTACTTGAAATTACAAATCATCTATTCGGTTATCGTCATAACACTTTTATGTACTTTGAGAAGCTTTGATGTGGGTTTGGATAATCTTCACATTTTCCATTGATTCATCAACAAGTTCTGGGACTATGAGTTTTCTTTCACCAACATCATCACAAAATGTTGGTGTGTGAGACCTCGTTCTGTATAACACTTCATTTGGAACCATCTGAATACTTGAATGGAAACTATTTTTGAGGGAAAATTATACCAGAGGTAAATAATGATCAAACATTCCTTAAAAGTGATATGAAAAAGATCTCCACATTTCTTCTAAGGTTTGAGTAGTCCATTCTAATTTTCCATTAGTTTGAGGGTGGTAGATAGTGCTCAAATCTAGTTTAGTATCCAATTCCTTCTGATGAATTTTCTAGAATCTTGATGTAAAATAGGGATCACAATCAGAAACAATCGATGGGGGTACTCCATGAAGTCTTACACCTTCATTAATACATAGTCTTGTTAAACGTTCATGTGGAAAATCTTCTCTTACAACAAGAAAATGTGATGACGTCGTAAGACGATAAACAATGACCCATATTACATCATTCCTTCTAGGTGTCTTTGGTAGCCACATGACAAAGTCCATCGTAATATCATCCCATTTCTACTCATGTCTAAAAAGAGATTTCATGACTCCTCCAGGATGGTGTCTTCCTACTTTCACTTATTGAAAAACCATATATCTTGAAATATAATCAGAAATATCCCTCTTTATGTTATGCCACCAAAAATGTTCATTCAAATCTCTATAAATCTTAGTGCTACTAGGGTGTATTGGGAAATTTGAGCTATGAGCATCATCTAACAATTCCTTTTTTAGATCAGGTATTTATGGAACACAAATTCTCTTCCTGAATTTCAAAATTTCATCTTCATATATGAAGTCAATCAATCTCTCATCGTTCACAGCATTAATTTTCTTTTAAAACTCCACATCATCAGAACAGACCCATATTTACTAGATCCATACCCATCTTTACTAGATCCATGAACATAGGATCCCTTTCAAATCTCATCTTATTTAAAACACCATGATTCTTTCTGCTCAAAGCATATTCCACCTTATTTTCTTTCCCTGGGTTGTAGTGTATAGTTAAATCATAATCCTTGAGTATTTCAATCCATCTTCTTTGACTCATGTTGTGTTCTTTCAACGAGATAATATACTTCACACTCTTATGATTGGTATATATATCATATTTTTCACAGAGAGATAGTGTCTCCATATCTTCAAAGAAAATATTACAGCTACTAACTCAAGAACATAAGTGGGATAGTTTTGTTCTTGAATTTTTAGATTCCATGATATATAGGCAATAAATCTACCATTCTTTATAAGGACATAACCAAGTCCTTTATTTAAAGCATAACTATAAATAACAATCTAATCATTCAAAAATGGTAGAGTCAATAATAGAGCATTGAATAATATTCTATTTAGTTCTTAAAAATATTATTCACACAATTTTTTCCAATCAAATTTTACCCCTTAACATGTGATCTTGATTAATGGGTTTTCCAATTGGGAAAAGTTCTAGACAAAGCCCCAATAATAACCTGCTAAACTAATAAAACTGGGTACCTTAGTTATACACGTCGGTACTAACCATTATTGGATTTACTTGGTCTTTAAAGAATCAGCAGATATTCCATCCTTAGAGACAATATGGACAGGGAAAGAAATTTTCTAAAGCCAGAATTCACACATGTTAAACTTCCCATCTAATTCCTTTCTTTTGAAGGTTTTCATAATAGTGTGCAAGTGATTTTCATGATCTTTGTAGATTTTGGATTGTACCAAGATTCCATCAATAAATAATACTAAAAATTCATCAAGATATTCATTTAAAACTCTATTTGTTAGATCCATGAAAAAAGTGGGTGCATTAGTCAGTCCAAAAAGAATTATTATAAAATTGTAATGCTCGTACCTTGTTCAAAATTCTATTTTTGGAATGTCTTCCTTATTCACAAATAACTAATGATATCCAAATCGAAGTTCAATCTTTGAAAAATATTTAGATCCATGAAGTTGGTCGAATAAATCGTCAATGTGAGGTATGAGATACCTTTTCTTTATTTTTATAGCATTGATCTCCCTGTTTTCATTACACAACCTCATAGATCCATCTTTTTTCTTAACAAAAAGAATAGGGGATCCCCATGGAAAAAAATAACGACGAATAAATCCTTTATTACTAAATTCCTCTAGTTGTTTCTTTAGTTCCTCTAATTCCATACTTGCTATTCTATAATGGGTCTTCGATATGTGTATTGAACTACGAATTAAATCAATGGAAAACGCAATTTATCGTTCGGGAGGATTTATAGGTAAATCCTTTTGAAACACATCCACATATTCTTTCACAATAGGTACATCCTCTATTTGACCATTCTTTTTCCCTCACCCACAGTTATTTCACTCTCTTCCTACATAATAATTGAATTTAGTAGAGATATTGGGGGTGGATCTATATAAGAATCAGGTGGTGATGTTTCTACTCTAAAGATAAGGTACTCCATGTCATCATCAAAAAATGTAACCTTGTTCTTCTTAGAATAAATTTACACATCCTGATTCCAAATCCAATCCATACCAAGGATAATAACAAATTCAATCGTGGGTATGATGATGGGATCTATAGATAAAGAACATTTATATGCCCTAATGGGAAATGATTCAGAAAATGTTGTTGCAATGACACTTTCCTTAAGTGTTTGGACTGGAATCACCGTTATTAAATCAAATTGAAAATATATAATTTTCTTAGAAAACTGGGAAGATATAAAATAATGCAATGATCTAGAATCAAATAAATCATTGTCTAAACATGAGTAAACCATTAAATTACCTGCCACCATATCATTCAGAGCTTCAAACATAGTAGTAGTGATCACATAAGATTCGCCTTACTCCCTCGATCTTTTCGGAGGTATGTTTCCTTGGCACATAGGACATTACTTTTCATAATTCCCCATTTCTCTAAAATTATGTCATACAACATTAACATCCTCTTTTTTCCTTTGCAATCAAGAGATTGGTGTCCCTTTTCACCACACTTGAAACAGACTCTCATTGCCTTCATGAAGGTACCAGGGTGTTTCTTCCCACATTTACCACAGGAAGAATATTCAACTTTTCCCTTTTTCCCCTTATTTCCATTTATAGAGTGTTCAATGGATCTCTCCTTCTCTATATTTTATTTACGGTCGAAAGAATTTGAGAATTCCTTTTATGTGTATAGAGTACACGAGACAATATCTTCGTATGATGAGAAGGATTGTGAGACTAAATCTCGATGCAGAAATGGTTTTAACCCATAAAATAATTGATCAATTGTACTCCTTGGGTTACGTATATAATCATCTACATGCCTTTCTAACCATGTAAATTTAGCCTTAAACATTGCAATATTCTCATCATCCTTTTACCTCTGACTCAAAAATTGTCTTTCCATACTTTCTCAATGTTCACAAGGAATGTATTTTTTTTCTAATTAAATCACTTTAAACTCCCTCTATTCCATATTTTATAATTCTTCATCTTCCTTTGTGTTTTTAATTAATGACCACCATTGATCTGCATCTCCCGTGAGGAGATAAACTTCTATGACAAATTTTTCCCTTTCAGTACTCCCGAAATCATGAAATATTTTCTCTATGTAACTTATCTATTTCCCAGCTACAAATGGATTTGTTGTCTTATTGAATGTTGGCGGTTTTTCCTCATGATGCATTCTAACATTGATTCTCTATTTACGGATCTGGGTGCTCTGTACGGGTAAGGTTATTATTCATAACCCGAGTGTGTTGTCCCAAAATAGTGATAAGATGATCATCACCAGTTGCATCACCAGCTCCACTATAATTATCTTGAGTAGGAGGAAAATATGTACATGGATTATGTATGTTGAAACAATTTACATTCTTTACACTAGGAAAAATTTATAAACAATGGTATACACTAGATTAGTTTATGAATCGCAATACGTAATTCCAAACATTAAAAACAATTAACATAAATTGAATAGTTTATTGATATAATCCATAATCATAAAAAAATTCTTTGAGGAGGTATATACTCATAAATACTTCATAATGGTTAATAAAAAATATGAATTATCCTAAGCATATCCCCCGGGAGTGTCGTAACCAAGAGTGAAGCAGGGCCCATTATCATGTACTCGGATACCCCAGGTCAAGCCCGAAACACCTTGTTAATGTTTTCACTCATAGGTATATATGTGCAAGATCCGCCTCTACCTGCTCATATCCAGAAAGAAATTTATTTTATGGAAAATACACAAAATCTATATATTAATAAATTGCTAGGAAGTTCTTCTATACTAATCCTCAAAGTCTATCTTAGGATAATGTTATCTAATGAGAGTTTTTATAAATCTGTCTTCTAAGATTTTAATTAAACTTCCTCTAATTCCAACTGTAATGCCCCGAACCCAATTACATAGAGTTGGTTCATTATTATGTAACATTGGAATGATCACAACAGATGAAGTCTCAAAATACCTATTAGTTTAGTAGCCTTGGAAGTACAAGATACATACATATGTTTTAAACTGCATAATATAATATAACAACAAAAACATTTTATCCCTTTTGAACACACTTATATCCCTTAACCTATCCCTACAGGTCAACCATAAAATAATTCCTCACATCCTAGAAAAAAATAAAACATATAAAGGGGTGAGCTCAGATGCTCAGTAAGGACAACAATATAGTAGAAACTTTCATAAATAATCCTAAACATTTAAGGCAATGTATAAGACTAAAACATAAGCATTTTAAACTTGAACTTCAACATAATATTGCAAATTTAAATCAAATAATTCCATTTAAATATTCACATGGATATTCTACTATTCGATTAATCACATGCAATATCAATATCCAATTTCATATTGATGAAATTCATAATGCCAGACTTCATAAACACATAGTCAAGGCCTTGTGCCAAGACTACAAATATGATTTTGTCTAGGACTTATGACAAGACACAAGTTTGTCTCATGAGACCTAAATATGCATCGATGAGAAATATCGGGCTCCACCCGTCACATACTATGTCCAACACATTCCTCATATGAAAATGCTGAAACATAATATAAACATTTGTATTAAAACTAACATATGAAATGTTAATACTTTAACCATAAACCATGAATTATATAAAAATTACACATCCATAGTCAAAAATATCACAATACCTTCAGTAAAATATGGATTATTTGTATCATAATAAATCAAATTCATAGAAGTGTAAAATCCATCAGAGGATGTTGAAAAATATGTTATGAAAACTATTAGAGAAAAATATCGCTTTCTATTTTGAAATCATTTAAAAGTCACATAATTAAAAAATAAAAAATTTATTTTCAAAATATTCTTATAATCTTGTAAGGGACTCTTTGAAAATGTTATAATGGTGGAAAATATCCACACTCTCTGTATAAGTTAAAAAACACTCATCCTTAATTTTTTCAAAAAGGTCGTAAAGATCGTGTTTGGAAAATGACGAAAAGATTCCATTATAAGAATTATATAAAAAATAAAACAGGGGTATAAATGAATTTAACACATAGTATATGATATAGTAAAAATGTTTTGAATTAAATTTTTAAGAAACGCATATGTGGATGATAAAGAGGTCAAAGTAGATACTCACATATAAATAACCTAGGATAATGAAGATATTATAGAATTAACCCTCACATTGTAATTTTCCTTAGTCGAGGGTAAGTTAACCTCATGTATAATAGTTAAATAATTTTTATTAAATTATTAAAGAACCACATAAATAAATATGATATCATATATTATCTTTTAATATTTCATTGTCAATAATATTTCAGTAGTATCACTGCTTCAGGTGTTTACTGATTCGTTTTCCATTATATTCTTGGTTATGTAAGCCATGTTTCTTATGGATAAGATGTATTTGATTCATATACTGAATTATATTATGCTATTAAATATTATTTTTAATCATATAGAGAAAATTATTCTTGAATGATCATGATGGGGAATGAATCTCATCGCGTTCATGGAGACGATAATCCGTACATACACATTAGCGACAATATAATTCTATTGATGGTAAAATATTATGTAATTGTATGGTATATCATATATATAGAATATTTAACATTTTATATTTATTATTTGAATTATTTATACTCTTTATTATACCCATCTAAATAATGAAGTGTTTGAATATCGAATTACACCACGACGTGGAGATAGTAAGTCGTATGCACACACGTATGGTGACTTGTCATTCATAGGATGGATAAAATAATTAATATGGCTGTACAATATTTATAATAACATCAATGTATGTATAAGGTACTGGATTTAATATTTTGGTATCTAAAAAACAAAGAAAGAGGAAGTGGAAGATGAGAAGAACATTGAAGGAGGTGGTGAAATTATTACCTCTTCTTCAGGTGTTTCCTTTTGAGTTGATCAAAAGGGCTCCTTGGGTTGGATTTCTGGTCAACGTAAGGCCTCTAGGTCGATGTGAGGGTAGTTGGGAGGATATGTTAGTAGGGTTTTGCAGAGAAAAAAGGATTTTCAGGTGCGATTTTGAGTGAGGGGGAAGTACCCTTTTATAAGAGAGGTGAGGGTCACTTTATGAAAAGCATGAAATATTATTTTATTATACAATCATATTAGGTTTATAATGGATTAAAACAATATATTTATAATATTAGGTGGGTATGGGTTTAAGAAAACTCAACCAATAGGTTTTAGATAGGTTTTGGCCACCATATTAACCTTATCATTTAGATTTAACTCTTGGTTAAATAGTTTAACATTTACCATGACTCTTTGTATCTTTATATTATATGGTCAATAAACTGACTATAAAATTAAATGAGAACCCAAATTGGTTCATTAATGACATATAAATCATTATATAAGCCCTTTTTCTGAACCATAGATTTTTTAGGACAATTATATCAATAAATAATATAGTATTTGTTTTAAACACTCATTTATGTCAATATTAAAAAAATGTAGTATTTGATTTTTTATAAAGTCCTAACCACTTGATTACTAAAAAAAGAAAATTTAATCAACCCTAACATGTCATATTAACCAATAAAATTACTGTAATTCCTCAAAATTTTAAATTTATATTTATATGGATATTTATTATATCAATTATTTTAATATTGCATTAATTAGGTCATTATTGCATCATCATTATATTATAAATAAATATAGTTATTTAATGTCTAAAAATTATAAATAAAATACCATTATGTATGAAATATTTTTATATTTTTAATTAATATTAATTTTCAAATTTATCTTATGTGTAACCCTATATTAATTGTTTTTTAGTTATGAAAATTTGAATTTAACACTTTTAACTCTTCTTTAAATAAAAAAATAATAAATGTATTAATCTAATCCAAGTGAACCAAAAGATCATATTTTATTCCTAAGGATTATTTTGGTCTAAATACACTTACCTAATAGAATTATTAGATGTGTTAGGCTAATAATAATATGATTTTTACCTTTAATTACCCTATTTTCTTTTAACCACAGTAAATAAAAGTCAAATGTTACTATTCACATAAAAAATATTTTCATCTTACTAAACCACATTATACATACTAATATCAACTGTGTCTTTCATATTTTTTAAATTCAATTCACAGAGGTGGTAAAATTACATTTTATGGAAATTTGAAAATGTGCCTAGTAGGTGGGTAAAAGATGTTAAAAAGATCAATAAAGTTTTATGCATCTAATTTTATTATATACTAACTCCAATGAATTACATTGAACTAATATTGGTATTATTTATCTATTTTGGCTTAAAATAAATTTGAATAAAATAAATAATTATTTTAATAACAATTTATTTTAAAACAATAACGATGTGTTTTTCACTATTCATAAAAAATTGAATGTTTTTAGAAAATTACGAAAAATTCACTCTAAGATAATCTTGATATTCTGAATCGAAAATGAAGTCCATTTTGAAAAATAATATTTATAAAAAAAAATTCAAAAACTGGGTATTTCTAATCAAAACGGCTAGTTTCATTGGTTGTGGTGTGTTAAAACTCTAAGTTGTGTAAAACGCAAGCTAGTGCATTATTCAAAGGGAAACATACTGTGGAATCTTGGTGTGTTCAACCTAGGACCCGAAACCACCTTATATATTGTGGAAGAATTGGTTGGAAAGAAACATGAAATGATGATTTATAAAAAAAAATTATTCTTACTCTTCCATTGAATATTGGAAATAGAACACAAGTGGTAGGAATGAAATTCCATTTTTCAAGTCCTTCATGAGAAGGTAATTAGTAATCATAATTTTCATAAGTATAACTTCAATACACCAAAGAAATATTCATATATTTTATTTATAAGGATTTTAGCTGTCAATGTAGAAGTTAGGATAATGTAGTACAGTCTAAATAGAGGCATGATAAAATAATAATAGAATATAACTCATCAAAGAGATGTTGGGGTGATAAAGGGTATCATAATACCACCTAATAAAGAAAATTATAGAGGTACTTCATCCATGAAAAGAATATATTCTACATGAATTATAAAGAATGAATGAAATTTTGAATAATATATTGGATGATTTATTTTTATTCTCATATCTCAACATCATTAGTTATTATAATAACTTGATTTTTTCTACTCTTCTTTTGGTGGAAATGATATTTTAGGTGGTTAGACCTCTAATTCCAGAGAGAACACCAGGGTTGGATGGCTTTATGAATGTTGTGTACATTTATGACTATGAAAATATCAAGAAAGACCTAGTCATGATGATCTATTACTACATCCTAAATACAAGAATCTCAAGATACAAATGAGTTACTAACCTTTTTTTCATATCTAATGTGAACCATCCAGATTCATTCAATCAATTTCATCCATTTATCTCATGAAACTTATAATATGGGATAGTAGAAAATATTATCAATGATAGAATATCGAGTTTTCTTTTAATTTTGGGATCAGTTTAACTAAATATCCCTAAAAAAGGTAGATTTATTGAGGTTTCAATCATAATCTCTCAATAGATGATAGAGGATTTCAACATCAAAGTCACGAGTTATGGTATTTTTGTTAAAAATTGCATGGATAAATCTTGTGAAAGTGATGATTATAGTTTCATTATCAAAAAAATTCATCACATGGTTTTCTATGAATGGTTTTCTAAACTAGGATTTTAATTTTTAACTTCTCCTTGGTTTTATACCATTACAAAGTTAATGGATTGTAACTTATTCAATTCTGAAAAGTGATATGACAAAAGGAACCAATCTACCCTTCTATGTTTTTTCAATTATCTTCCAAGAAAAAATATTGTTAAAGACCAATAAAATAAAAATATTTTTCTATTTAAGGGTAAATTCAAACCTCCACATATCTATAATATATTCCCTATGGATAACATTCTTTTTTTAACAGTAGATATAAATCAATTCAATGTTTCAAAGATATGATTCATTGTTATAGATTGTTTAGTAGAGAACATGTGATCATGGGTAAGAGTAGTGTCTTTATCTACAGTAGATTCCCAATTAAGATATATATTTATATAATTGTTAATATTGGATTATAGAGAGTTATGTTCACCATGTAATAACATATAGTTCCACATTTACCTTGAAATATCCATATTTATCACTTTGATTCTCTAGATAATTGGATCTTAGGCTACAGTACAAACTGACAAATATTATTACACTATTTTAGTGGTATACTAACTTTTATTAGTCGTTCTATAAAATTTATACCCATAAATTGTTTGATTTTATCAATGCCCCAAATGACTTATAAAATTTATCAAAAACATTGTCATCATTTTCTTAACATACTTTTTTATCAGTGGAATATGTCATGGGGATAACGACATATTCATGAAGGAACCATTTTATTAAGGTAAAATGATCCAAAATTTCTTAGATAAATAAATTTAAACTATGTAAAAACATTTATCATGAGATTTCATTGATGGAAACTTCAATTGGGATGAATATAGGAGGTCTAAATATGAATTATTTATTCATGTTATTGATAATGTACACTTTTCAACATCCCCACATTAGAGAATCCTTCAACAACTTATTATTTTCATTTTTGAGAATTCATGGTATATAATCATAATTGGTGATATTTTCTTTTGAAAAAGTAACTATAATGGTTTCTTATTTTACATTTTTCTTCCCCTGATCCCGACATGAGTTTCATGGAAGATATGAACCATCATATCTTCACCATGGATACCATAACAATGAACATATGAGTTTTTTAAAAAAATATTTGGTTTATGAAACATACCGATTCTACTTCACGTGATCTATATTTAGTTGGTATAATGTGAATAATTTATTCCTATTTAGGCATATCCAATAAGGGTAAATGCATTATGTGATTTTTACGTTGATGAGTCCATCATTTGAGAATTTAGTTTTTTAGAAAAGATCCTGAAGTCAAGTTGTTATATTGGCTTCCCTTTTCTTTTAATTAAATTCCCATTCAATATTCTTGTTATTATTGTTTTCATCAACTCATTGTCTTTGTTTTTACCCTTAAATATAGTTTTTTACTCTTATGTGAGTCCCTACATCTCTTTTCATACCATTATATGAGTTTTATGATTTCCATTATATGTAATTTTTATTAAGAGTCTTACCCTTATGTAGTGGTCCCCTGAAAATTATAAAACTCAAATATAACCTTATGTGGAGTTTTATTTACCCTTATATAAAATTTTATTACTATAATCAACCCTTGAATAGACATGGGATTTACAATTCATAATGAACTACTTACTTATCAAAAGACTTGTATTTCAACTTGTTAAATTCCCACAGTGGTGTTTTGAACATTATTTAACTCCTTTTGTCACAGATAAATAGTCATCAAGTTGGGATCATTAACCTTATGTAGTGGGTCCTTTAATGGCCTTGACAACATGATTCCTTAACTGATTCCTTTACCTAGCTACTCATATAGAAACACATAATCATATTTGATGACCTTATTTATTTTTCATTAGTAAATGTAATCTGATTTATAAGGTTTTTAAGGATATAAGTGTTGAATCTATATATTTTTTGATTTCATTTATGCTATTTCAACAGCCCATCATATCTTTTTAGTGCTTCCACAATAGTTCTTCTACATCATAGATGAATCATCTTGAGGTTTGAGATAAGTTGATTCTATATATTATCTAATTCACCAAGAGATGGAGAGAGAGATTAGAGAATGAAGATGTTTGATGGCCCTGTTTTTGGATTCACTATAGGAGAAACCAAGTGAAGTCATGGTTCATCAATCTTTTGGTCAGATATCTGAGTAATTGTGACAATTTTTTATCTCCTGGCATGTGATAATATTTGAAAAAACCAATTAATGGTGAATAACCTATAAAACCCAACAATGATAATTATAGATCAGTCATCAACCCTCATCCTTAGAAGTTGTTTATTTGGACCCTAGAAAGTGGGTTTTTATCCTCATATGTGTTTGTTTGTTTTTTTATGTTTAATGTTTTTTTATTATTTATCTATTTTTTTTCATATATTTAAATTTTAATTAAATATTTTTTGAATATCAATTATTCTTTTACTTTTTCTCATATTATATAGTGAAAACCCATGATTATTCTTACTTATAAACGTAGCCCAGATAGTCAATGTACAAAAATCATTGTATCGTTTATTTTTTTCCTTTTATTATTTTATCAAACATGTAATTAGTGACTGCATGGTTCCATGATTAATCTTTTTGAGCCCCTATTATGGTTTTTTTCCTTTCTATTGGTTACATTATTTTCAATCTTATTTCATTGTTCTATTTATATAAATTACACCTTTTTAGGTAATGTAAAGTGTATTCATGAATCTGGAAATTTTTTATCATAATGAATTTATTTTTTTAAAGAAATATCATGTATATAATTATGTTTAAATTTTATGAGAATATATATTTCATGTCATAAATTTTAATTACCACTCCATATGTGACTTCTCTCACTCCTTTAATATCTTTTTTTTCTGATATTTGGAATGTAATGAGAACATGATTTCTATTTATTATTTTTCATTTTATAAACTATAAATAAATAATATTATCATATTAAAATTTTATTAACCAATATTAACCCATTTGAATCCTCTTGGTATAATTCAAGCTTCCTCACATTGTATAGTCTAGAAAATTTGTATCATGGGGTAATTTGAAAAAATCTCTTCACTAAATATTGAATTTTTTTTTAGTTCATTAAATGATTTTCTATTGATTTTAACAGTTGTAACACGATTTTATTTTTAATCTGTTGTGTCATTTTATCTCTCTTAAGCGTAATTTTATAATATCATATAATTTTTTTGTTTCCCATCTAATTTCATTATTTTAATTTTATTTATTTCCTTATAGTTTCCTTTGGTAGGTGATATCTACGTGTTTCTCTTGTTGAAGGGTAGAAATAAGGTCTATGTGAGGTTAGACAATGTGATAGATTTTTGTATAGATAAGAAGTGTTTTGGAAGGGTTTTGTGTCTATTGTGTCACAATTTTTCTTTAGATTTGAGATTACATCAACACTTTTTTATTTGTCCACGTCAGGTGGGACAGTTTTCTCTAGTTATATACCTATAGTGAGTTCAACATTTGGTATTGTGTAGTTTGTGGGTGTACTGATCTTGTTTGTCACTTGGACGACAACAATGCTTCTAGTATTTACTATATGAACCTTTATCATCATTAATTTTGATTCCTAGTGTTAGCAAATATTTTTCATTAGGTAGTTGGACTACGATGGGTTACCTTTTAGTGGTTTGTTTTCCCTAGGTCACTTACTGGATTCCCCCCATTGATCACTATCATTTTTTGAATTTTAGTTATGTCAGAGAATGCTGGGAATGAATGCATGTGACCATGTAGATTCCAATTTTTTTAACGATATATCATTATATTTTTATTTATAGAAATATTCCCCTTGAGTGGATATCAAGAAACTGCCATTTAAGGCACTTATATCATCTTATATTATGAGTCTTCTTGTTATATTTTCATGTTTTGTGTCTAGGCGTAAAGTTGATCATGATAGGTGCTAAAGTACTGTTATTTTGTTGTGGGGTTAGGTGAAGAAACATTAAGTTTTTAAATTTTATATTATTTTTGTATCTTTGATTGTTATATTACATAAGGTACCATTATTGTATTTTTTTTGGATTTTGATTCTTTTTGTATTGTCCAGGGTGTTCTTTTCTACGATGTTTTTTTGTTTTAGAATTGATACTCCTCTATTTATTGTTGTTTTATAGGTAATTGTGGTCTATTTTAAGGATTTAGTATAGAAATTGATTTTCTCTTCAAAACTTCGATATTATAATAATTTCAGGGGAGATTTAGGTAAGTGAATATATGTAATATTTTTTGTTTTGAGTATAAATGAAATGACTGTTTAGTATATTTATAATATAATTCATTTATGGGTACATGTTTCACATTGATTCTTAGAGGAGGGACTCTTTGGGTCATACAGTATATTTTTTTTATTTAGGATGTTCCCAAATTAATGATTATCATTTTGGAGTGGATGAATAACCATTTATATTAGAGGATTAATTTTAATGGTGGAGAAGTTTTCGACTATTGAAAATTAGACCCCATTTTCATTAAAATTTCAAGGAGGATAATTTTTTATATTGTTTAGATTTTTTATATTTCTAATTAAATACATATATAATATGAATTTGTTTCTTTATTTTCATCATCACGTGGTCTTTTTTTGACCCTTAAGCAGTGTTGGTTTTACCCTTATGTGAGTTCTAGTTTAAATAATTTTACCCTTACGTGAGTTTCATGATGAATTATACTTGTGTGTTTCATATTCTACCTTAAAACTATATATAATACCCCAATCCATTAGATAGATCATATATTCCATTATATCAAGGTTTTCATACCCTCATGTATGCCTTAATTAATGTGGTGTACCCATATGTATCCCAAGGGTTACCGATCTTTAGTGACTATATAACCTTTCCATAGCACGGTCGTTCATCATGTTACCATTTCATAGTAAGGGGAAAACCCTTATATGAATCTTTTTATTCCCCTTACATGGTCAGTGTGTTGATATCCATAGCTTTAAATAGAGTGGATTTTAATTTCAATCACACAGTGGTGTTTCATCCAATCCCTATACACAACCTCTCATGTATACCATCACACATCATAATTAATTACCAAGAAATATATTTCTTTTATACATTTGAATTGATTTATCTATTTTTTAGAGATCTATGTTTTACAACTGTCCATTTCAAGATTATTATTAATCTTTTACAACACCCCCATAGACCTTGATTATATTTATACACATGTTCTTCTAGATCAAAGATAAAACTTTTGTTAGATAGTGACATATTGATTTTGAATCGTTTCAACTACCTTGGAGATTGATAAATATGGATAGGGAGGTGATAAAAAAGATGGTTTTCCACCATACCTCTTATTTCGATAATGGAAAAGTAGAGTGATGTTATCATTCATTGAGATAATTTTTGTATGTCAAAGATATTCTAAACCCTTGGTGGATAATGGCATGTTATCTTATATGGTGTGCATCAAAAGAAGTAGTAAATAAACTCGAAAAGTAGATAATGAAAATTTCAGTATCTTTTTCAACCCCTTTCTCGGAATTTTTTTAATTGATCCATGGTATGGAGTTTTCAGATCTATTTAGGTTTTCATTGCCAATTTTTTATAGGTTCTGCGTTTTCTACTTATTTATTTATCATGTTTCACTTATTTTCTTCTTCTCCCAATATTTTTCTAGTCTCAATTATTCTTATACTCATTTTCATATTGAATTTTGGATACTCTATATGATCATGCACTATAGACATAGAAAAATTGGCCAAATCCCAAAAAGTCCCCAAGACATTTACTACTTTCCATTTTTCAACAACCATGTAATTGTTGAATATATGCATCTTTGATTCAACTTTTTGAAATTCTATTATGGTCGGTTTTCATTAATTTTTTTCAATTATTAATAATTTTTGTATGCTTTGATTCCTTTTAAATGTATGAATCTGTATTAAGTTATGGAATGAGAATTTGTGAACCTATAAATTATATTCAATATTTATAAATTCTATTTTCTTGAATCATCATATACAGAATTATGTTTCATTTTTTTATAATATTTATTTCAAGTATTGAATTTTAATTTCAACAACATATGTGATTTTTTTAAAACATTTAATATTTTTATAAAAAATATTAGACTGAAATGAGAATATGATTTATGATTATTAGTTTATTTTTTATAAGAACAATATAAATAATATTGTTGGTTTCTAATATTATGTACCAAAATTAACTAAATGGGGTCCTTATTGTTGATTGTAGACTACCTCACATAGTGTAGCCTACAACACATATTCTCTCTATAAATAACGTGATATATATTAGAGGTATCCACTAAGAATATATGTTATATTGTTTCTTATATCACCAATCAAAAATAGACAAGAATAACATCCTAGGATGGTAATAGATTTTTTTAATTTGGTACATTTAATGAATTACATGGGAATTTAGTTCATCCTAGTCTCTTTTAACAAGATATTTTCATTTTGGGTTTTCAACATTGTGATCTCTTATGGAAAATGTATGTTTCATAAGAAGACCTTTGTAAAGGGTTTTAGTCTATTTGGTAGAAGTTCTACCTACTGTAACATTTTGGATTGTATAGTAGTATCTAGTTCTAAAAAATCTGATCAATTTACATATTCCATGATATATAATATATTTTTGGTACCTCCTATACATGTGACATACAACTAGATATATTGTTACCTCTCCTTTCTAATGACCAAAATAAGTGAGTTTTTTTGGGTGTAGTATAATCCTCATTTTGAAAGACATAAACCCAATATATAGTTCATGTTTTTATTTAATTACTAGTGGTAGTATTATTATTCATGTTTCCCATGATTTGGTGGTCATTTCATAAAAAACTACATCTCACATAGAACCCCCCAAAAAGCAAAACAAAGTCTCTTCTCTAGGAAATCAATATAGTTAAAGAATTGAATCATTAATTTTCCGATGTTGAATTTGATTTAGTATTTATTTTCATTTTTATGATACGGATTTCACCTCTACGCTAGAATTGTACCAACCACATTAGAGAGAAAAAATGATGATCTATCTATTAATAGTTTATATCACACATAGATTCAGGAGAACATGAAGTCCAATATTCTTAAATTTAAAGGATATAAGAACATTCCTCTTATAACATATTAATTTATAAGCTCCATGACCTAGAAATTTTTAGATATTTTATAGGGAATCCATTGATTCCACCATTCTCATACCATTTCATTATATTGAAGTACTACCTTTAAATACATAAAAATTTAATTTAATGTTCTTCAAATTTAAAAAAAATGAAACTTATCAACTAATTTTCCTAAAAATATGAATTATTATATCATATCACAAGGGTTATAATAGTAAAATCTTAATGGAATATCTAAAAAATAGATATGAATTATAATATTTATAATCAATGATAGGAACATAACAATTCTAGTCTTGATATAAGTGGGAAAAAGTGTATAGCCTCCATAATTTATGTTTCTAAATTTTATACCCTAGGGATGATTATTTGGAAGTTTATTTTTTCCCAGTATCATTCCATATCCTATAAGTTATTTATTACAGTGTATTTTTACACTATTCACATCCCTATTAAATATAGGGGTGGTAATTTTTTTAAATCTCATTATTCAAAAACTCAATGATTTATTGACCAATAATCCTTCTCAGAGATCATATCCTAAGGTAAAAATTTTACCTAGAATAGATGATCTATCAATTAATGTTAGTCTAAAATTATTTAAAGGACCTATGTTTTAATTAATTAGAATTAATTGGGAATATAATTTTCTTTATTATTAATCCATAAAATACATTTATAACAATACATTCTGTATGTGAGAATCATTTTAGTTAACATGATATTTCTCATTCCATTAAAAGTTAGAAAATATGAGTTTAAATTTTGAAAATTATAGATATTGTGTGTCAAAAACTTTTCAGGACCTTTAATAAAAATTTCTTTCAGTTGATTATGTTCAAATGATGGGCTATAATATTCATTTTATGAGACTTTATACTCCTCTATCTGATGTAATTTTATTACAATCCATGTTTTAAAATCTAATAAATACTTACCAGATGGTCCTTATATAATAAATGAACCTAAGGTGGATTATGAATAGCTTTAGGAACACCATGTTATTCTTCTTTTGAATAAATAGTGGAAATTTAAAAAAATATATTTCAACCATTTTTATTAATGGGGAACAATCAAGGATGAGGTGGGTATTTTAGATTTAATGGTGAGAAACTTTGATACTTCTTTTAATATACTCTATACTAATTTAGAGGAATTATCCCTACAGTTTGGAATATCTTATAATTCATTATCTATAAAGTTTGTAATTTCATTTTTGATAAGATGAAATAAAATGAGACTTCTTCTCTCTAAATAATGGCCTTTCCTCTCGAGCATAAATTTTTACTAATAATATCTTAATGAGTTATTGGGAAGAGTTACATAGTGATTTAACCCATGTTCTATAATTCTATATTAGTCTATATCTTTTTTCCTCAAGATTCCAACAAAAAAAATAATTTCTCTAATTCCTATTATTTTAAATTGTTTGGATTTTTTCACTACCATCCCATAGTGGATGAAAATAAATTACATTTTAAAATATATAATTTTATTTCTATAAACTTGGGGAAAATATCTGACCATATTATTTATACCTGCCAATTAATATTTATCATATGTGTAAAGAACCTGAAATTAATTTACAAAACATCTTAATGTATCAATATTATATAATGGAATGATAAATTTGGGAATATTGATATCAAGGATTATATCCCCTTGATTCTTGGTACACATAAATTGGTATATATTTTAAATTTTCATGAAAGGTACGTTCTTCCTACTATATTTATAATTATAATTCGTGATATTTTTTATATTTTAAGGATTTAAATTGTTATTAATAAATCCCTCCAAAGAGTTACTTTGGATTCACTTGAGGGTTGAGGTTGGAAGACCTTCTATAAGTACTTCCCAGTAGAATTGGATAGGTTTATCTAAGCACGATCCTTCTTAATACAGTGGAGTATGGGATTTTTAATATTATTAATTCTTTTAGTACTATTTATTATACTATAAACCTTATGTTGTATGGTTATATAATCTTTTTTTGGTGAATAAAAATATTGTAATTTCATTAAAATAATTTTTTAGCACTATAAATTTTTCTAAGGTCATTTTATTAGCTAGTTTTAATGTAAACTCATATTTATAAAGGGTATGTCTACCTCCAAGAGGAATATATTATACATTTTCATTATATTTAAATAATTATAATTTCAATTCAATTACTTATCCATATGTCTTTTTTTAAGGGTTATGAATACTTAATATGATTTCCCATAATATATAGAAGATACTTGTCAACTATAATGTGAGGTCATAAACATATGCTTTTCATATATGTTATGTTATCTTTGTCATAAAATAAATGTTTATTTTCACTTATAATATTTATTAATATCATAGAGAAATCATAAAAATATGTAAAAAATATATAATAGTTTTTATACTAGATGTGTCTAAGAGAAGAATAATTTCACTTTGGAATTGGGAAATTATGTTGAGAATACAACTTATGCTAGAGAGGGAATCAAAATATTATGCCTCTTCAATATTTCACTTTTTAAATATTCTTTTTAAAACTTCTTCGAAATTCATATTCATCTAATAACGTATTTATAAGTATTATAATTGTTAGAATTCATCATGGAATGTTTATCTACCATTTATTGTTAGTTTGTAATTCCATGAAGAACTGATACGTGTATATATCACTATATGTAACACGGGATTCTTATAGGTAGTCTATAATAAAATTGTATACTGATAACTTGTTTTCTAGTCCAATTTACCACTATTTTATGATTCCCATAGTCCTTTTTGATCTAAGGATATTCAATTTTAGAGATCAAATAGATAATATTTAGAATAATATCAATAGATAATTTTCTAAATAGATTCAAGGATACATGTTCAATGATATAAAAGGTCCTTTTTGTATTCTGGTGTCGTTGTGATTTCTTAGTTTCATGAATTATAATTTATATCACATTGTATTTTTAGACTCACCACCCAATAGGTTTTCCATGTTCAAAAAGAGGATTATTAATTTTTCTTCACTACATATTAATTGAATGAAATAGAATAACAGACTCCCATAGATAACTACCTTTTATTATGTTTTCTAAAAATTTCCATGATCTTTAGTCTCCATATAAAGGAATTGTATAACCATTTTCATTTGTTTTTTTCATTTAGAACAATCTAGAATGTTTTGGAATTTTATATTTCATCGGTTCCATTGTAACCCCTAGTCGAAATAAATGTTTCACATGTTCTTAGTCATTATAATAGATCCATCCTTAAATCAAAAAATTGCTAACCTTATTCTTACAAGGGTAGACACTTGGTTATTTTACATCTAGAGATATTAAAAATCCATTCGTATTAATTTTCACTTATTGAAATTTATGGGAAAATGATTCTACAACAACGCTGATATCTATTTCACCTTAAATAATCAAATTAGATCAATTAATAATTGCATGAGTAGGATGATTATTTCACATTTCCTTAGGGTTTCATATATCCTTTAGAAAATAATATATTGGTGATTTGTAGTATGGATTATACCACTCCCACCTTACATTAAAATTAATTTCGATAGAACTATTATGGGGGCTACTGGTTTACCTAGTTTTCGAGGTATTTCTAAAAACCGTATAAGATTCATCAACTGAACATTCTCTTATGTCCTAATCAATCAAACTTCCTTTTAGGTTATAAATCAGTATTTTATTTTTTTCCATCATGTATGTGTGGAAAATAATATTGAATAATATTTGGATTGAAAAAAATGCTTGTTTTATTTATCTGATTTAACACATACCATGAAACATTCCAAGTAATCACTACTCAATATGGATATAATGGTAAGCATAGAATAAACTAAGGGATATTATCATAGCAAACATTTTTAGAAATTAATTCCTAGGTTATTACAGGATTCCTATGAAGGTTTTGTATGACTATTAATCATTATTTCTTATTATTTGAGTGACATATTTATTTATCTCAAAATTTGGAATTTTTTGGGGGATTTTTATACCCAAATTTCGTAAATTAATCCTCTAGTTACTATAATTTTATTTTAATTTCTGGAATTTTGGAATCATTATCGATAACTCAAATTGTTTTTTTTTACGTATATACTAATTAATTGTATTTTTAATTAATAATTAATAATAATTCTTATGAATAAATACATTATTATGAATAAAATTATCGCATTTTATTGAATAAAATATTTTACTATAAATAATATTATTAATGAATTTTATAAATTTGGTATAGGGTGTTTGAGACTTCCAATGCACACACACTAAGACACCCATATGGGTCAATACTTATCACTCCCAACATGGTATGGATAGATCCCATTAGAACTATTTTGTTACATAATGTAGATTACAGGTTCTCATTCTAGGTGTACTTAAATCCTAGATAAGTGTGGCCCATATCGAGTTGATGAAGATAACCCAATGCACCAAATAAGAATATTACATCATTTCATGTCACCTTTCATACATCATGCGACCCATAAATATAATCCTCACACTATATCACCAATTTCAATGACACTCGTCCCCTTTAATCGAGATAGGGAACTCCCCTATTTGAAATTGGAAATTCATGTGGGAATAGATCTAATTGATATTTATGAAGGAACACATATCTAGTTTGAGATTCCCACCTAAAGATTCTTGTTTATTTCCAAAAAGTACAACCTTCTAGGTGGTGACACATCAGTGTAATGATCTAACTATGCTTATTATCAGGTTGATGGTGACCCCCCATGTCCCACATTTTTAATATTTATGGTTTAAGGGCCGATTTATAGGTTCCAATCCACCCATTTCTCTTTCAATCCCCCAATTAAGAGACACATGTGTGTTTCCAAAGAGCCCTGCATGCAATTCATAATGCATCATCTTCATGGTTACTCCATGATGCAATGATATCTACAGCTGTAGATCTAACTTGATTATTAATAATTTAATAATATTTTCTAATTTTATTATTGTTAGTATATATTATAATTTATATTACCAATATGTTTTATTTATTTTAATAATAATTATTTATTTTAATTATTTTTTATTTATAATAAAAAATAATTCTATTTTATTAATAAAGTTTAGATTTTATATTTTAATTACTAATTGTGTTTTTTAAATATATTTTCAATAATCATTAATAATATTATTAATAAATTAGTAAGAAAATATATATTTTTGATTAACTAGTTTCTTGACTTGTCTTGGTTGGACAATGTCGAGAGGAAGGCCATGTATTGGCATTTTCCTAGTCAATTTTTATTTTCCAGTACAATTGATGTCAATATACAAAATTATGAATTACTGAAACATTATCTACATGAGTGAGTGATGTGAAAGGGTTATGCAACATGTATCATCACAATTAATGATATGATAAAGGATAAGTTTTAGATCTCTAGGGTATCTATCATTGTGTGATTGGATTTTTTTTAATTTGCAGCTTTAGATTACTAATGACTTGAATTTTAAGATGTCTTATATTTGGGGATTCTTTAATTGGAGGTTTATTCTAATTAGTAAGGTACTTTTTAATATGATGTTTCCTTATAAGAAATTAAAGCATTGAGCATGGGGATATGACTCTATTTTTTTTAAACATGTTATGTTGACAGTATAGAATTTGAATTTTTTTTAAACCCATTAAATATTAAGAACACTAGGTTATATCTCTTGACTAGAAACATGCTATATAATTTGATATTGTCTATACCATTAATTATATTTTATATTTCTTCTTCTATTTCTATAACCATTAATATGGATAGAGAAACTAGGGTTTCTAGGAACAAATACTATACTACAATTATTAATATTAAGTTCAATATTAGTTCTAATTTAGTGTATAGGATGGTTTTATAAATTGTGAAGGATGATATTTCAATATAGATGAAATATGATAGGATCCATCCATTATGTAAAATCGGTCTACCCATTTCTCATTTTTATGAATTTTTTTATAGAGACTATATTGTCTATTTTTCCCTTATGAGTTCTTGATGAGAGTATTATATTAAATAAGTAGGAAATGTGTAAGAATAATGAATTGTATATAGAATAATCTATAGTATGAGCATAAACGTACTTCTACAAATGGTTATAAAAGTAAAATGG
The DNA here is from genome assembly GCA_963277665.1 of Viscum album. Lineage (NCBI taxonomy): Eukaryota > Viridiplantae > Streptophyta > Magnoliopsida > Santalales > Viscaceae > Viscum > Viscum album. The sequence continues at coordinate 1,154,677,648 of OY728140.1, forward strand.
AAATGGTTAAAAGTTATTCAGTGAAAATGAACTATAAATTTTGTATCTTCCCCTTTAGAAGTAATATAGTTGGAATAAGTATTTCTATTAGTAATCATGGTATGAGGGATCCTGAAAATGTTGCATCCTCCAAAAAAATATCCTAAGCACTAAAACAATATTCTTGTATCTTTTAAATAATTATAAGGATTCATGATAAGGTATAAAATATCAAAATATAATTTAATTTAATCCATAAAAATAATTATCCATTTAGCTAGTAATAGTGATTCTTAGATGGGTGTATTTGGGTACTAATATTCATAAGGAAAATAGACCATAGACAAAGGTTTTATTATTAGAACTTGTGATTTTTCATCACCAAAATAGATTATATCTATCAATGATTTTTTTTGTTTAAGAAAATGGTTTGTATATATGGACATATATGATGTATTCATCAAAAAATAAGATAGTGGTTCTCTAATTACCTCTGACAATAGATCCATAAAATCAAAAACATCTGAACTCATTAAGGATAATGAGTTCCGAACACTAGGTTCAACATCATTTTCACCTTTGATTTATAGGATCCAAATACTATGAAGAGGCACTATATCCTCTTTTTGGATACAAATTATCTAAACTAAATATTGACCAAATAGGATCATTGAATAATAGGGTCAATATCCATGTGTCCACTTATAATTCTTTCTTCATTCATCATTCATTAGAGTTTTATCTTGACCTAACCTACCATAATGAATAGAAATTTCATTTTGATATAATGATTTATTTTATATAAGAAATAAATGTAGTTGATAAGGAATTTTAATAATAAAATAAAAATAAAAATTCTAAAAATAACAAATATAGGATAAGAGTATAGATTCCTAGTGAAAGAGGTTTTTGAGAACCATATCATAATATGATCACTCAGTCACACCATAATAATAATATTTTTTTATTACATGGGTCATTTGAAATATTATTCTCAACCTTATTCCATTTTCATGGTAGTATCTTTAATAATTTTCTTATAAGGGAGTTTTCATATGTTTCATATTATTCTTAATGATAACTTTTGGGTATGGTTTTTAGTTCTTAACTCATTAATTTTATGGTTTTTACCTTATTATAGAATATGTTTTTAGTTATCTATTATCTACTATATACAAGTTGAGTTTTAATACTTTGGACACTTTGAGGATGATGTGAATTCTATTATATTTGGTTTCTATTCTCATTGGGTATAACTATTATCTTTTGGGAAATTTCATTATTGATCTGGGTGACTGGTACTCTTTAGGTATATCCTCAACCTTCTTTCTATTTTATTTCTTTCCTTAATAAGCCTGGAACGTTCCTAGGTCTATCTGGTTTCACTCAGGATCATTATTGTTAGTTATTAATTATATTATAATTTAATAACTAATCTAATTTTCAAATCAGATTATTATATTATTTTTATATAGTAATTACATTATCAAAATAAATAGTAATAAATTATACATAACTATATATTATTGTATTAAAAATGGTTTATTATTTAAATTATATTGTAATAAATTATATTTTGTTATTAATGTTCTTGAAAAAGAGAATATGAATATTACATTGAAAACCATGATTAGATGGCGTGATGGAATCCTAGGAAAATGTTTCTGAGGGATTAAGTGGTGTAATATATTTGGAATATTTTATTGAAATAAATACCAAATAAATAGAAAAATATTTTTAAAAAATTTTTTTGTATATAAATGAATATATAATTAAATAAAAAAAATATGAAGGAACTAAAAAATGAGTATCGTTTATAAATTTTTTGATAAAGGTATATTGTGGGATAATGTGTTCTTTAAATATATTTAAAATAAGGATCCAACCAAATTACAGACTTATTCAAAAAAAATAAGGATCTTAATGAGAATAAACCATTATTATAATAATTTGGAGTATACAATTTCTCACTCAGTACCCACACTTCTACACGAAAACACCCATTTTAATAGAAATAATCTCCAAAATTCCCTAGTCATGTAATTTTTTATTATTATTTATATATTAAAATTATCATTTGGACCCCTCAAAAATGTCAAATCCATGTATTGTGTGTGATAAAGAATAGTCTTTCTTCGTTAAGGCTCCCAACCTCAATTTAAGTATTCTTGACGGAGTTGTTTATGTTCCCATATCTGAATCCTAGAAACTTATATCCATGTCACCTATCCCAAAAAATTGGAAATATTATTATAAATGTTTATCACATATTATACAAATATAATAAGTCCCCTTTTTGAAAAAACGCCCCAAAATGAAACAACGTTTATTTTAAAATAGTCCAATTTGTTTTTTATTTTCTCCAAGGGTATTTTTTGGGAGAATAACAAAAACATAAAATTGTATGATTTTTCCTTTTATCCAAAATATTTTTAGTATAAATACATGAAAATATATAGTTAAATATTGTTGGAGTATAAAAGATAATAGAACAACTATATGTACTAAACAAAAATGACGATGATATATTGATAGAATGGAATTAAATTACAACTGGAGTTCTATTAGTGCAGTCAATGATGGAGGATAGTCTGAAAGATATTTGAGATATGTAATAAAGGATAATAAAAAATATATTATAGTGTTTCTTTAGAGAAGAATATCAGGAGTACACTTTTATGGAGGATACCCAGGAAGAGGTTTTAGGTAGGGTTTCTCGTTGTATTGGTATAAATGATCATATAGTATAGTTTCCATTATTTTAAATTTATCTGTAAAAAATATATTAATTTGAAGATATAGATCTTATATAAATAACCCCATAAAAATTCAGTACAATGTAAATTTATATAAAAAATAAAATTTCCTTTAATTACTATAAAGATAAACTATAAAATATCTGTTTCTTATAGTGTCATTTAGGTTTTTATCTATGTATTAGTGATAAAATTAATTTTACTTTTACTAAATTGGAACCCCAATCTCTGGTTCACCCCTCCCCATGATGATTCGTCCAATTATTCCCCTTCTTATTAGATATTGGATAGGAAACCTACCTTTAATTTTTTATAATTTATTACATATAAAACATTAACAATTTTTTTATTTTTTTTATTTTTACATAACTTTTGAAAATAATTTTTTTCATTATATATGGTGTTTTTTACACTGTTTTTTTATTGTCATAACGTAATTATTTTTATGGAAAAAATATGATTAGGTTAATTTTAATTTTATAAATACTTATCTATCATAACATATAACAAGGATAATGAATTCAGTGGATTTATTATATGATAATAAAAATAAATTAATATTACAAAACAAATTTCTGGAAACTTTTTTGGGTAGATTTATTTTTTATATACTATACAAAAATACTAGAAATTGTGACATTTTTTCCATCATAAGATAGTAGTTATATACATTTTGTACTATTATAAAATAATTATTAATTAATAATTAGTTTCAATTAGGTCAAATAATATTTTAATGTTTATTTTAAGAAATTTTACAATGGTTTACATTAATTATTATAAATATTCATTAGATTAGAGATGTTGTAAAAAATTTATAATATATTTCCTTACATTCCAGTATGGGTTATTTTTAATATTCATTATTCAAAATTGATTTTTGGAATTAATTTTTTTTAACTGTTACAAATATTATTCCCTAAAATAAATGTGAATATTGAATATTATATTTTAATTGGATGGTGGATTTTATTGGTTGTGTAGTGTTTTATAGAATTTCATCATATTGATTAAAAATAAATGAATCATTTATTGATCAAATTATCTAAGTAACATTTTTAAAAATATATTATTCATTCAAAAAGGGTTATTTATTAATTTAATTTAATTTTTTAAAGAAATTGAAGAATATTTTTATAATAAGTACTTATTGAGAATAATTTAGAGATACGTATTTGTGAGTGTTTGAACTATTTACATTATCCATGATGAATTATTTTCTTTTAAGAACAATACCTTAAAATGTTTTAATAAAAATATAATTTTGAAATAATGTAAAAAATAAAATTTAGAATCTTAAAAATAATTGTTATTTTTTAAAAATAGGTGAAATAATAATTTTATTATAGTGAAATGGAAGATGATCCATTACATGATTATAAAATTACAAATTTATATATTACTATTGTGAATAAAGAGAGCTCCATTGTGAAGAATACAAAGATGAATATGAAAATTAATTCATACTGAAGAGAATGTTGAATGAATTTATTCTATGATATCATAAATAGATAATTATACTAATATGTTGTGGGTGGTAACACACATATCAAAAAATACTGAATAAATCTATGGCTAAATATAGTTGTCGGTTGTGAATGTTGTTGATTTTTTAAATTCCCCACATGTAGATGAGAATAATATGAATGATTCAATGATGTTAAAAATAAAATAAAAATAAACCTATAACAATGGTTCTTAAGAAAAAAATTCCTAGGCTACAGATCAATTAATGATGTTCATTTTTTATTTCGAATAATTCATGAAATATGTTATTGAGATCTCAAAGGATGGAGGTAATACTTCTGAAATATACAATAAGTATTCGATATGTTTATTTATAAATAAACTCATTCAATGGATTAAATATATTATTAATTTAAGGGGGCTAAATGTAATGTAAAATCAAATGGAAAAGTTTAGAATAATTTCAATTCAAAAGAGATGTTCTTAAAATATGAAACTTTTTGAAATAGGGTCATTAAGGTGATATAATATACAAATATGAAATTTAAACAATAACAAAAATTTCATAAAATTTGGCAAACAATTCCAAAATATCAATTAATTTTATTTTGAAAAAATGGATAATATAAATGTTAAAAAATAGCAAGTAAACTAATTTTCATAGTCTAAAAATAAAGAAAATTTATTATTATGATTCTTCTTTTCATAATATTATTTATGTTTTTGAATGAATGGGATTATAGAAAGAATTTTTTAGTTTTATATAATATATTTTAGAAAATAAATGATAATTTAAGGGTAAAATTTGATGGGGACATGACCATCTCAATTAAGATATGTTTAGTGAGAAACATAAAATTATAGAGTTAACATAATTGAATAGTTTCATGAATTAAATGAATTGGGATTAGTCATATCGCTTGGATGAGACTCAACTTTTAGGATCGAAATAATGAATATAGATTAAAAATATAGAAGACGAGGGTGAATTATATACATTAAAATTTCTTCTAAAACTTTTAAAGATGGTATAGAACCTTTTATTGTTTAAAAAATATAAACAAGGTAAATTCACAAGACCTCTAGGTTATATGAACTTTCTAGATTCTAAAAACATGGTTCTGGAAATGAAACTTAACAAAATCTCACCAAAACAATGATTCTACCTTATGGAGTATATAATCTTACTGATTAGAGGACATGTAAAAGAAATTATAAGATATTTATACTTTCCTTAACAAAAAAAATTGCAGCAGAAAACAAACTTGAAACAATACAAGTAACAAATATAGAAATCTTTTAACCCAAAGAGTAGGGTATCCAACAACTTTTGATAAAGGAACCTTGATTTATACTTTAAAGAAATTCTTTCTTACCCACACCAGGGTAATCCCTCGATACTAATATCAGAGTCTTTCTTGCCATCCCCCCAAGCCCTCAAAATTCAAGGTAGTCGACACCTCTTCCTCCAATCCCTGGAAGCCCTAGATTGTAAACTGCAACAATCTGAGTCACACAAAGCAATTACGAACAAGATGTTAAGTATTCAAAAAGTAGGAAATTATCTCTCTCGAAATAACTTCAGTAGCATCTAATATCTTGAGTAGTATAATAGCATTGAGCTCGTACAAATGAGATCATATTTATAGGCACATCTTCAATGGTCGGATCCCTCCTCGAACGGTCATATTTCTCCTTGAATCAAGGAGGGACCTTTATATGTGTCACTCAAACAACTGTTAGTTAGAAACAGAAAACACAACATCATTTCATAACTATAACAAAGGAATGAAAAATATGGTTTCACAACCAAATCTAAATTTTCAGATTCTAAGGAAAATAAATTTTAGAGTCAAAAAATATTCGGATTCTATATTGCATGAATATTCAGATTCAGTTTTTCAATGAATTCGGAATCAAAATTCCATAAATTTTAGAGTCTAAATTCTATGGAATTCAGAACCTAAATTCTAAGGAATTAGGAACCTAAATTATATGGAATTCAGAACCTGGATTCTAAGGAATTTGGAACCTGGATTCTAAAGAATTTGGAACCAGAATTCTAATGAATTTGGAACCTGAATTTTAAAGAATTTGGATTCTATATTTTTGAGATTTCAGAGTTTGAATTTCAGAGAATTTGGAGTCTGAATTTTAGAGAATTCAGAGTTTGAATTTTAGAGAATTTGGACTCTGAATTTCAAACAACTCAGAGTTTGAATTTTAGAGAATTTGGAGTCTGAATTAAGATCATGAAAACAGAATACTCTATATTTATGTATTTATAGATTTTCAAGGTCTTATATGTGAAACTGGATTTTACACTTAGGAATATAAAATGTTAGATTTTAGAGCCACTAAAATATGAACAATGGAAACATAGTAAGGATAAATTTTCCTTGGGGAATTATAATTTTCCTTATTTAGTAAAATCTAAGGAAAAAAACAATTTTCCTTAATATAGGGTGTTTTTTATTTTCAAAACATGAAGGAATAGAAAAATCATAAGTAAACCTTATTGACTCAAAAATCTCCCCCAAACATGAAGGAATGGAAAAGTCCTAAGGAAATGTTTTTGACTCAACAATATCCCCATTTTTGAAAAGCAAAAACATTTTTACGAAAAATAATATAAATAATTTATCAATTTTATTAGCATGTAAATAAAAACTTATCTTCTTTTACTTATGGATAAAAGTGAATACGACTAACTCCCCCTTAGGATTTGAAATCTCTAAGGATCTTATTTTGAGTTTCCTGAATGATATTTTACATTTTCTTGCATATGAAAATCTTCAGGATGAAAACTCCCCTGTAGATGAACTCCCCCTTACATAGGGAAATTTCTTCTTTACTATGTATTCTTTTTTAGTCATTCCTTTCTCCCCCTTTGTGATTTTCCGAAAGAATAAAGGAAATGGAAAATAAATTTGGTACTTGAAATATTAGTTCTAAATAACCAATAAATATGATGTAAAACACAAATTTCATTAATATTCGACAGGATTTGTACAAGAAGGACAAGTAAAACAAAAGATAGGATTTATAAAATATTATCCTTCATTCCCTTTTGGATTCATCTTCTTCACAATAGTCTATAGCTTCTTTAGCTCATTGTAATCCCCCTATTCATGTTTGAGAAGTTGATCCTAATCTTCGGTTTTCTTCTCTAAGTCTTTTATTTTCTCTTCTTGAGCCTTAAAATATTCTACCTAAGCCTTAAGATCTTATTCATTCTTAGAAATCTTTTCTTCAATATCAATTCTAAGATCCCTTTCCCTCTTCTAACTCTAATCAACTAAATTCAATTTCCCATTCAGATCTTTCACTTCTTGCATCCGAGAAGTCTGTTCAAGAGATATCTTTTCCTCAAAACTATTAGTGAGATCCTTGATCTTCACATCTTCTGTGTCAAGATCATCCTTGACACTATCTTGAAAATGATCAAGGATTTTCATCTCTTTGATTGTTTTCCTTGACCAACTAATCATCTTCTTACAAGATCTTTTATAAGCTACGTATCCAATGAGAAAAGTCTTGACGCCATCCTTGAGTTTGACATATATATCCATTACCATGGATACTGAATCTTATTACTGATTTAATGAATGCTGATGCATCTGGAATCTCGAGTCTATACTAAGAAATATTAGAATATTCCCAACCATATTCTTCAAAGACTGAACTACAATGTCATTTCCAAGAGAGGATGATTACGAATTAGAGACTTTGGTCGGTGAGGATTCCTTTTCTAATTCGACTACCTTCCTCTTTGATGAACCACCGACTTCTTTTTTCATTACAAAAGATTTTCTAGGTGTATCCAAAACCATCTATTTTCCCTTAGCATCCTTCATAATGACATCTTCTTGATTAGGAGATTTATGTTCACTATCTGATATATGAACAATTTTTTCTTCATCAACTTCATCCCTTTCAGTTCTTGCCTCAACATCCTCTAGGTGAATGAAATATTTATTGATTCTTTCTTCATCGGATAGTTTATTTACTTAATATTTGCCCTTCCCTTCATCTTTTCCAAAAGTAGAAAGCTTTAAAAATCGACTTACGAGGTTCAGAATGATAATTTTGCAGAAGGTATTTCCTTCTCATGATATACCTCTACCTTCTTTAACATATCTTCGGTGCCACCACTTCCTTCTTATTCTACTTCTACTACTTATTCTTCTTCTACTACTACTACTTCCTCAACTAATTCTCCATGATGTTTTTCGAAATTAAAAACTTTTTTCCAGAAGACTTAGGAAGTGATTCTTGAAGAAACGACTCATGTACCGGAACTTGTTCAGATGCTTTATCGGTTGCCTTGAGAAGAGATTGGACTATTTTAGCTTCTGAAATCTTCATCTTGGGCTTCTTCTCTTTCTGTTGATTTTAAAGATCTTCAACAACCTTTTCTTTCAAAGCCTTTTCCTCAGTAGGATCTAGGCCAAACTTATGGTCCCCAACAATCTTGTTCTTATATTCTTCTCTCTACTTCGCCACTACTTAATCAATATATGATTTTTTCTTCTAAAGATTTGGAAGATCTGGTTGAGTTTCCTTAGCCACTGGGGTTTTTTATTCCTCTTCTAGCTCCGTGAATTTCCTCTTCCTTCCACCCTTCTTAGATTTCTCAGCTACTTTTTGTTTCTTTGTTAAGGCTTTAACATCTTTTTCTAAAAGATCATAAAAGTATCTGGATTGACTATTAATGAAAATCTTTATCCTCCAAAGAGTTTCATCACTTATCAGCAGCACCTTGGAGTTTCTCAGCTTGGAACTACATGCTATATTGAAGGAATGAAGACAAAGAATAATCATATTTGAATGAATGGTTGGATACATAATAATCTAGGACTTCAAAATCCCATTCTTGATATTTTCAATTGTAACCAAGATATAGTTGACAAGGTTAATATTTTTGAGATTCACCATGAAATCCAATATATACAAATCATTATTCTTTAGAGTATCCTTATATCATTTTCATGGTATGAAAAACCCTTGAACCCATAATTCAAGAATCTGAATGTTTGTTGATAGATGTAATATCATCGGAGTCTTCACCTCTGAAAGACCAAGGCAAAATAGTGCTTCTTTATTATCCAAGGAACCAGATACATCAGGTAGTTTGTGAGTACATAACTCAGCTTCCCATTTACAGGGAATACCAATCAGACTCGCTTCCTTGCTAAAATAAAGAGAATATATATTCCCATAACTCTTTAAAGAAAATATATCTCTTCCTCTTTCATTGAAAAAACATACAGTCTCATAGAAATCAACCAAAAACTCCTAATACCCTGGATCATGTGCTTTTAGTTTCGATATTAATACACTCTCCCATCCATTCAGCTTGATATTCTTAGAGATAATAGAATCATACTTATTAATGAAATTAGGATGAACCAACCTTTCTTTGTAAATATGACATTCAGAGATTTCCTTTGCAGATGACATTTCTTTTTGTGAAAAAGATTCAGAAGACATTCGAAACTAAGGAAACCTTGAAGACCTGGAATGGTCTTTTGAAGGAAGGGTAGAGCTTCAGCATGTGAAGGCTTGAGTTTCTATGTGGTACAACTATTGGAGGTCCTTTATATAGGAAATTTAAATGATAGTTCAGCTTCCCCAATTGATCTGAGGGTTGAAAACTTTTTGAGAAGATCTAATGGTTGAGATGATAGCCATAGAAATATTTTGATAGATTCTGATATTTTGAGTTTTTTTAAAAGAAAACATTCAAATTTTAAGGAAAAGTGAATCTGAAGAATTTAAAACATAATGAAAATACCAGCAAGAAAAAAATTGATTATGAATAGTTAGGAAAGGAATCATACCTTTTGGATTACTGGGGAGATTATTTGTAATGAGGAAAATTTTTCTTCGAGAACATTAGATTCCAAAAATTTTATTACTAAAAAATTTTAACTAAAAAAATTTGACTATGAATATTTTAACTACAAATTTTTTGACTATAAAAAATTTGACTATGGAAATTTTAAAGATGAAAATTTTGACTTTGAAAATTCTGACTATGAAAATTGTGACTATGAAATTTTTGACTATGATAATTTTAAATATGAAAATTTTGACTATGAAAGTTTTAAATATGAAAATTTTTACAATGAAAAATTGGACTACAAAAATTTTGACTATGAAAATTTTAACTACAAAAATTTTGACAATGAAAATTTAATCCTTTGGCTAACAGGAAAATGTACTCCCCCTATGAAAAGTAGTTTCATACTATAAAGAGATAGGTTTCAACAAGAACATAATAAGGAAGATTACCTTCTGGTTATCATTCCTAACTTTTGTTTAATGTATTAAAAACTATCAGATGGTAAAGATTTGGTGAAAATATCAGTAAGTTGATGTTGCCTTCTGATAAAATGAAGAATGATATCTCCTTTGTGTGTGTGATCCCTAATAAATCGATGCCTAATATCTATGTGTTTTTTACGAGACTGATCTGCATGGTTTTTAATTAATTCAATGGAACTAGTATTGTCACACAATATTTGTGTTCTGGTAAAACTCATACCAAATTCTGTGAGTGTGTGTTGCATCTATAACACTTGATCACAACAACTTCTAGGTGCTACATATTCAACATTAATAGTGGAATGTGCTACTGAGTGCTGCTTTTTGAATGACCAGGAAACTAATGAATCTCTTAAGAAATGAGAAGTTCCAGATGTATCTTTCCTATCCATTCTACATCCACCAAAGTCAGCATCCGAAAAACTTTCTAAAACCAATTCATTTTCATAAGTATAAAAGAGTCATAAATCTATGGTTCCCATTAATTAGATAAAATTCCTTTTCAATGCCTTTAGATGAGATTTCTTAGGATTGGATTGAAATCATTCATATGAGAATAATAAAAACATTATATCTGGATGACTAGCTATCAATTAAAGTAGACTTCCTATCATACCTCTAAAAGACATTTAATCTACTAGTTTCACAGCTTAATCAAGATCAAGTGAATTTGAGTTACCAATCAGAGTACGTATACTCTTAGTGTTGTTATATCCATACTTTTAAGAATATATTTGATATAATTATGTTCAGATATATAGATTCCTTCTGGTTTTTATGAAATTTTTAAACCAAGGAAAAATGTTAACTCACCCATCATACTCATTTAAAACTCAAATTTCATTAGATCTGCAAAGGAATCAGTTAAATATTGTTGACTTGACCCAAATATAATTTCATCAACATAAATTTGAACAACCAAAACCTTTTTCTTTCCTTTATTTATAAAAATATTTGGATCATCATTTCCCATTACATAATTATTCTAAAGAAAAAGCCATGTAATTCTATCATACCAAGTTTGAGGGGCTTACTTAAATCCATTAAAATATTTGGTAAGTTTGGAAACATTTTCATGATCTTTTGAATATTCAAATATAGGTGGTTGTTCAACAAAAACTTCCTCTTGGACAAGACCATTAAGGAAAGAACATTTAAAATCTATTTGGAAAAGTTTGAAATTGAAGAATTCTGCAAAGGCAAGTAGGATACGAATAGACTCAATTCAATCTATAGGAGCATAGGTTTCATCGTATTCTATTCCTTCTTGTTTATTATATCCTTTAGAAATGAATCTAGTTTTATTTCTTACTGTGATTCCATTTTAACCACACTAATTTCTGAAGACCCATTTTACTCCAATAATAGAAGTTTCCTTAGTTCTTTCAACCAAAATCTAGAATTTATTCCTTTCAAATTCATTTAGCTCATCTTGTATAGATTTTATCCAATCATCATCAATTAAAGATTCATTAGTGATTTTTGGTTCTAATTGGGAAAGGAATGATAGATGTTATACTTTATTTCTTAAGGAAATTCTAGTCCTTACAGATCAATTTACATCACCAATTATACTATCATTGGGATAATTCTTCAGAAACAACTGATTTGAGCTTTGTAAAATCTGTTCATCAATATAGGGTAGCAAATATTCTCAGGTAAATTCTTTAGAAACATTTTCTTTTGCATTTTATTTATCAGAAGGATCCTCTATCAAGGGTTTATAATTAGTTTTTAAAAATGCATCCCAAGATGTAGGTTGGGTTTTTTAAAAACAAAAGGATCAGTTTCTTTAAATTAGATATGTATTGTCTCTTCAAAAGTACAAGTATTTTTATTGAAAACTCTATAATAATTAGATGTTATGGAGTATCCTAAGAAAACTGTTTCATCATATTTTGGTTTTAATTTCTTTATATTATCTTTAGTATTCAGAATGAATACTTTGCAACCAAAAACCATGATGTTGGAAAGTCTAGGTTTTCTACCATTCCATAACTCATAAAGAGTTTTATTAAGAAAAGGTCTAATCAAAACTCAATTTATAGTATAACTAGCAGTACTTACAGCTTCATCCCAAAATATGTTTGGCTATAGAATATCCACTCAACATGGTTCTTGTTATATCTTGAGTAATTCTATTTCTTCTTTCAATAACACCATTTTGATGAAGTGTTCTTGGTGTGGAGAAGTTAAGAGTCATGCATTTTCTACTACAAAATGTTTCAAAATATGAATTTTGAAATTCTCCTCCATGATCACTATGAATAGTTTTCAAAGGAAGTTTTTTCTCATTTTTAACTTGGTCTCTAAAACTTTTGAAATAAGAAACAGTTTCAGATATCTTTTCTAAAAAAGAGACCCATGTAAATACAATGTAATCATCAACTAAAAAAATACATAATATTTTCCTCCAATGCTTCTAGTTTGTGTTGGTCCGAAAAGATCATTGTGAACAAACTATAATTCATCAATAGTTGAGACTTCATAGACTAATTTAAAACTTGTTTTATGTTTCATGATATATTGACAAGGATCACAAACTTTTGAAAAATCAAATCTATGATCCGGTAGATCCTTAACTAATCATTTCTTATGGATTTTTCATAGGTTCCTAAGGTTACAATTTCTTAACCATCTATTCCATAACCAAGAATGATCTTCTATTATAGTAAGACAAGGTAGATCTTGGCTCTTAAGGTCTTCTAAGTTTAGTGTGTAAACATTCCCTTTCCTACGGGTAGAACGAATAAATTCTTCCATGGAATTGTGTACTAAACACTTTTTATTCCTAAAGTTTATAAGGTAACCTTTATCACATAATTGAATTATGTTAATGAGGTTGTTCTTAAGACACTTGACTAATAAATCATTTTAAATCACTGTTTTTTCAAGAAGAACAATATTACCAATTCCAATAATTTCTCCCTAAGAATTATCTACAAATGTTACTTTTAATCCCTTTATCTAGATAATCTTTTCAAAGAAGTTTTTGTTATCAGTCATATGCCAGGAACATCTACTATCAATTTACCATGTATTGTTGTTGTTAGTATCTTTAATTTCCTATAAAAAATAGTGTAAGACTTTCAGAACCCAAAATTTCTTGGATCCAGAACATAAAAAATAAAAATTTTAGGAATCAACATTTTCTTAGAAAAATAATCTTTATTAATCCTAAAGACTACGTTTTTTATATGGAACAATTTTTTTCCCAATTCCCACCACACTGACACTTAGTGCTGAATGGATCACTTTGAGGAACAAAATAATCGTTACTAAAAAATGGTTTTATACTAGTATAACCAAAACATGAATTATTCCTTGGAGGTCGAATTTGGAAATACATTTTATCAAAAGTTTCTTTACCTATGGTAATGTTTTAAAAACACTTCCTCAAGGAAAATATTTCTGAATTTAGTCTAATAACCGAGTTCTTATCTTCAAAAACATTAGTTTTATCACAATAGTTAGTCTCGACAACATTTTTCCTAGAAATTACTTTTTCTAGATCCTTAAATATATTATCCTTATCAGAATTAACTTCCTCAAGGGTTTTTGAAATATTTTCAAAATCCCAGATTTTCTTATCAAGATCTATAGAAAGATCTGATATTTCCTTAGTAAGAATAGAAATCATAGAATTTTTCTTATCATACGTTTTATTGAATTTTGAATTTTTATTCTCAAGGAGCTTAGAAACCCTAGAACATTTTTCATAAGTAGGTAAAGTATTATATTCATTAGAAGAATATTCTTTATATAAAGATTAATAATATTTACTATCACTATAATTATATTTAAAAGATACATTGGTCATGGATTTAGAATTGTGTTCCTTTGACATTAAACAATGATTTTCAATAGGTAACATGACAAGTAAACCATGATTCTTCTAGTCAGAAGATTCATACTATGAGGATTCATCAGAAGAGTCTCCACCACTGGAACACTAGGTGTCATTATATTTCAAAACAATCTTAGCCTTAGCCTTCTAGTATTTCATTTTATTCCTCTCGGAATGGTTTTTATTTCTATCTTTTCTCTTAAGCATAGGACAATGTAGCCTTATAGGTCCTGCTATTTTGCATTCATAACAAGTGACTTCACAGCCTTTCTTATCCATTCATTCCATCTTCATGTATCTATACTGAAAGTATTTCATTCCAACTATCTTTTTCATCCATCAACCAAGATTATCTAGTTCATTCTTTGATTTTTCACTTTCACATGATTCAGATAAAATAGTAACCTTCTTAGACATAGATCTAGTAACTCTTTCAAGAGTCTTGGCTTTCTTATGATTAGAGGTATTTGTCAAAGCAACACTTCCATTTCCATTATTCATCTTATTCAGATCATCATCTCTTTTCATTCTGGTTTCATGTTGAGGAAGTCTTCCAAAAAGCACATCAAGAGTAATCTCTGATACTTTCTATTCTCATCAATATCTGTTCTCTTTGATTATAACACATTATTTATGATGGCTATAATCTTTTCCACAAGTACCTAATTATCTAAAACATTTTCACCCATATATTGTAAACTATTAACAATAGTCATAAATCTCTAGTTTACCTTACATACAGCTTCTTTGTAAGGAAAGAAAAAACTATGATACTCGGCACTAAGAATAGCTCTTCTAGTTTCAATAACATTGTAAGTTCCAAAATGAGTTACATCAAGCTTCTTCCAAATAAAATTTGCATATTTACAAGAAGAAAATAAAAAACTATGATACTCGGCACTAAGAATAGATCTTCTAGTTTCAATAACATTGGAAGTTCCAAAATGAGTTACTACAAGCTTCTCCCAAATAAAATTTGCATATTTACAAGAAGAAATATGGATATATATATTCCTGGTCATGGAACACAACAATTTATTGCGTACCTTATAGTTTAGTTGATATTCTGATATTTCTTGATTAATGAAAGTTATGACTTCCTTATCATGAATCTTCTAATCTCCAGTAAGCATAACAAAGTTTTAAACTACAGTGTTAATGAAAAAAGACTTCATACAATCTCTCTAATATTCATAACCATTCCCATTAAAAAATATGTGGTCTTGTAGGATTAAGATTATTAATTGAACCAACATTCATTCCTGTCATCTCAAAGAAAAATATCTTTCCACACAAACTTGTTAGTAATAAATGTTTGTAAATAAGGATAAAAATATCCTATGCGATGAAAATATAGAACAATGAAAAACATTGGACAGAAAACTTATATGTGAATATATGTATTTCACAAACCAGACCTCTGATACCAATTATAGGATTGAAATAATGAATGTTGATGCTCAATATACAATAAGGGGGGGATATTCTATACTTTTAAAATTCCTTTGGAACTTTCAATGATGGTATAAAACCTTCTATTGTTTAACAATGTTAAACAAGGTAAATTAACAAGACCTATAACTTCTATAAACTTGCTAGATTCCAGAAATATGGTTCTATAAATTAAACATAACAAATGTTTACAAAAACAAAGATTATACCTTAAAGAGTATAAAATCTTCCTACTCAGAGTACAAGTATAAGAAAGTATAAGATAGTTATACATTCCTTAACAAACAAAATTGTAGTAAAAAACAAACTTGAAACAATACAAATAACAATTATAGAAATCTTTTAACCCAAAAGTATGGTTTCCAACAACCTTGGATAATGGTCCCTTGATTTATACTTTCAAGAAATTTTGTCTTACCCACAATAGTGTAAACCCTAGATATGAATATCAGAGCCTGTCTTGCTATCCCCGCAATCCCTCAAACATTAAGGTAGTCGGCACCTCTTTCTTTAGAACCATGAAGTCCCTTGATTGCATATAGCAACAATCAAAGTCTCACAAAGAAATTCTAAGCCAGATGTTCAGTATGCACAAAGCATGAAAGTCTCTTTCTATAAATCACTTTAGTAGCATGTAATCTCTAGAGTCATAGAATAATATTGAGATTGTTCAGACAACCACCTATTTATAGGAACATCTTCAACGATCATCTCCCTACTATAATGGTCATATTTTTCCTTGAATCTTGGAGAGACCTGTATTCGTGTCACTCAAACAATGGTTTGTTAGAAACAGAATACACATCATCATTTCATAACTATAACAAATATAAAAAAAAATATGATTTCTCAACCAAATATAATTTTCCAGATTCTATGGAAAATAATGTTATGAGTTTAAAATTTTCAGACTCTATATTGTATGAAAATTATTATTTTGTTTTTCAATGAATTCGAAATCAGAATTCTATAGATTTTGGAGTCTAAATTTTAATGAATTTGGAACCTGAATTCTATGGAATCTAGAACCTAAATTCTAAGGAATTTAGAACCTGAAATCTAGGGAATTAAGAACCTAAATTTTAGAAAATTCAGATTATGAATTTCAAAGAATTTGGAGTGTGAATTTCAAAGAATTCAGAGTCTGAATTTCATAGAATTCAGAGTCTGAATTTTAGATAATTTTCACTCTGAATTTCCGATAATTCGAAGTCCGAATTTTAGAGATTTCAAAGTCTAAATCTGGATCCTAAAAATTGAATACTCTATATCTAAGTATTTATATATTTCTGAAGCTTTATATGTGAAATCAAATTTTACATTTTGGAATAAAATGAGTTAGATTTTAGAGCCACTAATGTATGAACAATGAAAACATGGTAAGGATCCTTAGGGAAGGAAAATTTTCCTTATCAAGGAAAATAGTAGGGAAAATAAAATTTTCTTAGTATGCGGTGTTTGTGATTTTGAAAACATTAAGGAATTGAAAAATCATAAGGAAACCATATTGAATCAACAATCTCGCCCAAAGATGATGAAATAGAAAAGTCATAAGGAAACCTTGTTACCTCAACACAACAAACCATTCATTTTAACATTATTAATATTAATTAATTACAATATGTTTTAGAATAAAAAGTGGAAAAATAAATGAGAAAACATATTTAGTAGAAATTGATTCTAAATAATTTGGAATGGATCGTCCATGGATACATGATATAGGTTGATTATCCCAGATGATGAGAGATATAAGACTTTCCACAGTACATAAGTATATTACTTACTCCCACTAGAAAAATAAAAAATAATATGTTCTATATAGATTATAAATGATATTTTTTTAAGGGTGAACATGTAAAAGAATTTCACATTGAGAAACCTAAATTATTTATGATTAGAGATGATAATAAATATTATTACAGATATATAGTGTTCTATGATTTTAAATATTATTTGAGTGTATGATATTTGAATCACAACTCATGTTTGATGTTTTTGAGTTTTTAAAATGAGTGAGTGAATAAAAACAAATAAATCAATGAATGAAAATAGAAATAAATTATCATTATAATCAATATTGATAATATTGTTATTATTAAAAATGATATTTTTTTTAGAATAATACACTATTAAAATGATTAAATTGTTTAATATGTATATATTTTGAGTATAATGGTCCTAGAATTTGAGTAAGGTAAATTATGTTCATGTTTAGCCTAACCATGTGGGTTTTAGTGTTTTTTGTTACATGGTTTTCAGTGTTTGGAGAAAATAATATCATTGAAAGTCATTCCAGGCTCAAGGATGAAATTTTATAACTCTTTGAAGATCATGTAGTATAAAATGGGATTACGGTGTGGTAAGTGGTTTCATAATAGTAGAACATTTGGGATTGTGGAAGGTAGAACCACATTCAAGGAAATTTTAATGTAGTGGGTGGTTCTGTGAGAATAAATATTTCTTTCATAAGAAAAAATATTATTGGATGGTCATGTATCAATACATAATAAGTTATGGTTTCTTGATAAATCATTCTCTTAAGGAAATCATTTCATTGTGAAAAGTAGGATCATTCCACAACATAACCTGATTATGTGTATTCATGCATGGGTTTTTTCTAAGGTAATAAATTATGTTGCGATCAAAAGGGTTATACTACAAGGAGGGCCTACTATAGGCATTAGGACCTGATCCATATGGCCACAAAACCATGGTCATTTTATTTGGGTTTTATAGTTTGTATTAATTAATTTAATTAATAATTTAAATTTGTTCATACCCATATTTTTATCAAACAAGTAGGGAGCTCTCACTATCATATTATCTCATTCCCCATGTATTTCTAGTGGGATATTCATCATTTGGGGGAAATTTATCACATTTTCTCTTGTTGGGATTTATTTTGGGAAATGATCAACATCCTTTTCCAATGTTTCAAATTTTTCCAAAACTAGGGTTAGTTTCAAATAAAATATTATTTCATGGTTTTTCCTCTTGCTTCATAATTTTTTATTGAACAAGAGTCAAATGAATAGACAAAAGTATTTTTGAAGGCACCTATTAGAACTAGGTTTGCAGTTTCTAGAGTTTTTCAATGTTATATGTGTGTTTAAATATTGTGTCATTTATGATAAGGGGTTGAATAATGTGTTATAATATTAATATAATCCCCTATAGTTTCCATAATTCATGTCAGTTTCCTAGGAATATCCTAGTGATGATAATGTTTGTTTTTTTAGGTTTGAATTGTTCATTTCTCTTATTTTGTTTCGAGGCTTGGTTGGATGGTGTTGTGTCTTGTAATGTTGTTATATTAGGGATTTGATTATTGATGTGGTACATTTGGTACATTATTGGTTTAAAATGTTTGGTTATGAGTGGATGTGGTTTACTAAAATGTGTTATTGTGATCTCTTCTTTCTCAATGGGTTCCTTAGAGGTTATATGTGTTGTGTTTGTTGGTTGATAATAATTCCACTCAGTAGTGGTAGAAGGTAATTGGGGTCATTTTCACATACTAAAGGGGCCATGTGGTGATAATAATGAATATTTTTAGAGGATCCATAATATTTGAATAGTTTATGTTGCATATTATTCATCATTAATTCATTTGATGAATATGTCATTGGGATGAGAATGGGGAACAAGTGGTGATTAAGATCACTAAATAGGGGATAGAAATTATCATATTTTCGAATCATTAGGTTGTTGAGTTAGAACATAGAATGGAATTGGCGGAGCATAAAATGTGGGTAATGGTATAGAGGTTATCTTTTGGGGTGTTGTTCTTTGAAAGTATGGATATTCAATTAAATTATAATTTTCATTCCATGGAAAATAAGCAGAATAGAAATGGATTTATTCAAAAATGTGTTAAGAACATAAATTATCAGAATTTATAAATTTATTTAGATTAAAATAATTTCATTTTTGAATTCAACATGTCAAAATTATCTTATGATGAATTTTAATATTTTTTAAAAATAGTTTATTTTTTGGTGAATAGTGAGAAATACCCATATTTCAAGAAATATCACTTTTATGAAAATTTATTGATATAAGAATAAATATAAGGTTAATAAAAATATTTCTAGAAAAAAATTATTAATTAGGTAAAATAATTTGTATAAAAATTTTATTATTAACAAAGAAATATATGTATATAATTTAGAAATATAAGTAATGTTTTAATTCAAAAAATATTGTTTCCTATTAATTAATTTTAATCAATTATTAGAAGGGTATATTTTAGTTTTGGTTCGGTTTTAATGTAAAATAACTATTGTTTAATTTCAAAAAATTAAATTTATTCTATTTTACATGAGCATTATCATTCATTTTTCTTTAATATAAAATTTATGATTAAAATAAATAATTTTCTAAAATAATTTTTTTTATGCATTGTGAAATTATATTATGTTTTAATCCATTACATTATAGTAATTTAATATGGTAAATATGATTCCATATTTGAAATAATAATTATTAAAATTATGTAATAAGGTGAAATTAACTTTTTTTTATAATAAATAGTTATTGTGGTAAATATTTTTCATGTCAATTAATGAAGTGTTAAAAAATAAATGTATAGGGCTTCATGATAATAATAAAACAATATTTAACCCAATTGGTTATTTTATTTGACCATTAACTTATCAAATTCTAATATAATCATTTCATTAATATTTCTTGATTGAGAAGTAAATATAGTTTATTCCTTCCAAAAATGTCATTTGTGTCCTCTCTCCAATTTATAAAAGGACATTACAACTCATCCCTTCTCCAGAAATCATTATAGTTTTATATAGTCAATTATTATCCAAAATATCTACCTAATATCCATATTTGTGTTTTATCGGTTCTTTTTTAATCAAAATACTGGCCTTGAAATTCATAATGTGTAAGACAAAAGTCATTGTGAGAAGAATATATATAGCTCGTAACACATAATTTCCATTAATTTTTTATTATACCTCCTTAAATTCTATTCCAACCATGTTAATACAATAACACACATATCTAAAATATTTGTATATGTCATTATGTAAATTTTGTAATCTATATTCATTTTATTACCTATTAAATAGGAAATCAAATCATTTTTTTTCGTACATGTGGACTACGGTATCCCAAAGGGATGTCATTTTTTCATTTACAACATTCAAGGACGGTTAATATGATAGATATAATTTTTATATAATATATTTAAAAAGTATTTATTGTTATAGAAATATATAACTCATTTACTTTCTTACTCTTCCAACTGTTAAAAAAAATTATAATATCGCTCATGTGTACGTGTGGACTACCACCACCCCAAAGCAATGTGATTCCATTTTACAGTTTTTCATTAAGTAATTATTTTAAATATGTATATAATGTATGTATATGATATTTATATCAATATTAACTTTATATATATAAATTATCCTTGATAAATATGCAAGGACCAAAACTACTATACGGAAACATACATGAAAAAATAGTTAATACTCAGAAATGATGTTTTAAATAATGAATTATTAATAAATGAGTGTTTTAATGTTATAAATAGATTGTATGAAAATATTATTATTTATATTATATATATATAATTATAATATATATTAATTTAATATATTTCGGGTTAAAAAATTAAGATTCAGATCAAACGTTAGGTAAGGGATTTCTGTGACAATCTCATTTTTATTTATAGATAGTTATTTTCAAATTTTTATTGCAATAATTATACAACACTAATATCTTAAATCCCATATCTTTTTATATCATATATCTATTTTTTTGGGTCACATGAATATTTTCCATTTCCTCTATAGTTGTTTCAAAAATAAATATTTAATTTACACGTTTGTGACATTATTTAAAATATATTTCTTTGGTTTTTTCTATCCATCCCTTTTTCTGTAATGTACTTATTTTATTGAAAATTTATTCATGATTATTTTTACTACTAAATAATTATTTATAAACTTATTTTATTCATATGTTTAACATTCTATTAATTTTTTATATGTAATATTATTGTATTTTTCTAAATTATGTACTTTTTACCAAATGTGTAAACAATATCATTGTATAAATGTACACTACGGGAATGGATTTTACAAATTTCATGAATAATATTTTATATAAACCATAATTTAAAACAATCCATGTTAATATTCAATGAAATTGGTTTTCATAATATTCTGTCAATTTTTTAGATTTAAAATAATTTATTTCAAAAATAAAAAAGGTATTTTCATCAAGAAATATTCCATAGATATTTTAATAGTATTGTCATCTATGAAAACACCCATTGATGTTCATGAGGATGTAAACTAATGATACATTCTTTTTTTT
Organism: Viscum album; assembly: GCA_963277665.1. Lineage (NCBI taxonomy): Eukaryota > Viridiplantae > Streptophyta > Magnoliopsida > Santalales > Viscaceae > Viscum > Viscum album. Next base: position 1,154,699,821 of record OY728140.1, read on the forward strand.
TATTTCTATGTATTATTTATGTCTATGAAAACAAATTTTGATATTATTTATTCTCTATTCAATATGGATTATTATAGTCTTATAATGAATTATGAGAATTAATTATTAATTTATTATATGAGTAATGCATAAGATCTTCAAGGGATAGATGCATCTTTATTTTAGAAATCAAATTCATTCATCAACATGTACTATGATACAAAAGCATAATAATTAAATATTATAGGGTTATCTACTATATACATAATAATTTGTGAAGTATGATGTCTTAATTGAGGGGACATAATGATAAAATTCATGATATAAGAGATGGGATTCCTTAACCATGACTGTACAGAATATTTAATTTCACTCATTAATAATTTTATTTATTTTCATTGTGTTTTCTATTTCCATATAAAACAATTATATTCATTTAACACGATTTTTTTATTAAATGACATATGTTTTTATTATCCCATCATCTATATTGATTATTCCTTATTTACTCATGATAAAATAAATTTTACATAATACTTACTGATCATCAGAGATCACCATTTATTTATTTTTATTCTATGGTATATAAAGAAGGATATTAAAAATCATATCAAGTCAAAAATAATGTTTCTTATTCTATGTTTTTATTTTACCAATGAAAAATGGGAATCATTTATTAATCATGTTTTCTAATATTTCTAAACTGGTCAATTATTTATTTAAATTTATATTATATCTTTTACTAATATAATGAAGTAAATTCTATCATTTGGTACCTATAGTTGTATTTCAATAGTTTATATAGAAGTAATATTAGTAGGAACCTTGATAAAAGATATTTTAAATGAATATAGATAACAAGATAATTATGATAATCACATAAGGAAATTGAGAAAAATTTACTATAAAAATGTTTTTTATTTATGACTCAACATCCATGATGATAATGTTATAACTTAGTGTGTTCTATGGTTTAAATAAAGAAATTAATTATCCAAAGGTAATTAATACCCAAATTTATCATAGGGATTTTTTTTCTACGAGAGATAATACATATGGCTTTGGAACTAAGAAGCTCATAGAATTAGTATGGTATCTAACTCAGATTATAATGAATAAGATTTCCAATATAAAGGAACCTATTGTTCGACAAAATTATTTAAAAATTATATATTTATCCATGTGGCATAATCATCCTTTATTTTATGGAATTAATAATAAATTTTAATATTAACAATGGATTAAATCCATCAAAATGATATTCCATGATTTGGGAAATAATCAATGAGAAAATTTAATTATACTTCAGTAATTTATTATGGGTGAATATGATCAATAGTGGTTATTTTTCAATAAAAATAAAGTGTTTTATAATATAAAAAGTACATAATAGATAATTTTAAAGTGATGCTCTACTACAAATATTTTTATTGATTACAACAAGTTGAAATAGGGGAATTTATTCACTTTAATGAAAAATGATGAAAATGGTGTTGCAGAGTATGAGTCCTACATTAAAATATTATGTATAGATGTTGTGGACAACATATAAAAACTAGAAACCAAGAATTATCACTCCAGTTTTGGGCATAAGAGGTATAATACAAGAGAACTAGTTTCCCAATTGTTTTAATAATATTTTGATATACTATCAACTATTATCAAGATAATGAAATTTTTTAGGTATTATATCATCAAGGAATGTAATGAATAGAATAGGTCATTTGAGAACCACTAAAAATGAAATTTGTCGAAGATGAAGAGAGGATTATATTTCTATCATCTAATAATTCTTGAAGGAAACACCCAAATAAATACTTAATTGGAAAACGATTTCGAATCAAATTGGAAGAATGGGTCCATAGGGATATCAAAGGCATGGTTAGAAAGGGACCTATAATACCTAGTATATCAATTTTAATGTGATGTTGAAATATTAAAACCAATATCCCAAAAATCAAAGTAATATTCAAAAGAAGTGGCCAAGGGGATAAGGGAATGCTTAAGTGATTATAATATATATTTTTAATGTTCCTGAGGATGTATTGGCATGTACATTGATAATATCAGGAATATTAAAAAATATATTACATGATTTTGGATCTTCAAAGTAAAGACAAAAAAATTCCATGTATTTTTTTAATTATATGGGAATTTTATGAGTCCATGAAAATTGACGGCGTGTGACTCCAAGGTCTGGTGTGCTTGGAGTTAATTTCTGAACTTTTTTTCAGGTACGTTCAGTAAATGTGTGATTGGGTTTTTGAAACTTTTAAATCGGTGCTCATAATTGAAATCTGAGGGCACCGTTGAACTCACAGTGCTAGTATTCTCTTAGGGAGACCTTTACCTCGACCATAGTAGTTCGAGGGTGAAAGACAGTTTTTCACTTTTTTGTGGGAAAATAAAAATAAAATTATTTAGCATTTTTTTTCATGAACCCTCTATTGATTTATAGAGGTGGGGACCACAATAGTTTATCCCCCAAATTGAATGCTCAGTGGCGAGGACCACCCGAACTATAGCATCCTCCCTTTTTATCACATAAACTTTCATTACATTTTACAAAACCGAGGATCTTTAAGGTTTAGTGTCTTGGAAACCAGGAAATTAAAAAATGAAAACATAAACCATTATTCTTAAACACTTGAAAGGATTTTCCTTATGTTCATCCTAGTTTCATTAGTACATCTCATAACCTGGGGACATACATCAAAAGAAAGGGTGAGAAGAAGTCATAGTAAGGGAAACAAGGGGAAACATTTTACATTTGAACATGAGATACATCAACAATGTCATGAAAAAGAACTTTAAGGCCTGAGAAAGAAATCATGAGGCATATCATAGTAAAAAGAACATATTTACTAACTTTAATATGTGGATACAACCTTTAATATTGACAATCATTTCCATTTCACTAAGGTCCATCCCCAAGGTGTCATTAAAAATTACCAAGGTTTTTCACCAAGGCGCCGTTAAAAATGGTCATCTCTAAAGATTAAGTCTTTACCCAAAGCATTGGAGCGCTATCAGGGTGCACCCTTAAATTTGCCTTTATTATAATTTTATCCACATATATCATCATCAAACATTTCATAAATAACCCATATACCATAAATGAAATGGGTTTCCTTTCATAATCATAATGTTTTAAAAACTGATTTATAGACGTGATCTTTATGTCACTTTAAACCCACGAAAAATCAAAACAAGTGTCATGTATGTAAATCCCAGAATTTAAAATAGAACATTTTGATATATATTTGAATTCCCCTTTAGAATAAATATCTATGATTATTCAATTAATAAAATATAATAATTTGATAAAAAGAGAGAGACCTTTTGAGACGGAAATTCGCCAGCATAACTACTATGTTGTAGGGTTTTAGAAAACATTGAAAAGAGAGGGGACATGGGAAACCCACTAATAAATGATCCATAAAGCAGTAGGGGGATAGAATATAATGGATTTAAGAACATGGTAATGATATTTGAAAGATATACCATATGAAATGAATAACATGAGAGGAAGATAAAAATAATATTTCTCTTATGAAAATTCGGCAGCCTAACGGCGTCACTTAAACTTCAAGAAAAATTAATTGAAAGATCAAATAGGGTTTCTCATCATATGAACATAAAATATCAGTATCATAGATATAGAGATCATACCCCAACATAATAAAAAGAAATTTTAATGACTTGACAAGAAAATAGCACTTGAAAATGAGAAGGTTGAAAGAATCCCTTAAAAATTCGGCAACCTAACTGCGTCACTTAAACTTCAAAAAAATGAATTGAAGATATCAAATATGGTCTCTAATAATATTAAAATAAATTATAAGTATTATAGATACATATATCATACCCCAATATAATATAAAGGAACTTTAAAGACTTGACAAGAAATAGAACTTGAAAAATGAGAAGGGTGAAAGAATCTGTTACAAAACTTTTGGCAGCTTAACGACGCCACTTAAACATTAATAAACGAAATGTTGAGAGTAGGAGGGTATCTCTCATAATATGAACATGAAAAAGGAATTAAGAAGAATATAAAAGAACATCCTCCAACATAATAACATGGAGCATAAAATAAATGACTTAAAAGAGAGTCTTTGAAAAGAAAGAGATAGTTTGGATCCCTTACCTTAAACATAACTCTTAAAACTCATAGGTTGGGACCTTGAGGGATTGGGGGAACCTTGGGAGGACTCCTTGGGAGTTAAGGGGACCCGAACTTCATTGAGGATGATTTTGGAGTCGAATGGATGAGAGGATGGCTTGGTATTTATAGGGAAAGTGAGGGGACAAGGCATTAATGGCCAAGGGACACCTCATTGGTGGTTTTCGCAAAACCATGGGCTTTCCCATGGTATTTTCCAATGGTATTGGCCACTTGGGACACCTCATACCTTATCTCACTATTCATAAGTCGACCATATTGATTTCATACTCAATACATCATTTAATGATGTCATTAAACACCCGTAACATAAAAACTGTATTTTCACTATTCATCAAAAATTCAACTTTCTCGGAAAAATCCCAAAATTTCTCCTTAACCAAATATTGATGCTCTGATTTCATAAAATAACTCCATTTTATAAAAAAATTCTAAATATTTTTAATTTAATTTTTAAATAAAAACACATTTCACCAAAAATTCATTTTTTTCAAAAAAATCCCAAAATATTACCTTATCATAATATCGATGTTCTGAATTCCAAAATAAAGTCCATTTTATAAAAAATAATTTTCCAAATAATTTTAATTTAATTTTTAATTAAAAAACACTTTTCACCCGAAAAAACTAATAGTTGACTAATAATTTATGAAGTCGTTATTTAACCATTTTATTAAATCACATTACTTAATCAAGGTGCCTAGATTATATTAAAAATTTATTTAGGTGAGATTACTAATCGATTTGGTCACATTACTAATCCTAAGCATAAAATCACTATTCATAATTTACTATTCGTCAAAAAATTTGTTGATCTTATTAGACTCTAAATTTCATACTGAACATAATTGTAGAAGACCACTTTTTGAAAATCGTTACACATAATTAGTTATCTAGGGTTTACATAATTATTTTCAGATATCCTTTTTCTAGAATTCATCAAAAATATGCATACTATATTTATCCAGACATTTGAAAATTCACAAACTTCATCATAAGGAGAAATCCCAATTTTTATTTAAAAAAAAGGATTACACGAGGTAGTTACGGTCTCCATACATAACCCCTTATAACCCCTACATAGGACCTAAGTGTAAGGTGTGTTAAGGTGAGAGAATCTTAGGGTGGCTCGGCCAACATCGCACGAGTAGTTATTCTATCAGTTTGAACTTCTCACGAAGGTGATTCCGTTCTTGCTTCATACGATGAAGTTCGGCTTGGGTTTGGTCCAGAGCAAAGCCTAGTGGTGATACCTCTTTCCAACGTTCCGTTAGATGGGATTTGATTGGCCTAAGACTACTGGATGTGGTTGTTAAATCTTCTTTCTATATTAATTAACCAATATAACTTGTATTTAGAGAAAATAATCAAAATGTTTAGTTTCCAGCGGTCATATTGACCAATGGTCATATGACAGTAAAAAACCAACAATCTCATTTTAATTATACTCATGTTATCAAATGAAACAGTTTTGTTGAGTATAATAAAATAACACACAAAATTAGGAAACACTATTTATTCAAAATTTTGGGTCATTACAATCTTCCCCCCTAATGAAATTGCATCCTTGCAATTTTTAATATTGTGTTTTGAAATTTCATTGAATGTCTCACATCGGAAAATGAGTCAGTAGAACTATTACTTTAAATGAAAGAAAAGAAAGTACAAAGGTCACCCGAGTTAACCCACACTAGGGTTTCATGTAGGAAAACATGGACTTAGAGGAGAAAACAAAGGGTCAAGTTCTGAGAGAGAGTGATAGAAAACCTGATTAGGAGAAAGTTAATCACGATAAAATCACAAACTTATGATGCGTGTAAACAGTATTTGATTACCTAGTAGGAAATTCAAACCAACAACGTTTTTGTTTTACATTCCTTTTCATAATTTTGAGGAATTCATTTAATACATAGAACAAATACATAAGGAAATATACCTACCTTCAAGTAGAGTTTCATCCTTTAATAATTTTCTACCAAAACTAATCTTTTCTCCAAATGATGAGCATTCAAAAACACTTCGTCTCATCATAACAAAAGAATCATCTTCTTGAGAGTCATGTAATCCACAAAAGATTAACTATCAATTTCTTCTATCTTTAAACATTATCCCAAAAACAGAAAGGGTAAGATAGAACAACTCTTCAAAATGAATGAATCCCATAGGAAGGGAAACTACTTTTAAATCTTCAAAGTTCCATGGTATTAGCCAAAGTTCATCATAGACCATTCGATAAATAACTGTCCTTAAAAATCCTCAGAATAAACCAAACTAAGATTGAAATCCAATAATAAGAATGATCTCATAACATAGTCTTCCATGATAGACTTTATCATTCATCACAAAACAATATCAACCACTCTTATCATCTTATAACAAAAGTAACTAACCTAATCACATTTTACCCAAGATAGGTTAATCATTTTTATATGTAACCTAAATTACTATAAGTCTTCCTTGAATTCATCAATTCTTCAAAATATAAGTCAACCTTTACTCCTCAATGAAAATACAATAGTAATCTATTTACCTCGATCAAATAGGGTTCCAAAAATAGTGAACATCTTCCAAAATAATAATCATCTTTTAATCCCTTAATCACCCTTTTTTTAAGAAGAACAGCTTCACTACATCAACATGTGGTACATTACAATAGATGTTTTCCTTAATGATATAAAATCATCTTAGGTAGTGACTTTATGATCATAGAAAACATAAAATATATGCTCATATAGAACAAACTAAAATACAACATGACATAGATAATTATTGCGAAGAAGTTACATGTACTTCAGTCATCATGATCTATCTCAGCATATGACTTTCATTGTTCCCTTTTCCTCAAAGATTGTTGTTTCTCATCATGCTTCTCAAGCATTCCAAGAGAGCATTGCCTTGGATAATTTCTAACTTCTGCACATTTACAACATCGAAATGTATATGGTACATTAGATAAAACCTTATCTCCATTCATCACATTATCCATTTTTTAAATGAAATTGGCTACTTTATGCACTATCTTCGCACACTTAAAACATCTCCTGGTTCCTTTGTGACATTCTCCTTGGTGCCTCTTCCCACACTTTTTGAAAAAATGAAATTGGGTCTTCTTTCCCTTATAAACATTATTAGATGAACATCCTTGAGGCTTTGCCTTCTTCTTCCTTGATGAATTTGGGCATTGAACTAGGTACCAATTATTAATGGTGATTTTTGATATCCAGTTTGGTATATTCAAAATATTTTCAACTTGATCTTTCGTCATCTCTGTCACATTAATAGGGAAATCATCACATTTCCTATCACATTGGTTGTTGGGACATGCTCTTCCATTTCCATCCATTAACTATTAAAAGAATGTATAATTAGAGGGCGTAAATACTTATCCAATAATCATTAAAAGGAAACATTAACCATAGAAGGATAAACTGGTAGAAGGAAATTATACCATTACTTATGATCCCCTAGGTTCCAATCTAGGTTATCCATGATCATATATTATTATGTGAATCTTTATTTTATTTTATCTTTGTTCCGTTTATAATTGATCATACTAAGTTTATGAATTTAACAAAGCATATCCCTCGGGAGTGTCGTAACCAAGAGTGCAACAAGGCTCATTGTCCTGTACCAGTTCCCATTCGAGTCTCTCTCAAAGCAGTATTTTCGGGTTTTACTCCTATGTACATCTATGCCAGACCCACCTCTACCTACTCGTATCCAAACAGGGATGTATTTTATTGGAAATCCCTTGCTCAATACTCACCAAAATACCAGGAAGATTTCCTATATATAAAATTTTCTATAGGGTTCTTCATAGAGTTTTCAGATCCAAATTTCCACAAATAACTAAACCATCCTTTGATACCAACTATAGCATCTCGCCTTTTATCACATAAACTTTCATTACATTTTACAAAACTGAGGATCTTTAAGATTTAGTGTCATGAAAACCGGGAACATAAAACATGAAAACATAAAACATTCTTCTTAAACACTTGAAAGGATTATCCTTATGTTCATCCTAGGTTCATTACTGCATCTCAAAACCTGGGGACATACATCAAAAGAAAGGGTGAGCATAAGGCCTAGTAAGGGAAACAAGGGGAAACATTTAACATGTGAACATGAGATACCTCAATAATGTCATGAAAAAGAAATTTAAGGCATGAGAAAAAAATCAGGAGGCATATCATAATAAAAATAACATATTTCATAACATGAAGATGTTGCTACAAAATTTAACATTGAAAATAATTTCCATTTCACAAAGGTCCATCCCTAAGGTGTCATTAAAAATTACCAATGTTATTCACCAAGGCGTCGTTAAAAATGGTCATATCTAGAGATTAAGTCTTTACCCAATGCATTGGAGAACTATCAGGGTGCACCCTTAATTTTTCCTTTATTATCATGTGAGTCACATATATCATCATCAAACATTTCATAAATAACTCATATAGCATAAAAGAAATCGGTTTCCTTTCATAATCATAACGTTTTAGAAACTTCTTTAAAGACATGATCTTTATGTCACATTAAACCCACAAAAAAGAAAAGCGGGTTTCATGTATGTAAATCCAAGAATTTAAAATATAATGATTTGATATATATGTGAATATCCCTTTAGAAGAAATAGCTTTCAGTATTCACTTAATAAAATAAAAGAATTTGAGAAAAAGAGAGAGACATTTTGAGATGGAAATTCGGCAGCATAACGACTATGTTGTAGGGTTTTATGAAACATTGAAAAGAGAGGGGACATGGGTAACCCACTCATAAAAGATCCATAAAACCGTAGGGCGACAGAATATAAAGGATTTAAGAACATGGTAATGAAATTTTAATGATATACCATATGAAATTAAGAACATGAAAGGAAGACAAAAATAATATCTCACTTATGAAAATTCGGCAGCCTAACGGCATCACTTAAACATAAAAAAATAAATTGAAGATATAAAATAGGGTATATCATCATATGAACATAAAATATCAGTATGAGATAAATAGATATAACACCCCAACATAATATAAAGTAACTTGAAAGAATTGACAAGAAAATAGAACTTCAAAATGAGAAGGGTGAAAGAATCCCTTAAAAATTTGGCACCCTAATGGCGTCACTTAAACTTCAAAAAAATGAATTGATGAGATAAAAGAGGGTCTCTCATCATATGAATGTAAAGGATAAGTATGATAGATATAGATACCATACCCCAATATAATAAAAAGTAACTTGAAAGACTTGACAAAAAATAGAACTTGAAAAATGAGAAGGGTGAAAGAATCTGTTACAAGAATTTCGGCAGCCTAACGGTGCCACATAAACATTCATAAAACGAAATGATGAGAGTAAGAGGGGATATCTCATCATATGAACATGAAAAGGGTATTATGAGTAATATAAAATAACATCCTCAATCATAAGAACATGGAGCGTAAAAGAAATGACTTAAAAGAGAGTATTTGAAAAGAAAGAGGGTGTTTGGATCTCTTACCTTAAATGTAACTCTTCAAACTCAAAGGTTGGGATCTTGAAGGCTTGGGGGAACCATGGGAGGACTCTTTGGGAGGTAAGGGGACCAGAAATTCGTTGAGGATGATTTTGGAGTCAAATGGATGAGAGGATGGCCTGGTATTTATAGGGAAAGTGAGGTGACAAGGCATTAATGGCCAAGGGACACCTCATTGGTGGTTTTGGCAAAACCATGCGCTTGCCCATGGTATTTACCCATGGTATTTGCTACACGGGACACCTCATACCTTAACTTACTATTCATATGTCGACCATATTGATTGAATACTTAATACATCATTTAATTATGTCATTAAACACCCGTAACTTAAAAATTGTATTTTCACTATTCATCGAAAATTCAACATTCTCAGAAAAATCCCAAAATTTCACCTTAACCAAATATCAATGCTCTGATTTCCAAAATTAACTCCATTTTATAAAAATAATTTTTTAAATATTTTTAATTTAATTTTTAAATGAAAACACTATTCACTAAAAATTCATTTTTTTAGAAAAATCCCCAAAAATCACCTTAACATAATATCAATGTTTTGAATTAAAAAATAAAGTCCATTTTATAAAAATATTTTTATAAATATTTTTCATTTAATTTTTAATTGAAAAACACTTTTCCCCCGAAAAAACTAATACTTGAATAATAATTTATGAAATTGTTATTAAACCATTTTATTGAATCACATTACTTAATCAAGGTGTCTATATTTTAATAATAATTTTTTAAGTGAGATAACTAATCCATTTGGTCACATTACTAATCCTAAGCTTAAAGTCACTATTCATAATATACTGTTCATCAAAAATTAAGTTGATTTTATTAGACTCTAAATTTCGTACTGAACATAATTGTAGAAGACCATTTTTTTAAAATCATTACACATAATTAGTTATCTAAGGTTTACATAATTATTTTCAAATATCCTTTTTCTATAATTCATAAAAAAATATTCATAGTATATTTATCTGGACGTTTGAAAATTCACAAACTTCATCAAAATTAGACATCACAATTTTCATTTAAAACAAATGATTACACAAGGCAGTTACGGTCTCCTTACATAGCCCCTTATAACCCCAGCATAGGACCTAAGTGTAAGGTGTGCTAGGTGAGAAAATATGAGGGTGGCTCGGCTAACATCGCACGAGTAGTAATTTCTATCAGTTTGAACTTCTTGCGAAGGCGATTCCGTTCTATCTTTATACGATGAAGTTCGGCTTCGGTTTGGTCCAGAGCACAGCCCAGTGGTGCTACCTCCTTCCCAAGTTCAGTTAGATGGGATTCGATTGGCCCGAGACTACTGGATGAGGCCATCGAATCTTCTTTCTATATAAATGAACCAAGATCACTTGTATTTAGAGACATTAATCGAAACATTTAGTTTCCAGCGGTCATATTGACCAATGGTCATATAACAGTCAAAACCCAATGGTCTCATTTTAATTATACTCATGTTATCAAATGAAACAGTTTTGTTGAGTATAATAAAATAACACACAAAATTTGGAGACAATATTTATTCAAAATTTTGGGTCGTTACACGAACCCTCTTAAAGCGAGAAACCCCTTGAACTTCCTCATTAATGATGAATTAACCCATGGACATCCTTCCGACTAATTATTGTCCCATTTAATTTTTCCTTATTAACTGATTAATGTTTCCAAATTATTTTGTGCCAATAATTTAAAATTTTGAAAACACATTTTATTTTTGTTGGTTATTTTGATTGAGATCATTTGTTGGGAAATGGGTTAGAAAAGATTTTTGGAGAACTTAGAAGAACACATCCTCCGATGAAGAACGCTTCATCAGACGAAGAATGTCTATGTTCTCCAACAACATTGACTCCTTCATCATGATAGCCTCCAATGGTGTATGTCTTCCACAATGAATAACCACCTCCATTGAAGAGCATTTATCCGACGAATGGGCTCGAGGTTGGAGGCGTGTGGCAGGCACGATAAAATTCGACATCTTCGACTTCTCTCTCTCAACACAACAAAAAACATTCGAGGTAGGGGTTTAATTATGTGTGATTATTGTCTCTAAGGATCTTCCCTTATAAAACAATTAATGTGGATCTACTCTCTAACTAGTTGATCGATAGATGATTTCTTTTGTGGGTTTGGGAATAATCAATTGCGAGAGGCTTTAGGGTTTCATGTTCATAAATAATGTTTTTGTTGAGATGCTCGCTACCGCTCTAATGCGGAGGGTGCGGGCCAAACAAACACGGCTCGACCCCTTCTTCATTCTTCTTGAATGGTTAGTCAATCATGATGGATGAAGGCGGCTATGTGCCACAGCGACGAATGGATGTGGCGGCCGGCCCATCGCTGGACGCGACGAAGGCGATGACCTTGTGGCTCCTCGCCACCCTGCGGCCTCAACGGTGCCCCAGACCTTGCCTCCTTATGGCCCTCTGGGCTGCCCTGCGGCCTCACCACCCCGCAGCCCTCCACGCCGCCCCACAACCTCACCATCGCACGACCCTCCGCACCTCCCCGCGGTCTCACCGCCATGCGGACCTCCGCATTTCCCCACGGCCCTCCATGCCACCCCACTTCCTCGCCGCCCCACAGCCCTCTGTGCTGCCTCGTGGCCTCGCCACCTCATGGCCCAGGAGTCCCTCTATGGCCTTGCGCCACTCTCACGCCCCCCGCGGCCTCACCGCCACACGGCCCTCGCGGCCCCCCGCGGCCTCGCACCGCCTCGCGTCCTACGCAACCCTCACAGCCTCTGTGCCTCCCAACACTGGCTGGGCCACCTAGAACAGCCGGGTTGGACCCAGTTGGTCAGTCCACCCACTGTGGTCGGGCAAGACACAGTGGGCGAGATCAGTCTGACCGGTTCGGACTCCACCTGGGCCAACTTTGACCTTTTCGCTCTAATGAACATAACATTGGCACCATGCATCCGATTGATGAACCGTCAGCGATGCTGGAAACCTTGGAGTGAGACGGTCCCGTTGAGTATACCACATGAGAGATTTGGATAATGTTGGAGTATAGTCAGGTTGGATCGAGCACAAATCCAACAGGGCCCTTGAAACTAAAAAGATAATAACTCACAGACCGAGCATCTAATTAACGCACCGTCTTTTGCCATGAGACCCCTATGACATGGAGGTACATTGAGATACTTCTTCATTAAACTTTTTGGTAGCTGGAGTATCAACCTGTGGGTTAGTGAGAAGACCCTCCCAGAGACAAGCGATCGTATTGCGGGAACCCTGTAGTTTTATGTGACGTGAATAATGAATAGTGATCTTGCGTGGGTCGGCACCTAGTAATCATATGTGGGTCAGCACCGAGAGATCCTGTGTGAGTCATCATCGAGAAATCCTATGTGGGTCATCACCAAGTGATCCTGTGTGGGTCAGCAGTAGAGCCTCTTAACAAAGTAAGATGAATTAGTAGTAACATATAATCATCTCTACTACATTAATTAAGTTATACTTGGTGTGAGTTGAGTTCAAACATGAGCAGTACTTTACTTTGTGGTAAACCATGGTGGTATTATTCTGTGTGGAGTACCTATGTGGTACTTACCTTCGTGGTATTCTACCCTTTGTGGAACTGTTGATGTTTGGGATTTGAGTTGGACTCTATGTTTTCCTCATGATTGAGATGGGTATACATGATAACTTAGGTATATGTATGGGAATATACCTAAGTATGGTTTTCAGTTGATTTCATTCCTTGTGGATTATCCATGGTGGATATTGTGAGACCTTGAGGGTCTCATGGTCTCTACAAAGTATCATTATACTCACCCTAACAAGGGTTATGCCTGCACCCTATTGTGTTTGGTGCAGACGACGGACAACGTGGATTGAGGATGATTGTACCAACACTGGAGGTGACTCAGAGGTGGATGCTAGACGAGAAAACCACAAAGATGGTCGTTCGTGAGCTATACCTACCCTTTAGGTAGGTTTTGTTGTGGACGATCCAGGAGCACCTTTTCACCTATTAGTCATCTTGAAATTTCCCTTTTTTCCTTATAATTTCCATTTTGGATTGTATTATGGACCCCTGTACTTTCTGTCCTCACTCTTCGTACTATTCTATTTATCTGTGTCTTTATATTATTGTGTGCTTGGTTGTGTGTGTTACAGGTTATAAATGCAATGCCTTCCCAGTTTTAGGGAATATGCCTTTGGTGCTAGTCGCCAGCCCCTAGCCTATGGATGGCGGGCTTGGGGTAGTCACAGAATGGGCCCTAGAGGATGGGTCCGAAAAATTGAAATTATTGGAGTTGGTTCTACCGTAGAACATAATACTCTGATATTTTTAAGGGAATTTGTGTTAAGTGTACTTAGTGTGGTTATCAGTTTAGGTAATCCAGTGTTCGTGCAGCGACTGATGAATCTATACACCAGGACCCTGACTTCTTATTTCTGACTCAGTACATGAAAACACTGATTGTGTGTGTGCTTTCAAGAGTTTCCATTGTGTTCTCTTTGATTAATTTCACCATGTATAACTTTTTAACTATGGCGCACCAGTTATTTTTCAGGATGCCTCCAGGCAGACAACCAGCTAGGGTTCCGGATATAGTGCACACTGCCAGCCCATCGAGCGACGAGGCCTCAGTGTAGGTCCCACTTCTAGTAGAGGCACCAGTGGTACCATTACCCATTGGGCCACCAATTACATCAGCCCTAGAAGTAGACGGTGCACACCGCTTGATAATGTTTCATGATTTCTAGCACCAGAGGCCACCGAGGTTCAGGGGAGAGACGGACCCACATGCGGTTGAGGATTGGATGGAGGCCATGGTGAGAGTCTTCCGACTGGTAGAGACACCAGATGATCTCATGGTCATCCTTGCCTCTTGTCTACTGCATGAAGTAGTATGCAGATAGTGAATCTTGATGATCTAGAATCATAATGAGGTGAAACTTCTCTGGGAAGTCTTGTAGAGCTTGTTTTGGGCAGAGTTTGTCCCAACAACTCTTCACGCAGTGCGCATATAGGAGCTTCTTCATATGCAGTAGGGAAACATGATTGTGCCTTAGTAATTAGTGAGGTTCACTGACCTCTCATGCTACTCCAATGATATGGTTTGGGACCCATTCTTCAGGGACCGGAACTTCGTTTAGGGGATCAGGTGGGAGATTAGGGCTTCGATGATCTCTCGCAGCATCCCAATACAGGAAGGGGTGTTAGAGCAAGCCATCTTAGTGGAGATTTTTCTTGCTGAGCAGTCACAAACAGTGAGACCCACTACCATTCATCACGTATTAGAGTATTCTACATCTTTCAATAGATAGATGACATAGAGGTCTAAGAGGACCAGACCTACAGGTGGATGACCTCATGATTCAGGTTCGGTTGTGCAGGGCACTCGAGGTAAAGCCAGTCATGCCAGTAGCGGGCAGTATAATGCATGTGGCAGGTAGGGTCAGATGGCTCATGAGTGTCTGAACTATCGTACAGATGATCAAAAGATGGTAAAAAGAATGCCTAGGAAGAGATTGTGGTTTAACCGAGGAGGTATACAGGGAGCTGGCAGATGTGGCAGTGGAGCTAGCCATGCATCTGGCGGTGGGCGACGATTCAAGATGTTACCGCCACCACCACGAGGTGGTCCACCCCGACTATAGGGAGTAGGAGTATTGGGGAGAGCTCAACTCCAGACAGCTGAGTCCTATGATCATGGCTCTCTAGATATGATATGAGGTATGATCTGTGTCTACTCTACCATAGCTGCAGTACTTATAGAAAAAGGTTCCAGTCATTCTTTTATTGCCACATTCCTCGTTCGGAGGTCGAAGATTCTGATGGAGTTGTTGGCTCGATCGTTATGGATAGAGACTCCTACAGGAGAAGATTCGACGATTACGAACTGTTGATAGTAGTGTGAGATTAATCTAGGAAGAGAATGCTTCGGTTGGGATCTCCTAGTAGCATTATCGAGGCCTTACAATGTCATCTTGGGTATGGACTGGTTATCTACAGTCCATGACCAGATTGACTATATTAGGTGAAATGTGTGGCATGTCTACACAGATGGGACCAGGTTTACCTTAAATGATAAGAAGGGAGCCTTTACATCCTAGGATGGACTTGCCCTGAAGAGGGTGTAGTCGATCACTCATCAGTTGTCTAGCCTTTCCCTCAGAGCAGTTGATGTGGAGATTCTAAGTTATCTAGTAGTGGTGGACCAGTATACAGATGTATTCCCTGATGATGTTTCTGGTCTACCTCGTTGAATATATGTGGAATTTTACATTGACTAGTACACCGGGACGGCACCGATATCTACACCAGTGTATTGGATGGATCTCGCGTAGCTTCTTGAGCTGCAGGTACAACTAGAAGACTTGCATGGAAGGGGTTCATTCGGCCCAGTGTTTCTCCATGGGCAGCCCGGATTTTGTTCACAAAGTAGGTGGATTGGATTTTGAGACTTTGTGTCGACTATCATCACCTGAACTAGGTGACCATGAAGAACAAGTACCCACACTTGAGGATTGAAGACCTCTTTGATCAGTAGAAGGGAGCACAGTGGTTCTCGAAGTTAGACCTCATATCAGGCTATCACTAGCACATATTACGAGATGAGGATGCGTAGAAGATGGATTTCAGATGTTGGTATGACCATTATGAGTTCTTGGTTATGACATTCGACATGACAAACCCTCTAGTTTTGTTTATGGAACTCATGAATAAGATATTTCAGCCATACCTTGATCGCTTTGTAGTAGTCTTCATCGACAACATTCTAATCTACATGAACACTAAGGAGGAGCATGCCTTTCATTTGCAGGTAGTACCGGACACACTCTGAGAGAACCATATTTATGGTATGATCTCAATGTGCCTGTTCTGGATCAGAGAGGTTCACTTTTTGGGACATGTCATCTCAGAGGCTGTAGTTGTAGTGGATCTAGTGACAATTGAGGTGGTACTTGCTTGGGAGACACTCGGGAGTGTGACGGAGATACAGAGTTTGCTGGGTTTGGTCGGATACTACTGGTGGTTTGTGCTAGATTTATCCAGAGCTGCAACACCCATATCAGCATTGACGAAGAAGGGGAAATCCTTCATGTTGTTGGAGAGATGAGAGTATAGTTTTCAAGATCTGAGGCAGAGGCTGACTAGTAACCCCAGCTTGAGGCTTCCAGAGGGGGGCGGAGGGTATGTAGTCTACTGCGATGCATCAGGGAATGAAATCGGATGTGTCATGATGCAGGAGAGAGTAGTGATCACATATGGTTCTCGATAGTTGAGACAGCATGAGCAGAACTATGCTACCCATGACCTGGAGTTAGCATCAGTGGTCTTCGCCTTCAAGATCTAGAAAAATTAATTGAAGGGAAAGCATTTTACAGACTACTCGGATCATAAGAGTCTCAGGTTTATCTTTTCTCAGAAAGACATAAACCTGAGACAACGACGTTGGCTTGAGTTCCTCCAGTACAATGACTTCGAGATAGTCTATACTCCTAGGAAGGGGAACATTGTAGTTGATGCACTCAGCATGAGGTATGGTAGACAGATACTAGGCGAGGCAATGGAGAAGCATGCCACTTTGTAGATATCCTTTGTGGGTCGGGATGGAGCGGCTTTCCTTTAGTCTCTTACAGTCACTCCCCAACTTCTTTAGAGATTATGGGAGGCACAACATGGGGACACTGACTGCAATACTTGACATGCTCAAATATCCATGGCACAGGCACCTGATGGATTTTCTAATGGTGGGGAGCACATCATCCTCTTCAGAGGATATAACATGGTACCAGTGTCATTTTAGGAGGGAGTGTTGAGGGAGTTCCACACTTCCCCCCTAGCGGTACATCCATGAGTGGAAAAGATGTACTAGGATCTCCGACGACAGAACTGGTGGTCAGGAATGAAGAAATAAATAGTAGAGTTTGTCTCTCGTTGCCTCACTTGTCAGCAAGTAGAGGCAGATCATCAGGTACCAGCTAGCTTGGTTTTGCCTTTATAGATTCCAGAGTGGAAGTGGGATGGGATATCCATGGAATTTGTGACAGGACTTCCACATACATCCAGAGTTCATGATTCTATTTTGGTGATCATCGACCGACTAACCAAGTCATCCCACTTCCTACCGATCAGAGAGAGGGTTTAGTAGGGAGCATGGGATGCCTCTATGTGAAGAAGATTGTGCAGCTACATGGATTACCCTCGACGATTGTCTCCGATTGTGATGAATGTTTCACTTCGCGGTTATGGAAGGGGTTACATGAGGCTTTTGAGATGTAGCTTTGTTTGAGTACTGCCTTCCATCCCCAAATGGATGACAAGACTGAACGGAACATTCAGACTCTCAAGGACATTTTGAATTCTTGTTTCCTCAACTTCGGTTGCATCTAGGAGGATCATTTTCCTTTGGTGGAGTTGGCATACAACAATAGCTATCAATCCGTCATTGGTATGGCAACTTTTAAGGGGTTGTACGTGCGACATTGTAGATCACCTTTACACTAGACAGACCAAAGGGAGTCAGCACTAGTGGGACCAAAGATGGTACGAGCTTCCATAGAAAAAGTGAAGATCCTTCAGGAGCATATGAAGACTGCATTGAGCTAGCATAAATCTTATGCCGACATGAGATGGAGACCTCTGGATTTCGAGGATGGTGACCACGTCTTTCTACAGGTCTCACATAAATGAGGTTTTTGGATATTTGGTAGAGGAGACAAGTTATCTACGAGATTTATTGGACATTTTCAGGTCCTCGATAGAGTTGGAGAGGTTGCATACCACTTAGCTCTTCCACCTCAGTTGCAACAGGTGCATGACATCTTCCACGTATCCCAGCTGAGGAGATACATGCACAACCCTTCCCATGTCATCGACCATGGTGAGCTGGACATCGATGATGGGGCGATGTTTTCAGAGGTTCTAGTGGAGATTGAGGATCGACAAGAGTGGGTCCTTCATGGGTGGTCGATACCTCTAGTGCATGTTTTTTGGTAGCACAAGAACCTCTAGGAGATCACATGGGAGCGGGAGGATCAGATGTGTGCACAGTACTCCCACTTCTTCCCTTAGTATTGAGTTGTGGCTTACGGGGATGCAAAGCCCTGAGGTGGGGAGAAGGTAAAGACCATGAAATTATATGTAATTTTTTTTATTATATAACATTTTTACAGGTCTGTGAAAATTGACAGTGTGTGATTCCAAGGCCCGGTGTACCCAGAACGAATTTCTATACTATTTTTGGGTACGTTCAGTAAACGTGTGAGCGGGTTTTTTTTGTAACTTTTAAATCGATGCATGGAATTGAAATCTAAGCGTAGTGTTGAACGTGCAATGTCGATATTCGCTTAAAGAGGCCTTTACCTCGACCATAGTAGGTCGAGGGTGAAAGATAGTTTTTCAAATTTTGTGGGAAAATAAAAATAAAATTATTCAACATTTTATTTTTATTCTTGAAATGTACTTTGAATTATAAAGATGGGGACCACAAGAGTTTATCCTTCAAATTGAATGCTCATTGGTGGGGACCACCGAAACCCTCTTAATTGGAGAAACCCCATTGAACTTCCTCATTAATGATGAATTATCCAATGGATATCTTCCCCATTAATTATTCTTCCATTTAATTATGCCTCGTCAATTGATTAATGTTTCCAACTTGTTTTGTGACAACAATTTAAAACTAGAAAAACACTTTTGATTTTGGTTGGAAATTTATTTTGAGAGCATTCATTGGGAAAAGGGTTGGTAATGATTTTGGAAGAACATGGAGGAACACATCCTCCAACGAAGAACACATCGTCAAATGAAGAATGATGACGTTCTCCAACAACTTTGACTCCTTCCTAGTGACATCCTCCAATGGTGGACATATTAAAAAACATAGAACCACCTCCATCAAAGAGCATTTATATGACGAACGAGCACGAGATCGAAGGAGTGTGGCGGGTAGGACGAACGTCGGCATCTTTGACTTATCTCTCATAACACAACAAAAAACCTTCAAGGTAGGGGTTTAATTATGTGTGATTAGTTTTTCCCATGTTCTTCCCGTATAAAACAAAGAACGCGGATCAGCTCTCTAACTAGTTGATCTGCGGATGATTATTTATGGGTTTGGGAATAATCAATTGCGGGAGGTTTTAGGGTTTGATGTTCTTCATTCAAGTTTTTGTTGAGCTACTTGCTAGTTCTCTAAAGTGGAGGGTGTGGTCCAAACAAACATGGTCTGACCCCTCCACCGTTTTTCTTGAACGATGTTTCCTTCACAATGGAAGAAGGTGAATTTGTGCCACGGTGATGAATGGATGTGGTGGCCGGCACATCGTCAGCCACGACAAATGTGATGACCTTGTGGATCCTCGCTGCACTGTGGACTCTATGCTGCCCCACAGCTGTGGCGCCGCCCCGCGGCCTCGCCATGTGGTGGCCACACCACCCCACGGCCCTCCACGCCGCACCACGGCCTCTCCGCCACGCGGCCCTCCGCGACGCCCAGCAGCCTCACCGCCACGTGACCCTCCCGACGCCCCGCAGCCTGGCCATCTCACAGCCCCCCGTGGCCTCGTGTCTCCCTCGCATCCCCTAATGCCATGCCGCCCCGTGTTCCCCGCGGCCTCACACAGCCCTCATGACCTCCACGACCCATGTGGCCTCCATAGCCCTCGCGGCCTCGGCACCGCCCAGCATGGGCTGGGCCGCCCATTGCGGCCGGTCTAGAACCCCCAATGACCCGAAATTTCCAAGGAATTTTTTTCATAATTCTATTGAATTTTATGAGTCTATATATTTTGACGGCACTTGATTTCGAGGACCTGTTTGTCCAGAATCAATTTCTGAAGTTTTGTTCAAGTACATTCAATAAACGTACGTGTGATTTTTTCTATCTTTTGAACTAGTGCTCAGAATTGAAATCTAAGGGCACTGATAAACATACAGCGTGGGTAATTGCTTAAGGGGACCTTTACAGTAGTTTCGTTTTATGCGGGCTGAATGTTAATATTTGGGGATTAGTTAAAAGGATAAATAAAATAGTTTAGAAAAATTTTATACACCATGGTGGTTAAATCCTACATGGGGAAGTTAATTGGGGGGCCCACCCCCACATAACTTCCCATGTGTGGATATTTGTAAGGTGGGGCCCACATGAGCCCCAACCTTTCATCTCCCTTGAAACCCCCTTAAACTACCTTGCATTTATTATGACAACCATTCTCTTTATAATGTTTGTTAAACTCTCCACCTTCCTCCCAATTAAATTTCAAACACATAATAATTATTTAAGGGGATTATCCATTTAATTAATTATAGTGTTTGATTCTTAAATAAATTGTTGTGAGAATAAAATAATAGGAAGTGCTATTATTTTAGTTGGGTAATTGTGGTGTTGGGGAAACTGGGGAAAGCTCTGGAGATATAGATAATGAAAGTGTTCTTCTCTTTGACGAAGAACGCCTCCAACGAAGAACGATGTCATTCGTTGTGACACCATCTACCGTGAAGTTCATCTTCCATAGATTGATGACGTGCGACATCTTTGCGAGGTAGGGGAATATTGTATATTTATCTTTTATGGGGTTTATACCCTCGAGCTTGAGAGTTTATTTAAAGGATTTATCTTTGTGGGTCCCTTAACCCGGTTTAAATTTATCATGATGAATGCATATTAAATAAATTAATTCACTGATCTATAAACAATTGATTTAATTAATTTTCTTCTTGTTTATCTTGATGTTTAAATTCTCAAAGCGTGATAAATATTTAATTTCCAATTCCCAATGTTCTTGATTCTCAAAAACGATGTCCAAACTAACATGGCTATCTATATGAACTTTGACCGTGATCTTTCCTTTTTCATTGTCCATGCATTATTCGTGTGTTCTTCATCCCCAAATAATTAAGCGCACTAGAAACTCAATGTTTCCCTGAGCGCGACATACAGATGCGAAGATCTTGACCCGAGGATCATGGATATGCATTCGTATATTTTTTTTGAGTTAAATCGAAGTTGGAATGGAGTGTGGAAGGATCTCATGGCGCGAGTAGGGAGGTTTGGCGGAGCATGGATGGAAGGCCGAGGCAGAATCCGTCGGTGCAGCATGTTGGAGTCACTATTTTCGTGGGAGAAGATGCTAATTTGAGAGATGATGAGATATCAAAAGTTGATAAATAATAAAAGAAATAAAAAAAAGTGGTAATAAAAGAGGGGGGGAGTGGTTGGCTTGGATTCAAAGCAAGGGAGGCGGATTTATTTTGATGGTGCGTGGATTTGGGGTGTGAGAATTTAATGAATTAAATTAAATTAAAAATAATAATAATATAATAATGTTATTATTTTTGTTGGGAAAACCGTATTTTGATGGTATCTTCTTTGTGCGACCAAGGTTTAATGATCCGTCAGTGGCTGTGCGACCCAGATTCCGAGACGGACATTCCGAGTCCAATATTGGAAGTCTTTTTCAGGTTTTTGGATCGGGTACCCGAAGCACTCAGAAAATAATAGATTTAATATTATTATTAAATTTCGACCTGCCATAACTCATGTGTGCGATGTCCGATTTGCTTGTCGTCAGTGGCGATGTAATCCTATCATTAATACGGTCGATTCAAGTCAAATGTTGGATACTAAATTCTGGTTCATGGCTTGGGTCCACGAAACACTGAATAATAATATTATTATTATTATTATTATGGGATCTTGTATCTGACATATCTATCTCATACGGTGTGGAAATGTCAAACCATGTGTGATGTTGCGACCCTGAAATTAAGACGAATGTTTCAGGGCAAGTTTTTTATATTTAATTTGATGTCGAGGCATGGGCCCCACGAGGCCCGATTCGCGCTTGTTGTGGTGAAATGGAACTTTTTCACCGGCTATCCATTTTGGACCAATGGGTAGTCCAGATTGTGTGTTTTTTCATATGGATCACAATGGTGTGACTGGTTTGGTTAACTAGTGTCATTTTATGTATGAACGGGTTGGATTGAACATGAATCCAGTCGGGCCCTCGGTAATAAAACTCTTATAACTTAAGGACCGGACAACCAATTGAAGTGTCATCAATTACGTTGGATTACTTATGATGAGGCGGTTCTTTTGGCAATCTCCACTTGGGGTTTGGATGCAGTTGGAGTGGGGTCAGGCTGGTTTAGCATTGAAACCAATCGGGCCCCTGGAATAGAAATGCTAATAACTCACAGACCAGGATTCCATTTGATGCGTCGTCTGTTGCGTTGAGACCCCTATGATGTGGTGGTACTTTGAGATACTTCCACGTGAGACTTCGTGACACTTATAGTATCGACCAGTAGCTCATGGAGCAGACCCACCCAGAGATGAGTGTATAGAGTGCAGAGACCTAGTAGATGTGGACCTGACGACTGCTTGACTGATTCGACTCGGAGAGATTCGATTAGCCCAGTAGAAGGAGCACTCGGTATTTGGAAGTAGACCCACGGTGGATGGAGCGCCTGATAGTTGGCAGCAGACCCGCAGTAATCGATAGGAAGAGTACCCATGTAGGCTATTAGGGGGAGTTCCTGGTATTTGGCGGCAGACCCACTGCGGACGGAGAACCCGGTATTTGGCAGCTGACCTACGGTACTTGATATGAGGAGTACCTCAGCAGTCTATGGTTAGTGAGTAGTGCCTCGGAGTCGCGACAGGGACACTATAATCGAAAGAGGAAGAGTTCTCCAGCAGTCATGGATTCAACATCATGAATAAAAATCATGGTTTCAGTTGAGTCAATGACCATTGTGTCTTCCTCATGATTGAGATGGGTTACTTGATAACATAGATATATGTATGGTAATATACCTAAGTATGGGTTATCTGTTGAGATATTTCTTTGTGGATTATAATTTTTGATTTTCATTAGACCTTGAGGGTCTTAGTGTCCCTACTGAGTATCGTTATACTCACCCCTGCACGGGCTATGTACGCACCTCGTTGTGTTGGTTACAGACGACGGACATCACTGATTATGGTTGAGGCTTGTAGAACTGGATGGTACCTAGAGGTGGAAACTCGGAGTGACAGCACACGGAGCAGAACAATAGACGTGGAGTGCTGAGGAGGACATATGTACCTACCCTTCAGGTAAGAACCCGGAGGACGATCCAAGAGCTACTTTACCTTTGAGCTGTTGTACATTCTTCCACTTGTAGTTGTACCTTTCCATTGGGCTTGTATATTCGGCCCCTTTTCACTTTTAGCAAACTTGTTACTGATTTAATTAGTGTTTTCTTCTTCTTATACTCTGGTTGTGTGTGTGTTTATGTTTTATAAAGGCAATGCCTTCCAGTTATAGGGATTTACGCCTTTCGTGCTAGTTGCCAGCCCCTGGCCTATGGAAGGCGGGCTTGGGGTAGTTACGACTTGGTCCCTGGGGGACGGGTCGTGAAAAATTGGTATCAGAGGAGTCGGTTATACCACATAACTTATAACTCTGATATTTTTTTTCTATGAAGCAATAGTGTTAAGGGTACTGAGTGTGGTTTTCAGTTCAGGGAGTCCAGTATTGGTGCGGCGGCTGACGTATCCCTATACTAGGACCCTGACTACTAATTTCCAACTCAGTGGATGAAAACACTGATTGAATGTGTGTTTTCAAAAGTTTTCTTAAAGTCAGTTGAAACCAAGTTAGCTCACCAGGTATAAACATTTGACCGTGTCACATGTGTTCAGGATGACTCCACGCAGACAGTCAGTTGGAGTTCTGAGAGAGTACCCGATGACGGCCCACCAAGAAATGAGGCTCTGGTGCAGGGCCCTCCTACTATGTTGGCACCTTCGGGTGGTGTACCAGCACCACCACCACCTGTTAGGCAGAAGATACCACCAGTCGCACTGGCGGATGGTCCACGCTGACTGAGCACATTGCATGAGACCCAGTGGCAGAAGCCTCTAAGGTTATTAGGTGAGACACATTCCCAGACTGTAGTAGACTCGATGGAGGCAATAGCTAGAGTTCTACACCTAGTTTTGACACTATTATAGAAGATGGTGATATTGGCTACTAGTGTTTCCTAGTGAGTTACCATGAGGTTGGTCTGCATAGTAATGAGGCTTCGGTATGTAACACCCCGAGATTTTATGAAAAATATTCTTTTAATTTCATTAATGTCTTGTGTTGTATGCTACACCAAGATTAACTTGCGCTATACGCAACACCGTATTAGCTTGTAGTATACGCAACACTATTCTTGGATCGTGTTACACACAATTTTGATAATAGTTATTCTACGCAACATTGAGTATATATATATATATATATATATTCAATGTATAAATGAAATATGGTTGTATTATGTTATATGAAACAACAAAGGATTCTTGCACAGCACGCAACCCTGACTTGACTTGCATTACACGCAATCGCGACCTTCCTCGATAGCGTGTGTTGTACGCAACACCGGGTTTTAATAAACAACTATATATTATTATAATATTATTATGAACTAGCCGTTATGAATATTATTAACTAAATTTTGAATCTTATAACATTATTATTTGTCTTGCACATTTTCTGAAACACTGTATAAGAACAAAATAATTTTTTCGGGTAAAATAAGCATTTTTAAAAAAATGCAGTTTTCCACCTTTTGATGGTGCACCCACATTAAATATAGTTTTTGACATTTTAATAACTTTAATTTGAAAAAATAAAATTCTTATTTGGAATCATGAAATAAAAATTTACTTTGGATAAATTTTCACATCATTCTGGTAACTTTCATATTTTGATGAATAGTAAAAACCCACAACATTTTAATTAAAAACAACTTTTTTCATCGCAATAATTTATATGGTTAAATTATAATATTTAATGGTTTTAAAGTATAAATAGAATATATTTTTAACATTTAATAAAATTTATGTCATTATCATTGATTCTACCTTGAATTCGTAGGATAAATCAATTCAATCTTTTGCAATGTTTTAAAGAAAAACCCGTTTTCTTTCGACAACGGGATTAATTTTAATTTAATTTCTTCAACTTTTTTGTATTTAATTTGGAAAAAGGATTCCATATTTGGAATCAGTGGATCCAAATTATGTTAATATGCTACCTTTTATTTTTGGGAATTATGAATAGTAACTACATTAAATTTTATTTACCATAGTTAAAGGTAAATCGGGTAATTAAGGGTAAATATAATATTATATAATTACCCTAACAAATGTAAAAATCCTATTGGATGACTAAAAGTCGACCCATATCACCTAAGGGTCGGATTAGATTCATTTAATGGACTTTTCCCATGAAAATAATTTAATTATTATTAAAACCAAAGAATGTGACAACATGTCACTTTATTAAATCTTATAAGTATAATAATTTAATTTAGTGATATACTTCATGAAACTTAAAACATGAATAGTATCCATAAATCTAATACAATTATCTACATCATAGAAATTTTTTTAGAATTTTTAAGGATTAAATAATTATCATTTTTTATGACACAAAGATGATACAATAATTGTATTATTAATGAAATATTGACATAATTGATGTTATAAATACCCATATAAATGTAATTTATGCCTTTTTTATGAATTAAACTAATTTTATGGGTTAATATGACATGTTAGTATTTATTTAACTAAATTTTTTTGAACTAATCATTCTGTTATGATTTTCAAAAAAATCAATTACTAAATAGTTTCAAAATTGACATAAAATAGTTTTTAAAACAAATATTATATTATTAATTGTTATTTTATTCCTAAAGATCTAAGGTTCGGCCAAATGAATTAGATAAGGTTATATAAATTAATAATAAACAACTTGGGGTTCTTTTGTCTTCTTATATAACGTTTATTAACCTTATAGTATAAGAACACAAGAAGACACGGTAAAAGTAAAATTATTTAACTTAATGGTAAATTTAAATGATAAGGTTAAAATAGGAACCTAAACTTGGCTAAATTCTATTGGATAATAGAATTTCGACCCATCCCCACCTTAGCTTCAAAATAAATCAATTTGGAGCTATTTAAAACCGAATTTGACTTTATAATAAAATAATAGTTTTAGTTATTCCAAAAGTACCCATCTCCTCCCTTATAAAAGGGCAGCTCCTCCTCCCTCTTCCTCACACCAATTTTCGCCTTCAATCTCAGACAAACCCTGACAATTTATCCTCTCCACTTACCTAGAAACATCCTTGAGGTTATGGTCTTCTTCAAAGACCTATTTTAGTACCCTAAAAGGAGGTCTCATAGAAGCACTTCAACGAAGAGGTAATGTCTGTTACCGATTCTTTCATCTTTATTTATTCTTCCACTTATTCTTCTTTAGTTGTTTCATTATGAAGTAATAACATAAGTATCACTCATATACTGATATGTTATTATAATTTTGAAACAACCCTATTTCGCCATCTATCCATCCTACGGAAAAAGAAATCATCGCGCGCGCGTGCGTACGGAATATCATCTCCACCCCGTGGTGTAATCTATTTTCCACCACCACCTTACTTGGATGGGTATAATGGTGTAAATAATGAATATATATAACTATTAAAAATTGATATTTATTCAGAAATAGTATACATACACTCCAATACAATTCCATGATCATGGGATCAATATCATCGC
This sequence comes from Viscum album, assembly GCA_963277665.1. Taxonomy (NCBI): domain Eukaryota; kingdom Viridiplantae; phylum Streptophyta; class Magnoliopsida; order Santalales; family Viscaceae; genus Viscum; species Viscum album. Next base: position 1,154,727,095 of record OY728140.1, read on the forward strand.
TCGTGCGTACGTACGGAATACCATCTCCACGATGTGATGTGATTCGTTCTACATGATCATCATTGCATAATGATTATATAAATGAATTTAATGAATTGAATGAATGAATATGATATATATTACAATAATACCATTCTATAAATGAGGTATCTATAACCTAAAGAGAAGAATAAGAATTTATTCGACAAACACGCATAAGAACAAAAAAGTAATAAACACCCGAATAACAAGTAGTAATGAAATATTAATAATAATAAGCTTAGACTATGACCATATATGATATCATATCAATAAGTATGATTCTGGAATAAGCCAATAACATTATTTAAATCATTATATAGGAGGTTTGGACACTTATGAAGAAAATCGGACCTAAGGTAAGGGAAATATCAGAATCTCATTTTTATCCGAGATTATTTATACTTTATTATTTACTGGGGTGTATTTTATCATCCAAATCCATGTTTCCCCAATATGTAATATTATTTCCATCCACCTAAAATTGTTTAAATCCAATTTTACCCTTCAATGAGTTTTTAGTAATAGATATAAAAGGAATCTTTTGTCGTTTTTCGTACGAGGTACTTTTTGACTTTCTCGACAAAAATACGAAGAATGTTTTTTTAACATATACAGCATGAATGTATTTTTAAAACATTATTTCCAAGAAAATTCCTTTACAAGTTTTCAAGTTTATTTTTAACCAACTTCTTTAGTTTAAAATTGTATGACATGTTAAAAAAAGGAAAATGTTTTTTTGAATTTGAAAGGATATTTTCCTCAAGAATGGAGTTCAAGTGTTTTATAAAAATTATATTCCATATAAGATAATATAGGGGTCTTTTTATATCCCAATTATTACATTGATTTGATTATGTTGTGATGGAATTCTTTTTATGAATTGATTTATCTTATATGAATTGTTTGATGATGTCACGATGTTTAAGATTCCCATTTTTATTACATGGGTTATGCTCTGATGTATGGTTTGTGATTTTGTGGCACATATAAGAATGGTATCATTATGAGATGGGTGGGACCTATATCTCCCTCCAATGCATTGGGTAAAGATTTTATATCTCATGAGATAGACATGACTGGATCGGTAGGTTATACCGGTTCAGTGAAACAGGACTGAAACGAGGAGTGAACTCGGTTTAGAAAGGGACTTTTTCCACTAAGATAGTCTTGGAAATGTGTCTTGACTAATAAGAAATGATTCTCTATGATTATGTGTGAATGCCACAATGTTTCATGTTTTATGTTATGATTATTGGGATTACATTTCACTACTATGATTTATCCCATGTTATGAAATTATGATCTCTTTTGCAGGTTAAGATTTCCAAAAAGATATGTTCTTATGAATATGACGTGATTGATATTTCTTTTGTTTACCCTTACTGAGCATTTGATCTCACCCTTCTATGTTTTCTTTTCCCCAGGACATAAATAAAGGATTTAGGTTTTAAAAAAATAAGATCTTTATGGGAGATGTAGATGATCTTTCACCATGATTAGAAGATTATGTTCTGTGTTTCCAAAGACACTAAACTATTACGGTCCTTGTGTGTGTGTTTCTGTTTTGTACTATGTATTCTGCAAAAGTAATGTAATGTCCATGTACGTTAAGCTTCGGGTCTCTACAGTTGGTATCAAAGGAAGGGTTTGGTCAACCTTTGGAAACTAGGATGCGAAAACCTTAGTGAGATCCCTAGAGATATTTCTAAGGAATGTCTAGGGATGTACCTAAGGATAAGAATACGTATAGGATATAGTCCTAGAACTACGGTAACGATATTAGAATTTAAGCTAAGATGTTAGCTATTGAGGGTGCTCCCCCTTTATTATGTTGTTTTCCCTAGCATGATTTTTGTCTCTCACACTATTCTTTTTGGGTTTTAGACGATGGCTGGAACCCGAAGGAACCGTGTTGATCAATGTAATGGACAATACAATGATTGTCCTCCTGAACAAACAAATGTTATGGGAGATGGAGTGAAAACTCTTATTGCTATACTTACACAAGATATGAATCATTATGGACTTCCATATGAGCAGAGAAGGGACAAAATTCTATTGAGTCCTTCATGAGGCAATGTCCACCTTCTTTTAGTGGGTCTTCTGATCAACTTGTTGCTGAATAATGGATCAGTACCACTGAAAAGATATTTTCAGTTCTTCAATGTTCTGAACATGATAAAGTCTTCTTAGCAGTATATCGTTTGGAAGGTGAAGCTGATCAATGGTGGAATCTTATCAAGAATACGAGGCAAAGAGATGAAATTGAGTCCATGGAATGGGACAAGTTCAATAACTTATTTTTCAATAAGTACTTCCCTCTTATTCTTCAAACAAAGATGGAGAAGGAGTTTCATGAACTATAGCAAAAGGATGATTAATCTGTTGGTATATACGAAGAGAATTTTACAAGGCTTGCAAGGTATGCATCTGGATTTATCATCCAACCTGAAAGTAAAGTTGATCGATTATTCAGTGGCTTAAAACCAAATATTTGAAGGGCATTAGCTATAAGAGACTTTAGCAGCTATGAAGAAATTGTGCATTGTGCTGTCAAGGTAGAAATAGAAGTTGGTGTTACTTATCCGTCTCATAGTTTTGACAAGAAATGAAAAATGGAGTTCAAGGAGAAATATCAGAATAATGGTGAAAAGAAGATGAATGTTTCCTTATACTCAAAGTGTGGAAATAAGCATGGTAGAGATTTTCTTAAAGGGACATGTAAATATTTCAAATGTGTAAAGGAAGGTCATCGGGCATTTGAATGCTGCAATAATGGGAAGAAGATGCCTAATGATGTAAATAAAGGAAGGGATACACAAAATGAACCTACTACACTTCAATGATTCAAGTGCAATGAAATGGGGCATTATACTAATAAATGCCCTAATCCAAGGGTTAGTGATGATTGACATGAGCAACCACTTAAGGCAAAGGAAAAAGGAAAGTCACATATGATCACTATTGGCGATGTTGAATATAACAACAATGTGGTCGAATGATTAAGTGTTTATGTAATGGGATTCCAAAATAATGTTGTATATAGTATCATGAAATATTGGAATATTTATGTATTGGTCTATGGTGGTTTTCAATGGTATCGGTAACCATAGAATGTTATTGAGATATTTTTGGAAAAAAAAGATGATATGCGCATAATGAAAAGAAAATGAGAAAATGAAATGTTTGACCATATTCATGATCTCATGATTGATATAAGGAGAAGGTTATATCATGGTTTGAGTATATAGAATTTTTGGATTTTGTTATGTGGAAAGTGTAAACTTTTAACTGCATTCATGTTTTCACTAAGGTTCAATGGATATTTATTCTTTAAGAGAATACATGATTAAGGTATTCACATGTTTGTAATTTGACCAACAAGATATATCTTATGATATATGAGGGATAAATGATGGCATTCACGTGATCGTTTTCTTTATACTATGAGCTTGGGCCAAAGTATTTTAGATAAGCCTACAAATTTGAATGGATTTTGTTGGACATAAGTTAGTATTGTTTAAGGATAAAACTTTTTTGATATTGTTGATGGGATGTTATAGTAATATAGCTTTAGAAAAAGGACAACCTACAGGACGGGTGATAGCCCATCGCGTCGGACAAGGCTGTGGGAATTGAACCCACAACCGAAGTGCGACTGGCCTTTATCACCTACCACTAGCCTACAGGAAGTCCCTATTTAGTAGAAACTAGTTTTATTATATTAAGCAGTATGATATATGATGTATAAGTCCATTTTAGGAACCATATATGATTAATCTCACTATAGATGGACTTATGTATTTTTTGATAACTTTTCTATCCTTTTGTTTGAGACAGATGGAATGACCCATCATTCTATCACATGATCTACTAACACATCACAAATGACAAATTCAACTTTATTTTTTTTAGAGATGAAGTGGAAATTGTCCAAAGAACGACAAATGGTGAGACTATACCAAAATCACGAAAGTATTTCTTCTAATTCCAATTTCATCAACTTTAGGGAAAAGATCTTGAAAACCAAAAATGTTGTCCTAGTGCTCTTATATATGATGAATCAGATGGTACCTTAGATCGTCACAAATTTATGGCTTTGTGATTGTTGGATTTTCCATAGCCATGTTCTCTACCACTCTCCATCAGAACATGATAGTTAGATTTCTCTTCCATATCCATATTTTCACCTATGTGGAAACCTAGTTATTAGTTTATTTGGGTAACCGTTACGTTTTATAATTTTGTTTTTAATGATTGGTTTTGGTATTCCTTTTTACGATGTGGGTTTCTATTAAAGAAACTTTCGAATAGTAAACCATTTATAACCCCGATGAATTTCGAGGGTGAAATTCATTTTAAGGGGGGTAGAATGTAACACCTCGAGATTTTATGAAAAATATTCTTTTAATTTCATTAATATCTTCTGTTGTATGCTACACCAATATTACCTTGCGCTATACGCAACACCGTATTAGCTTGCAGTATACGCAACACTATTCTTGGATCGTGTTACACACAATTTTGATAATAGTTATTCTATGCATCATTGAGTATATATATATATATTAAATGTATAAATGAAATATGTCGGATTATGTTATACAAAACAAAGAAGGATTCTTGCATAGCACACAACCCTGACTTGGCTTGCATTACATGCAATCGCGACCTTCCTCGATAGCGTGTGTTGTACGCAATACCGGGTTTTACTAAACAACGATATATTATTATAATATTATTATGAACTAGACGTTATGAATAGTATTAACTAAATTTTGAATCTTATAACATTATTATTCATCTTGCATATTTTCTAAAACACTGTATAAGAACAAAATAAATTTTTCGGGTAAAATAAGTATTTTTCAAAAAATGCAGTTTTGTCGCCTTTTGATGGAGCACCCACATTAAATCTAGGTTTTGACATGTTTATAAGTTCAATTTGACAAAATAAAATTCTCATTTGGAATCACGAAATAAAAATTTACTTTGGATAAATTTTCATATCATTCTGGTAACTTTCATATTTTGATGAATAGTAAAAACACGCTACATTTTAATTAAAAACAACTATTTTCATCGCAATAATTTATATGGAAATATTATAATATTTAATGGTTTTAAAGTATAAATAGAATATATTTTTACTATTTAATATAATGTATGTCATTATCATTGATTCTACCTTGAATTCATAGGATAAATCAATTCAATCTTTTGCAATGTTTTAAAGAAAAACCCGTTTTCTTTCGACAACGAGATTAATTTTAATTTAATTTATGCAACTTTTGTGTATTGAATTTTGAAAAATGGATTCCATATTTGAAATCAGTGGATCCAAATTATGTTAATAAGCTACTTTTAATTTCTGGGAATTATGAATAGTTACTACGGTAAATTTTATTTACCATAGTTAAAGGTAAATTGGGTAATTAAGGGTAAATATAATATTATAAAATTACCCTAACACATGTAAAAATCCTATTGGATGACTAAAAGTAGACCCATATCACCTAATGGTTGGATTAGATTCATTTAATGGACTTTTTTCCATGAAAATAATTTACTTATTATTAAAACCAAAGAATGTGACAACATGTCACTTTCTTAAATTTTATAAGTATAATAATTTTAGTTTAGTGATACACTTCATGAAACTTCAAAAATGAATATTCTCCAGAAAGCTAATACAATTATCTACATCATAGGAATTTATTTATAATTTTTATGGATTAAATAATTATCATGTATTATGACACAAAGATGATACAGTAATTGTCTTATTAATGAAATATTGACATAATTGATGTTATAAATACCCAAATAAATGTAATATAAGCCTTTTTATGAATTAAACTAATTTTATAGGTTAATATGACATGTTAGTATTGATTTACGTAACTTTTTTGAGCTAATCATTCTGTTATGATTTTCACAAAAATCAATTACTAAATAGTTTCAAATTTGACATAAAATAGTTTTTAAAACAAATATTATATTATTAATTGTTATTTTATTCCTATAAATATAAGGTTCAGCCAAATGACTTATATAAGGTTATTTAAATTAATAATAAACAACTTCGGGTTCGTTTGGCTTCTTATAGTATGTTTATTAACCTTATAGTATAAGAACACAAGAAGACACGGTAAAAGTAAAATTATTTAACTTAATGTTAAATCTAAATGATAAGGTTACAATAGGAACCTAAACTTGTCTAAATTCTATTGGATAATATAATTTCGATTCATCCCCACCTTAGCTTCAAAATAAATCAATTTGGAGCTATTTAAAACCGAATTTGACTTTATAATAAAATAATAGTTTTAGTTATTCCAAAAGTACCCCTCTCCTCCCTTATAAAAGGGAACCTCCTCCTCCCTCTTCCTCACACCAATTTTAGCCTTCAAGCTCTGACAACCCCTGCCAATTTCTCCTCTCCACTTCCCTAGAAACATCCTATAGGTTCTGGTCTTCTTCAAAGACCTATTTTAGTACCCTAAAAGGATGTCTCAAAGAATCACTTCAAAGAAGAGGTAATGTCTGTTACCGATTCTTTCATCTTTATTTCTTCTTCCACTTATTCTTCATTAGTTGTTTAATTATTAAGTAATAACATAAGTATCACTCATATACTGAAATGTTATTATAATTATGAAACAACCCAATTTCACCATCTATCCATCCTACGGAAAAAGAAATCACCGCGCAAGCGTACATACGGAATATCGTCTCCACGTCGTGGTGTAATCTATTTTCCACCACCACCTTACTTGGATGGGTATAATGGTGTAAATAATGACTATATATGACTATTAAAAAGTGATATTGATTCTGAAATAGTATACATACACTCCAATACAATTCCATGATCATGGGAACGATATCATCGCTCGTGCGTACGTACGGAATACTGTCTCCACGATGTGATGTGATTCGTTCTACATGATCTTCATTGCATAATGATTATATAAATGAATTGAATGAATGAATATGATATATATTACAATAATACCATTCTGAAAATGAGGTATCTATAACCTAAAGAGAAGAATAAGAATTTATTCGATAAACACGCATAAGAACAAAAAAGTAATAAACACCCGAATAACAAGTAGTAATGAAATATTACTAATAATAAACTAAGAATATTACAATATATGATATAATAACAATAAGTATGATTCTGGAATAAGTCAATAACATTATTTAAATCATTATACAGGAGGTTTGGACACTTACGAAGCAAATCGGACCTAAGGTAAGGGAAATATCACAATCTCATTTTTATCCGAGATTGTTTATACTTTAGTATTTATTGGGGTGTATTTTATCATCAAAATCCATGTTTCCTCAATATATAATATTATTTACATCCACCTACAATTGTTTAAATACAATTTTACCCATCGGAGAGTTTTTAGTAAAGGATATAAAAGGAATCTTTTGTCGTTTTTCATACGGTGTACTTTTTGACTTTTCCGACAAAAGTACGAAGAATGTTTTTTTTACTTATACGACATGAATGGATATTTAAAAAATTATTTCCAAGAAGCTTACTTTACAAGTTTTCAAGTTTATTTTTAATCAAATGCTTTATTTTAAAATTTTATGACATGTTAAAAAAAGGAAAATGTTTTTTTAATTTGAAAGGATATTTTCCTCAAGAATGGAGTTCAAGTGTTTTATCAAAATTAATTTCCATCTAAGATAATATAGGGTTCTTTTTATTTCCCTATTATTACATTGATTTGATTATGTTGTGATGGAATTAATTTTATGAATTCCATTATCTTATATGAATTGTTTGATTATGTCATGATGTTTAAGATTCCCATTTTTATTACATGGGTTATGCTATGATGTATGGTTTATGATTTTGTGGCACACATAAGAATGGTATCATTATGAGATGGGTGGGACCTATATCTCCCTCCAATGGATTCGGTAAAGATTTTATATCTCATGAGATAGACATGGCTTGAACGATAGGTTATACTGGTTCATTGAAACATGACTGATACGAGGAGTGAACTCAGTTCAGAAAGGGACATTTTCAACTAAGATAGTCTTGGTAATGAGTCTTGACTAATAAGAAATGATTCTCTATGATTATGTGTGTATGCCAAAAAGTTTCATGTTTTATGTTATGATTATTGGGATTACATTTCACTACTATGATTTATCCCATGTTATGAAATTATGATCTCTTTTGGAGGTTAAGATTTCCAAAAATATATGTTCTTATGAATATGACGTGATTGATATTTATTTTGTTTACCCTTACTGAGAATTTGAGCTCACCCTTTTATTTTTCCTTTTCTCCAGGACATAAAGAAAGGATTTAGGTTTAAAAAAAAGAAGATCATTATGGGAGATATAGAAGATCTTTCACCACGATTAGAAGATTATATTCCGAGTTTCCAAAGACACTAAACTATTACGGTCCTTGTGTGTGTGTTTTTGTTATGTACTAATTATTCTGCAAAAGTAATGTAATGTCCATGTACGTTAATCTTCAGGTCTCTACAATGTACATGGACCGATGCCTGGGATAGTACCTTCGGTTAGTGTGCCGGCTATATCACTACTTGTTGGTCAGTAGTTATAACCACTGGTACCGGTAGATGACACATATAGTCTTAGTACCATACATGTGTTTTCATCATCAAATACCCCTCAAGTTCCAAGGTGATCCCGACTCACAGGAAGCTGAGGAATGGCTTGAGGAGGTGGCTGAGATTTCTCAAGGTCTTATATAGAATCGGCCGGATGACATGTCGGTAGCTGAGTATTCATCAAGGCGTACCGATCGTTTCAATGTACTTGATGACTACGATAAGATCAGTGCTTTAGAGCTCGCACCTTAGAGCGAGGTGTTTTTAAAGGACAGATGAATCTGCAGAGCAGCAGACATGGAAGCAGAGTTAGGGGAGCAGCATGTGGTGGGGTACATTTCGATATGTTACAACCACACGCCTTTGTATTCCCCTCCATGCTCAGAGAGCTGGAGGGAAGGGGAAGAGAGTAGCTGTATACGGTCAAGGAGTGCGACCTAATGGCTCTAGGGATGATTCGAGGTACGTTCTGTGTCTAATACTAGCTTCCGTAATAACAGATATTGATACGAATCATTCCTTCCTTCCATGAATCTTGTCCCAAACCTGGATTTTACGGTTAATCCATTGACCTAACCCTCACGTCTGGAGATACATTTAGGAGGAGACTCGATAATAACGCTTATGCCGATGGTGTGATCTGACCCTTGAGGAGAGAGTTTCTGTTGGAACATCTTTGTGGAAGCGTCGAGGACATAAAAGGTTAGTTTGGATATGGACTGTGCAACCATAGTTCATACACAGATTGACTATACTTGGAAAAAGGTTGTGGTTTATCTACAATATTGGGATGGGGTTTTCCCTTGGTTAGCGAAAAGGGAAACCCAAGCAGCATTGGATAAACTCATGCATTGGAGGGTGTGGATGATCACACTTGAGTCAATCAACATTACCCTCGTGGTGATAGGAGTTTTTAGTTTTCAATTTCAAACAGGAAATAGAGGCCTTTAGAGTTCGAGGATGGCGACAATGTATTTATACGGGTCTCACCATGATGAGGCCTATGGAGATGTGGCTGAGGCGGCATGTTATCTTCGAGGTTCAACGGACCTTTTCAAGTCCTCGGTAGGGTAGGCGAGGTGGTTTACTGCTTGGTCTTTCCACCACAGGTGCACCGGGTGCACGACGTATTCCACATATCTCAATTGAGAAGACACGTGCACAAATCATCCCACATCATCGACCACGGAGAGCTAGATTTAAATGATGGGGAAAATTTCACAGAGGTTCCTGTATAGATTGAGGATCGACTGGATCAGGTCCTATGAGGACGGTCGATTCCTTTGGTGTACTTTTGCTGGCAGCACGGGAACCTCAAGGAGAGCACATATGAGCGGCAGGCTCAGACTCATACTCGATACCTCTTTTGTTTTTTCTAGTGTGGGTTGATGCTTTACAGGTATGTAAATCCTTGAGGTGGCAGTAATATAATGACCCAGAATTTTCAAGGAAATTTTTTTCATAATTATAAGAAATTTTACAAGTCTGTATCTTCTCACGACACTTGATTTTGAGGCCTGGTGTGCCCAGAAGCAATTTCTTAAGTTTTATTCAGGTACGTTCAATAAACGTACGTGCAGGTTTTTCTATCTTTTTTACTGGTGCTCAGAATTGAAATCTGAGGGCACCGATGAACTCGCAGCGTGTGTAATTGCTTAAGGGGACCTTTACCACAGTTGCATTTTTTGCGGGTTGAAAGTTAAAATTTGGGGATTAGTTAAAAGGGTAAATAAAATTATTTAGAACAGTTTTATACACCATGGTGGTTAAATCCTAAATGGGGAAGTTAATGGTGGGGCCCACCGCACATAACTTCCCATGTTTGGATATTTGTAAGGTGGGGCCCACAGGAGCCCCACCCTTTCATCTCCTATGAAACCCCCCTTAAACTACCTTGCATTTATTGTGACAACCATTCTCTTTATTAAGTTTGTTAAACTCTCCACCTTCCACCCAATTAGATTACCATCAAATTATAATTAATTAAGGGGATTGTCCAATTAGTTAATTGTAGTGTATGATTCTTAAATCAATTGTTGTGAGAATAAAATAATTCGAAGAGATATTATTTTAGTTGTGCAATTGTGGTGTTGGAGAAAACTGGGGAATCCTCTGGAGATAGAGATAAAGAATGTGTTCTTATCTTCGATGAAGAATGCCTCCAACGAAGAACGATGACGTTCGTCGTGATTCCATATACCGCGACGTTCGTCTTTCATGGATTGATGACGTGCGACGTCTTTGCGTGGTAGTGGAATATTGTATATTTCTCTTTTATGTGGTTTGTACCCTCGATCTTGAGCATTTATTTGTAGGATTTATCTATGAGGATTCCTTACACCAATTTAAATTTCTCATGATGAATGTGAATTAAATTAATTAATTCGTGGATCGATAAAAAATTTATTGAAATAATTTTCTTCTTATTTATCTTGAATTTGAAATTCATGAAGCATGATAAATATTTAATTTCCAATTCCCCATGTTCTTGATTCTCAAAAACAATGGCAAAACTAACATGGCTATCGATATGCACATCGACCGTGATCTTTCCTTATTCATTGTCTGTGCAATCTTTGCGTGTTCTTCATCCCCAAATAATTAAGTGTGTTGGAAACGCAACATTTCCTTTAGTGTGATATATGGATGCAAAGATCTCGACCCAAGGATCATGGATATGCGTTCATATCTTTTTTCCGAGTTAAATCGAAGTTGGAATAGAGTTCGTAAGGATATCGTGGTGCGAGTAGGGCGGTCTGGATGAGCAAAGTTGGCAGGACGAGGTGGAATCCATCGATGCAGCATGTTGGAGTCACTATTTTTGTGGGAGAAGATGCTAATTAGAGAGAGGATGACATATCAAAAGTTGATAAATAATAAAAGAAATAAAAAAGGGGTATTCAAAGTGGGGGGCGTGGTTGGCTTGGAGTCAAAGCAAGGGAGGCAGATTTATTTTGGTGGTGCGTGGATTTGAGGTGTGAGAATTTAAAGAATTAAATTAAATTAAAAATAATAATATAATAATAATGTTATTATTATTATTTGCATTGGGAAAACCATATTTTGACGATATCTTCTTCATGCGACCTCAGTTTCAAAAACTGTCAGTGGCAGTGCGACCCAGATTCTGAGATGGACATTCCGAGTCTAATATTATATGTCTTTTTAAGGTTTTTGAATCTGGTACCTGAAGCACTCTGAAAATAATAGATTTAATATTATTAATAAATCTTCGACCTACCATAACTCATGTGAGTGACGTCCAATTGGATTTCCATCAGTGGCGATGTAATACTGTAATTAATACGGTCTATTCAAGTCTAATGTTGGGTACTAAATTCTGGTTCATGGGTCGGGTACACGAAACACCGAATAATAATATAATTATTTTTATTACGGGATCTTGTATCTGACAAATCTCTCTCATACGGTGTCAGAATGAAAAACCATCTGCGATATTGTGAACCAGAAATTAAGATGAATGTTTCGAGACAAGTTTCATATATTTATGTTGAGGTCGAGGCGTAGGCCCCATGAGGCCCGGTTCGCCCGTGATGCGGTGAAATGAAACTTTTTCACCGGCTATCTGTTTCTGACCAATGGGTAGTCTATATCGTGTGTTTTTTTGTATGGATCACAATGGTGTGACCAGTTTGGTTAACCAGTGTCATTTGATGTACGACCGGGTTAGATCAAACATGAATCCAATCGGGCCCTCGGTAATAAAACCCTTATGACTTAAGGACCAAATGTCCGACTGACGTGTCGTCAATTACATTGGATTAATTATGATGAGATGGTTCTTTTGGAATACTCCACTTGGGGTTTGGACGTAGTTGGAGTACGGTCGGGATGGTTTAGCTTAGAAGCCAACCGGGCCCCTGGAACAGAAATGTTAATAACTCAGAGACCAGGCGTCCTTTTGACGCGCCGTTTGTTGCGTTGAGACCCCGATGACATGGCGGTCCTTTGAGATACTTACACATGAGACTTTGTGACACTTGGTGTATCGACCTGTAGATTGTGTAGCAGACCCTCCTAGAGATGATAGTATAGAGTGCAGATACCTAGTAGCAGTGGACCTGACGACTGCTTGACTGATTCGACTCAGGGTGATTTGATTAGCCTAGTGGACAGAGCACCCGGTATTTGGTGGCAGACCCATGGCAGACAGAGCGCCTGGTAATTGGAAGCAGTCTCGCGATACATGATAGGAAGAGTACCTCTGCCGGCTATTAGAGGGAGTGCCCGGTATTTGGCGGAAGACCCATAGCGGACGGAGCGCCCGATATTTGGCAGCAGACCCACGATACATGACAGGAGGAGTACCTCAACATTCTAAGAATAGTGAGTAGCACCTCGTAGTCATGACAGGGACACTGTACTCAACATAGGAGGAGTTCTCCAATAGCTGTGGTTTCGACATCGTGAATAAAAATCCTGGTTTGAGCTGAGTCAATGACCACTGTGTTTTCCTCATGATTGATAAAGATTACTTGATAACATAGATATGTGTATGGGAATATACCTAAGTTTGGGTTATCTGTTGAGATATTTATTTGTGTATTATCCTTGTTGATTTTCTTGATACCATGAGGGTCTCGGGGTCCCTACTAAGTATCGTTATACTCACCCCTGCAGGGGTTGTGTCCGCACATCGTTGTGTTGGTTGCAGACGACGGACAACACTGATCGTGGTTGAGGCTGGTAGAACTGGACGGTACCTAGAGGTGGACACTCTGCATGACAACACATGGAGAAGACCGATAGACGTACAGTGCTGAGGAGGACATCTGTACCTACCCTTCAGGTAGGAATGCGGAGGAAAATCCAAGAGATGCTTTACCATTCAGTTGTTGTACTTTCTTTCAGTTGTAGTTGTACCTTTCCATAGGGCTTGTATTTCTAGCCCCTTTTAACATTCATCACACTTGTTACTACTTTACATAGTGTTTTCTTCCGCTTTTAATCTGGTTTTGTGTGTGTTTATCTTTTATAAAGGCAATGCCTTCCCAATTATAGGGATTTACGCCTTTGGTGCTAGTCGCCAGCCTCTTGCCTATAGAAGGCGGGCTTGGGGTAGTTAGGACACGGGCCCTGGGGGACGATTCGTGACATACACAGTGGGTCGGTCCACCCAGCACGGTCAGGCCGGCCCCTGCGGGCTGGGTTGGTCTAACCGGGTCGGACCAGAACCGAGCCAACATCGATCTTTTTGATCTAACAACCCTAACTTTGGCACTAGATATCCAATTGATAAACCGCCAGGGGCGCTGGAAACCTTAGAGAAAGACGGTACCATTGAGTATACCCCACTGGATATCTGGATAAATTTTGAGTATGGTTGTGTTGGATCGAGCACGAATCCAACCGGGCCCTTGAGACTAAAACGCTAAATACTCACAGACCGGGCATCTGATTGATGCACCATATGTTATTTTGAGACCCCTATTGTGTGGAGGTCCTTTGAGATACATCTTTGTGAGACTTCATGGTAGTTGGAGTATCAACCAGTGGATTGTGGAGCAGACCCTCACGGAGAAAAGAGAGAATAGTACGGGAACCATGATGCTGGCTGTTACGTGAAGAATGAATAGTGATCCTATGTGGGTTAGCCCCTAGCAATCCTGTGTGGGTCAGCACTGAGAAATCATGTGTGGCTCAGCACTGAGTGATCCTGTGTGGGTCAGCATTGAACGATCCTGTGTGGGTTAGCAACTAGTGATCCTCTGTCAGTCAGCACCAAGTGATCCTGTATGGGTCAGCAGTAGAGCCTCTTAACAAAGTAAGATTAAGTTGTAGTTACATCTAATCATCTCTACTACTTTACTTAAGTTATACCTGGTGTGAGCTGAGTTAGTACCTGAGCGGTACTTTCCTTTATGGTAATACCTTGTTGGTATTCTTATATGTGGCGTACCTATGTTGTACTTACCTTTGTGGTATTCCATCCTTTGTGAAACAGTTGATCTTTGGGCTCTGAGTTAGACTCTGTGTTTTCCTCAGGATTTAGAGGGGTATAATTGATAACTTAAGTATATATATGATCATATACCTATGTAGGGTTGTCAGTTGATTTCATGCCTTGTGGTTTATCCTTGGTGGATTTTGTGAGACCTTGAGGGTCTCAGGGTCCCTACTGAGTATCGTTATACGCACCCCTGCACGGGCTATGCCCGCACCCTTGTTGTGTTCTTGGTTGTCTGTGTTATAGGTTATAAAGGTAATTCCTTTCCAGGTTTAGGGAATATGCCTTTGGTGCTAGTCGTGTAACATCCCATGTAAATAATGAATAAAACATTTTAATATTTATTAATATTTATGAATTAAATATTAATTTTACTTTAAAAGGGTTGCTATGTTCGATAGCGTACCCGATACGCAACAAAGTGTTTCATTGAAATCTTTCGTTGCACACTAGTAATAAAATAATATTATTTTAAATGGTAGTTAACACATAACCGTTGTATTGGAGGGAATGGATAGAAATAACTAAAATATGATTATATATGTTTTTTAAATTTTTTTAATTTTATCTGATAAAAGATAAATGATTAAAATACGGAAAGAATTCAATTTTAGGCGTATATGCCCTAGTTTTCACTAAAGGTCCACTTATCGCCTTTGGATGGCGAACTGTCATTAAATACAGTTTTTTTTCACTATTATACTTTCTATTGGACCAAATAATATTCTTCTTTATAATCAGGACATCAAAATTTACTTTGTGTAAATTTTCTGTATTTTTCTGATAAAGATCATTTTTTAATGAATAATGTAAATTGTTGTATTTTAATTCAAAACCTCTTTTTAATATAATTTATTTATATGATTAGATTATATTTTGAATTGTTTTTATAGTGAAATTAGAATATATTTTTACCATTAAATCCAATAGTGGTCATTGGAATTAATTTCAATTTGAAATCTGACTTAAACTAGTGTCAATCTTTTGATACTTATTGTTTCATAAAAAAACGCTATTTGCTCTGACAGCGGGAATTAATTATTAAATTAATTAATGAAACTTATATGTTTTGAATTTTTTTAAAATGGACTTCATTTTTGAAATCAGAATATCAAATACAGCTTAGGGTAAATTTTTGGTATTTTTCTGAAAAACTTCAACTTTTGATGAATAGTGAAACCACTAAGTGGTACTTAAAAAACTGATTTTTTGTTTAAATGAAATTTTACCACCTTTGTGTTTTGAATTCCAAAAATCCGACATACATGTTTTTAATTAAGAATTAAAATGTGGTTCAAGTGGATTAAATTAATTTTTTGGTGAATGGTAACTTATTAAGTTTTTAATCACGATTAGAGGTAATTAGTGTAATTTAAGTTAAAAATAATGATGTAATAATATGAAATGATCTTGAAACATGTCCTAACATCATTGGATGTGTCATGGCCGACCAAGAAAATCCATGGGTCAACTTGGGGACCCCATTAAGCCACTATGTTTGGAAAATGACATTAATAACTTTTTATTTAAAGTTAAATTAAAAATGCCACAAACAAGAGTTGTTTTACTAAAAAAAATTTACATGGGGTTATACAAATCAGATTTTTTACTATAAACAGTCATTGGAAATTTGAAACGATTTCCTACATCATAGTAGTTTTTTTATAATTTTTAGACATTAAATAAATTAAATTATATATGACACCATGATGATGCAGCGATTACCTCATTATTTAACGATTTAAATAAAATGGAAAGATAATGTAAAATCTAAGACCGACACATGTCAAAAACCTATTGAATGGGTGGATTTAAAACCATTATCACCTTATAATCTAAACACATCAATGTGGTACCATTAAAATCCTAAACGCATTCTATAATAAAGTAACATTTCAGTACATTCCAAGAGTGCCCCTCCTCCCCTCTTATAAAAGGCCCCCACCTATACCACTTTACCCAAACATCCAAAGACTTTGGCTCGGCCAAACCCTGCCCATTTTGTCTCTCCACATCCCTATATTACTCCTTGAAGCCTCACATTGGGCATAAGTCTTCCCAAGGAAGTCTTTGAGCTCAAATCTAAAAGAGTTACCCGATTTTAAGGTGATGTCTTCACTTGTGTTATTTTGTTTTATTTTGCTTCTCCAACCCACTAAACTATTTTTATTCATTTCTTTTGTAGAAAATCCAGTATATTAAATATACTAGGATGTTGGTATAAGAATATTTCGAGCTATACTTACACACATCTACATATAATGGTTAAAGAACATATTGTTTCTGTGGTTAGCGAATTTCTACCTCACGAAACGATGATTGTTAAATCTTCTTTTAAACACCTTTAATGGTGGCCATTAAGATGCAACTCTATTTATATATGATATATATTATTTTTATGTTTTCCTTATGCTTATTTATTTTTCATTTGTGGTATACCTTTATGGTTTCCATTGTGGGTAAACACGATAATTTCATTTTATGAAGTGCGGACTACCGCCCCCTCAAAGTGATGTGATTCATTAATGCCATATGTGGGACTTATAAATGATGGATTTAAAGTTATTATATATGATGTTATAATGGAATTATAATATACCTTCATATAATTATTATTTATTTCAATTAAAGTATGAGATATAAATGAAAGTAGCGTTCATGCGTACGTACGGCTTACCGTCTCCATGAATGGTGCATTTCATTTCTTATCCCCAAATGTAATGTACTATTATAAGTACATGTATATAATGGATATATATGATGAATGATACATCTAAATGATGAATATAATCCTTGAATTAAAATATACATACCTATCATTTAGTTTTAATTCCATTAATATGACAAAGAAATGAAAATAGCGTTCATGCGTACGTACGGCTTACCGTCTACATGAATGGTGAATTTCATTTCTTACCTCTAAATGATTATGTAATATTTTAAATACATGTATATACTGGATATATATGATATATATGATATCCAAATCAGGAATTTCATTCTGAATATAAAGAACCTTTGACCACACGAACAACATGTAATTGTAAGAAGTCCACTTTCGACTTAAGAACCAAATATCGACAAAACAAACATTATTAACTTAAATGATTACATAATGTTTATAACATGGAAATAAGTGATATAAAAGGAATAATTAACTTGAAAAAGGTTCTTAAGAAAATATAAATTAACTCATGTTTATTATTTAGGACGTTAAAGAACGATTGAGTCAAGTCGGAACCGAGGTAAGGGACTTCGTCTCAATCTCCTTTCATTGAGGAATATTTTGTTTTATACACAACTTTATTTTATACGGTGTATAAACCCCTTTTACTTTTACTTTTATATAAAATGAATCTTTTTTATGAATCATTTTATAAAATGAAAAAAAGGAATGTTTCTTTTAACGTACGCGGTGACAACGACATTTTCCACCACCGCGAGTATTATTTGGTCTTTGGCTTCCTGAACAAGCCATAATGTTTTTTTTAAAATAAAATAAATACCATATAATCTTTTATCTATTTTGGTATTGAAAATGGTTTTTTATAATGGATTTGTTATGTCAATATATTTAAGTGATATATTGTGATCAAAGTGTGGAAATGTTTTCTTTCCATTATATTTTTTTAATGTCTTATGATTTTTATAATGGTACTTGGACATTTGACGGGTGGTTACGTGATAAACCATATGACGGGTGGTGCCGTGAATACCAGGATGGGTGGTTACGTTATAACCTCCAATGCATTGGGTATGGAAGTTGGCCGTATGGCTATTCCATTAAGTATGTATGGAAGTTGGCCGAATGGCTATTCTATTAAGTGATATGTGTGGAAGTCAACCGTATGGTTATTCCACTTAAGTATGTTTATGTCCCAAGTTACCTTTATATGTTATGTGTTCTTTATAAGGGTTTTACAGTAATCCTTTGGTTACAAAAGGGTATGTAATGATATTTTATTCAGTGAAGAGTTTTTACTACTTCATGAAGGTGAAGGTATTACTTTGATAAAGTATACATGGTTTACTTGATGTTTGAAAAACTAACAGTTTTCATTCTTTGTGTATCCCTTACTGAGCTTTTTATGCTCACCCCAAGTTTTTTTTGAAATGTTTTTCACAGGACATAATGCTGAATGGGGTCAAGGATGGGATCAAGGGAAAGTCATGCTATATAAAACATAGAACTAGACATGTTTCTTTTTAAGTGTTTTTTTATTCTATGGAAACTTAGTAGAAGTGTATACTTAGTAACCTTTTGAGATGTAATAGTTATTTCCTAATTCTCTAAAACTCTAAACCTGAAAAGATCCTCAATGTTAATTATTCATTTATTTCAATATTAAGAGATGTTTAAGGGCGGGGCCTTATAGTTGGTATCAGAGGTTGGTTTAGACAACTTTTGCAGTTAGAAAAATTTTAAATTATAAGTTAATTTATGGTATGACTGAAATGGTATAGCATTTAAAGATTACCATGTTGGTTCACCTAAGATATTTCGGGGTTCAGAATGGTTTTCCGCAGAGGAAACAATGAAGCTATGTTAGGATGACATCAAGAGGAAGACAACCTTCCAAATCAGCAACCTGAGATTGTCGGAATCGGAACTGAACAGTTTGTTGCAGTGATGGAACAGTTGACTCATGCTATAAATGGTGGTGGTATCCATGCACAAGATCACCCAGATCAACCGCCGAAGAACATGTCAGTGGTGGAACATTTCATGAGGCAACATCCCCCATCATTCAGAGGATCATCTGACCCCGTGCAAGCTGAAGGGAGGATTAAAGCATTGGAGATGATTTTTGATGTCATGGGGTGTTTAGAACATCAAAAGGTTAGTCTTTCTGTTTACCGTTTTGAAGGTGAAGCTGATCAGTGGTGGTCGATGGTGAAAAATATCAATGATAGTGATGATATTGAAAATCTTCACTGGGAATAATTCAAAGGTATGTTTCTTGAGAAATATTTTCCTAAGGTGGTTCGTCTTAGGATGGAAAAACAGTTCCTAGAATTTAGGGAGGAGGATGATTCAATGGCTGGTTATGAAGAAAAGTTCACTCGATTGTCAAGGTATGCTCCAAACTTCATACAATATCTTGATAGTAAAATAAACCATTTATACTCAGGGTTAATGCCAAATTATCAAAGGGCATTAACTTCTCATGAGTTCAAAAGTTATGAAAAACTTGTTCGATGTGCGGAGAAGGTGGAAATGGAGTCTGCTGATGATCAGGTGGTCTATGACAAATAACAGAATAAGAGGTCCAGTTGGCAGGCAAAGGAGAAAAATTCATCAAAGAAGCAAGGAGGTAAGAAAACCAAATATCCATCTTGTGAGAAGTGTGGTAAAATGCATCCTGGAGAATGTTTATCCAAGTTTGGTAAGTGCTTTCGGTGTGGTAAGTCTAGTCATATTGCTCGTAACTGTAAGGAAGATGATCAAGCAGGCAATGAAAATCCAGCGGTAAGATTTTCTAAGTGTAATGAAATGGGTCATTATGTAAATGAGTGTCTAGCGAAGAACTCGACTGGGGGAAAGTAGCCAGACTACAAGCAGAAAGGGGTGGTGAAATCCTTTGCAACAACTTCAGCAGATGTTGGGCCATCGAATGAAGTAGTATCAGGTACACTGTTTTTTTTTTCAGATTATGCCAATGTGTTGTTTGATTCAGGGTCTACACATTCTTTCATTTCAGAGAAGTTTTCTGGTAAATTGGAAATTCTATCTCAATATATGAACACTGAACTTATGGTAAAAACACCCGGAGGGAACGTTGAGACAAAAAGGAATTATAAGAACCTTCATATCCTTGTGTGTGGAAATAATCTACCAGAAAACCTTATTGTTTTTCCTCTAGTAGAGTTTGATGTTATTTTGGGCATGGATTGGCTTTCTGTTTATCATGCTAAGATTGATTGTAGAGCTAAAATGGTTTCTTTTCAGAAATATTATCAGTTTGTGTACAAGAATGAACCCTTGATTTTGATAACATACCAGGAAGTTGAGAAACTAGTAAAAGATGGAAATGAATGTTACCTTGCACATATTGTTGAAAATAAAGGTACTATACATATTAATGATGTGCCAGTGGTAAATGTGTATCTTGATGTTTTCCTGATGAGTTGTCTGGTATTATTCATGATCGGGAAGTTGAATTTACTGTTGACTTAGTTCCTGATTCTAATCCAATTTCAAAACCTCCTTATTGAATGGCTCAATTTGAACTTTTAGAGTTAAAGAAACAATTGCTGCATTTATTAGATAAAGGTTTCATTCGACCTAGCACATAACCATGGGGTGCTCCGGTCTTGGTTGTTAAAAAGAAAGATGGCTCAATGAGAATTTTCATTGATTATAGAGCCTTGAATAATATTACTGTTAAGAACAAGTATCCTTTGCCTCATATCGATGATTTGTTTGATCAGCTCAAGGGAGCTCATTATTTTTCGAAGATTGACTTGAGGTCGGGTTACAATCAGTTGAAAGTAAAAGAAGCCAACGTTTCGGAGACTGCATTCCATACTAGATATGGCCATTATGAATTTTTAGTTATGCCATTTGGGTTAACCAATGCACTTGCTGTATTCATGGACCTTATGAATAGAAATTTCTATTGAGTTCTTGGATAAGTTTGTCGTTGTTTTCATCAATGATATTTTTGTGTTTTCAAAAAGTAAAGAGGATCATGAAAGTAATTTAAGGGTTATCTTGAAAACCTTAAAAGAATAGAAACTATATGGAAAATTCAGCAAGTGTCAGTTTTCGTTACAACAAATTTATTTCCTGGGTCACATTGTTTCAAAATATGGCATAACTGTTGATCCTGCTAAAACAAAAGTTGTTGAAGAATGGCCAAGACCCACAAATGAAACTGAGATCCATAGTTTTCTTGGTTTGGCAGGTTACTACCGAAGGTTTTGTGAAAAATTTTCATAGGTATCTAGTCCAATGACTACGATAACTCGTAAGGGTGTTAAGTTCATCCGGACAAAATAATGAGATGATTGTTTTCAGGAGTTGAAATGAAGATTGGTGAATGCTCCAGTTTTGGAACTTCCTTCCAGGAATGGTGAGTTTGTTATATACAGTAATGCTTCGTTGAAGGGACTTGGCTGTGTCCTCAGGCAGAATGATCAGGTAATTGATTATGCTTCATGTCAGTAGAAAACTCATGAGGTAAATTACCCTACACATGATTTGGAATTAGCTGCTGTTGTTTTTGCTTTAAAAATTTGAAGGCATCATTTGTATGGAGTAAAGTGTGAAATATATACTGATCACAAAAGTTTAAAGTATATATTCACTTAGAAATAATTGAACATGAGACAGAGGAGATGGATGGAATTAATCAAGGATTATGATTGTACAATTAATTACCATCTGGGAAAAGCAAATAAAGTGGCTGATGCTTTGAGTCAAAAAAGTAATGCTTCATTAACCATGCTACGTTTGGAACAAGATCCTTTGGTTTTTGATTTGATGAAATTTGGCATAGAAGCTGTTGGTGCATGATGTTATTCTGTTTTGTTTCAGGTATCAGTGAGATCGTCCCTATCAGACAGAATTAAGAAAGCACAGAGGGAAGACAGTGAGTTTTAGAAAAAGGTAGAGCTGGTTCAGAAGGGTAAGTTGCCTGAATTCAACATTGATAATGATTGTGTTTTGAGGTTTGGGAAGAGATTATGTGTCCCAAGTGATTCACAGTAGAAGAATGAGTTGTTATGTGTGGCTCATAGTTCCCCATTTTAAGTTCATCCTAGCAGTACTAAGATGTACAGGGATCTGCGGGAGTATTACTGGTGGGATGGAATGAAAAGAGATATTACTGATTTTACTGTGAAGTTTTTGACTTGTCAGCAGGTTAAAGCAGAGCGGATGTTACCAAAAGGGATGCTTCATCCTTTACCAGTGCTAGAGTGTAAATGGGAGAATATATCCATGGACTTCATTATGGGATTGCATAAGGAACCTCGAGGTAATAATGCAATATGGGTTATTGTTGATCACTTGACTAAATCTGTTCATTTCCTTGCCATACGAGATAATGTTTCCCTAGATCAACTTTCCCATTTGTATCTAAAAGAGATAGTCAGGTTACATGGATTTATTATCTCCATTGTATCTGACTGTGATCCCAGGTTTACTTCTAACTTTTGGAAAGGCCTTCAGAAGTCATTGGGTACTGAATTAAATTTTAGTACAACTTTTCATCTGCAATCAGATGGTCAGTCAGAACGAACAATTCAGACCATGGAGGATATGCTACGAGCTAGTTTGATGGATTATTAGGGAAGTTGGTACTAAAATCTTTCTTTGGTTTAGTTTTCTTATAATAACAGTTTTCATTCCAGTATACAGATGGAAACATTTGAGGCATTATATGGGAAGCGATGTCGAACTCCAGCATTTTCGGATGAAGTGGGTGAATGGAAGCTGATGGGACCAGAATTGGTAGAAGAGATGGCAGAAAAAGTTCAGTTGATTCAGAAACACATGATAACAGCTCAGAGTAGGCAGAAGAGTTACGCGGATAACCGGAGGAAGGATCTATCTTTCAACGTAGGTGATCATGTTTTTCTCAAGGTTTCTCCATGGAAAAGTGTGATCAGATTTGGTAAGAAAGGAAATCTGAGTCCAAGGTTTATTGGACCATGTAAAATTCTGGAGAAATTTGGATCAGTTGCTTACCGAGTGGCTTTACCTCCGAGTTTATCTCAGGTACAAAATGTTTTTCATGTTTCGATGTTGAGGAAGTATATGCCAGATCCATCTCATGTTTTGAGTCCAGAGGTAGTTCAGCTGGAGGAGAGCCTATCTTATGAAGAACAACCAGTCCAGATTCTTGACTGAATAGAGCAAGTGTTGCGAAATAATGTAATTCACCAGGTAAAGGTTTTTTTGGAAAAACCATATTGTTGAAGAGGCAACGTGGTAATCGGAAAATTCTATGAGGGATAAATACCCCCACTTATTTTGATAAGGGAATAAAATTGCGAGGACACAATTCCCAAAAGGGGGGAGGATGTAACATCCTAGGTAAATAATAAATAAAACATTTTCATATTTATTAATATTTATGAATTAAATATTAATTTTACTTTAAATGGGTTGTTATGTTCGATAGCGTACCCGATACGCAATAAAGAGTTTCATTGAAATCGTTTGTTGCACACTAGTAATAAAATAATATTATTTTAAATGGTAGTTAACACATAGCCGTTGTATTGGTGGGAATGCATAGAAATAACTAAAATCTGATTATATATGTTTTTTAAATGTTTTTAATTTTATCTAATAAAATATAATGGCTTAAAATACGGAAAGAATTCATTTTAAGGCGTATATGCCCTAGTTTTCACTAAAGGTTCACTTATCGCCTTTTGATGGTGAACCGTCATTAAATATAGTTTTTTTTCACTCTTATACTTTCTATTGGAACAAATAAAATTATTCTTTAGAATCAGGACATCAAAATTTACTTTGTGTAAATTTTCTGTATTTTTCCGATAAAGATCATTTTTAATGAATAGTGTAAAATGTTGTATTTTAATTCAAAACCTCTTTTTAATCTAATTTATTTATATGATTAGATTATATTTTGAATTTGTTTTATAGTGAAATTAGAATATATTTTTACAATTAAATCCAATAGTGGTCGTTGGAATTAATTTCACTTCGAAATCGGACTTAAACTAGTGTCAATCTTTTGATACTTATTGTTTCATAAAAACACGCTATTTACTCTGACAGCAGGAATTAATTATTAAATTAATTAATGCAACTTATATGTTTTGAATTTTTTAAAATGGACTTCATTTTTTAATTCAGAATATCAAATATATCTTAGGGTGAATTTTTGGTATTTTTCTAAAAAACATCAATTTTTGATGAATAGTGAAACCACAAAGTGGTACTTAAAAAACTGATTTTTCATTTAAATGAAATTTTACCACCTCTGAGTTTTGAATTTCAAAAATCCGACATAGATGGTTGTCATTAAAAAGTAAAATGTGGTTCAATGGGATTAAAATAATTTTTTAGTGAATAGTAACTTATTAAGTTTTTAATCGCGATTAGAGGTAATTAGTGTAATTTAAGGTAAAAATAATGTTGTAATAATATGAAATGATCTTGAAACATGTCCTAACCTCATTGTATGTTTCATGTACGACCAAGAAAATCCATTGGTCAACTTGGGGACCCCATGAAGGCACTTTGGTTGGAAAATGACATTAATAACTTTTTATTTAATGTTAAAATAAAAATGTCATAAACATGAGTTGTTTTACTAAACCAATTTTTACATGGGGTTATACAAATCAGCATTTTGACTATAAATATTCATTGTAAAGGTAACGCAATTTCCTACATCATAGTATTTTTTTTATAATTTTTAGTCATTAAATAAATTTAATTATTTATGACACCATGATGATGCAGCGATTACCTCATTATTTAACGATTAAAATAAAATGGAAAGATAATGTAAAATATAAGACCTATACATGTTAAAAACCAATTGTATGGGTGGATTTAGAAACCCTTATCACCTTATCCTCGAAAAACATCAATTTGGGTCAATTAAAATCCGAAACTCATTCTAAAATAAAGTAACATTTCATTACTTTCCAAGAGTTCCCCTCCTCTCCTCTTATAGAAGGCCCCCACCTCTACCACCTTAGCCACACTTCCAAAGCCATTTCCTCGGCCAAAACCTTCCCATTTTGTCTCTCCACATCCCTCTCTTACTCCTTGAAGCCTCACTTTGGGCGGAAGTCTTCCCAAGGAAGCCTTTGAGCTCAAATCTAAGAGAGTTACCTGATTTTAAGGTGATGCCTTCACTTGTGTTCTTTTGTTTTACT
This sequence comes from Viscum album, assembly GCA_963277665.1. NCBI lineage: Eukaryota > Viridiplantae > Streptophyta > Magnoliopsida > Santalales > Viscaceae > Viscum > Viscum album. The sequence continues at coordinate 1,154,752,574 of OY728140.1, forward strand.
TTGCTTCGCCAACCCCCTAAACTCTTTCTATTAATTTCTTTTGTAACAACTCCAGTATCTTAAATATACTATGTTGTTTTTATAAGAAGGTTTTGAGCTACAATTACACATATCTACATCTAATGGTTAAATAATATATTGTTTCTGTAGTTGGCGAATTTCTGCCTCACGAAATGATGATTGTTCAATCTTCTTTTAAACAACTTTACTGGTGGCCATTAAGATGTCACTCTATTTATATATGATATAAATTATGTTTTGGTTTTCATTATGCTTCATTATTTTTCATTTGTGGTATACCTTTATGGTTTCCATTGTGGGTAAACACGATAATTTCATTTTAGTAAGTGCGGACTACCGCCCCCTCAAAGTGATGTGATTCGTTAATGCCATGTGTGGGATGTATAAAGGATGGATTTAATGTTATTATATTTGCTATTATACTGGAATTATAATATACCTTTATATCATTATTATTTCATTCCATTAAAGTATGAGATAGAAATGAAAGTAGCGTTCATGCGTATGTACGTCTTACCGTCTCCACGAACGGTGCATTTCATTTCTTATCCCCAAATGTAATGTACTATTATAAGTACATGTATATAATGGATATATATGATGAATGAAACAAATAAATGATGAATATTATTCTGGAATTTAAAAATACATACCTCTCATTTAGTTTTAATTCCATTAATATGACAAAGAAATGAAAGTAGCGTTCATGTGTACGTACGGCTTACCGTCTCCATGAACGATGCATTTCATTTCTTACCTCTAAATGATTATGTAATATTATAAATACATGTATATTCTGGATATATATGATATATATTATATCCAAATCAGGAATGTCTTTCTGTATATAAAGAACCTTTGACCACACGAACAACATGTAATTGTAAGAAGTCCACTTTCGACTTAAGAACCAAATATCGACAAAACAAACATTATGAACATAAATGATTACATAATGTTTATAACATGCAAATAAGTGATATAAAATGAATAATGAACTTGAAAAAGGTTCTTAAGAAAATATAAATTAACTCATGTTTATTATTCAGGACGTTAAAGAACGATCGAGTCAAGTCGGAACTGAGGTAAGGGACTTCGTCTCAATCTCCTTTCATTGAGGCATATTTCGTTTTATAAACAACTTTATTTTATACGATGTATAAACACCTTTGAATTTTACTTTTATACAAAAGTAATCTTTTTCTATGAATAATTTTACAAAACGACGAAAAGGAATGTTTCTTTTAACGTACGCGGTGACAACGACCTTTTCCACCGCCGCGAGTATTATTTGGTCTTTGGCTTCCTGAACAAGCCGTAATGTTTTTTTAAAAATGAAATAAATACCATATAATATTTTATGTATTTTGGTATTGAAAATGGGTTTTTATAATGGATTTTTTATGTCAATATATTTAAGTGATATATTGTGATCAAAGTGTGTAAATGTTTTCTTTCCATTATATTTGTTTAATGTCTTCTGATTTTTATAATGGTACTTAGACATTTGATGGGTGGTTACGTGATAAAACATATGACAGGTGGTGCCGTGAATACAAGGACTGGTGGTTACATTATAACCTCCAATGCATTGGGTATGGAAGTTGGCTGTATGGCTATTTCGTTAAGTATGTATGGAAGTTGGCCGAATGGCTATTCCATTAAGTGATATGTGTGGAAGTCGACAGTATGGTTATTCCACTTAAGTATGTTTATGTCCCAAGTTACCTTTATATGTTATTTGTTCTTTATATGGGTTTTATGGTAATACATTGGTTTCAAAAGGGTAAGTAATGATATTTTATTCAGTGAAGAGTTTTTACTACTTCATGAAGGTGAAGGTATTACTTTGATAAAGTATACATGGTTTACTTGATGTTTGAAAAACTAAAAGTTTTCATTCTTTGTGTATCCCTTACTGAGCTTTTTATGCTCACCCCGTGTTTTTTTTAAATGTTTTTCATATAACATAATGTATAATAGGGTCAAGGATGGGGTCAATAGAAATTCATGCTATATAAAACATGGAACTAGACATGTTTCTTTTTAAGTGTTTTTTTATTCTATGGAAACATAGTAGAAGTGTCTACTTTGTAACATTTTGAGATGTAACAGTTTTGTCCTAATTCTCTAGAACTATAAACCTGAAAAGGTCCTCAATGTTAATTATTCATTTAATTCAATATTAAGAGATGTTTAAGTCCAGGGCATTATAAGTCGCTTGCCCCTAGCCTATGTGAGTCGGGCTTGGGGTAGTCATGGCACGGGCCCCAGGGGACAGGTCGTGACATTCATCCTCTTTTATATTTTCTATATTTCCAAATAAAATTATATATTTCACTATACACATATGAAGTTTGTTTTTATTCATGGATTCATCTGAAAATATAATTGCAATAATAATGTGTTATTCAATTACCATTACGATACATAGGATTACCCAATTGGGAAAAAATATTATTATTCTTATATTTATCATTGATATTATCTTTTCTATGGATTTCTATTCATATTATAATTAAAAAAAATTATGCTAAGAGAAATATAAAATGATTTATGATGTATATATTGAGTCCTACATCTTCATATGAGAGACTACAACATCTTAATCATGTTTAGATCAACCTCTAGTAGTTATTTATAATGAAGTTATTTGTGAAAAATAGAAGATATAAAATATGAATGTGAAAGGAATCCTTCGAATATATAATGTACTTATTGTTCAAGAATATATTGATGTGTTTCTTGAAGAAAATCCCAGATATCTGCTACAGTGAGAAGTGGAGTATTATATTTATCTCATCCTAGATGTAAATTCTATATCTATGATGTCATAATCGAAGACCATAATAGAATTAGTGGAACATAAGAAACAACTATAATATTTTTTTGATAAGGGATTTATAAACCAAAGTGTATCATCATGGGGATCCCATATTCTTTTTGGTATGAAGAAATATGTATTTATGTGGTTTCTGATAGATTAAAGGGAAATTAATTCCCTTACTATAAATAACATGTATCCTCAACCCCATATTGATTACTTCTTCAATCCACAACAAAGAGATTATTATTTTTCAAACATTTTTATTGATTTTGTGTATTATAAAATCTATATAAATTAAGATGATATTGTAATGTTTTAATAATAAAAAACTTATGTGAATTTGAAATTTATAGAAATTTCCATTGTATTTAATAATGAAATATTTTTTATTGGGGATGTAATGAATATTGTATTCATGGTTTTTCATAGTAATTTTGTGTTGGAATTTCTTGTTGATATCTGGTTATTATCTAAATTTTATTGTGATCATATGATTCATTTTAAAATTATTTTTAAGGCTCTTATAGAAAAGGTGTTATAGGGAGAATTTATAAAATGTTAACTATCACTTTGGGAAGTTTATTTTCTTGTAAATATTTTCCCTAAGGATGAAATATCAGGTAACCCTATAAATTAAAATGTGGTGATGGGATGGACAGTTCCAATTAATATAAACAACATACATAGTTTCTTTCGAACTCAAGTTTACTATCACTTATTTTTTAAAATATTTTTCAGTTACATAACTTGTTAACCAAAAAATGTAAAGGATTATTGTTAATTTTATCATAAGAATGTAAATATGGTTTAAAAATTAAAAAATTAGCCTAGTAGTTTCAAAAATATTAAAATTACAACTAGGATGGGATTGATTTGTAATACATAGTGATGAATAAAATATGGGATATTGATATGTCCTTATACAGAATGGTTGAGTTACATCCTATGCATAATTGTAGTTAAAAATAACTGAGAAACATTATCCAACACACGATATTGATATTTATGTTCTAATATTTTTAATTAAAATATGAAGGCACTATCATTATGTATAAAAAATGGAATAAATATAGATCACGAACATTTCAAATATATATTTTCACTAAAAGAGCTCAACATGAGGTTAATGAAAATGCCCGAATGATTTAATGATTTATATTTCTCAATACATTTCACCCCAATGAAGGTAAGTAAGTGGTTGGATGCTTTTATTTGGAAATATTTTGGGATTTTGACTAAAATTTGGATTCATAAAGATTCTATATTCAAATACATGGTAAATTTGGAAGGTAATTATTAATTAAGGAGAAAAAATTCCTTTTACAAATTACTATCAAACCATGCATAATAGAAAAATTAAAATTTTGAATATTGGTGATAAAAAATATTCAAAATAAAATCAAAGGTGAGAATAATGGGATGAATGTATAAATCAACTGTTTAGATGGTATATTGAAATTTAAAAAAATTCAATATGTCTTATAAATTCCCATGTTAAAAAGAGAATTAATAGATTAAGATAATAGGTTGCATTTCTCTATACACCCTAAATAATGAAGAAGAGCGGGGAAATGAAGTAACATTTTTATGGGATAATTTGAAATGAAGAATTATATATTAAGTATGAAAATTATTGGTCTTTTATGAAGTAAAAGAATAGATATAACATCCTAAATGAGTCATGCATCCTCTTCTTATTTCATTGTATAAATGGGATGAATCTCTATTGAAATTTTAATTTTATATCAAATGACTCTCTGAAAGAATGATTCCATACGAGTTATCATTGATCATTTTAAAAAGTCCAAATATTTCCTTTCCATAAGGGAAGATCGATGTCTCTAAATCCTAATGAGACTTTAAATTAATGATGTTTTTAAATTCCAGTGTGAATATATTCTAATTGTTTTTTATCATCACCCACAATTTTTATCAAAATTTTGATGATGTTTATAGATGGTTTTCAACACAAAAATATATTTTATTAATACATATTATAATTAGATATAATGATAGTCTTAAAGTAATACTAAAAAATTATAAGACTTTTTTTATTTCATGATCACATAACTTTCATGATACGTTGGATAAATATTTACATTTAGTGTAATTTTAATGAATTAGTTGTTATATTCAATCATTAAAATAGAGATGTATGTATAATTTTATAGGAATTTTTTTATACACAAAAATTTTGGGTTAAAGTTGATTAAAGGATGTTTTTATTCCACAAACATATTTAGGAGACATCAAAAAAAGTGATATCCATTAATTATTATATCAAGGAATCACAAATTAGTAAAAAGAGTAGTGTGGACAAATGGAGATAAAAATTTGGAATTTAAAGTGGGATATCTTGTTTCCATGAAGGCATATTTATATAAGGGTGTTAAAATATTCATAATGAATATGAAAAAATGTCATGGGTACTAGAACCTTTTAAAATTATGGAATAATTTAGATTTTTGTCGTTCAATTTGGAAGTTATACCAAGATTGTATAAAGATCGCGATTATGTTCTATATATCATTATTTAGGATGTAAATGAATATTCTATGAAATGTGATACCCTATGAGGAAATAAAATTAGAAAATGAATTATCTTATTGGGATGTGACTTAAGATTCATTAAAGTATAGAACACATATTTTATAATTTGATGAATCATTAGTGACGATCCATTGGATAGATCATAAAAATAAAATAGGTAACATTGGAACTTTATGAATTTATGGTGAATAAATAACCACTTCTGATTATTAAAAGACATTCTAGAAATTTGAACAATAAATATTATTTAATTATGAATGTATTTAATGCCTAATATTCATTTATATTAAGTAATATTTTCTTTCTAAATAAAAAATTTTAAAATTATCATAGCTTTATTTTGGAATGATATCAAATACAAAATTATCAACTTTTAGATATTAAAATTTTTGGAATGTATTTTATTTTTGAATTTATTATGTTAAAATTATATTTTTATGAAATTTTTATAGTTTTCAAATATTTTTGATTTTATGTGAAAAGTTGAATATAGTAATTTTAGAAAACTATCAATTTTGTGAAATTATATATATAAATAATAAAATAGAATTTTTATGAAACCTTTTTTTTAAAAAATATATATTAAATAAGTAATTCAATTCCAATAGATATATAATGCTGATTTTATAAATGTATCCCTTAAATTTTTAGGAATATACGTAATTCTTTTGTTCAAATAAATACAATTTTATTTCATTTATTTTATTCAAATATTTAAGAGGAAAAATTTTGTTTTTTGTGTTTTAAGTAAAATAATTTTCCTTTAATTTAGTATAATAAAATTAATTCTATTTTAATCAACTTTATAGATTATTTTTTAAAAAATAATTTCTATGATTACAATAAATTTTTTTCTCGAATGTTATTTCCTTGTGATTTAAGAACATATATTAAATATAATCTATACCACTTCTAAGAGTTTAATAATTTAAAATGGATTCAATATTTTGACGTAGCATAATTACTATTAGGTAATAATGATTTTTAATTTTTGGTCATAATTAACAACAACCATGGTAAATATTTATCATGCTGTAATGGGAAAATGGGTTAAAGGGTTAAAAAAATAAAAGTATATGGATTAATGTTAAAAAATTGTTTATTAATCCTCATTGGTTGGATATATTTCTTAAATACACTTTTCACATTCAAATATAAGTTATTTTTGAGATAATTTGTATTTATAATACACTAATATATTTTAATCATTTTAAAAATGAAAAGTGTACCCTCTCCCCCACTTATAAAATAACACCACATGTACTCTATTCTCCACACTTGACGATACACCTTATATCTTCCAATATATTCCAAAATAATATCATAAAATCCAATCCCATAACCTATAGGTTCTGTTTTGATGGAAATACCAACATTATAAAGCTTTAGTGTACTCCAAAGCAAGTTTTCTGAATAAGAGATATAGCTCTTAAAAAATTATTTTCATATTATTTTATTTCAGACAAACATAAAATAGGATATAAATATATATGTGATGATATAGTATCATTATTATTTTAAATATTCCAATATTTTATTATTCCAATAGAACATGCTACATTCTTTGTTTTATCCATCAAATGGGAAATTTAACTATCGTTCATGTGTATATGCAGACTTCCACATCATTTAATGATTGATTTCATTATTCATATAAAAAAATTATGTATGGTTAATTTTAATAATATAATGTTTTTATATTATATTTATTAAACAATTATTATTTGTAAATATAATATATCATTTACCTTTTTACCCTTCCAACTGTTAAAAAATTATAGTTTTTGTCATGAAATCATATGGACATCTACCTCAATGAAGTGATGTGATTCATTATTCAAGTACACCTTCAATAAGTATTATAAATATTTATATAATGAATATATAAGATATTTATATCATCATTATTACTCAAGATACAATTTAACCCTGATCAAGTTACAAAGACAAACACTAGTGAACCAAAACATACATGTAAACCAAAATTGTTAACACTAAAACATAATGATTTTAATGAGGAATTCTAAATAAAGTTTTGATGTATTTATATGTTTTTGGCATAAAATTATTATAAATACAAATTTATTATACATGAGGTTAAAATCACTTATGTTTCAAGTTAAATTTTAGGTGTTGTATATCTATTATAATCTAATTTTATTTCAGAATTGTTTATATTCAAATTTCCTTTGTGAAAATTATAATAACCTAATATCTTGAACACCATATATTATTTTTCCACCATTTTTCTTTGGGATTTATGTTTTAATTTTCAATTTATTATTATTTTGAATAAAAAATAAACCATTATGATACATGTATGTAATGTTCTTATAAAATTATTGATTTGAAGTTTTTATTATCCAAATCGTTCCATCCAAGTTAAATTTTTTTAAAATGTTTTATTAAAATTATTTATAATTAAAAAAAGTAAATGTTATTTTTATCTTGGTATTACATTATATAATAATCTATAAAAGGAATCCTATTTTAATTTTTAATAAAAGATACTTTTTATATATGATGGGAATCATATCATGGTTTTATTGTACAATTCACAAATGTGTTTTCCCACCATCATGTACAATATATAAATTATAGGATAGATCAAAATTATAAATGAAATTTTCAAACGAAAAAATTTTCCCTAATATTTTTTGATTTTTTATAATTTAAATAAGTTATTTCAAAAATGATATTGGTATTTTTTTAATGAATTTTCCTCTGATATTTTAATAAAAAAATTCTATGGACACACGTATAGATGTTTTTAGGGAAATTATTTAATGATACAATATTTAGTATTCCACTAGATAATTTATGATTATGATATTAAATTATTGATATTCTAAATTATTGATTCAATGAAAATAATAGTTGATATATAATGAACGTTGACATTAAATTGATCATTTGGTATATGAGGAATCATAGGACATGAAACTGATGGGTTGGGTCTAGTTATAAGTAACCCCTTGATTTATTAACAACTCTCAAAATAAAATGTTAGAATTTCATATGACATGAGTATCTAGTGTACACCTGCTCATGTATGAAGAATTATATCTTTGTTGAGTGGGATTGATGGTAGGATTAATAATTTTTTTTGAGAGTCCTTGATAATGAATGACTATAATTATACATTGCTATTATTAATAATTCAATTGTATTTATCCATGCGTTCTTATGATTATAATAAGAATGGATAGACATTGAACTAAATTTTTTCATTTAATGGAATTTTTTTATTATCTATCCTTTTGTAATGATTATTCCTTATTTAATCATGATAAATTCCATTATACATATTTCTTTTGGATAATGTGATTGCACCCTTTATTTATTTTACTTTAATAAGAGAATCATGTATGTAATTAGTTTACTAGGACATCTAATCTAATTGTTCTTGTGAGGTGATATCCATTATATCCTACACAATTTTAGTAATTTAAATATTAGATCCGGGTTACAAGATTCAGGTTGTTACGTTGCTTCTAGATCAAGAAAGGTGTATGGGTGTGTTTCACCATATGGTATTCGATTTTTGGGATGTCCAAGCGTTTTCTTTGTGTGATAGATTACTTATACGTCAACTCACTCAAGAATTGACTATTTTAGGTAATTTTATCTCCATAGGTTGAGAATATTATCTAGGGACATCAATAGTGGTGGAATACTAGTAGACTACTACACTGATTATCACACCCTTATTCAACCCTCTAGGGAAAATAAATAGTTTATGATTGATTGTGTATTAAATATTAATTTCCTATGGATCATAGTAGGTTGTTATACCATTGATCCATGGGTAGGATATTGTTTGAATTTATACCAATACAGGGTGGATCCATGGTGTTGAGTTGGGTTGTTTTTTTTATTTTAGAAATTATTAGATGTGATCATTCTATGGGTGAACTGGTTCACTTTCATATGAATTATATAACATTTTGAATATTTTTTTATGTTCCCTATGTATTATGTTATACTATTTTTATCATGTTTTATATATTTAGTATAGATTGTTTATTTGAACTATGGGTTGTTTAATTTTATTTTCATATGGAACAATCATCCAAAAATTACCTCCTCGAACCTCATTTATAGTTGGTATCATTTAGATTTGAGGGATTCATGCATGAGGTCATTGGAACTCTGGCTCTAGTTTCATTCATGTCCAATCGATGAAGATACAATGCCGTATCCAAGAGGTTCAACAGGGGGGGTCGTTTCATATTTATATTAAGATTTATAGAGGTTCATGAAGGTGTTGGGACCTGTGATGTATGTCATATTTTTCTTTTGACCATTATAAGTATGAGTTAATCACAAACTATCCAAGGGAACCAGGATTGATATTTTTTCATTGTTACAAATGAGATATTGGATCTAGTATAATGGTAATAATATTATATATATAGGGTTTGAAAAATCGCACCAAGAGGTATATAGACACAAACATGATTTATTATTAGTATGTTTGAATCAAATGAATTCTATATTATTCCTTGGTTTTACAATTCAGTTTCTAGAAATTGGGTTTGTCTATTTAGCATATTAACAAAAACCAATATGGTGTTCTCTAATATATAATCTTACTATAATTATAGTCAGTTAAATTGAGGTTTTTGATTCATGGTGTAATCTAATTTTTGGATTATGTATTTTTGTGGTATGGGTTGTAACTGACATCTATATTGGAAGGTTGTGTGGTCGGATGACATGAGAATTGGGTTTTGGAAATGAATTGTAGGGGATATATAAATGCTCTAACCATTAAATCTTTCCCTTTTTAGGATTCATGAAATTTTATATATGTGTGGAGTATTGTATTTTTTGACATTGATATAGCACTGTTAATACCACTGCTGGATCTCCATGTGTGTAACAATATGTATTTACTAAGAATTTCACTAGATATGACCTTTTAGGGTGGTGTTAATCATAATACATTGGATGATGTCAAGAGGAAAGAAGGAAATCCAAAACATAAAGAGGAGTTGGGGTGGTGATTTCTGTGAGTTTATTACAAATTATATAGACCATTGTTTGGGGAGATATAAGAGTTCAACTATGCAAGGAATATTTTACCTGGAATATTTGACAAGGTTATACTCATATTTTATTGGGATTGTTTGAACGTCAGGTATCTTGTAATGGTTCAAAATTAATTCAAAGATTTTTTAGATTGATATAGAACCTGGTATGATATTAAATCTACAGTCACATATTCTTGTGGGACCAGTTAAATTATCATTTGATGTGTACATTCCAACTACTATACACAGGATGATGACCTATAATAATTACAATGTGATATTTTTAATAACTTTTTTTCAAAACCGAGGGTTGATTAATCAATTTAATTCATCCACCTAAAATAGAGGGATGTACCAATCATATACTATTCCACTAGTTTAATATATCTATGATTATTTTCATCAAAATGGTTTGGGAAAGAGAACACCATGGTACATCCATTAAAATATATAGTATTTGAAATTTTATCAAGGACCATGTAAATATTTTCATGTTGAACTTTTTAACTGTGATATCTATCCATCTCTAATATAGGTGAGGAACCTAAAAGAATAGGATGTGTATCATAAAATCATGTTTCCAAATATTGGGGAATGATAAGATGTAGAGGGGAAGTAATTTTAAAGTATTAATTATCCAAAATGGAGTGGGTTGTCCGTGAGGTGTTACTAGTTTAGATAAATGGGTCATGTTTGATCCTAGTTTGATCGGATGAAAAATGAGTGTTGCATTTTTTGTAAGATATAAAAGTTGGAGTGGGGTTTTAGCTGCCCATTATATTAGTTGGACGTTTGGATCTAGTATGACACAAGTATATAATGTTGGAATTGGAGATATTTTGGGACACATTATCTTGTATTTACCTTTATGAGTGTGTCATGGTAGTGGATATGATACCTAGCATTTAGCTGTATAAGTTACACTGTGTATGACTATATAAGGATAAAAATAACTATGATGTCAGGATTCAAGGTAGTTACATATGATCAGAATATCTTTCTTTGAGAATTTAATGTAAAATTTATAGTTATATTCCTTTCATGATCATGTTTTAGTTAATATTGTATGATGATTACTAGTGAATAGTGTAATGACATTTTTTTGTTCATGGAATGAGCATAAGGCATGATCTGTGGAAATGTATTTTTGATGGTTGGTGGTTGTTTTGATATAAAATATAGCTGTAATTTTGTACTATGGTGTGTTATGATACCATAATTAGGTCATACATACTAGTTATGGTGATATTGAGTGGTTTATTCAAATTAATGGGAGAAACCATTGACATAGTCTGTATATTTTCGTTGGTTCAATGGGGTAATAATAAGTATACAAGTTTGTTTTGAATAGTCTTTGGTATTTTATTAGTGAGATGAATTGGATGCACCATTTTAAATACATATTGGTAAATTTTATTTCCAAACATATATCAGTGGAGATATATATGATAATGGGGAGGATGTGATGAGACATTTATTTTAGTGGAGAAGTTTAAGTGTAATTTCAACCTAAACATGTGTGTGTTTGGTTTTTTTGAGGTTTTGGTGGTATTAGGGATGTCTAAGAGTTGAGTTACATAAATATTACCTTGTCTTGAAGAAATAGTTTTTTAATATATATAGGACTACATTACAGTCATGGGAATTGCAACATGGGGACTGGTTATAGAGGAGTTGTTTTTTATAGTGGTTATTAAAATTGTTGTAAATGGAATATCATATTGGAGGGTGGTTTCATGATATTTAATATTTTTGGATTATTATTTAATTTTATAGACCTATAATGGATCATTCTATATTTGGTGAGGGTTGTGCCAGAAATCCTTGGCTGTGAGAAAGAATTATTTAGTAATGAGGGATATTGTTTCATAATTTTACCTAGGAAGGTAAAGTCAAGTACGATGCTTTCCCCCAAGAAGATGTGTTGCATCATGATCTATATGAATATTCTAAAACGAGGGACTGAAATATGTATTACACCATGATCCATAGGTTAATTCTCTATTGACATTTTTTAAATTTTTTAATTTATTATATTAAATAGATATGTAAATGAGGAATTGATCTTGTTTTTGATCGAATAAGTTGGGATCTCACCTAAGCCTCCTTTCTTATTCCCCTCTATTTAAAATTGGGATCTTTATTATTTTGGTGACTTTCTATGAGCCATTTTTTATAGATTAAACATTTGATAGGATTAGATCCCATCATTGACTGTTTTTGTTTTATCATTAGTTTGGAATGTTCCAACTAAAATATTTATTTCATTTATTTTCCACTAATTACTCATTTTAATCAAATAAGAGTATACATGGAGAATAATATTCAACGTGAAGTCTCTCTATAGTACTAGGTTGTTGGTGCATATATTTTTATTGTGTTGTACATGTGTGCATCCATAATTTTATTTATTAGTGCATGTACATTCATGTATACATCTATAAAATAATTACTCTGTGTTTTTGTTTTTTGTGTAGAATACATAGAGGTAGACTCATGAAGGAAATTTCTAGTTTATAAAGGTATCAACTATTCATGATTATTTTTATTCCATTGAGTCATGATTGGGGTATTTTCATGTTTTTTTAAAGTTATGATTTCAAATTTGATTCTGATTTTGATACTCAAGAATGTGATGTTTGTATCCTATATAGTTTTTGGATGATGTTATTAATTAACATGTTTGGTGGAGGAATATCATTAACCAATTATGGTGTTATATTTTCTTCATGTTTTTTTTTGTTTTATGGTGATTCAGGTAACTGAGGGACTAAGGCCATTTGTGTCATGTGTGTACAGGAAAAGGAAATTGACATGGTATTTAACACTAGTTATTTAATGGTATAATATATATTTTAGAACCATTGTTTAGATTATTTAAATTACCCGTTTAGAGTAGGGATATGTAATATAGATGGACATAGAGAGTGAGGGTGTTTTAGATCACCAAATGGAAGTAGTTTATCTCCGTGATAGGTATTTTTTGGCTTATTGATCCAATATTTAGAACATAATTGGTTAACCATTTATATTTGGGGTATAATATTGGTTTTTACATTTCTAGAATTAGTGATCTTGAATTTAAACAACTATATGAGAGTGTATCACATTGTGGATTTTAATTTTCCATTAGGAAATGGGTTTTCCTACCGTGATGTTGTCTGGGTACATCATCCAACCCCAGCACAGGCTGAAGTAGGTAATCTTCTCATAGTACCCTAAGTTTAAAATGTTGATTATGATATTCTTTTTGTATTGGTTTTCATCTTTTTTACCATGAATACACTCGTATGTATATTCATATTATCATGGTAAAACATTTTGGAGGCTTACCAAGTTAATTCTCACACCATACGTCAGCCCTCTGGGGAATGTGTATAATTTATGGTTCATCATACAAAAAGGATTAGGGATCCACATTAATAAATTTTTAGCTTATGGAGAACTATATGCATGTGTATGTGGCCATGGTATTTTGGATATGGTCCTGGTGGATCCTCAAAGCCAAGATGGTATTCATTTAGTCTTTTTAGGAATATATGTATTTAATTTCCCCATTGGATAACTATATTAAATTCATATAACATATTTCAAATGGTATATAATTATTTTTCATGCCCTTACATATATGTTGGTTGTTCTCCTGATGTTTGATAATTTAAATGATGATGTTTTTAATCTATTTTGGGTTGTTTTGTTTTATTTTAAGAGGGCATATTCTTCAAAATATAATCTCATATACCCCCAATACTAGAAATAAGTGTATGGTGTGAATGGAGGTGATCATGAGTCTTTTAGCACTCTATATTAGGTTTTGTTCCGGATATCCTAGCCTAGAAAGATACAAACTATTCATAGAATTATTTTTTTGGAAAAAACCCATGTTTGAGGATTAAGTTCTGTTATAAGAAGCAGATTGTTCCAAATATAAGAACATTGTAGTGTGGTGATGGGTTTTTCAATAGCATAGTTTTTATTTTGGTATTTTTCATATCAGATTTAAGGGAATGGAAGAATGGATAGTGGTTGCATGATATTAAGAATTTTAGTTTTAAAATTAAAATTTATGTATTTTTTGATCATTTTATAACCAATATGGTGCATTTTGTAGGCCTATTTGAGGAGAGAGTTGAACCACATTCTGGGAATATCATCATGAATAATGGAAAAGGAAACATTTTCACATTTCAAAGGGAAGGGTCAAGAAATAGTGTGGCCCTAGGTAGGGGATCCAGGGGTTTTTTGGTTTCTAGATAGATAATTACACCACATCCATATGGTCCACCACAATTGACTCTTTTCCTAATATTTTTTATTTATATTTTATATAGTTTCTTAAATTATGTTTTGTCTTTATCATCCTCCTAGTAAGACTGATCTCACCTTATCTCTCTCTCCCATTTCTCTCTATTCCCTTGGGTGGGATATTCAAAATTGGGGGGTATTTTAATAAGAAATATATTTCTTATAATCACCAAAGACAATGTTCAATGTCATATGTGAACTATTTTTTTACCATTAAATTTATTTTAACTAGAATATTTATTTCCACATGATGTGTGTAATTAATGTTTCTAGAGGATATATAGTTTATTTCTTGTGATGTGGTTGGTGATAACAATTATCTTAGGTGGTCAGTGAGGTTTATTGTGTTGTTCATACATTATGATATTGATGTCACTCACATAGATCAAAGAAATTTAGGGCCATTTTTACACATGAATGAGCCAATGATATATTATTGGATATTGATTTTTTGGTGGTATCCTTCCTAAATTAATGTCTTACATTGGCTGTCATTGGTAATTGATTTTGGAGAGGGAAATGTTTTATGGACATTCATAGGATAATTGTGGTGATAGAGATCCTTATATTGGTCTGGAAAATCTGTATTCCTCAATTCAATTTTTATTTTAAGTCAATGGTTGAAACATGAATTGGATAAACATGGATCTTTGGATAGGGTATTTGGAAATTCATTTGGGGCATCAATTAAAATTTCTTCTAATTATGATTTGACTTACTATGAGTTGAGTATTGTCTTATGGTGTGGATTTTATTGGAATATTAGTAACAGTTTCAGTGTGATAGACCATGCGGATATCATATCACTCTTACATTGGATGAATTATATAAAGGTCTCCCTTGTGGATTAAGGATTATGGTGTTGAGTGGGTTGTGGTTTCTTTTGGTAGTCATCGATTCACATTGCATACAATTATATAACTACAAATAATTTCATGGGAAACCATTGGGGGTGGACTAATGAGTTCCCTATCACACCCAACATGGGTCATCCAAGAATCATGCAAGACATATATTTCATTATATATGAAAGGGAAATTTCTTATCTTACCAAGAGTAGAATTTGGTGGTGTTATGGATGCATGAGCATGATTTCATTGGATTTTTGAGATAAACATGGTGGATCCTTAATTTTGAGCTGAATTACATTATGTTTCTTTTATACATATTGGTATATTATCATCTTATAACACCCCTATTTTTATTAGGTATTTACCATCAAATTTTATCTATGTTAAATGTTTATTTTTAAAATTTTACCTAGAACTAAAAACACTGCAATATATTATATCGAGATAAAATAGTCTAAGGAAAGAGAAGAATTAATAGACATGTTGAGACAAAAGTAAACGAATTGAATTAATGATTTTAATAATGTATGTAAGGCTATATATAAGAATAAAAGATGATGAATATGTATAATTCCATTATAAATATCATTATTGAACATATATCCATTGGATATATTTCTACTTTGTATATGGTTATTTGGTATATAATGGGTATTTTGTTCAATTTAGAATAATGTAATTGAAAAATAATAAATTATAAAATAAATTGAAAATTTATATTTAAAATATATTTTTTCTAGAATATATTTTTTATATCATATATTCATGTTATTGTAACATCCTCCCCAGATCCATGGGTATTGAGTGGTACCTATAACGGATAAGTCAAAAGTTATACCATTGGGGTTCCATCTTATATCCTTGAGGGTGAATACTAGTAATAGAGGTATAAGGTAATAACATACGGAGACTATAACCACATATTATAGTGATGAATTATATATAAAAATGACCAAAAATAATCCAATACATTAACCATTAATGTAAATATAATCAATAACAAAATTTATAATATTAAAAATGATTATGTGGAAGCAAGAAATCATAAAAACTCATGTTCATGCCAGCATAAAACACTTACAGTCTACTTGGTCAACCACTTATACAATATAAAATTAAAATAATATAAATACATAGAGGCTCTAATGAAATCCTTGATCCAAAAATCATATCAATCTCTAATATCATCTAAAATTTCATCCATGGACATGCTACAATAATCATCTACCCACCTTAGTCCTTTTAATAGTAATGTTTTATTAAGTTCGCATGTTCGAGGGCCACTTGAGATGGGTGTGAGTAAAAACTAGTAGAGAATCCCAAATGAGGTACCCTATATAACTAGTAAATGTATCACACACATGATATATTATTGAAATAAATAAATAAGTAAATAATGTTGAAGCATAAATAAAAATCCAACTTAAAACCTGTAACACTCTGAGATTTTGTGAAATATTTTTTTTCAAACTAATGTAATCTTTTTTATTATTTTCATTTCACACAACATTGAAAAATGTTTATTTTATAACATCACTATGGTTGGCTTGTGTTATATGAAAAAACATGTTAATAATGAAATAAATGAAACATAAATTACAGTTTTTTACATGGAACATCGACATGGAGTATGCTACATGCAACACTGACTCGGTGTACATTACACATAACACTATGATTCTATGAAACATTATTTTATTGATAAAATAGTCATAAAAAATAGTTACCTAAATAGTAATGAGTACTTTTAAAATATTTTTTTAGTAATTTTTTATATAAATAAAACATATTGATTATCAATCAGATAGTGTTTGGTAAAGTCCTTAAATGTTTTAAAATTCTATTTTCTCAAATAAACTGCATTTAATGTACTTATGTGAAAATAATAAAATTTATTTTAGAGAAATTTAGAAATTTAATATTATAAATTTTAAATTATTTTCAAAATTATAATGTTGAAATTATATTATTTTGAATTTATGATATTTTTCTAAGAAACATCATTTATTGATGAATAGTGAAAAATACTGAATTTTAATTCAAAATTGCTTCTTCATCTAATTTATTTATATAGATAAATCAGATTTTAGTTTGGTTTCAAAGATTTAATAGACTATATTTTTATTGATCAACCTAATTTTTTTCATAGGGATAATTTTATCTCTAAAGATGAATATAAAAACATAATAAACTTTTGATCATTTTTACTTTAAAACCCTGCATTGTTGACGTGGCTGCAGGATTAAATATAAATTAATTTTTTCCACTTATATGAATGTAATTTTTAAAATTAGATTCCATATTTAGAATCCTCATAAATTATAATTTATATTAAGGTAAACTTAGTTTTTTAACAAAATTATTAGTAAAAGTAAATGAGATGAATTACGACGATTAAGGTAAAATTAAGCTTAATAATGGACTAAACATTAATCTTAAGTTCCCAAATGACCAATAAACCTATAAATCCACATATCAATCCACTTTTACTCAATAAATATCAACCAATATATTTTTTAAAAATTTATCCCCTTATCCTAGAAGCCCCCCATTTGGAAAAATGCAATCCAGGGAAGACCTTTGGGGAAAACCAAAAGGACCTTCTCGAATAAGAGGAAACATTCTTCCTCATGTTTTTTTTATTTCAATTGTATACCCATCATATATTCTTATTACATTATTGTATAATAACACCATTATCCTTAATATATTAATATTATTTATGATATTTTTTAACTAAAGTTACAAACACTCACATTTAATGGGTAACGACCTTACTATTTTTATGTACTCTAAACTACCACCTCACAAAATAATGAATGTTTGTTCTTCCATTATTGCCTCACACAGTCAAAATTATAATGAAAACTATGTTTATATATAATATATATTATATTTATTATTTATTTTATCTTATTTAATTCTTTTAAAACACAAAAATGTATACTTTCCATTTTTTGTATATATGGTACTTTCGTGTGAGGAAGTGTGGATTACCACCTCCTCAATGCAATGTGATTCGTTCACACACTACTTGTAATATATTATGGAAGGTTTTAGTAAAATTACATGAAATATAGGTTATAATAATTATAATATAAAAATTATACATATATATATATATATATCAATTTACTTACTTTTCATCAATACGATGATTAAATGGAACAATTGTTCATATGTGCATACGACCGACCATATCCCTGAACAGTTTATTCCACTTCATAATTTTATATTTTAAATATTATTATAATAGAAATATAATTAATATAAATGTAATTTATATCATGTTTTAAATTCTATAAATCATGATATAAGTATAAGTACCAAAGGTATAAAAATTAAGACACATGTGAAAAACTAAGAAGATATTACCCGAAATGAAATCATAACAAAGAATTATTAACCAGTGGGAAATATAAAGTCATAATCAAAACATATAAGGTATTATGTATAAAATTATTTTTTTATTTTATATTTATAATAAAATTATATTTATTAAAAGGTTTTTCTTAATTGTGTGAAGATATCCAAAACACATGGTCAAGGTAATTTCTTCTCACTTTTTATTTCTATAATATACATGATTTATTCACCACCCATTTATATTTTTTGGCGAATATAATTAACATATATGTATTCTATGATTATTATAAATAAAATTATCATTATTTACGTATCCATTATATGAAATTTCTTTTTTTGGTTTTTTGATTCCAAAGTTACCAAATCAGTAATGTAATTTTGTCTCAATTTTCTTTCTTTGAGACACATGACTTATTATGCACTTAAATTTTTCCATGACATGTATATACTATCTTTGAAATGTTATATCATGATTATAATTATTTTTTAAAAAATAATATTAATTTAGTTTCATTTTTATTTCACTGGTATTATGGTTCAATGTAACAATTGGTAATAGGTTATTGAAACAATATCATCACTTTTTGAGATTGATTATGTATATTATTCCTTTATAGAAATATTAAAATCCATCTCTAAAGATATTTCATTGATTTTATTCTATTTTTTTATTCATGATATATTCATTTATTTGTACCATTTTTAAAATCTTTTGAATATAATATATTTAAGAAAATGTTCCTATAAAATCTTGACTTTACCCTCTCTTTGTTTGGAAATATGTGTGCGTTTAAACTCATGTTTTCTAAAAAGGGCATCCATAAATATTATACTACTATATAATAATATTTAAAATAAAATCATTCAATATTTTTATTTAACCAATGTTTTCAATGGAATCTTTTTTTCTCTTTCTAAATAAGGAATTTTTCTATCTTTTTATCCTACAAAAGGAATGTTCTTCTTACCTCGTAAATCATGTAATCATTTACCCACAACCATTTCTATGCGGATTTCTTTTCATGTTCAAATGGATGATTTTCAAGAAAATTATTGGAAAAATATATTTCAGAGAAATTGTTATCAAAATGCTTTACTTATTTTTGTATAAATTTTCAAAATATTTTCCAATGAAATTATTATTCATAATGTTTTTAAGATTCTTTTATCTGTTTTTAATGAAAGTAATATTCAATATGTATTCAATTCATCCTTTAAAAGTAAACAAGGAAAATTTCTTTCAAATTTTTTTCAGGATTATGTTATATGTTTTAATGGAAACTTTTCTACAAAACTTTTTAAAGACCCTTTTATAAGTTTTATGGGAAATTGTTTTTTAAAATGTTTTAAAGCTTATTTTATAATATTTCAAGGAAAAATAATTTAAAAATTAATTAAAGCCTTATTAATATATTTTAAATATATTTTCAATGAAATGGTTTTCAAAACGTTTTCAATATCCTTTTATAAGTTTTCATTGAAAAGGTTTTCAAATCATTTTCCAGCTCTCTTTATACGTTTTCAAAGAAAAATGATTCCAAATGGTTTTCAAAGATATCATTCTATGATTTCTAGTTTATTTCCATGAAAATGGTTTTATAAAGGTTTTTATGTTTTAAAGATAATTTTTTCACATATGATAGGATATTTTCTTGAAGATATATTTTCATTCATACTTTCAAAGTTATTTTCCATCCAAGTTGACATATGTCGATGTTACTCATTCCCTTATAGAGAGTGATCCAAAGGTTCCTTTCATATTTTTTCCTTTAATGGTTCATGTTCTGATTGAATAATTCTTATAAAACTTTTTACACTTCCAAAGGTTATATGCTTTGGAAACCAACTTCTTTTCATGGGTTATTCATTTGATGAAGTGATCATTAAACCTATACCTTTTTTCTAAAGTAATAGTATGATTAAATGCCTATGATACCCATTTAATTTCATGGATTCTAATTCATTGGGTAAATATTTATATCTGATGAGAAGAACATGGAATGAATAAGAAATGAAATCAATTATTTATTACAGGGCTGGAATGAGAAATGATCTCGGTTTAGTATTATAGTAACAGAATGAGGAGTGAACTTGGATTAGTAATAGAGGGATATAATGGGGCGTGAACCTAATTCAGTAAAGAAATTTTTCCATTATTATGGCCTTGGAAGTAATGTTTTTACTACTATGGAAATAATTATATATGATTATGTGGAATACACAATAACATGTTTTATTCCTATGTTATGATTTCAGGGATTAGGTTCTTTAATTATTTACGATTCATGTATTATGAACTTTGAATCTTTATTCCATGATTCATGTTTATGATATTCGATGTTAATGTTATGATCTTATAAATTCATGATCATTTTCTAATTCATTTTTTCTTGTGATTATTTTTACATATCTCCCTTGTTTACCCTTACAGAGCAGCTAGGATCACTATTTTTTATCTTTCCTACTCCCAGGTTATTAAGATATGTATTATGTTTGATCTTTTTAAGAATGGTTCTTGTCAAGAGGAACCTAGTTGGAGATTATGTAGCTCATTTGTGTACTAATTTTTATGTATTCATGTTTCTAATGTCACTAGAGCAGTACGTTATTTAGGTGTCAGTTTGTATAATGTTTTAATTATTGCACACAAGTTTATATAAGGTTAATGTATATTAATATTGGGTCACTACATTTTGTATCAGAGTAATGGTTTAGTTATGCATTGGAAGCTAGGATGATAAAACCTTATTCATAACCCTAAGTACATGTTGAAGTATATATATAAGAATAAATAAAGGTATAGGAAAATGTCCTCAAATTTTGAAAAATTTTATAGTGAGTGGTTTCCTAGAAATAGATCTCTTTATAGATAATACAAGTAGATGTGGATCTCGAATAGATTTACATGTAGTAAAAACATTAAAAATATATTCCATTCATGACTCGGGGTAATAGGGTACACAGAAACATGCCTTGCTACACGCCTAGTTTGATACACCCAAGGGATATTCTTTGGGAATTCACAAACTCTTCATGAACCATCATATAGGATTTAGATATATTTTGACTAAGAATAACCTAGGATAAACCAAGGGTGTCAGAAATTAAGGAAGGTGTCATGATTTAGACAAACTATAAGTAATTATTTTCATTATTATGTGGTTTTTTGATATGATATGTAATTCTAACAATATGATTTTGTTCTTAGTGAATTGTAGGAACCAGAAGAAAATGGATTAATTTTGAATGTGATGGATGATTTATTGATTATCATTCAAGTGTTATGATCACGGTAGTGATAGATTTCATTATCATTTTTAATCAGTTTTCATGAAATGTGATTAATATTATGTCCCTTAATCAACACTGACACTCACCAATGAAGAGAAAAAATGAGTTCTGTGAGGGTTTGGGTAATGGAGACCATGGAGGAAAGAATATTTGGTTTCCCTTGAGTCATGATTGTGTAAGGAATCACATAAGTGAATTTATTAGAGGATGTTTTTACTATAAAAGAGATGGACACAAAGAAAGTGACTAAAAGACAAAACATAAGAGTTTGGTAAACAAAATGGATGCAAATATTGGCCTCAAAAACTCATAATTGAGGATTTAGTGTTTTATGTGTGGAATGAAATATCATTATGTAACTCAATATCTTAATAGGGAATCTCCTCATGGGAATCAGAAGTGGTGATGTGAGTAATGATTACATTGCTGATGATAAAGAGATTGTATAATAAAATTTAAATGAAAGAGGTATTAAATAATTTGTTAAGGTAGCCTTGTTAATTTGTTAAGGATTAAGTAATAAACATTTTTATGTATTGGTATTCCACAATTATTAATGGTTAAACATATAAGGATTGTCGAATTTATGTTTTTTTCACTAATGATTTACATTAATATGTTGAATATTTCTAATGGAATAGAAAAGTGATTTAATGGGATGGTGATATTATGACTAAGGTAATATAACCCATAATATGTAACTGGAGTTAAGATATTTGTTTTCGGATAAATATATGTGGGATATGAATAAGTAAATTCGATGGTAATGATTACCTTGGAACAAATTAAGGACCATTAGAAAAGTATATCATGCTCTCATGGATGAAGTTTACAACTTCTTGAATTTATTGAATATGTCTAGTAATATATCGAATAAGGATGAATTCTTATTTTCCATAACTATATTTTGTAATTAAGGTTATAAACATGTTTTAAGACAATATATGATGAAGGTATTAGGATGTTTGGAATGTGAAATCCCGGAGTTACATTTTGATATATGGGGGGTCAATGTTAATCTAATTTTGTGATTGTATTTCTAATTTTTTTTAATTATTATCTTTTATAAGGGTTATAAGGTTAACCATTTAAAAAATGATTAAGTTAAACATTGAATGAATTATTTATGTATTGAAATTGTATTGAAAACATTAGTTAATATTCAATTTAGTGAATAATTTTATTTCAAGAATTTAGATCATATTTATTTTGGAAATTATTTTTTCTATTAGAAAAGGACCTCAGGTATGTTGGGAGACAACCAATCACATCTCTAAAGGATACGAGTCGTGAACCCATAGCCCAAGAATGATAAGGGTTTCATGCCTACCACTATCTTACATGATTTTTTTATTGTATAATTATTTTTTATGAATAAATATTTATGGCGAAATAGTAGTTTTACTTTTTTTAATAGAGATTAATGTATTAACAATACTGATTTTAAATAATTGATTGAGGAAAATAGTTATACCTTTCATTCATTTGGGTTATTTAAAATCTACTAAAAGTTTATTTTAGTGCATCGGGAAACATATTTAATTTATGGATATCAAATTTTTTTATGTAATTGATGAATTAAAAGTAGTTAGAAGCACAACTAAATAATGAAGTTTTTCTAACATAAATATCTCAATTGATAATATTTCCTTATATATTTGGTCAACAAATGAATTAATCAAGGATAAAATGGTGATACAAAATGATCTTTGGACACATTAATTTTTGTTAAACCGGTGGCCTTATAAATCATTAGAGATTTATTAATTTGAGGCCCTCAACTTTTTTTATTATAATTTTTTTGTGATTGATGAACTCAATAACTTTCTATAAATTTTTAATTTTTTTATAGGTCTAATATTAACACAAAAAATATATTATTCTATACAAAACCCCAGTTTTATGTTACTTTTGGGTGACTATTATTACTTTAACATTCCCTTTTGAGGGAAGTTTTAGTATTCATTCTTATGAAGTGGGTTTCTATGGATGATTCTTTAAAATATTTATAATTTTATAACCCCAATTAATTTTGTGGGAAAATCAATTTTAATATATGTATAATTCAAAACCCCAATATTTTTTGAATTATTCATTTTCCTATTTAATTTATTATTCCTGATATTTTTCTTTTCATGAAACACTGAAAATTATTTATTTTATAAAATCAATTTGTTTTCCTTGAGTTTTAAAAAACACAAAGATAATAATTCACTACATGAGACAAAATTTTTATTATTTCATACATAGAAAATTGACTTGGAATACATTATATGAAACACCTATTTGATGTATGTTACATGCAACACTGAGATTCTATGAAATATTATTTTATTTTTATAATTATTTAAATGAGATAATTATAAACGAGACCATAAACATGGTAATATTATTTTTAATTACTAATTAATAATATTTTTTATAATTGTTTTATATAAAAAACATATGGATAAGGAATAATATTATTTTTGGTAAATTCTTTATATGTTTTAAAATTCCATTTTATCAAATGAGCTGCTTTTAATGTCCTTCTTTGAAAAATAATAATTATAATTTTATACACATAAATAAATTGAATTTTAAAAAATAAACTTCATTTTTAAATTTTCAATATTTAAATTATCAAAGTTTGAATTTTTGGTACTTTTTTGGGAAACATTATTTTTGGAATAATAGTGAAAAAACCAAACTTTAATTGAAAACTTCTTTTTAATAAAATATATTTATATAGATAAATTATATTTTAATTTCGTTTCAATGAATAATTAGATAGTTTTTTTATCCATTAACTAAATTTTGGCCATTTTAATCAATTTTACATTGAAAGTGAATACAAAAACATCGCAAACATTTGAATGTTTTTTCTTTAAAACATGCATTGTCAACCAGACTACGAGATTAAGTTTAAATTAATTTATGCCACTTATGTGATTTTAATTTATAAAAATGGATTAAATTTATGTTATAATAATAATTTAAAATTTATAATAAGTTCATCTTATTTTTTTATCTAAACAATTAGTGAAATTTGTTAAAGTAAATTACAACAATTATGGTAATATTAAGTAGAATAAGGGACTAAACTTTAATCTTACATACCCAAATGACATAGAAACAATTCCGAGAGTAATTTTATTGACATATAATGACTCTATACAAGATTTTATATAATTCTGGACATTATTGTATCCATGTGACATGGAAAACAACATGGGTGGAATTTCTTTTCCCAAATTTTACAAGAGTGTCTCACCTCCTCTAGTATAAAAAGGCCTTCTCTCCTCCCACATCCTCACACAACTCAATCATCTTTATTTGGGAAATTTTCTTCCCAAATATCTCCTAAAATACATCCCCTAATCCTATAATTTTCTAATTGGGATGAATTAAATCTAAGGATTCCCTTTGGTGAAAACTGAATGGAGTTACCCATATAAGAGATAACATTCTTTCTTGAGTTTTTTTATTTCAATTATACACCCCAAAAAATATTATTATTATATTATTTTATAACTAAACCATTATCCTAAATATATTATTATGTTTTTATGATAATTTTGCATCCAAAAATTACACACAATTCCATCTAATATGTAACGAACATACTATTAATGTGTATGATGAACTACTGCCTCACAAAATAATGATTTTTCGTTATTCCTTAACCAACTCTCATAGTGGTAATTATGATAGAAAAATTATTATATATGATTTATATATTATATTTATTATTTATTTATGATTCTTTAATTCTTATATAAGGTATATATTTATTCAGTTTACTTTTGGTAAATACGATAATTACATTTGAGGAAGTGTGGACAACCACCCCCTCAAAAAGATAAGATTCGTTTACACAATACATGGAATGTATTAAGGATGGTTTAATTGACCTTATATGATATATATGATATAATAATTATTATAAAATAATTATATATATAAATATATAAAAATATAAGTTATTAACTGAATATATTTTAATACGACTATTAAGTGGAAACAACGTCTATACGTATGTTCGACTTACCATCTCAATGAACAGTGTATTCCATTTCATACTTACATATTATATATATATATGTTTATAATAAATGTATAATTAATATAAATTATGTTTATATCATGTTTTACATTCTTAATATCATGAATTATAAGGACAAAACATATTACAAATTGTAAAACTAGCGAAGAACAAAGAAGATATTACTCAAAGTGAAACCTTCACATATATATTTATAACTAGTGGGTAATATAAAGTTATAATCAAAACATATAAATTATTAGATATAATAATATTATTAAATAAAATATTTATAATAAAATTATATTTATTTTAAATAAGGTTTTTAACAGTATGACAAGAGTCATGACACAAGGTAAAGAAATTTCATCTCATTTTTTATTTTCATGAGACACATTATTTATTCACCACCCATTCCTTTTGTGTGGTGTGTATAGTAAGAATGGATGTATTATATGATTTTTATACTTATAATTATTTGGTATTTAAATATACATTATACTTCAATTCTTTTATGTGCTTTATGTCTCAAAATTTACCAAATTGGTAATGTAATTTTGTCCCAATTTTCCTTTTTTGAGAGACATTCCATGTTATGAACCTATTCTCTTGATGAGGTACATATAATACCTTTGTAATATTTTATAATGAATCTATTTATATTATTTATATTTTAATAATCCTGTAATTTAATTTTATGATATGGGTAGTAAGTTTCAATATTACAAAGTGGTAAAGGTTTATTGAAACAATCACATCGCTTTTCGAGATTTTTTATGTTTATGGTTTATTTTTAGAAATATTATAAAAAATATCTCTATAAAGTCAATTAATTTTATTCTCATATGGTTTCTCAGGATATATTAATATATTGGTACTTTTTTCTACTCTTTCTTACATAAGATAGTTATGAACAAGTTTTTAAGAGAGCCCAACTATACCTTCTCTTTGGTCAAAAATATGTGTTCTTTAAAATCAATGATTTCTAAAACTGAATTCCATGAATATTTTAATATTTTCCTATATAATAGAATTATAAAATTTCACCTTTTTCTTATACAAATGACTACAAATGAATATTATTTTCTCTTTCAGAACAAGTGATTTTTTGAACCTTTTATAGTGAAAAAAGTAATGTTCTTCTAACCTCGTATGAAATATATGGATGTACCAAAATAATTATAATGAATTTTTTTTCATCTGTAATGGTTGAATATTTATAAAAAAAAATTTAAAAAATTCTAATAAATTTTTCTCAAAACGTTTTCATGATTTTATTTATGTTTTCAATGTATTTTTCAAGAATAGTTCTTTTTCAAAAGGTTTTTAAGATTGTATTATATGTTTTTAAACAAAATTTATTTTAAAAATGTTTTCAAAGAATCCAGAAGATATTCTATATGGTAATGGTTTTGAAATAAAAATGAAGACTGTTTTATATTTTTTAAAGTAAAATTTTTTACAAAATGTTTTCAAGATTCTTTTATAATTTTTCAATGAAAATTGTTTTCTAAATGTTTTAAATCATGATTTATATGTTTTTAAGGAAAATTGTTTACAAGGAAAATAGTTTTAAAAGTCATTTCGAGAATTATTTAATTTTTGAAAACTAATTTCAATGAAATGGATTTCTAGATCCTCTTGTATATTTTTATGGAAAACAATATTCAAAACATTTTGAAGATATCTTTATATTTTTTCAAATAAAAGGGTTTCCAAAATTTTTAAAAGATATAATTATAATATTTTGAGTTTTTTAAGAAAACTGTTATAGAATTGTTTTTATGTTTTAAATAGCCTTTTTTAAAGAAAAAAATATTTTTTCATCAAGAAATATTTTCAAAATGTATTTCCATGATGTTTTCCATCTAATATAGAATCTATTAATGTTACTCATTCCCTTCTGGAAAATGATCCAAAGGTTCCATTCTTATTTTTTTCTTGAATGGTTTATGATTTTATGGCATAATTCCCCTAACACCCATTTCTCTTCCACAGAATATATGATTTTAAAACCTGCTTCTTTTCATAGACTATTCTTTTGAATAAATGATTATGATCCCTCTATCTTTTTCCACAATTTATAATATGATTAAATGTTTCTTATACACATTTAATTTCATGGATTATGATATGGTTTTTAATGATCTTGTGGCACATGAATGTATGATTTCATTATGAGATGGGTGGGACCAATATCTCTCAAAAATACATTGGGTAAATATTTATATATCTTTATATAGATATGGATGGAATGAGGATTGAAATCGGTTATGTATTATAGTGATGGAATGAGAAATGAACTTGGTTTAGTATTACATTACTCAAATGAGGAGTGAACTCAGTTCGGTAATATAAGGTTATAATGGCTTGCGATCCCAGTTCAGTAAAGGAATTTGTACACTATGATGGACTTGGAATAGATTCCTTGACTTCTATGAAAATAATTATATATACTTATGTGTCCACCAATTTTCCATGTTTTATTCGAATGTTATGGTTTTATGGATTATTCTATTTATTTCCATATGATTTAGGTCTTATGAACTACCATGATTTATGTCATGATTCATGTTTATGATTTTTTATATTTAGGTTATGATCTTTTATTTTTATTATCAGGTTCTCATACCCATATTATCAGGTTTATTATAATATATCTTCTGTGTTTAACCTTACTGAGTATATATTCTCTCCCCTTTTTATGATTCCTTCTCTCATGTTATGAAGATATATATTATGTTTGATGTATATATGAAGAGTTCTAGTCATGAAAAACCTAATGGGAGATTATGTACCTCATTTATGTACCCATTTTTATGTTTTTATGTTTCCAAAGGCACTAGAATCATATAGTCTTTGTGAATCTATTTTTATAATGTTTTATGTATTCTACATATGTTATGTAAGGTAAATGTATGTAAAAAATGGGCCACTATAACACCCCTGGGTTCAAATATAACAACATGGAATGATCCAAATTACATTGTCCAGTTCTTGAGTTTCTCGGATCATGTTAAAACCCCATTATATTCAATTCAATCACATAGATCAATGGAATAACCACAATCTTCTGGGAAATCTCATTTAGAAACACTTCGGATTAGGCAATAAAGAATTCATTGCATGGATACATGGCATACCCCTTTCGGAATCCCACAAAAGGTGATATGATGTATCCTACTGTAACGCCCCGACCCTAGTTACCCGGAGATGGTGCATTATTACATAACATTGGAATGATCACAAAAGATCAAGTCTCAAAAGACCGATTAGTTTAGTAGCCTTGGAAACACTAAACATATTCAAAAGTCTTACATTACATCATAAAATGAAAACTTCAACAACATATTGTCTCCACACTCATATCCCCTCATACTATCCCTGCAGGTCATTCATAAAATACTTATTGACATCCTGGGGAAAATATAACATAGAAAGGGTTGAGCTCAGATGCCCAGTAAGGATAACAATATAGAGGAAACATTCATAAATAAGCATAAACATTCAAGGCAATGTATAACTAAAAAAATCCTTTTAAACTTTAACTTCAACATAATATGGATAAAATATAACGAAGTAATTCAATTTACATATTTACATGGATATTCTACTAGTCGAATAATCACATCCAATATCAATAACCACTTTCATAATGATGGAATGCATAATGCAAGACTATCATAACCACATCGTCAAGGCCTTGTTCCAAGACTAAAAATAAGATTTTGTCAAGGCCTTGCTCCAAGAAACTATTTTTTCTCATGAGACCTACAGATGCATCGAGGAGCTATAGCGGGCTCCACCTGTCACTTATTAAGTCCAATCCATTCCTCATATGAATAGGTTTAAACATAACCTAATCATTAGTATCAAAACTAGCATATGAAATGTCAATACTTTCTCCATAAACCATGAATAGTATAAAAATAACACATCCACAGTCAAACATATCACAAAACCTACAATACAATATTGATGTTCTGTATCATAAAAAATTAACTTCGAATAAGCTTAAAATCCATAAAAAATGTTGACATAGAAGAAATCAAAACTATTTGAGAAAAATATAGCTTTTTTTAATCAATTAAAATTCACATAATTATAAAAGAAAAAATTTACTTTGAAAATATTTTTTATAAGATTTTAAGGGGAGATTCGAAGATTTTATAACGGTAGAAATTAGTCGCACCCACCTTATAAGATAAAAAAAGTCATTCTTACCTTAATTTTGTCGAAAAGGTTAAAAGGAACTTGTCTGGAAAGCGACAAAAAGATTCCTTTATAAACATCTTATAAAAATACAACAAAGGTATAAATGAATTTAACCCATAGTATATAAAATAGTAAGAATGATTTGAAATACATTTTTAAGAAACAAGGATGTGGATGATAAAGAGGTCACAGTAGATAATTATGTATAAATAATCTCAGATAATTAAGAGATTGTGAAATAAACCCTTACATTGTACTTTTCCTTGGTTGAGGGTAGGTTACCATCCTGTATAATGGTGAAATAATTGTTATTAAATTATACAATAATCTTATACATTAATTTGATATCATATATGATCTTTTAACATTGATTTGTTAATAATATCTTAGTATTATCGTCGTTTCGGGTGTTAACTTACTCATTTTCTTTTACATGTTTTTTTACATAAGTCATGTTTGTTATGGATAGGTTGTATTTTATTCATATATATAATTATATCAAGTCCTTAAACATTATTTTTATTCATCAGATGAGAATCATACTTGCATTGATATGATGGGGAATGAATCTCATCGCATTCGTGGAGATGGTAGTCTGTATGTACGCACGAGCAAAAAATCTTTCTTTTTATATTAAAATAATTTTTAATTGGATGGTAAATCATATATATATTATAATTATCTTGTTATATTTATTATTTATATCAATTACACATCATTATCATACCCATCCAAATAATAAAGTTTTGAATAACAATTGCACCACGACATGGGGAAGGTAAGTCGTACATACGCACGTATGGTGACAAGTCATTCAAAGGATTGATAGAATACTGAATATGGTTGTACAATATTTATAATAACATCATAGTATATAAAAGATACTTGATTTATTATTTTAGAATGGAAATAATAATGGAATAAGAAGTTGAAGAAGAAAGGAACTTGAAAGAGGGTGGTGAAAACATTACCTCTTCTTCGGTTTCTTCCTTTTGATTTGATTAAAAGGGCTCCTTAGGTTGGCTTTCTGATCAGAATAAAGCCTCTAGGTTGAATTGAGGGGAGTTTAGAGAATATTTGGGCAGGGGTTGGCCGAGCCAAAAGTCTTGGATGGTGTGAATTATAGGGAAGGGGAAGTTCCCTTTTATAAGAGGGGTGAGGGGCACCTTAGGAAAAGCTAGAAATATTATTTTATAATAAATTCATATTAGGTTTATAATGCCATAAAAGTAGATTATTTAAATCTTATGGTGGAATTTTTTCGAGAACCACTCAACAAATAGGTTTTTGACAGGTTTGGGTCACTATATTAACTTTGTCTTTTTTATTTAACTATAAGTAAAATAGTTCGACATTTACCATGTATCTTTATATTTTTATATTATATAGTCAATAAACATACTATATACTTCCAAGAGACCCCCAAGGGGTCCATTAATAATACACCTATAATTATATAAGTCCTTTTTCTGAACCTTAGATTTTTAGGAATAGAATATCAATTAATAATATAATATTTGTTTTAAAAACTCTTTTATGTCAATTTTGACACTATTTGGTGTATTGTTTTTGCTAAATTCATAACAGCATTATTACTTCGAACCTAATTCATTTAATCAACCCTTACATGTCATAGTAACCTATAACATTCTTTTAATTCATTAAAAGTATCAAATTATGTTTATTTGGGTATTTATAATATAAATTATTTTAATATTTCATTAATAAGGTAATTACTACATCATTATTGTGTCATAATTAAATTACATTATTTAATATCTAAAAATTATAAATAAAATATGATTATGTAGGAAATATTTTTATCTTTCTAATTAATGTTTATAATCGAATTTATATTAGGTATTACCCTATATTAAAAATGTTTTAGTTATTAAACTCTGATTTTAACTCTTTTAACTCTTCTTCGAATTAAATAATAATAAATGTCCTAATCTAATCCATGTGGACCAAATAGGTTCATATTTTATTCCTAAGGTTGTTTTTGGTCGAATTATACTTATAAAATAGAATTAGGACATTTGTTACGGTAACAATAATATCATTTTTACACTTAATTACCCTATTTACATTTAACAGTGGTAAATAAAAGTAAAAAGTTACTATTCACCAAAAATTATTTTTATCTTCTTGAAGAAAATTTTACTCCTTGAATTTAATTGTGCCTCTTGGATTTTATAAATTCTAGTCACAAAAGCGGTAAAATTATGTTTTATGTGAATTTGCAAATTATCTTTGGAGATGGGTAAAAGATGGTGAAAAGTTCAATAAAATTTTTATATATCTAAAATTTTTATAAAATGACTCCAATGAATTACATTGAACTTATATAGGTATTATTTATCTATTTTTACCTAAAATAAATTTAAATAAAATAAATAATTATATAAATAAAAATTTGGTTTTAAACTATTACTCGGTGTTTTTCACTATTCATCAAAAATTTAAATTTTTCAGAAAAATACCAAAATTTCACCCTAGGTTAATTTCGATATTCCGAATCCAAAAATGAATTCCATTTTGAGAGATAAAATTCATAAAATTTCAAATAGTGGGTATTACTATTCATAACGGCTAGTTTGATTAGTTGTGGTGTGTGTTAAAACTCGAAGTTGTGTACAACACACGCTATTGTATTATTCAAAGAGAAGTGTATTGTGGAAGCCTGGGGTGTTACATTATCCCCTCCTTCAAATAATTTCATCCTTAAAATTTCTATAATATTACTGCATAAAAAGACTCAGGTGGTTCTTCATCATAAGTTCCTTGGGTTCCCACGTCACATCTTCTATCTTATTGTTTCTCCATAGAACTTTTACCAGACGAGTCATCTAGTTTCTCAGCACTTTCTCTCTTGTATCAAGAATCCTGACGGGATCTTCGCAATAAGACATATCGGGTTCCAGCTATACTTCTTCATAAGTGAGTACATGCATTGGTTCAGGCATGTATTTTCTCAACAGTGATACGTGGAACACGTCATGAACTTTCGAGTGACTTAGCGACATTGCAAAAAGGTAAGCTACATCCCCAATTCGTTCTAGAATATTGAAAGGTCTGATGTACTTAGGGCTCAATTTACCTTTCTTACAAAAATTTGTAACTCCCTTCCATGGAGATATCTTCAAGAAAACATGATCTCCTAACCAAAATTCCAAATCCTTCCTTCGGTTATCAACATATCACTTCTGCCTACTTTGAGCTTCTTTGATGTTGTTTTGGATTACCTTAACTTTTTTCACTGTTTCCTCCACCAGTTCTGGGCCTACAAGTTTTATTTCACCAAAGTCATCCCAACAGGTTGGTGTGTGACATCAATTTTCGTATAACGCTTCATATGGTGCCATCTGAATACTTGAATGGAATCTATTGCTATAGGAAAATTCCACTAGAGGTAAATATTAATCCCTCATACCCTGAAAGTCAAGTGAGAAAGATCTCAACATGTCTTCTAATGTATGAATAGTCTGTTCTGATTGTCCATTAGTTTGGGGGTGGTAACCAGTGTTCAAATGATGTTCAGTATCCAAGGATTTCTAAAGACTGTTCCAGAATCATAAAGTAAAATGGGGATCATGATCAGAAACAATCGATAGGGGTACTCCATGAAGTCTCACAACTTCATTAATATATAGTCTCTCTAGACATTCAAGTGGTATATCTTCTCTTATTGAAAGAAAATGTGCTGACTTGGTATGATGATAAAAAATTACCCATATTGCATCTTTCTTTATGGGTGTCTTTGTTAGTCCCATCACAATGTCCATCGTGATATTATCCCATTTTCACTCAGGTATGGGAAGAGGTTGCATGACTCCTCCAGGCTGTTGCCTTCCAGCTTTCACTTGTTGACAAACCATACATATTGACACAAAATCATCAATCTCCACATTCATATTGTCCCACCAAAAATGTTCCATCAAATCTCTATAAATTTTGGTGCCCCCAGGGTGTATATAGAAATTGTAACTATGAGCATCATCTAACAATTCCCTTTTTAAATCAAGTATATCAGGAACACAAAGTCTCTTACCATATTTCAAAATTCCATCTTTATACACAAAGTCAATCAATCTCCCATCATTCACAACTTTAATATTCATTTGAAATTATTCATCATTGGTATGAGACCTCTTAATCCTTTCTAGTAACGATGGTTTGGAAACCATTTGAAAAAGTATCGATGTTTCACCTTCCATGGTTATTCCCATATCCAACATTACAAGATCTATGAAAATAGGATCCCTCTCAACTCTCATCTTGTTCAAAACTCCACGACCCTTTCTTCTCAAAGCATATGTCACCCTATTTTCCTTCCCGAGGTGGTATTGTATCATGCAATCATAATCCTTGAGTAGCTCAAGAAATCTCTTTTACCTCATGATGAGTTCTTTCTATGAGAAAATATACTTCAAACTCTTGTGACCAGTATAAATCTCACATTTTTCACCATATAGATAGTGTCTCCAAATCTTCAAAGAAAAGATTAATGCTGATAACTCAAGATCATGAGTATAATAGTTTTTCTCATGAATTTATAGTTGTCGTGATGCATAGGCATTAACCCAATCATTCTGCATAAGGACACAACCAAGTCCTTTCTTCGATGCATCACTATAAATAACGAACCCATCATTCCCCGTTGCTAGATTCAATATAGGATCTTTGACTAATATTCTCTTTAGTTATTCAAAACATTCTTCACACAATTTTTTCCAAACAAATTTAACTCCTTTACGTGTGATCTTTGTTAATGGGTTAGCCAATCGGGCGAAATTCTGGACGAAACATCGATAATAACCTGCTAAAGCAATAAAACTGTGTACCTCCATTATACTTGTCGGTGTTGGCCATTTTTGGATTGCCTTGGTCTTAGAATGATCAATGGAAATTCCATACTTATAGAAAATATGGCCAATAAAATAAATCTCATGAAGCCATAATTCACACTTTCTAAACTTCCCATATAATTCATGTCTTCTAAGAGTTTACAGGATAATGCACAAGTGATTTTCAAGATCTTTGTAGCTTTTGGCGTATACCAAAATATCATCAATAAATAGAACTAAAAAATCATCAAGATATTCTTTGAAAACTATGTTCATTAGATCCATGAAAATAGAGGGTGCATTAGTCAACCCAAAAATCATTATTGTGAACTCGTAATGCTCGTACCTGGTTCGAAATGCTATCTTCAGAAAGTGTTCCTTATTCACACACAACTGATGATATCTAAGTCGCAAGTCAATCTTTGAAAAGTATTGTGCTCCATGAAGTTGGTCAAATAAATAATCAATATGAGGTAGGGGATACTATTTCTTTATTGTTATAGCATTGATCTCCCTGTAGTTGATACATAATCTCATAGATCCATCTTTATTCTTAACAAAGAGGACAGGGGATCCCCCGGGAGAAAAACTAGGGTGAATAAATCCCTTATACTCAATTCCTCTAGTTGTTTCTTTAGTTCAACTAATTCCATAGTGGTCATTCTATAATGGGTCTTCGATATAGGCCTTGAACTATGAATTAAATCAATAGAAAACTCAATTTCTTGTTCTGGAGGATGTCCATGTAAATCTTACAAAAACACATCAACATATTCTCTCACAATAGGTACATCCTCTATTTCTACATTCCTTTCCGCACCAACAGTCATTTCATTATCTTCCTACCCAATAATTGAAATTAGTTGACTTACTGGGGGTAGATCTAGATAAGAATTAGGTGGTGACGATTCTGCTCTAATGATAAGGTGTTCCTTATCATCATCATCAAAAATCATAACCTCATTCTTTTTATAATAAATATTTGCATCATGGTCCGAAAACCAATCCATACTGAGGATTATATCAAAATCAATATAAGGACCTAGCCTTAAACATTACTTAATCTTGATTTATTTCAAGAATAGACATTGAGGATCTTTTCTGGTTTAGAGTTTTAGAGAATTAGATCAAAAATCATGCATTACATTCCACATTTAAACAAGGTGGTTACATCAAAGACAATATTCATTTTTTCATCAAAGGAAACATATTTAAAATAAAACATGGATTCTTTCTTAACACTTCCTCGACACTATCATCACATCATGTACCTTTCCCTTGACTTGTGAAAAACATTTCAAAAACTTGGGATGAGCATAAAAAGCTCAGTAGGGGATATAGAAGTACAGAATGTAAACATTAGTCCATGTATACAAAAGAATTAATTAAATAATACTTTATTCATAGAATATAATCACTTTAACATACCTCATGAAATCATAAGATTTATGAATTACTCATAGATAACATAATAAATAAATGTAACTTGAGGCATTCATAACATTCTTACATATGGAGTAACCCTCATGGTTACGTTTGGAATACCCATCACAGT
Organism: Viscum album; assembly: GCA_963277665.1. Taxonomy (NCBI): domain Eukaryota; kingdom Viridiplantae; phylum Streptophyta; class Magnoliopsida; order Santalales; family Viscaceae; genus Viscum; species Viscum album. Next base: position 1,154,789,462 of record OY728140.1, read on the forward strand.
ATATTCCCTAAATATCATCAAATAATCCTTAGAATTTAACTCCTTTGTGTTACCCAATGCATTCTATAGCTATCACGGGCTCACCCACCCTTAGTTTATCACGGAACCACCTATCTTCATAAACAATGCCCAAGAACCATAACATAATATTATCACATAAAATATGTATAAAAGAAACATAACATTTCAACATTTCAATCACAAGATATCAAAAACACATTGATATAATCAAAACATTATCAAACCCATTTTTATTACCAAAAGAAAAGAAAAGTAAAACATGGTATTTATTTTTCATTTAAAAAATGTTATGGCTTGTAGAGGAAGTCCAAAATCAAATAACGGTCACGGCGGTGGAGAAGTCATTGTCGCCGCATACATAAGAAAAAACCATTCCCTTTGTGTTGTTTAGTAAAATAATTCGTATAAAAATATTTGTTTTAAATAAAATTCAAATTCAAATGGGTTTCTACATCGTATAAAAGAATGTTGTATATAAAACAAAATATGCCTCAGTGAAAAGAGATTGACACAAAGTCCCTTACCTCATGTCCGAATTGACTCGATTGTTCTTTAATATCTTGAATAATAAACTAGAGTTAATTAATACATGATTAAGAACCTTTTTCATGTTCATTATTCCTTTTATATCACTTATTACCATGTTATGAACATTATGTAATTATTTAAGTTAATAATGGTCATTTTGTCGATCATTGGTACTTAAGTCAAAAATAAACTTCTTATAATTACAAGTTGTTCATGTGGTAAAATATCCATTATATCCAGAATTATATTCATGATTTAGATATCATATATATCATATATATCTATTATGTACATGCATTTATAATATTACATAACATTTAGAGGTAAGAGATGAAATGCACCGTTCATGGAGACGGTAATCCGTACGTACGCATGAACGCTACTTTCATTTATTTTTTCATTTAATAGAATGAAATTATAATGATAAAAAAATATATTATAATTAAAGTATTATATCATATGTAATACCATTAATTCCATCCTTTATACATCCCAGATATGGCATTGACGAATCAAATCACTTTGAGGGAGTGGTAGTCCGCACTTCCTAAAATGAAATTATCACGTTTACCTATAATGGAAACCATAAAGGTATGCCATAAATGAAAAATAAAGAAGCATAAGGAAAACATAAACATAATATATATCATATATAAATATATTTACCCTTTAATGGAAACCATTATAGTTGTTAAAAGAATATTGAATAATCATCGTTTCGTGAGGCAGTAGTTCACCACCCACAGAAAAAGTATGTTCATTAACCATTAGATGGGAGTGTGTGTAAGTTTAAATCAAATACATCTCATAAAAACATCCTAGTATATTTAATATACTAGTGTTATTACAAAAGAAATGAATAAAAATAATTTAGGGGGTTTTAGAAGAAAAATAAAACAATAGAACATAAGAGAAGGCATTACCTTTAAATCGGGTAACTTTCCTTGGTTTGAACCAGAAGGGTTTATTGAAGAGCTTTTTTCCAATGGTAAAGCATCTATGATGAATAGAGGGATGTGGAGAGATAAAATGAGCATAGTTTGGTCAAGCACATGGCTTGATAGGTGTGGGTAAGGGGGTAGAGGTGGGGTCCTTTTATAAGAGGGAGGAAGGGCACTCTTGGAAATTCTTGAAATGTTACTTTATTATAAAATGATTTCCAGATTTTAAAGGGCCCGGAATGAAATATTTTGAGGATAAGGTGATAAGGGTTCGAAATCCACCCATCCCATAGTTTTTTGACAAGTTTAAGTCTTATATTTTACATTATCTTTTCATTTTATTCAAATCGTTCATTAATGAGGTAATCACTACATCATCTTGGTGTCATAAATACATTTATTTATTTAAGGTCTGAAAATTATAAAAAAATATCATGATGTAGAAATATTTTTAGATTTCAAATGAATATTTATAGTCTAAGAGATCATTTATTTATAAAAAATTAAAATTGTTTTACTTAGGTGTTACATACTTTTTTTATACTTTCCTTAAAAAATAATACAATAAAAGGTCACTATCACATTAATGTGATTCCATGGGGTCCCAATGTTTGGCATAAGGCATACCATGGTTGGCCATAACACAAAAAATAACATTAGGACAAATTTTGGGGTAATTATATATTATTATGGTATTATTTTATTACCCATAACTACCCGATTACTAATTAATCACGATAATTAAAGATAATTAGCGTCATTACTATTCATAATGTCAAAAAATAAAAGATTCTTAATTATATAATTTGTACCTTATGATTACAAATATGGAATCCATTTTACCAAATTCCAAACACAGAAATTGCAGTAAATAATTTAAAAATAATTCTCTTTGTCAAAACAAATAGCGGGTTTTTTAGAAAAAATATCTATCAAAAGTTTGACACTTGTTAATGCCCAATTACAAAGTTAAATTAATTAAAATGACCAAAATTGGATTAAATGGTAAAAATATATTCTAATTAAACTTTAAAACCAATTAAAAGGACTATATATCCATATAATTAAATTATATGAAAAAGCAGTTTTGAAGTAAAATGCAGTATTTTTCTCTATTCATTAAAAAATGAACATTATCAGAAAAATACCAAAAATTTACCCAAAGCAAATGTCAATGTCCCGATACTAAAGAATAAGTATATTTTGACAAATATATCTCATAAAATTGTCTAAAGTTTGATTTAAAAAATGTTTTCCATCAAAAGGCAGTAAACGATTTTTCAAAAATATTAGAGTATTATATGATTCATATTGGATTTATTCTCATTTTAAGCCTCTAAAACACTATCTAATTTATAAATAGACATAGATATGAAAATCCATAATTCCTTACTTGGGATGTTACATCCTTCCCACCTTTAGAAAATTGTGTCCCCGCAATTTATTTACTTATCGAATAAGTGGGGATATTTATCCCTTATTGCATTTCCAGATTCCCATGTTGCCTCTTCAATCATGTGGTTTTTTCACAAAACCTTTACTTGATGAATCACCATATTCTGCAATACTTGATCCCTATGATCATGAATCTAGACCGTTTGTTCCTCATAAGATATATTCTCTTCCAGTTGAACTGCCTCTGGACTCATAACATGAGATGGATCTGACATGTACTTCCTTAACATTGAAACATTAAAAATATTGTGTTCCTGAGATAAACTTGGGGGTAAATCCACTCAGTATGCAACTAATCCAACTCTCTCCATAATTTCATATGGGCCAATTAACCTTGGACTTAACTTTCCTTCCTTACCAAATCGTATCACACTTTTCCATGGTAAAACTTTGAGGAAGACATTATCACCTACCTCAAAAGAGAGATCCTTCCTCATGTTGTCCGCATAACTTTTCTTCCAGCTCTGAGGTGTTCTCTTGTGTTTCTGTATCAGCTGAACTTTTTTTGCCAACTCTTCTACCAATTCTAGTCCCATCAACTTCCTTTCACCCACTTTGTTCCAAAAATCTGGAGTTCGACACCGCTTCCCATATAATGCCTCAAATGGTGCCATCTGTATACTAGAATGAAAACTGTTATTATAGGAAAATGAAACCAAAGAAAGATGTTGGTCCCAACTTCCCTGATAATCCATCGAACAAACATGTAGCATATCCTCTAATTTCTGAATTGTTTGTTCTGACTAGCCATCTAATTGAGGATGAAAATTTGTACTAAAATTTAATTCAGTACCCAACAACTTCTGAAGGCCTTTCCAAAAGTTAGAAGTAAACCTGGGATCACGATCAGATACAATGAAGAGGGGAACTCCCTGTAACCTGACTATCTCTTTAAGATACAAACAAGAAAGTTGACCTAGGGAAAATTTATCTCGTATAGAAAGGAAATGAGCAGATTTAGTCAAGCGATCAACAATAACACATATTGCATTTTTACCTCGAGGTGTCTTTAGAAATCCCAAAATGAAGTCCATGGATATATTCTCCCATTTCCACTCTGTCAATGGTAAAGGATGAAGTATCCCTTTCAGTAACTACCACTCTACTTTAACCTGTTGACAAGTCAAACACTTCACAGTGAAATAAGCAATATCTCTTTCCATTCCATCCCACCAGTAATACAGTCGAGGATCTCTATACATCTTAGTACTGTTAGGATGAACTAAAAAATGAGAACTATGAGCTACACATAACAACTCTCTCTTCAACTGTGAATCAAAAGTCTCACACAATCTCTTCCCAAATCTCAAAACACAATCATTATAAATTTTTAATTCAGGTAACATTACCTTCTAAACCAGCTCTAACTTTTTTACAACTCACTGTCTTTCTTAATTCTGTCTGTTAGAGAAGATTTCACTGATACCTGAAACAAAACAGAAGAACATTCTCCACCAACAACATCTATTCCAATGTTCATCAAATCCTTAACCAAAGGAACATGTTCCAAACATAACATGGTAAATGAAGCATTACATTTTTGACTAAAAGCATCAGCCACATTATTTTTTTTCCAGGATGGTAATGAATTTTACAATCATAATCCTTGATTAATTCTAGCCATCTCCATGGTCTCATGTTCAATTATTTTTGAGTGAATATATACTTTAAACTTTTTTTATCGGTATATATTTCACACTTTACTCCATAAAAATGATTCCCCAAATTTTAAAATTTAAAACAATAACAGCTAATTCCAAATCATGTGTACGGTAATTTATCTTATGATTTTTCAACTTACATGAAGAATAAGAAATTACTTGATCATTTTTCATTAGGAAGCTACCAAGGACTTTCAATGAAGCATCACTATAGATAACAAACTAACCATTCCTCGAAGGTAGTGCAAAAAATGGGGAATTCACCAATCTTCTTTTCAATTCTTGAAAACAATCATCACATTATTTTGTCCAGATGAACTTAACACCTTTTCAAGTTAACTTAGTCATTAGACTACGTAACTGTGAAATTTTTTTAACAAACCATCGGTAATAGCCTACCAGGACAAGAAAACTGTGAATCTCGGTTACATTTTTGGGTCTGGGACATTCTTCAACAACATTTGTTTTTTCAGGATCAAAATTTATTCCATCTTTAGAAACAATGTGACCAAGGAATGAAATTTGTTACAACCAAAACTCACACTTTATGAATTTCCCATACAATTTCTTCTCTTTTATGATTTGAAAAATAACACTTATATGAATTTCATGCTCCTCTTTACATTTAGAAAACACCAAAATATCATCAATGAAAACAACCACAAACATATCCAAGAACTCATGGAAAATTATATTCATAAGGTCCATGAATACAGCGGGTGCATTGGTTATCCCAAAAGGAATAACTAAAAATTCATAATGTCTATGTCTTGTACAAAACGCGGTCTTCAGAACATCTTCTTCCTTTACCTTCAACTAACGGTACCCTGATCTCAATTCAATCTTTGAAAAATACTGAGCTCCCTTGAGCTGATCAAATAAATCACGATATGAGGCAAATGTTATTTTTTCTTAATAGTGATGTTATTCAAGGTTCTATGATCAATGAAAAGTCTAATTGAACCATATTTATTTTTAAAAAATAATATAGGAGCTCCCCATGGTGACGTGCTAGGTTGAATGAAACCTTTATCTAGTAAATCATGAAATTTCTCCTTCAACTCTAAAAGTTCAATTTGAGCCATTTGATAAGGGGGTTTTGAAATTGGCTTAGCATCAGGAACTAAGTCAACAGTAAATTCAACTTCCCAATCTAGTATTATTCTAGGAAACTCATCAGGAAAAACATCAGGATACTCATTTACCACTGGTGCGTCATTAATCTGAATGGTTCCTTTGTTTTCAACAATATTTGCAAGGTAACATTCATTTCCATCTTTTACAGGTTTCTCAGCCTCTTGATATGTTATCAAAACTAAGGGTTCATTATTGTACCCAAACTGAAATTATTTCTAAAAAGAAACTTCTTTAGCTCCACAATCAATCTTAGCATGGTAAATAGAGAGCCAATCCATACCTAGGATAACATCAAACTCTACTAGAGGTAAAACAATAAGGTTTTCAAGTAGGATATTTCCACGGATAAGGATAAGAAGATTCTTAAAAATTATTTTTGCCTCAACATTTCCCCTAAGTGTTTTTACCACAAGTTTAGGCGTCATTTCTTGAGATGGAATTCCCAATTTACTTGAAAAATTTTTAGAGATGAAAGAATGTGTAGACCCCGAATCAAACAAAACATTGGCATAATCTGAAAAAACAAACAATGAACCTGATACCATTTCATTGATGGACCAACATCTTTAGAAGTAGTTGCAATGGATTTAAGCACACCATTATGCTTTTAGTCTGACTGCTTCCAATCATTTGTGCTCTTTTTCGATCACTTGTTTTCATAATGACCCATCTCATTGCACTTGAAACATTTCACTAATTGTAAATCAAATTTGGTATTACCATCACCCTGATCTTTTCCAGTGCAATAACGAGCCTTATGTCCCATCTTACCACATCGATAGTACTTCCCAGAATTCAAAAGACATTCCCCAACATTATTTTTACCACATTTATCACAAACTACAAACTTAGTCTTCTTACCATCAAACCTTTTTGAATGATTCTTCCTTTTCTCCTTCCACCTCGGTCTCTTCTTCTGTTGGTTGTTATAGAACACTTGATCATTGTAAAACTCCATTTCCACCTCTTAGTACATCAAAAAAGTTGTTCATAACTTTTAAACTCACGAGAAGCTAATTCCCTTCGATATTTTGTCTTTAATCCTTAGTAAAAATGATTGATTTTACTTTCAAGGTATCAGATAAAATTTGGAGCCTACCTTGCTAATCAAGTGAACTTTTCTTCATAAGAAGCCACTGAGTCATCCCCTTGCCTCAATTGCAAGAATTTTTTTCCATCCTAAGTCGAAGAGCCTTAGGAAAATATTTCTCAAGAAATATACCTTTGAATTCATCCCAGTCTAGAGCATCAATCTCATCAACATCCCTGATATTTTTACCAATCGACCACTACTAATCTTCTTCACCCTCCAAATGGTAAACAACAACACTAACCTTTTGGTTTTCTGAACACCCCATGACATCAAAAATCTTCTCTAGTGCTTCAGTTCACCCTTCAGCTAGCACAAGGTCAGATGATCCTATGAATGATGGTGGAAGTTTCCTCATGAAATGTTCCACCACTGACATGTTCCTCTGCGGTTGATATGGATGATCTCATTCATGGATACCATTACCATTTATTTCTTGAGTCAATTGTGCCATTACTGCAACAAACGATTCAGTTCTAATTTCGACCATATCAGGATGCTGATTTGGAAGGTCATTTCCTTCTGTATGCCTTCCTAGCACTGCTTCACTATTTCCTCAGCAGAAAACCATTCTAAACAAACATGTCTTAGATGAAGCAACATGGTAATCTTCAAATTCTATATCATTTCAATTTGACCATAAAATAATATTTTTGGATAATCAATTAATATAATTATGACTCCTAAAGTTATCTAAACTAACCTTTGATACCAACTATAAGGCCCCAGCCTTAAACATTACTTAATCTTGAGTTATTTCGATAATACACATTGAGGATCCTTTCAGGTTTAGAGTTTTAGAGAATTAGATCAAAAATCATGCATTACATTCCACATTTAAACAAGGTTGTTACATCAAAGACAGTATTCATTTTTTTCATCAAAGGAAACATATTTAAAATAAAACATGGATTCTTTTTTGACATTTCCTCGACACTATCGTCACATAATGTACCTTTCCCTTGACCGGTGAAAAACAATTCAAGATTTGGGATGAGCATAAAAAGCTCATTAGGGGATATAGAAGTACAGAAAATAAACATTAGTCCATTTATACATAAGAATTAATGAAATCATACATTATTAATAGAATATAAGCACTTTAACATACCTCATGAAATGATAATATTTAGGAATAACTCATAGAAAACATAAGACATAATGGTAACTTGAGGCATTCATAACATTCTTACATAGGGATTAACCCTCATGGTTACGTTTGAAATACCCATCACAGAATATTCCCTAAATCTCTTTGAAGAAACCTTAGAGTTTAACTCCTTCACATTACCCAATGCATTGGAGATCTATCATGGGCTCACCCGCCCTTATTTTATCATGGAATAACCCGTCTTCATAAACAATTCCCAAGAACCATAACATAATCATATCACATAAAACATGCATAAAGGAAACATAACATTTCCACATTTCAGTCACAAGATATCAAAAACACATTGATATAATAAAAACATTATCCAAACCATTTTCAATACCAAAATAAAAGAAAAGTAAAACATGGTATTTATTTCATTTAGAAAAAATTTATGGCTTGTAGAGGAAGCCGAAACTCAAATAATGGTCACGGCGGTGGAGAAGTTGTTGTCACCGCATACATAAGACAAAAACATTCAATTTTTTTGTTTAGTAAAGAGCTTCATATAAAAAATATTCCTTGTGAATAAAAGTAAAATTCAAAGGGGATTATACACCGTATAAAAGAAAGTTGTGTATAAAACAAAATATGCATTAGTGAAAGGAGATTCAGACGAAGTCCCTTACCTCATGTCTGAATTGAGTCGATCATTTTTTAATCTCATGAATAATAAACAATAGTTAATTTATACTTTCTTAAGAACCTTTTTCAACTTCGTTATTCCTTTTATATCACTTATTACCATTTTATGATCGTTATGTAATTATTTAAGTTAATAACAGTCGTTTTGTCGATCTTTGGTACTTGAGTCAAAAATAAACTTCTTATAATTACAAGTTGTTCATGTGGTAAAATATCCATTGTATCCAGAATTATATTCATGATTTAGATATAATATATATCATATATATCCATTATATAAATTCATTTATAATTTTACATAACATTTAGAGGTAAGAGATGAAATGCACTGTTCATGGAGACGGTAAGTCGTATGTATGTATGAACACTACTTTCATTTCTTTTTTATATTTAATGGAATGAAATCGCAATGATATAAATATATATTATAATTCTAGTATAATATCATATGAAATAACATTAACTCCCTCTTTTATATGTCACAGATATGGTATTAACGAATCAAATCACTTTGAGGGGGTGGCAGTCCGCACTTCCTAAAATGAAATTATCACATTTACCCAAAATGGAAACCATAAAGGTATGCCATAAATGCAAAAGATAGAATCATAAGGAAAGAATAACATAATATATATCATATATAAATATAGTGACATCTTATTGGCCACCATGAGAGGTGTTAAATGAAGATTGAACAATCATCATTTCGTGAGGCAGTAATTCACCACCGACAGAAACAGTACGTTCATTAACCATTAGACGGGAGTGTGTGTAAGTTTAAATAAAATAAATCTCATAACAACATCCTAGGATATTTTATAAACTGGTGTTGTTACAAAATTAATTAATAAATAGAGTTTAGGGGGTTGGAGAATTAAAATAAAACAAAAGATCATAAGAGAATACATTACCTTAAAATCGGGTAAGTCCCCTTGGTTTGAAGCAAAAGGGTTTCCTGAAGAGCTTTCTACCTAAGGTAATGATTCTATGATGAAGAGAGGGATGTTTAGAGATAAAAGGAGCGGATATTGGTTGAGCCAATGGCTTGTGATGTGTGGGTAAGGGGGTAGAAGTGGGGGCCTTTTATAAGAGGGAGGAGGGGCACTCTTGAAAAGTCTTGAAATGTTACTTTATTATAAAATGCTTTTCGGATTTTAAAGGTCCCAAAATGATATATTTCGAGGATAATGTGATAAGGGTTCGAAATCCACACACCTAATAGGTTTTTGACAAGTGTAAGTATTATATTTTACATTATCTTTTCATTTTATTTAAATCGTTCATTAATGAGGTAATCACTACATCATCATGGTTTCATAAATAAATTTATTTATTTAATGTCTAAAAATTATAGAAAAATACCATGATGTAGGAAATATTTTTATCTTTATAGTGACTATTTATTTCCTAAGAGATCATTTATTTAGACAAACATAAAACTTTTTTACTTAGGTGTTACATAATATTGTAATACTTTCCTTAAAAATAATATAATAAAAGGTCACTATCACACTAAAGTAATTCAATGGGGTCCCAAAGTTTGGCACAAGGCATCCCATGGTCGGACATGACACAAAAAATATCATTAGGACACATGTTGGGGTCATTTTATATTATAATGATATTATTTAATTACCCTTAACTACCCGATTACTAATTAATCACGATAATTAAAGATAATAACCGTCGTTACTATTCATAATGTCCAAAATAAAGAAGTCTTAGTTAAATAATTTGGACCTTCTGATTCCAAATTAGGAATCCATTTTATAAAATTCTAAACACAGAAATTGTAGTAATTAATTTAAAAATAATTCTCGTTATCAAAAAAAATAGCTGGTTTTTTAGAAACAATATCTATCAAACGTTTGACACTTGTTTGTGCCCAATTTCAAAGTGAAATTAATTAAAATGACTAAAATTGGATTAAATGGTAAAAATATATTCTAATTAAACTTTAAAACCAATTATATGGACAATATATCCATATAATAAATTACATGAAAAAGAAGTTTTGATGTAAAATACAGTATTTTTCTCTATTCATAAAAAAATGAACATTGTCAGAAAAATACCAAAAATTTCACCAAAGTAAATTTAAATGTCCCAATACTAAATAATAAGTTTATTTTGATAAATAGAGCTTATAAAGTTTGAAAAATATTGATTTAAAAATGTATTTCTATCAAAAGGTGGTAAAACGATCTTTTAAAAAATATTAGAGTATTTTATGCTTAAGAATGGATTTATTCTCATTTTAATCCTCTAAAACAATATATAATTTATAAATAGAAAAATATATGAAAATCCATAATTCATTACTTACTTGGTGTGTTGCATTCAATCATAGGTATGACGATGTGATCAGCAGATAAAGAACATATATATGCTCTAATGGGAACTGATTCACAGAACTGTGTAGCAATGATACTTCCCTTAAGAGTTTTGACTGACAACTACCTTGTTAAATCAAATTGGAAATATCTAATTTTCTCAGCAAACTGGGAAGATATGAAATAATGTGATGATCCAGAATCAAATAAATCATTTTCTAAACTTGAGGAAACAATTAAATTACCTGCCACCACGTCTTTTGGAGCTTCTACCTCAATAGTTGTGATAGCATATGATTGGCCTTGATTCCTTGGCCTTTTCTATGGTAAGTTTCTCTGACACTTAGGACATTCATTTTCATAATGTCTCATTTCCCTAAAATTATAGAATTGAACATCGGTAGCTTCTTTCTTCCCCTTGCAATCACGATCTTGGTAGCCTTTTTCACCATACTTGTAACAGACTCTTATTCCCTTCAGGAACGTAACATGGTGTTTCTTACCACATTTACTACAGGATGGAAATTCAACTTTTCCCTTATTCCCCTTATTTCCATTCCCAGAGTGATCGGAAAATCTCTTATTCTCTATCTTTTCTTTAAAGTAAAAATACTTAGAGAATTTCTTTTCTATCTTGATAGCACACGAGAGAATATCTTCATACGACTTGAAGGATTGTGAGACTAATGCTCGATATAGAAGTGGTTTTAACCCATCAAAGAAACGATCAATATTACTCCTTGGGTTACGTATATAATCTACTGCATGCCTCACTAACCTTGTAAATTTAGCCTCATACTTTATGACATTATCATCCTCCTTTTATCTCAGACTCAGAAATTGCCTTTCCATATCTACTCGATGGTCATGAGGAAAGTATTTTTCTAAGAAAATCTCTTGGAAATCCCTCCATTCCATATTTGATACTTCATCATCTTCCTTCGTGTTTTTAATCAATGACCACCACTGGTCAGCATCTCCATTGAGGTGGTAAACTTCCACAATAACTTTTCCCTTTCGTTATACCCCAAGGCGTGGAATATTTTCTCAAAAAAACTTATCCATTACTCATCTACCAATATATTTATAATCCATTTGAATGTTGGTGTTTGTTGCCTCATGAAGCGATCTAACATTGATCCTCCACATTTTGGATCGGGGTACTCCATACGGGTAAGGTTATTATTTATAACCTCAGTGAGTTGTCCCGGTATGGTGATTAGATGACCAATAACAGTGGCATCACCAGCACCACTATAATTATCTTAAGTATGATAGAAATCCCTACATGGAGTGCATGCATTGATATGGTTTCCATTCCTTCCACTAGGTGCCATTTTTAAACAACGGAACACACTATATTTGTTTATGAATCACAATACATAAATCCAAACTTGTAAAAAACTTAACATAAATTGAACCGTTTATAGATATAATCCATAATCATAAAAATGTTTTCTTTGAGGAAATATATACTCATAAACCCTTCATAATGGTTTGTAAAGAAAATGAGAATTATCCTAAGAATATCCCTCGGGTGTGTCGAAACCAAGAGTGCATCATGGCCCGTTGTCATTCACCAGTTCCCATTCGAGTCTAGCTTAAAGCGGTGTTTTAGGGTTTTACCCCTAGGTACATTTGTGCCAGAACCGCCTTTACCTACTCGTATCCAGACAAGGATTTATTTCTCGGAAAACTCACAAAATCCCTACAATACCATAATTTTAAGAAGTTCCTCTATACTAATCCCCAAATTCCATCTTAGGTCTATGTGCTCTAATCAGAGTTTATCTAAATCTAGCTTCCAAGGTTTGTATTAAACTTCCTCTAATACAAAATGTAATGTCATGACCCCAGTTACCCAGAGTTGGTGCATTATTACATAACATTGGCATGATCATAAAAGATCAAGTCTCTAAAGACTGATTAGTTTAGTATCCTTGGAACCACTAGAGATATTCATAAGTCTTACATTACATCATAAAATGAAAACTACAACAACATCTTGTCTCCAAGCTCATATCCCCTCATACTATCCCTGGAGGTCATTCATAAAATTCTTCTTCACAACCTGGTAAAAATAAAACATAGAAAGGGGTGAGCTCAGATGCCCAATAAGGATAACAATATAGAAGAATCTTTCATAAATAAGAATAATCATTAATGGCAATGTATAACTAAAACACAAGCCTTTTAAACTTGAACTTCAACATAATATGGCAAAAATAAAATGAAGTAATTCCATTTACATATTCACATGGGTATTCTACTAGTCGAATAATCACATGAAATATCAATAACCACTTTCATAATGATGGAATGCATAATTCTAAAATATCATAACCACATAGTCAAGGAATTGTGCTAAGACTACAAATAATATTTCCTCAAGGCCTTATTCCAAGACACTAGTTTGTCTCATGAGACTTTCTGATGCATTGAGGAGCTATAGCGGGCTCCACCCGTCACTTATTATGTCCAATGCATTCCTCATATGAATAGGTTTAAACATAACATAATCATTCGTATTAAAACCAGCATAAGAAATGTCAATACTTTCTCCATAAACCATGAATGGTATAAAAATTACACATACACAGTCAAACATATCACAAAAACTTCAATACAATATGGAATTTTTTTATCATAATAAATCAACATCAAATAAGCTTAAAATCCATCAAAGGATGTTGACATAGATGAAATCAAAACTATTTGAGAGAAATGTCTCTTTTTTAAATCATTTAAAAGTCGCATAATTATAAAAGAAAAATTTTAATTTGAAAATATTTTTATAAGATTTTAAGGGGAGATTCGATGATTTTATAACGGTGTAAAATTTCCACACTCGCCTTATAAGTTAAAAAAATTCATTCTTACCTCAATTTTGTCTAAAAGGTTAAAAAGGACCTTGTTTGGAAAGCGACGAAAAGATTCCTTTATAAACATATTATAAAGAGTAAACAAGTGTATAAATTACATTAACACATAGTCTATAAAATATTAATAATTATTTGAAATACATTTTTATGAAACATGGATATAGATGATAAATAGGTCCCAGTATATAATTACATATAAACAACCTCGGATAATGAAGATATTGTGAAATAAACCCTTACCTTGTACTTTTCCATGGTTGAGGGTAGTTAAACCTCATGTATAATGGTGAAATAATTGTAATTAAATTATTCAAGAATCATATACATTAATATGATATCATATATGGTATTTTAACATTGCTTTGTTAATAATATCTTAGTATTATCGTCGTTTCGGGTGTTAAATTACTCATTTTATTTTACATGTTTTGTTACATAAGTCATGTTTGTTATGGATAGGTTTTATCTTATTCATATGTAGAATAATACGAAGTCCTTAAACATTATTTTTAATCATCATATGAGAATTATACTTTCATGGATATGATGGGTAATGAATCGCATCGCGTTCGTGGAGACGGTAGTCCGTACGTACGAATGAGCCATAATATCATTATTTTGATATTAAAATAATATTTAATTGGATGGTATATCATATATACAGAATCATTATCATGTTATATTTATTATTTACATCAATTACACATCATTGTCATACCCATCCAAATAATAATGTTTTGAATAACAATTACACTACGACGTGGAGATGGTAAGACGTACGTACGCACGCATGGTGACATGTCATTCTAAGGATGGATAGAATAATGAATATGGTTGTACCATATTTATAATAACATCAAAGTATATATAATATACTAGAGTTATTATTTTAGAATGGAAATAACAAAGGAAGAAGAAGTTGAAGAAGAAAGTAACTTGAAAGAGGGTGGTGAAAACATTACCTCTTCTTCAGGTTATTCCTTTTGATTTGTTCAAAATGGATCCTTAGGATGGCTTAACGATATAACTAAAGCCTCTACGTTGAAGTGATAGATGTTGAGAGAATATTTTTGCAGGGTTTGGCCGAGCCAAAAGTCTTTGAATGTGTGAATTATAGGGAAGGAGAAGTGCCCTTTTATAAGAGGGGTGAGGGGCACCTTTGGGATAGCAAGAAATATTATATTATAATAAATTCATATTCGGTTTATAATGTCTCCAAAGTAGAATATTTAAAGCTTAATGTGGGTATAGGTCAAAAACCACTCATCCAGTAGGTTTTGGATAGGTTTGGTTCACTATATTAACTTTATCTTTTTTATTTAACTCTTAGTTAGATAGTTTGACATTTACCATGTCTCTTTATATTTTTATATTATATTGTCAATAAACATACTATAAAATTCCAAGATACCCCCAAAGTGGTCCATTAATAATACAACTATCATTATATAAGTCCTTTGTCTGAACCTTATATTTTTTAGAATATAATATCAATTAATAATATAATTTTTGTTTTTAGAAACTCCTTTATGTCAATTTTGACACTATTTGGTGTTTTGTTTTTTTCTAAATTCATAACAGCATTATTACTTAAAAACTAAATCATATAATCAACCCTAACATGTCATAGTAACCTAAAATATTCATGGAATTCATTAAAAGTATCAAATTATATTTATTTGGGTATTTATAATATCAATTATTTTAATATTTCACTAATAAGGTAATTACTGCATCATCATTATGTCATAATTAAATAAAATTATTTAATGTCTAAAAATTATAAATAAAATACCATTATGTAGGAAATATATTTATATTTATAATTAATATATATAATCTAATTTATATTATGTATTACTCTATATTAAAAATGTTTCAGTTATTAAACTTTGATTTTAACTCTTTGAACTCTTCTTTGAATTAAATAATAATAAATGTCTTAATCTAATCCAAGTGGAAAAAAGAGGTTTATATTTTATTCCTAAGGTTGTTTTTGGCAGAATTATACTTAACCAATAGAATTTGGAAATGTGTTGGGGTAATAATAATATCATTTTTACCCTTAATTACCATATTTACATTTAACCATGGTAAATAAAAGTAAAAAGTTACTATTCACCAAAAATTATTTTTATCTTATTGAACCACATTTTACTCCTTTATATCAACCATGTATCTCGGATTTTTGAAATTCCACTCACATAAGCAGTAAAAAAAATTTATATGAATTTGCAAATTCTCTTAGGAGATGGGTAAAAGACAGTGAAAAGTTCAATAAAATGTATATATATATCTAAAATTATTATAAACTGGCTCCAATGAATTACATTGAACATATATAGGTATTATGTATCTATTTTGACCTAAAGTAAATTTAAATAAAATACATAATTATTTAAATAAAAATTCGGCTTTAAACTATTACTCGATGTTTTTCACTATTCATCAAAATTTTAAAGTTTTCAAAAAAAACCAAAATTTCACCATAGGATAATTTTGATATTAAAAATCCAAAAATGAAGTCCATTTTGAGAGTTAAAATTTACAAAATTTCAAAAAGTGGGTATTACTATTCATAACGGCAAGTTTTATTAGTTGTGGTGTGTGTTAGAACTCGATGTTGCGTACAACACACACTACTGTATTATTCAAAGAGAAGTTTACTATAACACCCCCATATTTTTTGAAAAGTCTTCTGTTTAATTTCATTGATGTCTTGGGTTGTACGCTACACCAAAATGAGATTTCACTACACGGATCCCTGACTTGGCTTGCATTACACATAATCGCGACCTTCCATGATAGCGTATGTTGTACGCAATACCGAGTTTCACTAAACAACGATATGTTATATAAACTAGCCATTATGAATAGTAATACCCACTTTTTGAAATTTTATTTTTCAAAATGGACATCATTTTTGGATTCTGAATATTGAAATTAGACTAGGGTGAAATTTTGGTATTTTCTGAAAACTTTCAATTTTTGATGAATAGTGAAAACACTGGGTTCCTATTTAAAAACAAACTTTTTATTTAAATAATTTTTTATTTTATATAAATTTATTTTAGGTAAAAATTGATACATAATACCAATATAAGTTTAATTTAATTCATTGGAGTCATTTTATAATAATTTTCAATATATAAAAATTTTATTGATGTTTTCACCGTCTTATACCTACCTCCTAGGAGCTTTTTGCAGACTTACATAAAACTTGATTTTACAGCTTCTGTGAGTGGAATTTCAAAAATCTGAGAGACACGATTAATATAAAGGACTAAAATTTGGTTCAATGAGATGAAAATAATTTTTTGGTGAATAGTAACCTTTTACTTTTATTTACCACAGTTAAAAGTAAATATGGTCATTAAGAGTAAATTGTATTATTATTACCCTAACACATGTCTAAATTCTATTGGATAAGCGTAATTCGACCAAAAACAACCTTAGGAATAAAATATGACCATTTAGGTCCACTTGTATTAGATTAGGACATTTATTATTAATTTATTTAAAGAAGGGTTAAAATAGTTAAAATCAAAGTATAATAACTAAATAATTTTTAATATTGGGTTATACATAAGATAAATTCGACTATAAATATTTATTAGAAAGATAAAACAATTTCCTACATTACCGTATTTTATTTATAAATTTTAGACATTAAATAATTTAATTTATTTACGACACAATGATGATGCAGTAATTCTTATTAATGAAATATTGAAATAATTGATGTTATAAATACCCAAATAAATGTAATTTGAGACTTTTTATGAATTCCACTAATTTTCTAGGTTAATATTACATGTTAGTATTTATTTAGTTAACTTTTTTAGAACTAATCATTCTGTTATAATTTTCACAAAAATCAATTACCAAATAGTGTCAAAATTGACATAAAATAGTTTTTTAAAACAAATATTATATTATTAATTGTTATTAAATTCTTAAAAATCTATGTTTCGTATAATATACTTATATCATGATATTTTTATCATTATTGGACCACATGGGGGTCTCTTGGATGTATATGGTATGTTTATTAACTATATAATATAAAAATACAAAGTGACATGGTAAATGTCAATCTAATTAACTAAGAGTTAAAACTAAAATATAAGGTTAATATAATGACCCAAACCTGTCTAAAATCTATTGGTTGAAAGTATTTCTACCCATACACATCTTATATTCTAAATAAATCAATTTTTAGCTATTAAAAACCGAATATGACTTTATAATAAAATAATATTTTTAGTTTTTCCAAAGGTTCCCTTCTCCTCCCTTATAAAAAGGACACCCCTTCCCTCTTCTCTTCACACCTTTTTGAGCCTTAAATATCGGTCAAACCCTACCCATTTCTCTTCTCCACTTCCCTAGAAACATTCTGGAGGTTTTGGTCTTCTCAAAAGACCAACTCTACTTCCTTAAGAGGAAGCTTAAAAGAGGTTCTACAAAGAAGATGAAATATCTTCTTCTGATTCTCTTAAGTTTCTTTCTTCTTATACTTCCTCTTCATTGGTTGTTTAATTATAAAGTAATAACTTCAGTATTAAGTATATACTTATATTTAATTAAAAATATGAATCAACCTTATTTCACATTCTATCCATCCTAAGGAAAATGAAATCATCGTGCATGCGTACGTACGGAATACCATCTCTACGTCGTGGTGTAATATGTTTTCGACCACCACCTTACTTGGATGGGTATAATGGTGTAAATAAATAACTATATATGAGTATTGTAACGTTATATAGATTCTGAAATATTATACCTACACTTCTAATACAATTCCATGATCATGGTAATGGTATCATCGCTCGTGCGTACGTACGGACTACCGTCTCCACGACGCGATGAGATTCATTTTCCATGTTAACCATTCATGAATGATTATAAATTATATATAAAAAGTAATCATGAAATATATTACATAATAATGATAATGTATTTATGTATATATATGTGTGTTTCATCTACTTAATTCCATTCAATTCAATAAGGAAATGAAAATAGCGTTCATGCGTACGTACGGCCTACCTCTCCATGAACGGTGTATTTCATTCCATTTATCGATCCATCATATATATATGTATATGCTGAATATATATTATATATAAATCATGTTTTACATTTTGGAATTAATTAAATCAGGATATAAGTAAAAATATCATGATCAACAAGTCGAAACACACACAATAAATGAAACGGTTTTACCCAAATCGCTGCTTTTACATCGAATTTACAAAAGAACGGGTAATATAAAGTCCTAAGTAAACTATATATGATATCATAACAATGAGTATGATTCATTAATAAGTATGTGACATTATTTAAAACATTATATAGGAGGTTCGGATACATACGAAGAATATCATACATAAGGTAAGGGATAACTATTCCAATCTCGCTCTTATCCGAGATTGTTTATTCGTAAATATTTACTGGGGTTTTTGTTATCATCCAAACCCCTATTTTCGTAAAATGTTTTCATGTATATTTAATGGAATTTTTACCCATTTTTAAATTTTACAACATGTTATGTGAGGAATATTTTTTTGTTTACCATACGAGGTACTTTATGACTTTTCCAACAAAATTATGAGAAGAATGTTATTTTTAACTTATACGGCGTGAATGGATTTTTAAGGTTTCATAACGCCTCATTTTCATGAATTTTCCTCTATAAGATTGCCGGATTATTTTCAAAAAAAACCCCTTTTCTTTTAAAAGTGCATGGAATTTTGTGAAAATAAAATGATTTTGAAGATGAAAGGGTATTTTCCTCAATAATTCATTTCAAATGTTTTATCAAAACCATTTTCCATATAATATGACATTATCTCATATGTGTATGTTTCAAGTTTAATGACTCTATGATTAAATGGTTTCACTTTTCATATGATGAAATATCCATTTGTTTTATATGGATTATGAGATGATGGGATGATGTTTATGAAACCGATTTTATTCTTTGGGTTATGATGAATGTTTTAAGTTTATTCTGTGGAACAAGTAAGAATTATTTCATTATCAGATGGGTGGGACATATATCTCCCTCCAATGCATTGGGTAAACATTCATATCTCTTGAGATAGACATAGGTGGAACGATAAGTTAATCTGGTTCGATGATACAGGACTGGATCGAGGAGTGAGCTCGATTCAGAAAGGAACTTTATCCACTAAGATGGTCTTGGCAGTAATGCCTTGGCTACTATGGAAATCATAAAATGTGCTTAATGTTTTCCAAAAATACATGCTTTATTCCCATACAATTTTATCATTATTTATGATCCATTATGATATATGCCTTACGTACTTCCATGATTTATGTCTTTGCTCAAGATTTTGATGTTTAGATTTTATGTTCAAGTTTTTTTCATTCAAATGTTTATGGATTGTTTTATGTTCTCAATGTTTACCCTTACAATGAATTTGAGATCACCCTTTATATGTTTTCTTTTCCCCAGGATATAAAGAATGGTTTTAGGTAAGAATACCGAAAATGGGAAGATCTTTATGGGAGATGTTGAAGATCTTTCACCATGATTAGAATATTTTGTTCCGAGTTTCCAAAGACACTAAACTAATACAGTCTTTGGGCATCTATTTTTGTCCTGTATTATGTATTCGGAAAAAGAAATGTAATGTCCATGTACGTCATGCTTTTCTTCTCTATATTTGGTATCAGAGTGAAGGTTTAGTCAACCTTTGGAAACTAGGATGCGAAAACTTTAGTTAAATACCTAGATATATTTCTAAGTTATGTCTAGGGATGTCCCTATGGTTAAGTATACGTATAGGTTAAAGTCATAGAATTATATTGAAGATCATGAATAACCTAGGGTGAACCTAAGGAGTCATTGATTAAAGAATTTTTGATAACTTATACATCCTATAAGTGACTTTTTATGTTTATGTGGTTCCTCGTTATTTTAACTTTTTCATACACTATGGTTTCTAGTCTTAGTCATTGGAGGGAACGAGAAGGAATTAAGTTAACATTGATTCCAATGGAAAAATTGGTGACTATGATCAACGAAATTATGTAACGCCTATAGAGAAAGATATTGTGATTATGTTGAATCAGTCATCTTGATATATGATTAACAAGGTGAACTTTAGTTGTATTCTTAAGTCATCAAATAAGAGGAAGATGGAATTTTATGCATGTTCGCATGGTGAGGAGCATAGAGAAAGGAAGATTGATATTTCTAATGAAGGGAAGAAGAACCTTGAGGAATACCTCAAATGGAGGGGGAGATGTTATCTATGTGGAGAAAAGGGTCATAGAGTGACCAACAATTATGGATTCCAATGTCTGATCTGTAGAGAACATGGGCATTACCCAACTCAATGCCCTGACCTAAGAAGTTACTTCTAAATCAAGTAAGGACCTATTCCATGACAATCATTTAATTGGATGGATTGAAGAGATTATGTATTGGAATTCAATAATAATGTTGTTAAGGTACTTTTATAGTATATTAAAATATCTGTGTATTGGTCAATTGTGGTTTTTTATAAGAATATGGTACCGGTAACCATGAAAAGTAATTCAAATATTTTAGAAAGCAGATGATATGTGCCTAATGAAGGGAGAATGAGAAAATAAATTTTTTAAAAGTATTCATGATCTCATGATTGATATAAGGACTAAGTGATATCATGGTTTGAGTATATATAATTTTTGGGATTTTGGTATGTGGAAAGAGTTAACTTTTGATAGCACTCATGTTTTCACTAAGGTTTTATTGTAATTTATGTTTCAAAAGAATACATGATTAAGGTATTCACATGTTTAGAATGTGACCAAAAAGAAATATCTTATTATATATAGTGGATAAACGATCGTATCCATGTGCTTGTTATGTGACCTTTTCAGTAATTGTTTTCTTCATACAATGCGATTGGACAGATTTATTTTGGATATGCCTAAAGATTGTACAGGATTATGTTATACATCATAAGGTATTGTTTAAGGATACAACTTGTTTTTTTATATTATTTCTGGAATGTTATAATAGTATAGTTTTAGAAAAAGGACAACGCATAGGATGAGAGAAAACTTGTCACATCGGACAAGGCTGTGGGAAATGAACCCACAACCAAAGTGCGAGAGGTCTTTATTGCATACCACTGGCCTACAGGAAGTCCCTGGTTAGTAGAAACTAGTTTTATTTTATTAAGCGCTATGATAGATAAAGTACAAGTCCATTTTTGGAACCATATATGATTAATATCACCATAAGATGTACTTATAACTTTTGTTAACCGTTTGTTTGAGACAGATGGAATGACCCATCATTCTATCACATGATCTGCTAACACTTCGAGAATTGAAAATTCAACATTATTTCCTTAAGAGATGAAGTGGAAATTGTACAAGGAACGATCAATGGTGAGATTGTACCGAAATAAATTAAGCATTTCTTATAATTCTTCAACTTAAGGGAAATGATCTTGAAAACCAAAAAAGATGTCCTAGTGTCCTTATATCCGATAAATCAGATGGTACCTTAAATCATTACAAATTTATGGCTTTGTTATTGTTGGTTTTTTCATAGCCAGTTCCTCTAACACTCTCCATCAAAACATGATAGTTATATTTTTCTTCCATATCCATATTTTCACATATGTTCTCCTACGTGGAAACCCAGTGATTAGTTAATTTGGGTAACCTTTAAGTTTCATAATTTAGTTTTTGAAGATAAGTTTTAGTATTCCTTTTTACAATGTGGGTTTCTATTAAAGAAACTTTTGAGTAGTAAACCATTTATAACCCTGATGAATTTTGAGGGAGAAATTCATTTTCAGGGGGGTTGAATGTAACACCCAGAGATTTTATGAAAAATATTCTTTTTAATTTCATTGATGTCTTGGGTTGTACGCTACACCAAAAAGAGCTTCCACTATACGCATACCTGACTTGGCTTTCATTACATGCAATCACGACCTTCCATAATAGTGTATGTTGTACGCAATACCGAATTTTACTAAACAAAGATATGTTATATAAACTAGTAATTATGAATACTAATACCCACTTTTTGAAATTTTATTTTTCAAAATGGAATTCATTTTTGGGTTTGGAATATAGAAATTAGACTAGGGTGAAATTTTGGTATTTTTCTAAAAACATTCAATTTTTGATGAATAGTGAAAACACTGGCTTACTATTTAAAAACCGACTTCTTATTTAAATAATTATTTATTTTATTTAAATTTAATTTAGGTCAAAATTGATACATAAAAACTATATAAGTTTAATTTAATTAATTGTAGTCATTTTATAATAATTTTCGATATATGAAAATTTTATCGAACTTTTCACCGTCTTTTACCTACCTCTTAGGAGATTTTTGCAAACTTACATAAAACATAATGTTACCGCTTCTGTGAGTGGAATTTCAAATATCCGGGAGACACAGTTAACATCAAGGACTAAAATGTGGTTCAATGAGATGAAAATGATTTTTGGTGAATAGTAATGTTTTACTTTTATTTACCACGGTTAAAAGTAAATAGGGTAATTAAGAGTAAAAAATTTATTATTATTACCCTAAAACATGTATTAATTCTATTCTATAAGTGTAATTCGACCAAAAACAACCTTAGGAATAAAATATTACCATTTAGGTCCACTTGGATTAGATTAGGACGTTTATTATTAATTTATTTAAAGAAAGGTTAAAATAGGTAAAATCAAAGTATAATAAATAAATCATTTTAAATATAGGGTTATACATAAGATAAATTCTACTTTAACTATTAATTAGAAATATAAAAAGATTTCCTACATAATGGTATTTTATTTATAATTTTTAGACATTAAATAATTTAATTTATTTATGACACAATGATAATGTTGTAATTATCTTATCAATGACATATTAACATAATTGATGTTATAAATACCCAAATAAATGTAATTTGAGACTTTTTATGAATTCCACTAATTTTATAGGTTACTATGACATGTTATTATTGATTTAATTAACATTTTTAGAAGTAATCATGTTGTTATGATTTTCACAAATATCAATTACCAAATAGTGTCAAAATTGACATAAAATAGTTTTTAAAACAAATATTATATTATTAATTGTTATTATATTCCTAAAAATATATGGTTCAGCCAAGATACTTATATACTGATATGTTTATCATTAATGGACCACTTTGGGGTCACTTGGTTGTATATGGTATGTTTATTGACTATATAATATAAAAATACAAAGTGATAAGGTAAATGTCAATCAAATTAAATAATAGTTAAAACAAAAGGATAAGGTTAATATAATGACCCAAACATGTCTAAAATCTATTGGATAAAATTATTTCAACCCATATCCACCTTATCTTCGAAATAAATTAATTTGGAGCTATTAAAAACCGAATATGACTTTATAATAAAATAATATTTTAAGTTTTTCTAAAAGTGACCCTCTCTTCCCTTATAAAAAGTGCACCACTTCCCTCTTCTATTCACACTCTTTTGGGCCATGAATCTCGGCCAAAACCTGACCATTTCTATTCTCAACTTCCCTAGAAACATTTTTTAGGTTCTTTTCTTTTGAAAATACCAACTCTACTTCCTAAAGAGGAAGCTTAAAAGAGGTGCGTTGAAGAAGAGGTAATCTCTTCTTCCGATTCTCTCTAGTTTCTTTCTTCTTCTACTTCATATTCTTTAGTTGTTTCATTATAAATTAATAATTTCAGTATTACATATATACTGATATGTTATTATAAATATGAATCAACCCTATTTCACATTCTATCTATCCTACAGAAAACAAAATCACCATGCGTGCTTACGTACGGAATACCGTCTCCACACCGTGGTGTAATCTATTTTCGACCACCACCTTACTTGGATGGGTATAATGGTGTAAATAAATAAATATATATGATTATTGTTAAGTGACATTTATTCTGAAATATTATACATACACTTCAATACAATTTCACGATCATGGGAATGGTATCATCGCTCGTGCGTACGTACGGACTATCGCCTCTACGACGCGATGAGATTAATTCTCCATGTTATCCTTTCATGAATGATTATAAAATATATATAAAAAGTAATCATGAAATATATGAAATAATAATGATACTAGATTTATTCATATATATGTGTGTTTCATCTACTTAAATCCATTCAATTCAATAAGGTAATGAAAACAGTGTTCATCCGTACGTACGGCCTACCGTCTCCATGAACGGTGTATTTCATTCCATTTATAGATCCATCATATATATATGTATATGATGAATATATATTATATATAAATCATGTTTTAAATTTTGGAATTAATTAAATCAGGATATAAGTAATAATATCCGGAACAACATGTCGAAATACATACAATAAATGAAACGATTTTACCCAAATCGTTTCTTTTACATTGAATTTACAAAAGAACAGGTAATATAAAGTCATAAGTAAACTATATATGATATCATAACAATGAATATGATTCATTAATAAGTCAATTAAATTATTTAAAATATTATATAGGAGGTTCGGATACATACGTAGTATATCATACATAAGGTAAGGGATAACTATTCCAATCTTGCTCTTATCCGAGATTGTCTATTCGTAAATATTTACTGGGGTTTTTGTTATCATCCATGTCTCTGTTTTCTAAAAATGTTTTCATGTATGTTTAATGGCCTTTTACCCATTTTTTAATTTTACCACATTTTATATAAGGAATCTTTTTTTTGATTACCATATGAGGTACTTCTTGACTTTTCCGACAAAATTATAAGAAGAATGTTATTTTTAACTTATACGGCGTGAATGGATTCTTACGGTTTCATAACGCCTCATTTTCGTGAATCTTCCTCTACATGTTTGCATGATTATTTTCAACAAAACACTTTTATTTTAAAATTTCATGGAATTTTGTGAAAATAAAATGATTTTGAAGAAGAAGGGATATATTCCCCGAGAATTCATTTCAAATGTTTTATCAAAACCATTTTCCATATAAGATAAAATTATTTCATATGTGTATGTTTAAATTTTAATGTCTCTATGATTTAGATGGTTTCAATTTTCATATGATGAAATATCCATTTGTTTTATATGGATTATGAGATGATGGGATGATATTTATGAAACCCATTTTATTCTTTGGGTTATGATGAATGTTTTAAGTTTATATTGTGGCACAAGTAAGAATGATTTCATTATGAGATGGGTGGGACCTATATATCCTTCCAATGCACTGGGTAAAGATTCATATCTCATGAGATAGACCTGGCTGGAATGGTAAGTTAATCTGATTTAGTGATATAGGACTATATCGAGGAGTGATCTCGATTCCGAAAGGGACTTTTTTCACTAAGATGGTCTTGGCAGCAATGCCTTGGCTACTGTGGAAATCATAAATTGTGCTTAATGTTTTCCACAATTACATGATTTATTCCCATGCTATTTTATCATGATTTATGATGCATTATGATATATGCCTTGCATACTTCCATGATTTATGTCTTTGCTCATGATTTTGATGTTTAGATTTTATGTTCATGTTTTTGCATTCAAATGTTTATAGATTTTTTTATGTTCTCTATTTTTACCCTTACTGAGCATTTGAGCTCACCCTTTATATGTTTTTTCCCCAATATATAATGAAAGGTTTTAGGTAAGAATACCAAAAAGGGGAAGATCTTTATGAGAGATGTTGAATATCTTTCACCATGATTAGAAGATTTCTTTCCGAGTTTCCAAAGACACTAAACTAATACGATCTATGGGCTTCTGTTTTTGTCATGTATTAAGTATTCCTCAAAATTAATATAATGTCCATGTTCATCAAGATTTGGGTCTCTACAGTTGGTATTAGATCAAAGTTTTAGTTAACCTTTGGAAACTATGATGCGAAAACTTTAGTGAAATACCTAGATATATTTATATGGTATGTCTATGGATGTCCCTAAGGTTAAGTATACGTATTGGTTAGAGTCTTAGAATTATTTTTACGATCTTGATTAACCTAGAGTGAACCTAAGGTGTCATGGATTAATTTTTTTGATAAGTTAGACATCACATTAGTGACATTTTATGTTTATGTGGTTCCTCGTTATTTTAACTTTTTCTTACACTATGTTTTCTGGACTTAGTCAATGGAGGGAACGAGAAGGAATTAAGTTAACATTGATTCCAATGGACAAATTGGTGACTATGATCAATGAAATTATGTAATGCTTGGAGAGAAAGATATTGTGATTATGCTAAATCAGTCATCTCGATATATGATTAACAAGGTGAACTTTAGTTGTATTCTGAAGTCATCAATTAAGAGAGAGATGAAATTTTATACATGTTCGCATGGTGAGGAGCATAGAGAAAGGAAGATTGATATTTCTAAATAAGGGAAGAAGAACCTTGAGGAATACCTCAAATGGAGGGGGAGATGTTATCTATGTGGAGAAAAGGGTTATAGAGTGACAGACTGTTATGGAGTCCAATGTCTGATCTGCAGAGAACATGGGCATTACCCAACTCAATGCCCTGACCTAAGAAGTTACTTCTAAATCAAGGAAGGACATATTCCATGTAAATCATTAAATTGGATGGATTGAAGGGATTATGTATTGGAATTAAATAATAATGTTTTTAAGGAACTTTTATAGTATATTGAAATATCTCTGTATTGGTCCATTGTTGTTTTCTATAAGAATATGGTACTGGTAACCATGAAAAGTAATTCAAATATTTTGGAAAGTAGATGATATGCGCATAATGAAGGGATAAGGAGAAAATAAATTGTTTGATAGTATTCATGAGCTCATTATTGATATAAGGACTAAGTGATATCATGGTTTGAGTATATATAATTTTTGGGATTTTGGTATGTGGAAAGGGTTAACTTTTGACAGCACTCATGTTTTCACTAAGGTTCTATGGTAATTCATGTTTCAAAAGAAAACATGATTAAGATATTCACATGTTTGGAATGTGACCATAAATATATATCTTATGATATATGGGGGATAAACGATCGTATCCACATTCTTATTATGTGACCTTTTCAGTAATTGTTTTCTTTATACAATGAGATTGGACAGATGTATTTTAGATAAGCATAAAGATTTTAATGGATTATGTTAGACATCATAAGGTATTATTTAAGGATAGAACTTGTTTTTCAATATTATTTCTAGAATGTTATAATAGTATTGTTTTAGAAAAAGGACAACCCATAGGACCAGCGAAAACTCGTCACGTCGGAAAAAGATGTGGGAATCGAACCCACAACTGAAGTGCGACATGCATTTATTGCATACCACTAGCCTACAGGAAGTCCCAGGTCAGTATAAACTAGTTTTATTTAATTAAGTGCTATGATAGATAAAGTATAAGTCCATTTTTAGAACCATATACGATTAATCTCACCATAAGATTGACTTATAACTTTTGTTAACCTTTTGTTTGAGACAGATGGAATGACTCATCATTCTATCACATGATCTGCTAACACTTCAAGAATGACAAATTAAACTTTATTTCTTTAAGTTATTATGAGGAAATTGTACAATTCAGGAACAACGGTGAGATTGTACTGAAACAAATTAAGTATTTCTTCCAATTCTTTAACTTTAGGGAAATGATCTTGAAAACCAAAAATGTTGTCCTAGTGTCCTTATATCCGATGAATCAGATGGTACCTGAAATAATCACAAATTTATGGCTTTGTGATTGTGGACTTTTTCATAGCCATTTCCTCTACCACTCCCCATCAGATCATGACACTTAGATTTCTCTTCCATATCCATATTTTCACATATGTTGTCCTACGTGGAAACCCAGTGATTAGTTCATTTGGGTAACCGTTACGTTTCATACATTAGTTTTTGAAGTTATGTTTTTGTATTCCTTTTTACAATGTGGGTTTCTATTAAAGAAACTTTCGAGTATTAAACCATTTATAACCCCGACGAATTTCGAGGGAAAAAATTATTTTAAAGGGGGTAGAATGTAACACCCAGAGATTTTATGAAAAATATTTTTTTAAATTTCATTGATGTCTTGGGTTGTACGCTACACCAAAAGGAGCTTTCACTACACGCATCCCTGACTTGGCTTGCATTGCACGCAATCCCGACCTTCCACGATAGTGTATGTTGTACACAATACCGAGTTTCACTAAACAACGATATGTTATATAAACTAGTCGTTATGAATGGTAATAACCACTTTTTTAAATTTTATTTTTCAAAATGGACTTCATTTTTGGATTCAGAATATCGAAATTAGTCTAGGGTGAAATTTTAGAATTTTTCTGAAAACTTTAAATTTTTGATGAATAGTGAAAACACTGTGTTACTATTTAAAAACCGACATTTAATTTAAATAATTATTTATTTTATTTAAATTTTTTTAGGTCAAAATTGATACATAATACCTATATAAGATTAATGTAATTCATTGGAGTCATTTTATAATAATTTTGTATATATAAAATGTTTATTGAACTTTTCACCGTCTTTTACCTACCTCCTAGGAGCTTTTTGCAAACTTACATAGAACATAATTTTACCGCTTCTATGAGTGTAATTTATAAAATCCTAGAGACATGGTTAATATCAAGGAATAAAATGTGGTTCAATGAGATGAATGTAATTTTTGGTGAATAGTAACTTTTTACTTTTATTTACCACGGTTAAAAGTAAATAGGGTAATTAAGAGTAAAAATTGTATTATTATTACCCTAAAACATTTACAAACTCTATTGGATAAGTGTAATTCGACCAAAAACAACCTTAGGAATAAAATATGACCATTTAGGTCCACTTGGATTAGATTAGGACATTTATTATTAATTTATTTAAAGAAGGGTTAAAATAGTTAAAATCAAAGTATAATAAATAAATCATTTTTAATATAGGGTTATACATAAGATAAATTCATCTATAAATATTAATTATAATGATAAATAGATTCCATATATAAGGTTATTTTTTTTATAAGTTTTAGACATTAAATAATTTAATTTATTTATGACACAATGATGATGCAGTAATTATCTTATTAATGAAATGTTAACATAATTGATGTTATAAATACCCAAATAAATTTAATTTAAGACTTTTTATGAATTACAATAATTTTCAAGGTTAATATGACATGTTATTATTAATTTAATTAACGTTTTATGAACTAATCTTTCTGTTATGATTTTCAAAAAAATCAATTACCAAATAGTGTCAAAATTGACATGAAATAGTTTTTAAAACAAATATTATATTATTAATTGTTATTATATTTTCCTAAAAATCTATGGTTCGTCCTTGATACTTATATCATTATAGGTGTATCATTAATGGACCACTTGGTGGTCTCTTGTATGTATATGGAATGTTTATTAACTACATAATATAAAAGTACAAAGTGACATGGTAAATGTCAATCTAATTAACTAAGAGTTAAAACTAAAAGATAAGGTCAATATAATGAACCAAACCTGTATAAAATCTATTGGTTGAAATTATTTAGACCCATACCCATATTAGATTAGAAATAAATCAATTTGGATCTATTAAAGACCGAATATGACTTTATAATAAAATAATATTTTCAGTTTTTCCAAATGTTCCCCTCTCCTCCCTTATAAAAAGGGCACCCCTTACCTCTTCTCTTCACACCCTTTTGAACCTTTAATCTCGTCAAAAACCTGCCCACTTCTCTTCTCCACTTCCCTAGAAACATTGTGGAGGTTCTGGTCTTCTCAAAAGACCAACTCTACTTCCTTATGAGGAAGCCTAAAGGAGGTGCGTCGAAGAAGAGGTAATATCTTCTTCCGATTCTCTCAAGTTTCATTCTTCTTCTACTTCCTTTTATTTAGTTGTTTCATTATAAAGTAATAAATTCAGTATTAAATATATACTGATTTGTTATTATAAAAATTAAACAACCATATTTCACATTCTATCCATCCTACAAAAAACGAAATCACCGCATGTGCCTACGTACGGAATACCGTCTCCACACCGTGGTGTAATATTTTTTCGACCACCACTTTACATGGATGGGTATAATGGTTTAAATAAATAACTATATATGATTATTGTAAAGTGATATTTATTCTGAAATATTATACATACACTTCAAAAAAATTCCACGATCATTGGAATGGTATAATCGCTCGTGCGTACATACGGACTACCATCTCCACGACGCGATGAGATTCGTTCTCCATGTTAACCATTCATGAAATATTATAAAGTATATATAAAAATTAATCATGAAATATATTACATAATAATGATACTATATTTATGTATATATATGTGTGTGTCATCTACTTAATTCCATTCAATTCTATAAGGAAACGAAAACAGCGTTCAGCCGTACGTACGGTATACCGTCTCCATGAACGGTGTATTTCATTCCATTTATCGAACCATCATATATATATGTATATTCTGAATATATATTATATATAAATCATTTTTTACATTCTTTAATTATTTAAATCAGGATATAAGTAATAATATCAAGAACAAAAAATCGAAACACATACAATAAATGAAACGATTTTACCCAAATCGCTGCTTTTACATCGAATTTACAAAAGAATGGGTAATATAAAGTCATAAGTAAACTATATATGATATCATAACAATGAATATGATTCTTTAATAAGTCAATTACATTATTTAAAACATTATACAGGAGGTTCGGATACATACAAATCCTATCAGACACATGGTAAAGGATAACTATTCTAATCTCGCTCTTATCCGAGATTGTTTC
Source organism: Viscum album (assembly GCA_963277665.1). Classification (NCBI taxonomy): domain Eukaryota; kingdom Viridiplantae; phylum Streptophyta; class Magnoliopsida; order Santalales; family Viscaceae; genus Viscum; species Viscum album. Next base: position 1,154,821,098 of record OY728140.1, read on the forward strand.
TTCGTAAATATTTACTCGGGTTTTTGTTATCATACATGTCCCTATTTTCTAAAAATGTTTTCATGTATGTTTATTGTCCTTTTTAACCATTTTTTAATTTTACCACATGTTATATAAGGAATCTTTTTTTGTTTACCATACGAGGTACTTTTTGACATTTCTGACAAAAGTATGAGAAGAATATTATTTTTAACTTATACGACATCAATGGATATTTACAGTTTCATAACACCTCATTTTCATGAATCTTCCTCTACAAGATTTCATGATTATTTTCAACAAAACAATTTTCTTTTAAAATTGCATGGCATTTTCTGAAAATAAAATGATTTTTAAGAAGAAAGGATATTTCCCTCCAGAATTCATTTTAAATGTTTTATCAAAACCATTTTACATATAAGATGACATTATTTCATATGTGTATGTTTCAAGTTTAATGTCTCTATGATTTACATGGTTTAACTTTTCATATGATGAAATATCCATTTGTTTTATATGGAATATTTTGGGATGATGTTTATGAAACCCATTTTATTCTTTGGGTTATGATAAATGTTTTATATTTATTTTGTGGCACAAGTAAGAATGATTTCATTATGAGACGGGTGAGAACTATATCTCCCTCCAATGCATTGGGTAAAGATTTATATCTCATGAGATAGATATGGCTGGAATGGTAAGTTAATCCAGTTCAGTGATACAGGACTGGATTGAGGAGTGAACTGGATTCAGAAAGGGACTTTTTCCACTATGATGGTCTTGGCAGCAATGCCTTGGCTACTACGGAAATAATAAAATGTGCTTAATGTTTTCCACAATTACATTCTTTATTCCCATTATATTTTATCATGATTTATGATCCATTATGATATATTCCTTTTGTACATCCATGAATTATGTCTTTGCTAACATTTTTATTTTTAGATTTTATGTTCAAGTTTTTGCATTCAAATGTTTATGGATTGTTTTATGTTATCTATGTTTACCATTAATAAGAATTTGAGCTCACCCTTTATATGTTTTCTTTTCCCCAGGATATAAAGAAAGGTTTTAGGTAAGAATACCAAAAAGGAGAAGATCTTTATGGGAGATTTTGAAGATCTTTCACCATGATTAGAGGATTTCATTCTGAGTTTCCAAAGACAATAAACTAATACGGTCTTTGGGAATCTTTTTTTTATGTATTAAGTATTCCAAAAAAGTAATGTAATGTCCATGTATGTCAAGCTTTGGGTCTATACACGTACTGTGGAATAATGGGGTGTATCACCTACTATGAATCCATAACATAGGGAAATAGGTGGGTCTTTACCTACTAAGAATCAAATCTTCAGGATATAGGGAGTAACCTTCCAAAAAAGTCAGTAAAATAGGTGAATGACCTTTTGAGAATCTACTATCTGATGTTTGGGAATAACCATCTTGGAATCCATCCCGTAGAGTATGTGGTTTGATTCTTTCAACCATGAATCACATAATTTATATGTAGGTTTTTTCATTCAAAATTAACCACATATTGAAGGTATAGGGAATCCCTACTAGGAATCCATCACTAGGATCCATGGTGTACCATGTACGGAACCCATCACCTAGAGCCATGGTTGTGCCTATCCCAATAAGGAATCACAACTTCTAGAACTATGGAATACACTGATAAAAGAATATATTATAGAATATTATATGGGTTAACAGTAAGTAATCTATCACCAAGTAGAAGTTGAGTGTCCTTACAGATCCATGAATTCATCGTTTTTTTAGAAAACATGAAGGCCAAGTCTATGGATATAATACAAGAAATATTATGTATTCAATACATCATGATGTGCTATTTTTTCCACCCAAAAAATCATAATTATCATATCAATGGGTTTTTCATATCCTTGTATCTTTCGTACAGATTATGGTTTGAATATCTAGTGCACAAACTTCGATCATCACATTCATAATATCATCAAATCATCAATCCAGGTTTTTTGGTGACACCTATAATCATCTAGAACAATTTCCATGAACATCCTCAATTGGGTAATAATATCATTTTTCTACACACTAAGTTTTTCTATGTTCCATCATATCCCTGAAACCATTCAAAAATACTCTTATTTAGAACACATATCTTAGTTTAAAAATTATAACTCAAAGGGAATATCCATATTTGGTGTTGTTAAAGGCTCATAAGGGACTCATTGTCCTCTTTGGTATATCTAGCATGGTAGGTATCCTCAATCTAATTCTCTTACAGTGTCTCCAATGGTAATTACTTAATATATAACTTATCTATCAATCTCTTTATGGTCTCCCCACCTAGGTAATCATTTATTAGTGTGGGAGGAACACCTGAACCGTGGTCATCTCACTAGCCTGAAGGCTTTATGGAATATCATGGTTCTCACATGGATGATCCCTTGGACATTCAACTAAAATACTAAGTCATATCTACTTATATGACACTAAGGAACCTATAGTTATGATTTATATAACTTTTTTTCATCTATTTCATTTAGTCTATTCCTCCATATGTCCAAATGACTCATGTAATATATTTATAATCAAACGCACAACTATTGGAGAGAGGTGAAATCAATAAACTATAGGGGTATCCATCCATACCTTTAGAAGTTTGTTTCGTACCATAAATATAATTTTAAATACAAATATTATTTAAAAATGGGTTGATCACCATATTTGTGAGACCACATATCACATTCCACATATATAAACAAAATTAAATAGTGTAAGGGTAATTTCAAGGGTTCGGATGCATATATATGGAAGTTATTCGATTTTATCATATCCTAAAAACTCTTTCCTAAGAGCATCCATGTCCATTATGATATCAAGAATTATTACAAGGAACATAGTCATAAAAACACACAAATTATTTTACTATAATCATTTATAATTAATTAAAAAAAATTAATCTTAATTTCTCTACTCTCATAATTTTTTCATATATTATTAAATAATATTTGGTTCATGGATTCTCAATGAAACATCAAGAAATGGGGTGTTCGCTATAGCCATCATGAACCAAAAACTGGTAATTACAAGTATCCCACTCTATAAAACCATTCCAAAGGGAAATTATATTATATTTTACCAGTGACCCTATGAAGAAATGGAAAATGATGTACCTCCATTGAAATTACATGTTATTATATGAATATGCATATATGGTACAATCTATATCAAATCCATAATTGACCCCCATGAAAATAGGAATATTACACCATACATTAGGTAAATTATATCCAAATACTAATCAATATTATGCTAAAATATATAAAAACCATGGATTATGAATACTAGAGGGAAATAGATGAATAATATCACCTCAATAATGAAAAAAATCACTATGAAATCTCCCCAAGATGATGGGTAATCATGGGAGGCAAAGAGGGGATAGTTCGACTAGAAATAGCCTCACCCTGACTTGGATGTTTGACCAAAAATGAGGATGGTATGGACCTAAATATTTGGAACCTACCCTCAACAGAAAATAAACCAAGAGTTATTGATAACATTAACATGAGTTTCATTCCATTAAATACTCATTCATGTGGTCCCACCACCCTCTAAAAATGTTTAATGAATTATACATTGTTTAAGACATCAATTCTTAGATTCAGAAACCACACCCCATAAAATTCTTTTTCTTGACATAAAACCCATGTTTCATATTGTGAATGGTTATAATGGAAAATATTTATACTCTTTTAACACTCTCTTATTTTCAACTAAATACATGTAACACTAATTAGGTCACGAAACACTTCCAAAATACTTCTTACGGAACTTCCTATAATGTATAATTTAAATATGAATCATAATTCTCAAAAATACCATCTAAAAAAATATTCCCCCAAAATTTCATTACTCATCAAAGAGAGTGTATATAGATTCTACCCAATATTGAACCAATCCTTTATAAGAATTATTGGAAATATTTTATTCCAATTTCCCATCCTGTCTAAGTTTCCAATTATTTCAAAACTCATTGTGTTCTATCTTTCAACACTAAACATGTTCCTACTACGAAACTCCTAATGTTCAGTGCACTATTCATCAAGGACCCTACCACCAATAGTTATCTTTACTAAAATGCCTATATAGTTATCTACAACACCCATTAACTATAATACACCATTATGACTTCATACAATTCATCCATGGTCTTATGGTGCTCAACATTATATAATTCAACTCATAATGGATGAATCTTGACCTATGGTGCTACTCACCATCTAAATCACCTACTAAAACACAATCTTAGTGTTCCATTGAATTTTTCATCATGCATATAATATCATCACACCCAATCATAGGTAAACACACTTGTTAGAACCATTTACTAATCCTTATTTATATTTCTAAATTGAATCCAATGAGTTTACTCATTCCATAATGAAGGCCTGGATAATCCATATATTCCTTAATAATCCTATATCATTTTTTAAACCACATAAATCACACATTAAGAACCATAAAAAATGTGGTTTACAACCCATATTTTTTCATTATATGAAAAATAACTATCTAAACATCTTCTATCTGACCTTTTCTAAAATTGCATGATTGCACCAAATGATATGATGTCTCAGCACTCAATCACTATACCAAAATCCTGAATGGACTCATGACATCATAATAAACTCAATGTTAAAACATGAAATTTTATATAATTCACTGATTAGATCAATTACCATTTATTTTCATCTTACCCTAACAAGTAGTGTATCCCCAATCCATATCTTGGCCAAATCACACTAAAATCATCTCAAGATTGATTCCAATGTGTAAAATATCTCCAAAAACTCATCTAAATCTGTATTTGTTATTTTTTAAGGGACCATGAAAATTTGATTCATTTTATAATTTAAATAAAAATTTCATATTAACACTCCAATGACTTATCCTATCAAACTCACATCCTTAAGACCATGTTATATTACCAATACAACATATCTATCTATTAACACATTTAATGATTGTACAATGTTGACCCACTAATAACTTATAATAAACATGACACCTTAATTAGTACCAATTAATATTTCAAAATAACATCATCATCAACACCCACCAATGTTTATCCATAATTATGGTTGCACCCTCAATTGTCCTTTGGTAAACAACCCACCATAAGGATTCCCTTGTACCGCTCCTCGAGAATAAACACAATAGTGCCATAATTACATGATTGTATCACTCCTTCAGATCTACACTCACACGTACTATAAATTCATCATTAGGATAAACCCTTGGATCAACAATTTCACTAAAAAATCCATTTTTAAAGGCATCCCTCACAATAGGGAAATTTTTTAATTCATCTAACCTAGAGCACCCAAATCCAGAATAATCTCACTAAATCCATTTTTAATCATTCTATAGATGATCCCCCAATAAATTTTATTTCAAATTACTTTGTACATAACTAGTTCACAATATCTCATTATCATATTATTCTATTGGTCACACTCTTATGTAAATCTTGGTTTCACAACTGGGCTCATGATCCCATGAGTCATATCTCATTTATCCTAGTTTTATATTACTAATCTATTGTAAATACTTAAAATGCATATTAGTGTAATATATATAGAATAACCCTCAATATTCCTTTTAAAAAACAGTCCTTTCACCTATTACATGGTCCATCACACTGCCACCCACCAACCAACATTATTTCAAAACAAAAATCATCTTCTAGTGCTCTCACCATACTTCCAAAAGATCATATGAAGACAATAGGGTAAATCACTCTACGCATAATTCCCATATAACCTAAATCTATAATAAAGAACATGCTCTAAAGATTTTTTCTCCATGAAAATAAAATGAATAATCATACTTAATATATATAGAAAATATCTTATTTTGTATTGATCTCAAGGAAATACACGTACACATGCCTTCCACATTCCTAATATCAAAATAATCTCCATTCCTATATCCAATATTCAGTATCACATCTCATACATCAATATAAATCCCAAAGAATCCATCCATTATTCCCATATCAAAGTTATCTACATATCTAGGATAAACTATCCCTCTTAGGATACCCCGTATACATCATAGATCATCCACTCTTGAACAAAAAATACCTTATTTGAATATGTTTATAGCCACTATTTTATATCTATAAATATTTAGGTGGTAATTAAACCACCAACCCAGTAGATAGATATTGAGTTACTAGATGAAAATTGTGGTTGTATTATTAGTCATCCTTAGTTTAAAACAATGATTTGATAGTTATTTTGGGGAATGTGTTTGGAAAAGATATTATTATTTTCCTTTATAAAAAATTTAAAATTATTTTTGGATTGGATTTTATCTCTATACATAAGTATTTTATAAATTTATCACATAGGTAAATCACATTTCAAATTATGAATCAAAATATGACAAAAAATCCGTGAAAATATGAACATGAACTCTCATTATAAATTTCATCCAATATATTGTTCTTAATACAAAATTAGAAGGGTTCTTTTGATCACGTTTTTTGGGAAATATTTAAATTGAAGTAATTCATTCTTTGTAAGAATATTCTACACTATTTATAAAAGAGGTTTCTTCTCTACCCCTAAATTACATGGTTCAATATTCAATAGAACTCTTACATGGTGTTATGACTGTCTCAAATATTCTTTATAGAATGATGTAGAATAAATTGTGGGAATTAGTAATAATTCATTAAGGTAATATTGATCAAATATTTATATACCCATCTACTTACCATGGGGTGAACTATTCCTCATTTTATAAAATAAAAGTTGATCAATGTTTCTTTTCATTGATTACCATGAATATAATATCATCACAATTAAGAATGAATATCCTGCATCTCATAATTATAACATTCTAAATCAATTATTTTGGAAACAATACATCCTAAATATTAAACTTCCTACCAAAATCATCAGTTGAGTGTCAAAATACATCATATAAAAAATATATAATTTCATAAAATATGTGAATATTATGAATTCATATTGATTACTTTTTTATTCAAAAATTGGCATCTAATATTCCTAAATCAGATCAATATAAATATTGAGATTACCTTGATCAATTTATGGTAGTATTTATAAAAAATATTCATTTATATTCCAATAGAATGAAAGAGAATGAATATCATTCGAGTATTCTGTTAGAGTAATTTAGAAATGATAAATTATATGATGACTCATTAAAGGGTGAATTTGGATAATAAAATTTACAATTATTGATTCATGTAATAAATAGAGAGTGAATATATACAGATCACTCAATGAAATAGGTGGTTAAATAACATCCAAGTACATACAATATATAAAAGATCCATAGTTTTCTTATATTGGTTGAATATTAAAAATATTTATGGGAAATTTCATACAATTTTAATTTACATAGACCATGTTAACATATATGGGATTAAAATTTCTATAGATAGATGAATGTGAAGAAAATTAGAAGGATATGAAGTGAATTTTGGTCACTACATGTTTACTCACACTACCATATAAAGGAGAATAGTCTTTAATATACATTATTGCATCCAATGAAGGATTAGGATGTGCTATTATGTATATGGAAATAGTGCCAGCTTATTCCTCATGTCACATATATATTCATGAGAAATATTACATAATGTATGATTTGGAGCATGAAGTGGTACAATCTTATTTATTGAGATGGATTCATTATCTCTATAGTGAAAACGTAAAATAAATACTAATAACAACAAACATAAATTATATATTCAGACACTAATAGCTATTCATGTTCCAATTATATAGTTTTAGTTGATAATAGACTATAACTACATGATACATTACCACCATATAAGGGAAATAAATATGAACGATAATCTGTGTTTGAATGACCATGATATGTTATACATGATACGAATTGAATGAGAAATAATGCTTATTGATTTCAAAAATGTAGACCTTGAAATAATGAGGGAAGAAGATAAATATTCTCATTACTAAATGACTACTCTACCATCAATATTTGTAATGAAAAAAAGAGGTTCAAAAAGGTACATGAGGCTGTAAAAGATGGAATGGGATATTATTGAGTTCAAATTTGACAATGATGTAATTATATGATACCAGAATCAAATATGTATTCCATATATAAAAAAACTGAATAATTATATATTGGATTATGCGCATACTGTAGTATTTTCTATCCATCCTAGAAGTATAAATATTTATAGTGGTCTTAAGAAAATATTATAGTGGGATAATTTAAAGAGGGATATTGAAATGTATATATCTCTAGTATTGTATACCAGTATGTAAAGTATAAATATATTAAGTCTAAGGGGATGATGAAACCATTACCCAAACATGTATAGAAATGTGGGAACATCACCATGTATTTCACTACTGTCCTCCCAAATGATTTTAGGAATTATAATTTCTTTTGGGTTATAGTTTATCACCTTATGATGTGAATATATTTAATTTATTCAAATGGATATTTCCCTCTGAATCAAAATTTAATGATATACATAAAGGAATTGGTAATGTATTATGTAATACCACTATCAATTGTATCTAATAAAGATATAAGGTTTAATACAATGTTCCAGATAAATCATCTACAATAATAGGTCATATAGTTGATATTCAGTACTACATATCATCCAAAAACTGATGGTCAATCTGAAAGGACCATTCAAACTATTGAAAATGTTTTAAATCCTATTTTATAGATTTTAAAGGTGGTTGATTTAAAAATTTTACACTTTTATAGTTCTCATATAAAATATATTTCTTTATATTATTTTAATAAAATCATATGTGTATCTGTATGAAACGAGTAGGGGATCTAAAACATGTTAGGATGATGTTAAAGATCATAAACTATTTGGGACTAATATTTCTTAAGAAAATTAAGAGAATATTCAAACAATTTATCATTATATTAAAATATACTAAAGTTTATAAAAGATAAATTCTTATAATAATCATCAAGATATATATTTTTAATTCAATGAAAATTTATTCCGTCGAATATCAACATAGAAGAGGGTTATGATATTTGTAAAGAATGTGTTGTTGTACAAGAGATATACTTTCCCTTTCAAAATACATGTTCATGAAGGAATTGTATCTTATCAACAATTAAATCCATCAGACCTATCCCAATATCATTATTTGTTCATGTATCTCATATAAGGAAGTTCATAAAAGAATCATTACGTGTACTGAATTAATAGGTTGTACAATTGGAACACAAAATTTTTAATGATAAATAAAATTGGAATCATTGATCATAGTGATAAATTACTAACAAAACATGACCATTCACTTGGTAAAAGTTATACAGAGGAATCATATGTTTCAAGAAGACACATGGGAAAATTAATATGAAATGATGTCTAAGTAACCTCATTTTTCTTCATTAGAGTAAGGAATTTTCAAGTGTGAGATACTTTTCAGTGGTTAGAATGTAACATACCATGATTCTGCTATGTTTTTCTCCATTAAATATAGAGGGTATATAGTATATTATTTCACACATAGCCCCAAACCTAAATTTAAAATGGTATATATTATAGGTATAAAATATTAAAATTAAAGATAAATATTTACACATTATTATAATGAAATAAGAATCATCATTAAGAAAATAATAAGAAAAATTAAACAAAAAAATAAAAAATAACAAAAAATAACATCATTATCATTGTCATTTTCCATCAAGACCATAAATATGGTCACAACTATAGAAATAATGCAATGAATTATAAATATAACAACCATGATTAGAGAGAATAAAATGAATAGAATAAATAATTTTAGTCATGAATGTAAGGCCATATATAGGAATAAAAATGTTCTCAATATATATAAGGTCATTAGAAATACAGTCATTGGAAATATGGTCATTAGATATATATTCATTTTATATATCTATTGGTAATGTTTTGTAATTTAAAATAAAATAATTCAAAAATAATAAATAAAGAAAAAAGATAATATTTAATTAAATTATTTTCTTAAAAAAAGATATTTTATACATTACATATTAGTGTCATTAAATAAAAATTATTAGTTGTTTTTTTAAACAAATTTTTTTAATACTAATGGAATAATAAAATTAAATATTTAAATAATGTATAATTTATTTTAATATTATGTAGTAAAATTTATTTTCTTTTATAAAAATGTTATTTTTCATAGAAGAATTTTATTTTTGTATAATATTCTGTGACATTAAAAATGAAATTCAGAAATATTTCATAATGAATCTAATGTAATGATTAAATTAATAATAAAACATATTATAACTCATTTAATTTTTAATTGAAATAAAATTTCATTAATATTATAAAATTTTTGAAATTTTAATATTCTTGAAAGCCATTATATATTTTTTTTTTATTTTCATTTAAAAGGTAAATTTAAAATATTTGGATATATAATTAAGTTAAATGGTGTAAAAAAAATTAATCCTCATTCCTAAATTATATATATGTGTTTTCTAATTTTTATGAATAAAAATAAGATTACAAGGAAACAAATTGAGTTACCACAATAGAGGAAAAATGATGTAAACTATGGTTAATATAAGTGGTAAAGGTATAAATATCATAAAAACCATTGAATAAATGATTTTAATGTATTAATCAACAAAAAAAATCATATCCATTATTTTCAATTTTTCTACACTATCTATTTAAAATGAACCCCATATACAAAAGTAAATTAATATTTTTTGAAATGCCACTCAAAAACATCCCTTATAAAAGGACCTCTCTTAATTCCACCCAAACAACTCATATCATTAATTAATATATTAATTTTATTCCAATTATCATTCTTATAAATAATTATTATAGTTTGTATGGATTTTTGTTCTAATAAGAAATCATAAATCCTTCATTCTAAAGACACTTATATTGATTGGATTCTTCAAGTTCTATCTATGTTTTTCCCTTACATTTTCAATTGTCCACTCACATAGACACTTTTAAAATTTGATCCGCTATTATAATCAATTTATATTAACATTGTTATTATTTTGAGAAAATGTTACTCTTATTATGTTACTCTAAACTCTTACTCATGCACTAGTATGACATATTATTGTATTTGTTGATTCAGCAACCAAGATGAAAGAGTTTCTTTCGTCCCACTTTTTTCACTAATAATAACTATAAAAATATAGAATATATATTATATGATATTATATACAAATATATATCATTAACATGTTTCATAAATGATGATGAAAAAGTAATTATTATTATAATGTAATTGATGGTCAATCGTAAAATACCAAAACAATTCTCATCATTGAGTCTTCTCTTGAAATATGTACACATACATTTAATAAAATAAATATATTAACATATAAATTATTGGAACACAATAATTACCACGCCTTTAATAATAATTAATGTTGAAAATTGGAATTAATAATATCGACCAACATCTCCATTGTAAAACATAAATGAAATAATCAATATTAATAATTTCAAATGATGAAAATATACCATAACTAACTAATATATGTGAAATGAGTGAATATATTTTAATTTTATAGAATGTAATATATATTTATTAGGTAATTAAAAAATTTATTATAATATATATGGTTATTATACTAAAGGTTAAATTTATTTCATTGAAGTTAATAGTAAAGGTAAGAGTTACTCATCTCAATTTTCTCTAGGTTGAGATTGTTTTCATATTAAATATATATCATATTTTTTGCGGTATATATAAAACCCATTCATTTGAAAAATTATAACTTTCATTAAATAAATGGTAATTATAATTAAATTTCATCTTCTTCATTTCATCGAATTTTGATGCAATAATTACAAAATATTTAAGTGTTTTCTTTCCTAAATCAAGTTGAATTTGTGATTTTTATGAATGATTTTAGATATGCGTAAATTAAAAAAAACTTGTTAAACTATATATATTTTCTAATAATTATTTTATTTATATGTTTAACTATTCTTTCTACAATTTCACTTATCATGTTATTCATAATTCATTGGAAGTGTTTTCCATAAGAGAGATCGACCTCACCAATTTTTCTTACTCGGAATATTTCTCTTCCATATCCATATTCATAATTTTTTAATAAGTATATTTATCTACAATTTTATGATTCCTTAAGCTATTTTTATATTGAGATTAACCTTATATTAGATCTATTTAAATGAATCTTTTAAATGTTTTTCAAATGAATATTTTTCTAAAGACATTGATTTTACATACAATGGATTAAAAGGAAACACTTTTTATGGTTTTATATAGGAATTTATTATCCCATATTCATCATTGGTTAAATTTGAGAAAAATCATTTTCATGTGTTAATTTTTTCCAAAAAAAATATCATCTATTTTTTATAAACTATTTTTTCAAAATATATCAACAAATAAATGGTTATTTCTTCTTATTTATATAAATGAAATTAAATATTTTTATAATATTGTTTATTATCTATGTCAATATCCTTTATGGTTTCTTATGATACACTTGGAATATTCTCTATTATCATAATCAAAATTATTTATCTTGATGGAATATCATAATTTTTAATGGATACTTTTATAGATCTTATAACTTTTTCAAGGGTAAATTATGTTTTGGTGGAGTTATGATTTTTTTTCTAGTTATTATTGTTGACTTATGTATCATTTCATATTTTATGATGGGTGGGTTCATTATAGATCTCCAATGAACTATGTAATGTTTTATATATCATGATATCCTTATAGGATAAGGGTAGATATTCCATGTCCACTATATTATAGGATACCTGTGGTTTTTCTAATCCCCCTGTTTTATGGAATGGTTCTTATCTTATCTTATTATTATGTTAATGTACTTGTGGTTAGTCTTGACATATTTTATTATTTATATTATTATATTTATACCATATGGATATTTTATTCAATGTACATATGTAATCTAGTTATGGATCAAGATCATTAATTCATGTTTTCACACTCCTATGATTCAAGTATAATGTTATGTTAAAATCTCTATACCATGAATCGTATCCTATAGTATATATTTTTTTGGGAATGATTCTCTTATTTTATTCCATATACCTTGATTAGGTTCTAATAAACATATATTCATCTTATTTTCACATAAGATACTTTATTCATTTTAACCATTATTAAACATATTAGAGAAGCATTTCTTTTAATTCTATTCAGTCATTTATGAATAATATTTTAATTTTTAATGTGTCAAAGTGTAATCATGTGAGGAGACTATTTGGTAGAGATGATGAAAATGTTATAAATTATGTTTATAGGTATATAATCTCCAAATACACTAAATATATATGTTGGGGGTGATTTATATTGAGATGAAATGAATATTAATGTGAAATATTATATTTAATAATAATGAATTACTATAATCATATCATATTCTACATGAAATCATATTTACAAAATTTTACTTGAATAACATTGTTTATAATTGTTTTCTGTATCTAGTAATATGTTCTGGATTGTTATACTGACTATTTATCCATTTTCATTCATTATAATTTATTTTTCTTATATATGAGGTTATAGTATCCACACTATCATCTCTATGACCATCACTTATAATATATAGTTTCATACTTATTAGTATCCATGTTAGAATTCAGTGGTTCATCGAATCTAGGTCAATTTGGAAAATACATGTCGAGGACACTATAATGTGGTATCAAAGATGTTAAGAGAGCATATTTTAATTATTATGTGTCATATTGTAAATATATTTTTAGGAATGTTCCATGTTTTGGGATGGATGTCATATTTTGTGCCTCATTAAGAATAGTGCAACATAAAATATATATTTCCATAGGACATGGTATTTCTATTTTGGTTATTGTTGTTATGGTTGAGTTATTTGAAGTCGATAAGGACAATATTTTAATGTTATTTATTTATAGGTTGACACTTGGTCTAAATATGAAAGAAGTGGAAATTATACATTGTTATTGGATTAAAAGACTCACATGGAATGTGTGTGACTACTTATAACTGAACATTGGCTTCTAGAGAGAGGTTTTTGGTATATAACATGTAAAAAACCTACATTGTTTTTCCCCATATACATTCTTAGTGTCATTATACTCATCAAAATCCAGGTTGAGATTCAAAGATTTGTTGGGTAGGTGGTTGTTGTGTTTTTGGATATCTGTTGCACTTTAACATGATATAGGTATGTGTGGTCATGAGACATAAAGATACAAGACTTTTATATAGTAATATAAGTATATGGTCAATTATTATACACTACCGATTATAGATTTTTTTTAAATTTTTTGATATATATATTTTTTATACATGTTGCGCGTGAGATTTAATTCAAAATGAATTCTACCCTAAAGACCTCTATGGTAATTCTATTAGGGTGAAGATATAGTTCCACTAAGGAATGTACCAAATGGGGCCCATATTGATGGAGATGAGTATGATATGTGGTTAAAGGTTTTGAGATAGGAAGGTGATCAAAAATATATAAAAGGCTTGGTGAAATGATTTAATGATTAGCTCTGCGTATTTTTGTTATAGGTTATACCAATAATTAAATAGGAAGCTTCGAGAGCTAAGTGATCCATGGAATATTTGACTAGGGATTTCCTATAATTGAATCATCCTCTATTATAGGGAAAGGGTGGACCTGAGGAATCTGAGTATCAGGTCAATGTGTGCATTATATTTCATTGAATTTACCATTTTTTCATTGATGCTTATGTATCCAGTATAATTTTTGGAAATGGTTGGTAGGATTGTTTATGGGTATATATCGATTTCTCATATGTGTATAATTTTGGATAATTTTTGGGTATTATACAAATGCAATATCCATTGGTTTTTTTAATGTGACTAGGTATGTGACTTATTTGGTTTGGAGTGATTATAGTTGGAAATAATTCCCATATTTATATCATTCATAGTTACTCAGAGTAAATTAATATTTCTTTCAACCTCTGGGAATTTCAATAATATAGTGCTAGTATACCCATGTTTTCTGTTTTGCATGACCTTTATATTTCTAGAGGATGATTTAGGATGAGTAATTATATAATGTGGATGATGTATTATAATAGGTTTTATAGTTGGGTAATTTGGATATAATTTCAATTATCCAGGTTTGTTATAGAATTTTGGATGTTGTGGGGGTACTAGAAAAGTCTAAAAGTTGAGTTTTGGGAGATTGACACACGTTTAAATATAAAATTATACAACCTGAAGAAGGACATGACAAAACCAAAGGAATTATATCATGGTGAGTTATTGTGTGGTAATTTATTTTTGAGCCCATTGGATAGTTATGTCATAGTCAAGTGAATAGTGTAATGGTGGGTGGTTGTGCAAGAATAAATATTTATAGTATATGAATAATTATTCTGGGATGATGGCGGATCACACCATATCCTATATGTTTCTTTCATGAAGGCCTATTAGAGGGTGAATTTCACTATATTCTGTGCATTTCACTATCATTCATGGTAGAGGGTAGGTGTTTACAAGATTAAAGGTAACATTATACCGTAACATAACCCTAGGCAGGGGAATTGGGGGTACTTTTGTTCTATAGAGAGGAATTATTAAATAATCATATGGGCCATAAAATAATGGGTACTTCATCTAATTATTTTAGTTATAATTAATTAATTTTTTTAAATGATATATTTGTACAAAATTTTTCCTAAAATAATGTTTCATTTCCTTATTCTCCATATCTATTTTTTGTCTCTTTCCCTATGTAGTATATTCATCATTTTTGGTATCATTAGTATGTTATATATTATATGAATCTAATTCAGGTGACACATGACCTACCCTATCTAATGTTTATTATTTTAACATTATTATACTAATTATCAAATAAAATATCTATTTTAGAAATTTTTTATTATATTGTTGATATCTTGCTCTATGGATCACATCAGTTTGATAGATTCTATATGAAAATATTTTCTACTAAAAGGAAGGGACTTCCTATATATCTTCAATTTTATATGTATTCTTTTATGTGTTGTCATATATATCCAATGGTAAAGTAGTTTTTTTGATTGATAATAAGAGTTTTAATTGTTTCCATTGTTTGAGTTAGACTCCTAGGGGTAGTCTCATGTGACTAATGGTGATTTGGGATAGTTATATATAATTTCTTATTATTCATCTAGATTTGAGGCTTGGTTGGAATGATGTCACAAGTTATAATGAGGTGAAAATTGGGAGATGATACTTGACATGGATCCTTTTGAACTTGACGGGTTTGACACATGTTCTCCAAGAGAAACACAGTCTCTTGAGTATGATTAAGGTGGTGATGACTATTTTCATAGATGATATCATTTTATGGTTGTGTATTATGGTTATTTAACCAAATTATGTGAATGTAAGTTAATATGTGTGTTTTTATCATATGGTATTATGTATGTGTTTTTATCTCCATA
The DNA here is from genome assembly GCA_963277665.1 of Viscum album. Taxonomy (NCBI): domain Eukaryota; kingdom Viridiplantae; phylum Streptophyta; class Magnoliopsida; order Santalales; family Viscaceae; genus Viscum; species Viscum album. Next base: position 1,154,837,545 of record OY728140.1, read on the forward strand.
TAGAATGAAATTGATTGAAAATGTTTTTCTAGGATGTTATATATTGAGAATATTCTTGTGTTCTACTAGATGTTAATGTTTAGGTGTCCCTTGCTACTGGTGAACGATAGTTACTATGGATCAGTGGTAGCATGTCCATAAATATCCAAATATTGTATAACTATATGACTATGTGGGACCCACATTTATGGTAGTGTACTACAACTTGTACATTTTGTGATGTTATGTTCAAAACAAGGTATTTAAAAATAGATATTTTTACCAATTATGTATTTATATATTTAAAAATATCTATCACAATGAAAATGGAAAAAGTGTTCTCCCATAGATTTAGGGCTCATTTTAAAGTACATAAATCAAAAGGGTCATTATTTTCTTTATTGTTTTCTCTTAATTGTTTAGGTGAGTTATTTGTTTATGAGATGAGTTTGACCATGTGTGGGGACTATGGTCTAATGACCATTCTATCATACATCAGTTTTGTGGGAGACCTTATAATCATAGAATTTTTATGGGTTTTTTAACTATTATTGAAGCATCTATATGTTGTATATCATGGTGATTAGTGGATTGGTATATTCTAAATAGTTTTATCTTAGGCTATGGTTATTTATGTCACTTAATAGAACATTTGATGGTATATTGTGCAACATTATTATTCCTTGATTTCATATTTGATTTAGTGTGCCTTTACAACCATCATAAGGTATGTAACATTAAGAGGGTAAGGTATAGATAGACAGGTTTAACGGCATAGGTTTTAGTTTTTTGAGAATTTAGATGAATTATTATCTCATTCAAAATGAATCTTAAGTTACGTTTCCAATAATAAGACAAAAAAATGTGAAAAAATGGAATGTGAACTATTTGATTGGAATCATTATTGGTACTTTATAATTCAATTAGATCATAATGTATCATTTGATATATGGTAAGTAAAAACCGTGGTATATTTGATGAATTCCATGGATGAAGTGTATGATAATCTGAAAATATTGAACAACATTTTCATGATTCAAAGGTTGTTTAGAATGAGGTTCTTAAAATTTGGAACTGTGGATAATCAAGTGAATGCCTTTGACATGATTCAAGGGGATCTCAAATTAGTAACAATGAAGATTCCAATAGATTTATAGTCTCTTCAAAAAATATCTTACATTCCAGTAACATGGGATATGATAGTAAATAATATTTTAAATTATTATAGAAATATGGACGTTGTTTTTGGGGATTTCATGAATATGTTCCTGAATGAATTCAATATAGATAATTATAACGAGCATCTAGATATGTGGTGTGTTATGAAGTAAGGGGATGGTAACCCTAAAGGATATGTTTGAGGAAATCAACAAATTGGTTGTGAGAAAGTATTCTAGGCATTTTAGATAGTCCTTTCTTTATATGTTCATTGTTTGGGAAGGTATTACATCTGAAAAAGAACTATAAGATTCTGGTGGAAACATCCAAAAGGAAGGATTTTTAATGTTCATGTTTTATAACATCATATGGTGGAATATTTTTTTAGTTTTTACACTCTAGATTTATCATGGGTGATTGATTCTATTATATCATTCAACGTAATGATACAGAAAATATGTATTTTGGATTATATATATGAAGTATTCTAATTGATCATGTGGATTAATATAAGGATATTTAAGTCATGGGAAAGGATGATTCTAACTTCTTGATGGGGAATGGTTATATCTTCAAATTGGATGAAGTGATACACCTCTCGTGGCTAAAGAAGAGTCTAATTTTTTTATGAAAACATCAAGAGGTGGGGTTGATAAAATATTTACTAATTAAGTTTATTAGGTTGCTCGGTTACCAATGTATGATAATATAAGGGAAATGGATGGAACTATATTTCTGAATAGAAATTTAGATGGATTGTTAATTTTTTGTTTATAAATATTTGAGATTAGAAGTTTATGAAATTAACAAAATAGATATCATAATGATAAGAATGTGAAGGTTCTACTGAAAGAAATCATGTTTAATTTGGATAACTTAGAGTACATAAGGTGTGATAGTTTTATATTTTGGAATAAGAAGAGTTCTTTATTTAATATAAATATTAGGAATCCAAGATCTCAAATATTAGAGCTTGTTTGCACTAATGACTGGAGGATAGTACGAATCCATTATCTGAAAGAATCTTATCACATGATTACTTTCAATGATGGTACAACAAGGAATGTAAAATTTTACACTCTTAAGAACAAAATCATAGTATTAATAGTATTTTTTCATTGAATGGTAATTGTAAAAAAATAATATGGTTGGATATAAAAATGATTACTCTCTAATAATGATAGTAATTCTGGTGGACATGAATTTTGGAAAATCAATTTAAAAACCCAGATTGGTCTATTAATGAAAATTCCTAATACAACACATCAAAATGGACTAGTAGACAGAATGAACTTGGTATGGATATAAATGTTACAAAGTATATGGTTACAAAAAATAATCCATAATGATATATGTCTATTTGAAAATAGAAATATAAATCCATTATTATAAATGTATGATTCAATTTTAATTTTACCCTAAATATATTTTATTTATAAATTAATTATTTCAATTGGTAATATTTTTATTAGTGTGAATCAAGAAACATTAGTTCTCAAAGAAAGTACTTATTTTCTACTAGAGGGATAAAATAATTCAATCAATAAATTAATTTTTAATAATATGTTATATATAAATGTAAGGGGTTAAAAATATAATTTTTCCTTGACAAACACACTTCTCCACCATTAATATACACATTTATCTGTACCTACAAGCTCATTATAAACAACTACAGTATAAATATAATAACAACGTATAACTACCATATAATAATACATGAAACAAAATAATAATAATTATAACTAGTAGTATCATGTGTTAGTTGTAAATATAACTCATAAATAATATTTACCAACCAATTTTAGTTTGTAACCCCATAACACTAACAGTGGATACCAAAAAAGTGATCCTATATAAAAAAATCATGAATGCATAAAAAGAATAATTAAATCCTAAAATAAATATTATAATTTATTATTTAATTCCACCCTCCAGTATAATAGTATCATTAAAATTTAACTTAATAATGAACGTTATAATATGTTTACAAATTTTCATCAAGGTAATGTCCATTACCACCACCCCCACCACTACCACCATGAGAATCAGCATCATTATCATATTAATTATAATATGAAATGCCAATATACATATATGAAACAACATGGAAATTGTTAACATCATTGATCATCAGCATCATCCTCACAAGGATATCATTCAGCTAAAGTATGTGGTAAACCATCCAAAGCTTCCATCCAAACTAACAGCTAATGTGGCCCACTAAAAGGCTTAAAGGGTGTTTGTGATCCCTTTTGGCTACAGAAAATTCCATGAGTGTCTTAGAATATACCTTGGGAGTGACTTCACAATCATATAATAACATATATCACTAGGATAACAAAGATATAAACCATTTAAATAGTATACAACAAATAATAATCTGACTCATCATATAAATGAATCCATAGATTAAGAAATAAATGGAAATAAAATAAATAAAATAAATAATCCATAAGAGTCCATTACAAATCCCAAACTAAACTAATTACTAAAAATCTCCAAAAATCCTCTTCGTGACCCATTATAACCATCCAACACAATATATCCATCAGAATAACAATGATAAATAATCAAAATATAACACTCTTGGAACCTGTAAAATATATGTGTGACCTAAAAAACCTAATGGGTCACCAACCACTATGTTTTTATATTATATTTTATATTATGTCATAAAAATTCTAGTTTTTATAAAAAATATAAAATTTACATTATTCATTAAACATTACGTAAAGAAACAAGAAATATGTGATCATTGTGGAAAAATTATCATTTTTGATTATTTCTAAATGAAAACAGTCACCTAGAAAAAAAAAATCCAAGCCTAAGAATCCATTTAAACCCCATTATTTTAAATTATCACATTAAAAATTTCATGTAATTACAAAATTTAAAAATTACCTTTTTGAAAATAAAATGACGATTTTTATTTTAAAAAATGTTTATCAAAAAACTTTTGAAAAAAATTTCAATGTAAAAAATGTAATGAGGAAAAAAAATTTAAACAAAAACCAAATAGTTTAAATTATGAAAAATTTTATATTTCTCATCAAAAAACTCAAAAATATTTTGGAGACTTAATTTTTATTTTAATAAAAAATAGTTCACACTCTTGGAAAAAATATTTCAATGAACTGTAAAACTACTCATAAATATTAATTATTTAAATAACCATTTTTAAAATGTTTTTTAATAGTTTTGAAAGTAATTCATAATATTTGCAAGAAGGAAATCAGAAAAATCACCACTATGTTTATTTCACAAGATAAGAATAAAAAAATAATTAAATAAAATGGTCCCAATAAATCATTATTGAAGTGGGGGATTCATCAAATTAACCAAAATCCATCAAATGATCCTGGGTAGGATCTTATAATTTTTGAAATAATCATAAGAATCTAGAAATAATGACCAAAACAACTAAAAAATAACATAGGATGGAACTAATAATCTTATCCATGTCCTTATCAGTCATGTCAAAATATCCTAAAATAAACCTCCCATAGTAATTTAAACTACTGTGTTCCACTACAGTTTGCATGCTCACATGGAACACTAGCCCTCTCAGCACAACTGATCTGGTGTACTGGAAAACAATCCATATATATCTAAATTCTCAAAAATATGGATTTATATAATATATTATACCAATTATGTTCCTAGGACTCTAATGGGAATCCAAAAAATGAGGTGACCAGTCATGCAGGTGCATACAATGAGCCCCAATTAAGAGGGTTTCATTTATAGAAAAAATGATCACCTAACCTCCACCAAACTCACATAAAAATTCCCAATATATCTATCACCTGATTTCTCTATTTAATAACCAAAAGATATAAAAGGTAATAATCACATAGGGTATAAATAGGGTCTCATCACATTCATTAGAATTAATTTCTCATAAGGACCCAAACATGCTATTTCCAAGACAAGCATGTAATTCCTATCCAAATCAAACCATTTCAATCCAATCCCAACAATATTTTGGAAATAATTTTTAATAAAAAAATTCGTTAAATCTATTTGGTAAATCAAAAATCCCATAAATTAACTTGTGTAGTCATTCAAAAGAATCAACCATTTTTAAAAGGAGAACTACATGTCCCAACAAGCACATCTCAAAAAAATAACAAAATTAAAGAAATTTCCAAACTATAAACTATATCGAACACTTAGATTAAAATTATCTTAATTCAAAATGACCATTTAAAAAATCAATTTTTCACCTAGAATAGCTTTTAAAAATAATCAATCATTGTGTGATTATTTTTACAAATACATGTCTTGGAACCACATTTTATGAAAATTATTAAATATATTTATACATAGTTTTTTCCATCAATGAATAAATAATTATATATAACATTAAAACATTTTAACACCAAATAAAATATTATTTAAATTAATATAATTTGAGAATAAATAAAAAACCACCTCAGTTCGGTCGAAATAAATTCATAAGTTTTCAACTTTGATGGTGATCACCCAAAAAATCTACATGATGCCTTTATGAGACCCTAAAAATCAAAACCACCTTCTTTAAATTCAATATAACCTGAATTTTTAGCCCCATTTATCGTAGGGTTCATGGAAGAAAATAAAACAAAAAAAATAAAATGATAGGGAGAAATAATGAATAGAAATAGAGAAAACATATCTCAAAAATCCACATTAATGCAAGTAGAATAACCACAAAAATAGAAGGGGAGAATGGAGGAAGCTCCATTGTAAGGTACCTCATCCGTTTAAATGAGAATGAGGATGAAAAATTTTTTATTGTGAAAATTGAGCTAGGTGGAAGAGTAATATCTTTTTTTAATGAATATGGGTATCCTTCAAGGGTTTTCCATGTAAAATTCCAAATTATTCATCAATCATGAGATTGAAACCACATAGGGAAACCAATTATGCATAGTTACACCTTTATTACCTTTTGAAGTTCTAAAATATTTCCCCAATAATGCTAAATTGAGTGCAATAAGTTTAGATCCACCACGCACACTTATTGTATGTTTTTCAAATTGAGTGTAAGTTATATTCCCTCACTGATACCTAAGAAAGGTCCCGCATGGTGTTTCCATGGATCATCGTAATTTTGAATCGATATAACACTATACATGTGAAAAATACCATGAATATAAATAATTAACATTATATTCCACTAGATAAGTGTAACCACACTCTTTCCCCTAAACTACACCTGGATGAAAAAGGTTCATGAACTAAGAAATTTATCCTATAATACTCTAAAATAGAAAATTACACATGAATTATAAAATATAAACAAAAATAAAATATATATTGATAGGTGGTGTCACAATGCTCCCATCCATTCTTCTTTTTCTTCCCAGATAATCTCATGTGAATGTAAATGAAAAAATAATAATTCTAAAATGTGCCCTAAAAATAATGAATTCTAAATTAGAACTCCATATAAAATTATACAAATCCTAAAAAAAAAATTAATAAAGTCCCTTAAAAAAAGTGACCCAATATAGGTATACTCACTATGTATATGTAATATAAAATGGTGGAATAACAAAAAACCACTTTCTATTGTGCGAGGGAACATCACTATGTAACCACATTCTTGAAATTGAAAAAGTGAATTAGATTAATCTACCACCCACCACCAACCTCAATAACATTCTCCAATTCCACAAGGGAGTAACTAAACAAGAAAAACATCCTGATGGAATAGAAAACTAAATCACTAAATCCATGGAATCCCAAAAACAAGGCATACAAAAACTAAATTCATGACTCATTAAATAATAAAAAGATTCTAAATTTTGGTTTAGAATCTATATAAATGGATTTTGATTTTCAAGAATATGTAATACCATCACATGTTGAAATTTGTAGGAAATATAGCTCCACAGAACTCATCATCCAATTAGAAACAAAACTATAATCTTAGTTACCCATTCCTATTCCCATGGAATCATCATTTTGAAAATTACAATGTAGAACCATGGAACACAATATACTACATAAATAATTAACATCATAAAACAAAAGGCCTTGGACACTCATAAATAAACCACCACCCATAAATTCTATCCTAAAGGGAACTCTAGGGACACACAAAGAAATAATTTCCTTAAACACCAACAACCCCAAACTAGCCGATCGTAAATTTCAAAATGGGTTTTCTTCTAAAATAGGTGAAACCAAAAATCTAAATAAAACATTAAACGATTAAAAATCCTTGAATACCAAAAAAATCCATCCTCGATTTAATCACAATACTAAACTAAATCTCCTATGATAATCTTCATTGAATTAGACCATCACAGATTCAATTATTCAATTAAGATTCATGTTCCTAAACCACTAAACCTATAAGGTACCTAAACAAAATCACAAAGTGAATAAAACAACATGATCCACTCAATTTAGTTGCTATTATGTCTTAAAATAAGAAAGAGATAAATCCCTAAAGGAAAATCACTCTATATTGAATCTAGAACTATCAGAGTGGATTAAGAAAACCTATTTGAGACGTAAACCATGGTATGTCCAGGTCCACAAAATCACATCAATTATTCCAAAAATAAAACCATTGACAGCAAAACAATAACTCATTAAAAAAATTCAATATCATATACTTTCTAGAAAGTGTACCAATATTAATCTCAATATAAAAAATATTTTAAATATAGGCCAATCAATTTCAAAAAAAAATCACCTAATATTATGAATACCTAGAAATCCATTTAATAATTTCAACACAAAACCTATCATGACATCAATAACTAAAACTACTTAGAAAATTTATTATAGAACACACATTAACTAATTTTAAAACTAAAACAACATTCCATATGTTAATAATAATAATACACACATATAATGAGAAGAATTTATAAATAATTTAAAATTCCCAAATAAATTATATAGGTAAATCTTTAACAATCCCAAAATACTACGTTTTGAAAATAACCATACCCCTCTCGTTTTATTAAAACAATAAGTATGCATGGTTATATTCTCTATGGAAATTAAAAAATATCACTTGGAATCCATTACTTATTTTAAATCAATCTATATAAGTTTAAAAGGAAAAAATCATCCTATAATTCATAATAAGCCAAATAAAAACATTCGTTGAAACCAAATATCATTTTATAGACAATCCCTAAGGTCTTATTTCATAACAAAAAACTATTCTCATGAAATCCATTTTCCTAAAACACAATTACAATTTACCATCACATGAAAGATCATATAACAAATTGAATAACACAAGCATAAAAAACTATTCCAATAATTCCAACATTTCTCAAGACCCACCATGACCATTTACTAATTATCTAAACACACCTGGATGTCCCAGGACCATGTAGAATAAATTAAAAACAGCCCAGAATATATAATATTTTTTCATTATTCTATATGTTTGATGTGAATGTTCTAAAATGTAATGGTTCCAAGAACTTGTAGGGAATCATGTGCATGGTTTCCATATATTTTTACTGAAACTAAAAAAAACATCATACCCTGGTTGCCTCTTTTTTGTCAATCCAAAACAACAAATACGACCTCCATGAAAGCTCAGTCCATCCTAATGAGGATTAAAGTACCATCACAAAATCATAATCCAACAAATTCATTAAACCTAATTCTATAATTAATAATTAAATTATTACTACCCATGGAAACATGGGGTTTGGTGTTAGATAGAGTTCACAATACTCTCCCTATAACTACATCCCATTTATCTATACCCTTATATCAGAACTAAAACATCCCCAAATAATTGGAGATATATTCTAGAAAATATAATCCACTAAGAAACTATGTTAGGATACCATTTCTAAAGAACCGGTATGGTATATCATCTAAACCAACACCCAACTCAACCCGCCATAAGTTCTGATGGGGGTCCATGATCCCCATCAGTACAAAACTTCTTCTATTTACTTATAGAATATACATTAGGATTGATTTCTTCATCATGAAATAATATAAATAGAAAATGGAAAAAGTTAAATAAACATAATAAAGGGGATATAGTAAATATGAAATCAACCTATAATGAAACTGAATCCATGGATAAAAAATATGTAAAAATAAACCAAAGTATAAACATTAGTCATCCAAAGTGGCCAATAAAAATCCCAATCAAAAAAATCCAAAACCTCTCCACCAACCTTCCACACAACCCATGGTCACCATCCAAATGAATATCTCACATGAAATATTAATGATTAAGACTCAAACTAAATAGATCCAAGAAATTATAAAACATAATCATGAGATAAAGAGTACAATAAGTCACCTCCCACTAAGTCTATTCTATTTAATTCATATAAAATCCTAAAAATTTATTGTTTCAAATGAAATTGAAACGTTTTCATTTTTCATGTGTATTTCTTTAAGTATAAAAAATATATATCATCATTATGATAAAACATCGTTTCGTGGTTTTCCTTAAATAAAAATATCTACTAGAAGACACTACTTTCCAGAAAAAGTGTCCTTTGAAAGCAAACTCCTTTAATGCCCCATGTTAAAACCATCTCATAAATACCTGTTTTTGAAATGTAATTTTGCAATACTGGAAAAACGACTTATACCCACGGTTCGAAACTATGGGTATAGCCCCCAAAACCATGGGTATAGTGGGGGTCAAAGTGTGCAACATGGTTGTACAGCATGGCACACAACAGACCCCACGGTTTCTAAAACGTGGGTATTTAAATTCAAAAAAATTGAAAGAGTTGGGATTCAAACCCACACTCCCGCGGCACCACACAGCTGCGCACCAACAAAAGGCCAACCAGGCATTAAATTCATTTAATATATATATATCCATAAATTAATGTATAAATATTAATTTAATCCACTTAAAATATAAAAACGCAAGATTCGAGATTTAAACTCGCGTCTCACGCTGGGCTTCACTGCTGCACGCCACCAAGTAACCAACTAGGCTATGAATTGTTTTTGATATATATTTATTCATCAATGTATATATATTAATTTAATCCACATTGGGTATTTAAATTCAAAAATGAAAACACTGGTATTCAAACAAGATTCTAATGGCCACGCCTCCGTTATTGACCAACCAAGCTAAAGATATTCTTTGTATATAAATTTAAATTTATATAAATATATTAAAATACACCGTGAAAACTTATATTCCCACCAAATTTGTTTCTTGTCCCGCCTAATTTTCATTCCCCGCCATAAGCTATACCCACGGTTCTCCAGAAATGTGGGTATAGGTCTTCAAAAAAAAAAACCAATACCCACGGTTTTAAAGAACTATCGGTATAGGTCTTCGGAAAGTACCATATACCCATGGTTTTTTTCAAAACTGTGGGTATAAACCTAATTTCCATTAGTGTTGGAAATTAAAAATATGTTTTCCATTTTTAAAAATGGTTTTTCAAATCATCTTTAAAAACAATTTTCCATGTGTAAATAGTAACAACATCCTAACCCATGTTTTAAAACCCATAGAATATTTTCTCTATAAAAAAACCATTTCCACATTCTTATCAAAGCATTATAAAAACTATTTGAAATATAAAATATTCATATTTAAATAACACACCATTTAAACTCATGTTAAATTGCATTGAAATTTAAAAAACATCACATAAAAATTTATTCATTCCAAATATATTTTTAAGGAATTTTATTAAATTATATGAAAATAGGAAAAATATATGTCATAAGTAAAAAAACAAATAAGAATGACTGTTTCAATGAAACATGAAAATGATAAAAAAAAATATATGTGCTCTAAGAAGTCACTCAAGAATAATGAAATACAAAAAAGAAAATGAAGTCCCATAAAAATCTTGAGTATTATCCTAGTTTCAAAGTAAATTTATTATGGATCAAGTAATAAAGACCTGAACCAGTGATGTGGAACATAGTCTATCATTACTTATCATATAAAAATCCCTAGTTATCTTATTGAACTATCCGAAAATAAACCTTTTATGATATCCTATGATAACACATGTTAGAAAATGTTACTAGTTCACAAGGAAAAATAGCCCTCTCAAACCATCTAATTGGGTATATATGGGAAACATTCACATGATAGGAAACTCCTTCAAAATAGATATTTCTCTCATATAAGTCAGAAAAAATATTCCTAGGACTCCCATGACTTTTAAAATAATGATGTGATCGATACATAATGTTTTTACAATGTGAATCATTAAATAAAAAAAATTAAATTATTTCTCACTTTACATCCAAATAACATAGAAAAAATAGCCCCACGGTTCTAACACCTGGTCTCCTCATACAATAATTTTACTCATTAAATGGACAATCACGAAGGAAATAAATATGGTCTCATCACATTCATGAAAACTCATTTATCATGAAGTGTCAAACAGGGTTATCAAAAACATCTATGTAATACCTTGAAAACTCACCACATTTACAACTCATAGTCAACTCATGGGATTTCATTTTGATATTAAATTTCAATCAAATATATTTGGGAACTCACAATTCCATTAAAAAACCTTTTAAATATTCTAATTATACCACAATGTTTTATAAGGTGAACCACACGGATCAACACACCCTTTTCTAGAAAAAAATATATAATTCAAGATATTTAAACACATTAATCCATCTCAAAAACTTGTTCTTATTTAAATTTTTATTAACCCAGAACTTTTTCTCAGGTATGTTTTTCCTTTTTTTTGTGTTTTTGGGAAAAATAGGAATTTATAGAAATTTTATTAAGTACACGTCATGAACTTTATGAGTACACACTGTGTACTTGGTTACCACAGGTATCCAGGTGTTGGCTGTGTTGCGGCCAAGCACACGACCATGTGTGGTGACCTAGAGACTGCCTAATGTGGGGGCTGGTGAAGGCAAGTACACGTCGTGTACATATAAAGTACATTCCATGTACTTTTTTTCTTTAAATGTACTGAGATCACGTCTGAGGGACAGAACTCACCCCTTCTTGACCTAGTTCATCTAAGAGCATTCGTACGACACAGATCTTTATTGGGCCCCTGATCGAGCATCTGTTCGCCAAATCAAACTATACATGATGTTTTTTCTTTGTTTCATGAATTGTTAATGTTACTTTTCATTTCATAGTGAATATTTATAAAATGTATTTTTTAAATAAAATGGAGATTTCATAAAAAATTAATAACCATAATATAGAAACAATGATATTAAAATTTAAAATTCATTAATTTTAATCATTATAAGAGAACATTAGAATCTATTAATTGTGCATTTCATTTCATAGTTAATCTTTATAATATATATAAGGCTATGAATGTTTGGATTTATTTTAATTTAATTTTAATTTTTATGTGGATTTTTTTAATAATTATTACCAAACTATGATTTATAACATGTTATTAATCCTATGAAACTATATGTTATATCTTTTTGTATCAAAATTTTAATTTATATAACCTCTCTACTATGATTCCCCTCCCTTAAAATGGATTAACATTGTAAATGATTGATTTCTCACTGAAAAAGTGGTTCAAGACACTAACTAATGTTAATGTAAATAGGGTAAATCATAATTGAATGGTGGATAATTTAATTTCAGTTCACCTAAAGTATGTGACTTTTCACCTAAGGTATATATTGGTTCATTATATCTTTGTAAAATAAACACTAGATTAAATTTCATGATAATTTAACAATTATTGTTTCATTTAATCGTTGATTATTAATTTATGTTATCACATTTTTAGAAATCAATATTATTTCAAAAAGACAACATGATGTATGAAGAGTTATTTCATGGAGTTTCCTTTTCCAAAATCAAGATGAATCTCTTGAGAAATCCAATCATGAACCACATATAAATTTTATGTTCACATACTAGTCAAAATCTATATGTGCACTATCTATAGAACCAATTAAAATTCCATACCCTCAACCATTACATATTCCCTAGGTCATGGATGGTTGTCCAGAATAGTTACCACAAAAGATGACCACATGGGCTTTCCATTCTTATAAAAGTACCTCACCGACCAAAAACGTTCACACATATATAGAGTAAAAAGATACAATAAAAAAAATTCAAATATCCCTAGTTGAATAACCCATGTAATAAATAAAACCGCCTATGTGATTTTTGAAATCAAAACTGAAGGGAATGAGATGGGAAAATGGGTTACATGATTCAACCAAGGTTCTTGTATAAATAACCTCTATCAAAGGCCACTTTTTAATATAATTATATAAGCATTATAGTAATAAACATTTTAAAAAGACAACTATAAAATTAAGGATAAATTCCATGGAACTCTGGGCATCTAATATATTTTTTTACACCAAATCCTTATGGAAAAAATCTGGTTCCCTGTTTTACCAAGATATATAACTTAGTGAATCAACTTTATTTTACCCAGTTGGCTTCCAATACATTATCTATATTAGTTTACCCATATACACACCTAAAAAATACCAATCCATCCATCCAAATCCATATCCTGAAAATTAATTTTACTAGTTCATTGTCTAAATCGATGTGGTCCTTATGATCTTGTGTTGTATATGTGAATAAAATATCTCAAAATTGATCTCCTTGTAGTATTATGATAACCTATAAATAAGTATAGAATTTTTCTATTATTATTATTATTATATTTATTATACATAACTTATTTGTTAATGGTTTATGGTAGAATAATATTTGGGAAATAAATCAAAGATGTTGGGAGAATTTTAAAAAAAATTATTGGCAATATGCCACAAACACTTACTTCAAATCATGGTCTTGTTCACGTAAAGATAAAATAAAATAACCAAGATGAAAATGGTTGGGATTGTTATTTTTATTGATCTATGAGGTCTATGACATAGCTATAACTACCATCATCTTAGGATTCAAGAAATCACATCATAAACTGAATTGGTAAAATTTTAAAGCTTCGTCTTGAGTCTCATATGGGTGGTAGGGAGTTACATTCACTCATATCGATACTATAGTGAAACTTATACCCTCTATAAGGCCTCTTAAATCCATTTGGTATTGATAAAAATTAGATTCTATCATGTTTGGATGGATGGAAGAACATTTTTCAGTTATTAGATCACATATGGAAGATTCAAACAACTCAAAAAAATGTTGAGGGTGGGATTGTGGACCCATGGTTATCCAAAACTCCTCAAGGTATTTGACAGGAGATTATCCACCCCTCTCATGATTCAATACATCAATATAGATTCCAAATATGTCTTTCTGTGATGATATATATTGAGTCCCATATGTGGATAGGGGTAGTTCCATGAACTTATATTAGTATTATATGGTAATTCTCTCCTACATAAGGCCTTTAGAAAATTTGAAGCTATGATAAAAATAAGACAATATCATGAATTAGCGGATAGAAGGACCACTATATAATTGAACCCAATTTATGTTGTATTGTATTTTTTATTAATAAGAACAATTTCAATATTTATAATAATAATATATTATGTAAATAGCTTCTTGGAATCGATTTTAATGAATATATGAGATCTAAAGATAGGTGTAATTATATGTTGAATTGTGAATATTTCATGATTATTGAAAAAATATGTTGAGTCCTAGAAGAATTTTGAAGCCATAGTATATATATATAAAAGGTTATTTTAAATGAGTTTTTTTCATTAGGTTTTGTTTTGATGATCCATTGATAAGGGAAAGAACCTAGTTTGAATCCTAACTTATTTTTATGTTTGAGGATAATTTTTTTATGTATATTGGTATAATCTAAAGAGAGCTATTCTATAATTTATTTAGAATTTGTGTTATTTTTCTACCAATATAACATGTAAGTTTTTCTCTAAATGATTGTAATGTCTGATTTAGGGAATGATAATGATTCTAATAAGCTCATATTCATAATAATTTTAAGTATATTGGAATAAATTAAAGTTCCAAGAGTTTAGTGTTGTGTGTGTGCATTGATATATATTATATATAAATATAGAAATCTTGAATGAAAAAAATTTAGTTCAATCATTTTGTTTATAATTAATGAAATTATTTTTTGATAGTGTTGTAAAACTGGGGACATGAAAGTGGAATATTTTTTGAAATTTTATAAGAAATGTGAACAAGTTTTATTATTCTTTATAATTATAAAATTATTTATTAGGGTTGATTTTAAGTTATTTTAAATTAATTTAATATGGTTGAGAATACATAAATTAGTTTTCATGTTGTATATAATGAATAAAGGATCTTTTCAGTTTAGTAGTGAATTATGAGCTATATACTTAATTTCAAAAAGGAATGATCTTAATTTACTTGTTTTCTAAATTAAAATTGATTAATTAAAAAATATATTTAATGATTTTAAGGGTCATATAAATTTTTTATGAGTCATATGTTGAATAATAAATGTTATTCAAAGGATTATATAATTCTCATAAGTAATTTTTTAGTTCAAAAGAATAATTTTCTAAATCCAAGGAGTCGTTTTAGGAATTTACTAAGACACGTAAGAGGAATGAAGAAATTTTATTAATATTATATTGGAAGCATATTGGTGAATCAATAGAGGTATTGGAAATATATAATGTAACATTACCCTTTTAGAAAAATATTACATGATGAATAAGGTTTAATTTCAAAATGTATGAGTAGATATTACTCATTTATTGGTCAATAGGAATTTCATAAGATTCGTAAAAACTTATGATATGTAATGAAAAATGATTTGGAAAATTATAATGTCTTAATGAAGTATGTAACGGTATTTTAATTTTCAAAATAAAAAGTCATATATAAATTAGTAAAGATACTTCAACCTATAACCTTCTAAAAGAAAGTATTTTAAGAGATTATACATTAAATATTTTGTGATATTATTCGATGTCTTTTTACTATAGTAATTCTATTCTATCCATTATATAATCATTTAGTTTCTTTGATTAACATGGTGAACTGGTCTTTGCACCATCAAGATTGTACAACATTATAGTGTGTGTTGAAGTATATTTTTGTGGGAGGGATTCAAACCATAAAATAATATATCAGGATAACAGAAAATACTTATAAATATAAATATGTATATGTGGTGTCAGGAACTAACCCGGTTCAACCCTGAATCAATCACATGATCCGAACTGTGTTAAGGACTGGGAGGAATTCTTGATCCTCCCGGACATGCTATAAGCACCAAGGTCTTCAATAGGGATAATGGGAATGGTTTTTCCCAAAAAATAAAAAATGATGAAAAATAAAATAAAATAAATAACCAAAATATATATAGTTTTTCAAACATTAAAACATTTACATTACAATTTTAGATACAAAAAACCAAATAGAAAATTATACCAGAAAAGCCTGAACTAAACCTAACACATACTGTATCTCCATGTGACCTCAAGGGTCACCCTCCAATCCAAAACCAACTGTCACCCAAGGTGATTGAACCGAATCCATAACCTACATCAGATGAAAAAATAATTAAAAGACTATAGTCGTGAGTATTAAAACTCAGTAGGTTGGCTAAAATTATTATATTCTCAATTCCATTTCATTAAAAAAACATTGATTAGCATGTTTGAACTACAATATAAAAATATACGTCTATCAATATTTTCATTTAGAGAATACAAATCATGTTCCCAATTCATTTCCATCACATTTAAAAAAATGGATCATTCAAGTAAGGAAGGTTAGGTATATAAGGGATAAGAAAAAAGGAAACCAATATGAAACATTCATTTTTCATGTCTTATGGGAAAATATATAAAATGCATATTCTTTAATAATATCTCTCTTAAATCCTTTCTAACAAACCACAATTTTACAATCTTCCAATAAAACACTCAAACCAAGAACAAGGATAATGATTTAACATGATGAGGTAAATGATACTAACGATGCTTGAAACAAAGGAAAAAAGGAATACATGAGAACTCAAAGTATAACTAGAACATACTAATACATGAGACCCCATCCCTAGTATCATGACACACATGATGAAATCAAAATACCCAAATTCCTGGCCACCCTAACTCTGGACAGACTGAGGGGCCCAATCCCATAGATATAAACACAAATATTCATCTACAAGTGTCTACTAGTCAATGCGTGAACTTCCAGTGAAAAAAACAATCTCAGAATCCCTCTTTTCTATGCTAGGTTTCCATGATATGTTACAAAGGTTTGTTCCACACATTCTAAATAACAAGCCATTTATATGTATACCACCTTATGCATCACACAAATTGGCACCACCCTAGCCACCTAAAGTAGTATTCGTTGCCTTAAAACAATTAATACATAAGGAAGGCCCCATACCGGGGAAACTCCCATCCCAAGATTAACTAACAAGGAAAGTCTCACTTTTTAAGGAGTTTCCCAAATGAATCCATTTTTGGAAAAATTCCAAATTGGTCTTTAATTACTTTCACATATCAAAACAAATATAGAAAACCACACGCATACCATTTTCAAAATCAAACCAACTTAGAAAACCACTTTTGGAAACACCAACCACCATTTGTATATCAATCTAACATTTACCAAAACAAACTATGCCCTTTAAAAATCAAAAACTAGTTAGAAAATCTTAACGAGAAATTTAACCGGCCTTTAGTGTACAAAACCCCCCAAATCCATTTCACACATATAATGAGATAAAGAAAACCATTTTATCTCACATGTAAAAATCATTCATAGAATGAAACATTCCTATTTAATAGTTAATAGAATTTATAAAATCAAGAAATCAATGAAATATTATTTTTAAAGAAGAGGTGCAAAGGGATTCAACCTTAATCTATGATGAACTTCCAGAATCCAGTGTGAAATATTGTTCACACCTCAACTGCACCCAATGGGGATAGATCCAATCTAAAGGAACCCAAAGAATGAAAAATATAGTAAAAACTGAGCAACCCTAGCCATGAAAATCATCCAACATGGCCACTAAGGTTAGAGAACTAGAGAAAATTGGAGAGAAATCATGGAGGAGGAAAAGAACCTTAACCTTTTGATTTGGAAGGAGAAACACTAAGAATCCACAATGAATCTCTCTTAGAGGGCCTTATAGGTGAGAAAAATCCCCCATGGGAGGCACCTATGCTGGAGGCGATGAATGGCACAAAAATGGGTTAGGGTAAGAAAATTTGGGAGAGAGAAAGTCATTTTAAAAATCTACACAGGTTGCACAATTTGTTTGCATGGTCTATCACCCTATGCAAATATCATGTGACCGCTACTTCTAATATATAGATTGATTTCACATTCTAACTTCATGGTATGAATAATCTAGTGGTAGCTACTATCTCACCAGGATCTTATGTACTATTACATGGGCATGGGAGCACAGTTACTACTAACCTTATATTAACCATGCACCATGGCATACCCACCCCAAAACACCAATTTTCACCAATACTCACTGGGGAAACCAATTTGGAAAGATATTTCAATAATTAAAATAAGAAAATCCCAAAAATTTAATATCGTCAAACCCGTTTCTCAAGAAAAGGGCTGAAGACAAACCCAAATTGGAACTAAAGATGAATTCCAAAACCCAGGTGGGACATTTCTCCCCACTATAATTCTTTCCACCCCCAGAAAGCTAACTGAATACCTATATAGAATGAAAAACCCACTACTCCTTCAAAACTCCAGGAGATTCGCAATGAATGAAAAATAGAGGGATTACAAAACACTACCCACAAAGTAGAGATGACAAAATGAAATCGAGAGACTGATTGGACTCTCCACTAAGTGCCACCCACCCCTATAAGTTTAAACACCTCCTATTGATCGGTTCAAATGATATAGAACCATCACATTTCAAAAATCAACTCAAAACATAGGCACCCTAAACATCAAGAAGAATAACTCAATCTAACCACCAAAAATAGACGAACAATCATAAACCACAACACCCAAATACGTTTAAAACCATAATTAAAAAATTTCCAATAACACATCCATCTCAACTACTCCTCAAAGAAAGAACTTAAAATTTCATGGTGTTGAACGAAACCATCCACCACCAATCAAATACCAGGAATGAAACCAATATTCTGACATTGGAAGGATGGAACGGACTACCCACCATAATAAACAAACCCCCACATGAGACAAAAACTATGACTAAAGTAGGATACTATCATGTGGAGTCCCGAATGGACCCCCCAACATATGATACAGGTTCACACCGCAATATTTTGAGGAATCTTAATGAGACATATGGTGGGTCTCCCCACCATAAAGATCTATAAACATTAAATAGAATCAATAACCTTACCATGAGAACCAAAAATCCCCAACATAAGTGGATGGGAGAGATCGGAACAACTAATTGAAGAAGGAAATAGAAACCAACAACACATAAAAACCTCACATCCCCAATAACCATATCCTTGCTACATTTGATTCATATAGATTGTCCAAAAATTCCATAAAATGGGATACTCACACTCAGTGTGATACAAACACCAAGATTTAAAGAATATGAAACAACTATACGTCCCCATAACCAAGGGAAAACTTGTACACCCAAATGGTTCACAATGTGGAAATTAGGTTCCCACACCATTTTCCTCCAAAACAGAACAACTAAAACCAGAATAGCTAAACCGAAGTCTTGAACTACCATCATCATCCACACTAAGGAAAAATATTGAACCCTAGCCTTTCACACAACTAGGGTTCTCTAGAATATGCACCAACTTCACTCCAGTACCTATGATTGGAGCTCAAATAGTTTAAGCATCTCCTGCCTCGTACTCTGGTATTAGAAACCCCCTAATGAAACATTCCATTCTTGTTCCACAATCAACCACACCACATTACAATCCAAACCAATAAAACCAACACAAATCAAGACTTAATTTTCTATAATATGGATCCTTATTGAGACAAAGTCTTGGAGGATGTACATGCATCATCCCTTTCACCTCGAATAAGGAACAACCTCATGAAAAAAGAAAGGAAAAACTTTTCATCTCAAACCATAGAGGGTAGAAGTTCTTGAAGGAGGTTTACACACTTTTCAAAACAGCTATTCTGGAAAGGATCCACAATATCCACCTTTACATTCAAACAAAAGCCCAACACTAGAATATGTAACTGAACATGACCATTACATTAACAACAGCCTCACTAGGAAAGGGACATCAAACGGAGCCCAAAAATAGCATGATATTTCTACAAGGTACCATGATAGCCTCTTAGAACCAATCACACCACCTTGGGGACACTAATGACCTTACCTAGGAGAAATAAACAAAATATCCATAGATCCTTTCTATAACTATGGATATAAAAAACTTCTTTATGTTGTGTGTCCACACTTATTAACTGGAACATTCCTTTCACTACTTCGAGATTGAATCTTTAGACACAATAATGTAAAATTATTCCCTCAATGACTCAGGCCTATTGAAAAACTAAATCTTCCAACCACCTCCCTCATATCTTCCTTCCAACTATGATAGGATCCAATCAACCAAAAAAGGAAATAGGTACACTTGAGTTCTAGATTCTACGATGAAAATCCTTTTATTGATTAACTAGAGGGTTTACTGATGGGGAGGTCACCCATGACCACATTCTAAACATAGGTTGATTCTTCGTGGGGTTTCACTCTAGATAGTGGTGAAAAACCAAGGACCCAGCTAGATTTTTAAATTGACCAAAACATTGAACAAAGGATCACCAAAACACAAAGAAAACCACCACCAATTTTTCCAAAAAACGCCTTCCATAAAAACCACCAACATGAATATAAAATAGAAAACTAATAATCTTGAAAGAATCCTTAGGGTCAAAATTACTCACAATGAAAATTCTCAAAACCCAAGAATACACAACACACCACATATTGAAACGAAATCACCTTTCAATTTAAAAATTGATTTTTGGGTTACACAATCACTGATGTCATCCCATGGAGTCTCACACATTCATATACTTGTGCCATACTAGACACTCATTCACTTTCCCACACATTCCCATGCATGTGGTCACCCACAAAACACCAAAGGTTAAAATAAAACACCTTTTCAACTTTCAAAACAATGCATTCAACCCACATCTCTTTCTCAAAAACTCAACAACCCTTATTTCAAAACCAATAACCACAAAAATTCAAAAATAAATTCAAGAAATTAAAAATCATTCCAAAAAATTCAAACCATTCAATTAAAACATCATTTCCAAACCTCACACATCCCTTCCAAAACATTTTACTCAATTTTAAGATTTAGAATATTTTAGAAAAATTCACTAGCCACACTACAAAAACAATTTCTAGACTCCACACCTTTATTTACAAAGCATCCAGTCATATAAAAAACCATTTCCAAAAAAATATATCTTAATTTAAAAAAATCAATTGTTCGACCCATCCCATGAAACAATTTAATTTTTACCCCAGAAATTCATTTCATGAAAAACTCAATATTACAGACCAATTATAAAATATATTATAAAAATCTATTTCCCACCTACCCACACAAAGATATTAACATTTGAAATTCATATATTTAAAATTCTGAAATAGAACTCTTCAAAAAAATCCATAATTAAGGAAAATATAGGCGATTCAAAAAAAAGGGAAACTAGTATTGTTGGTTGACTTGGTTATATTGTTAGCGGTCATATGCCAATCACACCACTGTCATTGTTTCCCTCGGAATCCGGGGATAACCGCCTTGATGGGAGGTTCAAAAATTCTGATCGGTTTCTAACGCGTTTGTTCGTAGAACCGAAAACATCCAATGATTCCACATCCATTCGGACCTACTTTCCAAAGGTTGGTGCTCATTAGTTTGTGGACTGATGAGGCTTATGAATTTGCATTAGTCGAGATGATGGGAGGTCGGACTCATCACACCTTTTTTAGAGGAATTATTGTCTACTAAGTTATGTTCGTAAATCCTTATTACATTACCAAATATAAAATTAGTTTTCCTTTAAATCTGATAATAAATGATCTATATGTAGGAAATTTAGAGAATCTTTTGTATGTATTAGAGGTTCTTCATCGATAGAGAATCATCTGTATTTTTTAGAGATTCATGGTTAATGGTACCCTTCGACACATTTATACAGAAGTCTCTTGGTCATTATGATGACCCTGCTGGTTTTAAATCCACTCAGTGGGGCACTTGAATTTTATTGGCATTCAGAAGGACATGAGTTATTTCAGAGTTATGATCGAACCCGCAGATGGGCTACCTATGTATCCTTTGTTTATAAAAGGAATCAGAACCCACGTAGTTCAAGTAAGGGAGTATGAAGTTTATGATTGATGGCTCAAAGAAGGATGTCACAATTACTTTTACACTCTAAGCTCACATGAGTCATGCTCGGTGTGAGAAGCAAGTGGTATTGGTAGAAAAAATAGACAATTTTTCCATGAAAGATGCAATCATAAGATATAATGTGGGGATTATGTATGTATGACTTCCCCGATAAATGAAGGTTCGGATTTACTTTAGGGAATAAATCCAGGAACAGGGTCCATAAAGGTATATGTGCTTCATAGAGATTTTTAATACTCTAACTTGGGGCTTATTCATGAAAAGGAGGCCAATGTTAAGGATTAAGGTTTGGGGCTTACTCTTGAGGGGAATTCCCAAATTAGGGAACTGGGGCTTACTCCTAAAAAGGAAGCCCGAAACCTTAATCCTTAACCTGGACCTCCTTTTCAGGAATAAGCCCCCAGTTAGAGTATTCAAAATCTCCATAAAGCACATATACCATTTTGGACCCTATTCCGGGTTTTCTTCCCTAAATTAAATCATAACCTTCATTTATCTTGGCAGTCATACATACATAAGCCCCACATTATTTCTTATGATTGCATCTTTCATGGCACAATTGTCTATTTTTTTTACCAATACCTCTTGTTTCTCACACCGAGAATGACTCACGTGAGTTTAGAGTGTAAAAGTAATTGTGACATCCTTCTTTGAGCCATCAATCATAAACATCATACTCCTTTACTCGAACTACGTGGGTTTTGATTACTTTTATAAACAAAGGATACATAGGTAGCCCATCTGCGGGTTTGATCCCAACTTTGAAATAATTCACGTCCTTATGAATGACAATAAAATTCAAGTCCCCACTGAGTGGCTTTAAAACCAGCATGGTCATCATAATGACCAAGATACTTCTGTATAAATGTGTTGAAGGGTACCATTTTCCAAGAATCTCTAACAAATACAGATGATTCTCTATCGATGAAGAACCTCGAATACATACAAAAGATTCTCTAAATTTCCTACATATCGATCATTGATTTTCAGATATATAGGAAAACTCATTTTATATTTGGTAATGTAATAAGGATTCACGAACATACCTTAAATCTATAAAGAGAGTCACAGAGTAGACAATAATTCCTCTAAAAAAGGAGTGATGAGTCCGACCTCCCATCCTCTTGACCAATGAAAATTCCTAAGCCTCATCAATATACAAACTAATGAGCACCTACCTTTGGAAAGTAGGTCCGAATGGATGTGGAATCATTGGATATTTCTGGTTCTACGCACAAACCCATTAGAAACCGATCAGAACGTTTGAACCTCCCATCAAGGCGGTCATCCCCGGATTCCGAGGGAAACAAAAATGGTGAACGTGACATGAATCCTTAACAAAAATTAAAAATGATGTTTTACTTATTTGTTAGGCCCCTATTTAAACTCAATGTCGCCAACAAGATATTCAATAATATATGTGCTCATCCAAAAGATGTAGTAGTAGATTTTATCTTGATTACGTCTGTTATATCAAACAGGCACTCTTTTCCAAGATCTTCTTCATTTCCATAATGGCTGCTCTCAAATTCACACCTGTGAATAATGCTACTCCAAATGCCACTTCTGCTACTCCTGCTGGATCGTCATCAGCTCTTAGGATGATATCACCTACTCAACGTCTTCAACGCTGGGTATCAAACGCACTGGTTAAGGAGTACCATCATCATGGTACCATCCCTACTCTAGAGGCTTCCCGACAAGCCCTCCAAGTAAACAACTCACTTTGGTCGTCCGGACAACGACGACCAGTGATCAAGAAGCAGGCGGTGCTGACTACCGTCTCAAACCATTTCGGGTCGTTATCCCCGGAACGCAATCACCATTCACTCCCTTATTCTGGGGAGGTGAATGAGCAGGTCCCTCAGGACCTTAATTTAAACAGACAGGAGTCCTTCCTGAGGTCTCCCACTAACAACCACTGCCAGACTCGTGTGGCAGTACACCCTCAACATGATGAGGGTACCAACTCCAGGCATTCGGATCAGGTTCCTCGAACCCGAGCAAGCAAGACGAACCACCAGAGGCGGAATCCAGTCAATAGTGAGCAGGTTCTCATCTCTACCATCTCCAGAGAATTCCACCAACCTAACTTGGTGGCAAGCAACGAGAAGGCACATACACTTGCCTGTTTTAATTCTGCTGTCCAGCAGACTCGTCTGGCAGCATCACGCCAATCCGGCCAGGCAATTCCGGTGCAGTACTATAGGCAGGAACATACACCTGTTTATACACCATCATCTAGTCAGCAGGCTCTTCTGACTACATATGATGGATCACGTAAACCACGTTGGGTGAAGTGTAATCAGCAGGCACATACACCTACTAGTATTAATCAACCCTACCAACAGTCTTGCTTGGTAGCGTTTGGAGAAGTTATTCGGAAAGCCCCGACAATAAATAGGAGGCAGACTCAACTCTCTACCCCCACACTTGAGTACTGTTAGGATTCACTAACAGGAAATGGAGTACACGAGCAGGAACATACACCTGCTCCAAGACCGAAATGGACGTATATTCCCGTTCTGGCAGCTGAAGTCACCAAGAATATTCTATCAATGGTGAAAGAGTAGAAGCAAATCCCTACTCATATTCCGGATGCCTGCCATGGTATTATAACAACTTCATCAGAATCTCAGGGAAAGACACATAAATCTATCCCTACCAGTGGAGTGATACATCAACAATTCACTCCGGAACAGACACACAAATCTGTTCCAGTCCAAGAGGGTTATGGGGAATACTCCCCCATATCATATGGACAACCAAGTCAGTCACACACACCTGATTTGAGAGGAGATCGTCAGCCTAACCTGGCCATCTTTCCTGATCAGGCACATACACCTGCTCAGAGTGGCCACTTTCGTCAACAAGTGGTTTCCAAGGGGAGTAAGAAGGCGTCTAAGAAAAAGACCCGCCCAATACAGTCAGGAGATCAAGTGCCAATATATAACAAGGCCTTGCTCGATGCCGGAGTTCTTGAATCCCTCAGTCAATTATCTATTAGAATTCAAGATTCTACTCGCTCAGTTCCAAATTGTAGGAACATTAATTCTGACGGTCTTAAACAGACACTTCCTCATGAAGTCTTGCTTCATGACAATTCGGTTGATCTCAAAGTTTCATCTTCAGTTGAGAGCTACAGGAACCCTCTGTTTGGCCAGAAGACCAAGGAGGAAGAGATCTCATCTTTTGCTGTAACCCATTATTGTGGTCCTCCACATGATGATGAATTTTGTTGCGAAATATCTCTCCGCAGTAGTGATGCACATTGCCTGGAAAATGCTCTAGTGGACAATGTAGTGCCGAGAAAGCCCTCTTATCTTGAGGCACTTGCAAATGCGAAACTAGTCATGTCTGAACCTTCATCGCTAGAAGGTGAAATACTTTCTCAATCAGAAGATAGCCCAGGGTGTAGGTCATTCTCCGAACAACCCCTAAGTCATGTATCTTCTAGTTTGATCAATGATTTCTCTACCAATCCTGTTGAATCCAATGAAGCCACAAGGAAACACCAACTCTGGTCAAATCAGGTACAAGAATCTTCATCAAATGATAAAGAGGAAATGCTGAACATGAGAAAACAGCTCGCAAAAGGTGAGGTGCCAGTTATGTTTTGGCCTCTGGCTGACTCTCAGTATAATATTCCAGAAATGTTGACAGAAGATTAAATTCATGATATTCGTCTCAACATATGGAAAACTCTTTGCCAGTTGAAAAATAAAGTATTATCTTATAATGAATATGAATATCATCTTAAGATAATATAAGGGTTACAACGTCAGATTGATTTGGCATCTCTTTCAGTCTCTTGATATCCGAAGGCTGAAAACCAGCAGAGATCCCTTCAACGTTCATGCTTTGGCGCACTAAGAAGATTGCGTCAGTTAATCTCCAATGCCCCATCTGGTATTCGTATTAGAGTTTGGGGTGTTCATGGAGCACTGCATTTCACGGTGATCTCCAGTCAGTAAAGCCCGCCGAAAATGGTCTCACGCAATGTTATTTCCCATGGACGGCCACAGTCAATGGGATTTGTTTGTAATCAAAAGTTTTCCCAAGAACAGGCTTCAACTAGTTCCTCTCAAAATCAAGAATACATAGAAAAATTTGTTGAATTAATCTTGCATCAAGAAAATGATAATATTGAACAGGCCTCTTGTTTGGAGCAAGCACGTCGCCAAATGACAGAAGTGTCGGAAATCATCTAACAGTCTTTTGAACCAGGTGATAAAAGCGAATATAGATTAATGCATCCAGCTAATTTCCGGAATAAGGTTCACAAGATCAGGAGGACTTTCAAGAAAGTCTCAGATGTAGCATGTTAAGAACCACCCCAGCTCGCCAGACTGGGGACTCTTTTAAATTAACCCTCAGAATCAACAAATAGGTTCCATGGAGTTGAGAGAGCACAGCAGGAACAGCCCCAGTCCACTGGACTGAGGACTTTTTCAAATCATCAATCCCCTACTCAGAGAAATTCGGTCTTTTCTCGATTGGGGAAGAAACCTCAAGAGGAACGAGTAGCCAAATTATCAAGAGATTACCTCTAAATTGCGGTTCATCAAGAAGTTTCTGAGGGATTCAATCAACAAAATGCAATGTCTCATCAAAGACATGGAAGAAGACAATATCACATAAATTCTGATAGAAGGGATGCAATGAGTTATGCATCGATTAATGTCATCACTGCCATTGTTGATGATCCACCAGATGAGGCTCACTCAGGGGACTCAAATGAAGAGGTTCCTACTCAAGAAGATATATGCACCAACACAAATGAAGAAGGTGTGCGTACACGATGTCAAAGGATTACTCAGAACTTAAGTAATCCTTCGAGTAACCCACTTCCCCCTCTCCGAAAAGGATCCAACAAAGGGAAGGGAAAGAACAAGGTTACATATACTTCCTCTGGAGAAGGTCAATCGCTCTCACTAGAGCAGTGGTATGCACAACAGGAGGAAGAAATGAAGGAATTAAGAAGGTTGAATGCAGAACTACTTCAGAGTAGTCTTCTTCTTAAGCATGCTGGAGTCATTCAGCCAAAGAAAGTTGTTGCAGCTACTGAGATGGATCAAGATTATCCTCCTCTATCAGTACACCCTCACAGGTCTAATACTACGGGTCAAGTGCAACAACAGTTGGCAGTCCTACCATCAGTTGTAGTGCCAATCGCCACATCTGTCCAAGCTTCAGTCATTGTACCTACTCAAGTCCAAGTTCAACTGGATGTTTCTCAAAAGTTAATAACTACTATTGAGTCATTAACAGCTCGGTTAGAAACTATGGAAGGGAAGCGTGTGCAAGTTCAAGAAGAAAAGAAAGTTTACCCTGAATGGGTAGATTCAATTTCTCTTCCATCCAGTTTTGGGAACCCTGTATTCCCTATTTTCAATGGATCAGGTGATCTAGAAAAATATTTGACGCATTACATTTCTTGTTGTGATCCTATGATGGGAACTCCAGAGCAGCAAGAAGCAGTGAAACTCAGATGCTTCGTGAGAACCTTGCAAGGACCAGCTTTTGTTTGGTATAAAAGCTTGAAATCCCGGTCAATTACTGGATGGGAGGATCTTCGCCAAAAATTCCTCCTTCAGTTTAGCTCAACATTACCAAAGACAATAGTTTTCCATCTTACAAACTGTAAGCAATGGGAGAATGAAAGGGTCTCTGATTTCATTGCTTGATGGAAGGGATTAACATATTCCTTGAGTTTAACACTCCCTCAAGAAGAATTGTTTCCAATCTGTGTGGAAAATATACGTGATAAATTACGCACGCCATTAATCCATGTGAAATACACAGGAGGGTTTCGAGACCTTACTTCAATCTCTTAGCAGATTGAAGATTCCCTTATACAGGCTAAGGTTAAATCTCGTGCAATTCCATCAGCTCCAGGAAGGAGAATGGGTAAAGCAGAAACTGCTATAGTTATGATTAAAAAATCACATGTACCTATTTCAACCTCAAAACCTTCATCTTCTCGAAGGGCTCCACCTTCTGAGTGCCAACAACAATGTCCTTTTCATCTATATGATCAAAAAGATCAAAGATGAAAAAAATTTGAGGATTTGAAGAGAAAAACATACTCTTTCCGAAATGAACAAGTTCCTTGTTATTTCATTTCAGCTCTGGAAAAAAATTTCGTTCAATTTCCAATACCCAAGAGGCCAAACAAGAAAGGAGATGAATATCATCCTAATTATTTCCCTTTTCATCAAATGTTGGGGAATCCCATCCAGGATTGTTTTTTCTTCAAAGACCTCCTGCAAAAGAAGGTCGACTCGGGACAGGTCACAATGAAAGGCTCCTCAGCCTAGGTAGCATGTGTCACTCCTACAGTTCTAGAGGAGGAAGATGAATGGAAGGATGTCAAAAGAAAAAATTCACAAAAGTATGATGATTGGATGTTCAGAAAGATAATCAATCGAACTCATGCTATTTTCAGAACACAATTAAGGAAACCAATTGTGTATTCTTCCATGAATGTTGCGGCAAAACCCTCTTCGTCAAAGGGAAAGTCCTCAATGACACGGCATGATTCATAGAATGAAAAAGAATCAGAAGAAGATGAGTATGTGTTAAAGCCTAAGTTGTCTTTGACTTTGGCGGACTTCATGCCATCTACTTCAAAGCCAAGGGCACCACCCCACCAAATGGCATAGCCTAAACAGGCTAATCAGGCAGAGTCTTCATCAGATGAAGAGTTAATCTTTGGTTCTGTTAATATGATTCAACTAACATATCCATATTCCAGTCGCAATTTTGATTTTAATGAGCCTGAATTCCCTGTATCAATTAGAGGAATCAGAGTAAGTTCCAGGGGCTCAGGATACAGGGGATGACGTGGATCTTTCAAAAGCCACTATTCCAATTCCGCCCCTACTAGAACTGTGTACGCAGTAGAAACTCATGGTAGAGCCCTTCAGTGAGCTCATCAAGAACAAGAATGTTCTTCTACCAATAGCAAATTCAGTCCTGGCACAGTTATTTTAGAAGACCGGTTGAAGGTTCCATCTTCTTCCTCTCAGTAAGTAAATGGATCTAATCGGTCTAATCTTCCAGAACCAGGAATATTGTCAACTCCTATACAAGATGCGTCAACTTCCAAAGCATCTGCTTCCAAGGTACCTTCTAAACCACATATTCCTATTGGGAAATGTAGACCTCTGGATCAAAATTGTGATATATTGAAATACATGGCCCAAGTACCAGCCATGTTATCAATTCTGGATGCTTTGAATCTATCAAAAGATCTCCGAGAAGCACTCATCGAGGCTTTGTCAATTCCTCAGGAGTTTGAAACTGAAATTGATGCAGCTAAAGTCTATTACATAGAGAATAATCCAACAGAATGCCATGAAATAATATCCTTTAATGATGAAGATGAATATGATTTTATTCATGGACATATTAGACCATTGTACTTGTCTGGAAAATTCAATGTCATGGATGTTCGAAGAGTTTTCATTGACAATGGTTCAGGAGTCAACCTCATGCCAATTCGTACACTTCGTCGATTAGGCCTCACAGAATCTGATTTATCTCCCTCCGCCATGATGCTACATGGATATGTTAAAAATACACAAGAACCAATGGGTGAAGTTACACTCAGAACTCAGTTTGGAGATCTTGTATCCAATTCAGATTTCATGGTTGTTGATCAAGACTCAGCCTTCAACATTTTGCTTGGAAGACCCTGGTTACATCAACATGCGGTTACCCCTTCTTCATACCATCAATGTCTCAAATATTGTTTCGATGGTCATGTTGGGATGTTTCATGGGGATAAGGCCCCATTCAAGACATGTGAGTCTCAATACATTGAGGAAGAATTCTATCACATGAAGCAAAGGGAGAAATCCATAACAAAGGAGATTACCAAAGTTAATGTTCCATATGGTTTGGAAAAAATTCCAGTAAATCCATTTACACATGTGAGTAAAGATTATGTGTTGTCTATCAGTCAAATTGACAAGATAGACCCAAATCAAAATACTCTTATAGAAATATCCACAATGTCAATTACGACAATCGAGCTAGACAACATGGGAGAAATTGGTAATCTGCCAAGCAGTGATGAAAGCACAAATGGTGACGTCTTCATTTCATCTGCTGAAATACAACAAGTCTATTCTTCACCAATTAGGCCAGAATAATTTATAGCAACATCAAAGTTGAACAATGATGTCGATTCTCAATCCATCATTTCCTCTTTATAACCCAAAGAAGACCCTTTATCATCAATTGGGTCGGAAATGGAAGATTCTTCTTCAAGATATGCAAATTTTGACATCTCTTCTGATCATGAAAATTCTGCTTTGTCATCTACTATGCAAGTAAACGTGGAAGAAATAACACATAATGAAGAAGAAGAGGAAGATCTCAGAGATGCTCCTCAAGAATTTGAAGAGGGTATCTCTACCACTGTGGATGAACTCAGAGAAATAAATCTGAGTACAAATGAAGATCCACGCCCCACTTTAATCAGTGCGGCCATGACCCTTGAAGATAAAGAGATGTATATTTCTTTTCTAAAGTGAAATAGAGATATTTTTTCTTGGAACTATACAGAAATTCCTGGGCTTGATCTTGATGTTTCTACTCATCATTTGGGTTTACCATAAGAACATCGAGGATTTAAGCAAGCCATGAAAAGAACACACCAAACTTATGCTTCTAAAATTGAAGCTGAAGTGGATAAGATTATCAAAGATAACTTCATCAGATAAGTTCAGTATCCCAAGTGGTTGGATAATATTTTCCCTGTAAAGAAGAAGAACAGACAAATTAGAGTTTTCATTGATTTCAGAGAACTTAATCGGCATTGTCCTAAGGATGATTTCCCAGTTCCGTTTACAGAACTTCTAATTGATGCAACAGCTGTCTATGAAGCACTTTCCTTCATGGATGGATATTCTGGATATAATAAGATCCATATGGCCTTAGAAGATGAGGAATTCACATCCTTCAGAGCCCCTCAGGGTGTGTTTTGTTACCGGGAAATGCCCTTTGGCTTAAAGAATGCAGGTGCAACATATCAGCGCGCCATGCATCGTATCTTCAAACCCTTCTTAGGGAAATTTGTTGAATGATATGTAGACAATTTGGTGGTTAATTCCAAACAATGTTCAAATCACTTGGATTATTTGGAAGTCATATTCTGCAAGCTTCAACAACATAATTTGAAGATGAACCCCTTAAAATGTGCTTTTGGGGTAACCTCAGGAAAATTTCTTAGCTTTCTTGTACGCCATCATGGTATTGAAGTCGATCCTGAGAAGACCAAGTCAATACTTGGTATGTCACCTCCTCAAAATTTTAAATAATTAAGAGGAATTCAAGGACACTTAGCCTATATTCGGTGTTTCATCGCGAATTTAGAAGGCAAAAGTTTACCCTTTACCAAATTGATGAAGAAGGGAGTCACTTACCAGTGGACTGAAGAATGTTAAGAAGCATTCGATATTCTCAAGAAATACCTCTTGAGTCCACCGGTACTCATGCCACCTGTTGATGGAAGACCACTTGTCCTTTATGAGACAGCTCTAGAGTGATCATTGGGTACCTTTCTTGCTCAAAAAAATGATGCTGGGAATGAAAACAGCCTCTACTATCTCTGTCGAACTATGCTTGAAGCAAAAACCCAGTATTCAAGTATTGAGAAGTGCTGCCTGGAATTAATCATTGTAGTTCAGAAATTGAGACATTACCTGCAACATCACGAGGTCCAATTGGTATCTCGCAATAACCCGCTCAAATTCATCCTCAGACATCCAATGATTACAGGACGTCTAGTAAGGTGGGCAGTTATTTTTCAGCAATTCGACATTCAGTATGTGTCTCAAAAGGCGATAAAGGGCCATGCTCTGGCTGATTTCCTGGATGAACACCCTTCAGTGGAAGACACATCTTCAGATATTGAACTCCCTGATGAGTAAGTCTTATTAATTCAAAAAAAGTCCTCAAGCATGGGAAATGTATTTTTATGGTGCTTCTAGAAGTCCAATAGGGAAGAAAATACAAAATCCTAAATTCAACAAAGTTGGCTTAGGAATTGTACTCATTTCTCCAGAAAAGGTAGTGTTACCTTATTCCTTCTTATTGTGGGAAGGTGGTACCAATAATGAAGCCAAATACCAAGATCTTATCACAGGACTGGTATTAGCGCTTCAAGAACAAGTGAATCACTTAAAGGTGGAGGGTGATTCAGACCTGATAATCAAACAAGTCAATGGGGATTATGCCATCAAAAAAGAAGAACTAATCGCTTTGTATGATTACGTCAGAGAGTTAATGGCAGAATTCCCTTTGGAACTGACATTTTCTTATGTCCCAAGATCACAAAATTCTCAAGCTGATGCATTGGCTAATATAGCCACACCTCTGGCAGATCCAAATCGGGACGAGACAACCATCAGTATTGCCACCGTCGTGCAATTTCACCTTATATTTGAATCATAACAGAGTAAATTAATGAAATTAGTCCCATTCCTGAACCATATGGTCATACTACAGGATGGTGGTCACCTATTAGGGAATACCTTCAAAATTGAACACTTCCACCCGATAGAGCCTAGAAAGAACAAATCTGGCGACGTATGGTCAATTTTACTCTTTATGATAGCCCATTTCACCTAGAGAAAATTCTCTAAAAACGTAGTTTTGATGGAGTTCTCTTCAGATGCATTGATGGTGAAGAGACAATGGTTGTCGTGAAAGAAGTGCACGCAGGAGTCTGTGGTGCCCACCAGTCTGGACATAGACTATCTAATCAGGTTCGAAGGCTTGGATACTTTTGGCCTTCAATGATATGAGATTGTGTCGATTTCACAAAGAAGTGTCATTCATGCCAAGTACATGCCAACTCCATTCATCAGCCTCCATAGTTTCTTTATACAACTAAATACTCATGGACATTTGCCACATGGGGAATGGATGTGGTTGGACCTTACCCTTCGGCTACGGCTAAGCAGTTTAAGTATATTCTTACTGCTACTGAATTCTTTTCCAAATGGGCAGAGGAAATACCTCTCAAGGAAGTCAGTTCTAAATGAATTGTTAGCATCATCAAGTCTAATATCATTACCAGATTTGGTGTCCCTCATACCATATTGACGGACAATGGCTCCAATTTTTATTCATCCGAGGTGAAGAAATTGTATCAAGAATACAACATCAAATCAAACCATTCATCTCGGTATCATGTAGCAGCCAACAGCCAGATATAATCCTTTAACAAGACTATTTCAAATATACTGCAAAAGATGGTGGATAAAGATAAGTGGTCATGGCCTGATAAACTCTTTCATGCTTTATGGGCTTATCAGACTACCACCTGCACTACAACTCGGTCAACTCCATATTCATTGGTATATGGAACGGAAGTTGTCTTGCCCATTGAAGTTCAACTACCCTTGGTCAGAGTTTCCATTTGTGATCAATCATCTATAGATAAACAATCTCAAAAGTGATTGAATGAATTGGAATGGTTAGATGAAAAAATATTGTGCACTTTGCACCACTTGGAAGTCTATCAGAATCGAATAGCACGAGCTTTTAACAAAAAAGTTCATCTTCGTTCATTCACTCAGGGAGAATTGGTATTAGTTCTCAGAACTCCAACGATACCAAGAAATAAACCTCCCAATCTTGAGCCAAAATGGGAAGGACCTTATTCAATACATAGGGTCTACTCCAATGGTGCTTATTCATTAATCTCAATGGATGGAGAACTCATCACTACTCCAACCAATGCCAGATTTTTGAAGAAGTATTTTGTATAAACTGCAAAAAGTGTATATGTCCCTGCAACATGACACTAAACTGTGCGGCACCAGTTCGTCCTTTCTATATGACATTAAACTACACAGCAACGGTACATACATATGACCTTAAACTATTTGTACTTTCGTCCCACACGACGTTAAAATGTGAAAATTCATTTTGTCCACACTACATGACATTAAACTGCACAGTCCCCCCCTTCCGTCCATCATGACATTAAACTGCACCATCCACAGTCTATGCATATGACCTTAAACTATTCGCACTTTCGTCTAACATGACGCTAAATTGTATCGTCCCTTTTTCGTCCAACATGACATTAAACTGTGGAAAAAATCCCCAATGCGTCCAACATGACGTTAAAATGGTGCACTCTTTTGTCCTCACTGCATGACATTAAACTGCACAGTCCCCCCCCCCTTCTGTCCAGCAGGATATTAAATTGCACTATCCACGGTCTATGCATGTGACCTTACACTATTCGCACTTTCGTCCAACATGACGCTAAACCGTATCGTCCCTTTTTTGTCCAACATGATGTTAAACTGTGTAAAAAATCCCCAATGCGTTCAACATGACGTTAAAATGGTGCACTCTTTTGTCCTCACTGCATGACATTAAACTGCACAGTCCCCCACTTTCGTCCAACATGACGTTAAACTCTATTGTCCCCATAGTCCTAACTACATGACGCTAAACTATACAGAAAGTTTGTGATATGTTCTACATGACATTAAACTGTATTTTGTCCCTTCTACATGACACTAAACTGTGCTGCACCAATAGTTCTAACTACAAGACTTTAAACTGAATAGTCCCTTTATATGTCCTACATGACGTTAAACTGTGTATCGTTAAGTTTGTTTCTACCTCTTGTTTCTCACACCGAGGATGACTCACATGACCTTAGAGAAAACCTCAACCATAATATTTTCTCTGGGCTGCTAACCATGTGTAAGTCCACAACATCATTTTTTAGGTCGTTGTCCCCAAGAACAACTTGATCATTAATTCATTCTTTAATTGAACTACACAAACATTGATCCTTGCCTTCTAGGCTGGGTATGTAGGCAACCTCTCAAGGTTCAAGCTCAAAACCAATCTCTTCACATCAGTTCACCTCCATCTCATACGATGTTGATTCGTGAAACCTCCCCTAGAATCAATATCTTTACATTGGTTCACATTCATCCTTGTTATACGACGTTAAACTATACAACACTTTTGTCCAGTATGACAATAAACTACAATATTCTTTGATACCCTCATCTGAGAGGGAACCATAATTTACATTTATTTTTCAATCATGTTTCATCTCAAATACTACATGCATACATGGAAACACCCAAACCTTTTATCTTGGGTTAAACCATAATTTTACTAAAGTCCCCTTTCACCCTTCGTATGTATGAACCAAATTTTTACAAAAGGTATTTCTCGAACTACGTGGGCTTGATTCCCATCCTTATGGGATACGTAGGAACGTTCAATTGTCCCTCGAATCCATCCCCAAGTCTTTGGGCCTAACCCCAAATTCCACTTCCAGTCCCTTGGCTGAAAAATCCCCATGAAAACACACACTGTGAATTTCTTACAATGGTCCAAGATATATGACCCTAAACTAAGATCTCTAATCCTTTTGTCCCACACAACGTTAAACTGTAGTTTAAGAACTACGTATGGCTTGATTCTCATCCTTATGGGATACGTAGTGAAGTCCAACATTTCAATTCAGGACCCAGCCACAACATGATTATGGTTAGCATTGATCTATGTATCTCTGTATACATTGAACAATACCCATATTTATGTGTCATAATCCTAACATTAAATATTTCCAGATCCTCATAACCCTTTTCACGACTTCTAGTCACAAAAATGTCAAACTTCTGAGAGTTATTTTGCCTGACTATGCAGCATGTGCCCATAGGTGGCCTTGCATAAACAGTCTACATAACAGACTTGTTATCCAAAAGATACTATTATTTGACTATGAAGCCAATGCCCTCAGGTGGCCCTGCATAATTCATCCCCCTAATGGGTTTTTCAGATAGTGGTAACTTAATTCTTGGGAAGAATGCCTCTTTTGTCCTTATTTGTCTTAAATAACAGTATGTAGGGATCTGCAAAAATAGTCATCCTTAACATATTTGTCCCATATCCTTTTTCATGATCTGAAAGTATTCAAGTCTATGGTTTATATTCTCTTTCCCTACGTTTGGGTAAGACCTTCGTAGGAGTGATATTCATCCAGTTCTTCGATTATCTTGTTTGAAAATATCTTCTCCATATTGAAGTACCTCCTTCCATACAGAAAACTCTATACTTTGGAAGATTTTAATCTTCATAAACATTCACTGGCTTTTAGGACTAGGAAAGTAAATTTTTTAGAATTCTTTTGCCTGACTATGCAGCACGTGCCCATAGGTGGCCTTGCATAAACAGTCTACATAACAGACTTGTTATCCAAAAGATACTATTTTATTTAACTATGCAGTCAATGCCCTTAGGTGGCCCTGCATAATTCAACCCCCTAACGGGTTTGTTAAATAATGGTAACTTCATTCTTGGGAACTACTTCTTCTAATTCCTTTTAGCCCTTTTTCATATAATTCCTCATATTCAAATATTCTTAAGTCGTAGCTTACATATTTTCCCTCATACTTGAGTATGGTACATGTTTTCAGATGAGTTTTCAAGGAATTGAGTCAATTCTAATCCATTTCTGTCAAAGCTATTTCGAACTTAAACATTATCCTTTGTATGTCCGATGTGCATGACTTTAAACTGCCCACAAAAGACATGGGAACTCTGAATAAAAGTCAAGTTCCCAACTCAATAAACATACACTTTTGTATGATTTATGTAACATTGAGCAATTAAAAGGTTTGAAGTTTGTAGGGTTATTTACATTAATCCTAGTAAAAATAAAACTATACTTACTAGGCCCATTGGATTAGGTAAAATCTAAACATGTAGTAAAAGAGAATACAGGTACAAATGAGTGAAGGTGAAACTTTTTTTCATTGATACATAAGAGTTAAAAGGACATCCACAGACTGTAGTCTCTTCTCTTCTTCAAGAATTACAAGAGGCTTTCAACATAAAACTTCATTTGATTTACGGCATCCCGAGCTTCATCAGCAACCACCTGGAATTCATTGATTCAACTGGATACAATAAGAGATGTAGTGATACCAGCTCTTCTTGGAACAATTTTAAAACGATGTTCTTGAGTGCGGTTTGAGAAAATTTTCTGTTGATCAAACAGTGACTATGTTTCTTTCCAAGAGACTTGGAAGATGGATACATGGATTTGAGAATGGAGCATTGGAAGTAAAGAGCCATTTAGAGAGAGTACTCTTTTCAGATATTGCTCTAATACCATGTTTGTCTTCTCTCCACCAATCGGTAGTGGAAAACATTTCAGCCCACGGGTTCCCATTTTCATATATGCAAGGAAATAACATGGAGGAAGAATTTGAAAGTTCGCACCATTTCTGTTGCCCTTAATGCACAGCATAACCAAAATGAAGGAGTAGCAGTATAGCTGCATTTCAGGTGTATAGTTCTTTGCATCTGGAACATTGACTCCTTGCAGATGACCATGACCACATAGAGGCAGGTAGATTCTATGTGGGAAATTAAGATGATATTTCTTCAAGTACTTAGCCAAATCTGGGAGAGTGTTGTCGTAGATATCATAGTAATCATGGCCAATGATGTTCATCATGTCATCAATCCTCTTGCTAGCCAGTTCATCAGACGTTTTAATTCCTTTAGGATCCATTGAATGTACACAAAAGTTGAATAAATTAAACTCTTAAATGGGTTTATTTTTCATAAAATTTGGGAAAGAATTCAAAAAAAATGGCTAAGGAATTAAGGCGCGCAAGTCTAAACATGACGCGCAAGTGTTCTTTTGTCGTGCTAGTTTTTGACATGCTTGTATAAACTGTGCAAGTACAAATACCTTTACAGTATCGTGACATCAAGGAAAACACTGGAAAATAGAGCAACATGTGCGGCTAAGGTGACCTACGCGGCGAGAGCTCGAAGGTATGAAGTCCGGAAATCTGGATGCTTGTTCGGAAGTGAGGCCCTCTATTTATAGACGTGGCCGGTACCATGCGTGTCGTACCCTACGTGATCGAGGGTCGTATCCCTGCGTGATGCGCACTTCCGCACCGCCTCTGCGCCATCAAGACTTGCATGCCCCCTTTCCTTTGGATGTCTTCGATTTCCTCAGATTCAAATCCTCATTTTCTTTCGGATCCAACTCTGAGGGGGGACTTCTGTTGACGCTCCTTTCGTCACATAATATAAAGATTGGAAAATGGGAATATCTGAGCTCAAAGTGATTCAACCTTTGAAGAAAATATAAAAAATAGACAAAGGCATGAACAAGGGATCAAAAGCACCTATGCCGTGCAAGTTATATCACTATCGCGCAAGTCCACTTGCACGACGCCTTATGGTTGTGCAAGTGACTTGCGCGACTTAAGTGATAACCGCCCAGTAACCGCCCGGGGTCTTCTCCTGCCTATAAATAGACCATGTGGGCCCCCCATTAGAAAGGAATTTTTTTTCCAGAAACCCATATTTTGAGCTCTCGATGCCCTAGTCTCTTCTCAAAGCTTCTGGAACACTTCTAAGGTAATTTCTTACCCATAACGGAAGATCTAAAGAGGGGTAGGAAGGCCTAAGTGTTGAAACTCTTCAACACCTACGCACCTGAGTGTCCAGCCCTTAAGGCAAAAGGGCCACACTTGTGCACCACCTTAATCTTTCATTAGACCTTCTGCGCCCTTCTTCTGAAAAAACCTCAAGAGGATTCTAAAGGCTTTAATGAAGAGTCGCTCAAGTATTACCCTTCTGGCTAACTGTAGCGCAAGTACACCATGTGTTGCACAGGCATACCTGCGCGACCAGGACCTGTGCGACCATGACCTGTGCGACCAGGACTTGCACGCCCACGCAGTACCTGCTCGCCTACTAGGACTTGTGAGCCCCTGCCTTTTTGGGTGCCTTTCTTTCCCATTTCACCCCTCTTAATCCATTACACCTTTCCTATTCAAGATTCAGTCTTCAAGACACTCTTCAAATCCATTTATGGCATGATTTCTTAATTTTACTTCCTTATCTGAAAGAAATTCTGTGGAATATCTCTCAAAACCTAGTGATTTACATATCTTTTTGTCACTAAAAAGTGAAAGTTCATTCATTCAACCTCATACTTTAAGATGAGAGAATATTTAAACTGGGTCTCCTTTTCAAGAATAATCCCCAGTCATAAATCTTCAAATCCAGCATCCTCTTAGAAGTAATCCCCAAGTCACTTATTTTTTGTGGGTATCCTCTTAGGAGTAAGCCCCAGATCCCTTAACATGGGCTTCCTTTTTAGTAGTAAGCCCCAGTTCCCTAATTTGGGAATTCTCCTCAAGAGTAATTCACAAACCTTAGTCCTTAACCTGGGCCTCCTTTTCAGGAATAAGCCCCAAGTTAGAGTATTCAAAATCTCCATGAAGAACATATACCTTTATGGACCCTGTTCCTGGATTTCTTCCCTGACGTAAATCATAACCTTCATTTATCTGGGCAGTCATACATACATAAGCCCCACATTATTTCTTATGATTGCATCTTTCATGGCACAATTGTCTATTTGTTTTACCAATACCTCTTGTTTCTCACACTGATCATGACTCACGTGAGCTTAGAGTGTAAAAGTAATTGTGACATCCTTCTTTGAGCCAACAATCATAAACATCATACTCCCTTACTCGAACAACATGGGTTCTGATTCCATTTATAAACAAAGGATACGTAGGTAGCCCATCTGCGGGTTCGATCCCAACTCTGAAATAATTCATGTCCTTCTGAATGACAATAAAATTCAAGTACCCCACTGAGTGGCTTTAAAACCAGCATGGTCATCATAATGACCAAGAGACTTCTGTATAAATGTGTCGAAGGGTACCATTGTCCAAGAAACTCTAACAAATACAGATGATTCTCTATCGATGAAGAACCTCGAATACATACAAAAGTTTCTCTAAATTTCTTACATATCGATCATTGATTGTCAGATTTAAAGGAAAAATAATTTTATATTTGGTAATGTAATAAGGATTCACGAACATAACTTATATCTATAAAGAGAGTCCCAGAGTAGACAATAATTCCCCTAAAAATGGTGTGATGAGTCTGACCTCCCATCCTCTCGACCAATGCAAATTCCTGAGCCTCATCAGTCCACAAACTAATGAGCACCTACCTTTGGAAAGTAGGTCCAAATGGATGTGGAATCATTGGATGTTTCCGGTTCTACGAACAAACCCGTTAGAAACCGATCGGAACGTTTGAACCTCCCATCAAGGCGGTCATCCCTGGATTCCGAGGGAAACAGTCATAAGGAGTACTCTGAGGAAATTAACTGGATCCACATAGATTTATAGGCCCTGCGAGATTATGTATCCCACTTACCCAAATTAGTTTTCATTTCCCATCAACACAAAATCCAAAAAAAGGAACCAACACACCTAGACATCCCATGGTAACCCATGGTTTGGGATGAACGAGTGTTCATGGATATAGCATCCCGTCTTTTTATAACATAACTTTTCATTCCATTACACGGAACTGAGGATCTTTAAGGTTTAGTGTCTTGGAAACAAGGAACATAAAACATGAAACAAAAAAAAAATTCTTCTTAAACACTTGAAAGGATTCTCCTCATGTTCACCCTAGGCTCATTACTGCATCTCATAACCTGGGGACATACATCAAAAGCAAGGGTGAGCAGAAGGCCCAGCAAGGGAAACAAGTGAAAAATTTTACATATGAACTTGAGATACATCAATAAAGTCATGAAAAGAACATTAATGCATGAAAATGAAATCATGAGGCATATCATAATAAAAATAAAACTTTTTCATAACTTGAAGGTGTGGCTACATCATTTAACATAGACAATCATGAACATATCACCAAGGTCCATCCCCAAGGTGTCATATTAAAATTACCAATGTTATTCACCAAGGTATCGTGAAAATTGTAATATCTAGTGGTTACATCATTACCCAATACATTAGAGCGCTATTAGGGCGCACCCTTAAATTTGCCTTTATTATCATGTGAGCCACATATATCATCATCAAAAATTTCATAAATAACCCACATAGCATAAAATAAATGGGTTTCATTTCATAATCATAACGTTTTAAAAACTGCTTTAAAGACATGATCTTTACGTCACTTTAAACCCACGGAAAGGGAAAGCGGGTCTCATGTATGTAAATCCCAGAATTTAAAATGGAACATTTTGATATATATGTGAATACCCTTGTAGAAATAAGAGCTTTGAGTATTCACTTTATAACATAAAATAATTTTTGAGAAAAGAGAGAGGCATTTTGAGGGGAAAATTCTGCAGCATAACGACTAAGTTTCGGGGTTTTAGAAAACATTGAAATGAGAGGTAAAATGGGTCAAACATTCATAAATGACCCATAAAATAGTACATGGACAGAATAAGAAGGATACATGATCATGGTAATGAGATTTCA
Organism: Viscum album; assembly: GCA_963277665.1. Classification (NCBI taxonomy): domain Eukaryota; kingdom Viridiplantae; phylum Streptophyta; class Magnoliopsida; order Santalales; family Viscaceae; genus Viscum; species Viscum album. Next base: position 1,154,879,307 of record OY728140.1, read on the forward strand.
AGGACATACCATTTGAAATTAAAAACATGGAAGGAAGAAAAAAAATTAGATTTCTCTTATGAATGTTCGGCAGCCTAACGGCGTTACTTAAACATCAACAAAAATGATTTGAAAAGATCAAATAGGATCTCTCAATATGTGAACATAAGAGTTCAGTATGATAGATATAGAGATAATTCCCCAACTTAACCAAAATGAACTTGAAATAATTGACATGAATGTAGAACTTCAAAACGAGAAGGGTGAAGAACAACTTAAAAATTCGGCAGCCTAACGACGCCACTTAAAACATCAAAATACTGAATTGAAGAGATAAAATGGGGTCTCTCATCTTATGAACATAATAGTACAGTATGATATATATAGAGATCATACCCCAATATAACAAAAAGGATCTTGAAATAATTGACATGAAAGTAGAACTTCAAAACGAGAAGGGTGAAGAACCACTTAAAAATTCGGCAGCCTAACGGCGCCACATAAAACATCAAAATACTGAATTGAAGAGATAAAATGGGGTCTCTCATCATATGAACATAATATTCCAGTATGATATATATAGAGATCATACCCCAATATAACAAAAAGGAACTTGAAATAATTGACATGAAAGTAGAACTTCAAAACGAGAAGGGTGAAGAACCACTTAAAAATTCGGCACCCTAACGGCGCCACTTAAAACATCAAAATACTGAATTGAAGAGATCAAATGGGGTCTCTCATCATATTAACAGAATAGTCCAGTATGATATATTTAGAGATCATACCCCAATATAACAAAAAGGAACTTGAAATAATTGACATGAAAGTAGAACTTCAAAACGAGAAGGGTGAAGAACCACTTAAAAATTCGGCAGCCTAACGGCGCCACTTAAAACAACAAAATACTGAATTGAAGAGATCAAATGGGGTCTCTCATCATATGAACATAAGATTACAGTATTATATATATAGAGATAATACCACAATATAACAAAAAGGAACTTGAAATAATTGACATGAAAGTAGAACTTCAAAACGAGAAGGGTGAAGAACCACTGAAAAATTCGGCAGCCTAACGGCGCCACTTAAAACATCAAAATACTGAATTGAAGAGATCAAATGGGGTCTCTCATCATATGAACATAAGAGTCCAGTATGATATATATATAGATCATACCCCAATATAACAAAAAGGAACATGAAAGACTTGAATGAAAATAGAACTTGAAAACGAGGAAGGTGAAAGAATCCCTTAAAAATTCGGCAGCCTAACAGCGCCACTTAAACATTCTTAAAACGAATTGATGAGAGCAAGGGGGGTATCCCATCATATGAAAATGAAATAGGAAGTAGGATGAATATAAAAGAACATCCTCCATCATAAGAACATGGAGTATAAAAGAAAAGACATAAAAGAGATTACTTGAAAAGAAAGAGAGAGGTCGGATCCCTTACCTTAAAATGTAACTCTTAAAACTCAAAGGTTGGGACCTTGAGGGCTTGGGGGAACCTTGGGAGGACTCCTTGGGAGGTAATGAGACCAGAAATTCGTTGGGAATGAGTGGGGAGTCGAATGGATGAGAGGAGGGCTTGGTATTTATAGGGAAAGTGAGGGGACAAGGCATTAATGGCCAAGGGACACCTCACATGTGTTTTTCTCAAACCCATGTGCTCTCCCTTGTCATTTATCATGGAGTTAGGCCACATGGGGCCCCCAAAACAATAATTCATCACCCTTGGCCGGCCAACCCTCAAAAGATCTCATGACATCATCATGACACCGTTATGATGTCATTAAACATACCGAAACCCTAAAACTGTATTTTTACGATTCACTGAAAATTCAACTTTCTCAGAAAAATCCCAAAATTTCACATTAACCAAATATCAATGCTCTGATTTCAAAAATGAAATCCATTTTATAAAAATAAGTTTCTAAATATTTTTAATTTAATTTTTAAATAAAAACACTATTCATCGAAAATTAATTTTTTTCAGAAAAAACCCCAAAAATTACCATAACATAATATCGATGCTCTGAGTTCAAAAATAAATTCATTTTTATAAAAATAATTTTCTAATTATTTTTAATTAAATTTTTAATTAAAAAACACTATTCACCCGAAAAAACTAATACTTGAATAATAATTAATGAATCCTTTATTTAACTATTTTATTGAATCACATTACTTAATCAAGGTGCCTAGATTATTTTAAAACTTTCTTTAAGTGAGATTACTAATCCATTTGGTCATATTACTAATCCTAATCATAAAATCACTATTCATAATTTACTATTCATCAAAAATCAAGTTGATCTTATTAGACTCTAAATTTAGTACTGAACATAATTGCAGAAGACCATTTTTTGAAAATCATTACACATTTTTAATTATTTAGGGTTTACATAAACATATTTAAAATATCCTTTTTCTAAAATTCATCAAAAATATGCATACTATATTTATCCGGTCATTTCAAAATTCATAAACGTCATCATAAGAAGAAATCCCAATTTTTATTTAAAACAAGGATTAAACAAGGTAGTTACGGTCTCGTTACATAACCCCTTATAATACCAGCATAGGACCTAAGAGTAAGGTGTGCTAGGGTGATAGAAGCTTGGGGCGGCTCAGTCAACATTGCCCGAGTAGTAATTTCTATTAGTTTGAACTTCTCACGAAGGAGATTTCGTTCCAGCTTCACATGATGAAGTTCGGCTTGGATTTGATCCAGAGCAAAGCCCAGTGGTGCTACCTCCTTCCCAAGCTCTGTTAGATGGGCTTCGATCGGTCCAAGACTACTAGGTGAGGCCATCGAATCTTCTTTCTATAATAATTAACCAAGATTACTTATATTTAGAGACAATAATCAAAACATTTTGTTCACAGCGGTCATGTTGACCGATGGTTATATAATAGTCAAAACCCACTGATCTCATTTTAATTATAATCATGTTTATCAAATAAAACATTTTTGTTGAGTATAACAATAACACATAAAATTAGGAAACAAAATTTATTTAAAAATTTCAGGTCGTTACAATCTTCCCCCCTTAAGAAATTGCATCCTCGCAATTTTAAAATTGGGTTTTGAAATTTCATTGAAAGTCCCACATCGGAAAAGGAGTCAGTAAAACTATTACTTTAAAATAAAGAAAGGGAAGTACAATGGTCACCCGAGATAACCCACACTAGGGTTCCATGTAGGAAAACATGGATATGGAGGAAAAAAACAAAGGGTCAAGTTCTGAGGGAGAGTGATAGAGAACATGATTAGGAGAATGTTAACCATGAGAAAATCCCAAACTTATGATGTGTGTAAATGGTCTTTGATTACCTAGTAGGAAACATAAACCAACAACATTTTTGTTTTACGATTCTTTTCATAATTTTGAGGATTTCATTTACTACATAGAACAAAAACATAAGAAAATATACCTACCTTCAAGTAGAGTTTCATCCTTTAACAAGTCCCTACCAACACTAATCTTTTCTCCAAATGATGAGAATTCAAAAACATTTGGTCTCATAAAATCACAAGAATCATCTTCTATAGAATCACATAATCTACAAAAGATTAACTATCTATTTATTCTATCTTTAAACATTATCCCAAAAACAGGAAGGTTAAGGTAAAACAACTCTTCAAAAAGAAAGAATCCCATAGGAATGGAAACTACTTTTAAATCATCAAAGTTCCATGGTACTACCCAAAGTTCATCATAGACCATTCCATAAATAACGGTCCTTAAAATTCCTCAAAACAAACCAAACTAAGATTGAAACCCAAATACAACAAGGATTTGATAACATAGTCTTCCAAAACAACTTCATTGTTCATCTCCAGACAACATCAACCACTCCTAAAATCTTATAAAAAAGTAGCTAAACTAAACATATTTTACCCAAGATAGGTTAGTCATTCCCATAAGTAACCTAAATTACTATAAGTTCACCTTAAATTCATCGAATCTTCAAAATATAAGTCAACCTTACTCCTCAATGAAAATACCGTAGTAATCTATTTACCTCGATCAAATATGGTTCCCAAAATAATGAACGTCTTCCAAAATAATAATCATATTTTAATCCCCTAATCATCCCTGTCATATTAATACGAAAATCGTCGCATTTCCTATCACATTGGTTGTCGGAACATGTTCTTCCATTTCCCACCATTAACTAAGAAGAGAAAGCATAATTAGGGGCTTAAGTACTTAGCTAATAATCATGAAAAGGAACTGAAAGCATATAAGGATAACTTGTATATGAAAGGTATACCCTAACTTGTGATCTCCTAGGTTCCCATCTAGGTTATGAATGATCATATATTCTTATGTGATCCTTTATTTTATTTTATCTTTGTTCCTTTAATAATGGTTCATACCAAGATTATGAATTTACCAAAGCATATCCCCCGGGAGTGTCGTAACCAAGAGTGCAGCAAGGCCCGTTGTCGTGTACCAGTTCTCGTTCTAGTCTAGCTCAAAGCGGTGTTTTCAGGTTTTACCCCTATGTACATCTGTGCCAGAGCCACCTCTACCTGCTCGTATCCAGACAGGGATGTATTTGCTTGGCAACCCCTTACTCAATACTCACCAAAATACCAGGAAGATTTCCTATATTAAACTTTTCTATAGGGTTCCTCCTAGAGTTTTCATATCCTAATTTCCACAAATAACTAAACCATCCTTTGATACCAACTATAGCATCCCGTCTTTTTATAACATAACTTTTCATTCCATTACACGGAACTGAGGATCTTTAAGGTTTATTGTCTTGGAAACAACGAACATAAAACATGAAACAAAAAAAACATTCTTCTTAAAAACTTGAAAGGATTCTCCTCATGTTCAACCTAGGCTCATTACTGCATCTCATAACCTGGGGACATACATCAAAAGGAAGGGTGAGCAGAAGGCCCAGCAAGGGAAATAAGTGAAAAAATTTACATATGAACTTGAGATACATCAATAAAGTCATGAAAAGAACTTTAATGCATGAAAATGAAATCATGAGGCATATCATAATAAAAATAAAACTTTTTCATAACTTGAAGGTGTGGCTACATCATTTAACATAGACAATCATGAACATATCACCAAGGTCCATCCCTAAGGTGTCATTTTAAAATTACCAAGGTTATTCAGCAAGGTATCGTGAAAATTGTAATCTCTAGTGGTTACATCATTACCCAATGCATTGGAGCGCTATCAGGGCGCACCCTTAAATTTGCCTTTATTATCATGTGAGCCACATATATCATCATCAAAAATTTCATAAATAACCCACATAGCATAAAATAAATGGGTTTCATTTCATAATCATAACGTTTTAAAAACTGCTTTAAAGACATGATCTTTATGTCACTTTAAACCCACGGAAAGGGAAAGCGGGTCTCATGTATGTAAATACCAGAATTTAAAATGGAACATTTTGATATATATGTGAATACCCTTGTACAAATAAGAGCTTTGAGTATTCACTTTATAACATAAAATAATTTTTGAGAAAAGAGGGAGGCATTTTGAGGGGAAAATTCTGCAGCATAACGGCTAAGTTTTGGGGTTTTAGAAAACATTGAAATGAGAGGTAAAATGGGTCAAACATTCATAAATGACCCATAAAATAGTACATGGACAGAATAAGAAGGATACATGATCATGGTAATGAGATTTCAAGGACATACCATTTGAAATGAAAAACATGGAAGGAAGAAAAAAAATTAGATTTCTCTTATGAAAGTTCGGCAGCCTAACGGCGTTACATAAACATCAACAAAAATGATTTGAAAAGATCAAATTGGATCTCTCATCATGTGAACATAAGAGTTCAGTATGATAGATATAGAGATAATTCCTCAACATAACAAAAAGGAACTTTAAATAATTGACATGAAAGTAGAACTTCGAAACGAGAAGGGTGAAGAACCACTTAAAAATTCGGCAGCCTAACGGCGCCACTTAAAACATCAAAATACTGAATTGAATAGATCAAATGGGGTCTCTCATCTTATGAACATAAGAGTCCAGTATGATATATATAGAGATCATACCCCAATATAACAAAAAGGAACTTGAAATAATTGACATGAAAGTAGAACTTCAAAACGAGAAGGGTGAAGAACCACTTAAAAATTCGGCAGCCTAACGGCGCCACATAAAACATCAAAATACTGAATTGAAGAGATCAAATGGGGTCTCTCATCATATGAACATAAGAGTCCAGTATGATATATATAGAGATCATACCCCAATATAACAAAAAGGAACTTGAAATAATTGACATGAAAGTAGAACTTCAAAACGAGAAGGGTGAAGAACCACTTAAAAATTCGGCAGCCTAACGGCGCCAAATAAAACATCAAAATACTGAATTGAAGAGATCAAATGGGGTCTCTCATCATATGAACATAAGAGTCCAGTATGATATATATATATATAGATCATACCCCAATATAACAAAAAGGAACTTGAAATAATTGACATGAAAGTAGAACTTCAAAACGAGAAGGATGAAAAACCACTTAAAAATTCGGCAGCCTAACGGCGCCACTTAAAACATCAAAATACTGAATTGAAGAGATCAAATGGGGTCTCTCATCATATGAACATAAGAGTCCAGTATGATATATATAGCGATCATACCCCAATATAACAAAAAGGAACTTGAAATAATTGACATGAAAGTAGAACTTCAAAACGAGAAGGGTGAAGAACCACTTAAAAATTCGGCAGCCTAACGGCGCCACTTAAAACATCAAAATACTGAATTGAAGAGATCAAATGGGGTCTCTCATCATATGAACATAAGATTCCAGTATGATATATATAGAGATCATACCCCAATATAACAAAAAGGAACATGAAAGACTTGAATGAAAATAGAACTTGAAAACGAGGAAGTTGAAAGAATCCCTTAAAAATTCGGCAGCCTAACGGCGCCACTTAAACATTCTTAAAACGAATTGATGAGAGCAAGGGGGGTCTCTCATCATATGAACATGAAATAGGAAGTAGGATGAATATAAAAGAACATCCTCCAACATAAGAACATGGAGTATAAAAGAAAAGACATAAAAGAGATTACTTGAAAAGAAAGAGAGAGGTCGGATCCCTTACCTTAAAATGTAACTCTTAAAACTCAAAGGTTGGGACCTTGAGGGATTGGGGGCACCTTGGGAGGACTCCTTGGGAGGTAATGAGATCCGAAATTCGTTGGTAATGAGTGGGGAGTCGAATGGATGAGAGGAGGGCTTGGTATTTATAGGGAAAGTGAGGGGACAAGGCATTAATGGCCAAGGGACACCTCACATGTGCTTTTCTCAAACCCATGTGCTCTCCTTTGTCATTTATCATGGAGTTAGGCCACATGGGGCCCCTAAAACAATAATTCATCACCCTTGTCCGGCCAACCCTCAAAAGATCTCATGACATCATCATGACACCGTTATGATGTCATTAAACATACCGAAACCCTAAAACTGTATTTTTACTATTCACTGAAAATTCAACTTTCTCAGAAAAATCCCAAAATTTCACATTAACCAAATATCAATGCTCTGATTTCAAAAATGAAATCCATTTTATAAAAATAATTTTCTAAATATTTTTAATTTAATTTTTAAATAAAAACACTATTCATCGAAAATTCATTTTTTTCAGAAAAAACCCCAAAAATTACCATAACATAATATTGATGCTCTGAGTTCAAAAATAAAGTCATTTTTTTAAAAATAATTTTCTAATTATTTTTAATTAAATTTTTAATTAAAAAACACTATTCACCCGAAAAAACTAATACTTGAATAATAATTAATGAAACCGTTATTTAACTATTTTATTGAATCACATTACTTAATCAAGGTGCCTAGATTATTTTAAAACTTTCTTTAAGTGAGATTACTAATCCATTTGGTCATATTACTAATCCTAATCATAAAATCACTATTCATAATTTACTATTCATCAAAAATCAAGTTGATCTTATTAGACTCTAAATTTAGTACTGAACATAATTGCAGAAGACCATTTTTTGAAAATCATTACACATTTTTAATTATTTAGGGTTTACATAAACATATTTAAAATATCCTTTTTCTAAAATTCATCAAAAATATGCATACTATATTTATCCGGTCATTTCAAAATTCATAAACGTCATCATAAGAAGAAATCCCAATTTTTATTTAAAACAAGGATTACACAAGGTAGTTACGGTCTCGTTACATAACCCCTTATAATACCAGCATAGGACCTAAGAGTAAGGTGTGCTAGGGTGATAGAAGCTGGGGGCGGCTCAGTCAACATTGCCCGAGTAGTAATTTCTATCAGTTTGAACTTCTCACGAAGGCGATTTCGTTCCAGCTTCACATGATGAAGTTCGGCTTGGATTTGATCCAGAGCAAAGCCCAGTGGTGCTACCTCCTTCCCAAGCTCTGTTAGATGGGCTTCGATCGGTCCAAGACTACTAGGTGAGGCCATCGAATCTTCTTTCTATAATAATTAACCAAGATTACTTATATTTAGAGACAATAATCAAAACATTTTGTTCACAGCGGTCATGTTGACTGATGGTTATATAATAGTCAAAACCCACTGATCTCATTTTAATTATAATCATGTTTATCAAATAAAACATTTTTGTTGAGTATAACAATAACACATAAAATTAGGAAACAAAATTTATTTAAAAATTTCGGGTCGTTACAATGGAATCCTTCTCATTGCTACACCTTGATCCCAATAATCACAGTCCTTATACCATGAAATCATAATATAGAAATGGGTGATCTAATAATTAAGTTCCACCTAAGAGGCACCATCCTTTGACAGCATTTTGTCATGAACCTACTCAAATCCACCCAGAAAGGGTCACTCGAGCAGATCTGTGGCAAGTCCTCAGAGGCATACCCTATCCTTGTATACTAGTGAAAAGTTCCAAGGGAATAAATGGAGATAATGGAACAATTTATCCCCATAAAATAAAAAAAGGAATAAAAATAAATTAAAGAACAAATCAAACTAAAATTTGTTTTCAAACTTCTCATCATTTACATTACAATTTAAGATACAACAAAACATAGAGAAAACTATACCTGAATGACCAATCTAAACCTAACTCCAAAAACATACCATGTGACCCTAAGGGTTACGCTCAATCCACAACCAACCATCACCCAAGGTTATCATACCAAAGGTGAAACCTGCAATAGAATCTAAAAACAAGAAAAGACTATAGTCGTGACTATTAAAACATAGTTGGGAGGTCCGAATAATTCTATTCATAATGCACATTATTTAAAAAAAGAAACATTTATTAGTAGTTTTTAACTAATATATACAAATATATGTTTCTATACACATTTATTTAGTGAAAACAAATAGGGATCCTAATTCATTGCCCTCACATTTTAAAACAAGGATCATTCAGTAAGAAAAGTTGGGTTCATAAGGAAGATGTAAAAAACGAATCCAATAGGAAACATTCATTTTTCATGTTTAAGGGAAAATAGGGTAAAAACATATTCTTTCAAAAAAAAATAATTATAAAAACCCTTCTATCAAACCACACATTCACAATATTCCAAAATAATAATGAAATAGATCACTAGGATAATGATTTTACACAATGAGGGAAATGATACTATTAGTGCTAGAATTGGTGGAACACAGGAATACCTAGAAACTCAGAGGAGAACTAGAACATACTGATACATGACACATCATCCCCAGTTGCATTCCACACATGATGAAATCAAATCACTTGAATTTTCAGACACCATAACTCATGACAGACCGAGGGGCCCAATCCCATACCAATAAACCAAAATATCCACCTACTATGGGCCACTGGTCAGTGTGTGATCTACTAGTGTAGAGACCCTTCTCATAATCTTTATTTTATATGATAGGTTATCATTCTATGTTCACAATGGGGTGTGTCAAACATTATAACCAATGATCCATATATATGTATACCACCATACACATCACATAAACCAATACCACCTCAGCCACCTCAAGGATTATCCATTGCATTAAAATAATTATTACTTATGGGATGTCCCATACCAAGGACACTCCCATCCCATCATCAACCAACATGGAAAAACTCACTCTTGAAGGGGTTTTCTGTCACATACGTGACAAATTTTAGAGTTAATTTTCATTTAATTTTCATTCTTGTTTTTTTGGGGGTTACCATTCATTTTTGGAGAAATGGGTTCGTTTCATGACTTGGGTAAAACAGTCAGCCCATTTCCAGATTTAAAAACCAATTTTGTCTCTTTTATTAATTTTTCATTTTTTTATATTTTCCACCAATTCCAATTCATAAATTTCCTCCCCTGACTCATGTAAAAGGAAGGATATGGGTGATGGTGGTCTAGGGTGTTAGTTCACATCCTTGGTGTGGAGTTTTGGAGACGACTTGCGAGTGATGACCCCTTATTGTGTGGATTCATTGGGGCCATCTTTCTATTGTATTTATTTGTATTTGGGCCACTTTTCTTGTCTCTAAACCAATGTATTTAGTTCTGGTTTTTTCTTATGAATTTTTTGGATCGAAAATTTAGGATTTATATTTTGGATTGTTTTTAATGTTTTATGATTTCATACTCAGATAAATCGTTCCCAAGACTAAATTAATGATACCCGGGAACTTGTGCAAGCCCATGGGGATAGGGAACTCACTTTGGGCCTTGTAATAGTCTATGTTAGTTACAGGTTTTGGTGGGGACCAGATACGGTTCATGACAAAATGGTATCAAAGGAGGTTAATGTTTTTGGGGTATATTAATAATTTGGGATGAGTTGGGATAGAAAAAAGATAGGACATCTGGGGGTCAGGGTTTTAGTCATGAGTACGGTGCTTGGCTTGCACCTCTCATGGAAGACCTTGAGTCACCAAGGGATGTTGGAATTGTCTGATTAACTTCACTTCTAGGTGAGACATGTGGGTTACAGACCACATGTGGACACCGAGCAGGGGTAGATTAGTTTTTTCTTTTATTATTGAAATGTGTTTATTTTATTTATATTTGATGTATTTGATTAAAATTTTCTGAATATTGGTATTGATTATTATTTTTGGCCTATTGTGTTTTGTAGCAACATGCCTCCCCAGAAAGCTCCCATGCACCCATGGGAGGAAGCTGGAGAGAGTTCCCCCACACAGATTGATCAGAGGCTAGTTGAGGGTGTGGTTTGGGAGGTCCAATCATTGGGATAGAGACCATCCACTACTTCTATTTCTATTAGGGAAGAAGAGATGGGTCCTAGAAAAGATAAAGAACATGAGTTTCTAAAAACCCATCCTCTTACATTTCGAGGAAGCTCAGAACCCCAGGAAGTAGAGGAATTGATCAAGAAGATCGAGCGTATGTTTGAGTTCCTAGAAACACCCAAGGAGATCAGGGTGAAGTGTGTCTCCTTTATATTGAAACACTCCATCTGTATGTGGTGGGAGTTAGTACTTTAGACTGGGAAGAATGAGGAAATTCACTGGGGAAACTTCAAGGCTATCTTCAATGAACAGTACTGCCCAGAGTTGTTGGCTCATGCTTGGTTCACAGAGTTCATGGACCTTGTTCTAGGAAATATATTGATGATGTATAATGCCAATCATTTCTATGATTTGGTTCATTATGATCCAAAAAACATCTCCAATGAGAAGACGAAGGATCAGAGGTTTGATAAAGGCTTGTGACAAGATATTTACTCCCAAGTGTTTCTATTTAAGATGAGGACCTATACTGAGGTTGTTGATCAGGAATGCATGGTGGAGATTGATAAGAAAGGTAGGGTTGGATTCTCTGGTTCATTATCAGCAGTGGGAAGTGGCATCACCTCAAAGAAGAAAAGGAAGCAGGAGGATCATGTGATGAAAGGAGGTTGCAGTTCAGGCCACACTTCCAGGTAATTTTCATCTGCATCTTCTAATGATGGATCGGTCATGTGCCACCAGTTTGAGAAGCTCGGGCACATCCGACAAGAATGTCCCCTTCTTCCAAAGCCTTGTTACTAGTGTGGAGGTATGGGTAATATTTAGTGCTTCTGTGGTGTGGCATGCACACTCTTGAGTGGGGCGGGGTCCGTGGCTTTAAGAGGAGTGCCAATACAATCGGAGCCATTGAGGACTGGGGGATCTTGATTTGGTAGTCGTGGTGGTAGGGTTGGGTCATTTTCTAGGTATTTCTAGTTCAGGACACAACCATAGACTAGCGAACGTCCTCAGGCAGAGACCAGACATCTACATGCAGTGGATCAAGAACCAGTAGGATCCGAGGCAGGACCATCGATAGTTTGAGGTACCTTTCTGATTGCATCTTCTATAGATACTGCTCTTTTTGACATGGGTGAATTTGTTTCATTTCTTTCTGCCTGTTTTGTGGACATGATTAATTTTCCAACTAATTTGATGCCTTTCGTGTTGGATTTAGTGACACTGCTGGGAAAGAAGAAGGAGCATGGGCCTAAGGTTCGCCTCATGTGCGCTTTCTGTGTCAGGGGTTAAGATGGAGTAGGACCTTCTGGTTCTATATATTGAACTATTTGACATAATACATGGCATGGATTGACTAGTAAACTTCCAGGTACACATTAATTGCTACATGCGGTGAGTGATTTTCACAGTACCTGATGAGAGTCATCAGGTTTTTCAGGGGGAATGGGATCCCCAGTCGGGTCGTGTAGGACCTCCACTCCCAGAGTTGGGATGTCTTATCTTCCAGTTATTGTTACTCACACTAAAAAAAATGATATTTCCCCGGAAGTTGCACTACCTCATGTAGTGAATGTGTTTCTAGAAGTATTCACTGATGATTTGTCATGTTTTCCCCCAGAGTAGGATGTGGAGTTTTCAATATATCTGGCACTAGGAACACATTTGATATCTCTTCTCTCATATCGCATGTCCCCTACTGAGCTGAGGTAATTAAAGATACATTTCGATTACTTAGAATCCAAAGGATTCATTCGCCCGAGCCTCTCTCATTTGGTTGCACCTATGATGCTCATGAAAAAGGCTAATTAATCTCTCTGGTTGTGCATTGACTACCAGAAGCTGAATAAGGTAACAATTAAGAACAAATAACCTTTGACCATAATAGATGATTTGTTCGATCAGTTGAAGGGGTAAAAGTGGTTCTCAAAGATAGACTTGCATTCAGGGTATAATCAACTTAGTGTGAAGGAGCCATATATCCCAAGCACAATATTTCAATGCAGGTACAACCACTTTGAGTATTTGGTCATGCCCTTCAGATTTAAGAAGGCTCTGCGGTATTTATGGAACTCATTGACAGGGTGTTCCATCATTATCTCGATTCCTTTTTTTGGTGTTCGTGGATGATATTCAAGTATACTCTGGCTCTAAATAGGAACACGAAAATCATTTTAAGATCATCTTGGGAACATTACAGGATCACCACTTCTATGAAAAGTTATCAAAGTGAACTTTCTAGATTAGTGAAGTTATATTTTTGGGGCATGAGATCTCTGATCCAGGGGTTTCAGTGGACCCCAAGTAGAATAGTGCGGTTATGTCATGGGATCAGCCGAAGAATTTGTTTGAGATCAAGAGTTTCATTGTCCTGTAAGGTTATTACAGGCGATTCATTCGGGATTTCTCTCAGCGTGCTTCCCTGATGACCGCTCTCACCCGGAAAGGGGTGAAGTTTGTATGTGGGTCTAGAATGTCAGGCATCATTCGAGGAGATGAAGAGGTGACTTACTACTACCCCAGTGATGATTTTTCCAAAGGATGGAAAGTGATATGTGTTATATTGTGATGCTTCTAGTATGGGTCATGGGTGTGTGCTTATATTGGATGATCACATGGTGGTGTATGGCTCTCGCCAACTCCGACCACATGAAAATAACTACCCAACCCATTACTTGTATTTGACAGTGTAGATGTATTCTTTGAAGACTTGACGTCATTACATATATGGGGAGATGTTTTTGGTTTAATCTGATGACAAAATCTTCGCCTATATCTTCTCGCAGAAGGACCTCAACTAGAGGTAGTGTCGTTGGATTGAGTACATGTAGGGTTTTGACTTTGACATTGTCTATACCCTGGGTAAGGGTAATGTGGTGGGAAATGATTTGAGCAGAAGAGTTCTAGTGTGGGCTTTGAGGAAGTCTAGTGATGAGTGGACTTTGATGGGGCTCTTTTCTCAGATGCATGTGGAGACCAAGGAACACAGTGGAGGGGAATTCTTGGAGAGCATCCAGTTGAATCCTTCCCTCCTAGAGTTGATTTAGTGAGAGTAGCCCAGTGATGATCTTTTTCAGTGGTCGAAGAAGCCTCTTCATGGTGGGGAGACATCCTCTGATTGGTTGTCATCCCCTGAGGGTATCCTGTTCTTCAAGGGACATTAAGTTGTGTAATTATCTCTACGGAAGTTGGTGATGGAGTAAAACCACTAGTCCTAGTGGGTTGTCCATATGGGTGCCACCAAGATGTATTATGATGTCCGTTGGCAGTTCTGGTGTCTTGGTATAAGATGATACATAGCTGACTTTGTGTCAAGAGGCTACACATGCCCGTAGGTGAAATTAGAGCATTAGAGGCCCTCCAGTTTTCTCTAGCCATTACCCATTCCTAAATATAAGTGGGACCAGATTTCCATGGACTTTATTGTTGGATTACCTTGTTCACCTCGGGGTAAAAATTCCATTAGGGCGGTAATTGATCGTCTGACCAAATTAGCCCACTTCATTCCGATCAGAGATACAACTATAGTGGATGAGTTGGGTCATTTGTATCTTTAAGAGTTGGTGAGACTCTATTTTGTTCCATTAGCTGTTGTCTCAGATAGATACCCCCGTTTAACTACTTGGTTTTTTGAAGGCCTTCAAAAGGCCTTGGGGTCCTAGATTAAGATGAGCATGACATACCATCCTCAGACGGATAGTCAGATAGAGCAGGCGAATCAAATTTTGGAGGGCATGCTCTATGCATGTGTCTTGGACTTTGGAGGTTCCAGGGATAGCCATTTGAGATTGGTTTAGTTTTCTTATAATAACAGTTACCAATCCTCGATTCAAATGGCTGTTTTTGAGGAGCTCTATGGTTGGCCATGTCGGACCACCTATGTTGAGCTGAGGTTGGTGAGACCTCACTGCTGGGGCCGAGTCTGGTGCATGAGACTATTGAGAAGGTAAAATTAATCAGTCCACATTTATTGACAGCTCAGATTCATCATAAATCTTATGCTGACTGGAGGCATCGAGACCTAGTGTTTTTTGTGGGTGACAGGTTATTCTTGAATGTGGCCCCTCGTCTGGGCCATCATCGATTGGGAAAGAAAAGGAATCTAACACCATGATATATTGGCCCATTTGAGATCATTTAGCATATTGGAAAGGTGGATTATAGTTTTTCCTTACCTTCTTAGTTGAAGCCCATATATGATTTCTTCCATGTCTCCCAGTTGAAGAAATACAACTCGGATCTGTCCCATGTGCTGAGTTGGGAAGAATTGGAGATAGAGCCTGACTTTTCTGTTTATGAGCATCCAGTGAAATTAGTGGACTCCCAAGAGAAGTTTCTTCGAGGGAATTCTATTCTGCTAGTCCGGGTTCATTGGTATAATGGTAGTGAAATACATGAGACATGGGAAGGGAAGTCACTGGTTGAAGAATAGTACCCATTCTTATTTTACGATCAAGCATTAGGTGGACTTTCTGAGGCAGAAAGTCTTTCATGGTGGGGAGAATTGTAACATCCATGAATAATTTTATAGGTATTATTCATTTAATTTATATTCTTGTTTTTTGGGGGTTTACCAATCATTTTTGTAGGAATGGGCGAGTTTTCAGGATTTGGGGCAAAACGTGAGCCCATTTCCAAATTTTAAAACCAATCTTGTTTATTTTATAACATTTTTATTTTTCATATTTTCCACACATACAAATTCCTAAATTTCCTCCCCTAACCTACTAACACAACCATTGTAATTTGGAACCATTATTAATCTATAATAATTGTGTATTTGGTGTTTTTATTTAAGGAATTGGGCCAGCCAGAAGGCCCATTTATAGTTATAAAAATAAATTTTTTAACTAAAAAGTTATTCAATTTTAATGTTTTATAGGTGATTCCAAGCCTCATCCAATCCCATAGAAACCATACATGCTCGCAATATCCTCCCACTCACTAGGATCTCATATCCAATGTGATTGAGTGCATAACATCTTAGGCATTCTAAAATCGTCTCGATTTGAGGAGGTAAGTTATTTCCATCATAACTCTATCAATTATTACGGTTTTTATTCCATTAAAGTTACTAATTCGACCCTTCCTCTCCCTCTTCGAACCTAAATTCTATGGTATCCCTTAAAGTGTCTCAAAACGTCATTGGAACCACATTTGAAGGGGGATTTGGTGAAGGAACTTCAAAGAATCTCAACTAAGTGTCTCTCCTCCTTAGTTCCTCCCCTTTCCATGAAGTTTCATTCAATTCCATTGAAGTTACAAATGACCATGGGGTAGGGTTTCAAACATATTGTTTAACCTAGGGTCTTCTTCATCAATTCTTGTGGTTTTAGGTTTGATCTAGGTCTCTCCCGGTGCGACGGTGGTGAAATTTGATTTTCACGCGAAGATTAAAGGGTTTTTGTTAAATTGGTAGGTGATTCCATGTTTAGGAAATTTATGTGAATTATATTGTGGGGTTTTTTATGTTTTCATGTTTCTTTAAATTTATTATGGCTTCCAAATTTATTTTTAGTGGTGTTTGAATTGATAATGATTTTAAAGTTCCATTTTTAGGTGAAATTGGGGGGTTATTCCTTGAAATATTGTAAGGGTTCAATTGGGGATTCCCTATAAAAAAATAGATGATTTTATTAAACTATAATATTTATGAAAATTGTGTTTTTAATTTTTATCTCTTTTGGTTGTTGCTACAAAAATGGTTTTTAATGTTGTTTGTGGAACATGTGATTTTTAAGTGCCATGTTTGTGTGAAAATAGAGGTTTTACAAAGTTATAATTTCTTGGATCACTTGGGGCTTCCTAAAAATTGATTTTTTGTTTTCATTGAAATTTATTGGGCTGAATTTTCTGTTTTTTTAATTTATAATTGTTCTCATATTGTGGAAAGTGTGGTTTTTAAAGAGTTTTGGGTGCAAAACAATGCGGGGTTTTGAGAAGAAGTTTTATTGAAAATCAAAGTGTTTTGTTGTGTGTGTTTAGTTGTATAAAATTTGTGTAACTATTTTAATGATTTTATGTGACCCATAGTGGTGTTTGATATGAAAATGGATTTATGTAGCATTATTAAATTGTTTGAGCACAAAGGGGGAAGCCTGGGTACCTAGGTGGGGTGGATGTGTACTAGTATGGCTAGTGGACCAGATGGGTTTTGTCCAAGTTCCACCTAGAATTTGGATGAAGAAATATCTAAATAAACTATAGGGATGATGATTGGATACCACTAGGTTATGGGTATGTTTCCTACTAGTTTTTCATGCACGAGAACAGATTTTACTAAGGTTACTTTACACCGAGGTATGAGGTACATGGGGCCCGAGACTATCTAGTGCCTAGAGGTGTTCCCGCTTTTGTTGCTCATTCCATTTGTGGTATTTTACTTTGTCTGAGGGGTTTTTGGAGGTAATTTATAGTATCTAAAATGTCTATTTAAATGTGTGAACATTATGAAATTTTTATCCTGAAAATTGTTTTCAATTGAATGTTTCATTTCATGGAATTTATCACTGATTTTCTTTGCGTATTAAAACACATTTATTTTTCACATTGTACTGAATTCTCTTAGGAATAATTGGTTAGTATCCTATTGGGATTAGTATCACACCCTACTTACACCCCTTGGGTGTAAGTATACTTTATTATGCTTGACTCGTGTAAAAGAAAGGCAATGGGTGATGGCGTTTCAGGGTGTTAGTTCCCATACTTGGTTTGGAGTTGTGGAGATGACTTGTGGGTGATGACCAATTATCTTGTGGATTTCTTGGGGATATATTTATATTGTATTTGTTTGTATTTGGGCCACTTTTATTGTCTTTAAACCAATGTATTCAGTTCTAGTATTTTATGAAGACTTGTTTCCCTTGAAAATTTCAGATTTATATTTTGGATTGTTTTTAATGTTTTATGCTTTCATACTCGGGTAAATCATTGAAAAATATAAATTAATGACACCTAAGAACTTGTGTCAGCCCGTGGGGATAGGGAATGACCTTCAGGCCTTGTCACGGGCTAGGTTTGGGGCCAGTTTTGGTGGTGACCATATTTGGTTCGTGACAAAATGGTATCAGAGGAGGTTAATGTTTTTGGGGTATATTACTAATTTGGGATGAATCTAGATAGAAAAGAGCTAGAAAATCTAGGGATTGGGGCTTTAGTCATGAGTAGGGTGCCTAGCCCGCACCTCTCGTGGTAGACCTTTAGTCACCAAGGGATGTTGGAATTGTCTGATTGAATTCACTTCCAGGTGAGACTTGTGGGCTGTAGAACACATGCAGACATCGGGCGGAGGTGGAGTAGTTGTTTATTTTATTATTGAAAGGTGTTTAGTTTATTTATGTTTTATTTATTTGATTAAAATGTTCATAATTGTGGTATTTATTATTATTTTGTGACTATTGAGTTTTTTAGAAACATGCCTCCCCGGAAAGCTCCCACGCACCCACTGGAGGAAGCTGGAAAGAGTTCCCCCACACCAATTGATTAGAGGCTAGTGGAGGTTGTGGTCCAGGCTATCCAAACATTGGGACATGGAATATCCCCTACTCCTATTTCTATTAGTGCAGAAGATATGGGTCCTAGAAAAGATAAATCATAGGAGTTTCTGAAAAACCAGCCTCCTCCATTTCGAGGAAACTCAAAACCTCAAAGAAGTAGAGGAATGGATCAAGATGATCAAGCGTATGTTTGAGTTCCTGGAAACACCTGAGGATATTAGGGTGAAGTGAGCCACATTTCTGTTGGAGTGTCCCAGTAGTAAGTGGTGGTAGATAGTGCTTCAGACTGGGAAGAATGAGAAAATGTGATAGGGAGACTTCAAGGCTGTCTTCAAAGAACAGTACTGCCCAGAGGTGTTGGCTTATGCTACGTCCAAAGAGTTCATGGACCTTGTTCAAGGGAATCTATTTGTAATAGAGTATGTTAATCGTTTCACTGAGTTGGTTCGGTATGATCCATAAATCATCTCCAATAATCAAGCGAAGGCCCGGAGGTTTGAGAATGGCTTGCGACCAGAGATATGCTCCCAAGTGTTTTTGTTTAAGATAAGGACCTATGTTGAGGTCGTTGATCGGCATGCATATTAGAGATTGATAGGAAATTTAGGGCTGGTTTCTCCGGTTTATTATCAGTAGTGGGTAGTGGAATCTCCTCAGAGAAGAAAAGGACGAGGGGGGATCATGTGAAGAAAAGAGATGGTAGTTTAGACCACTCTTCCAGGTAGTTTTCATTTGTGGCTTCTGATGTGAGATAAATTGTGTGCCACCAGTGTAGGAATCCTAGGAACATCTGACTAGCATGTCCACTTCCTCTGAAGCCTTGTTACTAGTGTGGAGGAATGGGGAATTTTCATCACTTTTGCGGTGTGGCAAGTCCACTCCCAAGTGGGGCAGGGTCAGTGGCTTTAAGAGGAGTGCCAGCATAGTATGAGCCATCAGGGACTGGGGGTCTAGATTTGGAAGTCGTGGTGGTAGGGTTCGGTCATCATCTGGGCAGATCCAGTTTATTTCATAGCAACAGACTAGCAGAGGTCCTCAGGAAGAGACCATACATCTCCATACAGTGGATCAGACACTAGCAGGATCATAGGCGTGACTGTCGACAGTTCGAGGTACCATTTTGATCAAATCTTCTATAGCTACTACTCTTTTTGATATTGGAACCTATGTTTCATTTATTTCTTCCCGTTTTGTGGACATGCTGAATTTTCCAACTGATTTGATGTCTTTTGCGATGGATTTGGTGACACCGCTGGGAAAGAAGGAGCAGGGCCTCACGTGCTCATCGTGTGCGCTTTCTATGTCAGGGGTGGAGATTGAGTGGGACCACATGGTTCTAGATATGGAACATTTTGACATAATACATGGCATGGATTTTATATTAAACTTCTAGGAACACATTTATTTCTACATTTGGTGAGTGATTTTTACAGCACCTAACGAGATTCATCAGTTTTTTCGGGGAGAATGGAATCCTCGGTCAGGTCGGCAGGACCTCCACTCCTAGAGATGAGAAGTCTTATCTTCTAGTTATCATTACTCGCACTAGAGGATTATGATATTTCCCATGAAGGTGCACTACCTCATGTAGTGAATGAGTTTCCAGAAGTATTCCTTGATGATTTTTCAGGTTTCCCCCCAGAGCGGGATGTTGAGTATTTGATTAATATAGCACCATAAACATAGCCAATATTTCTTTCATCATATCTCATGGCCCCTACTGAGCAAAGGTAATTAATGATATAGCTGGACAACTTATAATCCAAAGGATTTATTCTCCCGAGCGTCCCTCCTTGGGTTGTACCCGTGTTGTTTGCGAAAAAGGCTGATGGATCTCTCTAGTTGTGCATTGACTACCAGAAGATGAATAAGGTAACAATTAAGAACAAATAACCTTTGTCTAGAATATATTATTTTTTCGATCAGTTGAAGGTGGAAAATTGGTTCTCAAAGATAGACCTACGTTCAGGGTTTCATCTACTCGAGGTGAAGGAGTCAGATATCTCAATGACAGCCTTCCGAAGAAGGTACGACCACTTTGAGTATTTGGTCATGCCCTTCGGATTTACCAATGATCTAGCGGTCTTTAAGGAACTCATGAACAGGGAGTTCCAGCAGTCTCTCGATTCCTTCGTTGTGGTGTTCATGTATGACATTCTAATATACTCTGTCTTTGAGGAGGAACATTAAAATTTCTTGAGGATCATCTTGGGAACATTGTGGGGTCACCGCATCTATGAAAAGTTGTCAAAGTGAACTTTCTGGATTATGGAAGTGAAATTTCTAGGGCATGTAATCTCTCATCAGGGGGTTTCAGTGGAACCTGAGAATATTAGTGCAGTTATGTCATGGGAGCAGCTGAAGAATGTGTTTGAGATCAAGAGTTTATTTGTCATGGCTGGTTATTACAAGCGATTCGTTCGGTATTTCTCTCGACTTGATTCACTGATAACTACACTAACCCAGAAAGGGGTGAATTTTGTATGGATCCCTGAATGTCAACCATCATTCGAGGAGCTAAAGAGGTGACTGAATACTTCCCCCATGCAAATTTTTCTAGAGGTTGGAAAGGGATTGTTGTATATTGTGATGCTTCAGGTATGGGTCTTAGGTGTGTTATTATGAAAGATGATCACATGGTGGTGTATGGATCTCTCCAACTCCAGACCCACGAAATAAACTACCAAACCCATGACTTGGAGTTGGTAGTGGTGATGCATGCTTTGAAGACATGGCGTCACTACCTCTTGGGGGAGATATTTGTACTCTGATCACAAAATCTTGGCCTATATCTCCTTGTAGAAGTACCTTAACTTGAGGAATCGACATTGGATCAAGTACTTTTAGGGGTTTGAATTTGTCATTGTCTATACCCCGATTAAGGGTAATGTGGTGGCCGATTCTTTTAGCAGAAGAGTTATAGTGTTGTCTTTGAGGAATTCATGTGATGAGTGGACATTGATGGGGCTCTTTTCTTATATGCATGTGGAGACCAAGGAACACAATGGAGGGTCATTCTTGGTGAGCAACCAGTTGAATCCTTCTCTATTAGAGTTGATTCTATAGGAACAGACCAATGATGAACTTTTTTAGTGGCTAAAGCAGTTTGTTTATGGTGGGGAGACATCCTTTGATTAGTCATCATCCCTTGAGGCCATCTTGTTCTTCAAGGTCCATTCAGTAGTGTTGTTATCTCTACGGAAGGTTACAGTGGAGTACAACCACCAGAATTAGTGTTTTTTCCATTTGGGTGCCACAAATATGTATTATGATGTATATTGGCAGTTCTGGTGGCCTAGTATGAGACAACATAGAGCGCACGTTGTGTCGATATTCTACACATGCCATCAGGTGAAAATCGAGAATCAAAGGCCCTCTGGTTTGCTCTATCCATTACCCATTCCTACATTGAAGTGGGATGAGGTTTCTATGGACTTTATTGTTGGATTACCTTGTACACCTCGGGGTAAAAAATCCATTTGGGTGGTGATTGATCATCTGACCAAATCAGCCCACTTCATTCTGATCAGAGATATAGGTAAAGTGGATGAGTTGGGCCATTTGTATCTTCTGGAGGTTGTGAGACTCCAGGGCATGCCATCAGCTGTGGTCTTAGATAGAGACCCTCATTTCACTTTTCGGTTTTGGGAAGGCCTTTAGCTGGCATTGAGGTCCCAGATTAAGATGAGAATGGCATACCATCCTCAGACGGATGGTCAGACAGAGCGGGCGAATCAGATTTTGGAGGACATGATCCATGCATGTGTCATGGACTTTGGAGGATCCTGGGTTATCCATTTGGGATTGGTTGAGTTTTATTATAATAATAGTTACCAATCCTTGATTCTAATGGCTTCTTTTGAGACGCTCTATGGTCAGCCTTGTCGGTCCCCCTGTGTTGGGTTGAGGTTGGTGAGACCTCAATACTAGGGCCAACTCTGTTGCAAGAGACTTAGGAAAAGGTCAAATTAATCAGGAAACGTTTATTGATAGCTCAGAGTCGTCATAAATCTTATTCTTACCGGAGGTGTCGAGGCCTAGATTTTTTTGGTGACATGGTATTCTTGGAAGTGGCCTTTCGTCTGTGCCATCGTCGATTGGGAAAGCAAGAGAAGCTAACACCGCGATATGTTGGCCCTTTTGAGATCACTGAGCATATTGGAATAGTGGATTATAGGTTGGCCTTACATTCTTAGTTTATGTCCATCCATGATGTCTTCTATGTCTCCTAGTATATGAAATAAAACCCGGATCCGACCCATGTGTTGATTTGGGAAGAATTTGAGATAGAGCCTGACTTGTTATTTTTTGAGCATCCAGTGCAAATAGTGGACTCCCAAGAGAAGGTTCTTCAAGGGAAGTCTATTCATCTAGTCCTGGTTCATTGGAAACATCGTAGTGATACACATGAGACATGGAAATGGAAGTCATGGGTTAAGGAAGGGTACTCATTCTTATTTTCCGATCAAGCTTTAGGTTGACTTTCCGGGGCGGAAAGTCGTTCATGGTGGGAAGCTTTTTCACATAAATGACTATTTTTATAGTTATTTTTCATTTAGTTTCCATTCTGGTTTTTTGGGGTTCACCATTCATTTTCGAAGGAATGGGTGAGTTTTCATGATTTGGGGAAAACCGTGAGCCATTTACATATTTAAAAATCAATTTTGTTTCTTTTATAACATTTTCATTTTTTTATATTTTCCACCCAATATAATTCCTAAATGGAATTCCATGTACTATTAACACCATCAATGAAATTTGGAACCTATAGTAATCCATAATAATGGTGTATTTGGTGTTTTTATTTAAGTAATTGGGTCAACCTGAAGGCCCACTTCGATATTTAAAAATAAAATTTTATTAATTAATATGTTATTCAATTTTAAGTCTCTTTTAGTGATTCCAAGCCTCACCCAAGACCATTAAACCCAGCTTCATGCCCAGTATCCTACCATCCACTTTTGTGCTCATATCCATCGTGATTGAGTGTAGAACATCTTAGGGTTTCTAAAATAGTTCAGATTTGAGGAGGTAAGTTCTTTCAATCATAACTCTCTCAATTCTTACACTTTTTCCTTCATTCCAATTCCTAATTCGACCATTCCTCTCCCTCTTCGAACCTAAATTCTATGGAATCCCTTAAAGTCGCTCAAAACCACTTTGTAACCACATTTGAAGAGGTATTTGGTGGAGGAACTTCAAAGAATCTCAAGTAAGTGTCTCTCCTACTTAGATCCTCTCCTTTCCATGAAGTTTCTTTCAATTCAATTGAAGTTATGAATGACCAGGGGTAGGGTCTCAAACATACAATTTAACTTAGGGATTTATTGGTAAATTCTTCTAGTTTTAGGTTTGATCTAGGTATCTCTTGGTGCGGCGATGGTGTGATTTGATTTTCGCACAGAGATTCAAGGGTTTCTGTAAAATTGGTAGGTGATTAAATGTTTATGAAACTTATGTGAACTATCATGCTGTGTTTTTTATGTTTCCATGTTTAATTAATTTTATTATGTTTGCAAAAATTATTTTTAGTGGTGTTTGTATTGAAAATGATTTTGAAGTTCCATTTTTAGGTGAAATTGGGGGTTATTCCTAGAAATATTTTAAGGGTTCAATTGGGGATGCCCAATAAATACTTAGTTGATTTTATTGAAATATAATAGGGATGAAAATCATGTTTTTCATTTTTATCGTCTTTGGTTGTTGCTTCAAAAATGGGTTTTAATGTTGTTGGTGGAACATCTGATTTTTAAGTGCCATGTTTGTGTGAAAATAGAGGTTTTACAAAGTTATCATTTCTTGGTTCAGTTGGGGATACCCAAAAAATTGATTTGTTGGTCTCAATGAAATATATTGGGATTAATTCTATGTTTTGGTAATTTAAAAGTGTTAACATATTTTGAAAATTGTGGTTTTTAAAGACGTTTGGATGCAAAAAAAAGCGGGGTTTTGAGAAGAAGTTTATTGAAAATCAAAGTGTTTTGTCGTGTGTTTTAAGTGGTATAAAATGTGTGTAGATATTGTAATGATTTTATGTGACTAGTAGTATTGTTTGATATTAAAATGTATTTAATTATCATTCTTAAATTGTTTGAGCATAAAGGGGGAATCCCTAGTACCTAGGTGGGGCGGATGTGTACCAGTACGGCTACTAGACCGGATGGGTTTTGTCCCTGTTCCACCTAGAATTTGGATGGAGGCAACTCTCACTAAAATATCTGGATGATGATTGGTAAACACTAGGTTATGGGTATGTTCCCTACAAGTGTATTGTGCATGAGAACAGATTTTACTATGGTTACTTTGCACCGAGGTAAGAGGTACATGGGGCCCGAAACTATCTAGTGCCTAGAGGTGTTCCTGATTTTGTTTCTCATTGTATTTTAGTATTTTAACTTACCTTGGGGTGTTTCTAGAATTCATTTACAGTATCTAACATGTCTATTTAAATGTGTGAACATTCTGAAAATTTTATCTTGAAAATTGTTGTCAATTGATAGTTTCATTTCATGGAATTTATCACTACTTTTCTTTGCATATTAAAACTCCTTACTTTCTCACATGGTATTACATGATCTTTGGAATAATTGGGTGTTATCCTATTGGTATTAGGCTCACACCCTACTTACACCCCTTGGATGTATGTAGACATTATTATTCTTGACTCAGGAAAAATGTAGGCTATGGGTGATGGTGGTTCAGGGTGTTAGTTCCCATCCTTGGTGTGGAGTTTTAGAGACGACCTATTGGTGATGACACCTTGTCATGTGGATTCCTTGGGGATATCTTGTTGTTGTCTTTATTTGTATCTAGACCACTTTTCTTGTCTTTAAACCAATTTATTCTATTCTGGTTTTTTCTTAAGACTTGTTTGGCTCGAAAATTTCAGATTTATATTATGGATGTTTTTAATGTTTTATGGTTTCATATACGGGTAAATCATTCCCAAACATAAATTAATGATACCCTGACACTTATGCCAGCCCATGGGGATAGGGAACTCCCTTAGGTCCTTTTCATGGGCTGGGTTTGGTTCTGGTTTTGGGGGCGACCAGATTCGGTTCGGGACATTTACAAAATGAAACAATTATAGGAAAAATGCCAAACATGACCCAAGTCACTTTCACATATCCAAACAATTATAAAAAATAACACAAAAACAATTTTCAAAATCAAAAAAAATTAAAAAACAACAATTTTGGAAACACCAATTACCATTTTAATATCAAAATATTATTTAGAAAACCAAACTATAACCTTTAAATATCAGAATCTAGTTAGAAAATCTAACCGGAAATTTTTTCATGAATTTTGTGTACAAAACCCACCAAATCTGTTTTAAACATACAAAGAGATTATAGATAGTATTTTATTTAAGATGGAACAATAATTCAAAGAATTAAACACACCTATTTAATATTTAATAGAGTTATGAAAATGATGAAATCAATGAAATCATAACATTAAAGAAGAGATAAAAATGGATCCTACCTTAATTGATGGAGAACTTCTAGAATCTAGTGTGAAACCTCGTTCGCACATCAACCACACAAAAGGGTGGCTAGATCGAACCACAAGGTACCATAATAATGAAAAAACCCCAAAACACAAGCAACCCGAGCAATGAAAATCAGCCAACATGGCAACTAGGGTTAGGGAAGAAGAGAAACCTGGTGAGGAATCATGGAGGAAGAAGAATTGAACCCTACCCATTTGATTCAGAAAGAGAAACACTATTGTTGGTGCCAAAATTTGGGACAGAGAAGAAGCAAAAAGTGAAGGCAAGGTTGAATTCCTCGCAATGCTATTTTGCAGAGTCCCCCCAGCATCGCGGCCGCCGCGAAGTAAAAAGGCGGGCCACTCTGTGAATGCATTTGATGTTCACGAGCCCTCTGTGAAGTAATGAGGTGGTACGCTCCGTGAAGGAATTTGATGTTCTCAAGCCCACCATTAAGCAACCAATCCCCTTTTTATGTCATGTAAGCTCCACATTACAGTGCCTCTTGCCTAAAAATATCAGCCTCTCCCTAAGCCCAATGGATGGAAAATATGACCATTCGACTTCCTCGCTCCTGAATCGTGAAGAAACCTTTTTCTCTGTAAACCATGAGCTGTGTGAAGTACTTCTGCTCTGCGAAGTGCCTCCCCCTTGTCTTGTTTCGATCCCCTCTTCCGAGAGGGATGAATTTTGTGAAGCCTAAGGTCCTTCGCGAAGGAAGTGGATCCCCAAGGTGACCTAGGTCGACGTGTAGTGTTTATGCTTCACAAAACACCCTTCATGTACACATGATACCCATGCTAAGTAATGGTCACTGTACTTCAAGAAAAACATTGATTCCTGACACTTTTCTTCACGAGGAACCTTTTATTCGTGAGGTAGTGCTCCGAGAATTCATTCCCACTTCATGAAGCACCTCCCAAATGCACCTCTTCCCTATGCTTAGGCTCAGTCACCCCACATCGCGAAGCACACCCCTTCGTAAGTGCCCTCCTCCATGCAGACCAACAGAACTTCACAAGTCCCATGCCGATGAACTCTCCTACTTGGATATTCCTTTTCCCATGCGACTCTCTAGGTTTGCATGATGTGATTTAAATGTCCCTTAGATGACACCACATTTTTCATTGCTTTGCCTCATGCTTATTTTCATAGGCATCCTAATGGTTATTTCTTCTTCACAGAGCCACTCTAACGTAGTCCCATCAATGTTTCACTCTGTGACACCCCTTTACAACAACTTTACCTATCCCCTCTCTACACCAAAGAGTAGAGGGTACTGGTTATGTATGTCCTAGGGGTGTGGAGTGAACCCACCTCGTCCGAGCTGTAGGACGTTAAACTTCCAAGAACCATCGTCCTTAGTACAAGATGTTAAACTGTGACCTCACCCCGTGCCTCACACACAGGGTCCCCCCGCCTTGGACATTCTCCACACCCACTCATCTCTACGAGAATGGGAACACCCCTCACATGGGATGATATTATCTTTATTGGAGTGACATTTGTCCGAGGGGAAAGGGCATCCACCTTGGTGTAAGACCCTATCTTTTCTTGCTGGAGGCAACATCCCTTCTCATCCATTCATCTTCGGTCCCTAGGGCCATTTAAGGGCGTGTGGGGAAATGGTACTTCTCTTTTCTTTGGTACCAAGTCCCCCTCCCGCTGTGCTTTATCACCTTGGGCCTCCATCTTGGAGTAAGTACCAACATCTTTAGGATTCTAACCATGCATAAGCCCTTATTTCCCCCCTGGGCCTCTTACCAAGTGTAAGCCCCACTCCACTTCTCATGGCCTCCCCTTTCGCGACGTGATCGTCAGGTCTCTTTTGCCTCTTGTTTCTCACACCTAACATGACTCGCGTGGGCTTAGAGTAAGCACCGACCCTGGAATCCTCATCTTGGGCAGCCTAGAGTGTAAGCCCCACACCCTTCCATCTGAAATTCAAGGACCTTGATCCTTTCCACGTCATGGTTCATAGGAATCCTCCCTTAGGTTCAAGCCCAACACCGGTCGTTCCGACCATCTTCATGTCAATTCACCAACTCATTGGGAAGCATAGAGTGTAAGCCCCTTCCTGCATCTGAACTATGCGGACTTTGATCCCTACCATGGTAGGGTACTTAGGAGGCCTCCCCAAGGATCAAGCCCAACATTTGTTCGCTCTGAACACATTCATGTCGGTTCACCAACACCTTGGGCAGCTTTGAGTGTAATCCCCACACCCACCTGAACTCTGAGGATTTTGATCCTTTCCAAGGCAGGGTATATAGGAAGCCTCCCTGCGGTTCAATCCCACCACCATCCATTGGTACCGACCATATTTTTGTCGGTGCAACAATCCCCCATCATCTTGGGAAACCTAGTGTGTAAACCCAAGGACCGCATTCTGAACTACGCAGTCTTTGATCCTTGTTAAGTAAAGGTACGTAGGAATCCTTCATGAGGTTCAATCCCAACAACCATTGGACCCCAGGTCCACCTTCACGTTAATTCACTGATGCCACCCACCCATATGAACTATGAGGACTTTGATCCTTGCTATGTCAAGGCACGTAGGAAGCCTCCCTGAGGTTCAAGCCCAACATCCACCTGGACCCCAGGTCCATATTCACATCGGTTCACTGACACCCATGGGCAGAGTGGAGTGTAAGCCTCGCACCCATAACCTGAACTACGTGGCCTTTGATCCTTGCTAATCCAGGGTACTTAGGAAGCCTCGACGAGGTTCAAGAACACCGTCCATCGGACCCCAGGTCCACCTTTATGTCAGTTCTCCCCTATCCTACATGATGTTAAACTGTATCCACCATTCAGTTGTAAGTCGTTGTCACTCTATTTAGTAGTAAGTCGTTGAACCCCAATTGGTTGTAAGCCATCATCAGATGAACTATGTAGACTTTTATTCCCTACCACAGGGATACGTAGGAAGCCTATTCGAGGCTCAAGCCCAAAACCATCATCATCCTCATGATGAATCCATCTCATTCACCCTTCACTTCATCCAACTGCTCCATCATCCATTCTGATTCTTACCTGGGACACCACATCCTGTTGGGAATGTGCCACCACATTCCCTGTTCCAACTAACAGCATTCAGGTGGCCACCCATGTGATGGCCCCAATATTGGTGTTCCCTCCATGTGGTTCCGCCATTTGATCCACTCTAGTCAGTGTTCTGATCAACCCGGTCTGTCTTCACTGAATGTTAAACTTGCAGCATACCCTGTGTTAAACCTGTGATATAGATGAAAACTTTAGATACATGCCCATGGAATATGATTCCATGCATTCGATGTGGGATTCATCAGGCTTTCGTGCCCTCAAGAAGCTCTATAATAAGGGACATAAGATAGACACACCAATCCCTAGAATCCAGACACGTTAGTGATGCCCAGTATGACTACTCCCCTAACCGAAGGTTGCTTCCCTGACCGGACCCCTTGGAATGTCCTGGTGGAAGCAGTGTAATTAAATGGTGTCCATAAAGATATGGCATCGAGAATAGTTTCATGAACAACATCTTAAGTCAATGAGGGAGACTTATACTAGGTGATCAGTTTCTAGGAGGAATCCATATAAGGAAGAACTGACTTCCCATATTCCCATTTTGATCAAGGAGCAGACGTCCCTGAATAAGGAGCAGATGTCGCCCGCCTTTGGAAAGAGGGAACGCGGGGCAACAACAGCCATGTCTCTCTTCCTTGAACGATACGGACGCACACACCCCAGTGAAAGCATTAGAAATATAAAAGGTGAACCCGATGTGAAGATATTCTCCTCAATATAGAGATTAGTAGCGCTTGGGGAATCAAAGGATTGATGGGTCACCAGATCCAGATATTTGGAGCTGGGTCCCACCAAAAAAATAGCGGGCCTGGCGTGAAACTCACCAGAAGTTGCGGTAGTAGATTGTAGGGAATCCCGTTCTATGACGTTGTTAGCGTGTATCCCACTTACTGATCACGGGAGACGAGATGGCGTTGGGGCATTGTTCGTCGATTCCTTTTTCTTTCAGCACTGACAAGTTCATCTCTCTGATCCTTAGGAATCAGGTTGCTACCTCAAGAACGCAATCACCACCTACCCGTCTATGCAAGGGCAGGGGAAACACCAGCATAGCCGCTCTGTGTGGCTTTACCGCTTCCGCGACGACCTCTGCGCCCACACCCCATCTTCCCATCAAAAATTATCCAACGAAGTGTAATTAAAAACCTCTTACGTCATGACAAGGAGGGAATCATCCCATCATGGGATATGGCCCACTTGGATATGGATCCATCCATGCCTCGCCGTCAACGCCGCCCCTGAGGGCTGCGCAGGGAGCCTTTTTCTCCCCACCCCGATATACAACTGCTTTAGGAGCCTAACCCTGGAGCACTTTGAAGACTCCCTGCCTTATTATGATGAGTTAGGTGATGTTCGACCCAGCCCGGTTAGAGTCCCAATATAGGGGTTCCCGTCGTGGGCTTCCACCCGGTTGCATCAGTGCCATCGCCCGGCCTTTCTGGATGAGGAGCAAGTAATCTATGCACCTGAACCAGTAGTATCGGCTCGTCCGACCCGACGCAAGCATCGGGCGCAAGCTGAGGAGGACGCCCTCCAAGGGGCATCAACATAGATGGATACTATGGTTCTAGCCACCATCTATGCATAACATCAGGTCCCATCATACACTATATAGGGGCACCTCTTCGCCCAACCAGGATCGAGGCCCCAATCGCCCCACGGGCAGGAAGGGTTGAATCTCCTAGTCGCAGGCACAAGTAGTGGTCACCGCGAACCAACCCGCAGTGATGCCACTACGTATGTAGGTCCTCCCCGTACCACTATTACACAGAGCGTGGGAAATCCCTTCTCTGAGGCTCGACATGGAGGTCCGCCCCGTCCTACCCCCAATCCGAATAAAGACATGCCCCCCCCCCCCGGCTGTGATACTCGGCACAGAAACCTCTCCTGTGCCCATTACAATGGGTATGGAGTTGTTCCTCCTGCCCCCAACCACCGATGTAGGTACATCCCCCATCCGGTCTCTCTCCAATGTGGGGATCCTCCCTACGTCCTCTCTGCAGCTGGTGAAGGTCCTCCTCACCCCGGTAACCAGAGGGGTGAAGGTTAGCCTCGCTCCCCCCATACCAAGCATGAAGGTCCTCCCCATACTCATGCCGGTCACAGTGGAGGTTTTTTCTTCTCTAGTTCTATTCATGGAGATCCCCCCATGTACCCTTCAACATTTTTCTATGTGCTCCTCGCACACCGACTTTCTCGGGTGGAAACCCTCTCCACCCCAACACCAGTGCGGATGAAGGACCTCATGTCAGGAATCAGCCCTGTCTCGAGGAGCGACCCGGGGGTAGGAAGGCAGGCCGCCACCACCCTAAGAAGAATTTTAAGAAGGTACGGATGGAGATCAAACCATTTTTATTCTCAGATACTGAATCGGAGTACAACTCAGCTTGGGAACCCTCCCCTTGCTCATCTGAGTTAAGGGTCAGGGTAGGAACAAGACGCATCAGCCTGGTACTCCCAGAATGCGTGTTCCATAGGATTCATGCCTCCCTACACAGGTATATCTAGGAGGATGAAAATTTGGCGACCCCACAGGTTACAGTCATGGAATCACCACCATCTTTCCCAGAATAACTCTTTACCTCCATAAGAGATAATAGAGAGCTATTATGAGGACCAATGGTCGGCGAGTAGTAGTGCGACCCATCACCAACATCCCTGGCCCCTAGCTAGGAATGGCAGCCGTCAACCCCTCTTATCGTGACATTGTGGCCAGGTTGCTACACTCTTTGGAGGACTTCCTGAGAATCGGTGGCCAGTCAGCCCATTCACTATATTCTCCACCGGCCAACCTGCCATCCCAGCAGTCTGCCTCAGTACTACTACATGTTCCTCAATCAACCCCAGTTGGTGACTGGTAAAATCAAGGGCCAGACCCTAAATTTGAGCTGAGGAGCTTCTAGAGAATCCTTACAGTGGACCACTTCCTTGAGAAGTTCTGGCCTGTGTCAGCGCAGAATTTTTGCAAACCAAAATCCCTCACTCCAGAGAAAGTTGAGTTTTCCCACCACACCCTTTTGGTAAAATATTTCAACCTTATTCATCAGTGTGTGTTATATCTAAGGATCCAAGCACATTTGGAAGGTGTTAGCAAGAAATGTCTTCTACTCGATCTGGCCACACTCCCTGTGGCCCAGCGCCCGGAGCCACAAGGTTGTCGTGAGGCCATGCAGCAGTAATGCATTCAAGTTATCAAGGTACTACACAAAATTATTAGGGAGGATACCCCCATGTTCCAATCCATGGTTGGGTTAGTATGCTTCCTTCCTCTTCAGTCCTATCCGACAGCAGCTCGGCTCGTTATGCGATATTGAGGACATGCCCCTAGGAAGGGTCACGGTCAACATGTCCAACATAGTGGACAAGGATGAAGAACTGTAGTTTCTCAATGGAGACTTACCCCCTGAGGGTGTGCCGCCATTATTGGAGACATCGGGGAGGATTACTCACTAGAAGAGGAACCTCCTAGGTCTCCCTACACCCACTTAGGCATTGGTACTTGTTAGGAATGCCAGTAAGGGAAAAGATCACATTGGATCTGTCAAAAATTTTGACCCATTCATTTCAGTGTAGATGATGGAGGAAGACTCCTAGAAGGCCACATTGTGCCAGCAGCTTGAAAAGAAGAAGAGGTTGGTAAATGAACTCCTGGATGAACGTGCTGCAGAGAGACAACCCAACTACGGTGATCCTAGGCCGAGGCAGAAGGGGCAGGAACAACTACCCCTCGACGAGATTCCCCCAGGCAACCCTGATCATGCCACTCCTACGGACAGGGTGGAAGCCGGATCTCAGGGACAGAAAGCACGATATGTCTCTACAAACCCTTCTGAATGGTGCGACAGTCCAAGGAACCCTGCTCGGGCTACCTTGGTAGCCCCAAGGATCGCTACACCAGCCGCCCCACGAGCTGCTGAGCCTATATACCGTGTTGAAGAGCCTGACAACGTGCTCGTGGTTAGGGATCCATGTCAAGAAAGGTACCCATGCCCATATAATCATATAGAAGTGCTCATAGCCCATGTTGAGGTATCACAAATGCAGCAAGTGGGCATCCCACCAGATGGCAAGCCATACCTAGCATGGGTGGAAGATATGTCAGCGCCTCTGGGATTCAGGAATCCCACCTTCTCCCCCTTTAATGGTACAGGAGACCCACTGCAGCACATGGCCCACTTCAACTCAAGGTGTAGGCCCATGTTAGGGACCCTGGCGCAGCAAGAGGTCACCAAGCTCCACTGTTTTGTTCAGAAACTAGAGGGGTCATCATTCTTCTGGTACAACCAACTCCCCGTCGGATCTGTGACCAGCTGGGAGAACCTTAGAAAGCAATTCCTATTCCATTATAGTTACACCACCTGGAAAATGAGAATCTTATACATCTTTAAGTGAAAGAAAAGTCATGATGAGCGAGTCATGGATTTTATCACCCAGTGGACGGGGCTTACATACTCCATTGACATGCCACTGACTAAGAAAAAATTACTGATGATGTGTGTAGGGAACGTCATGACAGAATTGGTTCCTTCCCTGATCACCCAAAAAAAACCTGGAGGATTCCGATACTTCTCTGACAAGGCCCAACACCTTGAGGAATCCCTGAAACAGGCCATCCAGGTGAGTCTGTTACTCCCTGTAATTCTAGCAAGGAGAGCGGCCAAAGTTGAGCCCACCATTGTGGCCCAAATAGAATCCCCCAGATAGATGGAGTTACTACCAATGGCATCGGCCCTACAACCTCGCAGAGTCCCTCCGCCTTAGGCGCAGCCTCCAGCTCAGCAGCGTCTTCAGAATCGGCAAGCGCCCCACAGAATGCACCGCCACCGCCTAGGCGGGACAATCAGGGTCTGCCTCCTCGATAGGCCCCTCTTGCCCCTCATCTGGGCCAGGCCCCAGGGACCCCATTAACAAAAAGAAGAAACTGGACCTACTCATTCAGTGAGAATCAGGTCACCAGTTACTTCTGTAGTGCCCTATAGCAGGGGATTGTATGCTTGCCTGAGTGTAGAAGGCCGGAAGAGGAGAATCTCACTAATCGCCCCAACTACAGCCCCTAGCATCGGATTCTGGGGAACACCCTCAAGCAGTTCTATGTGTTTCAATAATAGCACCAAGACCAAGTCGATAAAAAATTAGTCAAGCTGGGCTCAACCCCGGCATAAGTGGCGGGTGTCTTTGTGAGGTAAGATAGAACTAGCGACAGCGAAGGCGTGTGGCAACAGGTTTCCAACCACAGGTCCCAGAATTACGTTGACTGGATGGCTCGCAAGATGATTTCTCACTCCCATAGAATCATTCACGAATTCCTAAATCATCTGGAACATTTAGATTTTGTGGCCACCACTTCTTCATCATCATCTTAGATGGACTCTTACCTGAAGAGAAAGCATCAGCAGCACAAGAAAAAGCAACGCACCCCGCCAATGTCGTCGTCGTCCTGCACTCCTGACGACTTCATGCCCCCTGAGATTGGGATCCATCCAAAACATTTCCCAATAGTGGATGAATCTTCAAGTGACAGTCAAGGGTACACTTCTATTAATACTGTGGAGTTGGTAAATCCCTATATGACTCCTGACGAGGGGGAGCATCAGGGGAACCTCCGCAACATCCCCAGCTGACGCCAACGTTGGTAGAGCCATGACCATATGGGTCACTGAGGTGCATCAGTTGGCACATTTTTACAGTCTTTACCTGCCACTGAGACCAAAAACCAAGCCCATTGCAGAGCTCAGCACTCGCAACCTCTTCATCCGGTGTAGTTAGGACCGCTTCTACCACCATTTGTTCTACTGGATCAAGCAGTGATACCTCGTCCAGTCCACGGCCAGCCTCGCCCAGTAATTGGCTGATCTCAATCATCCAGTACTCATCTAGTGGCTACTCTTCTATCATGGACTAGTGAGCAGCGGGATATGCCTAGCACAATCCAGTCACCGGTCCAGCCGGCAGGGCCTGCCAGGCCTCCTATCATAGAGCGGCCTACTGTAAGCATAAGTTGGTGTCTGGCATGAAAGTATGATATCTTCAAGCACCTCGCCGGAGTACCAGTGAAGATTTCTATCCTTGAAGACCTCCATCTATTGTTAGATATGCGTGAGGCCCTCGTTGAGGCTTTAAGAAGTCCCCTCCAGTTTGAGATGTAGGTAGCATCTACAGAAGCCTTTCATGATGAAGCAGTCGAGAACGTCGAATTCTAGGCCATCATTTAATTATTTGTAGAAGACAAAGGCTCTCCCATATAGGGGAACATCCACCCATTGTACATCATCAGCCAATTTAACATCGTGGTGGTTCATCGCTGTCTTGTTAACACTACCTTCAGGATCAACCTTATCCTGACATGGACATTGAAAAAGCTGGGTTTATCCGATGATGACCTGACTCCTTCCGGTTTAAGGATCCAGAGATATGACAATTTATAGTAGACCCTAGTCGGAAAGATCCATTTGAAGACCCAGTTTGGTGGCCTGGTTTCCAGAACTATGTTCATGGTTGTCTCCCAGGACACCGCGTATAATGCGTTGATGGGTAGGCCATGGCTCCACCTGCATACAGCGGTCCCCTCGTCGTATATCCAATGCCTCAAATACTCCCTAAATGGTCGAGTAGGCATACTCTAAGGTGATGCGTCTCTTTTTGCCTCTTTTGAAGCCCTCTATATGGACTATGACTTTTATAAGAGAAAGGATAAGCAGATTCCGGAAAGTTAGATTGAGCCAGCCACGGTTACAGCTGACCCCTAGGCAGGTCTGAATGATTCCTACGTCTTCTCGATCCATCGACTAGAGGCAATGACCCCTGACATGGGGAAATGCTTTTTTATATCTATTACAAGAGAAAAGTGTATTCCCAAGTCCAAGAGATGGTGGAAATACACCTCATACTCCTACACAAACCAGGATCAGGTGATCCCGGAACCTCTTACCCATGCACGGTATCGGGATGTCCACCCCTTGGCAATGGAAGTACATCATACATGTCTATTTTAATGGGATGGAATCAATCAGCTCAATCCAATGTGCCACTATTGATATGATATCATCAAGTGTGGCCCCTTGGGGCAAAGACCAGATGGGATCGGATTGACTGCCTTCGTCGCTATGGTCTCAGCAGCGCATGAATCCCCTAATACGATGTCCACTACTATCCAAGCTGGTACCAGCCCTCCGTCAGGATCGACCGACCCATAGGAAACTTCTCTTGCTGGAAATCCCTCCTCCTCAAGTGAAGAAGATGATTTGGAAGATTCTCCCCCACCTTTTAAGAAGGTGATTCTGCCACAGTTGATGAACTGGTACAGGTGAACCTTGGTATTGAGGCAGATCTGAGACCCACATTGATTAGTGTCGTCATGTCCCTCGAGGTGCAACAACGGTACATGGATTTCATGAATTAGCATCATGATGTATTTTCCTAGAGTTATGATGAGATCCTAGGACTAGATCCTCATATAGCAGTCCACCACCTTGGTCTCCTGACAAATCATCGCAGGTTCAAGAAGCCTTCCTAGAAGATGCACCCTTCACATGGTGCGATGGTTGAGGCCGAAGTTGACAAGATCATCAGAGCCTACTTCATAAATGAGGTCCAGTACCCCAAGTGGCTAGCAAACATTATGCCAGTCAGGAAGAAGAACAGACATATTAGAGTCTACATCGACTTCTGAGATCTCAACTGTCACTGTCTAAAGGACGATTTCCCCCTTCTAGTGATAGAGAAGTTGATCAAAGCTACGGCTGGGTTCCAAGCCCTCTACTTCATGGATGGTTAATCTAGATATAACCAGATCCAAATGGACCATGAGGAGGAAGAGTACACTGCTTTCAAGGCTCCCCAAGGTTCCTTCTATTACCAGGTTATGCCTTTCGGCCTAAAAAATGTAGGTTCCACCTATCTGCGGGCCATGGACTGCATATTCAAGACAATCCTTAGGACATTGGTGGAATGATATGTGGATGATCAGGTGTTCAAATCTCACCTATGCCAGGACCATATCGAGGACCTTGAGAAAGTGTTCAGCTTCTTCCGATCCCGCCACCTGAAGATGAACCCACTGAAATGTGCCTTTGGGGTCACCTCTAGGAAGTTTCTTGGCTTTGTTGTCTGGTACCGATGCATCGAGATTGACCCAGATAAGATCAAGGACATCATCCAGATGCCTCCCCCGAGCAATATCCAGGAGCTCCGAGGTTTTCAAGGCCACATAGCCTATATACACTGATTCATTGAAAATATAGCTGGCAAGTGTAAGACCTTTTCCCAGCTCATAAAGAAAGGCTCAGTCTACGAATGGGACGAAGAGTGTCTGACCGCGTTCGAGGAAATTAAGCAGTATGTTCTCCAGACTCCGGTCTTGATTCCACCCATACTTGGAAAGCCACTGATCTCATATGTGACTACCCTGGAATGATCTCTCGGTGCCCTTCTTGCCTAGAAGAACAATGAGGGGATAGAAAACAATCTCTACTAACTCATCTGCATGCTCCTCGATACCTAGACCAGATACTCCCCCATCAAAAAGAGTTTTCTTGCGCTGGTATTCGCAGTACATAAATTGAGACACTACCTCCAGAACCATGAGGTACAGCTAGTGTCTCAGGTAGACCCACTGAAGTACATTCTGTATTGCCCCATGTTGACCGGCTGTCTATCACGGTGGGTAGTAATCCTCCAGCAGTTCGACATTAGGTTCATCCCTCAGAAATCTATCAAGGGATGGGAATTTTAAGACTATCTTGCTACCAATCCACCCCCCCCCGGACTAGTCCCTGGACTTGGATTTTCTCAAAAAGAAAATCCTCTCGGTAGATCCTTCAATCCCATGTTGGAAGATGCACTTTGATGGTGCCTCCCAGAGACCCACCAGCAGGAGACTCAATGATCCCTGACTCAACAGAGTGGGCCTGGGTATTGTATTTATTACCCCGGTGCAAGCCATTATGTCGTACTCATTCCTATTTTCAGAAGGATGCACCAACAATGAGGTATATTATCAGGCTCTTATCATTAGCCTCGAGCTCGACCTCAAGATTGATGTTCCCCATTTACATGTGAAAGTGGATTCTGAACTAGTAATTAAGAAAGTCAATGGTGGATATGTTGTCAGAAATCTAGAGCTCGTAACATTGTTGGAGTGAACCCTCCAGCTAATGTCCTAGTTTCCATCTCAACTGGAAGTTACTGATGTCCCTCAATCTCAGAATGGTCGAGTCGATTCCCTGGATGGCCTGGATGCATCACTTGCAGAACCTGAGCAAGATGATTTGATTATACATGTGGCACATGAGAGATTCATTGCCCCCGTCACCCCATAGGATGATGATGGCCTATGAGTAGGCCATCTTACTGTCAGATCCTCCACGTTAGGACCCCCAGGTCCTCCAGATGCAGTGGTTTAACCGACTCCTGACTGTAGAGCCCCTTTTTTCGAGTACCTCCAAAATGGTTGTCTCCAGGCCGATTGGGCTGAACATGAGCGAATCTGATGTCGCGCGCTGCATTTTACCCTCCAGAGTGGTCCCAGTCCTGAGCAGGTCTTCTACAAGCATGGGTTTGATGGTTTTCTCCTATGTTGTATCCAAGGAGTCAAGATTTCTCTAGTCTTTCAGGAGGTTCACGCCGGTTCATGTGGTGCCCGCCAGGCTAGGCTGAAGCTCTCCCATCAGATCCGGAGACTAGGGTACTTTTATCCGTATATGATCCATTATTGTATTGAGTTTTCCAAGAGATGTCATGCGTTCCAAGTTCTTTGTAACTTCCTGCATCGGCCGCCAGAACCTCTCAACTCTACCATGTAATCTTGGCTGTTTACAGTGTGGGGAATCGATGTCGTAGGACCATATCCACCGGCGACAACTCACCAGTGCAGGTTCATCCTGACCGCCGCGAATTTCTTTTCCAAGTAGGAAGAAGTATTCCCGCTCAAGGAGGTCAAGGACCATTCTATCCTTGACTTCGTGAGCTCCAACATCATCCACCAGTTTGGAGTCCCACATGCCATCTTCACCAATAACGACACTAAATTATGAGCAGCCGAGCTGAATAAATTTTACGCCAAGTACAACATCCATTTGAACCATACCTCTAGCTATCATGTGAAGGAAAAATGACAGATCAAGGCGTTCAGCAAAACCCTCTCTACCATTTTGTAGAAAATGGTTGGTCAGAATATGATGAGTTGTTCAGACAAGCTCCCAAACACCCTCTGGGCCTATCAGATGACGACTCATAATTCACCCAGGTGACCCCTTATTACCTGGTGTACAGAGCTGAGGCCATCCTACCCATATAGATCTAGCTACGCTCGTTACGCACAATGATTTATGACCAGCGGGCGCCAGATAAGGTTACTGAAATTCGTCTAGGTGAATTGGAATCCCTTGACGAGAATAGGCTCCATGCCCTGCATAATCTGGAAATGCATCTGAATAATATAGGTACGGCCTTCAACAAAAATGTTCGCCTCTACACTTTTTATCAATGCGACTTGGTATTGGGCCTTAGGGAACCAATGATCACTGGTAGAAAACCACCCAAGATGGATCCCAAATGAGAAAGTCCTTATATAATTCATAGGGTTTACCCCAATGGAGCATACTCCCTAGTGACCATGGATGGTGAGAGTATAACTCCTCCCCCCAATGCCAAGTTACTCAGCCAATAATTTTCCTGATTTTATTGGTCCTGCACGACCTTAAACAGCTAGTCCCACATGACCATAAACCGGATGGTCCCGCATGACCCTAAACTACATGCTAGTCCCACAAGGCCCTAAATTGCGCGTCGTTCCCGCATAACCATAAACTGTCTAGTCCTATAAGACTTTAAACTTCACATCATCTTGCATGACATTAAATTGAATTTTGAGAACTATGTATGGCTTGATTCCCATCCTCATGGGATACATAGGAATGCTCAGATGCCTTGTCCTGAGCACAGCCCTGAACTCTTCTCTATGACTACCCCCTGGGTATAGTCCTCCTGGAGGATCCTTGCATGATATGGTGTAGGATTCCTTATCCCCAATAATACCGGAATTATAATGGTCACACTATGTGCCCACTCCCATTCTTCTATCCTCCCACGTCCTCACCGGATGATGTTAAACTACATGACCTTCAAGAACTACCTATGGCTTGATTCCCATCCTAATGGGATATGTAGGAATGCCCAGACATTTTGTCTATTGTCCATGACCAAATGCCATAATCTTCCCCTCGGGTCAAGACATATGGTAGGGGTGTAGACTTTTTCCACAATTCATGTTGAGCTAACCTCAATCTGATCATGCGTCCCGCTCCCTGGAGACGTTCTCCTTTTTCATAGATGGGTACAACTATGCTCCACCCACTCCTTTGATTGGGACACCATTATCTTCCCCGTCTAGAAGGGCCCTTGAATGGTATGGATGCTAGGACTAAGAGCTCTCTTACCACTTCAAGCCAATTCCCTCATGGATTTTGAGCAACCAGCCAATAAAAGTCCCGCATTGCGAATATGGTCAGTGATCTATGCTAATTTTTTTCTCCCATTTCAGGTCACTATAGGGACGCTGTGTTTTGGACACTGTCAACAGCTATCCTGTGACATTGGAACCACCCAAGATGTCCCAAACATTGACTGTAGTGCTTCATTCTTCCCCTTTGTATCTCCAAGCAACAAACTCCCTCTGGGAAAGGCCAGGTTTTAGTCCCCCATATGACAGGGGCAGCCAGGACTGGCTCCTTGTTTCCCACACTGAGCACTGCTCACATGGTCTTAGGAGTTGTGATGAGGTAGTAACCATACAAGAGGACATATGGCCTTCCATATGTGGCCCAGCCTCCGGACCCTTGTCCCTTTTGGGCCCCCGTCTCAGGTTCTCTCTTATGGGAGTGTATGGTGTGGTATTGGATTATGTTCTCATTCACGTTGGGTTACTCTCTATGTCGTACACATCCCTATATGAGATAATTTATCCCATATTCATCCTCACTACAAGATGTTAAACTGCAGACTAGTCGGGCCTTCTGATCGAGGCTCAGCCTCAGGCCCCTTGGCCTTTTTGGGACCCGGCCCAAGTTCCTATTTAGGAGTATATCGTGTGGTATGGGACTATGTCCACATTCACGTCAGTTTTGTAATGACCATGCCATTTACCTCCTCCTATGAATTCTCTATCCCCTTACTCTATACTCATCCCTTCAAATCAATTACTCTCAAGTTGAGCACCCTCGTCGACCATCTTCGGTAACTCACCAATGTGACTAAGGTTACTCTAGTTTAGCACATGGAATGTTGGATTCTACCCAGACATGCTTTCACCCATTTCTCAGGCTTCATGTTCCCCTTCATTAGGGATTCCATCGCCTTTCACACTTGAAGGGACCCCCAAGTGGCATGGATGCTATGCCTAAGGGCTCTACTACCATTTTGGGCCAACGAACTCGAGGGTCGTGGAAAACAAGCCGATACAAATCCCATGTTGCAAATATGGTCAGCGGTCAATGCTCATTTTCTGTTCCCATTCCGGGATAATACAGTATGGATACTGTGTTTCGAACATGGTCAACAGTTATCCTCCATCACCAAGCCAACCCCATTAAGCCCAAAATGTCAGTTACTTGATTCACATCCTTGTCCACCTCATCATGTATAATTATAACTTCAAAACTCTTGTTATTATTCTTTAGTGCGCATTCGCACGTTAGGAGGACCCAAGCCATGATAAGGGCCTCGTTCGGGGCTCCGCACTGATTTCCCTTTGGTGTGCGCTCCAGGTAGTGTAACAAACCTCTTCTACCCTTGTTTCCCACACCAATTTTTACTCACATAGGATTAGGGATTTGGTTGAGATATGCACTTAATTTGAGGGTTTTCTCTCATCCATGGTCTGAGCTCTAAGACTGTAAACTAAGATATCTTCCAGAACTACGTGTGTCTTGATTCCTATCCTCATGGGATACATAGTAACCCCCAGACACATTATCTCCGGCTCCAGCCCCAGGAATCCAAAATCATGTCCCATATATTCCGGCCCCTCGACCCGAACACTTTGATGAACATGTGGTGTAGCGAGTACCTCATAGGTCCTCATTCACGTTGGGTTTTGAAAAGCCTACACAATGTGCCTCCCGTGTCTTCGCCCCACCTGGTCTGAGCTCTAAGACCGTAAACTAAGATCTGCTATAGAACTACATAAACCTTGTTCCCCATCTTCATGGGGTATGTAGGAATGTATGTGAACTTTTCCTTGGGCCCAGCTTAACTCTTGTTTTCAGTCCCTTGACCGAAAACCTCTACCAGGAAAACATGGTGGTTGAAACCCCCAGTTCTCATTCACGTTAGGATTTATAATCAACCCACCATGTGAATCACGCATTTCCTACCATACATTGTTTGAATTCTATGACCCCAAACTAAGATATACCTATGGGAAGGGACTCAACTCCCTCTATCTAATACATCATGTTGTCGTATTCAGATGCGTTTTGAAAAAGAGTTCGAAGTGTGGAATTTTCATGGGGACATTCCCCTCATTCCATGTCCAAGCTTCATGATCTCTCTATTTGGATCCTCATACTATTCCTCATCCGATGTGAACCCCTAATGGCCTGGTACCATGTTGCATCTTCTCACCTATCGTTTCAGGCCAACGTCCCTAAATATCTCGGACGACATTTGCGACAGGTCCCGTGTTTCGAACATGGTCAGCAGTCGACCCTCATTTGATTGTCCCTATTTCAGTATAACATCATATGGACACTATGTTTCAAATATGGTCAACAATTATCCTTCATAGTCACACCACCATTATTGTGATCCAAATTTTGAGCATCATGATTCACACATTTCCACTTCCTCATGTTCAAGTGGAATTCCGACATAATCGACGTTACTTCATTGTGCATCTAGGTGCGCTACATGGACAAGTTAGCATCATTGGTCCAACATTCACTGACCACCCCTTCGACCATACATGTTCCTCCCTGTTTTGGGAAATTTCCACCACTACTTCTTGTTTCCCACATCGAGCACGACTCATGTGGGCTTAGTAGTTTTGTTAGGATGTGCACCGGCGCAACCAATCTTTTTCATCATCCCACATGACTTTAAAATGTGCTTCCAGAACTATGTATGGATTTATTTTCATCCTTATGTGATACGTAGGGACACCCATGAATTTCACCTAGGGTCCAGCCCCAAGAATCTTAAATCATGTTCCACCCCATTTTGGGCCCCCTGGCCTGAGCCCTTCTGGGGAACCATGTAACTGCAATTTTGCCATGAACAAGTTCGGGATTTCCCAAGATGACATTGGGAAGTGACGGATCCCTCTCCAGAGAGGTCCTATCTAAAACAACGAATGATTCATGATCAAACTGATGAGTCCATCCAATGTGCTTCCACCACAGTTTTGTAATTTCGAGAGTGTGGAATTCTATTCGAACAAACCATCACTCCACATTTCACGCTTTTTGTGCCCCTTATTTGGACCCTCATCCTATTTCATGTTTAAGGGAACCCCCTAACAGCATGGATGCTCAGCCCATAGACCACCTATTGTCCTCGGCCAATGTTCCAAAATACTAACAAATGAAATTTTGAGTTAGGCCCCGTGTTTTGAACATGGTTAGTTGTCGGCCCTAATTTTCTATCCCCAATCCAGGCTAATACAATAAGAATACTATATTTTGAATGTAGTCAATAGTTATTATTTATCTTCATGCCACCCCCACAATGTTCTGAATCCTAGTTATTATGATTCACACCTCCCATTTCTATCTGTTCAGATTCATTTCAATGCCCCTGGCATTACCCCGTTTGTGCACAAGAGCACACTAGGAAAATGGTAATTCGTCTCTTCTGAGAGCTTCATTCACTAGTCAGGTCTCTCCAATTTCCTCTTGGAAATCCAGATTAGTTGTTCAAACCCTGGATGCCTAAATCTTGGTTTGCACTCCTACGTTAGGATAGGGTGATAAGGTGGTCATCCCTTGTTTCTCACATTGGCCCCGAC
This sequence comes from Viscum album, assembly GCA_963277665.1. Lineage (NCBI taxonomy): Eukaryota > Viridiplantae > Streptophyta > Magnoliopsida > Santalales > Viscaceae > Viscum > Viscum album. Next base: position 1,154,923,578 of record OY728140.1, read on the forward strand.
CCATGTGAGCATAGGGAATGATTGATGGATGCTTCACGAACATCACAAGGATGAAATAAACCAATGTAAACAATGGAACTCATGCATGTTATGACAACAAAAAAACAATTAAAGAATGTACATTTATGGGTTTGTAATAATTATACTACTCGAGGGTCGACTCCCCCCATGGATGGATGGACCTCGTCAAAAAAACGGTGTAGCTCCACCACCCTCTCGCTGGTGGAATCCAAGAGATTCTACCACCTGTTTACCTCCCACTCCTCCTGGAAAACAAGAGGGCGCAGTTCTCTATCCTCGACATGAGCCCGCTCTACACCGGTCCGGATAACGGCCATCTCTACAGAGGCTCACTTCATGTCCTCTTCAGCATCCTCTAGCTAGGGTTTCAATCGCGAGACGAGATCTGATTGCGCATCAAGAGAAGCGTGATGCTCATCCACCCAGTCCTGCAATTGTTCAACCTTGTTTTCCGTATCCTAGAGTCTCTTGATGTTCACCGCATTCCTCTGCATCTAGCCCACACTTAGGCTATGGTCATACTTTGGAATCGTTTCGGCCATAAGATCTTGGATGAGCAAGTGAGGGCACTAGGCAACCACTCCCCTGGTGCATAGTTCACATAGCCATAGGTGAAATCTATCCATCTCGTATAACCACAGTTATTGGGGGTGTTATTGATGAAGCGTTTGATCATCTTCCACGATCAGTGATAAAATATTTTGTTGTCCTCCTCATCAGAGGTCGTCTCATCCCAGTCGGCACGATTGGCAAACTCGTATGTACGGAATGCCCTGGGAACTACTCATTTGGGTCAAAATCTAGGGTTGGATCATGCATAGAGGGGCTTGAACTATCTATAAGATCCTAATCATCAGATCCCACCTCGATAACCTCAGGTGCAGTCCCACTGGTGTCCCCTCCAGTGATCTGGAGTGCTGCAGTTCGGTCAGGCTGGATGTCCACCTCCACGACCATTGACATGCCTTTGGGAAGGGCGCTACCAGAAGTCCCGACCAACTTTTTCATAGCGGCCAATGCCAATTGAAGGATTTTACATGAAAAAAGGGGGATGTGAATGTCATTTTACATGGTCAGTGGATGGCAGTCATAAATTCGGTAGAGGAGACTTAGAGAGATCAAATTGCGGGTCTCTCTCTTTAGCTAATGTCATCGGGACCTCGAGACGTGTCCCCCGTATATGGTTGGTAGGTCTGGAGACTCTAGGGGAGCCACCTCAAGTGTCCCAACCCCTCCAGACACAGAAGTTGATGTAGCAACAGTTGTGGACCCAGAAGGTCCCGCGTCGGCACCCACTGAGGGGCGAGAACGAGGTTTAGGCTCAAGGTCCTCGCACACTATGCATATGCTGATAAGAAATCCATAGTAACCTAAGATCATACCCTGAGGAATGAACTTGGGATTTTACCTCGAGGGCCTCTATGAAATCATCATGATATGAGGACTGCTCACTGACTTCACCCTCCTCCATTGGACTCCCTCTACTAGCCTCGTCCCCCCGGGAGGACTCGTCTGATTCTTCCAGCAGAGGAAATCACTGCCTCAGGTCAGAGGCTGATAGTTTCAGAGGGACTGTATGATCCAACATCACCCTGACCTGGACTTTCATCGGGTGCAGGGCACCCTAGTAGTGGATAAAGTCTTCCAGTTTGGCTAGTTATTGCTCAGCCTTCACCTGGGATATTTCAAAAATGGCTCTAATAAGGACAATCCTTGGGAAGTCCATCCTGAGGTGGTTAAGGGGCTGTCATAACTCAGATGAGTTGAGGAATATCCGGTTGACTTCCCAGATGTCTCAGGCCACCATAAAGATAGTATTATCCGGCATGTCAATATGGAGAAACCATTTCCCTGGGGCCTAAGTAAAAATCCTTCGGAATCCTCTTGGTGGTCGCCCCTACGGATGACTCAATTCTCCTGGGACCACAGGGTCCGTTGTCACTACTGGATCCACCACCATTTCTTCCCCCTCAACTGGTGTAGGTGTCGCCTCTACAAAAGATCCAGCACTACGGGATGCCCTTGCTACCTTCCAGCTTCTGCCCCGAGGTCGGGGAGGCTCACCATCAGAGACTTGAATGGTTGGCCGCTTCAGCATCTCCCCCGGGTAGGCCACCTCCCAGCTCTGGGCATATTCCTTTATTTTACCGAGGATGGCGGTCAGCGGAGGCAGTTTATGATGCATCTTCCCATCTTCCTGTGTGAACATGATCCACATCTATCTCATCACACATGGGTGTTCCTCATAACGCACCTCCATGTAGACCTGTGGGGTCAGTCGATACAGGAACCAGAACTGCCTTGCAAACTGGTGTGGGGTGTATGTCTTGCAGAGATGCTCACAGTCCACCCTGGCCACCAAACCTCCACCGCGAATGTCCAGGAGGTTGGCCCAAATATCTTTTAATCCCCAACCATCATCAGTAAATACCCCCTTCGACAACAGAAACAGATGGAAATTGAATTCCTCTACCCTCCACACCCGGCTCAATACCTATGGTGCAGTCAGCTTGGTCAGAAATCTCCCTATGGTGTTTAGGATTGATGGACGGAAGATCGACCCTGGAGGGAATATGGGGTTTGGATACTCATAGATCCTCCAAATGTGCGCCGCTATCCACCCGTACAGGAGGCGGAATGACACGCATAACCATTGTGGCCTCTTCCCTTCACTGATGTGCCACAACATCTTATACAACTTGGAGAGAATAAGGATCCCAAGGTTGACCCGCTCTCCTGTCACCAATGTGGATACCATCATGAAAGTGCTTGGTCGCACTCCCATGTTGGTATCCCTCACCAACATGATCCAACCACAGATGAGAGCTACGATGAATGCTGCCAACCTAACTATTTTATGTTTCTCAATGTAGACACTGAACCCCCAGGTCTTCCACTAGCTATTCTCCAATAGCTTCCAACAAGAGTGTTCCTTAATCCAGGCCCCCTTTGGGCATGTTTGAGGTATCACTGGGAATTGATGGTCTACCAGGAAGTTCAGAAACCTTTTTATCCAATGCATGAAGTGGAAATCCCTCACCACCTTTTTATCCTCCCCTGGCACAAGCTCCATCAATGCCATTGCCAGATGCAACATCTACTCCGGGTCCTCCCACACACCCATAGTAGGTAGAAATCTGTCGTACATTTCCCCCAATATCGTGAACCACGATATCGGATGCACATCAGAAAGCTGATGTCGACCTCCCCATGATGCAGGTGGAAGGTATTGGTCCTCGGTGACCACCGGCTCAACAGCTCTGACATTAGCTGCTTCGGATGGTAGATGTGAAATTGGGAAGGCCAAACTGCCTCATACAGGCCCACTCTTCTCAGCTCCACTCCTCACTCCTCACATGAGGTGCCTACCCAGTAGGCCCAGGCCCAATCATCCATGAAGTTCCCACCCTGGCGCAGGTCCCATTCCTCAGAACACCCCTTCTTCGGCTTCCCCAACACTGCCTTGAGGATAGTTTGGTACAGAGGAAGTGACGTCTCCATCTGCAATACCATCCCATCGAAATTGTTCATATGATTGTATAAGCATTTTGCAACGATTGGCATAGAATCTTCCTGAGCATGGCCATAAACCACCTTGAACCATCAGCATTGGCATGGCATGCTCCTAAACTGGTAATTTGGCTCGTCCCTACTTGCTTCAGGGATGAAGATGTCATCCCTCAACTTGATGTGATACATTGGCAACCTCCTACACAACAGGTACTTCATCTGGCTCTCCGATAGTAGCTCCACCAATGAACTATGGTCCAAGTGGCTACGGACTAACTCTCCTAGTCCTAGACTATTCGCCATCTTATCCCTTCGGGTGACAGCCATAAGAACCCCCTAGGAAGCTTCTTGGTGAGGCATTCAGTTCTGGTACATGGATAATTTTCGGGCTAGTTTGCGAAGCTCGTCCGTAGAGTGTGTTCGCGAAGGCTCTTCGCGAAGATTGTTCTCAGAGCGCTTCCTAGGCGTTCAAGCACCGGATTGCAGAGTGAAAACATAGAGTCAAGGACTCACTGTGCACCACAAAGACTCGATTCACAGAGAACACTCATAGAGTGCATGGAGTTCATGGATCAACAGTGCAAAAGGACAAAATTGCAGAGAAGGGAAAGGAAAAAATACATGGCCTCCCCCTATTTATAAGCGATGACCTTCAGAGCTTCGCAGCACATCCAAAACACGCTGCAATTCGTAGAGCGCATGGATATTGTATCCCCTCTCTGCCTTGTGATCCCTCTTCACGAGCCAACATCATGAACATGTGAGGATTTTGATGATTATCCTCAGACTTCGACCCTTGATATCTCCGCGGCTCCAAGCCTAAGGGGGGAATTTGTTGGCGCAAAAATTCCAGACAGAGAAGAAGCCAATAACGAAGGCAAGGTTGAATGCCTCGCGAAGCTATTTCACAGAGTCCCCATAGCACTGCGGCTGCCTCAAAGTAAGGAGGTGGGCTACTCCACAAACGCATTTGACGTTCTTGAGCCTGCCACAAAGCAAGGAGGCGGGACGCTCCGCAAAGGAATTTGACGTTCAGAGCCTGCTGCAAAGCAACCAATCCCCTCTTCACACCGTGTAAGCTCTGCTTCGTAGTGCCTCTTGCATATAAATACAGGGATCCCCCTTATCCCAATGTATGGATAGTCCGACCATTCTACTTCCTCACTCCCAAATCCCAAAGCATCCTTCTACTCTGCAAACCATGAGCTGTGTGAGTTACTTTTTCTTCGTGAAGTGCCTCCCCCTTGTCTTGTTTTGATCCCCTCTTCTGAGATGGATTCCTTTCATGAATCCTATGGGCCTTCGTGAAGGAATGGGATCCCCAAGGGTACCCTGGTCGACACAGATCATTTATGCTTCACGAAACACCCTTCATGTACACATGATACCCATGCTAAGGTACGAACAATGTACTTCACGAAGCACATTACTTCTCAACACCTTGCTTCACGAGGCACCTTTTCTCCATGAGGCAGTGCTCCACAAATTCCTTTCTAATTCATGAAGAACCTCCCATATGCACCTCTTCCCTATGCTTAGGCTGAGACACCCCACTTCGCGAAGCACACCCCTATGCAAGTGCCCTATGACACGTGGAGCAATAGAGCTTCACAAGGCCCCTGCCCATGAACACCTCTGCTTGGAAATTCTTTTTCCCATGTGACCCTCTATGTTTTCACAATGTGATTTCAACATCCCTTGGATGACACCACCCATTGTGTTGCTTCGCCTCATGCTTCTTCACATAGATAGGCTAATGACTATTTCTTCTTCGCATAGCCACACTAACGTGGGACCCTCAATGGTTCACTCTGTGACACCCCTTTACCACGACTTTTCCTATCCCCTCTCTACCCCAATGAGTTGAGGGTACTAATTTTGTAAGTCCTAGGGGTGCATAGTGAACCCACCTTGTCTGAGATACAAGACATTAAAATGCCAAGCACCATCGTCCTCATCACATGACATTAAACTGTGACCTCGCCTCGTGGCTCGCATGTAGGGTCCCCCCACCTTGGACATTCTCCATGCCCAATCATCTCCACGGGGATGGTATCACACCTCATAGGGGATGATATCCTCCTTATTGGAGTGGTGTTTGTCCATGGGGAAAGTGCAGCCACCTTGGTTTAAGCCCATTACTTTTCTTGTAGGAGGCAGAATCCCTGCTTCTCCTTTCATCTTCAGGTCCCCGGGCCAGCGAAGGGCATGGTGGGAAATGGTGCTTCTCCTTTCGTCAGTACCACATCCCCCTCCCGCTGTGCTTTGTCACCTCAGGCCTCCATCCTGTAGTATGTCCCAAACTCCTTGGGTTGTTAACCACTCATAAGCCCATGTTTCCTCCCTGGGCCGCTAACCACGTGTAATCCCCACTCCACTTCTCCTGGACTCAACTTTTATAATCTGATAGTCAGGTCTCTGTAGCCTCTTGTTTCTCACACTGAGCATGACTCGCGTGGGCTTAGATTAAGCACTGACCCTGGAATCCTCATCTTGGGAATCCTAGAGTGTAAGCCCCACACCCAACAATCCAAACTACGAGGACTTTGATCCTTGCCAAGGAAGGGTATGTCGAAAGACTCCTTGAGGTTCAAGCCCAACATCGGTCATTTCGACCATCTTCACGTTGGTTCACAAACTCATTGGCCAGCATAGAGTGTAAGCCCCTTCCCGCATCTGAACTACGTGGAATTTGATACCTGCCAACATAGGCTACGTAGGAAGCCTCCCTAAGGTTCAAGCCCAACATTTGGTCACTCTGACCCCATTCACGTTAGTTCACAAACACCTTGGGCAGCCTAGAGTATAAGCCCCCTACCCACCTAAACTATGAGGTCTTTGAACCTTGCCAAGGTAGGGTATGTAAGAATCCTCCCAAAGGTTCAAGACCACCACCATCCATTGGTCCCAACCAACTTTGTGTTGGTTCACCAAGCCCCCATAATCTTGAGCAATCTAGAGTGTAAGCCCCAGGCCCGCATTCTGAACAATGTGGTCTTTGATCCTTGTAAAGGAAAGGTATGTAGGAAGCCTCTACAAGGTTAAATCCCAATAACCATTAGACCCCAGGTCCACCTTCACATCAATTCACCTTTTCCACCCACCCATCCAAACTATGAGGACTTTGATCCCTTCTGCGGAAAGGAACATATGAAGCCTCCCCGGATTTCAAGCCCACCATCCACCTGGACCCCAGGTCCTTATTCACATCAGTTCACTGACACCCATGGGCTTCCCATAGTGTAATCCCTACACCAATAACCTGAACTATGTGTTCTTTGATCCTTGCTAAAGTAGGGTATGTAGGAAGCCTCCAAAAGGTTCAAGACCACCATCCATCATACCTCAAGTCCACCTTTACATCGGTTCTCCCCCATCCCACACGATGTTAAACTGTATCCACCATTCAGTGGTAACACGTTGTCACTCCATTCAGTGATAAGCCATTCAACCCCAATTGGTAGTAATCTATCATCAGATAAACTACGTGGAATTTTATTCCCTACCATAGGGATATGTAGGAAGCCTCTTCGAGGATCAATCCCAAAAAAATCGTCATCCTCATGAAGATTCTATCCTATTCACCCTCTACTTAATTCAACTACTCCATCATCCATCCTGATTCTTACCCGGGCTGCCACATCTTGGTGGGATCATGCCACCCCATTTCTTGTTCCAACTAACAGCATTAGGAATCCCACCCACACGATGGCCCCAATATTGGTGTTCCCTCCAAGGGGTTCCTCCATCTGATCCCCTCTATTCGGTGTTCTGATCAGCCCGATCTGTCTTTGCTAGACGTTAAACTTGTGGCATACCCTGTGTTAAACATGGGAAGCTGAGAAAAACCTTAGATACATTCCTATGGGTTATGATTCCCCTCGTTCGATGTGGGATTCCTCGAGCTTCTGCACCCTCGAGAATCCCTATAATAAGGGACATAAGATAGACACACAAATCCATATCATCTAGACACGCCAGTGATTCCTAGCATGTCTACTCCCCTAACTGAAGGTTGCTTCCCTGACCAGACCCCAGGGATTGTCCTGACAGAAGCAGCGTAATTAACTGGTGTCCATGATGATATGGTGCCAGGAAGAGTTTCATGAACAACACTTTAAGTCAATGAGGGACAACTGGACTGGGTGACGAGTTCTGAGGAGGAATCCACGGAAGGAAGAACTGACATCCCATCATCCCATTTTGATCAAGGAGCAGACGTCCCTGAATAAGGAGGGGATGTCGCCTGCCTTTGGTAAGCGGGAATGCGGGGCAACAACAGTCATGTCTCTCATCCCTGATTGAGACGAACGCACGTGCCCCAGTGAAAGCGTCAGAAACAACCATGAAACCACCTTGAATCCCTCTTCTAGGTCATTGGAGGTTCCAAAATCCTCGATTGTGGGCCCCTAGGTCAGAGGAGTCCGAATGGGGGAAATGTGGATTAAGTATATAAAAAACATGGAGAGAGAATGTCATATTAAAAATTTAGATAGGATGCATGGTTAGTCCACCCGGTTTGACAAACAATGAAGATACCATGTAGCCACTACTACTGAGATACTGATCAACCACACAGCCTACCTGCACGGTATGACTAACCATGTTATATCTACTATCTCACTCAGCATATGCCACACGATTACCTAGGCCAGGGCGCACAGTTAATACTAACTGTGTGCAAACCATGCTCCAGGGCCTACCCACCCTAATAACACCCATTTTAACAAAAACCCAAGGGGGAAACCAATAGAGAAAACATCGACAAGAATGGTAGGAAACCCCCCCCCCCCAAATTTCAAACTGGTCACACCTAGTTCCCAAGAAAAGCATCGGAGTCCAAACATGAACCAGAACCAAAGATGGAATCCAAAAACATTGTGTGACACATGGAATTTGAGGTGCATATAATTTAAGGAATATTAAAGAATTATAAATTATTATGTTTATTGATAAAGACCATGATGTTGTAAAGGCTTTGATTTTTGGGAGTTGAAAATCGAATCTATTATGTAATATTCAATAGCTATTGTTGAATTATTATAGGGTCAATATCAATAAGTGGTCATGGAAACAACTGTTTTATTTATTAATGATTTTAACATTATGAATAATAATGAACTAACTCAAACTATAAAAAATATATATTTTAATTATTGAAAATTAATCATTTTTTACACACTGACACATAATCTAACAAATATGATGGTAGTGAAAATATTAATGTATCATTAATGAATTTATATTCTTGTGGAATTTGAATATATGTTTTTATGTTCAAAAGAAGAAATGTTTTAATGATAAATTACTTACTATATGATATTTTTCAAGAGTTTAAAGAGTCAAAAAAACGATCCTACAACATGCTAAAAACCATACGTATTAAATATTGATATCTGACCCTAAAATCAATATCTACATTATATGTGTTAATAAATAGAATATAATCAGTTTTTTTATGAAGGATAAATCCTTTGAAAATATGATAAATATTAAAAATAGTGAGATATTAGCATGTAATTTGTGGATCATTATTCTTCTGAAGATGAAAACATAGAAGAGTACCCTATTATGTATCTATATATTAAATTCTTAAGATAAAAAGTGTTATATTCTTGAATTGAAAAAAACTAAGGATGAAGATTAGATACAAACTTTCTAGGAGGAACACAAAAAATAACTACTAATCTACATTTTGTTTGTTCAAGATATATTTTTTCTTTCAAAATATGTAAATAGGTTCTTGAACTATAACATTTTGGTGAAAGGAATATGGGCCAAAGGATATACCAATGTTTTAGATTCGTCTTGGTAATTAAAATTTATCATTGTATGCATGGAATAAAAACCATAATAATAAATTGAAATTGTTATTTGTCTCAAAGGAAAAACTCATTAACAAATAATTTGTTTCGTTTTATTTGGGATTCCATATTATGTTATTTAAATATTAACCAAGACAAAGTAAAGAGATTGACATCAATTAATTATAGAGGTGAAAATGTAAATAAGAGTAATGGCTTTAATTGATTAATAAGTTCCCAATACTAAATCACCCCTCCGCGACCACCCTTCTTGTTTCTAATATATTAATTAATCTTAATAAGTTATATTAGATCATATGTTAATCCTTTGAATATGTTCTCATCAATAACTAGATTCCAAATTTTAATGAATTTTTTCTAAGTAATTATGATGTTAATAATTGTATAATCTAGTGTTTTCCTTTAAAATCTACCATGGTAAAGATATCTAATAATATATATAAGAAAAATAATAAAAGATATCCAAATATGTTGATATTTACCCATTATAGAATTAATAGAACAATAACTATCTACCACATAATGGTAGTTAAATCAGAGATGGTCTACTATATCTAATGATTATCTATATCTTGAAAGAACCTTTGATGAGAAGAAATACCTCTTATCTAAAGAGGAAGAAATATCAATTTTCCCATTATATAATTTTTATGTAGACAATTATGGTATGGAAGAAAAAAACGTAGTTGTTGAATCTACAAAAAAAATTGTTGGAAAAAATTCTATATCAATAGATATAAATAATTCATGTGATAATGTGGTAACTCAAATCTCCATACAAAATTATCCAATATATTTCCCAAGATCGGTTTGGGAAAACACATGTAAATATATACATAAGATGAAGAAATTTTGGAAATGAAGGATATCATCAATAACTATCCAAATGATACATTAACTTTCTTTTGACTCTTTTAGATGAATTCAGGAGGATATCACCCATCTTGAGAAAGAATCAAAAAATTTGGAGAATGATTTGGAACAAATGGTAGTGTTTTTTATAAATATATCAAAATAGGATGGAGCCTTAAATTCATTTAACATAGATATTTAATAAAGGTTATATAGTATTTATAATATGTTGATCAATGAAATTTTTAAGAGGGAATAATCTAAGAAATGTCTTGAAAAATTACTTAGTAAATATATGAAGTAACCACTTCTAATGATTATAAATTATCTTCAATTCCAATAGGTTTGAGGATACAGAAATTTACATAAATGAAAAAACAAAATACATGATGATCATTTTAGGATTACTAAAAATGATTTTGTGGAAATATTGATATCAGTATAGGATGAGATAAATATCCATATAATGAAGGGTCTTTAACTATAGATCAAACATGCATATTTGTATATGACACAAGTTTAGTCTTTGTAACATGTAGGGAATGGAAATATTATTTCAAATAATTTAATGGTGGATTCTAATTATACAAAACATTAATATAGAGGAAAATAGAGAATAATATGACCTAATGATCTATCTCTAGCAAGTTTAATGAAACATTAACCATAAATTCTATAAAAAATAAATTAAAATAATTTTGGTCATATGGATTGTAAAGGATTAATAAAATATGAAAAAATGGACTAACAAAATTTAAAAGGAACACACCAAAACCTATATTGTGTTTGTTATAAATCATGGTAGAATATTTCCCCAACACAATCAAAGGTAAGGAATAAAAAACTATAAAGTTATCAAGTATTCATTTCTGGATAGATAATTGCTTAAGTGAATATATAAGGCTATTTTTTTATATTGGGATTAAAAAAGGTTTAGGTATAAGTATTTATATTATTTCCACTATATATAAATATCTTCAAAAAAATAATTCAACATCATGTGGGATAAATGACAGTTTTCTAGATGAATAAAAGCAGAATATTGAAAATTTATTTATCTTCAAGATATTTGAGAAAAAAATGAATTTTAAATGGAAATTTTAATTGGATAGATCCATTCTAAGAAATAATAACAATGAATATTTATTTAGTATTTAATTATATAATACCTTTATGTACAAAGGGAGACATTTTTTCTTTATAAAAGAAACAATAAATATATTTTAGTAGATTTGTCTTAAGATGTTATTTAATTATACTACTGTGACACCAAGGAGAATGATATTTAAATAAAATTAAATAATTATAATAAAAGTTACAAAATAACAACAAATAGATACTTTACTTATCTATGTAGAGGTGACATTATTAAAATTTTTATGAAAACCATATCTTTTGATGTAGATTATGGAAATATTTTGTAAATTAAAGAATCAATCTAACATTAAACTAAGAGGATTGGATTAGTGAAGTATATTTTTAATTTTTCAAATTAATATTCCAAGAATTTTGACCATAATCCTAAAGAGTTTATGGTAATTTATCTAGAAAAATTGGTAAAGAAATGAAAAATGGTTAAAGAATAACCTGATGAATGGGTTACAGTGAAACAAAAAATTCCAAATAAAGAAGTCAATTATAATGAGGAGATTAAAAAATTAAATCTAAAGGTCAATTGAGAATCTATATGGGAGGTGAATATGTATATGGAATATCTCGAAATATTTTTTATTCATCCTACCAAATCATGAATAAATTCTAAATAAGATGATGCTAGCACTAGGAAGGTTATGTTTTTTTTATGATGTATCTTTGTTGAGAATCAAATTTCATCCTTGTTATTCTCATTAAAGAACAAGGATGTTCCACTTTTTCCCTATATATTTTTATTTTAATTTAGTGCGAGTTAATTGAAATTGATTCATGTATTAAGGGGAATAATAAATTAGAAAATATACATTCTATCAAAATAAGAAAATATATAGGAGAATTCACCATCATGGTTTAATCTAAGAATTTAATATGATTATGTTTATTTGGTAAAATTATTATCCTTGATGAAGAAATTGTTTGATTATTCCCTCAACGGGGGTTTGTTTGACCTATTTTGAGAATCTTCTAGATCTATCAATATAATAAAATATAACATCATTGAAGGATATTATCAACATGTAATCCAAGATGGTGTGTTTCAATATTCTATCATTTTATTGTTTAATGATTATATAATATTTTTTGGGGTGAGAAATTGATATAATTAATTACATCAAAATTATGATATTTTAAGAAATTATTGGTCTTTTTTTAAATCATAATGTATCAATTATATTTTTTATGTTTTTAATCATTGGTTTGAGAAGAGTGAATGAATTCGGGTTGGATGAAATTTCATGAAAATATTTTTAACAATAAGTACCAAAAATTTATATCATCTTGAAAATATTTGACCAACTCTTAAAAAGGAATATTGAGTTGGTATTATATTATTATATATTTTGGATAGGAAAAACATCATACTATTTTCAAAAACGAATTTTCAATTCATTTCCAAATACTTCTAAAATTTCAACTATGATGGCATTTATTTCCACCCTTTATGGTGACACAAATTCTATACATCATTAATTTATCCCACAAGACTACAACTACATTAGACAATTTTGAGTGACTATTAGAATACCAATGATTAAATGAAAAATTATAGGATCCATAAGGACACATACTATATTTTATGCATAGGGGATAGGGAAAATATTAAGAATATTTTATTAAATACATCTTTATCTCAATGATTTGGTTCTATATGAAATAATTATTTGGAATCAATATATGTATGTGAAATAAATGGAATTACCTATTGACATCTATCAACGTATTTAATGGTTATTCTAATTTGAACACCTATATTGCTATAAATATGATCATCTTTCATAATATAGCCTCGTCAATTCATGTGGGGATTATGTCCATTCATTTGTATGTTTTCTCTACCTCCCATGTGAAAACAGGTGAAATGGAAAACTTTTTTTCTGACCTCTAAATTTTATTTATTCATGGTGTTCATATTAATTAAATAAGGTATATTATATTAAAATAAATTCACAAGATTCCTATGATCAATATGTCCATCAAGATTAATGTTGATGGTGTAGATTTCAGTATGCCAGGTCACATGCGCTATGATGGTGTCTTCCTCACCCACAATGGATTCTTTGGGGGATTATTCCTTAACTATATTAGTATTGGAATTGCATATGAATATTATAATTAGACAATAATACAAGTTATAATATATTTTGTTCTTCATAAATTTAATTATCATTATATTGTATTAGATTCGAAGATGTTCATTGAAGCTTTACGGGCTAGTTTTATGATTTTGAAATTGAAAGTGTTTCCTTATCATCTTAAATGTATCGATAGAAATAATAACCTCAACCAAATGTTTTCACATGAATAAAATATTGATAGAAAATTTATATATACTCTTTAAAAGAGGGAAATCATGGATCCATTCTTGATGCATCCCTTCAAGATTCTTGACTGTTGTTTCTCATTGGATGATGTGGACATGTAGGGTGAAACCCATTCTCAACATTATAAAACCCCTTTTAATGTCTGATTTATTGTCTTATATTTTCCTTAAAACATTATAGGGTTATATTAGGCTAGGTTATGAACCTTTTGTCAAAGTATTTAATATTCATAGACACCTTTTTTATCTAAATTATACCATCTTTGTTTATTTACTGATCATGTTACACATAGACTTAGAGTGCAATAATTGATGGCACATTTCATTAGGTGAATTTAATCCATCACATCTCATGTTCAAATTATTTGTTTTAAATAATATTTAGAGAGATTAAAATAAATAATAAAATTGAAAACAAAAATTGACCTGAATTTTATGTTGTTAGTTTTAATGACAAATACAATGGTGGACATTTTTTAGCCAGATTTGATGTGGGATGTATTTTTTTCAGTAAATATGATGGAAATATATAAAATATTAATATGATACAATGAAGAGTTTCATTGAAGTAATATTAAATAAATATGAAGTTCATAAGTATGGGTTCATTATATACTGGATTATAAATATAGAATGATGATTACAAAAACACCTCAAAACTTACAATTAGGTTGTATACATGGTTTAACTAGAAAAGGATATGTGGTGTGAGTTTCTTCTATTTGGGTTTCTATCAATGATATATTCATCATTAAAAGAAACAGATTGATATTCTAGTTGAAATTTTTTATATAAGGAGTATCTATTTATTTATATTGGATTAAGATGGTGGGATTTATTAGATATTTTTCGTTGAAATTAGGTCTGTTCCCATCAGTGTTACATGGAAAAAAGTTCAACTACTAAATGGAAAGGCATATTGAGATAATGAGAAAATTATATATAATTTAATTTTTAGTATTTGTATAATAATATTTGAATATGATTACATGGTTATAGTTCCATGGTGTGTGTTGATAAATAAATATTATATATCTATTAAAGAATTGTAAGAGAAAGAAATCCATCCATATCCTTGAGTTTACAAGTCATGAAAATATATTTGACTGAATCTATAGGAATTAGGATAATGTAGTGGAATGATATCAAAATATTCTAAGGAATATTTACATTTGGCATTATACTCTAGAATTGTACAAGTTTTGACTATATATTATTTGACCTTATTCCAATGTGATATTATGTTTATAAGAATAGCTAAACATGTTTTTAAAATGTTAAGAAAAATTGATTTATTTTTTGAGTTTATTATAAAATTTTATATTACATGCCAAAATTATTAAATACATGATATCCACGATTGAGTAATTTGATGTGGAAGTAGAGATTTTTTTCAAAGGGATTGCATGTGTGTAAGGGTTATGTAACATTTCATATTAGTCATTTACTCAGTGATAATATTAATTGAAACAAAAAAATCATAGGTTTCATTTTGAAATTTCAAGGTTATTTTATAAATTATAATTGTTAATTCAGATCATTATCCATGAAACATAGGATTTAACTGGAATGTTTCTAAAGAGTAACTTAGAAGAAGAGTGAAAAACTGGTAAAGGCGTTATAATAATAATAGTAACAAAAATATTTTATAATATTCATATTAGGTGTGTAAGTTTCATATATAAAATGTAACAATAAAATTCACTCATGGAAGGGGAGTTATGGATTTTATTAGAGTATTCTAATATTACCATAAGTTTCATATTGATTATGTGTTATTGTGTTGAATCATAATGTAATTAGTAAATATACTCTACTTTGAACATATATGATTTTATCCAATAGTGGTAATGAAAAATAATATTTTAAAATTCTATACAGAGATTAATGGAGAAATATGACATTCTTAAAAATTTCTTAAAATTATAAATAACGTGATTATTCAATTATATAAATGATTATAACTTTTCATTTCTATAGAGAAAAAGATAAAATGATATAGTTACAATAAAGAGAGTTCCAGGATATAATTCAAGATTAATTAGAGTATTTCTAAAGAGTTTTAAAAAACAATAGATGATTCCATAACTCTGATCAATACTACTTCATGTTAACATGTATACATGGGTTTTGATGAATATTAATTTTTTAGATGATTAAAGAAGAAGATTCCATGATTATTCAGGGAGATCGTGAGGTACTAATGAATGATATTTTTTTGGAATCAAATATTGAAGTTGTTAAATAGTATTATATAATTATTGTTATATTATTCAAGGTAAAATATGGAGGTGAGATAAAGGGAGCATCTTGGTCAACCATTCATGCTTTTATTGTTGTGAATAACATTGGATTGACTAAACCAAGACTCGGGGAGAGATTTGAACTACCGATAATTAAAATGATTTTCATATTCAAATATGGAAGTTAATATCTAAGTTGGTATTGTATATATAAAAGGATAATTAAATAAATAATATTCATGAAGTCCATGAATAAATATTCTAATATGGAGAAGAAGATATGTGTTGATGTATACTGTAACAATATATTATACATGTTTAGATTCAAACAAAATAATGGAGGCGTCAATATTATTACTTTTTCCACACCTTGAGTATCAATGTGAGAGAAAGAGATTTCACCCTGTGATAAATTTTTACATTCTGGGTGTTGAAAAATAGAAGATAGTTCAATGTTTTTGTGAATTATTGTTCCTACATATTAATGTATAGGAATAATAAGAGTTTGAGATCGACTGAACATCCACTTATAATAATCCATTCCAAATAAGAAAATAGAGAAGACCAGATTTCAATCTTTCTATATTGTAATATTTGCGTATTAAAAGATTTTTCCACTTAAATTACTACAAATTGATGAAGTTGAGGAGATTCATAACGTTTCTATGGGACACCAGGTTTTTCTCTTGGTCGACATCATGTTTTTATAAGCTAAATCTTGTATTTGGAGAGATTCAAGTGGGTGTATGTATTATAATTGGTTAGTTCTAGAAATATGGGTCCAAGGATATACTGTAACATCCCACTACCAATCTAATAGGCGCGTCTTTAAACATGTCATGTTTTTTCATTTTCATTGACTGTGTTGGGTTGAGAATGAATTGGGAGGGTATGATTAATAGTGAATTCAGATATTTATTGGACTCTCATCTTTAATTGACCTTTTATGCTGGCTTCTAGGGTGTTACTCACCTTATAAATTGGTTACATGATGTTTAATGGCTGCTATGTTCATACCGTGAGAAGTTACATGTCATGAGAAGATTCACCATGTGAAATGATACATGTCGTGACTATACCTTTCACATCATTAATTATTTAATAAATGGTTTTCCATTTAAAATGACTTTATTTTCATCGGTTTTGAAAGTTATCTATTTTATGATGTATAGTGGGATTATAGGTCATGTAATTATCTAACTATAGATCTTTAAATGAGAAGAGCATCTATAATATCTTTTAGCCTCCACACTAATTTATTCTCCCTTAACCTATGGCCATCCTCAGGTAATCATGCAGCCATCCAACCCTTCTAGATCCTCTGGTTTAGCGTTCGATTGTCATTACATTTATGGTTTGATTCCCAAGTAAACATTATCCCTTGATCCTCATCTTTTTTACTTTATCCTGCCTTGGTATTTTAAGAGATTTTCCAAAAATTGATGTATCTATGATCTGTGTTGTTGGATCTAGTGTCTAGGTTGTATTTCAAGGCCTTCTAGACCTTGTTTCTCGTTGATAGGTGTTTTTTTGAGTGTTGAGTTTTGGGGAAAAGGTACTTGATTCCACTTTGTTTGGTCAAACTGAATAACCTCAAATTTCTTTATTTATTTTAATTGTTGAATTAAATTCAAGTTCTCTAAATTTATTTTGATTTATTATATTAAAAAAAAATTCTATTGAAATCGGACATTGGAAATGGTTTTGGAATGAAAATTTGGAAAACCCCCAATTCCATTAAATATGCGTGTGTTTATGGAAATTAGTTGATTTAAAATGTTGAATTTAAATTTTAGATTTTATGGAAATGATTTAAAATAAATTATTGAATTTAATTGTGTAAATGAATTGTAAAATGATGGAATTTTTTGTGAATGGATTCCAAACTAATTAAAATGTATTAAAGTGTTTTGATAGAAATGCAATGGTTTTATCATGCTAAAGAGGCATGTTTTTTATTCAAACTCATTTTTTAATGGAAAATTGGAATTTAACTAAAAGAATGGGATATAGTTTTATATTAAGAAGTCTTAAAATAAAATTCCAATCATTAATTCTGTTAGAAAACATGAAATCATTAGGTAGTTAGTGAGTTATTTGGACACAATCTATGTTATTACAATGTTGTAAAACATACATGTAGTACGTCACATACCTGATGGGAGGGAGATGAGTTTCCTTTGGCCAGTTTCATGGGGAAGTTTTTATATGCATATTTTTTAGATTACTTAGAGAGTGTGGAGTCCTATAGCTGGAATACAATCGTACCTATTTGCAATATGAACATGTTTCTCACTTGTTTTATAATTGAGATATAAAGGTATTCTAATGATTTAAAATATTTTCAATCTCCTCAAAAATTTATATAAACTATTTTATATAAATATTTTATTTAATCCAATTTTCTTGATATACTACATCACTTATAATGACTTTTCATAATGTACATTATATCATTTGAACTGTATTGCATGATTTGATTAAATATGTTCCAAAATGGAAAACCTATGTATTTTAAAATTGAAAGTATTCCATTGGTTAATATTGTATTGGAAACTATTATAGAATCATTAGTGAAACCCTATTGGGGGTTTTATCTCACACCTTACTTGTTCTTTGGAGTGTTTGTAGATTATCTCCATCCAGGTTCGATCAATGGGAAAGTATCACTTGGGAGTGGATCAAGCTGTTGAAAAAGTGATGAGTTGTGTCCTTAGGGGTTTATGGTTTTTTTCTCTATTTTGGTAATTGTGTTATTGTAATTTGGGATTTAAGGACTTGTTGGCTTCTAGAATATTTCTCCCAATGGGGATTCTTTTGTATGCATATTGACATGATTGTATTTCTTTCACTATGTTTTGTGGAAAATTAAATCCCACTTGCTTGTTTTATGATGTCAGGTGCCAGTCGTTGTCCCATGGGGATCAGGAACACCCTTTGATACCTCTTTGTTAGGAGCCAGCCTAGGTACTCTCATAACCCGATAACTAACACTGGTTGTACCTGATCTGAAAAGAGGTTTTTTGAATTTTATATTTTTTTATCCTAAACTGCTACTAAGAATATTAGAGATTGATCTTTGAAAAAGACATACCCCTTTTTAGCTGATCAAACATATCTTCAATTTTTGCAAATAGATAGTTTTTCATCACTTCATATCAATTGAAATTTCAGTAATACACACATAAACAAATAAAAACCCCATCTTTCTTAGAAAAGAGAATTGATGCATCCCAAGGTGACACACTATAGTGTATAATACATTTCTCAAGAAGATTTTCCAACTCTAAATTATGTTCATTCATTTCAGGTCATGCTATTTGGTAAGAGGGAATTGGAACTGGTTGAGTACCATTTATTAAGTCAATTGAAAACTAGACCACCCTTACCTATGGAAGACCATAGAAATCAGAAGGAAACACATTAGGAAGATTGATGAAAAATGAAGAGAGATTACGAAGTAGCTTATGGATCTCATTAGCATAGGTCACATGAGAAGCATTATCCTACCCATATCCTTGAACAAGATGTTGTGATGCACACACTTAAAATTTGGTGGCATTACCATTATGAAGATTTTTTTACTATGGAATCATACCACAAAAACATGAGTTGCATCCTCTCTCAAAATGATTTAAATCTACGATATATGCATTACATTTAATACTTATAGTGTTTTAATTTCAACATCTTCAATGCCTCATAGAAATGTAATTTCATTGCAGATGAATTGAGTTTGAAAATTCTAACCCATGTAGTGAATTAATTTATAAAAGAGTGGAATTTGATGGCTCTTTTTTCATAGTTTTATTTTGCAGTTTCAGAGGAAGAGGATGAAGTTCCTTTAAGCATTATTCATTTTATATCTTCTCTTATTGAGGAGATTATTTAGGTTCAAGATCTTGATGATGAATTTTGTTTCATTAGATACTCTCTTTATGGTGGGGAGACAATTTCTCGATGGTCGTTCTCCAAAGAGGGTGTTTTATGCTATCGATATCCCTTCTTTGTTCTGTTAGTGGAATGAAATGTTGTTATGGGGGATTTCCATAATTCCTAGTGGGATGTGCACCAAAGAACCATAATGATGTTTTATGATATGTGGTGGTAGTTTTGGAGGATCGGTATGAGACATCAAATTTTTGATTTGTTTCTCATTGTCATACATGCGAGTATGTAAAAGATGTGCAAGAGAATCCTTTGAGTTTATTGCCAATACTTCCAGCCCCTACTTTGAAGGAGGATGAAAAATATATGTACTTTTTGGTTGGTTTTCCTCGCACTTAGAGAAATAATAATGTGATATGGTTTGTGATCAACATGTTGACTAGGTCAGCTAACTTCATACTCATTCGAGATAAAACCAATGATGAGGATTTGGGAAATATCTACATTAGTGAGATTATTTGTTTTGATTTAGTTCCATCTTTTATAGATTTTAATTGGGATACTTGGTTAACTTATAGCTTTTGGAGAGGCCTTTAAGAGAAACTGGGATCTCATATCTGTTTTAGTGCGACCTATCACCCAGAGTTATATTTCCAAACATAAATAGTTATATATATTCTTGAGGATATGCTTCTCACTTGTGTTCTCAACATTGTTGGGTGCTGGGATGATCACTTAGGATAGGTTTAATTTTCTTATAACAATAGTTACCTATCCATGATCATAATGGATCCTTTTGAAGCCTTTTATGACCAGCCTTGTAACCCTCCTTTGGGTTGGTCAATGATTGGTGAAGGTTTCTTAGTTAGACCAAGTTTTGTGCAAGAGACGATGACTAATATTCAACTAATTTTTTAGATAATTTTGATTCCATAGAGTTGATATAAGTCTTATATTGATCATATCTATATAACTTTTGAGCATTCACATGGTGATTAGGTGTTAATGAAATATTCACCTTGTGTGGGTCAATGATGGCTTGGGAGGCGAGGGAAGATTGAACCTCATTTTATGGGACCTTTAGAGGTTGTTGAGAATGTGGGAAAATTTTCATACCATTTAGTAAATCCACTATAGTTGACGTTCATAAAATATGTGTAACATGTATTATAGCATATAAAGTATCTCTATGAGCTATATCAGGTTTTGAGATGGAGAGATATGAAGATTGAACCTGATTTCTCTTTGAATAAGTGTCCAGTTAGTATAGTTGATTATGAGACCAAGGTACCTCATGGGATAACGAAATGTTCAGATTGTGTGCTATGTAAACATTTTTCTAATTATCATGAGATGTTGAAGTGTGAGGAAATGATGAGAGAGTAGAAGAATCATATATTTTTTCATAGAATTTTGTTCATAGTCTTTTTGTGGAATTTGTTTTATTGTGGGGGGTTTTATAATCCCTATACCAATATGAAAGGTGAGTGTATAAACTTTTCAGGGGTTTCCTTTCAGTTAAATGGGTAACATTTAGAATTAATTGGGAGGATACCTTTAAGAGTGAATCTATAGTTTTTTTTTGAGTCTCTTCTTTAACCAGCCTTTTTTGTAGGCTTCCAGAGAGTTACACGCCATTTATCTTGGTCACCTGACATGTGATGGTCACTATATACATCATGTAATAAGGTTCATATCATGATAATATTGACACCGTTAAAGGTTACATTTCATGACTATCCTCTACACGTCATGATTTATTTAATGAATGGTTTTCAATTTAAAGTGACACATTTTTTGGAGTTTACGAAACATAACTATTTTAGGATGTGTAGTGGGAGTACATGTCTTGTAATACACAAAATCTGGTGTTTTTAAATGGGTAGTGTAGCTAAGATATATTTTATCCTATGCTCTAGTTTCTTGACCCTCAACCTAAGGCCTTCTACCTGTAATCTTGGAGTCTTCCAACCCTTCCAGACCCCCTTCTTCGGCATTTTATCATCGTTGTTCTTGTGGTGTGATTTCTGGGTATGATTTCTCCCTCGTTGTTCATCATTATCTCTTTCTACAACTTTTCGATTTAAATATATCACCATGAAATTAATTGATATATGCTTTTTATTGTTCGATATTTTATCTAGGTGGTCTTCTACACCTTTGTTCTTATTGACAGTTGTCATTGTTATTGTTCATTTTTGAGCAAAAGGTAGGTGATTCTATCCCATTTAGAAAAAGTGATTATCCTCAAATTTCTTGATTTATTTCAAATTGTGATTGAAATTAAATTGATCAAACCTTCATTCAATTGATTTGATATATACTCAATTCTAGTTAATTGGGACTTTTGATATGGTTTTTGCAAGAAAATTGTTACAACCCCCAATTCCATTGAATTGGGTTTTGATTGTGGAAATTAATTGATTAAAATTATTGAATATAATTTTTTAGATTCGATAGAAATTATTTCAATTAAATTTTTGAATTTTATTGTGGAAATGAATTGTGAAAAATGTAATTTGTTTTGAATGGATTTCAAACTCATGAAAATGGATTAAAATTTCTTGATAGAAACCTAGTGATTTTATCTTGTTAAAGAGGCATGTTTTTTATTAAAATATATTTTAGTTTTAATTAAAATAATGTTATATAATTATATTTTAATATGTTTGAATAGAAATTTCACATCATTGAATATGTAAGATCACTTGAGATCCTTACATAGTTGGTTAGTTATTTGGGCAAACTCTATGTTATTACAACATTCTAAAACAAACATACAGTAGGTTACATCCCCAATGGGAGACTTATGAGTCACCTTTTTCCAGTGTCATGTGGATGTGCATATACACATATTGTTGAGATCACCAAGAGATTTTAGAGTCCAATTTCCATAATATTATCACACCTATTTGGAATATGACCATGTTTCTCGCTTGTTTTATAATTGAGATTTGAATATATTCCAATGTTGTAAATCTGTTTTATGTGGATTCTAAATTTATATAAACTATTTTATATAAAAATTTTATTTAATCCATTTTTAGAAATATTCTATAACTTGTAATACCTTTTCATAAAATACATTCCATCATTAAACTATATAACATGATTGGTTTAAATATGATTTTAAAATTCAAAACCAGTTTATTTCAAAATAGAAATCATTGATTTGGTTAATATTCTATTTTTAAAATATTATTTAATCCTTGGTGAGACCCTAATAGTATTTTTAGGTAACACCCTACTTGTTCCTTTGACTATTTTATGAATATCACCTTCCTAGTTCAAGCATGGGGAAAGGATCACTTAGTGGTAGATACAACTGTTAAACATTGTACTTGGTGAGTTTTTTCCTTAGGTACTTGGGTTGTTTTCTTCTATTTTGGTAATTTGGTTGTATTACTTTGGGAATTAATTCCTTGTTGACTTTTGATACATTACTTCAAATGGAGTTTTTTTTTATGCATATTGACTTTTATGTCTTTCTTCTACTTTGTTTTGTGGAAAATTTGTTCCCACTTTCATGTAGTATGATTCTAGTTCTAGTCGTTGGCCGATGCAGATCGAGAATGCCTTTTGGAAAATGTCTAGGACATCTCGGTTATTGGGTTTCTCAGTTAACAGGGTCGGTTGGTGACATATAATCTTATTTGTGCTTTCTATTGATAAGAAAACAGGGTTGTGTGTATAAAAATAATCAAAACTCTGTATCTCGTGAAATCTATCTACTTTATTACATTGACATATTATAAATCGGATAAATAAAAAAGGATTGCTATATTCTATAGTCTAGAATAACAAGATACATACATGATTCCCTTATTACATTGGAAATATAAAACACATTTCCTATGAAACATTTCCACATCCTTGATATTACAAACAATATTAGTCTTCATATCGTGGGGAATGTAAAATAATATAAGGGTTTTCTCAAATGGATAGTAAGGTTCATATACCATGGAATCTATAACATGAGTATGAAATTAATCTATGCATACTATAAATTCAGAAATCATGGGGATCAAAATATCTGAATTCCAAATAAAGGAAGTGATTATTATTGTACTTTATGATTTCATACTTCTTTATTTATATTCCTTTAAGGAATTTTCCAATGATAGTTTAATCAATGGGTATGTATAAACCAAAAACCCATTTAATATGGCTATCCAACTAATTTTCCACATGAAGCCTATCAATGAATCATGGGTTATCTATATATGGCCCCCACAAAATCACTCTATTTCCAATGAAATCCACATATGTTAACTAATCAATTTATTTCCAAAATATTATTATATATTAATAAATATAAATATCGAGTAAAGAATGTGTAATTATAATATTTCTATAATCAGTTAATTAACATTGATAGTAAAACACCATATTTATAAGTTATAAACATTTTAAGAAATATGATTTTTTTATACTAAAAATATCAATATTTATGATTAATGAAATATTTAATTTCATATGATCATATGAATTTTAATGTTTTGAGAGAATTTTAATGGCCACAAAATTATTATGGGGTAAAAATGACCACGAATACTTCAAGAATGTAGTTCATATAATAATTTTCTGTCATTAGGTTAATAAAATAAAATAGATAAAAAAATAATTATATAAGTTTTCATTAAGTTGTTTTATTTATATAACCATTGAAAACATGATGAGTAATGTAAATATAAAAAAATAGTTGTGGTGGTGAGAAAATACATTAACATCGTATATGTTAAAAATAAACATTCAATTAGAATTATTTTAAATCAATGAAAAAAATGAACCATTTCAAAAAACATAGATAGATTCATTTCAAAAAAATTAGAATGTCAAATTTAACATAAAATTTCCTTCAAAAATTTATTAAGATAATAAATATTACTTTTATAAAACCATTTTGTTTTATATAGAAATTGAATACAAAAATACCTTGTCAAAAAGAGAAATAATTTTAGTTTTATTTAAAAAAATTATTTTTATTGATTAAGGTTAAAAAAATATTGAATTTTTAAATAAAACATGGATATTACTTGAATATCCAAACTGTAACAAATTATATAGATTTTATTATGGATATATTATAATATTTCTTCAAGGAAAATAAAGACTATATCAAAGAAATGAGATGACAAAATAAATTATTACCTATATGACAACTTTTAAATTTTATCCTCTTGAAATTGTAATAAAATTGATCATTAATCATTAAGGAGAAATATATTTTCATGTTAAATAAATATTATGGGTATATAATAAACCATATAAATGTAAATATCTGTATAATATCAAATATGTATCAAAGAAGTGGAAATTGAGGTGAAATCCATTACCTTAAGTTCAAATTTTCTTGAAAACTCTTTTAACTATATATATAATAAATTTATTTTTATTATAAATATATAATATAAACATATAATTATTCATAATATCATATATGATCCATTTATAATATCTTATATCCCATTTTTCAAGAAACTTTTATTATTGTCATTGATTCGGGTGTTAACAGCTTCGATTTCCTTGAGAATTTTTGTTAGGTATTTCTAGACATTAAAGTTGGATCAAGGATTGATAATATATATATTTTTGGGATATAGATATCATATATATTAATTATATATATATATATATTCAGATTTATCAATAAAAAGTAAAGATATAAAATTTAATGACACCGCTCCGGAATACGGTAGGTCATATGTACGTAGGAATGTTGATTTCACACCACAATAGATAGAACAAAAGATAGGTAAATAAACATTAATACTTAATTATTTATTATTATATCATATATATCATATATTCTTAATATATATAATCTTTTTAAGATCAATGAAAAGTATAATTGAAAAATGCATCACATAGCTTCATGTATGTGGTAGACCACACGAACACATGAGTAATGTTATCATTTTTAAATGATTTGGTAATTAAGAAATCATATCTAATCTTTTAATTATATAAGAATAAATATATCATAAATATCTTACAAACTGATTATTTATATCCTGATAACTATCTAAATAAAGTTGATATGAAAATATAATTACACCGCTACTAGGACATAGTTAGTCGTACGTATAAATGACCAATGTTTTATGTTTTTGTGTGATGGAAAAGAGATATAAAATGGATCTTCCATTATTAATATAACATCTCATTATATTTAATATACGTTATTTTGAATTTTATTTTTTTACAATATATTTAGATGAAGTATAATAAGAAAAAAAATTCAAAGAGTTGGTAAAGAAACTTATATCTTATTCAGAATATTTCCTTTAGATACCTTAGTAAAGATGCTTGTAATGGTCTTTTAATAATACCATATTGACTAATTTATTGATATATAAGTTTATAAGATATATTTGGAGGATTTGATCATGATATGCTGCTCATGAATGTTTATGTAAGAGATAGAAGGGGTGTCTTTTCATAATTAGGGGGAGGGAAACTGTTGTAAATAATTAATGTATCTAATTAAAATAAATTATTTTTCATTTGAAAAAAGCTAAAAATTTACATAATTAGAATATAAGATTATTATGTGTCTATATACTCTCATCCAATAATATTTTTACAATTTTTTTATTACCATTATCTCTTTTTCTGACCCTCATTAACTCTTTTAATAATTACCATGATATGAATGTTTCATACTCTTTATGAATCATGAAAGTATCTATAAAATAAAATGTTACCCACTAACGGAACAGTCTTTATAATTTAAACCATATAGATTTAATTTCTCTTCATATATTTTTTATTAGTTTTAAATCATATAATATAATATAATTTGTTATAAAATATCATTAATGTAATTTTTGGGAATTGATTATATATTATAGTATAATATGTTTCTATATTTTGTAAAATAGTTACAAAATTATATTAATTCTTATATAAAGAAGAAATTATTTTATTATAATATCTCGTTCAAATTTTTATATGTTTATATATAATTTTAGACCATTCCATTTAGTTTAACCCAGCAATGAACAAGTTTTAACATTAACCATGGTAATGAATGTTTCCATATTAAAGGGTTATTATTTGACATATAATGGTAAAATTAGTTCACAAATGGAAAATCGATGATATTATAGATTATATAGAATCATAAATATATGTATTTGATGTTAAGAATGTTACGAAACACATAAAAGTATTTAAAAAATATCATTTAAAATATCTTGAATTTATATTCCACACACCCCCTGTAAATAAATTTAAACCTGGAAATTTTATCTCAGTCATCAAAGGGTTTTGAAAACCCACATTATATATTGATATATTAAAACTTATTTTCAAAATGAAATGTGAGAAACATAAAGGTTATCTAAAATATCACATATTCAAATTCATAGATAAATATAAACTTGGTAGGAAGGTAAAATATTATCATAGAGGAGAAAATGAGTTTTTAAGGACTAATAAAGAGCGATAAAGAGTATGGTCATGATAAATTTAACTAGAAAAAAACCACAAATCGGTGATGGGTTAAAAGTCTAATAATTCATCAGAATTAAAGTTGAAAATAGAACATTTCTTATTTCCTGATCCTTTTTCCAAAATTTATTGGATTATTTTTCATTCATGATATATAACATGTAAATATAAACTAAAATGACTACGTTAAATTTCATAAGAATAATTTCATCCTTTATTTATGCTTTTATGAATTTAAAAATCATCTATTATTCTATAAAATTCATAATTAAAATGAATTTCTCATTTCTCACAAACTAATGCTACTATTTATCAATCATAAAATTAATAAAAGAATGAAAATTCATTCCTTATTTCTCCAAATATTTAACAAAAAACATAATATAAAAAAAACATTATCCAATATAAATAAATATAATAAATTAATCTATATAACTATAATAATAACCACTATTGTTTAACTTAATCAATTACATAAACAATTAACCTTAAGACTCTGCCAAAATATGTTGTATAATTTTCAATCCCAAAAAAAAATGATTTGATCATGTATCTATACCCATACATCATAAATTATCTCATAATGTCACATAAAAAATATGTGAATACATTGATAATATATTCTATAGCATATACTATGTATTTATGAAAATAACAAGAAATATTATAAACCCACTTCAAAAACATATATCCATTCAAAATTTAACTCAATATTTATCCCTCAAATGAAATATCAACCTAAAAAATAATATTACCTTTTCAATAATTATATAATATTCCACATAAATATTGTAAATTGTATATAAAATAACATTAATCTCTTAGTCACTGAATTACTTTTCAATCCCATGGTTATCTATATGATAAAAAAGCTATTTCCAAATTATAATCACCCATAATTACCTCCACTTAAATGGTCATATTAATACATATGTTTATAAATAACTAACAATAGAAAGTCCTATAATTAACCATTATTGTCCCACAAAAATAACTTTATTATGTTAAATATTGATAGAATAGTCTTTTGATATACAAATACTGTCAATGAATAACAATACATCATAATTTATGATACATTGGTACATCAATCATTAAAATCCCTTTTTAATATTTTTACCCATATTTTTTTTATTCCATAATATACACTTCATACAATAATAGATATTAATCATATATTCAATCTCCTCAATCTTAGTCTAATTAGATTTTCTTCTATAGGTAACTTTTAAAATAATTTATACCAATTATATGTTACTCATAGATTCTTAATCTACAATAATATAGAATATACCTTTTATAATAATTTGATCACGTTACCTTGTATAAACTTCTCTGAAGATTTCATCCTATGAACCTCTCATGGGGTAGTTCATTTCTCAAGGCATGTTATCCACATTTAAAATAACTTCTTGTTCCTTTGTGTCACTACCCCATGTTCCTATTCTAACATTATTGACTTATGAGATGTTGAATCCTTTAATTTACATAGATCATGTAACCTAAAATTCTATGAAACTACATATTTCTATTATTTAGTGTTTTTGGGATACTCACCAATGTTGATATTATTAATCATATGATGATATAGAAAATTAGGAATAATAACAATGATTTACATTCTAGTTCTTATTTCATTTTTTTCTCGTGAGGACTAAAAATTATGTTTTACATCACATTTAGTGTAACCCGGTTCCTTCTAGTTCTGACCATTGATTGAAACAAAAAATAATTTTATGAGAAATAATAAACATAGTTTGAGGCCACATAATCCAGAAAATTGTTTATATGGTATCCAAATATTTACACCTTCTTTGATATTTATTACATTACAGGTTTAACCTAAATCATATATAAAAATTATATGTTCTAATTATTCAATGGTTTTCATAAATATAATGTGAATTAACCCAATAATATCCCATGGGAGTGTCAAACCAGGTGTTAAGTAAGGTAACACTCACCTTTAACTATAATAATGGTTGAGATATATTCAAGAATTTTTTGGGGGTTATTACCTCGATATACATTTGTTCCAAAAAACATGTCTGGTTGTAGTAACTAGATAGGGATTCACTTATAGAAAAAACATAATATAAACAATACCAAAAAAATTATGTTTTCCTCTAATTATACATATCATTAATTCTTGTTATAGAGTTGTTTTCTCTAATCTATTTTTTTACCAAATCGTGGTCTTATGGATTCTATTATATGTTCTACAATACTAGTATTAAATACCATAACTCTAGTAACCCAAAGCCTATGTCAATATAATTACATTAGAATAAGATAAAAGGGATCAAATAACTAATTATCAAAATGTTTTGTAGTCTTTAAAAACTATATATATACATATTTCACATATTCCATTGGAAATATAAAATTCATAGCATAAGATTCATTCTTATATTCCTGATTTCATTCATCCTATCTATCTTTATATCCTGAGCATAGGAAAAAATTATTGGTGGGTTAAATTATTAGTAAGGGTTTTGTATAGTGGAAGATAACAAGAGTTAATAAGGTATAATAAACATTTCAAGGTAAATAAATGAAAAAACTAACCACCTAATAAATAACATGATTATGAAATACATCCATTAATAATATCAATGTAGTAATATCAGTATTATTAAAAAATTAATTCCAAATATATGAAATTATTAGTGTTGGGATTCATGATATCACACATCATGATTTAGTTTTTGTCAAGGACTTGTACCAAGATTTATTAATCGATGAGTATGTATACACCAAAAACTCATTTAATAAGTCAAGACAAATTTTTGATCTCACAATACCTGTTGATGCATCTAAGAGATATCAATAACCTCCCCTAGATATTTCATTATTTCCAATGAATTCCCAATATATATAGTGATCTATTAAATTAATAAACAATATTCCTTATTAAAATATTTATATATTGAGTAATAAGAGAAAAATGTAAATATTTATCCATTTAAACCTATAACATAAATAGAAAAACAACATATGTAGAAATTGTATATGGTTTGGTAAATAAACACATTTTTGTTACTAATAATATTTATATTTAAAAGAAATATAATTTACAGTGAGGGTTGATAAAATAAAGTAAATGTTTCAAGTGAATTTTAAAGACCACAAAGTTCAAAAAACAAAAAATAAAAACATAATTTCATCAGGGATATAGGTTTTATAATAAATTCATCTATTTTATATAATAAATGAAAATTGAATTAAAATAATAAAATATTTCTTCATTAAAGAGTTTAATTTATAAATCTATTTAAAACTTTTATAAGAACCTAAATATCATAGAATATTTATTTGACTAGTAAAATACTTTAATATTTAATTTTTTAAAACAAACATAAATTTTGAATTTTTATAAAAGAAATTATAAAATAAACCTTTTTGAAAAATTTAGGAATATATTTTTAGAATATTTGAAAAATTAATATATAACATACAATTTAATTAATGAATTATTTCATTAAATGAAGTATACATTTAAAAAAAATTAATATATAGACCTAGAAAAAAATACCACATCAAAAAGAGAAATAAGATATGTTTTTTATTTAAAATTTTATTTTCTTAAATAAAGTGTAAAAGGGAGAAAAATTTGGAAGACACATGAAGAATTAAAAAATATGCATTAAAAATGAAAATATATTTGTTTATAAAGGATATATTATTAGATTTATTTA
This sequence comes from Viscum album, assembly GCA_963277665.1. Lineage (NCBI taxonomy): Eukaryota > Viridiplantae > Streptophyta > Magnoliopsida > Santalales > Viscaceae > Viscum > Viscum album. The sequence goes on from OY728140.1 coordinate 1,154,954,548, forward strand.
ACTAAAATAATTTCAATCTCAAAACAAATGAGATTGTAAAATAAATCCGTATCTATATGATAACTTTTAAATTATAACCGCATGAAAGTGTAAATATCAATGGAAAATGTAATAACAATAAATACATAAAAAAATTAAATACATAAATGAGGAAATATACTTTTCACATAAAATTAAATAGATTCTCAATACAAAAAATTTATCAATGTATCAGAAATAGAGATGAGTCCCCTTACCTAAAGGTTGAATTTCCTCCTAAGTTCATTTATAATCGAGAATAAAAATTTAATATTTATTAAAATTATATAAAAAATATACCTATAAAAAATTTCATAAATAATAAATTAAAAATATCTCATAACCCAATAGTTAAAAATATTTTACTATTATCATTTTTTTAGTGTTAACTGCTTCGTTTTTTAGAAAAATTTTGGTTTGGAAGTTTCAATCAGGGTTTATTGATTATAGTTCCGTAATCAGTAGAATGTTTTGATATATCTATCATATATATTCATTGTACATCTAAATTATTCAATAAATTATCGATGAAAAAATTATTTACATTGTTTTTATATATGACAGCTTTTATGTGCTGATGAACGTTGTTTTTAAATTTTAACAGATGAAAAAACTGTATAGTAAATAATAATTATATTTTACATAATCATTTTTATATCATGTATCTATTATTAATTAATTAATTAAATCCTTATTACCATCCAAGTAAACAAAAAATTTATAATGGATAACTTTTCTTCATGGAGGGGGTGGTCCACATGTATGCATGATTGTCGTTATCATATTCCAATGGATTGGAATTTAAGATGTTAGATATGAAATTATAAAAATAAAAAAATAATTATTTCATAAATATCATATAAGAATATATATATATATTCATTTTTCATCTTTATAAGAATCCATGTAAGGTGGAGATGGAAATTGTATCACACTTCTACGTGACGAAGGTAAGTCTTCCTTTTGCATGAGCGATATTTTCACTTTTCATAGGATGGAAAAGAGATGTAAAATAATTTTTAAATAATCATAATAAAATTTTAGTAAATTTATGATACTATAATTTTTATCTTTTGATGTGTAAAACTAATTTTTAGTAATTATAAGAAGAAGTAAATTTAAAATAGTTGGTAAAGATGATTAACTCATCTCCGATATAATTCCATTATATCCCTTCTTAAGAACCCTTGGATTGGAATTTCAATTACATAAGAACCCATATTTAATGGATAAATACTTTTACATGATCATTGGAATGTTTTTGGTTGAGATAGTGTTCTCACAAAATTTTAGTGAAATAGGAGAAGGGTGTCCTTTATAAGTGAGAGGAGGGGAACTATTCTAATTACATAAAATATTAAATTATTATAAATTTATTTACAATGAAAATGGATCAAAAAATATACAATTAAAATATAATATGACTATGAGAAAAAAATACTCTAATCCAATATAATTTTTAATTTTTTTGGTTATTTTATTTTCCTTATATTATAGTCTACAACCCCATAAACCGTTTTGAAAATCACAACAATAAAAATGATTTTTACTCTTTAAGGGTCAAGAAAGTTAGTAAAAAAGAACTAGGGACCATAAAATGGAAGATAAATGATATTTTAAATAATATCCCATTATGTAATCCAAAATTGTATTTTATTAATATGATTAGAAATCATTTTATACCATATTTTTTGGTTTTATTTCTTGGTTAATATGTTTTTTCTTTAACTATTGTACTAACTTTTTCATTATTAAAAGTTCATAATTTTAATTATAAGGTGAAAATTGGATTATAAATGGATAATATTTAAAATTTTGATGAATTTATAATCCTAATTGTCTTATTTAATGAATTTTTATATCATTAAATAAATAGATAAAATATTATTTTTCATAATATATCATTAATCTAATTTCAACAATATTCATTTAATTTGGCATTAAAGTAATCATGATAATAATGGAATTAGAATTTAAAATTTTTAAAACATACAAGTATTTAATTATTAAACATTATGTTTTTGAGACACAATAAATCATACAAAAAATATAGCATAGTATGTTTTTAAAATAATTCACGTAATTATTCTACTGCTTGTACAAGCACTATGTCAACGTCGCTTAAGCAAGGAAGGTAATTGTTTCCATACCAAATATTTTAATTAAATTGTATTAATAAAAAGTTAATTAATATTTAAAATAACGATTTATAACTAAAAATACTTTATTTATTACATGGTTAAAAAAGATTATAGAAATTAAAATAAAGTGTTATTTTTTTAATTTATCTTTTACTTATATAATATAATAGATAAAATAAAATATAACTGAGGGGAAAGTAATTTTATTTAATTTAAAAACATTATTTTTGAAATAAAATAATTATATAAAATAACTTCATGGTTTTTAGTGAATATTTATCCTTATCACATTATTTTTTTAACCTTAATTACAAGATTTACCCTTTTATGAGGTGATAAATTTTAAAACATTTATTATACCTAAAGTATTGAAAGAAAAATGAAATATTTAAAAAATGAGAAAATAATTATTTAAAATATTTTATAATTTTTCTAAAATGAAAATCATTTTTTTATTGGAATTAATTTAAAAATTATCCCATAAAATGTGATGAAAAATGAGTTTCTAGAAAATGTGTTTTTAAGCCTAAAAATTTACTTATATCAAAATCATGTAAAATCATGTTCGTAATGTAATTCATTAAATTATTTTCAAATAATATGAATATTATCTCACATTATATCTAAAAAACCTTAAATTGTAAATTAAATTATTTAAATAAAAGTGATGGTTTTTGAAAATCAGTATTTTTCACTATTCACTAATAAAACAATCATTTCAGAAAAATCCAAAAAATTCATAGTAAGTTAATTTTTTTATTATATTTTTGAAAAATATTTTAATTTTATGAAATAAAATTTGAAAAAATTGTTAAAATTAATTATATTATTCCCTCAAAAAATGATATAAAATCATATTTAAAGAAAATGGATTTTTGTAATGTAAAATGACATTACTAAAAATTATGTGTGTATTTACTAAGAATTAATCAATAATTATTTTTAGTATGAACATTTTACATATTTTTTATACTTTGGTAAATCATATTCACAACTTCCAATTCAATTTATATGTTATCAAATTACAATAATAATACTTTTATAATATTTATTAATTCACTTAAACCTTGTATTTGTGAGTTAAGAAAGATATAAAAAACATAAAAGATTTTAAGGATAAAAATATCATAAAATCACTACATATTATAGTGTTTAAATTTGATAACCATTATATATTCAGAATGTAGTCATCAATCTTAAAAGTGAACCTTATTAAATAAATTGTTTACGTTACTGATTAGTACATACTTATTTTACATTCATACCAATTAAAGGTGAGAAACGGGATAAAGATCCATTAATTAAATAATTAAAATCATAAATAAGGGTAATTTTTTCAATATGGTACCATTAAAAAGTCAATCTCTCTTAGTGTTGGAAAACCCCAACTGGTCCTAACAAAGACTTCATACAACTTGATAGAATACTCCATAATGATTGAGGTATAATTAAATTGAGAAGATAGATTATTGGATGAGGTCATGGATGTTATTATTTTAAAACTATAATAATTTTATATGAATTAAATATTTTTAAAAATTACCCTAAGTATTTTAAATGCTTCAATTGATCTTTTCATGATGTAATATACTTCAGGGAAATCAAAATTGATGAAAAAATAGTGCAGTGCTTGGTAATTAAAGTCACTAAAACTATCCAAGCATATATATGTGATTTATTACTCAATAATAAAACTTTATTGCATAATAATTATATTGAAGTAATTGTTATTGAAATTTATAATGGTTCAATAATATAGGAACAAATTTCGGGTGATTCCTAAGATGTTGCATACAAACAATTTACACCACACATTGTACTATACATAGAAGTTTATGATCGTGTAGTGAGACTTATAATGAACTGATATAATAAATCTCATTTTTGATATTGGAAAAGTGATATATATGTGGTGAAAAGAAAACTTTTTAATGTATGGGATCAACACACTATAGTATATCTATCTAATAAAAACTATAGGATATGAGAATTAGATGATTCCTGATACGTCATCTCATATGGAAATAAAGAGAGGAATAATATCCAATGGATAATAAAAACGTCACATCCAAAATAATTATATGTTGCAATATTACATGTTAAAGTGATAATATGGTTATATTCAAACCATTTATGAAAAATTATTGCTTGTTCCATTATTATTGGGGTATTTAGGATTATTGGTAATAGATTTTGTTCATTACAACAAAATCATAATACTTTGTTTCATGTTGGTAGTCCCCAAAGGGGAAAAGTTTAGAGTTTTTAATTTATCGTACCAAAAACATATAATTTATGTCCAATTTTTTTTAGATTTATAAATACCATATGTTTAAAATGTTTTGTTAAGACCACACTATTTAAAAAGTGGAATTTATGTTTGATATCATACAAGTCACACAAAATTGAGTATAAACAATCCATGAAATAATATTATTTTAAATCTGACTATTATATGCAAGCCATTAAATTTATGGGTATTAACATTATTAACTAATTTATAAAATATTAATATAAATTTATAATTCAATGTATTGATAAATTCATTGTAAATAATTACTCAATATATTGTAATGTCATTATATTCACAAAAAAACATTATTTCTTTAAAAATGATTATTATTATTTTTTATGAGAAAATTTTATGTTTAATTTATTAATAGTTTTGAGTATTTATTTGAAAAAATTAATTTCAATTTTTTATATAGGATATAAATATTTAAATTTTTTAAACATTTTTTATTTTTAAAAAAATATTAATTTCTCAATAAGTAGTTAAAAAATAGATTATTTTAAAACAGTAATTTATTTTACATAAATGAAATATTTCAAAAATCCATTTATCCATTGAATTTGATTTAATGTAATATAAGTAATATCTATTTACATTTAACACAATTAATTACTTTTTAATCATTTTTGTATTAGATTTTAGTATTTGAATATTTTTAGGATTAAAAATATTTTCCTGAAAGCCTTTTTAAGGTGAATAATGATTAACCAATTTAATTAAGGAAATTAGACCCTAAAAAACTTATTTAAATTAATTTATATATTTTATATATGTAAATATTAATTAACATTAATTTAATAATGATTCATAGTTTTGGATTTAATAATAGACCATCTTTATGCATGAAAAACACACTTCTTCTAAAACTACTTTATCCTTGGGTCTCTGGGTTACATTTTAAATAAAATTACTCCACATTTTTTAATTTAAATTTTCAATATGGATTCCATATTTTAAATAATAATAATTTATATTATACAATATGGTACAATTAATTTTTTTCATATTGAATAGTAAAAAATAGTAAAAATATTTTACCATAGTTAATGTTACAACAAGTTCACTGAGGGGTTATACTAATATTATAAGGGTTAAAATAGAGTAAAAAATGTCGAGTAGAAACTGGATATCCATATATCAACCATTATTATCATATTATTTAATTTTATGTTATTTTGGGACACATTTCCCTAAAAGTAAGCAATATAAGAATTTAATTAAAGAAAAAGACAAAGTGTACCCCTATTGCTTTTAAATTTCCAATATGTGATCGCATAGGGTAAAAAAATGTGTTAATGAATATTGATATTAAATTTAAAAAATTTACAATAATTTAATTCGGGTGATTTATATTTAATATATAGTAATTATATAATTACATTAAAAGTTTAATCAATCCCAACATAGTAAATATTTAATTAGTATAAAAATTAAATAAATGATCGTAAAAATATTAAATGATATATAAATTGAATGAATCACTAAATTCCAAAAAAAATAGTTTTATATATCATTTTATAAAGGTTTTGAAATAATTTTTTTTAATTCCAACTTTGTATTTATGCTTTCTTAAAGACAAGTTAAATAGTGTGAAAATTCACATTAATGTTATTTTGTAATAAATTATATTTTATTAATTCATATAAAATTCCTAAAAATAAAATCATCCTAATATAAATTCGAATATATTTAAAAATATCCATAATAATAAATTCATGAACTGATGAACCTATTATAATGATCATATTGTCCCATAAATTTTAAAAACAATGCCACAATGGTGAATGGTAAAACAGAGTTTTCTCTGATTCATAGAGTTATGTTAAAACTAATTCTTCATGTAGTTAAGTGTTTATTTAATAAATTTGACTTAATATTTAGAATTTATTGGTTGAATATATCTAGTAAGGATCATTTTATATAATTACTTAAATTATATATTTCCTAGATATGAATTCAAGTTACTTAGTAAAATATGAGATGGTAAATATAAATAAACATGGAAATTAAGAAACGACATGTTTAAAACATGTGTTTTTTGGTAGTGGTGTGGCTTGAAAATATCATCCAGAAACTCCATTAATTCCCAATTTAGGATATAAATGGGGTAAGGGTGGATTCACAATATGGAATAGTTTTTGGTATTTAAAAAAACAGACACTTCCTCTATTATAAAAGGTCACCTAATCCTATCACACCTTCACACGTCCTAAGTTATTTTATCAACAAAACCCTTAAAAATTCTTCCACAACCTGCTTAGCCATATTCAACATATTCTTCTCATCAAAAAAGTCCATCCCCAGATTCCTTAATAAGATATCCAATGGGGGATCTTCTTAGAGAAGTAGTTAAAGGTTGGTAAAGGAATGTATGGACTTATTGTATGGGAATTAATCTCAATTTTTTGTAATAGAGTCATATTTCAATGTTATAAACCTAATTAGTTTTATATGGTGTATATTATTTTTTACATTTCATATCATGAATCCTTCATACATCATTTTATTCTATGTTTCAATTTAAATTATTTCATCTAATGGGGTTTGAATTAAAATTTTATAAGTGGTAACGAATTATATAAATCAATTTCATTTCATTGAGTTATATTACTTTTTAATTGTCTTTTATATTATTAAATTATGTGTGTAATATATTTTTATTCATTGATTAATTCTCACTTCAACTTTATGATCATTGTATGGGTTTCCCATCTAAAATATTCTTCATTGGGACATTTGTTAAGTTATACACTTATATTATTTTATGCGGTGTATATATAACAACTTTGTTATTTAATATTATGAATATATTTATTTTAGTGATATATAATTTTTCATATAATGTTATTCTTTTATGGTGATTATGATTCAGTAGTTACCAAATGTGGAAAGGCTTTATTTTAAAAAATCCCTTAATTCGGCATTGTTTATGATATATGTTCCTTTTGATGAAATCATATGATCTTATATTCTTGAACCACATATCTATCTTCCCTAGTGATTAGGAATATTTTTTGTGTGTTAATTTTTAATTTACCCACTTATTTGTATAATGAGACATGAAGAAATTCATTTTTAAGTGATATTGATCTTGTGTGATGAACCAGACCCGGATACCCTCTCAAACTGGTACCTGACCCAAACCATCACTTACCCAATGGGACTACATAATCAATATGGGTTTGATATTATAATAGGAGGATAAAAAACCATAGGTAATGATTTCTCCCAACCTGATGAAAAAAAGATTACATATATATACATATAATATGGTAAGAAATAAATGATGTGTAAATAAGAAATATATACCATATAAAATAATAAATAGAAGATGTGATTTAACTTAAAAGTTGTTAAACAACTTCCATGGTATAATTCCAAGAAATAACGAAATTTAAAAATTAAATATCTATTATATGTGATATCATGGTCAAACATCCACCATATCACCACCATCTACCCAGACACAGTAGATCCAAACGTCACCACCTCACTCTGACGCCTTTCCTTTCCATATTCCAAAAATACATAATAAGGTCTATACACCACTAAGAGATGAAAAGGGTGTATGAGAAACAATATTAGTAATATCCCACCCCAGTGTTAAATATCATGTATTTGTACAAAAATATGAACAATTATTAAATTTAAGGAAAATAATGAAATGTTGATTTGTAAAAAAAATATATAAAAAATCAATGTACATATTTTCCTCTATTCCCAAATTCCCGAATAATATTGGTAAAATAGTTTTAGATCATTTTATATATATATAAATTTATTCAAATAAAATAATGTGACACATATAATATAAAATCTTAACTAGTACAAACCAAAGAAAAAATAACATCACACTAATTTTTAAATTAGGTCGTGTTAGCTAGAACACTCATACCAAATTATAAACAATTGTAAACATCATGTATGTTGATAAATTAAAAAAATATATAGATGTTAAAAACATCCTAACAACTAAACCTCCCAATAGGTCTGAAAATTCCATAGAACAATGGACTTATAGAGCATAGGAACACCCCTAGAAAAAACACCCTAACAGTATCAATTGACGAGGACTATTACTACACATTCTACCTCATTACGTAAGGCTTACCATGTGCTACATTTTCTGAAAAATTTAATAAAATCATTCATTATAAACTATTTCATTAATCCATTTTACAATTATTTGAATATATATTTTCTTTTACAAAAAATGGGTAAAATTGTTTATCAAATACCAATTTACAAAATGATAATTAAATCATATTAATTCATTTATATAAAAATTTATAAAACTTCATAAATATAGTTCAATAAAGTAGGATATAAATTTAATATAATACCTCAACCTTAGGTTGAACATGCCCGTAATGGGATCCAACAACATTAAATAATGAAAAACCAACAATGGAAGACCTATAATTAGTCATTTCATCTAAAAATTAATTTAAAAATAAAATTAGTTGGTAGATAAGATACACAAAATTTACCTCATAAAGCCTACATTCCACACAAAAAAATATACAAATATTATGTTATAGAGGGATATCACATAATTGATCTTGAAATTATCAACAAAATCAACACCATAAGACCAACATATCTTAAAATTTAACATAATGACACTGTTGTGACAAATGAAAATGATGAAGCTGAAAGAAAAAATTCTATAAGTGTTGCAATAAAAAAAATGAATATCATTCGGTGAATGAAATGATATAAAAGAATAATATATCCCCAAAATTGATTGGGATAGACCTTAAGTCACAATAGTGGAGGCTTTATTTGAGTAAAAATAAAATCAAGCATGCACTGAATGAAAACAAACTAGGAAAAATTTGTATAATGTGAATAAAAATTTCATTATATGAAATCCATTATGGAAATATACACCAAAAAGTAATTCCCTCAAATAAAAAATGATTGAACTTTAAAATATGTTCACTAATATAATAATGTGTAAAAATTTTAGCCAATGAACCAACTCAAACCATTAGGCTAAAAACATATCCATGTTGTGTAGTTATTTCATGATGTGAAACCATATAGTTGAAAAATTCTATAGAAAAACATAAAAATATCCCCCAGTCAGTAAATACCCCAATGGAAATCCTTCAAATCATTTTAAAATTCATAAAAAAACAATTAATTCAAAAAAACATATATCCCCATACATTAGGTTATTTTCCCTAGTAAAGGCTCCCAATCCTTTGAATCCCCAACAAGCTCCCAAATAAAGAGGGAAATTAAAACAGAGAGGATAAATAACTGAATATGAGTAAAAGGATATTACAAAATCCATAACACAGGACATTACTTCCTCATGAAGTCATGTGGAAGAATTGTTTCTGGAAATAGGTGCCACATCTCCCTCATAAATGACACATGCTACCATGCCATGTGAGAATCTTGTGTATCTCTTCATAATACTCTCACTAATGTAATCTACTCCCATGAAATACATTTTCCAATGATCCAATTATCTATACTGATTTCTGTAAACAATGATATGTTTAAAGATGTAGAATTATATACATAATCCTCATAAATATATCCTCATTGAGAATCAGTCATATAATAGGTATCACTCACCAATACCTAATAAAGTGTTGAACAACATGGGTGACTACTAAAATATTTTAATGGAACTATTATGATGGATGAATTATAAATTTTATTATATGTAAAACCCATAAAGCACAACGGATATCCCATGAACTATCAAAACCCAAGATAAGAGTATGGAAAATATCCCAAAGGATCTAAATAGCATGTTCTGTTTGGACTTCTGTTTCGTGATGGTATGTTGTTCTGAACCATAATTATGCCCCTATCTGCTCCTAGATACTCTTCTTGAACTGTGAGGTACACATAATATTCCTATCTAAAACAATTATTGTAGTAACCCCATATATCTTCAAAATCTATTACACTTACAGCATTCTTATATCATTAAATTTATTTTTGTTCATGATTGGAATGAAGAGAGAAAACTTTTTAAACCATTAAATCACTTAAAAGATCGAAATCATCCCTTGAGAAGTAAATGGTAATCTAAAAAAAATAAAATGGAAAACTTATACCATTTACAAACCAACATTTTATGAGGTTATAGAAAATTAGTGTGTTTCATTTACACTACCATTATCTGTGGGTAGGTTTAAGAGTAGGCACATATTCTACATTTTCAAAATTCACACTTGCAAAACTAAGTAACCATCTCATTTAATAATACATATTTTTAGTTCCAATGGAACTGTTCCATGAAGAGATATTACATTCCATAAAAATGCATCTCCTCACAAATATTGGAATAAAAAACTCATCCCTAAAACATAAAATACCATCTGAAGGGAGGGGAAAATAGAAATGGCCTCCCCACTATATAGGGTATCTCTAATTTCTCTTAATTAATCATTCCAATGCTCTTTTATAGAATATAATTTGTTGTAGATGATGATAACTAAACAAAGGTCATAACAACACCTAAAACAGCATCCTGAGTATCCAAGTATCATTGAATTAAGAGAACCATAAGGTTCCACTTCTCCTTTGAATCTAAAATATCATGAACTTGTAATTTCATACTAAGTGCTTCAGTAATGGCATTCCACTTCATTGTGGTAGGTGATGTTGAATTCAAAAAACTTTAGGTATTCAACCCACATCCCCTATATGATAGTATAGTCTTGAAGGGAATAGATGTACCTCAGACTCTTATTTGTAGACATGACTTTGAAGAACTTCCAAAACAATAGTGCCAAAAATATTTATGTGCATGCTTAAATATAGAGATCTAGAAATCATGAGTGGTGTAATTCCTATGATGTGGTCAAATATGGAGAGATATAAAATCCACCACATGATCTTCTTGTATAAGAACACAACACAAACCGGCATTAGAAGTATATGAGAGAAATGCATTCCCATTATTGGGCACACGTAAGATCATAATTGGAGTTGATGTTATAAGCGTTTCGACTAATAAAAATAATATAGACACTTTTCAACCCATATTAATTTCAACCCTTTCATATTAAGATTATTAAATAGTAATTAAAATATTGAGATATTGATGAATAACTATTGTTAGTATCATGCCTGACCCTGGAATATATGAATCTAAATGATTTTCTGTGTCTCACTCCTGAAAAGACAGCCTTTTCCTTTTCAATATCAACTAATAATACAGAATTACATGTCAAATGTCCTAATAACATTGATTCATGGATCCAAAAATTATATTATAAAAAATCTATTCAAATGGTTACTTCTTGGGATCTCTAGAAAAAATTCAAAATAAGCTCCTTCTCATGATCATATCTCTAATAACTTAAAATATCTTCCATGATCATTACCATAAAAGTGTGTAGATAATCATGGAATATCCAATTCATCAATGAAATTAAATCTAAAAGATTATTATTCAGACCCAACAGCATCACAAGATATTCATAATGGTCATACATTCTACAGAAATCCATATTTAATAAATCAAACTCTTAAACTCTTAGATGATGATAACCGGACTAAATATTGATAATCAAAACCTTATTTCCCCCTTCAAATGGTCAAATAAATCATCCAAATAGGGAAAAGGATAAATATTATTAATAATTACTTGGTACAACACTTGATATTTTACACACAATCTGAGTTATTTTTCTTCCTTCTTGGAAAATAGCACATTGGCATCTTAAGTAGAAACACTTTGGTGTGCAAAAATTTTTTCTAAAAGATCATCCAACTAAATATTGAGCTATATTATTTCCACTGGTTCTATATGATTAGATTTTATCAAAAAAAAATTATTTACCTGAATCTAAATCAATAGTTAACTTTACTCCCACCCTGGAAAAAGTCCATATAAATTATATGGGAAAACATCTCAAAAAATACCAAAAAAATAGTATGAAGGAAAAAATGGAATAAATTTCATTAGGCTCAACAACAACATAATAAAAAATATTGAAATCTGGGTGAGATGGTCTTGTATGTCCTAAACACAAATCCCACTCTCCCTAAAACACCATATAACTCTCATTGGCACCAAGAAATAGGACATGTCAGTGATAGTAATCATCATTACCTTGATGAGTGATTATATAGTCCATCCTGATGATGAAGTCAAATAGATCCATATCAAGAATGGGGAAGTCCTCAAATAACTCTAAATCAGGTATTTATAGTGAATAATAAGGTCAGAAAAACCACATCACTTTCCACTTTTTAGAAGATTCTCTAACTACATAAGAAAGGATATGAGTTCTATTGGAATTTTAAGAATATCCTCAAAAAATGTAGATATAAATGTGTGGGAGAAACCCATACCAATCAAAAAAGTCAAAATTTAAGATTCAATAAGGATAGTACCTATCACTATAATTGGAACCTCATATACCTTTTATAGAAATACATCCATTACATGATAGTGATTCACTGAAAAGGCCTTTGGTTAGACCCATCTATTCTTTAAATCATTTGATTATGATCCATTAGTATTTGTATCCATCCATACAAGACTATAATGTGGTATAGAACTTTCCTAAATGAAAAACAATAGATGACCATAACATCCAAAACTATTACACATTTTCGGAGGTGTCGAACAAGAACTCTTGGTGTGGATTACCATGCTACAATTATTGGAATTCATGGGAACATTATAGCATTTACTTGAGGTGGTAGAGGAGTCCCATAGATAAGTACCAAAACCACCACTCCTATGATTATCATGTGACTTCATTTTCCTCCATCTCATGCCACTGAAGATTCCACTATGCGGAAGAGAAGTTATGAATAACCATCCTTCCTTGCCATATCCATATCATCCATCATTTCCCTATATAATATCTATGCATAGGTCAAAACATTCACCATAAATACATGTGATCTTATATCATACCACATACCTTAAAAATATTTTTGGGACATTAGGTATTCATTATATATAACCTCTTGAGCATAATGAAATAAATCCATGAATTAATTGGTGTATGTTGACACCAAATGTTCTGCACTCTTCAAGGTGAGTAACTCCATATACTTTTATATCATTTAGGACTCTAGAAAGAATTTCTAAAAGAATTAGGTCTTGAAACCCTTCTGGTAGTAGCACATGTGTGTATCATCCTACACCATGGAATCTTAGCATCACTTATTAGGACCCTAATGTCAGAACATCATGCATTTCACCATGATTTACCCATGTGTATTTTGGATGTTTAATATATATTCAATATTTTACATCCAGTAATCCACCTATTTAGGTTCATTCATACCAATAAACGATGACTGATTTGTCATTGTCAGCTCTCATGACCAATCTATCTTCCCTCAATATGTAAGATGTACCTCAAATACTATTTTTTGGTCCTAGGGTTCATTTTGGTTTATTTTATGAACATAATGCATCATATCCTCAATAAGATTAATTTCTAGTGGTAGATTCCCCTGAGGGGAATTCATTGAACCCTCCTACAGAACCTGTGGATTACATCATGGTGGAATACCACTATACACTAAAATGGGAGAAATAATATGAAACAAGATAATATCAGTTCAACCAAAAATACCATGAATAATAACTGATATTTTGATAAAAAAACTCAGAAAAGGAGACACACATCCCAACATCAGATTGTACAGTGAGTATCACCAGGATAAGATATATCTAAAAAAATAATGAAACCTAGATCTAAATTCAGGAAAATCCCATCCCAAGTCTAATAACTTCCCAAAACAAAGAAAACCCACCCTTGATACCATCCTCTAATGAACCCAACCAAGATACCCTCTTAAATAGTGACTGAACCCAAACATTCACATAACCAAAGGAAAATTTTTAACCCAATGGGCTGGAGACTATGACCCAAGATTTATTAACAAGAAGAAGGAACAGTTTTTTAAATCTAAAGAAGAAAATATAAAATATATATATATATACATGATGGGAAGAAATATTGGGAGAGTAAATATGAAAGACATATTATTTAAAAAATGAAAAAAAAAGTAATTCAACTTAAATGTTGCTAAATAATATGAAAGGTATATGTATAATAAAAAAGGTCAATTAAAATGAAACAACTAATCCATGTGTTTTTTTGGGAAAATCCCCACACCTCACCACCAGCTACCTATACATTTCTAAGAGAAACCTCACAACCTCACTATGGTGCCTTGAATTTCCCTATATTCAAAGACATTACATGGTCTATGCATTGATGAAGGGGTATATCAGTATTATCTAAACAGGTTTTGTAAGCTCTCTCCTAGGTGTTTGATATTAATATTGTGTACCAAAATTAAAAAAATGACTATCCTTATAGAAAATAAGGCATTATATTTAGTTAAAAAGTTTTTATATAAAAATAATGGTAAAATAGTTACCCATTTTCCACATTTAAAAATAATCTATGATAAATAATTTCAAATAATTTTACACAAGTCAACATTTCCAAGGAAAATCATGTATCACATATCATAAGAAATCCAAATCACTCCAAATCAAATCATTGGAAACATCACGCCAATAATCACAAAAGGTCATGAAATCTAGGACACTCATACCCAAAAATAGTCAATCACATGCATCAAGACACTAGATATATGAATAGAATATAAAGATCATAAGAACAACTCAATAATTGAACCTCCCAATAGATCTAAAAAGTCCATAGAATAATGGGACTGGGAAGAAGAGTAATACCCCATGAGTGAAACCCCTACTAGTATCAATGAATGAGTCCTTTTATTACATCATTCCACTAAGTTCCAAATTCTTCCCATGTTCTACGTTTTCCAAACCATTTTTTAAAAATAAAATTTATTTTATAAATCATGGGGCAACAAAAATTTTCTAAAAAACCAATTTTCACACATAAAATTCAATAATACCAATTCATTTAAAAATAATTTACCAAACTAGTTAAAATGGTTCATCCAAAATAAGATATATATAGAACCACCTACCTCAAAAACCTTTCTCACACACTCACAACTAGATCCACTAAAATGGAAGAAAGTGAGGATAACAACACATGATTTATAATCAATCCTTGCATCACCTATTCAATTCGAAAACAGGGTAGTTATAAAAAGCTGATATGAAAACACATACCTTAAGAAACTCACACACTACACCACAATCGACACAAAAGAAATCATCTATAGAAACATCACAAAAAGGATCTTGAAAAGATCAATAAAATGCACACCACAAGAATAATGGATCTGAAAACATAGAGAAATGATGCCATTATTACCAATTAAAATGAATAAGGAGAAACATAACATAACCAGATATATTTTGTTCAACCAAAATGAAGATCAATTATTAAAATAAATGATACACAAGGATAAGAGATAATTAAAATCACCTAGGAGACCTCTTATGTCTTTATAGATAAGGCTACGACTTAATGAAAGTAAAACCATAAGTTCAACACAAAAAACCTATAGGAAAAAAATTACTGGACAAGAATCCTAGGTTCAATAAGTGATATATATGAATTCCATATATGTAATGAACCATAATTATATCAACAAAACATCCATTTTTATAATTATTTCATAAAGAATAAATCTCATAAATCACTTATAGATCACAATACAAACTTTATAAATGAATAATTAATGAAATAAGAGGTATTTATAAAATATACGGGACATATATCAATAAAATAGTAACCTTCTTATAGAAATAGTAATATGACCATTGATAATAATAAATAGACCAAATGAATAGTAACCTCACCCATGAATGAAGAAATGAAATTTGGGAATCTTATAAATGAAATTATAATATAGTTATATCATAGTATATGTAAATGAATATTTTTAAAATTATTAGTTAGGTCTTATTATTTTTGTAATTCAAAAAATTGTAATTAAAATTTTAAAATTAATAAAATTATTTAAATGATTTTTAATAAAATTTATTCAAAAATTAATATTTTTTTATTTTTATTTTAGGATAATTTGACGAGACATTTGTTAATTTTATCATTGTTTTATAAAATCACTTAAAATTTTAAAATGAGTATTTTTCTGGTTAAAGATGATTATATTTGAAAATAATATTTCTCATATTTATAAAATTATTTTCATAACATATATTTCATTTTTAAATTCTACATGTTGAAAAATGGTTAGGTTAATTTTTTGGGATTTTTATAAAATACATGATGTTTTGTTGAATAGTAAAATATGACAATTTAGAATATAAATACACTACAATTTCAGTAAACTATTCAATTATTCATCAATGATGCAAGAACAATAATAAAAACAAACCTGAATTATTGAAATATATTTGGTGATAATTCTCAAACTATTCATAGTCTTGGGCCAAAATAATAATCATTTGAATAAAATATTAAAAAAACACTCCTCTCCTCTACTATAAATACCTCCCATCACTACCACTTCTCCTCACACCTTCCAAGATTTGATCCTTATCAAGTTTATACCCAGTCATCATAAAAATCACCTCACTCATGTATAATATCATTTATTCTCAAGAAAGTTAAACATAAATCCCATTAAGGTGGTTCTCATGGAGGATAATTCATGATGTAAAAATTCCCTTTATTATATTTTATTTTAATTTCAATTTATTTTATTTTCTTACCCTTTTCTAAAAACCCTTAGAAAAAGTTACATGATAACTCTCATATCATTTATATAATGAAAATATATCTTTTTAATGTATGATCCATCATTAAACTCCTCTCTCTCTCTTTTATTCTAAAAATGATAACATTGCACATTATGTGTCAATTTGCTAACATCATGGATAATGTACTTTCATTTTACATTAAAAACATCAAAGGATGGTAATAAAACCAGTTTTATGGTTAATAAAAATTATACAATATTTATTAAATTCTATGTAATATTCAAGAACCATTATATAAACATTACTTAAATTTATAAAACATATCTTTTTTGTGGTAATCAAAAAACTGTCACAATAATATAAATGATTGTCACAAACGTCTTATCTAATGATTCATTATCACCACAAATAAATAAATGACTTATATAGCCATTTAATTATCCATGTGTTCATTAATAATATACAAAATTAATTTTGGATATCTATTCCCATATTATATGAACATTCATACTAATATACAAGTAAATCGATCCTAAAAACCAAATAAATAAACACTCCCAAACAATAAAATTATATCTTATAACTCACCCAAAAGAACATAAATAAACCTAATAAAATTATAATAAATAAAAAACATGTATAATATGTTCTAAATTTATTAATTAATGGATTTAATTTTGTTATTCATAACATTATGTTAAAGTGAAGAACACTTTTTTACATAAGGTAAGGTGTTTGTCCTGAACCTCCTTTTTCCATTCGGGTTATGCTTTATATCTCATTACCCTAATTTACTAATTAATTATTTTTATATAATTCTTATAAATTATGTTTATATGTTCCAATATCATATATCTAGATCATTTAATCTATATTTTATTGGTAAATAAAAGTTTTACATAGTTCCCTTGTCAATTCTTTCTGATAAACAAACCCGATTAAAGGCAAATTCTTGATTTCATACCCATTTTCAAGTACCATCCATAATATATTTTGGAACACAATTATTTTTCTAAAATCAATAATTTTGTTATGAATAAAATTATATTTTAATTTGTTATTTTGTGCTTAAAATTAAAACAAATAAAAAGGATTTTTCCAAAAGAACTCTTCCTTGCAATGTAAAACAGGGTATTTCACTCAAAAATTACTCAATGATATTTTGAGAGTATTTTAACATATTTCAACACCCTTTATTGAGTATTATGTTTAATTATTAATAATATATTATGAGTATCATCTACCATATTTTATTAAATGTTTCATGATATGTTTGATTATGGATGCATTATCTTGATTCCATTCACAACACTACTCAGAATCGTTATTTATTATGTATATAGATTGTGGAAAGATACATTTATTCCATATATATACTTTGTTTATGTTTTAACCCATTAATATAAGGAATTATTTGGACTCATTATGTGATTTTTGGAGCCCCCATATCACTTTGATGCACTGGTAGGTTTCATGGGACCAAAAATGGATTTTGGTCGACCCATTAACCAATTATTTTCAGGTGGGTTAGATGATGCCTTGTTGATTTGTTTATGATGTTCAGCATTTTAATTCCCTCATTAAGATTAGTAATTTATTATCCATGTAAATATTTTACTAGTATAATATCCATGGTAATGATTTATTATAATGTGGTTATTTTAATGGAATTATTTATTTAGCATTTATTCATTCAATATTATTCTCAAGTTTAGGTTCTAATGGCATGAGTTATTAGTCATTAACCTTGAATTATTTTTATATTAGATTATACTATTTTACTTACCCATACTCAGCCTCTTATGTTACCCCTTTTTATGTTTTTTTCCCTCATGAAGAAAATATGTGTATTATGAATGACTTGTAGTGATAATTTAGGAGTTATTGATGTTACCAACGAATTTGCGATGTAGTTTTTCCTTTAATGTTTTAATGTAAAAATTATGTTTGTGTCTAGTTTTCCAAATCTACTAACCTTTTTGTTCCATCAGGATATAAATTCTATGTTTATTATACAAATGTAATAAAGTAAGGCACTATCTCTAGGAAATTAGGGTCAGGGTCTTTATTGTTGGTATGAGGTAAAGTTTAGAAGAAAACATGGAAACTAGATTTAGGAAAATATTTATTAAGGAAAGCCCAAAAGATATAATTTATTTATAAACATAGAAATTAATCCTTGAATCATGGTATGGTGGATCTTATTTTTTTACTTCCTTGAATTACATTCATGTCTGGATACTACAAGTGGACGAGGTTACAGAAAAAATGTTCCAAGGGGTAACAACATTAACAATGGGTTTGGGGCCTAACTTGGGGAAACCTGGTACATAACTACGGGCCTTACTATGCAATTTTATTGTCACTCCCAAGGTATATTATTAATATAATTCATATTTTCATTAAAAACCATTAAAATTACTTGAAAGTGAAAAAATACCAAAGAAAGCATGATTGTGATCATCATATTATATATGCATAATATTTCAATTTATGTTAACTTTTTTGATAGTTTGAGATTATGTGTTATGATTCATAAAATAATTTAATGTATTCCATTATTTAGAAATGGTTTCTAGTAGAAAGAATGGAAATTATCAACATGCCTATCCAGTATAGGGATTTCCATCCTATATAAGATAATGATACTGGAACTAGTGCTACAACTGATGTTGAAAAACTTTTAAATATAATGGGATAGATGACTGAGGTAATGAACAATGACATTACCCATATGTATAATCATTATCTATAGCATGTAGGAAAAATGTTACACCACAATATTCATCAATAGCCTCCATCATTTAATGGTAATTCAAGACCATTTGTAGTAGATCATTGGACAATTTCTATAGAGAAGATATTTAGTTCTTTGAAAAGTAATGAAATTTAAAATTTTATCATAGTGGTTTATCTTCTCTTAAGAGATGCTGATAAATTGTGTTCATTGATTCAAAACAAAAATTGTGATTATAAATTAATAATATGAAATTGTATTATTTTAAGGAAATTCTTACAGAAATATATTTTCCTCGCGAACAATGAGTGGACATATAGAGGAAATTATTAATTCTAAAATATAAATAGGATTAAAACATTACATATTATGAAGAAAAAGGTACAAGTTTATCAATTCATTTCACAAACTATATAAATTATCCAAGGAGAAATATAGATATATTATTTTATGGATTAAAACCATTACTTTTAACGATACTTGTGTCTTAATATTTACCATCATCTGAATATATAGACTCGTGTTCTATCAAGAAAGATAGGAGGAATTCTCTAAGTATTAGTAATTTAGGGGAAATTAGGATCATAATATGGTGGATAAGGATGGAATGGATAATGTGAATAATAAAAAGGTATTTTTTCAACATGATATAGAAGTATAAATTAAAATCCCAGTGCAAGATTAAAAGGAAAGGAGTCAATTGTATGTGTAAAAAAGGACAACTAGATTGTGATTCTAAGGGAAATAAAGAAGCTGAAAATATTCAATGATACAATTATAGGGAGATGGGAAACTATTAAAATTATTTTCCTAGGAGTTGAGGAAACTATCCAAATAAAAGTAAAATAGAGAAAGTCCAAGCTTATGCAATCATAGCTATGGATTTTGATGTTCCAAATGATATAGTGGTGGGTAGTTTAATAAAATCCTCAAACATATCCAATGCTTTATTTGATACTCAATCATTTCATTATTTTATATCTTATTAGTTTTAAAAGAAAATTAGACATTTCCCTTTTGATTTAATAAATGATTTGTGAGTTAAAACTCCTAAGGGAAGTATTATTGCAATGATGGTGTGTCGGACAGTCCCCTTCAAGAAAAATAAACTTGATTTAGTATCAACCCTTTTCCTTATACCTATGATTTTTTTTGATATAGTTCTTAGTATAGACTATAATTTAAAATATTATGTGAAAATATATTTTAAGATGAAGGATGTTAAAATATATGAGGAAGATATAGAGTTCCTTATCATTATAGTCAAAACATTGTCATTTATTTCTCATCTAGATCCACCTCCCAAAGCTCTTATAAATGATATTCATATAGAGGAAGATAAAAAATGATATATGGATATTAAAATTAAAGATTTACCTTTTATTTAAGAATAAATATATGTATTTCAATATGATTTACTTGGAAATCCTTCAAAGAGGGAAATTGTGTTTTCTATTGATTTAATCCATGATGCATGGACAATATGAAAGAAACCTTAGAGAAAAAAAATGTGGGATTAGTGGATATGAATAAACAACTATATGATTTTATCAATAAGGTATTTATTAACCCAAATGTTTCTCCATGGGGATCTCCAATTCTATTTGTCAATAATAACGATGGATCCTCATGGCAGTGCATTAACTATAGAGAAACCAATGTCATTGAAATAAAAAATATACCATACCTCAATTGATAATGTATTTGATCAACATCATAGAGCCCAGTATTTTTTAAATATTTTCCTTTTATTTGGATATCATTAATTGTGTGTGAGGATGGAGGATATTCTAAACATATCATTTTGAAGTAGGTATGGACATTACAAGTTTACAGTAATTCCATTTTTAATGACTAAACAAAACTCTATTTTCATGGATGTAATTAACAAAGTGTTCCAGTAATATAATGATGATTTTTGTGGGTCATTTATTAATGATATCTTGATATATTCCAAAAGATATGAGGACTATAAGAACCACATGCATGTTGTTCTAGATACTCTTAGAAGAAAAGAGTTATAAGGGATATTTAAAAAGTGTGAATTATTGCTTCAAACAAATTATTTTCTTGGACCTGTTATCTATAAGGAAAGAATATTTGTTTATACTATGAATAAAAAGGAAATAGAGTAATTTCTTATACCAAAAAACATAACCAATTTACATTATTTTATTTTTTTTATCATGTTATTATCAGTGTTTCATTCAGAACATTAACTAATTAGCTAACTCGTTAATCAAGATTACTCGTAAAGGGGTTATGTTTATTTGGACAAAAAAAATTCAAATTATTTGAATAATTTATGAACATATTAGTGAATGCTCTTATCCTAACTCTACCATAAAAAAATGGGGGATTGTGATTTATAATGATGCATCAAGTAAACGACTTGGATTTCTCCCTATGTAGAATGATAGGGCCATTTCCTATGCATTAAGGAAGTTAAAAATAATTAAAAAAAATACAAAACACGTGATATTGAGTTTTAGGTTGTAATATTTACTCTAAAATATGGAGACACTATCACTATGAGGAAATATTTGGGATATATAAAGATCACAAGAGTTTGAAATATATCTTCTCAAATAAGAAACTCAACATAAGGAAGTGGTGATGGCTCTAGAAATCCAAGGATTATGATTTTTCAATACACTACCACCCATGTATTGATAATTAGGTTGCAGATGCATTGCGAATCAATGATCTTGGAGTTATGAACAAAATCAAGATTGAAAAGGATCTTATGTAAATGGATCTAAAACATTTGGTATATAATTTTTTATGGAAGGTGAAACATAATTAATTTTATAATTGGTTTCCCAACCATATTTTCTGGCATGGATTAAAATTTCTCAATATAATGATGAGAATATTCAATAGAAAATTAAATCTCTGAATGATGAGAAGTTGGGGGACTTCTTTTATGAGGATTGAATTCTAAAATTTGGGATGAGGTTTTATGTGCCCTGTATAATCAAGTTAAAAATGGATTTATTTGATGATTCCCATAGATCAAAGTTTTCTATACACCTTGGTAGAAAAAATATGTATATATTTTTATGGAACATTTCTGGTGGGTAATATAAATCATCAAATTGTTGATTACATATCAAGATGTTATATATATTAATAGGTAAAGGATGAATGGAAAAATCACAAAGGATTCATGAATCATTTGAATATTCCTACATGGAAAAGGGATGACATTACTATATATTTTATCATTGGATTACAATGTTAACCATAAAATAATGATGTAATATGGGCAATTGTTGATCGACCTACCGAATTTTCACATTTCATCACTAGAAGAGAAGATTTTTTTTCTTGACTATCTTATATAATTCTATATTAATGAAGTTTTAAGACATCATGGAGTAAATATTTCAATTTTTCCTTATTTTTTCTCACAATTTACATTGAAATAATGGAAAAGTGTTTAAAATGATTTGTATAATGAGCTTCATTTGAGTACGGATTATCACCATCATATTGTTGGGTAGTCTAAAAGAACCATTATAACATTAAAATACATGTTGAGATCATGATCACTTGAATTCCAAGGTATATAATATCATTATTTACCATTGGTATAGTTTTTCTTTAATAATAGGTTCCATTAAAGTATTAAGATGTCACCATATAAAGCATGGTATAGAAATATATTTCATACACCAACTTATTATGATGAGGTTGGTGAATGGAAGCTTGTAGGATCTATACATATAGAGGAAACAATGGAAAGGGTAAAAAAATTTCAAACACATATCTATGTAGACCAATATAAGAAAAAGAGATATAATAATTATCTGAAGAAGAATTTTTAATTTTTAGTGGGAGATTATGTTTCTGTGAAATTTTCTCCATGGAAGGGTTTTATAAGATTTAGAAATAATGGAAAACTATTCCCTAGGTACAATAGTACTTTTTAAATAATAGAGAGAGTTGGAGATGTTTTCTATCAATTGGAGATGCCTCCTAGCCTTTCTAATGTACATAATGTGTTCCAATTATATTTTTTAAGGAAGTAAATGCTAGACCTAATGTGTGTCCTCACTTCTAAAAGAATATATTTGGAACCTGATTTATCTTATGATAAAGAGCCTATTCAGATTCTAGACACTAATAAACATGTGTTGTTGAATTAGATGACTCGGCTGGTAAAGTTACTTTTGAAAAATTATATAATTGAATATGGAACTTGGGAATAAGAGAAAGTTATGATGAATAACTACACATAACTTATTACGAGGTTACATTCTGTAAATTTTGAGGATGAAATTCATATAGGAGGGGAGAATGTAACGACCCAAAATTATATCAATGAAATTTCTCATCTTATAATAATAATTATAGTATAAATCATATAAAATCCCTTATAGATAACAATAAAAACTTTAAAAATTATGAATTAATGAAATTGGAGGTATTTCTATAAGATAATGGACCTATTTCTATGATATAGTGACTTTCCCTTAGGAATTGTAATGTGACCCTTATGAATAGTAAAACAACCAAATAAATAGTAACCTCACACATGTAAGAACCATAATCTCGAACATACCTTCATTATTTTATCATATTTTATGATAATTCTAAATTATTCATTATCTAGGGTTAAAATAATAAATAAATGAATTAAATATTCAAAAAACACTCCTCTCCTCCACTATAAATATCACCCCTCATCACCTCTTCCCCTCACACCTCCCAATATTTGAGGCTTGTCAAACTTCATCCCAAAACTATTAGAAATAACATCACCCACATCCAGGACCCTTTTTTCCCAAAAAACACCCAAACCAACCCCCATAATGGGGTTCTCAAGGAGGACAATTCAATAGGTAAAAATCATCATTATTTTCTTTTATTTTCCTCTCAATTTGTTTTGTTTTCTTATCCTTCCATAACCACCCCAATACAAAATGGGATGATATCTTTAGTATCATTTATATTCTAGAATTATACTATGTTAAAGGAAGATCTATCATCATACTCCTTTCTCTCTCACTCTCTATATCTCTCTATTTTTTTCTATAAATGAAAACATCACATGTGATGAGTCAACTTACCGACATCATGGATGATGAAATTTCTTTTTACATTAATGACTTAAATACTAATCATAAAACCATTTTTATGGTTAATGTTATTTAATATGTGTATTACATCATATTTAATATTCTATAACCATTATATAAAAATGATGATAGTTAAAATAACAAAACTAGATTATGATGATCGAAAAACTGTCAAAATAATCTAAATAATTATCATAAACATAGTATATAATGGTTCATCCTCACCCCAAATAACTAAATGAAATATGTAACCATTTTATATTATGTAATTTCATTAATAACATATAATATAAATTTAGGATATATATTCCTATTTTACGTGAATATCCAAGCAAATATACAAGTAAATCTACCATGAAAACCAAGCAAATAAACACTCATGAATAATAATATTATATCTTATAACTCATAAAAAATACCATAAATGAAACAAATAAAATTATACTAAATAAAATAATTATAGAAAAGGATATTAAGTAATTAAGTGACGGATATAATTTTATTATTCCTGAGAGTAAAGTCATGTGGAGAACACTTTCAGACATAAGGGAAGGGTTTCTTCCTGAATATCTATTTTCCATTTGGGTTATGCTTTTTCTCTCTTTACACTAATTTAATTCTTCATTATTTTTTTATAATTATTATAAATTATATATATATATGTTAAAAACTCATATATCTAGAATATTTCATATTTATTTTGAGGGGAAATATATGTTTTACATGTATTCATTATCAATTATTTTTGATACACAAACCCAATTAAAGGGAACATCCTGATTTATTACAAATTTTCAAGTACCATCCATAATCTATTTCAAGACACCATTATTTTTCTAAAATTAATAATTTTTTAATAAAAAACAATAGTTTTTAATTAATGGTTTTATACAAAGAATTATAAATAATAAAAATGATTTTTCCAAAATAATTTTTTTTTCAAAGTAAAAAAAGGGTATTTCTCTCAAGAATTCTACAAAAAATTTATTAGATTATTTTTATCTATTTAAAAAAATTTTGTTTAATTGTATCCTTAATTGGGAATAATATCTTATTATTATCTTCTACCATATTTTATTAAGTTTTTCATGTTAAGTTTGACTATGTATGTGTTATCATTATACCATTCACCGTACTATATATATATATATATTATGTTCTTCAGAGTAAAATTATACTTAAAAACATAGTCACACACACCTCATACACATAGGATTTAAATCCATTCACCATAATACTCAGAGTGGTTATGGATTATGCTTATAAATTGGGAAAAGTTAATTACATTTAATAGGTATCTGTTGTTTATATTTTACCCAATTCATATTAGTAATTCATTCAACTAATTAGGTCTTGGGTGGGGCCTGAAATAGCCCCTTAATGAATTATTAAGTCTCATGAGAAAAACTAGAAATAGATTTTAATTGATTCCTTAAACATTTATTTTCATGTGTCTTGGATAATGCCTCAAAATTATGTTTATGATGTTCAATATATGCATTCCTTCATTATGATTAGGAATTGATTATCCATGTGAATATTCATCTTGTAGAATATCTATGGATAAGATTCATTATCTAATGATACTTTTTATGTAATTATTTTTTCATCTTTTATTCATTTCATATTATGATCATGTTTATGTCATGATGTAATTTTTTTAGTTATTCACCATGCGTTATTGTTTATAGTATATTCTATTGTATTAATTACATTTACTAAACATCAGATCTCACCCATTTTTTAAATTTTATCTTACCCCATGATGTGAAGATATATATTATAAATGAATAGAATATTAAATATCGGTGTTATGGATGTTACAAGTGATGTTTTTATTTTTTCCTTTCAAGTAGTAATGTAAAACTTATGTCTGTATCTAGTTTTCCCAAACTAATAAAATATTCAGTCCATTGTGATGTGAAATAATTGTTTATTATACCAATTTAATAATTTAAGGCACCAGATCTAGGAAACTGGGTTCAGGTTCATTATAATATACTCCACAAAATACATAAATTTATTTAAAAGCACTAATAAAACTTTTCATCGCATGAACTAGTCCAACAACGTGTAAACATTTCACACTCTGAACTAACTTTTGGTATATCTATGAAATTGATTTATGTCATGTGACCATTTTATGATGTGAAACCACCTAGGAGACAAATTCTACATAAACATGTGAAACAAATACCCATTATGAACCTAGAACCCAAAAGAAATCCTCTAAAACCTTTTCACATTTATACATGAAATCCATTAGTTCCAAAAACACATACATCCCCAATATTTAGGTCATGTTACCCAATAAAGGATCTTCATCCAAAGAATCCCCAAAATCATTCCAAAAAAAAGAAATGAAAATTAGATATATGCAATACCTAAATGTGGGGAACGAGGTGTATCATCTTGTATCTTATTTTAGATTATGAATATTTCCCTTCCATATCACATTTTTATAAAATGTTATAAAAAAGGTTCTTTTCTAAAAATAAATTATGATAGAAATCTGTTTCACGTAGACTTTGACCTTAATTTTAATGTTTTTAAAAAGGCTATTTCGTAACATTTTCCAAATAAGAAACTTTGAATCCCTTTAAAACCCATTAAAAACAATGTTAATTTTAAATATTTACAACATAAATGGATTTTCCCATTATCACGTACACATAATTTTTTAAATCATATATTTTATGATTCAATGTTTATTTTCAAAGAAAATGACTTATTACAATTTTTAAAGTGTTCCTTATTTTAAATACATGTATTCATAATGGAAGATATATTTTCCTCAAGAAATTTTCCAAGTGATATTTTTCAAAATCATTTTCCCTATGTGATTAAATCCATTTGTGCTACTCAATGTGAAAAGTTTATTTTATTTGTGAATGTTTTAATGATGTTTTAATAGTAATTTCTTTCATTAATTTCAACAACACTTGATATTACATACACCCCAATATTGATATGTTGTATCGATGTAATCATTATTCATTCTTTGGATGGATTGTGAGATCATCGTGAAACCAATTTCATTTCCATATATTTGTCAAGTATTGAGTTAAAATTTAATATTCTAATGATCAAGAAGTGAAGTATTCTGAATGTTTTATTCATGAATGATAGTTCAATAGTATTGATGATGAATGGGTGAGCCTAAAAAAACTTATGTGAATGATTTGACCCCATTATAGCTCATTGTTCAGCCCGATAAAGCTTATACGATGGTTGTACCCAGATAGATCTGGGTGAGCACAATGTAGATTGTATTATTAGTGTTCCCGGATTATACTAGGTATCCCAAAATTTCTAATAAAATTGTTTTTACTATACTTATTTCCATTACATTGGATAATGTACCTATAATTAGAGGAAATAAATAGGGAGTTACCAAAGGGTGTCTCCAATGGATTAAACTAGTTTCAATTTTTTTAAACATGTCTTTAAAATGGGCTATGAAGATATTTTTCTATGATAAAAAACATTTTCTATATGATTTCCATGGGTTATAAATGTTTCCTTTTATTTGGATTGACATCACATGCCTCATTATTGTTAATTATTATGACTCTTTTATTTTTTTAATGCATTATAACATGTTTCATGATTAATGATTTATATAAATTTATACTCATGAAATTGATTACATCAAAACACCCTTATGATCATATTTTTCTTAATGATTACATTCAGTTGTTGAGGCTTATGTTTACCCTTGATATAATTTGATATCAACCTTATTATTTTTTATATTCCTTAGGATATAAATAATGATGATTAAATGATTCGTGTCTTAAAAGATATCTAAAATTTTAATGTTTGTGGGATATGTGGAATACTTAATATAGAATATGAAAAGCTAGTGATAATTGAGAACATACTCCCATTAATTCATGGGTAATGATTATGTATGTGGTTTTAATAATCATATAAAACATTTAAAATAATATATCCAAGGGTATGTAGGTGATACAGTATTTACATATTATTTTTTATGTTTCTGATGGTAAAAATTGGGTAATATTAATCATTATCATCATCATCATTTTATTTTTTTGAAAATCAGGAAAAAAAACTAACAAGGGTATAACAAGAGAAAGTTTTAGATAATTTTGAATATGAGGTTGTTTTAATATGATGATTTATTTTGATTTATGAATACTATAAAGAGTTTATGATTTTAATGTTGAACATAAGTTTGAAGTCTTAGACACACATTTTTTTTTATTAATTGATGAGATCTTAAAGTGATTAATGACACTTTGGGAGATGTTTTATTTAGTTGAAATATATCTAAAGATGTAGTTTAAAGTGAGTTATTCCATTATATTTTATTGAAATGAGTTTTAAGGTATTGATAACCTATATAGTTTATAATATCTAATATATTAAGGTAATTAATGGAATATAATTAGTATCACATAGATTAATGTGGTTTGAAAACAGATTTGGTGAATGCGTGATAAATGTTATTTCAGAATAAGACCACAATGTTTTTGGGATTATAAGATGAAATTAATGACATTAACCTTAATGTAAAAATACTCTTGAATTTTTAGTTTATGGAGTTTATTTAGGATATAGTCTCATTTATATATGGAATGTTTTATTTTGAACATTCGATGTTGTTTTGGAATTTTGGATATTAATATATAATTTATCTTATGATTGTTTATTAATTTTGGAGAATAAGATAACTTTTTATAAAAAAATTTGTGTTTTTAATTTATTAATATTCTAGGCATATATTTTATCCATTTTAAGATAATGTGATCCTTAAAATTTTAATTTTACTGCTAAAGTCTAGAAAAACTCATCTTGAGTACTCAGTGTTTAGATAAAAAGATGATATTATGGTGGAGGTTAACTAAATGATGTAATTTAACATATCAAGTAAGTTTTTTTCCTTATATTATTGGTCTACATAGTAAATAATTACATAAATTTAGTAATAGGATCTTAAAAATGATATTTAATCCTATTACATTATTTCTCAATGAAATGATGGTCTTTTTCAAACCTATCTGATTTTTGGTGTTTTGGCTTACGACTTTCTCATGACCATTAACTTTATTGTGATCAATGATATTTGTATCCCAAAAATATTATTTTGGAATTATAATTTTCTTCCATTTATATATATTTACATACCACAATAGGTTTCATGCATGGAAACACAGTTATGTGTTACTCAAGATGTCCTTTATTCATCCCTCTATCTCTTTTCAAGTTAACATTTTATTAACCCTTTATATGATTTGTGTTCTCAACAATAATATTTTCAAATGTACAAAAATTAATTTCTGATATAAATATAAAATTTTTTGGTTTCAATATATTTAGTGGAGGATAATATCACAACCTGGTATTTTAAAATGGATGTAATCCTCCACGTCGAACAAGACACACTACAAAAAGCTTAGACAAACCATCAAATATTTTTGTTTTAAATGTTATTGTTATAAACTAGCCATTAAATTTGTGTTTATGAATAGTATAAACTACATTATGAAATATATATTTAAATTCTCAACTCAATTTATTGATAAATTCATATAAATAATCACTTATTTTTTCGTAATGTCATTTTATTCCTCAAAAATATATTCTCTTCAAAAATAAATTTTATTTATTTATTGAGAAAATATTATAATTAATTACTAAATATTTTATTGAATTTATTTTTTATAAAATAGATTCAATTTTTAAAATAACAATAAAAAAGGGAGAAATTTTTGGATTTATTGGAAAATATTGTTTTTTTGTAAATACTGGACAAATACATATTTTTTGTAAAAATTTCAATTATATGCAATAAATTATTTAATTTAAAATAACTTTTATGATTTAAATTTTATTTCACATAATATAAGAACTACTTATATATCATTAAAAACATTAATTACATTAGAGTCATATATAATATCAATTTCAGTGTACGTTTTTTTCGATTTAAAACACATTTTTCTGAAATCTATTTTAAAGTGCATAATGTTTATCAATTTTAATTAAATAAAATAACTCTAAATAAAGAATTATTTAGATTAATTTTATAGATTAAATATTTATAAATATGAATATAAAGTCATAAAATATATATTACTTGTCAGAGAGGTAATAGTAGACTATTTAATTCTTAAACAATATGATTCCTGAAAATCTTATTTTTCATCATGTCTATAGGTTTTATTTTATATTAAATTATAAAACTTCTATTAATTGAATTTGGTAAAATGGAATACATATTTTGAATCATAATAAATTATATTATTAAATAATGACATATTAATTTTTTGGTCATAATGAATAGTGAAAATATTAAAAATATTTTACCATGGTTAAGGCTAAAATAGGATTACTAGGGTGTTAAATTAAAAATTTAAGGATTAAAATGAACTAAAATATAATCCAAGTTATATTTATTGTCTATATTTCTGACATTAAATCTTTATTATATTTTTATGTCCTTTTGGGAAACTTTTAAATGAAAGTGACCAACATAATAATTTATGTAAAGAAAAAGACAAAGTGTAACCTTTTGATTTCAAATTTCAAATAAGTGTTCACATTTAAAAAAAGATATATTTTAATGAATATTCATGATAATTTTATGAATAATGAAATTAATGGAATTATTATAACTTATTTTTTATTTTAATTTATTATAAAAGTACATTATACTCTTAAGAAATGAAAATGTGATAATTATTTGATTAATAGAAAAAAATGATACTAAAATTGTAAACGTAATATGAATTTAATGAATTATTTTATTCCATGATTTTTTTTATTTTCATATAACATTATTGATATATTTGAAAATAAAATAATAAAATTACACATTTATCATGGTATTATAAAAGTTAAATTAACTAAATAGTGACATGTTTGAAAATAATTGTGTTTATAATAAAAAATATCTTATTTTAAAATTCATAAAAATACTACCCCTTGTAATATATTTTAATATGATCAATAATTTCAATAATATTCCACTCATGGACTAATGAAATTTTATAATATTTATATTAACCTAAAATAGTAGCACATTGTTTTGTAGTTAAATGGTAAAATGGAGTTTTACACGTTCCATGAACCTGTGTAAAAATTAATTTTTTGAAAACATAGTTTTTTATTTAATAAATTGGACTTCATATTCAAAATAATTGGGTATAATTTATCTTAAAACGCTGATTTTATTTCAAACATTAAATTGAAAAATTATCCAACTGAAAAGGGTTGTTAGCATAGTGAAAATTAAAATAATAAAAGGAAGGAAACATTGTATACAATGAATGATATGTCTAAAACAATTGTTATTTTATAGTAGTGGTTTAGATTGACCTTATATTTTCTCAACATGTTTCATTATAAATTTTTCAGGCACATAGGGTGAGATTGAATTCCCATTATTGAATTGTTTTGTGTGTCTAAATAAATTCCACTCCTCCACCTGTATAAAAGGCCACCACCTCCTCCTCACTTTTCTTAAAAGCTGTTAATCCATTTGTCTTAACCATCCCCTATCTAAGTATATTCTCAAAATCCTTATCCATGTTATATAGTTATTTTTAACCAATATAAACCATCCCTACAATCCTATATAATATATCCAAATGAGGTTGTTTTATGAAAAGTAGTTAATGGGCGTACATGGAAAGGTTGGACAAGTTAAGGGACTTCATCTCAATTGTTATTCATTAAGACATATGTTAACATTATGAATATAATTTCATTATAATGTGTATATAAAACCCATTTTAATTTAATATAATAAATCCTTTAAAATTCATTGAATTTTATGTTTCAATTTTAAATATTTTTTCATGGATATTTGACTTGATTATTACTAGAGAGTAATGTTTTCAATCCCTAAAATTATTTTCATTGGATTACATTTCTTAATAATGGACATTGATATTCTAAGATTATATGTGTATTTATTTTTATTATCTTTTTTTTATTTCCAATTTTTTATGTAGATATAAATATTATTCATATATTATATTCTTTGACTAATTGTCACTTAAAAATTATGATCATTGTACAAGTTGTTCATCTCAAATTACATTCATTGGGACACAAGTTTTTTTATACACCTATATTCTTCTATTATGTGTATATACTAACCCATTATTATGTAATATCATGAATCTCATTATTTTCATAATGTTTAAATTTTAATATGATGTTATTATTCTATAGGTCTTATGGTTAAAGAGTTATCAATGTGGAAAAAGGCTTCATGTTACATTACCCATTATTTCAGGATTGTTTATGTTCATGGTTACTTTAGAAGAAATCATATGATATAGTTTTCATGAACAAAATTACTTTCTTCTCTATTAATTGTGTTTTTATTGTATATATTTAATTTCCATTTACTTCCATATTGATTTAAAGAAACATCATATAAGTTGGTTTTATGTGATACTGGTCTTGTATCTTATTTTTTATTAGGGATATTTCACATCGGTATACAGGTTTTATAAAAAAAATCTAAAATGTCATTTTAAATGAATAAATGGTTATATTAATCTATTTCACTAGGAATTTTATATTTTTTTATGTTTTTCTAATGTAAATTACTTAACATCTTCAAAATGGGTCATATTGATTCATTTTTTAATATTTCTGAAAGGAATTTTTATTTTTTACATTTATAACATGAATTAATTTAACCACCATCATGAACACTAAATGTTTTTAATATTCCATTATTATTTTTTAGAGGTAATGTTTAAATAAAATGATTATTTTAATATTTATAATGTTTTATATTTTAAATATATTTTTTCAAATTTCTCAGTATAGTTTCCTTCAGAAATTTTCCATATAATCCTTCAAAATAATTCTCTATATAAGATGACATCCTTTGATTTTTCTCAAAGTGAAAACTTTATTTTCCTCAAGAATGTTTTAATAAATATTAAATGGTATTTTCATTCATCAACATCAACAAACCATGATTCGAAATACAATCCATTGGGGATATGTTATATTGATACCATCCCTATTCTATCATTAGATGTATTATGATATTATCATGGAATGCATTTCATTTCCATGGGTTAATCAAGAAATGGATGAAAATTGATTGAATTTATAATTAAAATGTTATGGATTGTAAAATATGTATTATTTAATGGTACTTTAAAATTAATTATGATGACTAGATGACAAAATAATGATACTTGAATGGGATAACCCCAATATAGCTCACAGGTGAACTCGATGTTGCTTATACAATGGGTATATCCAGATATGATTGAGTGATGTCAATATATCTTATATGATTAGTTATACCAGAGAGAATCGAGTGAGAATGAAAAAACTTATATGATTGGAGGGATGAGATATTGCTCTAATTCATTAGGTAATAATCCTTGTATTTATATGAAATAAGGTGCGAGATAGTAGATTGTATATAATACTCATTTAACTGGGATCTAGTTAGTTTTTACATAAAACTAAAATAATTTACGAAGATAATATTCAAAAGTATACTAAAATGTTCATTATTCTTCATATAGGCTATAAAAAGTTCCTTTGAACCAAATTAAAATATCATGGATTCTGATTATTGATTATTATAACTCTTTCCTTTTTTAAGAATTATTCTATATTTTATGATTTGTTATCCATGTATTGATGGGTATGGTTTCTCTTATTTTATGCTCATGAACATTGATTATGTCATCGTAAATATATAGTAATTGTCTTATTGATGATGAAAATTAGTTTTTAAGGCATATTTTGACCCTTACTAAAAATTTAATATCACCCTTTTAATGATTCATGTTTTTCAGGTTATGAATAATAGTGATTAAATGTCTTATAACTAGATAGATTTATGACATTTCAAATATTATGGGAGATATTTATGACATAATACAGAATATGAAAATCAAGTTATAGTGGAAAATAAGCTCCATTGAATGTAGGGTAAATTTGTATGTAAGAGTATGTTATAATTCCATTCAATATAATCTTGAATGATTATTGGGTATGTGAGTGATCCAATATTTTATTTTTATGGTGTATTCTTTGGATTGTTATTTTTTTTCAAATTCATCGATATCAAACCAATAAATATAAATTTTATGATTTTATCTTCAAACCCAAGAGTGTGGGTTTAGGGATATAGTAGTTTTATAGTTTTTTGTACTTTTAATTATTTTTAATTATCTAATGATAACATCAGTGAGGTTATATTATCAATGGTTTATGGAGTGAAATATTTCAATACATGTTTTGTTTTTATTCCTCTCTTTATAGTTTTATTTTATTTTCCCTTATATATTCCTCACTCCACCATTTCTTAGGACTAATTCTTCACCCATGATGTATTTTTATTCTTTCATAAATTTTTATTTCCATAAACGATGGATAATAAATATTCAATGGATGAAAATAAAATATAAATAATATATTTTTTCATTTGAAATGAGAGTTTTACATTATTATCTCATCGAGCATCATTCATATTTCATTAATTAATCATTATTTTCAAGAATATTCAATTAAGGGAGGATCCCAAATGAGAAAAACAATTATTGGACAGAGAGTGTTTCTATTATTTATTTCTTTGAATATTGATTTATAATACGCCTTAGTTTAATTGTATTTCCTTGAAAATATGTAATTAAATAAATTAATATAGTATTAATTTAAATTAAAAAAAACTAAAAATAATTACCCTTTTGGAATCTCATGTGTAATAAATTCATTCTATTTTAAAAGTTAATCAAATCATAATTTTTATGAAACACATCCTTTAAATTTATTTCAGGTTATCTGTTTTCAGTAAATGGTTTTAACAGTTCAAATTTATTTTATTTTACTTTTTTTCAATCTCTATCTCACTTAATTTTCACTCAAAACATATAAAATAAATAAATAAAGACCCAATATGTTAGGATACATAAATAATTGTCAATATATTGAACTTGATAACCTATAATTATATAATAATATGAAATATTTTGAGTGATAAGGGTTCATGGATATAAATATTTAAATATTTTCTTAACACCCTCAGTTTGGGAAAAAATCATGGGTGTATAATAATAATCTTCTTTTCATAAATACATAGATTATTTTTCATTATATAATCCATTTATAATGGAAAAAATAAATGTTGATAAAACTGATGGTATTAATCCTAACATTTTCATCCCAATGTTTTATCATTTATTATCACATACATCCCTCATATATAATTTATTAGTTTTATATACATATAATATACCATTCTTGTGTAATTCTCTTTATTCCATCACTTGAATCATCTATAAGGATAAACTATAAAGTTCCAAACATTCCAAATCAAAAAAACACTACTGGGTATTTGAAACCTAAATGTCACAATTATAAAATATTAAATTCTAAGACACTGGCAGTCCTAATCCTATGATTTTAAAATAAAAAATATTCATGCGTCTAGAACCTTAAAAGGAAAAATATTTTTTTTCGTCACAAGATCTTAAATTATATAACATTATATTTTATTTGAAACTAAACTACACGGGTGTTGATTCTATTCATTGGGACATATTGAAATACCCCCTTACGATTCTAATCCATCAATCAAAAAATATTAATCCTAATAATTACATAAATATATATTACATTATTTTATATTAATATTCAATAAATATCATATTATTACATGTAAAAGTAATTTAAAGGTTTCTTTAATTGGATACTTGATATATAATAAAATTATTTCATGAATTAAATTCAATATTTCCAAAAACGTTATTCTCACATAGTACCCCCATTAAGAATACTGTAATTAAAAAAATCTACATGACATAGGAAAATGTAAATATAGGAAATGGTGAGCTTTTATACTCAGTACAAGTAAACATATGGGATATCAATAAATGAATATATGTGATTAAATATATTCATATGTGTATACAAACATGCTAAAAATTATTAATTTTATACTCAATTAGTTAAACATTATTAATTATGATTCAAAATATAAGGACATTTAATAACAAAGGTCATAATTCATAAAAGTGAATAATATTCATTAAACAATAATGTTACAAGGGAACATATCATAAGAATAAAAATAATTTTGTGGAATAAACATATGAATAAAAAATAATTACTATAGACAAGGATAAATTCTAGGACTCTCATAATAGATATCGTACCATTGTAGATTGGGTTCACTCTATAATTCCCATCACTTACTTAGTCAACGCCCACAACAAAAAACTACCCCTTGAAAAATTGTTTTCACTCATAATTAAAAATCATATTTTCTGGTGTGATATCATTATTTTCCCAATTCATTGTAGGGTCAAATAATTATGGGCCCACCCATCACATAATTAAAACCACACGTATTCAACTAGATCATTATCCATCATTTCATTATAAGGTAATTAACCATTGAGAATGAAATGGGATTCATAAATATTTCAACATAATGTAATTATAATAAATCCATAGTAATATCATAGATAATATCATTATAATATATCAGTAGTTTCGATTAATAAATATCAAAGGGTGTTGACATTAAGTAAAAATAACTTTATAATAGAATTATAAAATTTCTTAATGTCCTATATAACACCCTTTTTTATATTTAAAAACTATAAATTTTCAAAATACTGAAAAAATGATTTTATTCAAAAATAGAAATAAAAACATGCAATGTATTCATCAAAGAAAAGAGTATAAATGGTTTTGGTAATAGTTATTCATGTCATAATCATTAAAAATATCTTTCTTTTCACACTTTTTTATAAACTAAAAAATTACATGTTTGGAATTTTTTCAAAAAATATTCATTTTAAGCCATTGTAAACATATTACAAGTTAGTGTAAATGAACTTTTAAAAAATATTCATGTATAGGTAAAATAAATAATAAAAAACATGAATAACATGGATATTGAAGAAAAATATTTCCAACTAAAAAAATAAATAATTTCATATTTTTCTTTAAAAAAAGCTCATTCATTTTAAGTATTAAAGACAGGAAAATATACGTAAAACATGAAAACCATATAAATAGTTGTAAAGTAATAAAATATATGGTTTTTAAAAGATAATTATCATATAGTATCCCTTATTGAGAATTTAATATAGATAATCATGAGAATAAAAGATATTGAAACACTAACCCTTCTAACTATGGTTACTTTTGAATCATGAACCATTTTAAATAAATAACTTCAAATGAAACATTGAATACGATGAATATGAATATATTTAATATATAATATATCAAAGGGAAATTATATTCACTATATATGGAGAAATAAATCATTAACATGAATCATGTATTAATGAGGTAATATTAACATGACGAACCTTTAATATTTGGGTAATCTATAAATCAAAATCTCGTGAAAGAGAGAAACATTGATGTATATTTAAAAACCCTTTAATTTTCATAAAATTTATCACAAATGAAATTCTTGTTCAGTATATACACCAAACAAGATAAATAAGTGGTGGATAATGAATGAGTCACAATTAAATAAATGTGAGTTGAGAAACCCATACCAGAGGTCATGGAATTATTCATACACAATAATGTCCTCATTTATAACATATATATATATATATTATACATTTATACCATAACCATATTCATAATAATCATACTATATATGATTCACTTTTAATTTCTAACTAATAATTTAGGAATATTTACTTAGGGATATAATTATTAAGGTTTTTCTTTGTTCCATTTTTCAAACATATTTTGGCATGAAATTTCTCTTCTATGAACCTTTGTCATTGTAACACCTTGACCTAAACCATTCGGCCCATTCCAAAATTCTACATGACCTAATTCCTTAATCCCTATATGTGAGGTGTTTCCAACTAGCGGATATTTACTATATGAACATTATGGGGTGATTATGCACTAAGTACTAGGTGAATAAAAGAGGAAATAATAGAAGAGGTAACAATTGAATCCGCATATAAATAATAAATAAAAAAACATTTTAGTATCATCGTACAAACCTAGTACCAACCCATTTAGTAATAGTATGGAATTCTAGGAACATTATCTATAAAAATGGAGGATACCATTTGTGATTGATCAATGTATATGTTAATAAATCTAAATAAAATAATCAGTAAACATATATCCCAATTTCAATTGTAAAATGCATGCATCCTCCTGGTCAACCTGTTCAACCATCCACTATAGGTCCATTTCCCTTCATCGGATCCCTGGTCATGATGTCTAAAAACACATCAACAAACTTTAATAGGGTGGGAATACAAGACACACTTAGGTACTAACAATAGTCCATAACTCATGTGACTATAGTATATAGGTGTATTCCATGAATGAAAATAGATCATAGATATAAAAAAGAATACCACTAAATAAAAACATATATGTTATACCCTTACAATTTAGCACTACATGCTTTGGATCCATGTCATAAGGAATATCAATAAACCTATTTAAACATACACCTCTATGGGTAATCCAAAACACATATGACCTATCCCCCTTAAAATAATATTCTAGGTTCATTTTAACCAAAAGTATAACACATCCCCCTCAAGGGACATCCTATTTGGATCAACTTACACACTCCAATTAAATAGAATATGAAAATCACATATAATTAATATATTCATTAATAACAAGTGTATATCACTCCATGTCAAGAAAGTGTTGTTACCATCAAACAACACAAGAGAGAAAACATCAATCACAGATCTCATGATATACACATGAACACCTCATGTGGTCAAACATCATATATATTTCTCATAGGGATATACATGAGTACCAATCTATCATTACAATAACTCATATAAATATGTTTTAATGGTAAGAACTCCCTTCCTTAGGTGAAACATTGATATAATAAGAGAGGTCATTTTTTTACTACAATTTTGCCACTATGAATCTAAGAATAGTTCTGAACCAAACACATCATGGTTATAGAATGATATTCAAGTATATTCTATGCCAAAGGGACTGCATCAACATAATAAAAACTTTTTGGATCCTATAAAAATTCAATATTTAGGGTTGTTAAAGAGGAATGTTACAAACTCTCAATATCCACCACTATTCTAGAAATAATTGAAAAACTCATCGCTAGATAACTTCATTATCCATATATCAAGAAACAATATGATATATCTATGAGCATATCATTGTAAAAAAGTTAAATTAATAAGAAACCCAACGAATTGAGTTTTTTCACCATATACCTTGATTAACGATCATTAATTTACTTGGGTAAATTAGAATAGATTATGGAAATATTGGAAATCACTAAATAAGGGTTATAGAGTTTTTAGGATTGGTAGATCTAGTAATAGAGTGAAAAAATTTTCAAATATGGTTTTTAGGAGAATTAAAATTTTTTTGGGAAATTAATTTATGAGAACATGGGTGATCGCATGGATTTGAAAATCATCTGCTAACCACGTGAGGCTTACTACCTCTCTTGACGTCCCCCATAGTTTTTCAAAACATTTTCCAAACACATTTTTTGACATTGGGGGTTGTCATATATTTTTCTTTATGTAATAATGGTTTTTAATACATTCACCTTCATCGTATACATCTATTAGTCAACATTCACAAGGGAAATGGTTTCCTAAATACTCAG
The DNA here is from genome assembly GCA_963277665.1 of Viscum album. NCBI lineage: Eukaryota > Viridiplantae > Streptophyta > Magnoliopsida > Santalales > Viscaceae > Viscum > Viscum album. The sequence goes on from OY728140.1 coordinate 1,154,995,068, forward strand.
CATGGTTTATAAAAGCCATGCCAAAAACATTTACCATTAAACGGCCTCTAAAATCTTTAAAAACCCAATACAACCCCTAAAACACATCCTAATAAATTAATAAATGATAACAATATTCATAAAGTATATAATTAACTTGTAAAAAAAATAAAAACTGAAAGGCTTCTAGAATCTTCCCATATAAATACTTCTCATCCTAAAGAATTGTTTCTTAGAATCATGTTAGAACATCTCAATCCACAAAACCTGAATATCTAAATCCCACTCTCAATATTATCCTTAAATAAATCCATGTTGATATAGGATAGATAAAAGAGGAATTTAAATTCCTTATCTCACCTTCTTACTTTAGTCAATATTCTTAAAGGTCCAATCCACAAAATATGAATCTAATTCCAACTCATCCTCCTTATAGTCGATCGTATGCTCAATATCAGACTCATTATTATAAATATGAGATAGGTGGAGCACATTATACCCACCTTGATATCATATAGAACTATTTAATCAATAAGAAAACATTTACATGTGTTTGATGTTCTTCAACAAACCAACATACCACGATTACAACCTTCCTTACTTCCTTACATGTATATTCCCTAACTAAGGGGACACATGAATGAAATAATTATCTCCTATAGTCAACTCCATGGGTCATATCCTTTGGTATGTTTAAGATTTTCCCATGTTTAGATACTTTAGTATCCATTTCTGAGTTAATTACTCCAAAATCATGGTCTCTGATTACATACTCTTCCCAACAACATCAAATTCACCTACCTCATTATAGAATAACCATTAACAACATGGCTACCCATACATAGCCTCAAAAAAATCCATTAAAATAATATATTAGAATCTATGAATCTAAGATAACTCTATTAGATCCAAGTTATTGACCCAAGATCCTCTGAGATCTATAATATAGGCTCGATGAATATCCTCAAAATTTTGGGTCTTCCTGTCTAACATTACATCATTGTTTGGATAAAAAATCTATACTAATATTCAACTGAGTTCCCATCAGCTTAAACTAGCCTTCCAAAAAACAAAATGTGAACCATGTATCTCAATCAGATACCTTTATTGTATAAACTCTAGGAAACTCTATGATCACCCAAATAGAGATCTCTTATAGTGCATCAATCATGATATTTTCATATATTGGCTTTAAATGATCCTTTTTTGATAATAGATACACTATAACTCACATGGTATCTCAACTTCTATGGTCTTGGAAAAACTATCATGGTTTAAATATTCCCATAAACCCATTTCCACATTAACACAAGTCATGGTTAGAGTAACCCTCCCTGTCTCTAATGATAGACCTTGATCCTCTAATAAGTCGGACAACAAGAGACAGAGCATTCAATATATCCTTTGATGTAAGCCATCATAATTTCCATTTTAAAACATGATAAATTTGGTCGATTCAAGGTGTACATACCAATGTGAATAATGATAGTCTTTCATGAGCTCTTATTTCATATAACAAGGTACCATAACTCTTCCATGAATGATAACCATACCACATCCAATTGATATCTATCCAAGAATAGAACTATTTACTATTAACCTATAATTAATCATGGTAAACCCTATATTAAGATTATAACTATCCATCACTAATTATTTGAATTAGTACATGTTCACTCAAGGTGTAAAATCCACTACCCCTCTATCCTTAGTTACACCCACATGTCATCATTATAGTAGATCCATGAGCTTGTTCGATGCTTCTCATATTCACTCTCCAATTTGTTTCATCATCCTACTAAGGGAATCTATTAAAAATTACCTTCCCCATGAATACAATCCATAAAAAATTAAAATTACATTAATTATTCTACCCTAATACATTTATTAAGGTGCAAGTCTTGTTGGGAGAAGACATAACATTGAATCAAGGGGTTTGTAGACATGAATAATCTATCGCTAAAGAGGTAGTGTCACCAACACATAAATACATCAACAATATCTAGAAACTCTATTTCATTGGTAGGTATGTTCCACCCATGGGTTCATAACTGATGATACCTATAAGAAACCATCTTCTCACAAGACATCATAACATCTCCCATGACAACACCAAATTCATCACAATACACTTTATACCTGACTACATTATCCATAATAAGTAGATTCATAGTCAAAGTTGACCACTAATTTAACACTAACAAGGAATCCTCACACTAGTTATCCCACTAAAACATTATTCCCGTATTTATAATCATGTCCATGGAGACTTATAGGTGATAAAAGTACTGAATGAACCTCTATAATACCTATAAAATACAAGAAATCATCGAGTCCTAAAAACATTCCTCGACTATACAAAAGATACAACTACATCTAAATTCTCTAGATCAACAACTATTTTTTCTTGATAAACCACATTCCCATGAATTTTCACCCCCCAATATATAATATTGACACCTTAAATACGTTGTGTAAAGAAACTTTTCATGAACTTCACTCAATATGATCTCTATGTTTCTAGTGTGTGATTTGATTCCTTGGAAAACATAAAATTGGTATAAAAACACAATAATGAAAGAGTAAATATATGAAAAAATGATCGTGTTCATGATTTCCATGTAAAATATTGGATAATTGTTTTTTCTAAATGGCATAACAAGATTCATAGATAACATTTGTATTCTACAAAAAAATTTATTATGTCCTTTTCTCTGGAACAAAGATGGTGGTAGCTAGAATATAGATAAATATTTTAAAACCACTAAACTCCCTTTAATTTATTTAATATAACATAAATTATTAGAAAAAATTAATAATTTTTCATAGTATTCTAATTTAGATTTTTATAGCCCAAAAAATCAATGACTACCATCTTCATTCTTGGTAAACAACACTAGAGGACCCCAATGAGAATTGATCTGTTTAATGAGTCATTTATCTCAAATATCACACACATATATATATATATAACATGAGATATTTCTAATCAACTCCATCCCTTTGATATGTTTCAATTGATATGGTTCATACATCAGGAATGAGATCAATCAAAAAAATAAACTCTCATATGTTGGGGTAACCTTGATAAATCTTCAAGATAAGCATCTTCATACAGGTTTATCACATGATGAAAAGATAATGAAGTCTATACCAAGTTCACTATAAGGATAATAATAGAAAATCCTTATCTATTATAAGTCTCTAGTCTCACAATTCCTACCTTGACATCCCATTCACTAGTGAAAATTTACTTCTCCAACAAAGGTGATGTATAAGGAAACTCATCTTCTATAAAAATCAATTTCTACATGGTAACTCATCAATAAATCCATTAAAAGGATCACATAGAACCCTAGAATATATATAATTGTGAGTCTTAGTAAATTATCAATGATAACACCCACCATCAGAAATTCTAGATTGGTATTATGAAGATCCACTTTCATTTCTATGGGTGTACTATTAAATTGTTTCTCAAAATAAAACTTGAATAGTAATTGTAACCCATCAATAACTTGAGTGGATATTAATGAATGATATGTTCCTATATCAAAAAAACATAGAGGGTAATGGAAATAATTTTCATACCTTAAAATATTTAGGTACCCTCTATATAATTAACTAAAGCCTGGTAAACTACATAATCCTTATAGAAACCCACTCAATGTATCATTCATGCTCAAGAGTCACCAGATTCACCAACCTTAATAGTTTCTAAAATGGATGTTGAGGTAATAAACAAGCACCATAGCATGAAATTTTTATGTGACTCCACAAATCCATGAAATAGAATAAATTAAGATGATCAGTTATGAAACACAACTTATAATTATTGAGGGAAAGAGGAAAATTCATGACATAGTGTCCCTTCATCCCATAATTATTGTACCAAGAATATTTTTATCCTATAGAGGGAGTGGAGGAACAAAAAATATTCTATAATTATCACTTTTAACCTTATAATTCATCCAATCGATTCCTTTTACTATTAAAAAAAGCTTCAATTAGAGTGGAAATGGGGAAAACACTATTCAATCCACTGGAAGCTGAAAGACACCTTACAACTTTGTATTCCTTGAATCCCTTTTCCATATTTATCACCATATGTTGCATTTCCACATTTTTTTTAGAAAAAAATTCCTAAACTGGGTCATCTAATTTGGATGAAGGCTAATCATTATCTTTTTATCCTTCCATTTTTTATTCACCATCATTACAAGATAAAATAGAATCATCTTGGTGAAGTGTTCTGGATAGGAAGACATTGACATCAACCCTTACATGTGCTAATTTAACTCATTATCACGGCCTATATTTAGTGAATCATAGAATAAGTACTAAAATAAGAGCCTTGAAGGTCTCCCATATCATCTGTAAGAACATACCAACTTGAATAAAAATTTCTCCCCATCATCTTGTAGTTCCCTGAAGCAAAAAGGTTAGTAGCTTTACCTTATAAAGCTTTGGGGGTATCAACCATTTTGATGATCCTCTTGATGAATCATATCTATTACTCTATATCATGGGGGAATCGACCGCCCTATACTAATAGGATATGTTGTAGTTATAAGTCATAAGAGTAGTTGACTATCATCATCTTTCCCATGTAGGCCCCTATTTCAAGAATAGGTTGTAGCTGGAAGAGTCCTAACATGGAAGTCACTATAACTTTTTCTGTTGGAACATTCACTAGGGAATTATTTATAGTATCCTTCAATAGAACATGTGGTAGAATACCTCTATAGATTGTAATTTATTGAAACTACTGATAAAATTTAGATAAATACAATAGATAATAAATACAATTAACATTTGATCACATGCCCACATAGGGGTTTACAAGAAGGTTCACCCTAAGAGGTTATCAATAAAAACAAGGCATAACCCCCTAATAACAACCCAATAAGAAAGATAAACCTATGGAACCAACACATTATATACACCCATATATATTCACTAAATTATAAATTACATATCTCAAATAAATGAATCCATGAAATAATATCCCAAAATCAGATACAATGATTTCAAGAGTCCTTTCAATTATTTTGCCTCTATATAATTAAAGAAATGAGCATATGGAATGTGATCGTACATGTTAATAAATTATTCATGGATACGTCCAAAATCCAAAAAATAATTGTACCAACATTATGTACATCACCCATGATGAATAAAATCATGTTAAACATGAATAATTAGTACAACAAAATCATTTATTCACATTTCCATGAAACTCAGAGGACTTCTATACAGTCCTATCCAAAAACCAAAATAGTTCCCCTACCTATGCTCCAACCATATTGTCTCTTATTTGGACTATCTAAAAACAAGGTATATAAAGAAATAGTTATTGAAGCTCTGATACCACTTTGTAACACCCTGATATGAAATATCGAGTCCATGCTAGAATGCAACACAATCTCATATATCCACCTTGTGCTAGAGGTTTCTGACTAGTGGTGAGTTCCAAGAGGAATATCATAGAGAGAATATTCCACGATAACATGGTGAAATTATAGTACATAGAATATTAAGTAAAAAAATATATTCAATTTATATAGAATAAATAAATAAGTCATCAAATTATCAAGATAAAAACATTGTAAAAAACCATGATGAAATGTTATGGCATTCAAGTAACATAGTCTTAAAAAAATAAAGCGTTATCATGGGTAGCCAATCTATGTATTCTTTAAGATGGATAAAAAAATTATAAATAGACATCCCTCCTAAATACTACCCTTAAACTCCAATATTCACCTACTCAACCATCCATCATAGGGCCCTTCCCCTTCATTAGAACTCTAGTCATTAATTCTATAAGCTAATCGAAATTATCAATTAGTGTGTGAGTAAAAGACAGAATACTATGCCTACAAAGTTTCATAACATAATTGTGTAGGATATATTGGTTCATTAAAACTAATTAAACAAAACACAAATAAGAAATATGTATATCAAACAAGCCCAACAAATATGTTGAGTTCCTAGATACAGCATTACGTAGTTCGACTCCATGGTAGAATTAATGTGAGAAAACATATTTAAACATCCACCTTGATTGGATATTCCAAATCTTATTGGACACATCCCCCTTAATGTAATAAACCATGTACATGATGACCAAATGTCTAATGCGTCCCCTTAGGCGATATTACACATGGATCAACCTACATTCCCAAATAAAAAGGCATAGGAACAATATATACAATACATAGATACAAAATGAAATATGAATATCACATCATAATAAAAAGGATTTGTAACCATAAAAATTAATAAGTTTGAAAATATCAAGAATAGATTTAACATCCTACACACACACACATCTAATGATAAAAAATATAACATAGATCTCATGGGGCTACACTCGCATGCCAAAAAACCATGCCAGGAAGCTGTATAAATATGGACTAATTATATATATGAACTACCTTAGTTCAAATAATTATTTGATAAAAATGATATTGGTTGACTCTATTAATAATTATATGAATCCTAAAACCATCCTACCCAAATACATTACATTTTGAACAAGATTCAAGGAGATTCAACGATAAAGGGGATATATTAAAACAAACATAACTCTCAAGATTCACTAATGATACTTGTTCTTTGATTGATCAAAAGGAATGTTTCCAATGATAATCATTTAAAATAAACATCAAAATATCCATGAATTTTCCATTAAATAACATAAAAATAAATAAATCTAGAAGTGACATTCCAAATATGTGATTCGTCCCAAGGGAGAAAAGATCAATTGATAATAAATTGGTAGAATTGAGGTTTATTCATGACATGACATAAATCTAAACCATAAATTAACATGGATATATCAAAATTAAACATGGTAAGAGAGGAAATTTCTAAGGAATAGTTGGGGAGTCAATAAATTTAATAGTTCTTGAAATTAGAAGAGGAATAGTTCAAATATTGTGTTTAAGGGTAGGTAAAATAAATATTTAGTTAAATTATTTTTTCACACATATTTTGGATGCACAGTTTTGAAAACCATGTGCCATCAAAACAAGGTGTATAGCCTAACCTTAGAACTCACATGGTTACTCAAAAAATTTACAACCATGATGTAGGCCCATGGAGGGTGTCCAATAGAATTTTTAGAGGGTCTCATGGTTTCACAAACCATGCACCTTAATAGTACACCCCCTTAGACTACTAAAACAAGGAAGAAATATTCATTAATTATAAAAACCATTAAGAAAGACCATAATCCATTAAAATTACCTCTAAAACACAAAAAATTCTATAGGATCCTCTAATAACTCTACTCAAACAATTTATATCTCAAAATAATATTAATAAAAATTGAAATTAACTCACCATGCTTATGAAAGATTTGAGGTTTTTACATTCATGGTTTAATAATTTATAAAATTTTAATAGTTTCATAAAAAATAATATTTATTCACTAAAAATATTTTAATTAATATATATATATATATTAGGTGGTGATTAATAATTAATTACATCACTTTATGGAGATAGTTTTCTATATGTACACACAAGTGATGTTTCTACTATTTGAAGGATGAAACCAATGAATGGAAAATAATAATTCACCATTACAAAATCATAATTATATAATATAAATCATATATTTTCATAATTTATATCCATATTTCTAAAGCTATAAATAAAAAATGAAGAACAAATCATATTGCATCCTAGAGTTGGTATTTCACATATACGCATAAGCGACATTATCATTTTCAAATGAATTGAAGGGTAAAAAGGAATATAATATTTTATCATTATTAAATCATAATAATTTAATAAACATTATATATAGTCATTATATTCATATATTTATCTATCTATGGGAGGGAATGATGAAAAATGGATTATTTTTTTCATGAAGGCACTAGTGTATACGTACACAAGATGATGTTATTTATTTTACATTACGATGGATGATAAATTGATAATGGTTAATATATAATCTTTTCAAAATTTTATTAAGAAAACATTTAAAAAAAATAACTATGTAAATATAATTAATTCTTATTCCAAGGAGGTATAATAGGAAACAAACATAATACATTTTGTTAAAATGATTGACTCTTCTTTGAGAAACCTTAGTTAATTATCTTCTTAGGACCATTGGGTTACTATGTTTGAAGGATAATACCTATATAACGTTTCTAGGGATGTTGAGAATATGTTTGGTTGATTTTGGTCAACAAAAGTGGCTCAATAATGTGTGAATAATAGAGAATAGTGTGTTCCCTTTTATATGTGAAGGGAGTGGGAGACTTGTAATTTTTCTAAAAATTAAAATAATATATATTAGAATTCATGGAAAATTGCATTAAAATTATATAAATTTAAAATATAGGGAGATATAGGGTCTAATAAAATTAATCCTATTTAATTTTAACAAGTTTTCAAGATATCTTAACCCATATATCTGTAGGTTAATCCGTCAATATCCCTTAAAACCTTTACTATAGTAATAAATTTTAATCTTGGTTACTATAAATTAAGATTATTATTGAAATTGAAATATTAACTAAATTTGGAAATTTATATTTTAAATATTTAACAATTTTATAAAATCTGATTCTTATAAATGCAAATAATTATTATTAAAATAAACCTATTAATGTGATGAAAAACAATTTTTAGAAAAATACAGTTTTCAAAAATAAATTGATCTTGCTCTAATTATGTACTTAGTAATTATCGTTTTTTTATTTTCAATTAAATTATATGAATAAATAATCCCAAAATTTACTTGAAACATTAATTAATAGGTATTAATTTATTTTATTAACATTAAAACCCATTGCACATAGAAAAATAATTTTGTGAAATATATATTATTTCACCTTCAAATAAACATTAACTTCATTTATAACCATTTAGTTATAAATTTATGATACACCAATAATTTTTATTCATTTATGAAAAATCATATTCCATATATTTATATTAAAAATAATTTAAATTATATTTGAAGTGAAAAAATATTTAAATAAAAAATTAAACATAAAATTTCTATTTAACCAAGAATTATTATACTAGCATCCTTTACAATTTTATAACATATTTATTTTGATTTTACTAATTATTAAATAAATAAATTAATATTTATTTATATCATTCCTTAAACTTATTAAGTTTAACCAAAAAATTAATTATTTTGAAAATCAGTTTGAAAATTGGTTTTAAATAATTAATGGTGTTACATTTAGAGAATGTGATCCCTTCCATTAAGATTCATTTGTAATTTTCATTTAAATATATAAAAATGTATGTAAATTTATATTTGTATGATTCATTATTCATATAAGTTCATTTTTTTTTCATCACAAGCTATCAATCATAAAGAGATTATTAAAAAGAAAGTATTATAAAATCATGGGATGTTACATTCTACCCCTTACAAAAAGAATACATTATCACGGTTTAAATCATATCAAATGGTAAATTGTTAAAAACATTTTCAGAATAAGTTACATAGAGTTTAAGATAAATTTATATAATTTTATAGAAAATATTTTAATCCTCATTAATTATATTTACCTTTATAATGACTTTAATATCAATTTTAAAGGTAGGAAAGTTATCATTTACTAAATATTTAATAGACCATGTGTGTATTACAAAAATAAGACTTATGAATAGGTACCAAATTATTACCTTGATAGATAAGTAATAATTTTAACATATGAATTGATATATTTTTCTTCTTTATATTATATCTTTGAGGAATTATTTTAAAATCAAGATAGAGAATGTGAGAAAATATATTTACATAATATTTTTCCAACAATTTCATCCTTAATTTGTATTTTTAGCATTTTTCCACCTCTACTTCATTTCATATGATAAATAACTATGATGAATTCTACATGCCGAAAATAATAAAATAAACTTTTAGTTAATTATAAGATCTATAAATGATAAATTTTAATTTCTACTATCTTTATATTTTTACCAAAACCAGAACGGTTAGAACTAGTTAAGAGAATATGAAAAATCTTGCATATGGATAAATAATACATTAATATCCAAAACCATAGTAATGACAAAAAATGTTAAACATAAATAATTCCTTATACAATAAAACATAAATCACTTCTAAAATATGTATAGATAAATTTATAACCATAAATTCAGAAATAATTTATCACATATTCATTACATATCAACATAACAATTGTTTATAATAAAAATTAATTACTTATATGGACACATACCAAAATTGATATTCACAAAATATATTTCACTAAAAACACAAAATACTAACTAAAATAATAATAATGATCATTAAATGAAAATAAAATCATATATTCATCTGAAAAGTATCTAAACATTTTTTCATCAAATAAAATCACGTCATGACCAACAATATATTTTTTACCAATATCTTAAAATTTTCCCAATATTGCGAACTTCTATAAAAATATTTTTAATTAATTTGTTGATAAATAAAAATTTAGACCCATATGTTTTAAAAATATTGTAACCCTTTTATACTAATTAATTTTAATTACCTCAACATCAGATATCATATTAACCCTAAGGGTTATAAAGAACATTCAACTATGTCCAGAATATATAAAATCATTATTCATCAAATAATCCTTTCACTATGACACATGGTAGACAAATAGGACTAATATACCTTAATCATCTATTAAAAATAAATGAATATATCCCAATTTAGTCCAATCACATAACAATTTCAAAAGGAAGTAATTATTTTAAACTTATACTCATCTTTATAAGATTATCAATACTTTAAAAAAATAAGACTACATCATTACTCTCAAAAACTCTTATTTGTGCATGTAAATCATTAAATGTTTATCAAAATATTTTTACCAAACATGGTCCTTGTATTCCGTAACACTTATTTCATATAAGAAAAATTATGAATCATTTTTCAAGATACATCATTATTATCCAAATCATGTTTTATTCATTAAACATAATAAAAAATATTAAATTTATTTATACAATCTATATTACATTCAATTACCATTATCATCAATTGTAATACAATTTTAATTTCTAAATATTTATTCATACGATCTTGATAATCCTTTTCACAATATTTCCTCCTAGGATATTTGATTTTAAAATTCATACACTCTCCACATTTTAAACAATTTCTAATTCCATTGATAGATTTCCATTTCTGATTTATCTCACATTTTTTACACATATAAATGATAATAGTTTTTAGCTTTAGGATATTTATTATCTCAAATACCATGAAACATATATTTTATCTTAAATAGTGAGTTAATAAAATCATCTTGTTATTTTTGGTGAATCATAATTTGAGAAAATATGTTATTAATAACTAGAATAGTTTTTTCTCTATATTCTATCCTAATTGGTTTCTCATTTAAAAAACCACAACATTATCCTCCACACTGATTGTTAACTTATTTTCTGATGGTTTCAATCATTTAATAAAATCAAAATGACAAATGTGGCTGGTAAAAATACTAATCAGTTTATGTAGTAATATAATCATGAAAATCATTTCTATGATATCATAAATTATGAAACCTTTTTATCAATCCATTAAATTACAGTTATATATATATAATATATATCAAAATCAATAATAATGGTTCATAAGGATAATGTAAATTATCCAAAACATAACCCATATGAGTACCAAATCTGTTATTGTGCAAGCTTCTAGTTCATGCACCAATTATAGATCGTGTTACTTCACAACAAAAAATTTAAGGTTATTAAACCTAGCTGAGTCTATGTATTACCCTTCATCAACTATTTTTATGCCTATACGAGGATTTCATCAGTATAAAACAACACAATATCTAATTTACCAAAACAACATGATATTATCCTATTCATATAAATATCCCCAAATTTTTACAAAATATTTTAAAATATTGACCTCCAAAAATAAATAAATATGTCTCCAATACCAGTTTTTGTAACCAAATCATTACATATATAAATCTCACATCATTATAAATTCAAATTCAACACATCTCTTAATAATACATGCCAAATATTGGTAAATTTTCAGTGTCTTTAAATAATATAAACATAATAAACATATTTCATGAAGGATATTAAATATAACGAAAAAAATTCTTCTCAGATAGTTCCCTTATTAGATATACCCTATTTAAACACATTATTTATAAATGAGGAAATGGAAACGTATGAAATGGTGAGATCAAATATCAGTAAGTTTAAATATATAAGATACCCATAATTTATCATAAGTGAGTATAATATAAGAATAAGGTAATAATTAGATGATCATAAACATAAAATTCATACCCAATCAGTCAATGATCATTAATCATGTGTAATAGAATGAGGATTTATTATAATAAAAGATATAATTATTAAGAATGAAAATCATTAATAATCAATGAAGATCCAAGAAAACAAATCATAAATGGAACACCTATTTTTGGGAATAGTATAATTATAGAAAATTATTTTCTTTTACAAAGCTCACTACCAATATTATCATAGTATACAATCCCAATTTTTGATTGGGTATATCCTCATTACCATCATTTCGAAAAAAAAACATGTATTTTTTTAATACTATAATAGTAGAAAGATCCCCTTGCATAATTTGGTTTACTCCCTGTTAAATTTTTTATTATCTGGTTAAATATCATTATTTACCCAATAAATTTTATTTCAATATAATTTTGGTCGCAAAACTCACATGATTAAAGCAATACATTACTATTCTACAAGATTATAGACACATTCCTCATTTCATCATATCCTAATTAATCCAATGGAAAGAAATGTGTTTAAAAAATATTTCATCATAAATAATCATAATATATCTAGAGAAATAAAATTTATGTTGTTATTATAATATATTGCTGGTATATACAAGAAACATCAAAGTATGTTGTCACTCATAAAATACAAATTTATTGAAGAATTTGAGTTAATCATAAAATCAAGTAAAATCAATTTTTCTTTTGGTGTCATTAAAAATGATGAATTTACCTAATTTTGATAAAAATGTTTTTTTAAATTAATAATAGATTCCTGTAAAGTAATATTCAACCTAAATAATAGTCCTAATGGTCTAAAAAAATTCATGATAGAAATTTCAAAATATTACATTATTCACACACTTATGTAAAAAGTAAAAATGAATTGTTGGATTTTTTTAATAATACTTTTAATCAGATAAATATTTTTTATAAGGTAGTAAAATTACATTTTTAAAACATTTCATGTGTAATTAAAATCATGTATAAAAAAAGTTAATGAACATTGGTATAAATGAAAAATATTCCTGACCCAAAATGTTGAAATAAGGTTTTTTGTCTCAAAAATCATCCCCTGATTATATTATGTAATAAAGATAAAAGATAAGGATCATATAATTTTCCTCATTGAAATTTTAATGTAAAAAAATCAAGAAAGTAAATTATATTGTAATAAAAAAACCTTACAACATTTGTAACATTTAACTTATAAGTCCCTTAAAGAAAATAATATCGAATTAGAAAATAATTACCAATAATATTATTAAATTGATGACACAATAACTCATGGGGTAGTATATACAACATATAAACTATAAGAACCTCGATATTCATTTCTGGTATGGATCCTTATTTTAGGTTTTTTAATGAAAAGGATGATTTGGAATATTCTATGTACACTTCGTGTACTTAGTTTCTATGTGTAGTCATGTATTGGTCATTTAATGGTCGAGTACATGGCCATGTAGGTGACTTGGTAGACCACCTTAAGAGTGATCTGCTTGAGGATAGTACATGGCACGTACATAAATGAGCACATCGTTTAATTTTATTTTATTTTGATTAATTGTATCAAGGTGACATATAATCTCCAGAATTCTCTTCTTCTTATCATGTCTCGTACAGGATATTGACGTATTACCAAAGATATTTGAGCTCTTCCCATTTCTCCGTCTGATATTTGATTGAGACGCCACTGGGTGCGTTGGATTCCCAACGGTGAGTTCTCTTTTCCCCTAAATCCACTCTTCATATATTATCGGCTCTCATTAGTTACCAAGGGTTGATATTTTTTACCCGTTTTATAGATCTACATCATTCTAGGCCGATTCAAGGGCTGAAATTATAGAGTGTTCTTCGTAAAACATTGAGGTAGGTGTTCTGTGCATTTTTTGGTTTTATTTGGATTGTATGTGCTAAAATTGATGAATACCCATGTTTAGGGTATTGTGTGGTTTGGAATTTAACCTTGTTTAACACCTATTATGGTTTTTTTGATTAATAAAGGGTTATTGCTTAGGTGTAATGGTTAATAACTTGATTATGGATTTATTACCCATGTTTGATTGATTATGGTCGTTTGGTCTAGAATTTCCTATTTGTCTTGTTTGTTTTCCATGACTCATGTAGTTAGGATGGAGTTGTTGTTTGTATGAGTTGTGTGTGTTTTTCATTGTGAAAGTATGACTAAGGGAAATTGACTGTGATATCTTCATGAGGTATGGTCATTTATGTATAACTATTATTATGTTGACCAAGATATATTGACTATGAGAGTTTCCAGGTGGTCATAGACCAGAGGGGTTAAACTGTAAGAGCTACCCCGAGGGTCATTATGAAATGAATTTTGGACCATAGGGAATTTATTGTGGGAGTTACCAGGGGGTCATTATATTCTATTGAGGTTGTTCATTCCAAGGGGGTATTGACCATGAGATCTACCTAGGTGGTCGTTTGTAAATGATTAGTTCCATGTGGGACTAAAGGGGTTATACTGTGTGATATTTCCCATAGGGTAATTATTTTATTGAATTTATGATATGTTAAACCATAGGGGTTATAGTGAGAGAACTTTTCTATATGGTTCCTCTTGAATTACTGAACGACTGTGATGAGTCTGCTAAGCCAAAGAACAAGCATGGACTCAGTCTTACTTATTTGTTTAGATCTTCCTCAGTGACGTTTGTTATTACTATTATACAGTGAGATGTAGAGCTTAGGATAGATATTGAGGTTACACTATTCAAAGGATTGAATAATTAATAAATGTAAATGAATGTAATTGGAAACTATAGGATTATTTAATTTTGAGTACTTCCTAGTTTATGGCTTCATTTTTTCATATTTCCTGCTATTTATATTAAATGACAGTTAGGCATAGATCTTTTGGAGGTTGACTGCTAGGATTAATCTCACACCTCATTTGGATCATTCCTTTGGACCAAAACTAATTATATGGTGGTAGTTATAGATAAGGTCACACACCCTTCTTCATTAGGTACTTGACTACTATTGCAACTGGAGAGCATGGGACTAAGATGAGGCTTGCGATGCTGTTGGATTTTACTGTTTTTCCGTACATTGGTTTTATTTTTTATTTAAAACATTTTGAATTATTTGGTTTATTTCCAAGATACATGTGACATGCCTTATTTATTTATATATGTTATAGTTGTTTATATTATCCCTCCTCCACTGTTTATTTTTTTTTGTATGGTATTACTACTTTCGATACTATTTCCTATTTGTTTCTGTTGTGTTACTCTACCAATGAAGGAATAGTTTCCCCAATATCACACCCAAGTACCACAATACAAGTCTGTAGCCTCTGGAATTCTTGGAAATGCGCTTGAGTCCACGTGACCAATTAGGTACCGGGCATCCTTAGGCGGCACCTGAAACTAGGACATTACAATTTGGTATGAGAGGTGTTACTTTTCTTCTTTGTCTTACTATTTGGATCCTATAGACATAGATAAGAAGGAATGGGTAGTTAGTAATAATTTTTACAGAAGATTTGATAACTTGTGTACATGGAAAAGCCAAGTTACCTTGATTAATTCAATTTTTTCTAATTTTGCAAATATTATAGTTGATTTGATTTCACTGTTGGGTGATTCACTTGTTTTTTGGTGTTATTGATTATATAATTGTTGTTCTATTTATATTGAAACTTGATGAGATGAGGGTATTCCATATCATACATCATATATGAACTTTCTAGAGATCACATGTCATGTATTCTTGTCATGTAATTTAGGGTGCATTACTGATTTCATGTTTCTATGATAGATGGTTTTCTAGATATACATGCTATTTTGATAGATAACATGATAGAATACATGCTATTTTAATAGGGTGTCATTATATGTAAAGTTTATTTTTGATTCATTCCACGATATGGTCTCTGAGGTGTTATGGTCCCTCCTAGATCAGAATATGGTGCATCCTATTTGAAAATTAATTGAATTTTTCACGTTATGTTAGGAATAAGGATGCAAGACATTGATTTGCAGGTGTGTGGGCTTCCACGTGTCAGAATTTTTCATTCCATGGAAAAATTATTAGATTTCCAGGGTTTTGGAGGAGTTTCAGAAGCCTACTATTTGGAAACCTAGACAACATAGTGTGTGGTATTATGAACACACACCATGTGTTCTTCTATTTTGGAAGAAACAACTTTTCTTAAGTGTATGTTGTGTATAGTATATATATGCCATGTAGCCTTTGACCATGTGACTGACTGTGTGAGGAGAGACACAGGGTTGGTAAATCATTGGTAGCACATGTCATGTACTAGGATTGCACACTGTTTCGTAAGGATCATGTGTTCGACCATGTGTTTAACAACACGAGTGGATAAAGCTTAGGTTGTACATGTCGTTTCCCATTCATACAAGCCACTTAGAGTTGATTGTGTCTCCGAACATGTCTCTTACCGTGTGACCAATGACATGGGTCAATGGGACATAAACAGTACATTCCATTTCTAGGGTGAACAAGTCATGTAGTCTTGTGCTGGTAGACCGCATGTGGTTTAGTCATGTGGATTTACTTGGGAAGGAGAAAAAATTGAAGTACATGTCATGTCTTGATAGAAACACATCATATGTATGGGTGTTATGTGACCAGGTTTGGAAGAGGTACACGCCATGATAAAAGCTTAATGGAACACACTATGTAGGGGTTATACATGTTGTGTAAACCTATTTTGAAAAACATGAATGTTTCTTCTCCAATTCCATTCTTGCACTTATGAGTTTTAGTCCTTGATAATCTTGAACTGAGGTGTTTGCTTGAACATGAAGAGTCTTGTCTCTGAGACATCCTCTGGTTGTACGCCAGGTGTAGGGAGATGACCAGACACTAAAAAGGGTAGATCATGGACAACCCTCAGATCCTCCTTTTGTGTCTATCTTGGCACCAACTATTACACTGGATGCTGGTGCTGATGAACAGTTCTGTGAAGGATTTTTAAAGATGTTACAAACTTTTCAGGGAGCACCGTATCCTACCTTGTTAATGAAATAGTTGACGAGGGTATTCTAGCAACATAATCCTCCCACTTTTTCATGGGATAGAGGTTCATAGGCTGCAGAGTCATGGTTGGAGGCCATTCTTGCTATCTTTGAGCTTCTAGAGATGCCTCTTGATCGGGGGTGAATTTTTGAATGTGCATGATACATTATTCCAACAAGATATGTTAGGATGCTATCTCATAGGCAGGAAATCATCGAGATATGGTTTGGAAAGATTTTTAGAAGATCTTCTATGACTATTTATACACTAAGACATTGAGGGTTGATCGAGCTCGAGAGTTAATGCATTTGGAGCAGGGTTCCCTTTCAGTGATGTATTAATAATTTCATTTTACATAGCTTTAGTTCATCACAATTATTCTAGAAGGTGATGAGTAATATTTGGATAAGAAGTTTGAGGGTGGTCTCAAGTATAACATCTGATCATAGGTGAATTTTTAAAGGCTGACTTCCGTGACGGCTATAGTGAACCAGGTGCTAATTACTGAGTGTAATCTGAGGGAGCTAGGAGCTGTGATATAGGGAAGTTCAGTATCCATAGCTTGTACTCCTTTAACATATGGTAGTAATTGTTGTAGGGATCCTTCATGTGATGTTTTTCTAGTTCGCTATGACGTGTTCTACCAGTGCAGGAGGAGTGAGCATACGAGACCACATTGCTCAAAGGACCTAGTGGAGTGTCGATCTTGAGGAAAGATGAGTCTTATTTAGTGTTTTATCCAGTTTTTCTCACCAGAAGATACTGAAAAAGGTTCTGTTATGAACCCATGTTTAGGAGTAGGACCACCATTTTCTTCATCATTCAGGGAACTATAGCTTTTTATGTCATTCAGGCTTAGGAGGTGGTTGTGGATGTGGTGTTCAGGATACAGTTTTTCAGCAACATCAGAGTGGATCAACTCAGGGTAATCAGGTTGGGTCATAGGGTCGTGGTATAGGTCATACTTCTGTAGTGGATCAGACCCAGGAGGAGTGGGTTACAGTACCCTCTATGATTAGAGGTACGATTCTAGTTGCCTTATTTTTAGCTTCTACTATTTTCGATATATAAGTTTCCCATAGTTTTATATCTATTGTTGTTGTGGAGATCCCCATGCACTATATCTTTACTTCTTATGATGTTATGATTGTAGAAAATATATTGGGGATTATGACGGCTAGTGTACATCACTTCAAAGAGTTTCCTCTTGAGGTTGGTGGATGTTACATATTATGGGACCTCTATGTCTTATAGATGATAGGATTTGATTTCATTCTTGGAATGGATATGTTAGTCACCTTTCATGCCTTTATTGACCACTATCACTATAGGTTGAGTTCCACATCACTAGAGGGTGGGTATTTTCTATAAAATTACGAATATTATGTTAAGGCAAGCAGATATCGACCCGAGCATCATGGGTTTGGAAGAATTATAGAACATATTTCTAGTTTATATCTGGATGAGAAGGGGACTTCACAGATGGGATTTCATCCAATGGTGGATCTTTTCATAGAATTCTTCCCAGATAACTTTTTAGGTTTACCTCTAGAGCGAGAGGTAGATTTATCTATTGAGCTTATTCCAAGAGCAGCACCGGTGTCCATTCCTCTTTATTGGATGGATACACAAGAGTTACAGGAGCTCTAGAAGTGGTAAAAGGAGTTTCAAGCAAAGTGTTTCATCAGAACCATTACATCTCCTAAAGTTTTTCATGTCCTTTTTGTGATGAAGGAAGATTGTACCATCATACTCTATGTGTATTATCAGAAGATGAACCACTTTACAGTCAAGAATCGATATCCCTTAGAAAGGATTAATGATCTCATTGATCATCTTTGAGGCACTCGGGTGTTCTCAAATATTGAATTGAGATATGATTATCATCAGTTGCTTGTTAGAACATCATATATACCTCTTACAACCTCTCATAGTATGTTTGGTCTATATGAGTATGTGGTTATGTAGTTCGGTCTCATAAACATGCCCGCAATTTTCATTGCACGAATGAACCAAGTGTTCCATCCTTACTTGAATTCTTTTATGGTATTCTTCATGGTCAATATATTAGTATACTCTCACACTCGACATGACCCTGCCACTAATATTTAGATTGTATTGAGTACTCTGAGAGAGAATCATTTGTATGATAGACTCTCAAAATGCCACTTTTGGATAGACTACATTCACTTCATGGGTCATGTTATCTTAGAGAAAGGAGTATCTGTAGACCTAGAGAAAGTGAGATGTGTAGTTTCTTGGGATTATCCAAAGAACATATTTAAGGTATGGAGTTTTATGGGGATGTCTAGTTAATACAGGTTTTAAATACAATACTTTTAATTATTATAAGCACCAGTAAAGGGCCTGACTAAGAAGGGTGAGAAGTACTTATTGATAGATTCCTGCGATTCAGCCTTTCAAGAGCTGAAAGGGAGATTTAAATCAACATAGATACTAATTTTTTTAAAGTGGGTAAAGAGTTACAATATTTACTATGATGCATCAGGTATCAAGCTAGGGGTGGGGCTTATGCAGGGAGAAGGATTTGTTGCGTACGGGTCTCAGAAGTTAAGGCCACATGAGATGAATTACTCGACGCACGATCTCGACTTAGCTGTAGTTGTGCATGTTTTACACTATTGGAGACATTATATTATGGTAGAGTATTTTGTAGTATTCAGTGACAAAAAATTCTCAAATGCATATTTACTCAATGTGATCTAAATTTGAAATTGCGAAGGTGGGTTGAGTACCTTCAGTCTTTTGAATTTGAGCTTGCCTACACACCTGGGAAAGGTAACGTAGTGGCTGATGTGTTGAGTAGGATGACTTAGATAAAATCAGATGAGGAGGCTATCATTGAGTGGAAGACCATGAATCTGTTCTCTGAGATAAATTTGGAGGTGCATGATAGATAGGGGCAGACGTTTCTTTCTTCTATAGCTGTTAACTCTACCCTTGTGGTTTGTGTGCGAATGAGGCAGCTATAAAATTTTGAAGTCCTATTCCTATGGGAGAGTGTGTCAGGTGAGGAACCTACTCTTGGGTAGATTGTATATGATGATGAGGTATTTTGTTTTCCTGGGTGTGTATGGGCGTTACCAGAAATATATGAGGATGTGATGCGAGATTCCCATTCCTCAGTTTGGGAAGTTCATCCTAGTGTCACCAAGATGTATCAAGGTCTACCCTGTCAGTATTGGTAACCAAGTATGAAGAGAGATGTATTTTTTTTGTTATGATATGTTCCACCTATCAGTAGGTGAAGGTAGAGCATCAGCGACTAGTAGGGCCTTTACAAAAGTTACCCATTCCCATGTGAAAGTGAAATGATGTCACGATGGATTCTGTGATGGGTTTACTAAGGTCACCTCGAGGGAATTATGTGGTTTGGGTTGTTGTTGATAGACTCATGAAGGTTGTACATTTCATTCCAATTAAGAAAACCTACAGTGTTGATGATATTGGAAGTTTTTACATTCAATAGATTGTATGTTTTCATGAAGTTCCTCACTCTATCATTTTAAACCGGGATTCCCTGTTTACTTCTCGTGTCTAGCAGTGACTACAGAGGTCTTTGGGTACATAGGTAATTTTGAGACAACTTACCATTCCCAGACAGATGGCCAGTATGAGTTCATGACTCCAGTTTTGGAGGACATGCTATAAGCATGCATACTAGATTTTGGGGGCTCTTGGGAGAGACACATACCCCTAGTGGAGTTTTCCTACAATAACAGTTTTCATTTAATGATTCAGATGGCACCTAATGAGGTTTTGTATAGTAGTCCTTTCCAATCACTGCTAAGTTCGATAGAGGTAGGAGAGGCAGCTATACTGGGACCTTGTCTTCTCTAGAAGACCACTAAGCAGGTGGATTTTATTTATAATAGGATGGATACGACACAATCTCAATATAAATCTTATGTTCCTCAATAGAGACGACTTTTAGAGATCGAGGTTAGAGATCAGGTTTTCTTATGTGTCATGCCTAGGATGGGATATAGGAGTATTATGAGATAGAGGAAGATTTCACGAAGATAAGTTGGTCCCTTTTGGTTTTGGGGAGAGAAGGGATTGTTTCCTATAGGTTGTAGTTACCTCAAAAGTAACAATATATTCATGATGTCTTCCATTTTTCTCAGATATGATGTTATATTTCAGACCCTTATCACATTTTTTAACCTAAGAAGGTTGATTTGGATATGGCTGCATCCTTTTAGGATCACCCTATTCAGATTTTGGATCATAGTAAGAAGGTTCTCCACGTCCAGTATGTTCCTCTAGTACATGTGTTATGGAAGTATAAGAGAGTACGAGATGAGACTTGGGAGAGGGAGCCTGACGTACAATCACAGTGTCCAGAGTTGTTTTAAGTTTCTTATTCACCACCCTTGTAAGGGAAATTCAAGGAAAAATTTCTTTTAAGGGGAGAAGTTTTTAAGAACCCTAATCTTAATTTCTGGTATGGATCTTTATTTCATATTGTTTTGGGGAGAAATGATGATTTGGAAATTTTCTAAGTACACGTAGTGTAATCTTGAGTACACACTGTGTACTTGGATGACACGTGTAGCCATGTACTACCCATGTAATGGATGATTACATGGTTATGTAGGTGAATTGGAAGTCCCCCTAAAGCGGGAGTGAGTTAAGGCTAGTACACGGCATGTAAATTAAATGAACACATCATATACTTTTCTTTTTATCTGATTAATCAGAGTGGGGTCATGTATAATATCCAAAATGATCTTCTTCTTCCCATGTCTCATATAGGAGAGTGAAGTATGACTGAGGATCTTTGATCTCTCCAGGTTCCTCCATCAGATCTCTAATTGAGACACCACCAGGTGCATTGGATTCCCACTGGTGAGTTCTCTCTTCCCCTAGAGCATCTCTTCCCAGTTTCTCCTCTCTCATGAGTTACTGAGGGTTGATCATTTTTACCCTTTTTTAGATATACATTGTTCTAGGACAATTAAAGGGCCTACGTTCAAGATTGATCTTCATACAAAATCAAGGTAGGTGGTTTGTGCCTTTCTTTGGTGGTGTTTGAATTATATATTCTAAAAGTGTCGAATACCCAAGTTTAGGGTATTGTGTAGTTTGGAATTTAACCCTGTTTAATACCTGTTATTCTATGTTTGATTAAGAAGGGGTTATTTCTTAGGGATAACATTTAATACCTTGGTTATGGATTTTTTTCCCCATGTTTGATTGATTATGGACATTTGGTCTATAATTTCTTGTTAGGCTTGTTTGTTTTCAAAGCCTTGTGTTGTTAGGATATAGTTTTTGTTTATATGAGATGCATGTGTTTCACATTGTGAAATTATGAATAATGGGAATTGACTATGAGAGCTTCTTCATATATGTTCATTTATGTATGACTATTATTATGTAGACCCACAGTTATTGACAATGAGATTTATCGAGTGGTCATAGACCAGAGGGGTTAGACTGTGAGAGCTACACAGAGGGTCGTTATTAAATGAATGTTGTACCATAGGGAATTTACAGTGAGATATTCCAGTGTTCATTTGTTCTATTGTTTCTATACAGACCAAGGGGGGTATTGACTGTGAGAGTTACCCAGGTGGTCATTTATAAATGATTAGTGCCATGTCAGAAAAAAGGGTTTAGAATGTGTGAGATTTCCTAGAGGGTCATTATATTAAGGAATTGATGATATGTTAAACCAAATTGGTTATACTGTGAGAACATTCCCAAAGGGTTTCTCTTAAATGATTGAATGATTTTGAAGAGACTTCCAAGCCTAAGCACAAGCTTGGAATCGGTCATAATTTTTTGTTTAGAAGGTCTTCTGAGACGTCTGTTGTAACTATTACATAGGGGATTAAGAGCTTAGTCTAGATCCTGAGGTTACTTTATTTAATAGGTAGAATAATTAATAAATGTAAATGATTGTAATTGAAACTATAGGATTGTTTATTTTTTTATTAAATCCTATTTAATTGCTTCATTTTTCATATTTCCTGCTATATATATTCACTAAAAGATTGGTAGATATCCTTTGGTGGTTTCCTACTAGAATTCGTCTTGGTCCCTATTTGGGTCTTACTTTTGGACCCAAATATATTATATGGGTGTATGTATAGATAATGGAAACCAACCTTCTTCATCATGTAATTGATTTTTTTTTGAGTCGGAGAGCATGGGACCAAGCTGAGGCTTGTGATGCTGTTGGAGTTTACTATTTTATATACTTTGGTTTCAATATTTTATTTCCATCTTTGTGACTTGTTTTATTGATTTCATAGATGCATTTGGCATGCATCATTTATTTATATATGCTACAGTTTTTTCTACTATCAGTCTTCCACTGTTTATTTTTGTTGTATGGTATTACTACTTCTGCTACTGTTTACTATTTGTTTCTACTGGGTTACTCTGCTAATGAGGGAATAATCTCCCCACTATCACACCCAAGTCTCTAACTACTAGTCGGAAGCCTCTAGAATTCAAGTAAATTTTATTGAGGCCATGTGACCAACCAGTTATGGGGCACCCTTGGATGGCACCCTAAACCAGGATGTTACATAAACCCAAATAGCTTCATATAAGGAATTATGTGTAAACGAAACAATATGGAGTAAAAAAACCCTTATAGTTTTTGTAATATAAAAATCGAAATCACATTAAAATAGAGAACCTTATATGGATTTTAAAATCAATATGATAATAATAGAAATCATCATAATATATATATTCTTGGGTATAATATAAAAAATAAAATTGAAATAAATTTTCAATATTTCTTTTGCTGTCTAGAAATAAATGTAAGATGGGAAACCCATACCTCTAGTCCTAACATTATTATTTTTTAATATTAATCTCTTGAAAAATAAACTAAAATTTATTATAATTTAATATCATACCCATATTATTTCTTATCAAAAATAATTTGATTCAATTGTATTTTCTAATTTTACTTTTGTTAATAACTCCTTAAAATCATCATTCTTGTAGTTCATTGTTCCATTTTCCATATATGTTTCTGTTTGGGAGGTCTAGTTAATGCACCTTGTTAATGGTTAAATAATCTAAAGAATATTAATAATTTTATAAATATAATATTTATTAATTATATACACTTTTATAACCATTCATATATGGTGGTGATGAAAAATAATTTATATCACCTTGTGGAGATATTAGTCTATACGTATGTGTGAGTGATGCTTGCACTTTTTAATGGATAGAATAAAATAAAGTTAAATAATAATTCACCTTTACATAATAGTAAATATATCCAAAATATAATATATATTAATTAAATATATCATTTTTTTGATCCAAGTAAATATGAAATGAAAAAATGAATCACAACATTTTATGGAGGTGGTAGTCTACACATATATAACTGCGATATTATCATTTTTTAATAGAAATAAGGGTCATAATATAGAAAAAAATTCTCTACAAAATAATAATAATTTTTAAAAATGTTATATATTAATTCATTAAATAATTATTACTATAAATAATATTTGGTGATGAAAAATGAATTACATCATTTCGTCAAGGTGGTAGTCCACATGTATGCATAATACTTTTTTCATTTTCCATTGGGATGGATGATGAAATGAAAATAGATAACAAATTATAATAATAAAATTTAATTAGTCTAATTTTAATTATTTCACTCTATTAACATTGATAAATAATTTTTTTCTGTGGTAGAAGAATAAATAATCTTAAATGGATTTGATTAAAATGATTACATCTTCTTTGAGAAACATTATTTCTATCTCTTCTTGAGGACCATTGTTTTACGGTAAGTAGATAACAACCCCTAGAACATGGATATGGAATTTGATAATATGTTTTTTGGATATATTTTTATATATGTGTGGATCATGACTGTGTGAATAATAGATTGGAGTAGGTTCCCCTTTATAAGTAAATGGACTGACACACATGTAATTATTCTAAACATTAAAATAATGTAAGTTCACATTCAAGATAAAATGGATCCATATTTGTCCAATTTACATTTCAGGATGAGATATATTCAAAATATATTCAAAAAATACGATTTAAACATGTTTTTAGGATATTTTAACCCCCATATCATTAGTTTAATCCCTCATTAGCCCATTTAAACTATATAGAAGTAATTAATTTACATGTTGGTTTCAATTCATTGTGACAAATAAAGTTGACCTATTTAGAAAAAATCATGCTTATTTATGATTTAGAAAAAAATTCAAATTCAATCTATAAATGTCGAATAAATAAATTTTTATCAATACTCATAAAATGATATGGAAATAAATTTTTTGAAATGTTCATTTATCAAGAGTAAAATAAAATCACTATAATTGTTTTCTTATTAATTTAAATTATATGAATAGAAGGTTATTTAATTTATTATATAATATAAAAATACAATTAAAATAATCAATCAATATTTATTAATTAAATTTATTAAAATGATGGCACATTTCACACATGAAAACAATTTTTTTTAAAATATTTCATTTCACCTTCAATTGTTATAATATTCATTTATAACCATTTATTAATCAATTTACGATGGATCAATAATTTTTATTGTTTTATAACAACTACTAGTTCAATTTTTTAACACTAAAAATAATTTAAATGAACTCTTATATAAAAAATATATGAATAAAACCAAATTTTTTTAAAAAACAATTCAATTTAACCAAGATTTATAAGGCCAGTGCACTTTTCCATTTTATGGATATCATTAATCAATTTTATTAATTATAAATTTAATATATCAATAAATGTTATAGATATTATTCCAAAAAAGTTTTAACTAAAAAATCATAATTTTAACAATCAGTTCAAAAAACAATTCTCAAGAAATAATGGTAATTTATTTATGTTAATTTGAACACTTTCTTAAAGAACACATTTATCTTATCATTTTCATTAAACTATATAATAATTTTTTTTGTTTTATATTATAATAAATGATTTCAAACCAAATTTTTTTATCAATTTTTAGTGTTTGGTGGAATGTGGAAATTTTAAATTATTGGGTGGGTTAATTTTTATTTTTTTAGATCCACAAGATGGTTCTGAGTCATTGAAGACCTGAAAAGTGGTGATTTAGAAAAGGAATGAGGATCCAGATATTTTTTTGGGACTTGGATGAACCTAAGGAGATGTAATTTTTCTACTATATTCGAAGTTATAACAATGATACAAGGTATATAATGGTCATAAATGGTGTATAACTGCATTCCTCCTAAACATAAATAAGTGGAATCCAGACTATTATCTCCCTTATTTCTCCCATGGACCTGGCCCCTTTGTTCCCCTATATTCCCTTAATCATGTTGTGTTTTGAGTCCATTTCATTTTATTTAATTTATTCCACACCCTCTAGTAATCTACATAGATCACATGCTATTTTTTCATGTTTTTTATCCTCATTTTGTATTCGGTGTTGATTCTGCCAAATAATAGTGGTATTTACCAACTATCATGGGAAATTAATGTGTCTTGTTTAGAGGGGAACCAATGAAGAGTTTTTTCCAATATAACACATCATTTAAATTGATGTTAGTGGATATATTTATTTTTTAATATTTTGATTCAATTTTAATCAATTTTCTAATTGATGTGTCATCGCCCTTTGGGTTTTTTTCTCTCTTTCACAGGGGACATATTTAGATGGTGTCTCCATATAGTTATGTATCATTTTGAAGAGGTGTACTATTTTTTGGAATAATATAATGGGTATTCCATAGATTAAATTTATTGTTGTACTTTTTTTGAATTTATGGATAGGGTTCTAATATAGTATGTGGTTCGGAGTACATCCCATGATCATGGTGAGAATTTGTTCGTAGTTCTAGTGCAATAAGGTAGAATAGTAAGATACTATCCATTTCTGATTTTTTTAATTAAATTGTAATGTTATATAATATTAGTGGGAGTTTATTAATCAATTATAATTTTATTATAATTTTTTAATTTTATGGTTTGGTTAAGATACATGGAATTAGTGTTCTTGATTATGTCTTTATGTGATTAGAGAGATTTGGTGAGAGTTACCAATACATATTAAAACATGGTTTTATTCAGTTTAATTTAGGTGGTCTCTAAGAATATTCCTTTGTTATTATACATTTATTTATCTTCATGTGGAATGTGTAGCCACAAAACATTATATAGGGTTCCACTATGAAGTTTTATAATTCATATCATAAAAATTATATCAAATGATAGAATTAAATTTGTTTTTTGGGGTCTCAATGGACCCTCATGATCTCTCGGAACATTTTATCTAAAAATGGAAAAGGATATAAATTGTAAAATGTTCCATTGAATATATAAATCCCCAATATGGGAATGAGATAATTAAATTGAAATGGATAGGGTGTAGTGGACCCGGTGAGATGTAACTAAGTGACCTTTAGGTAGAGAGTTGTGATGGATCAGTTTGCATGGAGATGCTATGGTCCATGACAGTTACCCAAAATTCATTGGTATCATTGATATTCATGCGGGGAAATTATTCCTCTACTAATTAGATGTGATCCCTTGGGTAGTTACAACATATAGAGATTATTGGATTGTTTGGCTGTTTAGACCGACATAAGATTCCACTGAAAGAGAAAATTGATAAGTTAATTCCCTCTTGTGACATGCATAGGAACACAAGGAGGAATCGACGATACCTTGTGGATCCAAGTATGTTCCCCTATGACTTGTGACCCTAGTGATAGGGTGGATAGGGTAACAAGTAGATATAATAGTTGGTGTCCCAAAAGAAACTCTTTTGATGATTTGAGCTTGGATTTTCTTTAAAGAGGTTATTTGTTTAGGCATTCAAGAAACACCTATTGTGAAAATAATCATTGGCTTATTTATTCATAATGTAGTGATATATTTTTAGACATGCTTTCTAAGACCCATCCTATAGACCTGATAATATTTGATAGTGACATTTCAGATGTGTAGAGGTATTTCATGGGATATAAATATTTTAACTTGGGTGATAGAGTTGTGATACCATGGATTTAGATAAGGATATACATTAAAACTTCAATATATATGAAGTTTAAGGTTGGAGATACCATGGATTTAGACCCAATGTGTTAGGGATCTATGGGTTGGGTCCTTATACTTGTGAGGATATGGTTGGGTTGCCACATGTTTAGAGCCATATTTGAATTGGGATACCATAGATTTGTATTCAGATATTCATTGGATCTACCATATACTTAGACCTTAATGTTGTATCTATAATGGATTTGGAGCTCCAATGTTTGGTGTATAGTCAGATAGGTCTCTAAGGTCATGAGGATATAATTGAGGATACCATGGATGTATATCCCACACGTTATTGGGTTGGCCCAAACATCATGATGTGATGATAGACACCCTAGTACGGCATGAATCATGTATGGGTGATCATGGTAATAAACTTAAGTACTTATAATGATAGTACCTAGTTTATGGGTAGGCACAGTCTACACAACGTGCTCAAAGTCATTCTAGAAGTTTTTTAAAGTCATCTTTGAGGTTTTGTTTTATTTATTTATTTCTATAGTTTATTTATTTATTAAAACTTTTAAATACACATGAATACACATGGAATATACTAGTTATATATGGGATAATGTTGGTGGTTTCTTACTAAGTTATGAATTCACACCATGATTTGGTGGTCAAGTCACTTTTTCCCAGAGCATACCCCTCACTAATTGCATGAACATGTTGGATAGAGGCTAGATACGATGTTAATGAGTTGAGAGGCTTGATTAGGATTAAAGAATGATATTTTGGAGAATCTGAGGGATTTATTTAAGACTACATTATTATATTTTATTCTTTTATTATATTTAACTTTTATTTATGATTGTCTTGGTGGTAGATCATTAGTATACTACTATAATACATCCCCATGGAATATTATTATGATTTAAAGTTTCATTTTTCCTTATTACTGTCAAGTTTCTTATAATTGTATGAATTTTAGTTATTTATCAATTATTGTGAACACTAATTTGGGGATATATTCATCCCATTGTATGTCACTAGAACATCAGTTATAATTAGCTGCCATTGGCATACGAGTAGGTGTGCCTATGTTCACATGGTGAACTAGTATAGGGAACTAGTCTAGTGCCTTCTAAGATGGTCTATTATAAATAATTATTCACTTATGTTTGGTTTTTATACATGAAAATATATTGAACCCCAATAATTTTATTAAATAGAAAATGATATAAAATCAGAGGGTGTTGTAAAAACACCACTCACCTCCTTTAATTCCATATGGATTCTTAAATAGCTTAAAATTATAGGATTCATTATAATGTATATTCAATATATAAAATAATAAAATACATTTATTATAATAGAAGATAACATAACTTAATTATGAAATATTATTCTAAATATATTTGTATCAGTCAATAACATTTTATAAAATAGTGTAACCAATTTTGTTACTACAAAGGATTTCATGGATAAGAATTAAATCTATAAGATAGTTCCATATTGGATGACAATAATTATTAAAGGATGATTTTACCTATCACCCTTTCAATTTAGAATTTTTCAAAATAAGTATTATCAAATTTATTTATGGCATGAAAACATTGGAAACATAAAATCATGTACTCAAAATGACATCACTTACCAATAAGGGAGATTGATTAATCATAATATTTTACTGGTGAAACTTTAATAGTGGGTGGTATGTTAAATTTATGTGTTAATTTTTAATGGATTACTTATCTAACATTTTTTAAGTAATTAGGATCCAAATATATTCTTGGTGAAATTTCATGGTAGTTATGGTTTTCATGATTTAGTTACAACTATAACCCTGAACAAGCACTACTAATACTTATATAACTACCTCATATATATTTTTACAATGGAATTTATCACCCACCCATCACCTAACCAAATAGATATTGAATTACATGGTATTTTAGGACCTCCAAAATTGTATAGTTACAGATTTATATATCCCATTCCAATTTGGAGGAACTGATTCAATGGATATTTTCACCTCATTAATATGCCATCCTAGTGCTATAGACCCACATCAAAAAATCAAAAATAATTTAGGAGTGTCTCTCTAGAGTAAATAATTTATCACATTCCTTATATAGTATTTTATAAGGAGTAAATATAATACATATTTAAAAATACATAACTTATACATAGATGATATCTTTTAAAACATGTTTTTCATCAACATTGTATTACCATAATTCTTCAAGATATTTCTAATGAGGCTTGGTCCCTGATCCTCTGAACATGGGATCCCATAAGAAGAATTCATCCAAGGAAATAGAATGTTAATCTCTAATTTTATTTTTTTATTTATTATATCTTTGTAATACTTGGGACCTTATATAAAATAAATTCCATAGTATAATGTGTATTTTTGAACATCAATAGCATGAATATTTGAACGCCTTTGGGGTGAATTTTGGTGACCACATCAACCAATTACTAAACATTGAAGGAGATAAATTACCTCATTAAATGTATTATACATAGTGAAAAGTAAGTAAACTATATAGGTAATCCAAAAATTTATCATTATAGATCTCATCCCAATGATAATATAAATATCAACCATTATGTACATGTGTATGGTAAAAAAATCCATCAACCATTGAGTTCTTCATAATGGTACTAAATTCTAGGGCCCTCCCTTTAACTGAATATTTATATAAAAATAATACATAAATATAAATTAGAATAGTAAGAAATAATTGTGCATTACCTTTATAGTTTACATTTCATAAAGGTTCTCCCAGTAATATAGTTGTATGCCCTATGTCAAATATCAATAAAATTCCAACTAAGGAGGTTATCCTTATAGTATCCATTAGGGTGGTCATACTATTTATAATAATCAACATTATAGTGTTCCTAAATGTACTATGTATGATTCCCCTTACAGAATATCTCCCCATAGTGATATTGAATGAAACACTGAATGAATTCCTCTTTGTGGCATCAGTTGCTGAGGACATACCCAAAATGAATCACCTGACTAGCATTAAACTCCTCTTCATATTGAAAATAAAATAAATTTAACTCATTCAGGTCCTCCCCAAGGTGATCAATAAAACTACCATGGAGTTTTTCATCATTATAGTAGTTATATATTGACTCCTCATAATAAAATGGTTAACACATATAGAGTTTCTCTATTTTCTGGTAGTGTAATGCCTTGAATTATTCCATATATTATTCTTAAATATTATATGGAATTAATTGAAGACTAGAAGTAGAAACGTAATGTGATTATATGGCTTGGTGTGCCCAAAATAAATATTTAAATAACTTTAAAATGTCAAATACCATGTGCGTGTAGTTTTCATGATGAGTGGAATTAATTCTAAATGGGTGCCCGAATCAGAAATCTAAGGGAACTATTGCATTTAGAGAATAAACTTTACCCTAGGCATGACCTAGCATTAACAGGAATAGGTCAGCTGTGAAAATTAGTTTATGGTGATTTAATGAATAAAATAAAATAATAATTTATTTTATTTTATTTTAATGTTTCTCTATGACATGGTGAACTTTAATTTAAATTATCCTTTAAATAAGGGGTACATGGTTAGGCTCATAACCATAGAATTTCTTGGAGGCTCTGGATAGAACCTTGGAGAACTCTCTTGTTGGAAAATAATGATGGAGCTTGGACTGAAGATCAAAGGATGTTATTTTTTTAGCTATTGAAAATGGAGGTGATGCAAAAATTGATCCTCTTTAGTGAAGGATCCAACCTTGAGGTAGGATGATTTTATTTGTATTTCTATTTTCCCTATTCTTATATTTATTGATAAATGAAGACCAACCGCAATTAGGTTGATTCAAAGTTTTCTCATTCATGTGGGATGGGCATAAACTGCAGGATTTATGGGTTTGATTTCTTTTTTTATTTGTTGATCGTTCTTACAGTAATGGATCAAGACCAAAATAAAAAATGGTCAATGTGTGTTCTTAGATTTTGTTTCTTTGTGGGTATTTGTTCTCCCCCATATGTTCTATGCATTCATCATTCTTTGTGGATTATTAACGAATGAGAATTATGCCCTTATTTCATGGAACAATAAACTAAAATTAAATATCCAACCTCATGACTCCCTAGCGTAGGTGTGACATAATGGAGAAAGAAAAATCAATGAGTTTATGGAGGTATCTTTATTTTCATGATTTTTGAGTGGGTGACCGGTATTGGTTTTCAGAGCCGATTGAAATCCTGAAACCCAACAATTTAGTGTTGCAATGTAACGATGGTTGTGGATCTCTTGTTTCGAGGTGAATAAAGAATTATATCAAAAATTAGAAGATCATCTGAGGCATGTGGAAGAAGAACAATTGTTCAAAAAATTCATGATCAACATAGCATGTAACACAGGGTTACACAGTGTGTGGCCCCCACTTAGTGGTGGCTAGGGTTTCGAGAGGCTGTAAAGTGTCACACCGCATGTGACCTCTATCACACGGTGTGTGGGACCTTCCCCTATACTTGGCATGTATATCAGGAGATACATAAATTAGAGGTGGAGTACATGGGTTTCCTATATGATGTTCACCCCACCACATGGCTTGCCCCAATCCTGTTACATGATCTATCCTAGGTACTAGTACATGGGTAGGCAGACATGGGTCGACACAGTGTTTGGGTACATGGCCAGAGTTCACAGGTGGACATCATAAGGAATGAAATGGCATGTGACCAATATACATGGTATGTACCCATATTCTATATGAAATTTTCTATATGACACGAGTTATTGTACACAGGTAGTAACTGAGGTCAAGTGACATGGAGTGTGACCCTACTAAACATCATGAAGCCCTTTCTACAATTCTTGAATCTCTTAACAACCGTATCTTGGACAAGCTTTATCAGGGTTCGTGCCCTTGATCATTTCCCTAATTTATGATGCATATTGTTTCCCACACATAGGATTATGATCCATTCAGTAGGACTTTATGGATAGAGTGGTTGGAATCCCCTCCGAGAGTCCTAGAGAAAGATCCTTTATTCATTCTTTGTGACCTATATAGATACCATGGTATTGATTTGACCAACATAACTAAGGGTTAATCCTCTACATAGTAGGTTAATTTAGATTCATTTTTTCGGTATCACCCTAGGGCCCTGGCTATGATCCTCATTTTTAGTTTCATATCTCTCTTTAGATCTATCTGTCTATCTCTCTCCTAAAGGTTTCCAACAAACAGTACATCTCATATGAACTTCATCCGTGATATGAGACTCCGGAGTGTGTTCTCCTAGATGAGTGATCCATGGAATCATCGAACTGAACCTATAGGGTTGGTAAGTGTTATATGTGACATACCTTTAGACTGTGTGTCTTAGTTTGAGTATATCTGGATATTCTTGTTATATGTGTTGTAGACATATATTGTGTAGAGATGACATTATCTTTATTTGTGTATTTCTTTTGGGTTACGGGGTGTCTTACTGAGTATTTTTATATTAACCCCTTCATAGTATTATCCAGCATGTTTCATGTATTTTTTAGACGGGTGACCTTTTGACAAAGGCCAGGGGATTCCAAGACCAGAATGAGCCTTGTGAGTTCAGGCAGGCTGAGTTGTTTCTATGAATTTGATCAACACTCTCAATACCTATATTATTTATAGGTTGGACAAGGTAGTTTACATACTCTTTCTTTTGGTGGGATTTTATTCTAGCCTAGTTTATATTAATACACTTTACATATCTATCGTACTTTGGTTGTGATAGTTTTATTCATGCATTTCATTTCATATTGGTTTTTACATTTCAGAATTTGTGGGCTAGGAGATTTGTTCATTTGTATATGTACAAAGGAAATTCCTCCCATGTTAGTGATATTACTACTCGGTGCTAGTACCAGTACACAACCTATTAGAGTTGGTCTTGGGGTGTCGTGGAATGATCCCCACTAGGACAGGTCATGAAAAGGTGATATTAGATTTGTTCGGTCCTACTTAAGGACTCATAGTTTCTGATATTGGTTTGAGGGAATAATTTTATGTTTTTCGTGATTAAATTTCAGTCCGATAACTCTAGTGTCAGTGTGGGAAAATGATGTATCCCAACAGCAGGACTCTGATAACCTGCATTTCAACTCGGTGCATGAGAACACTGTTTATGTGGAAAATAATGGTGCATGCATCATAGAGGAATGTGTTGTGGTTCCATTTCCATATTGAATCGTCTCTCTAGATATACTCATTGTCCAATGTGCCTATTTTTATCTTATAGAAATACTATGATATACTTTCCAGCTAGGATTCAACAAGTCTATCTCGATGATGACCCCATCAGTGACAAGGATTTGATATAGGGACTAGTTCCCCAGATGTCACTTACAGGTGGTGCACAAGCCATACAGCCACATGTGGAGCATTATGTTGTTCCCTCAGTACCAGTAGATGAGTAGTGCATGCTAAGATAGATCCATGAGTTTTATTGTTGAGACACCATAGATTTATAAGTGATCCTTACCCTCATGTATTTTAGGACTATTTTGAGGTAGTGACAGGAGTTTTCCATCTATTCAGGACACCAGCGAACCAGATAGTGATCAAGGTAGTTCACCTTCTACATTTCTTAACAGGGAAATTATGAAGTTTTCCTATCCAAACTCATTATGAGGCAACTCTATTGTGGTAAGAGTTTGAATGACTCTTTAGAGAGGATTTCTCACCAGTTACACTAATATCTATTTGTATACAGAAGTTTCTTCTTCTTCAGTAGGGTATCTTCATGGTGGGTGATTATTCATCAAGGTTCACCAACATTTCTAGGTAATCAATGGATATGGTTAGAGATAAGTACATTAGGGATCAAACCATTGAGAAATGTCTTCATAGAGACATTTATGCCAATTTAATCCCTTTCTTCATTCTGATATATGTTGGGTTGCTTGAGTGAGATTTTTTTGACAAAAGCTTATTGTCTGAGCTAATATAGCTAGTCGTAGTCATCAATGGACGACCTGGTGAAATGACCTCAGAAGTAGGTATATGAGGTTGGTCATAGATACTCAGATGTGGGAGATATTTCATGAAGATATCCCAAGACATAGGAACTATAGTTCAGGTCTAACATGGTTAGTACAATCATCCTAGGGAGTTGTGGTTCATTTTGTGTGATGTAAGGGTACATCTCGCTTGATATTTTCCAACCCACTATGCTACTGGTAGTCAGACGGTGGATATACCATTGAGGTACAGACATTTAGAAAAGTAGGTAGATATGTAGGCTGAAGGATGTGGTAGAATATCATGGAGAGTAGTAGGATTTGGTTGATGTTTCAACTAATTACCTCCCAAACCCCTTGGAGGTCCACGATAGGCTTAGAGAGTTAGAGGATAAAGGCAGGGAAAATTGCATAGAGTCAAGGCATATGACCCAGGGGCTCTGGGAATGATTTGATGTCTAATTTTTATCTTTTATACATTAGTTGATGTACAGATAGACACAAGTTCTATTCATTCATTTATTATCACATATCTTGTGTTATTCCTAGAGATTCCATTTGAATCATTGACTTGACCCTTATGCTTGGAGATAACCAATGGAGAAGTCTCATTGATCACAAATCTATGTCAAAAGTGTGGCCAGACCCTTGTTGGTGAGAGTTTCTATTGGAACATCTTATTGGTAGGTTTTAGGCCTTAAAATGTAATTCTTGGTATGGATTGGTTATCCACGGTCCATTCTCA
This sequence comes from Viscum album, assembly GCA_963277665.1. Taxonomy (NCBI): domain Eukaryota; kingdom Viridiplantae; phylum Streptophyta; class Magnoliopsida; order Santalales; family Viscaceae; genus Viscum; species Viscum album. Next base: position 1,155,031,082 of record OY728140.1, read on the forward strand.
CGTTGAATGTTTTAGGCAAAGTGTGTGGTGTGTCTGCAGTGATGGAATGAGGTTTTCTTTTGTTGATGAAAGAGAAACCTGGGCATCATAGGTTGGACTCATCCATTGAAGGGAGAATACAATTACTCATCATTTGGATATCCTAACCATCAGTGCAATAAAAGTTATGGGATTACAGTTTCTTATAGTAGTGGAGGAGTACGAGGATGTCTTCCTCAAATATGTTCTATGATTACCTCGTCACCAGAATATAGATTTCTGCATTGACTAACACCCTGGGATAGAACTAATATCAGCACCAGCATATCATATGTCTCCCACAAAGCTTCATGAGATGAGGGAATGGTTAGAGGAAATGTAGAGAAAGGGATTTGTGAGGCATAGTGTTTCACCCTAGGAGACCCTTGTTTTGTTATCCAAAAAAGATGATGGGAGCTTGAGGTTTTGGGTAGACTAACGACATTTGAACTAGGTGATTTTGAAGAAAAAGCATCCACTATTATGGATAAATGAGCTATTAGATCAGTTGAGAGTGGAATGATGGTTCTAGAAGGTGGATCTTTGATCAGGTTATCACCATTTGTGAGTACGGGAAGAGGATATACCGACTACAGATTTCAGATTCCACTACAGTCACTATCAGTACTTGGTAATGCCCTTTAGCATGACAAAAACACCCCTCAGTGTTCACGTAATCATGAACTAGGTCTTTTAGCCTTACTTATACTGGTTCTTGGTAGTCTTCATCAACAATATCTTTATGTACTCAACATCTGAGGAAGAGAACACGAGACACCTAAGGACGGTTCTAGAAATTCTCAGAGATCATCACAAGAAACTCTCAAAGTTCTAGTTATAGATTCTGGTAGTCCCCTTTGTAAGACATGTTGTCTCAGTGGATAGAGTGGCAGTGGACCCGACTAAGGTGGTGGCAGTGTTATCATGGGAGCCACCTAGGACCATGACATAGGTGCAAAGCTTTCTTGGGCTAGTAGGATATTACTAGAGATTCATACCTGATTTCTATAAGATATCAGAACCTATGATAGCTTTGACTCAAAATGGGAAGCATTTCATATAAAAAAATATGTACCAGTAGGCATTTCTGTAGTTAAGGTATAGTTTGATGAGAACATTGATATTGAAGTAACAGAAGGAGGGTGTTGAGTACGTAGTATTATACAATTCATCGGGGGATAGATTTGGTTTTGTCTTTATGTAGATGAAATCTGGGATTACCTATGGTTAACGCCAGTTGATACCATATGAGTAGAACTACATGACCCACAATCTTGAGTTAAAATAGATAGTCTTTTCATTGAAGATGTGAAGACACTACTTGATGAGCGAGCAGTTTATCATTAACTCTAATCATAAGAGTCTCAAGTATATACTCTCTAAGAAGGATCTAAACATGAGACAAGTTTTATGGCTAGAGTTCCTCCAATACTATGATTTTTACGATTATTTATATTCTTGGGAAATGGAACATGTTGGAAGATGTTCTCAGTAAGAGATCTATCTCATAGTTGATGAAAGAGGTGTCAGATCAGTTGATCTCATTATATTTATCCATTGTGGATGGAGATGGAACATTTACAACCATTCAATGGGTGTCACCCTTACACACTTATAGTTAGTTATGGAGGAATGTCTTGGGGATACCTAATGTAAGACATCACATGCTCATATGTCCACAAGACATGCGGTTGCTGGATATTTAGAAGGTAGGAAGCACATCATCATTATCAAAGGGCTCACAATTATATTAGTGGCATTGTAGGAGGAGGTTCTAGAGTATTTTCATACATCCCCTTTGGTGGTAAATCCAGGGGTGGAAAAAAAATTCCCAGACCTCAGACATCAATTTTGGTGGTCAGGAATGAAGAAGGTAGTAGTAGAGTTCAATATTGAGATTTGGATTCCTCTACATTTATGAGATATTTTGACTTCATGGAGTCCCATAGATGATATTTTATGATCGTGATTCTAATATTACATCCTAGTTATGTAAGGGATTGCAAGTGGAATTTGGGACTCAGTTATGCTTGAGCACAGTGTTTCACCACAGACAGATAGCCAGATGGAGCGGACTATTCAGGTTCTGGAGGACATTTTTTAAACTTACATGTTGGACTTCAACTGTAGTAGGTAGGATCACCTACCCCTGGTGGAGTTTTCATATTAAAAATTCAACCATTCCACCATTGGTATGTCATCATTCGAGGTTCTTTACGGTAGACCCTTTTAGTCCCCACTTTGTAGGACTGACCTAGGTGATTCATCACTCATTGTCCCAGATTTGGTGTGAGATACTACCAAGAAGGAGTAGATCATCCAAGAGTACAAAAAGACTTCACATAGCTTTTATAAATCATATGCTGATTGGAATCAGAGGCCTTTGGAGTTTGAGGAAGTAGATCATGTCTTTCGTAGAGTTTCACCTCGATGGGTATTTTAGATATTTGGTCAAGGTGAAAAGTTATCTCCAGGGTTTCTCATCCCTTTTTAGATGTTGTGTAGATTTGGAGATGTCGCGTACCATTTAGATATACCAACATAGTCTAACTGGGTACACTATTTCTTCCACATATCACAACTAAGGAGTTACATGTATGAGCCATCAGATGACATCGAATTAGGTGAGATGGACATTTAGGATTGTGTGACTTTTATTGAGTACCTAGTGGAGATCAACGATTAGCAGGATAGGATTCTTTATGGGAAATAGATTTCTATAGTGTGTTCTTGGTGTCAACACGGGAGTCTCAATGATATCACATGGGAGTGGGAGGCTCATAATCATGAACAATACCCATATCTTTTTATATATCCTTTGTTTTTGGCTTTTAAGGAACGTAAATCCACATGGTGCGGAGAATGCAATGTCCCATAATTTTTAGTGTATTATTTTTAAATATAATATGGAATTATTTGGAGACCAAGAACTGATATGAAATGATATTATGAGGCCATGTGTACAAAGTATAAATTTTTTTAATAATATTAAAACATTAAATAGAACACACATACTTTTTCCTTGAAAAAGTGGAATAAATTCAAAATAGGTGCCCAAATCCAACATATGAGAACACTGTTTAATTTAGAGCAGTAACTTTACCCTAGGCAGGGGCCACCATCGGCCAAAGTGGTTCAGTTGTGGAAATTTATTTTTGCAATTTTAATAAATAAAACAAAATAATCATTTATTTTATTTTAACATTTAATTGTGACACATCAATGTTTTTTTGAAAAGATCCTTTTATGAAAAGATTCAGGGTTAGGCTTATAACCTTGAAATTTTTTAGAGTATTTAGAGGGATCCTTGGAGAACTCTCTTGACAACAAATGATGACTAAGCTTGGATTAGAGATTGACCGATGTTGTTTTTGATGGATCTCACCAATAGAGGTGATGCAAAGATCGATCCTCATCAGCGAATGATCCATCCCCAAAGTAGTATGTTTTTATTGGTATATTTATTTCCCTGTTCATATATTAAACTATTAATTTTGACCAACCAACAAATATTTTGATCTGTATTTCACTCATTCTTGCAGGATGGGCATAAACTGTGGGATTTATGGGGTTGATTTATTGTTTGATTTGTTGATCATTCTTATGGGAACATATCAACACCAAAATGAACTATTTTTTTGTTATGTTCCTTATATTTTTTTCCTTGGGCATATTTATTCTCCCCCATATGTTATATGCATTCTTCATGGATTATGAACGGATGATCATTTCACCCTTGTTTCATGGTGTAATGATCTTAACTTAAAGATCAAACCTCATAATTCCCTTGCTAAGGTGTGACGATGATGGTGATGGATGGATTAAAGATATTTGGGAGGTATCATTCTTTAATATATTTTCATTTGGATGATCAAAATTGATTTTCAAATCTAATTGAAAGACTGAAACCCATTGATTTGGTGTTTCAAGGCGAGAAGACCTTTGATCTCTAGTTTTGAGGAGAACGATGTATTGGATTGAACACCATAGGATCGACTGAGGCATACAAAGGAATAATAAAGGTTCTTGAAATTCTTTATCAACATGATGTGTAAACCAAGGTTACATAGCATTTGGCCCACAATCAATAGTGCTTAGGGTTTTGGGAGGCAGTAAAGTGTCATATGGTGTGTGGTCCCTTCCTCGAGACTCATCATGTATCTTGGGATATGCGCAAACATAGAGTGGAGTACATGGATTTTATATAGAGCATGTACCCCACCACATGGCTTGGCTCGAACCAGTTACACATGTTATCTTGTGTACTAGTACATGGGTTTTCTCATGTACCGGTACACAGGTGGGTAGCCATGGACTGACACAATGTATTGGAACATGGCTAGAGTAAATGGGTGGACCCCGGATGGAATGACATGGTGTGTGACTCTTCTACATGGAATGTACCAATATTCTACATGAAATGTTCTAAACAACATGGGTCATTGTACATGGGATGAACCTAGGGTAAAGGGACAGTCATGTGACCCTAATACAAGTAATGTTCCCCTTTTAACATGGCTTGAATCACTTTTCCACCATATCTTGGACAAGATTTATTAGGGTTCATTCTCTTGAACCTTTTTTTGAATATTAATATATACATTTTCCTAGTCATAGGAGTATGATCCCATCACCATGACATTCTATATTGGGTTATTGGAATCCCCTATGAGAGGCCTGAACCAGGATCCTCTATTCATTCTTCACACCCAAGGTAGAGTTATTGGTATTGATGTGACCAACTTCATTGGGAATTTATCCTCAACTTATCAATTTAATCCAGGTGGAGTTGTTGGTATCACACCATGGAAGTAGTTTTCATCCCCATATGTGGTATCATATCTATCTTTAGATATATCATTATATCCCCCTCATGATAGTTTTCGATGGAAATTACTTATCATATGGATTCCATCACTACTATTAGACTCATGAGTGTGTCCTCACGGATATGTTCTTCATGGAATCATAGAATTGAATCCCTAGAGTTGGTATGTGGTAGTTGTGACTTACTATTTTATTATGTGTCTTGGTCTGAGAATATTTGGATATTCCTGGTATATGTGTTGTAAACATATACTATGTAGAGCTACCTGTATTATTATTTGTGTATTGATTTGAGTTTTTGGGGTTCCCTAATGAGTATTGTAATACTCACCCCAACATGGTATTTACCTACACATGTAGTTTCTTCTACAAATGAGTGACCTTTCGATAGAGACCAGGGTGGACCATGACTAAACCGAGCATTGTGAGTTCAAGAAGGCCGAGGTGTTCCTATGGATTTGTGCAATAGCCTGAGTACCTATTTTGTTTATAGGTTGGAATTTTTAGTCTACCGACTCTTTGTTTTGGGGGGATTTTATTCTATCCTAGTTTACATTAAATCACTTTACATTCCTATCATACTCTATTTGTCATAGTGGTATGCATGCATTTCATTTATTAGTGGTTTTTACATTTCATTATTTATGGGCCTGGAGTTGTGTGTGTACATACAGGTATATATCCAATGCCTCCCATTTCATTGATATGCCTACCCAGGACCAGTCACCATCCCATGGCCTATTAGAGTTGGGATTGGGGAGTCATCACTTGGGCCCCACTAGGACAAGTCATGACAGGTATCCCCGAATTCATGTACCATGAAGGTTATCATCCTAGAAAAAAGTATAGCATCCACCGAATGCCACCCAATGGAATTTTTTTTGAATGTTTACCTTGTGATGGGATATTACATTAGTGTAAAGGTCCTTCCCATATCATAATTGTCCTGTGTTTACTATCAAATTGAGAGGTACCTGAAAAATCCAAGATAGAACCATGAGGAACTCAACCGTCTACCAAGGATCTCACTATTATATCAATGGGTTAGCTGAGATAAAAATCATCATTATCCCCTCCATCGTGATATATAGTCTTAGGTGTAGAAATTTTGTTTGAATTGATTTTTTATCACATAAAAATGCTATATAAAATGGAATTAATCTTAAAAATAGTGTAAAGAATCATTTTTTTATGATCTAGATGGATCTAACATCATGTGATAGGATTTTTCACTAAAAAATATCTATAATATTTTATCCCACTACCATGTCTCATAATCTCATTCCCAATATTCTCCCAAAATAATGCATTCCCATCGTTCATTATAATTTAATTGTTATAGTCAACAATATCTTGTGAAAATTTATACCTCATGAAGTTTATGATAATAAGATCATGGTTTAAGAAAAATGGTATCACTATGTGAACCACAATTCCCTCTCAATATCCTAAAATCCAAAAACATATAAAAAGTATGGGGACATTTAACTCAATTTATTACAGCAGTTTATCCTAAATTTTATTCAAATCCAAACTGCTCTTTGACTATAGTGGGAGTAAAATTTTGATACCTTCATGAACTCAGGTATTTTCTTACCTGATCCCCTTGTTAATTATTTAATGTTTCTTTTTTTCTCTATATAATCTATTAAATGAATAAAATTTCTGAATTGAAATCATTTTATAATCAATTTCTCTAAAAATTTAATGTTGTGATTTTTTAAAAAAATTAAAAATAAATATATGTCAAGGATATGGATTATGATAGACGACACAATAATTTTATTTGTCAAGAATGTTCATTCAATTAAAAATTATTTTACTATTATCACTCAATAAGTTCATACCCTCTTTATTCTAATATTTTTTTGTGAAAATGATTCAAAAATCACATCCTTTGTTAGGTAAATTTAATCTCATGTTTGTTAAAATTATAATACCCTGAAGTGATAGGAAACACATCCAATATAAATTTATAAATTCATTTTAATTCGATGGGTGAATACTATGTATGACTTTATTAGTCTGATACATTATGTATAGAGAAATATAATTTTTAACATGGATAAATCATAGTAAATAAATATAAATATCACAAACACCACAAAAAAATTCAATCACAATAATTATTATATTTCTTCCTATATAACCACAACACAAGGGGAAGATTGAAGCACATTGATGGAATGAAAACAACAATAATATACATTTAAAAAAATTATTTTCCCAGATAAATTCTTTGACTGGGTGAATTATCGTGTCTAAATCTTCTCATCATCAATGAAATCTTGTTTATACCTTATATGAAACAATAAAAACATGTCACAACAAGCAATATAACCAACAAATCCAAATAGTAAAAACTAAATTTAGAAATATAGGGTTTTTCTTTGTTCACCACTAAGGGATACTCAAATGAAAATACTACTATGAAATATCATTGTATAAGAGATAGCACTATAAATTTTTTAAGGTTTCAATTTTATTAAATCCCCATTATTGATTGTAGGGTTACTACCATTTCATGTCCATACATTCACATAATATATTTAAGGAACATATGAATATCAATATAGAAGTCACATAAAATAAAAAAACTGATTAAAAATCATACCAAATAGGTTTGGTTTTTTTATTGATCTTTAATCTACTGCATGAAATATAGATATTCAATATAACACATCACAGTAACAACTCTTCTCTCTCATATTCCAGATATGTCAATTCTATTATATTTTCTACTATCCTATTTTTTGTTTGTTTTTCAACTCTCTCCTATAATTTCATATTCATTTTCATGAATATTTGTAATCTATCCATATTTATTTTTTCAATTTTAACACATTTATTGTGAACTAAAATCATCTATTTTTTCATAATAATCATCATCAAATTTTCCAATCACTCTCATTTCAATATAAAAGTGAATATCAAATATGATCTAGAAACCTAAATATCATTATGTGAACACAATTATTGGGGATTTATGACCTTCAAATATTGGTTCCATCATTAAACTATCAATGTATTTGTTACATGATTCTTTTCACTAATATGTGATTCCTTCAACAAAGCTTAAAAGGTGAGACACCTAATTTCCATGTAATTTTCATTATTATAAGATCCTATCATCCTTATTAAAATGTTTAAAGAATTTCAGAATTATATATATATATATATATATTTCTTCATTAGATTATTATTTATCAAAATTTATATCTACATACATTATTTATGGCCAACCCAATTTTGTAGATCCTTCCCTAGTAATCTAAACATCGTAAATGTTTTACACATATAAAATATCTACGATGGAGTGACCATAACACTAGTATCATCATAAAATGCTAAAAATACATAATAAAACTATATATTTTTATGAATGGACTATTTTAACCCCACTGTATTTTAAAAGAGTGAAATTATGTTCAATAGTTTATACGACAAACCAAACCGAACTTAAAAGAGACATAAAATATTATTATTTAAATATGACCATTATAAAAAAGTTTTTGAATAGAAGGGTATTAATTGTATTAAATTAATTATGGAAATTTTATATAGGATCCAGTCAATCAATATTTATTGATTAATTATTTGGAAATAAGAGAACCATTTTAGTGAGTCATTTTGTTATTTAAAATATGTTTTCCTCAAATATGGATTTTATTATGTTTAGTGAGAAAATATTATAATAAATTTATGGAATATTATGAAAATTAAATTTATAAAAAAAACTAATTTTTGAATTAATTATGTGAATAATATGTAATAATTATTTTTTTTGAATTTTTAAGATATATTTATTTTTCAATGAATAGTGAAAAATACTTGTATTTATAGAAAATTTGTTTTTATTTTCAAGTGTTTAAAAAGTAAAATTATATTATGTATTAGTTTAAATATTTTATTAGTTAATATTGATTTAAAATAATCCATTTAAGGTTTTTGAAATGAATTTTATCCTTTAATTTTTTATAAAAACATTTTATACATAAAAATACATTTTTCAGGAAAATAATTGTCATCGTGTTTAATGGTTTAATATAAAATTAAATTCTTCCAATTCTATGTTTTAAATCATAAAAATAGATTCCATGCATTCAATCTATTATTATAAATTTATGAAATAGGTAATTTTTTGGTATTTTTAATAGTATCCTTTTAAATTTTTATCACTATGATAAAGGGTTAATTGAGTAATAAAAGATAAAAATAAAACTAAAAGAAATAAAAAAAGTACACCAAAAATTCACTAAATTTTATTTAATGAGTAAATTTCATAATTAATCATAAAATATTAGTTTATATCATCATTTTTTATTTTATTGTTATTATGACATTTATATTATTTTATGTACAGGATATTAAGAATTATATTAATCCTCTTTTTAATAATTATAAAAATTTTAAATTTGTTCCAAGAAGGTCCAGGATTCTGGAAAACTTGATCTTATGAAAAAAGGTATATTTTCAGTTATAAATATTATTTTTTAAGATAAAATATTTATATTCATCATGGTAATTTATATTTAATTTATATTGACAGAATAATAAACTAAAAAGATTACACAATGTTAACATAATAACTATTAAATAAATGGAAAAAATAATAAATGATAATAAAAATATAAAAAGGTTTAAAATATGAAATAATTAAGTTTATACTTGAATTTTATTGATGAATATTAAATTTTAGGGATTTATTAAAAAAATTATTGAAATTTTTTATGTTATTTGATTTTATTAAATTCAATTTAAATAAATTGTTCGAAAATTTACATTAATGATATTTACTGAAAATAATATTTTATTAATTAATTAAAAAATTATAAAAGAATTATATTTAGAAATTTATTATGGTTTGTTTTAAAATATATACCATGGTCCATATTTGGGGCCTTTCCCAATTTATATTAAATTTCTTCACCCACAAAAATTAAAAATACTATTTATCATGTTAAGTGTGAAAAGGTTTAAGAAAATGGTGAAATAAAAATATAATTGTACAAATATGATTAAAACTTGTCAAAATTTTATTTTATGATATTATTATGACTGATACCTATGTAATATTCAAATATTATTTTATTTTTATCCCTCTGGATATTAAAATTAATAAATATTAAATTAATATTTTATGAAATTCCAAGAGTGCCCCCCCTTGTAAAAGGAATCCTCTTATTCTCATTTATTCAAAATTCAATAACTATTTAGATAGAAAATTAACTTCTTAAATACCTTACTATAATACCTCACCTCATTATTTTTAAATTATTTTTTTATAACACCGTAGTTAGAGGTATTAAATTGTATTTAAAAGGAGGGTGTGCAAAGAACAAGTATAGTTCTTAACAGATCATTTTTTTATTTTCATTCTTCTTCTACATACATACAATTTTCATTATTCGAGATGATATAATATAAAATATATCTATAAAATAATTATATGTGATTAGTTTAATTTTTTAATACATATCCATTTATAACCCCCATAAAATGGGAAAAGAATCCATCATGCATGCGTATGGTATACTACTATTTGCTGAATCGATGTAATTTGTCTTGCATAACCATCTCTAATAGTAGACTATAATGGTGGAATTAATTTTTATATATGATATTATTGAAGTATTTATCATTATTATATTATTATATACCATTTAATTTCATACATTTCCATTCCGTGAAGAATGATTACTTCATTTGTGCGTACATGCAGACTACCACCTCCACAAAGTGATCTGATTCATATTTCCTCAACACATCACATGGATTAAATATATAAGTATTTTAATAGAATCTAAATAGTAGTAAATATATAACTGTTTTTATGTAATTATAAAATAATACATAATATCCTGCCAATGTGATCATTGAAAAATGGAAATGTTACTCACGTGTATGTATGACTTACTATCTCTTTAACTATATAGTAGTTCTTGTTTCATAACAATCATATAAAACTTTATAAAATAGTTAAATTTATATTTCAAAATTATAATTATATCATCATTTTTATTCTATGAATTTTGGGGTAATGGACTTTCTGGCTATTTTCAACCTTCTGAAGCTACTTCGACATATCAGTCGAATATCATCAAAACATCTAACATGAACTTAAATGATTATGAAATTGTATAGGATATGAAAATATATGAAATTTAGGAAATACCAAATATTAAAAAGTTTAAAATAAATTAAATAATTAACATAAGTTTATTATTTTGGATGATAAGGAATATACATGATGAGTCACATAAAATTTTAAGGACTTTCTTTTAAAAATCATTTTTTACAGTATCCCTTAAAACACTATTTTTTGTCCATATCCATATTTTTAGTTTTTCATGGAATTATTTTTATTTATTTAAAATAATTAAAAAGGAAATTTTATTTATATCTTTACTCACATTCAATTTTTTTCAAAAGGAATGTTTTTACATAATGTTATAACTTTCATTATAAAAGACTATATGAATGTTCTATTTTAACATATATGGTGTTAGTGATGTTTTTCACCTCCAAAAAAGTTATATTAATTTGGTATTACAGTATAATATTTCATTTTTTCTTCAATAAAAACCCTTATCCCTTTTCTATTAATTATTTTTCAAATATTTCATAAAATAATTGGATATTTTTTATATGAGAAAGTGTTTTACATATGGGTTTAAAAGAGTTTATCAACAGTTTTATAATGAAAACTGAAAGAATAAAATGTTTTATTCAGGATATTTTACTTTAGAATTATATATTATTAATGGGTGATCTTGATACAACATATATAATGGGTTGATCCCCAATACAGCTTATGGGTGATCCAAATATATATTATATGGAGGGTGAGACATATTATATATCTCTAATACATCACGTAAAGGGATAGAGTTAACAGATTAGGTTTCTTCTAAGAGGTTATGGGAATATACTGTGATGGTCATTCGAAGTATAATAATGATGGTTATTTCAAGGGAAACTATGTTTCTTTACTTTTGTTATTCATGTGTAACTATAATGGTTTCTATAAGACTAATAATAATGGTTATACCATATATAACCTTGAGTGTTAATCTATATGTTAGAGTGATATAAAAATGATGCCCCAAGTTTCTAACCTATTTTATCTATTTGTGCTATATAATTTTATGGTTCTATTTAAGAAAAAAAATTCTTCATGTGGAAATGATTTATTTTATATGATCAATGAATATTAACATATAGGTAAATATTTCATGTATTCTCCTATTTTTCACAAGGTTAATATATTTTTTTATTTGTTGGTTCTATAATAATCTTTTTGAGCTTAAAAATTATTTTAGTTTTTTTTACATAGTTTTAGGAATTTTTAAGGGAAATTATTAAGTAATGTTAAAAGTTGGTAAAATTTATCATGAAATAAAATTATGTTTTATTTTTGATGTTTTGTTTCATGGGAAGAATGGATACAAGGTATAACTTCAAACTTTTTAATTTGTGGGAATATTATATAAGCGTTATGGCCTAATTCTCCAAAACTCTAAATATAAAATATCTTTTTGAATGTTTTAATGTTAATAATTGTTTAATGTCCCCAGAATATTTAAAATATAAGGCTAAGACCATATGGTTGGTATCAAAGAATGGTTTTGAAATCATTATATATTATGATGTTTTTAAGAGAGGTTAACCAAAGATTTATCGCTAGACTGATGGGACTCTAATTTCATGGTTTCTCAAAAGTTAAAATTCAGATAAACCCATTTTAATGTTTTATGTTGTGGGATTGTATAGCGACATATGAGATTATTGGAGTTGTTTTATTAAGTTGAGGTATATTTTACCCTTATATTTAATTTGATGTATTATTTTATAAGAATTTGGTTTCATCAGTGGGGATGTAAGTGAAAATATGTTAGATAAATTTTGATGTTGAAACATTATTTAATGTCGAATTTATTTAGGTTATTGTTGATTATTTACAGTTATTGTATTTTTGAATTTATGTTGGTATTTCATCTACAACAGATATTTTCATTTTAACATGTAATAATTAATTCCTTTTTTATTGATATTATTTTATACATATTAATTATCATTTATCAAGATGAATGAAACAATATGTAACATATATTTCTTATTCATTCCATTTGATTTATCCATTACTATAATGGAAAAGGATTGTTCCAATGATTTTGAAAGATTTTTGAACATCTAAAACTCCTGTAATAAATTATTTGATCAATCCAAAACCTTTTCATTTCTCCAATGTTTATTTGGAACAAGGAATTTATTTTATTTTATGTCTAAATATGAAATCATCAATACCATTTTTGAAGGTAAATACCACTAAGTACATGAATATTTTTCTCTATAGATGTGCACTTCATGCTTGAAAGAAAATTGGATTTTGATATCATAAAGGAAAACTCGAATGTCTACATATAATTAATTAATTATTTTATTATGATCTATGTATGAATCACTATTTAGTTAATATTGATATATCATAAGGTCGTATTTTATATCATTGAATAATATAAAAAATAATGTTTAATGGTTTAAGAAATATGTTGAATGGTGGATTAATTTATCTATAATATTTCTATATATTATAAATATTCTTAGAATTTTGAAACACTCTATAGTATATTATTTTTTCAAAATTTTTAAACATGTGATGTAATAAATCTATTCCTTTAAAAGTTGATGTTTTTGGAGACACTCATTTATAGAGATGTGATAAAGGGGAAAATAAAAAATTAATTATAAAATGTGATAAATGTCCCAGAAATGATAGTCGATTAAGATTATTTGATTTCATATAAAAAGAGGAATATTGAAATCTTTAGAGGTTAAAAAGTGATTTTATTTTAATGATAATTTTGTGGATATTATATATATTTTTTGGAAAATTATTGTAATTATGTTATTAAATTTTTTTTTTAAAAAGACAACAAGTAGGCTGAGTGATAACTTATCACATATAACAAGGCTATAGGGCTTAAACCTTAAATTTAAAGGCTATAAGGGTGTGATTCCAACCATTGGTCTAAAATCTATCCTAGTTATTATGAACATATTTTTTAAAATGTTTTGAAAGATATTGATGATTTTTTTGGGATCATATTTCTTGTTGTATAAATAATAGTGGATTTTAAAAGTAATTCAATGAATAGGTTATTTATAAAAGAATATCACTATATTTTTTGGGAACATTATAGGATTATGATAAATATAAAATTTTGGATTTTATTTGATGAATAATGGTAAAATCCTCTTTTGGAAACATATTTTTTTGGATTTATAGTTTATTATGTTATTCGTAAAAATGATTATCATACATTGGAGATTGTATTATGAGTCCATATAAATTATTGTATGATAATTTTAGAGTGGTTGATGTTATTTGGAGGTAAATAATAAATTTATATTCTAAGAATATGTAATCAGTATTTTTGGTTTCAATATGAATCCAGAATAATTTTAGTCTTTTTAATGATATTTATTTATCAAATGATATAAGTTGAACACTGTAAATTACTATGGTATTTTGAATATTGATGAAATTTTTCTTCAATTTAAGAATAATTCATTCTCTGAATTATCATATATTGTGCTAGCTATTTTTATTTTGGTTAATATATAAACATAGGAGGAAGATATTATTATTATATTATTGATTATGTGATTTTTTATAATTTAATTTTGGTTCTTCAAGAATAGAATAGTAAATAATAATAATATTTAATACTAATTATTTGAATAAAAATATATATTTGTAGAGGAAATTTTTTAATTTTTGAAATTATACTTATAATGTAAATATTTTCCCTTATTATTTTTAGGGTAAAATAATTCTTAAAATATAAGAAAAATGATCCCACAATCCAAACATCTATCATATTAACTTAATTTCTAATAAATTTTTTATCACTTCACCAATTTAAAATTTATAATTTATTGGTTTTTTAATTTCTCAAGACCATGTTCTATATCACTCTCTATTAATCCTTGGGAATTAGTTTTTACTTACATGTCCTAATTTTCACTTCCCACTAAATTTTTCTAATTTTTAAACCAAGTTATGTGTTATTACCATTGAACATCATATTTATCTTATGTTACACCATGATTTTAAAATATAACTATGTACAATATGTTGTTTTTCACTTAATAATGAGCCTATAGTAAATCCAAAATATTAGTATTTAAATATTTCCATTATATCATACATGTCACATTGGAGGGTATGAATAGTTTTAACAGAATAATGATGTGTATATATATATAATATAACTTATAAATAAAAAATAATTTATTATTTTTTAGGAAATTTGAACTCAATTTTTAGAAATGTTATTTTATGGTTCAAAAATATGTTTTCATCCACAATGTGTTTTTTTGTTTTTTATGAGTGTTAATTATAATAAATTTAAAAAATTATATAATTTTTGTTTTATAAAGTTAATATAATTTCTGAATTCATTATATAGAAATTATCTTAGGGTGAAATTTCAGTATTTTTTTAAAAAAGATAGGTTTTTAATTGAATAGTAAAAATACTGATTTTTATTGAAAACTGTATATTTATTTCAACCATATGAAAACTTCCAATTTTTATATTCTTTAAAATAAATAATAGTTATATTATATAATTAAAAGTTCAATTAGGTTCATTAAAATCATTTTTATTATTTATGTCGGTAAAAAAATCATTGTTATACATAAATAGGATTTTTTAAGAAAATCTGTATATTTTCTAAAAAACATCTTCCATTGTATATTCAAAATTTAATTTCAAAAAAAATATATTAATTATAGAAATATAAATTATATAAATGGAATTTTTTTTATTTATAAATTAAAATATATCCATGTTTGATTTTTTTTCATTTTACTAATGAAATGAAACTTATAGTGAATAGTAAAAAATACTATTATTATGAAATGTTGTGTTTTTATGATATCTCTAAGACATTGAAATAATATAAAAATGTATGGAATATAATGAAGTAATACATTATGAAAAAATAATTTATATATTATTCCCAAATAATTGAGAAATTACATATTAGAATTTTTTTTAAAAATGAACATGAAATATATTTTCAGTGTTGACACAAAGGCTACACATCACTTCGAAAGTCAGATTATGTATCTTATAAATAATATTTTGGATAACACATGTATATTATAGAATTGGATATTAAATAACAATATTATTTTTTATTTTCTAGTTATACAATAATTTTATATTTATATAACAAGTGGGTTATCTAAATGCGGGTGCAATTCTTGAGTGAGACTAGAAAAGTTAAAATGACAAATTAAATATATTCTCATGAAATATATGTTATTTTCAAAATTATTGAATGAATATAAATATATATTTTTATATTAATAAAATTATTTTTATGGTATAATTTTTTTCGTTTTTTAGATTATATAATTACCTTATGCTTTTGAAATGCTAATACACTATTAATTTATTTAATAGAGAACTAAGTTAAATTTTATTAAAAATATTATAATTATTTTAATTTTATATATTTAAGATTAACCAAGAATTATATTTATGAAGATTACATGTTTAGGATATAATATAATATAATTATCTAATTTTACTTATTGTATAAATGTTTTTAAGATCAATGTATTGAATACTATTAAAAATGACAATAATGATATTTAATGAGGTTGATATTTCATCACATTATTTAAAATTCATATAAATACAATATAAGGACAAATGTAATAATATATGGTCTAAAATATAATACCCTGTGAATTAATTTTCCATTTTGATGCATTTTACTCTAGAATAGTCTTATTATGTTATAGTCTTCTGAGAAATTCCCAAAGTACCCCTCACCTAAATTATAAAAGGGAGACTTATCCCTCACTTTAATACACCACTTTGATAATTATATAATGAACTAGCCCAGAACATTCCTCTTGAAAACATATTTATCCATGTTATTGAGGTACTAGTTCGTCCAAAAGTAAAAACCTAAATCCCATAATAAAAGATCTAAAGAAAGTCCACTGATGAAGACGTAAGCATATTTAACAACTCTTTCAAACTTAATTATTTTATACATCTTATTAATTTATTATCTACATAAAAATTTAATAACTATACTATGGTTAATATAATTATATTTGATTATGATTTTGGTATAATCTTATTCCAACTTTTTTACATCTTATAAAAAGATAAATCATTGTTTATCTGTACATACGACATACTGTCTTCACTTACGGTGTATTTCATTTTCATTACCAAATTACTTGTATAGTTTTGAATATGGAACTAGTGAATATATTATATATATATATATGAAATAATATTTATTAGGAAAATTTTATTTATTCATTACCATTCTTTCATTCCTTCGATTGAAAAAATGAAATTGATGTTCTTGTGTATGTATGAATTACTGTATCTAATAATGGTGTTATTAATTTCTCTATCTATATAATTATTAATAACACTATATATATATATAATATTATATTTAGACAATAGATAATATTCTGGATATGATGGAGGTATATACTATGCACAAGAACCGGAAATTGCATAATAAACTATGCGTGGAAAAATGAAGCAGCTTACACCTGAAAAAATTGTAATAAAAAATATTATTAAAAAATGGTGATAAGATGATATAATTGGATCATATATTCTATTATAAATATGACTATAGTTTTTGTATAAATTAATAACATGTTTTAAACCATTATATTATTGTTTAAATCATATTCAACTATATGGAAGTTTGAAATAAGGGGTTTCATATCAATTTTATTTCTATAGGACATAAGCCTTGTTACAAGTCCCAAAAGATAAACATTACATAATCTTTAATCAAGTTAATAATTCACATTTAGTATATTTTCAGGTTTAGTGCTTTATATAATTATGTCATAATTTATACATAACAACTTGAATATTACATTTAGACACTTCTACTCAGTATCCATTTTTTCATAAATAAAAACTATTAAAAAATGAAACATGTTTAGTTCAATGTTTTAAACAACATGAATTTTCCATGATCCCATCCTTGACCCTATTCCACTTTATGTCCTGAAGAAAAATTGAAAAACTTAGTATGACAATAGAAAGCTCAGTAAGGGATACACAAAGAAGGAAAAACTGTTAGTTTTTCAAAACAACATGTAAACCATGAATACATTATCATAGATAATACTTTTCACCTTTGTGAAGTAGTTAATACTCTTTACTAAACAAAATCTCATTTCTTACCCTTTTGTAACCAAAATATTACCATAAAATGCATTGAAAGTCCACGTAACAAATAAAAGTTAATCTTGGGACATAATCATACTTAAATTGAATATCCATACAGTCGATTTCCACACATATAACTAATTGGAATAGTCATACGGTTGACTTACATACATAATGAATTAGAGGTTATAATGTAACCACCTGCCCTTGCTTTACCACAGAACCACCCGTCATTTGGTTTATCATGTAACCACCCTCCAAATGTCCTAGTAGTATTATATAATCATCACACATAAAAGATTAAAAATATCAACATTTCAATCATAAAATTTCATTTTCAATAACAATAAATAATTTCATGGTATTGAAATATTAAATCAACTTTCAAAACCATTTTCAATACCAAAATACCCAAAAAGGGAATAAGGGGTTTCTTTTTTCCTTCTAAAACCATTAAGGCTTGTAGAAGAAAGCCAAATATCAAATAATGCACATTGTGGCAGAAAGGATATAGTCACCGCATACATTAAAAAGAAACATTTATTTAGTTAGATAATAAAATGATACGTAGAAAAAATATTCACATTAAATTAAATTGAAATTTCAAGGGGTTTATACACTGTATAAAAGCAAGTCGTGCAAAAATCAAAATATGGCTCAAAGAAAAAATATTGAGACTAAGTCTTTTACCTTGTGTCTGACTTGACTCATTAATTCTTTAATTTTTTAAATAATAAACTTAAATTAATTTATAGTTTCTTTGGAACATTTTTCAATTTTATAATTCAGTTTATATCACTTATTATATTACTATAACAATTATTTAATTATTTGAGTTCATATCGGACGCTTTGTCCATGTTCGGAATATGACTCAAAATTAAACTTATTATAATAATAAATTTTCCATGTGGAAAAAATACGATTATATCCATAATTATATTCATTATTTAGATAAAATATATATCATATATATCCAGTATATATGTATTTAAAATAGTCTACAACATTTGGATATAAAAATGAAATGCACCGTTCATGGATACGGTACGCCAAATGTACGCATGAACGCTGCATTAATTTCATTTTCATATTTAAAGGAATAAAAAATAAATGATAAATAGATATATTATAATTCCATTATAATATCTATGTTATATATGTTACATAATTTCATCAATTCGATCCTTTATAAATTCCATGTATGGCATGAACGAGTCATATCACTTTGAGGGGGCGGTAGTCCGCACTTTCTCAAATGGAATTATCATATTTATACAACATATAAGCATACAGTTATGTTCTAAATGAGAATTATAGAAGTATAGAGACAAAATAAATATCATATATATTATATAGAATTACATTTCCAACATAATGGCCACCATAAGAGGGGGTAGGAGAATATTGAACAATCATCATTTCGTGAGGTAGTAGTTCGTCATCCACAGAAATAGTATGTTCTATACCCATTAGATGGAGATGCGTGTAAGTTTAGTTAGAATAAATATCATAGAAACAACCTATTATATTGAAGATACTAGTGTTGTTATTAAATAATTGAATAAAAATATTTTATGGGGTTGGAGAAGCAAAATAAAAGATATAATCTTGAGAGAAGACATGAACTCAAATCAGGTAACTCCTTTTGATTTAAGATAAAATGACTTATTGAATTGTCTTCAGTTTATATTAAGGCTTATATGAGTGAGGTAGTAAAGTGTGGATCTTATTTTGGTAGTGTTTTGATGATACAAGGTGGCTTGAGAGAAGCGAGTAAGGGTTAGAGGTAGTGTCCTTTTATAAGAGGGATGAGGGGCACTTTAGAAAATTTTAAAATTATTATTTAATTGTTGATTGAATTTAAAATTATAATAACAATAAAGTGATATATTGAAACTCTAAGAATATTATGGGTCTAAATACACTCATACAATGAGTTTTAGACAAGTTTAGGTCAAAAAGGTAACCTTATCTTTTAGCTTTAACCCTTAGTAAACAAATTTGACTTTCACCATGTCTTCTTGTATAATCACAGTATATGTTTATCATAGGTAATATAAAATGAAAAGAGACCAAAAAATGGATCCTTAATGACATTTGAGGAATCATATACTTCAGGTGTTCTAATTGTATATTTTTAAGACTATTATACCTTTTAATAAAATATTAATTTATTTAAAAACTCATTTATGTCAATTTTATACTATTCATATCATGTATTTTTAAAATCCATAATAGCTTAATTAATTCCAAAAAACATAATTAATTCAAATATAAAAAGTCATATTCGTCCTTAAAATTCTTGGATGACATAAAAAGTTTCAAAATAAATTTATTTTAATATTTATAATCACTTTTATTTAATTCATTCATTAATAAGGTAATCACTATATCACCATTCTTTCATAAATAAATTTATTTATATGATGTATAAAAATTAAAAATAAAATACCATGATGTATTAAACATTTTTATGTTTCTAATGAATACTTATATTAAAAAATACAACTTATATAACCTCATATAAAAAAAATTACTAAAAGAGACATGTTTAGGTTATATTTTCCTTAACTTTAAATTAAAAGTAATTAAATGTCATTTTCAAACACAAGTGCCTCCATGGGGTCCTAAAATAGAACCAATTATGCCCATGTTCGTAAATATCTCATCCAATAGGGTTAAAAAATGTGTTAGGGTAATTTAATATTATTATAAAATTATTTGTTTACCCTTATTTACCAGATTTACCCTTTAACCATAGTAAATAAAGTATATATTGAATTTACTATTCAAAATGTATAAAAATAAAAGTTACCTATTTACACAATTTGGACCTCCTGATTCAACATATGGAATCAAATTTTCCAAATTCAAAACATAGAAGTTTCATAAATTAATTTAAAATTAATTCTTGTTGTCATAACCAAAAAGAGTGTTTTTAAGAAGTAAAAACTACCAAAAGATTGACATGTGTTTATGTCCATTTTCAAAATGAAATTACTTCCAATGACCAAAATTATATTTAATGATAAAAATATAATCTAATTACACTTTAAAACCAATTAAAATTATAATCTAATTATATAAATAAACTAGATGAAAAGACAATTTTGACTTAAAATGATTGTTTTCACCATTCATTAAAAAATGAACTTTATCAAAACAAAGTACAAAAAATTTACCCAATGTAAATTTTGATGTCCCACTTCAATATAAGAAGTTTATTTTGTCAAATTTAATATATAAAAGTGATAAAACTAGATTTAAAATGGGTTCACGGTCAAAAGGCGGTAAATCTAACTTTTTAAAATATCAGATTATTTATGCTTAAATTTGTATTCATTCTCATTTTAAGGCTCTAAAATTTATTGGATAAATGTAAAGACATTTAAAAAACTTGTATAATCATATTGTAGTTATTTATTTTCATTCCTACCAATATAATTGATATATATTAACTATCATTTAAAATAATTGTATATTTTTATTTTTCAGTATGACTCGGCCTTGTGTACAATATGAGATTTTAGAGAAACCCATTGGTGTGTTTCGGGTATCCCATTGAACATAGAATCTCCTTTAAAGTAAAATTAATATTTAATTAAAAAACATTAATAAATATTAAAATATGATATTCTTTATTTACCTGGGATGTTACATTCTACCCCCCTTTTAAAAATTGCATCCAGAAAATTCTATTCACTTATCAAATAAGTGGGAGTATTTATCAGTCAGAGAATTTTACAATTCACATGTTTCTTATTCAACCGTATGGTTTTTCTAAAAAACCTTTTCATGATAAATTACCTTATTTCTCAATACTTTCTCTCTACAGTCCAGAATCCGGACTGATTTTTCGTCATAAGAAATATTCTCTTCCAACTGAACTACTTATGGACTCAAAACATGATATATATCCAGAATATACTTTCCTAACATTGAAACATGATAAACATTTTGTACCTATGATAAATTTTGAGGTAACACCACTCGGTAAACAATTCATCCAACTTTATTCAAGATTTCCTAGGGTGAAATGAATCTTGGACTCAACTTCCTCTTCTTACCAAAATGCATCACAGTTTTTCATGGTGAAACTAAAAGAATGAAATGATCACCTAGCTCAAAAGAAAGATCCTTACTTTGGTTATCCGCATAACGTTTCTGCCTTCTCTGAGTTTTCCTTATGTGTTTCTTTACCAACTGAACTTTCTCTACAATATCTTCTACTAATTCTAGTCCCATTAGTTTCCTATCACCTATTTCATCCCAAAAATCTAGAGTTCGACATCACTTTCCATATAATGCCTCAAATGGTGCCATCTATATACTAGAATGAAAACTATTATTATAATAAAACTCAACCAAAGAAAGATGTTGGTCCTAAATTACCTAGTAATCCATTGAATAAGCACATATCATATCATCCAATGTATGAATTGTTTATTCTGACTGCCCATCTGATTGAGAATGAAAAGTTGTGCTGAAATTTAATTCAATACCCAATGAATTCTGAAATCCTTTATGAAATTTAGAAGTAAACCAGGGATCATGATAAGATACAATAGAGAGGGGAACTCCATGTAACATGGAAATGTCTTTAATATACAATCGAGAAAGTGGATCTAGAGATAAAGTATCTCCAATAGGATGGAAATGAGCAGATTTAGTCAATCGATCAATAATAACCCATATTGCATTGTTACCTCACGAATTCTTTGATAATCCCACAATGAAATACATAGACATGTTTTCCCATTTCCACTCTAGAATTGGAAAAGGATGAATCATACCTTTTCAAAACCTCCACTCTTCTTTAGCTAATAGACATGTCAAACACATCCCAGTAAACTCAGCAATATCTCTTTTCATTCCATCCCACCTGAAGATCTTTGTACATCTTAGTACTATTGGGATGAACTAAAAATAGAGAACAATGAGATTCACATAACAACTATTTCTTTAATTGTGAATCACAAGTCACTCATAATCTCTTCACAAATCTTAAAATACAATCATTATCAATCTTAAATTCCGGAAACTTACCCTTATGAACTAACTCTACCTATTTCTACAACTCATTATCTTCCTTATGTGCTTTTTTAATTCCTTCTAATAGAGACGATTTCATTGAAACATGAAACATAAAAAAATTAATTTCCTACACTAAAAAATTATATGAAAAAGTTAACCAAATTTTTAATCAAAGGATCTTATTCCAAATGTAACATAGTTAATGTATCATTACTTTTTTTACTCAAAGCATCAGCCACTTTTTTTTCTTTTCCTGGATGGTAATGAATCATGAAATTATAATTCATGATTAATTACAGCCATCTCCTAGGACTCATGTTCAATTCCTTATGAGGGAATATATACTTCAACATTTTGTGGTGAGTATTTATTTCACATTTTACTCCATACAGATGATGCCTCTAAATTTTTAAAGCAAAAAAAACAACAGCTAATTCCAAATCATGTGTAGGGTAATTTAACTCATGAGGCTTCAACTGAAGGGAAGCATAAGCAATTACATGATCATTCTTAGTTTGGACACAACAAATTCCTTTTAACAAAGAATCACTATAGATAAAAAATTCACCATCTTTGGAAGCTAATTCCAAAATTTGAGCATTCACCAATCCTCTTTCCAGATCGTGAAAAAAATCATCACATTCTTTTGTCTAGAAGAAATTAACACCTTTTTGAGTTAACTTAGTCGATGGACAAGATAACCATGAAACATTTTCAAAAAACCTTCAGTAATAGCATGTCAAACCATGAAAACTACTAATCTCGATTTTATTTGTGGGTCTTGGCCATTCTTCAACAACTTTTGTTTTAACAGGATAAATAGTTATTCCATTTTTCGAAACAATGTGACCAAGGAATGAAATTTTTTGTAACCAAAACTCACACTTACTAATTTTAACATACAATTTATTTTATTTTAAGGTATTAAAGACAACCCTTAAATGATTTTAATACTCCTATTTACTTTTAGAATATACAAAAATTTCATCATTAAACACAACAACAAACTTATCAAAAAATCACAGAAAATTCTATTCATAAGATCCATGAATATAGTAGGCGCATTGGTTAGCCCAAAAGGCATAACGAAAAATTCATAATGGTCATATCTAGAATGAAACATGGTCTCTGGAATTTCTGCTTCTTTAACTTTCAACTGATGGTACCCCAATGTCAAGTCAATCTTCGAAAAATACTGAGCTTCCTAGAGCTGATCAAACAAATCACCGATATTAGGCAAATGATACTTGTTTTTAGTAGTGATATTATTCAAGGATCTATAATCAATGAAAAGTATCATTGAACCATCTTTATTTTTAACAAACAAGACCATAGCACCCCATAGTGATGTGCTATCTTGAATGAAACCTTTATCTAACAACTCCTTCACTTGTATCTTTAACTCTAAAATTTCAACTTGAGCCATTCGATAACGGGGTTTTGAAATTTTATTAGCATAAGGATCTAAGTCAATAGTAAATTCAACTTCCCAATTAGGTATAATACCAAGAAATTCATCAGAAAAAACATCAAGATACCCATTTACTACTGGAACATCATTAATCTAAACAGTTCCTTTTGTTTTTGACAATATGTGCAAGGTAACATTCATTTCCATCTTTCACTAGTTTATTATATTCCTGATATGTTATCAGAGATAAGGGTTCATTATTGTACACAAAATAAAATTCTTTCTAAAAATAAACCTATTTAGCTCTACGGTCAATATTGTCATGGTAAACATAAAGATAATCAATTCTCGAAATAATATCAAACTTTTCAAGAGGGAAAAAACAAGGTTTGCAGGTAAATTAATTCCAAAAATAGGGATATGAAGATTCTTATAATTTATTTTTGCCTATAAATTTCCCCCATGTGTTTTTACCGTAAGTTCTAGATTCATATCCGAAGATGTAATTCCAAATATATTCAAAACTTTCTCAAAAATGAAAAAAAATTAGACTCTGAATCAAACAATACATCGGCATAATCTGAAGAAAAAAAAAGTACCCAATACCACTTCATTTGATGGTCCCACATCAACCGTAGTAGTATCAAAAGATTTTTCCCCACCCTTATTCTTTTTATATGTCATGTTTCCACCTTGGTTAATCACCTTTGGACCCAAATTGGCATAATGACCTAACTCATTACAACTAAATCATCTTACCGCTATCTTTTCATTTCCTTCTTGATCATCTTCTTTATAGTTTCAAGAAATATGACCAGTCTTACCACAGCGAAATCACTTTTAATATTTGGAGAGAAATTATCCAGGATTCTTTTTACCACACTTCTCATAAGAGGGAAATTTAATTTTATTACCTTCAGACTTATTTGATGAATACTTTCCCTTTTCCTAAAAAATGGACCCCTTATTTTGATTGGTCTCTTGGAACACCTAACCATCAAAAAACTCTCTTCTTACCTTCTCGGCACATTTGACAAGTTTCTCATATCTTTTGAATTAAAGAAAGGCTAATTCTATTTGATATCTCAACTTAGGTCCTATGTAAAATCGATTTATCTTACTACTAATATCTTGGATGAAATTTTGAGCATACCTTTCTAGTAGAGTGAATCATTCGTTGTAATAATCCACTAAGTCATCATACTATCTCAATTCTAATAATTTCTTCCATCCTAATTCAAACTACCTAAGGAAAATATTCCTCAAAAAATATACCTTTTAAGTCATCCCATCCAAGACCATCAATATCCTCACTATCCTTAATATTTTAAACCATCGACCACCACTAATCTGTTTCTCCTTCAAAATAATAAATATTAAGACTAACCTTTTGATTGTCTATACAACCCATTAAATCAAAAATATTTTCCAATACTTTGATCCACCCTTCAGCTAGAATAGTATTAGATGATCCTCTGAAATATGGGGGAGGTTTCCTCATGAAATGATCCACAATAAACATGTTCCTATGGGGCTGATATAGTTGACCTAATTCATGTTTACCACCACCATTTATAGCCTGAGTCAATTATACCATTACTATAACAAACTATTCAGTTCCAATTCCAACCATCTCAGGATGCTGATTTGGAAGGTTATTCTCATCTCTATACCTTCCCAATATATGTTCCTTGTTTCCTCTACGAAAAACTATTCTAAACAAACATATCTTATAAGAATAAACCTGGTAATCCAAAAAATTTATATCATTTCAATTTGACCATTTTGTAAAAATTATTAATTGATATTATATTAACAAAACTCTAACTAATAAAGTTATCTAAACCGACCTCTGAAACCAACTATAAGGATCCACCCTTAAAAATTACATTATATTGAATTAATTGATTAATTTTCATTGAGGGTATTTTCAGGTATGGAGATTTATATAATTAATTCATAATATATACATAACAACTTGAATATTACATGTAGACACTTCTACTTAGTATCCATTTTTTATAAAATAAAAATTCTTAAAAAAATGAAACATGTTTACTTACTTATTTTAAATAGCATGGGCTTTCCTTGATCCCATTCATGACCATATTCCACTTTAAGTCATGTGAAAAACATTTCAAAAACATTTGATGGGCATAAAAATATTGGTAAGGGATACACAGAAAAGGAAAAACTGTTATTTTTTCAAAAAAATATATAAACCATGAATACTTTATCATAAGTAATATTTTTCACCTTTGTGAAGTAGAAAATACTCTTTTCTAAATAAAATCTCATTTATTACCCTTTTATAACCAAAATATTACCATGAAACCCATATAAATCACACATAATATATAAAAGGAAAACTTGGGACATAATCATACTTAAATAGAATAATCATATGATCAATTTCCATACAAATCACTAAATGGAATATCCATACAGCCAACTTCTATACACAATTAATTGGAGGATATAATGTAACCCCCCATCTTTGGTTTATCATGGAACCACCTGTAATATGGTTTATTAGGTAACCACCCTTCAAATGTTCAAGTAGAATTATATAATCATCACACATAAAAGATTACAAATACCAACATTTCAATAATAAATTTTCATTTTCAAGAAAAAGAAAAAAATTCATGATAATGGAATAGTAAATCCACTTTCAAAACCATTTTCAATAACAAAATACCCAAAAAGATAATAAAGGGTTTCTTTTTCCTTTTAAAAACATTAAATCTTATAGAATAAAGCCAAGTATCAAATAATGATTTTGGCACTGGAAAGGTTGTTATCACCGCGTACAATAAAAAGGAAAATTCCCTTTATCATTTTTTAAAATTATATGTGGAAAAAATATTCCCTTTGAAATAAATTAAAATTAAATTTTAATTATAAACTGTATAAAATCAAGTTGTGTATAAATCAAAATATGCCTCAAAGAAAGAAGATTGAGACAAAGTCCCTTACCTTATGTACGACTTGGCTCATTCGTTCTTAAATTTCTTGAATAATAATCTTAAGTTAATTTATTATTTCTTGATAACCTTTTTCAAGTTTCTTATTCCTTTTATATCACTTATTACATTGATATAACAATTAGTTAATTATTTGAGTTCATATCGTACACTTTGTCGATGTTCGGAACTTGAGTCAAAAATGAACTTGTTATAATTATAAATTGTCAATGTGGTAAAAATTACACAGTCTCAAAAATAATATTCCTGAATTAGATATCATATATATCATATATATCCATTTTATATGTATTTATAATAGTCCATAGCATTTGGATATAATAAATGAAACGCACCGTTCATGGAGACGGTAAGTCGTACGTAAGCATGAACGCTACATTCATTTTTTTCATATTTAAAGGAATGAAAATTAAATTATAAATAGGTATATTATAATTAAAGTATAATATATATGTTATATATGTTAAATAAGTTCATTAATTCCATTCTTTATACATTCCATGTATGGAATGAATGAGTCATATCACTTTGAGGGGGTGGTAGTCCGCACTTCCTTAAATGAAATTATCAAATCTATTCAACATGAAAGGCATAAAGGTATGTTCTAAATGTAAATTACAGGATCATAGTGATAAAATAAATATCATATATAATTATAATTTCATCATAATTTCCACCATAAGAGGTTATAGAATAATATTGAACAACCTTCGTTTCGTGGGGAAGTAGTTTTCCATCCACGGAAATTTTATGTTCTATACCCATTAGACGAAGGTGTGTGTTAGTTTAGTTTAAATAATTATTATAAAAACAACATAGTATATTTGATATACTGTTTTTGAAATAAAATAATTAAATAAAGATATTTTAGGGGGTTAGAGAAGGAAAATAAAGGAAAAAATCTTGAGGGAAGACAATACCTCAAATCGGGTAACTCCATTTGATTTAAGAAAAAATACCTTCTTAAATTTCATTATGACTAAATAAAGGCTTATATGAAAAATTTAGGAATGTTGGGAGATTATTTCTTCAGGGTATTGATGAGCCAATGGGTCTTCAAAGGTGTGATTAAGGGTTAGAGATGGTGTCCTTTTATAAGAGGGGGGAGGGGCACTTTAGGAATGTTTAAAAGTACTATTTTATTATTAATTTATTTTAGAATTTTAATAACACCAAAGTGATATATTTCGAATATAATATGATTATGGGTCGAACTCCTCACAGGAAATGGGTTTTATATAAGTTTAGGCCATAAAATTAACCTTATCTTTTAGCTTTAACCCATAGTAAACTAATTTAATTTTTACCGTGTCTTCTTGTATATTCATAATATATGGTTACCATATTTACAATAAAATTATAACAGAACAAAAAATTGATCATTAATGAAATTTTTAACATCCTATATTTCATTTTTATGAATCTTATATTTTTTAGACTATTATATCATTTAGTAAAATAAAAATTGATTTAAAAACACATTTTTTTCAATTTTTATACTATTCATATCATGAATTTTTAAAAATTAATAACAACTTGATTAATTCTAAAAAACTTCATTAATTAAAATAAAAAAATTCATAATAATCTATTAAAATTGTGGCTTATATAAAAAGTTTTGAAATAAATTTATTTTAATATTTATAATCTCATTTATTTAAATCATTCATTAATATGGATATCACTACATCACCATTGTGTCATAAATAAATTTATTTATTTGATGTATAAAAATTATAAATAAAATACCATGATGTAGTAAATATTTTTACCTTTATAATTAATTTTTATAGTCTAAATGATAAATTTTATAGCCTCATATAAAAATTATTTTACTAAAAGATATGTGTTTAGGTTATATTTTATTTAACTTTAAATTAAAAGTAATTTAATGTCATTTTCACACACAAGTAGCTCCATGGGGTCCTAAAATAGACCCAAGGGTGCCAATTTTTGGAAACATCTCATCCAAAAGGGTTATGACATGTTTTAGGGTAATTTAATATTATTATAATATAATTTTCTTACTCTTATTTACCATATTAACCCTTTAACAATGGTAAATAAAATATTTACTGAAGTTACTATTCATAATGTCTATAAATAAAATTTACCTATTTAAAAAATTTAGACCTCCTGAGTTAAAATATGGAATCTATTTTTTCAAATTGAAAACACAGAATTTGTGGAAATTAATTTGAAATTAATTCTCATTGTCAAAACCAAAAAACGTGTTTTTACGAAGTAAAAACTACCAAAAGATTGACATGTGTTTATGTTCAATTTCAAAGTTAAATTACTTCCAATTACAAAAATTGGAATACATGATAAAAATATAATATTATTGAAATTTAAAACAAATTAAAAGGACTATATAATCATATTAATAAACTATATGAAAAGATAGTTTTGACTTCAAATGCAGTATTTTCACTATTCACTAAAAATGAAATTTATCAGAAAAATACCAAAAAAATTTCCAAAGTAAATTTTTATTTCCCGCTTATAAAGATAAAGTTTGTTTTTAAAAATATATATATAAAAGTTACAAAGACTATATTTAAAAAATGTTTCACCATCAAAATGTAATAAAACTACCTTTTAAAAATATTAGAGTATTTATGCTTAAAATTGGATTCATTCTCATTTTAAGCCTCAAAAATTTATTAGATAAATTTAAATACATTTAAAAAACTTGTATAATCATGTTATATTTAGTTCTTTTAATTATCTCCATTATAATGGCAAGGCATTAAATACCATTTAAAATAATATTATATTAATATTTTTCAGTTTGACTCAGCCTTGTGTGCAACATGAGATTTAGGAGAAACACATTATTTTTTTCTATGTATTCCATCATACCTATCATACCCTTTATAGTAAAATAAATATTTAATTTAGAAATATTATTAAATATGAAAATATCATATTCTTTATTTACCTAGAATGTTACACTTATACACTAAATGTTTCTTTTATATTTTGTATAAACATCCCGTTGATGTATTGTATGATTATTATCATAAAAATTAAGTGATAGAATATCTATATAATTAATTTTTTCCTTGTGGATTATGATTTAAATTATACGAAAGCGGTAATGGTTTATATCACAATATCAATATTATTCGAGATTGTTTTTTGTTTATGTATCCACTTGGGAATATTTCTCTTCCAAGTACATGTTTTATAAAAAAATAAAAAAGGATTTAATTATTCTAAAAAAAAATCATTAATATTTATCCATGTTTAATTTTTATATAAAATTGTTTGAAATAAATCATTTTTTTATTTTTATAAATGAGATAGTATGTGAAATTTCTTATAAAAAAAGGAATGTGTTTTTAACTTACATGGATTGAGGTTATTTTCCCTTCTTCGTAATGTGTTAATTATTTGATTATTATATTATCATTTAACAATTGTATTTTCAATGAATATTTTCTAATTTATATGTATGCCTCTTTTTAAATATAAGTGATTTTTAAATTTAATGGTTATTTTACTAAAAAATTAGTCAATGTGATACTTAATAATCATTTTCCAGAAAAGATGGAATCCTTTTATGTTACATATGTTGTAATGGGGAAATGATCTAAGTATATCATCCTTATTATTTCACTAGATTTTTTATTTTTATGGTGAGAAGTTGGAATATTTATGAAAGACATTTCTTTTCATAGTTTCTGATATGATAAAATATTTTTAACCTATATAACACATATGTATGGTATTCATTATGTGATGGGTGGATCCTATATATCCATCCAATTAAATAGGTAAAGATTAATAATTCATGAGAATAGAAAGACTATAATGGAGAATGAACCTAGTTCAGTAAGAGAAATTATCCAATATAATAGTATTGTGAGTGACTCTGGACTACTACAATAGATTGGGGAGTGAGACTATTCTCCTATGATATACTTGGGAGTGAACCTTTACATATATTATGGTTTGTGTAATCCAACCATTCAACTATTATTTTAATGTTAGTGAAATATAAATACTAAAATGTTTTTGGGAGTGAACCACTTCTAGTATGATAGTCCAAAAAAATATCCTTCTCTACTGAGAAATGGATTTTCTATACTTAACTAAATGGAATAAGTTCATGTCTTATTCCAATTTGAGTATATCATCGCTCATGTTTATCTATTATTCATATCATAAAAACTACCAAGATTTATTCCATGACTCATTATTTTGATAAATGACATGTAGGTTATAATTTTCAAATGTGATGTTCATGTTCTTATGCCCTTATATTCATGTTATGCTTAAGAAATAATTGATATCTCTTTCTTTATCCATAATAATAATTTAATATCACCCTTTTATTATTTTTCCATTCACTAGGTTTTGAAAAAGGTTTTAAATAGTGTTTATATAATAAGGGTTCTAGACATGAATAAAATTTTGGTGATGATATAGGTTTTTATGAACAGGATGTTTATTTATACATGATTCATATGTGTTTAACCTACTAATATAATCTATAAACCTTATATAGCCTTGTCTATAAAAGTAAAATAATATTTACATTCGTTTCTTGGATTTTTGAAATTTGGACATGATTATTGGAATAAAATACAATATTTTAAAGGTAATATTAATATCAGTATATATGGGAACATGGGTTATGGTCTATTATAGTTGGTACCAAAGTGAATTTTAGAAAACTTTTTATATTATGTTTTTTTATAAGAAGTAATTATAAGAGTTACAGATATCATCATTGGTAATAAAATTTTGAGGTTTAATATATAATTATTGTCTTAGACACCCCATTTTAGGTTCTATCTTATAGAATTTTGAGCAGGCTAATGGTATTTTTTAGATAGGTATATATAACCTTTAGGTTAAACATGAAGTATTATTTGGGGATTAATTCCATTATTTTTTGGGTGAAAAAGTTTTTAAAGGTATATTTAAACATTAATGAATATAATTTATCTTTTTTTGAGGTTTTTATGGGTTATTTAATTTTTTTGGATGTTCATCATATTTTGGGAATTAAATTTTAATTATATTAATATAATTTTGTAAAAGGAAAATCCAAATGTTGGGTTACGACTCATCGCTTCCAGCAAGGCCACTAGTCTTGCAACCATAACTAAAAGGTGAAAATGGTGCATCGCCTAGCACTAGACTACATGACTTCTGGGTTGGCATGAAATTATTTTTTATTATTTAATTTATCTAGAATAAAATAGTTTTGTTCAATCCTAGAACATATATAAAACAACCCATAACCTTTTGACTAGAATTTACATATTTGAGGCCTAATAATACATCTAATAAAAAATGTGGATCAAGAATCCAAGTGTCTTTGGAAGATTAGTTACATAATTAGAAAACATGAAACAAAAATAATTTTTTTTGTTTGTCTCCATAATGATCCCTAAACTCCCTTCAAGATCTTATAACTACATAGGATAACCTGGGAAATTCATAAACAAAAGGGGTGATATAAAAATCTTACAATGTGAATAAATATGAAAACGAATCACAGAACAAGTGTCATCTTTAACCACATGATAACATAGAATGAATTTCTCAATAAAAACATATAGGGTAATAACATGTAGAACAAGGATTTATATTATCTTTAAAATATATTATCTTTAAAATATATTAATGTGAAAAAAAGCATATATCATAACCTAAACATGATTTAAGGTTAATTGGAAGCAAATATCACATGGTAGAAGGAGTCCCAAAATGGATTGAGTTTACCCCATAATCCCACACATAATTTTTCATGACACTAAAATTTACAAAATGAATTGGATCACTATTTGTATTCACCCATAATAAAATATACTTTCATATGTGTTCCATATAAATAAATCAAACCTAAGTAATAATAATAATGGATACCCACGTAAAGAAATGGGTTTTATAATCATGTCATAAGGGATAACCAAAGGGTGTTTCATAATGGTATCATAAATGAAGGAATTTAAATAATTATTGAAAATTAATAAATGTAAAATAATATCTAATCAATAATAATTATGTGCAACTAAAAAATGAAAAGGAATGGTTAGGTAATTTTAATAATGTACCACTTATGCGTGTTTTTAGGGAAAAAATAATGACCGATTAAAGAGGATAAATTCATAATATTTTCCAAAAAATATATATATATATAAATTCATGATAATGTGATTTATTTTAGAAAATATTTTTGGCTAATACCATTTTATTCAGTGTACTTGAAAAATGGGTAAGAAATATTGAATTTCTCTTTAATCATATTTTCTTATTGAGAGGAATTGAGAAAGGAACCTTTTTAAATAATGTATTTACCACAAAATATATATGAATTGAGCTAGATATATATTTTTGGGAAAAATATACAAAATATGAGATAACTATATGAGAATAATTAGTTGATAAATTGAGTCAAAGAGAGGTGAAGTGTTACCCAAAAGAAATATGCATGTTCACATAAATCCCATATCATATGTTTAAAATCATTCTTCAATTATAAATAATGTCCTTAATTATAAAATTATAATCATTAATTACATAATTAATTATATATTCCATATATATTTTATTTATTATAATTTTTTACAATCATTTATGGCCATTTTAAAGAGTTATATGGTTTAATTTCATTGTTTTGAGAGAGTTTGTTTCATGGTTTTATGGTTGGTTCACTTGTGCATAATTATAGATGTTCAAATCATGTGATAATACTACACTAGAAGTGGAATTAAATGATATCCATGAATTTAAAATAATATAAGTGCTCCCAAATATCATTATGTTTTCTATAAAGATGATAATTCAATTAATAAAAAAGTTAATGATAAATGGTTAGTTTATTTTGATGTTTTTTCCAACCATCTCAATAAAGTTACATTTTTTCTAATATTATATCTATATATTTGTTCCTGAACATAAAATAAGTTATAAAATACTTATTAAAATTTTATTTACCAATAATAATAGATTTATGACCATCCTTAAAAGAAGTAATGGAAAAAAACTCATTTTCCATAGATATGGTTAACCACTACAATTTGGACAATGGTTTAATTTCATTAAATGAGTGGTGATGAGAAAAGGACAGAACAAAAGATATTAAATTATCATATTAATGTTCCTTTATATGAAGGATTTTGGATTTTTTTTATTATTTTATGGATGAATGAGATGAGAAAAAGGTAAAAGAAGAGAATAAATTTAAAGAGGTTGTTTAAGAATGTTACCCCTTGGGATCACCTCATTGAAGGACGCCCAAATGATCTTGAAATTTTTATTTTCATGATACCAATATAACATGGATGAGGTGATAGAGGAGAGTATATGGTTTTCATTGATTTTGAAATATTCAAGGATTAGTATGTGTAAGATGAATGGGTGGTGAGGGGTGGTATTTATACTTCGGTAGGGGTGGTTTTAAGTTATTAAATAATGATTAATTTATATTTAAATATAATCACTTTTGGATTGAATTAATTTCAAATAATTTGGTTGATAATTAATGTTTTAAAATAACCTCACGATCATGAAATATGTCAAAATCCATTTAATTTTTTATTTTTTAAGTATTTTAAGCTTTTACCTTCTTTACATTAACCTGTTGCACTATTTTACTTATACTCCAACAACTCTATTTTGTTACCATGATATTTTATTTTATTTATAAAAATTAATTAAAATAATTAGATAATTTTGAACTGATAATTAAAAATATAAAATATATTTTACTTCATTCAATTTATCATATTGTTAAAAATCATTTCTAATGTGATACAAGTTTAACTTAAAAAATAAATTTTTTAGAAAAGGTATAATCTTTTTTTTCAAAAATAAATATAGGTGTTTATAAGTGTCATGCATTATCATTTAGGAAACTCTATTAATAAATATTGATCATGAATAAGGGTATAAAATTAAATCATAATCATATAATAATTATAAAAGTTTTCATATTTCAATAAAATGGTATTTTCACTTTTTACCCCAAAAATCAACCTTTTTAGAAAATTATTATTTTTTAACCTAGAAATAATTTTAATATATATGTTTCATAAATTTAATGTAATTTTTTTAAATATTTTTTTTAATATGATAAATTTATTTTTTATATAAAATCATCATTATTTTAAGAAATACTGATTTTTATATTTTATTTGATTTCATAACCACTTTAAAAATTATTTATAGTTTCATAAAATTGTTTTATAATTATAATAAAACATTATAATAATTTATAAATCTATTTTATGTAAATAATTTTTAATTTAAATTAATATATTTATTATAAAAATTTGATTAAAAATTATGTTTTATAAAAATACAAGCATATAATTTATCATTTTTTAAATATCTATTTTCTTATACCATGTTTAAATTCACATATTATATGATACCAAAATATTATTTTATATTTACATATGTGAAGTTACTATTCTAATGTTGACATTTCTATTCTAATGGTGATATTTATAATGGTCATACGGGTTTTCTATTTTCTATAAATACCGCTTATTCCATTCATTATTCATTCACTACTACATTAATTCATTTATATATATATATTAATATTCAAATGAATATTTTATTTTTTAAAGTATGTTTTATTTATAAATTTTCATTCATGAGTATGGTAATTTTTGTGAATCAGGCAGATCTAAATTATTCAATTCTTATTCTCTTATTTTCAATTTATTATCCTATTGTAATAGTTAGAATTATTTTTATTAATTTGCTAACTAATGTATCATTATTACTTACATGAATAATGTTTTTTTGGTTAATCTATTTGTTATTTGTGTTGTATACTACATGAAAAAATTATAGGAAGGGAAACTCCATTAATACAACATTGGGTCATTACATTCTTCCCCCTTATAAAATTACAGCCTCAAAATTTTTTTACATACTAAGGTCAAAAGAGGGGAGGGTACATCTATAATATCACTTCCTCTAGATCCTATGTCACCACTTCATAATTATGGTTTCACCACAATACTTTGAATAGGTGAGTAGTCTTGTTGTGTAGAAATTTATCTCTACATTCCAAGATCATTATTTTATGCTCCTCATAAGATAGATCATTTTCTATTTGCACCACCTATGAATTTAGTACATGTGAGGGATTTCGTATATACATTATCATGAGGTATATGTGGAATAAATAATTTACTTGAGACATGTTTGGTGAACGTGATAGCCAATGTGTCATAGTTCCCACATGATCAATAATCTCAAATAGAATGATATTGGGGACTTAGATTTCTATTCTTCTAAAATCACATTACTCTATTCTATATAGATTTGTTGAGGAATAACATATCTTCAACCTCAAAATATAGGTCTCATCGATGATTGTCTTCATATATCATCTATCAACTTTGGGAAGCCATGATGCACTACTAAATGGTCATCAACTTTTCTACCATTTCCATGATAATTTCATTTCCCATAAACTTGTGTTCACCAACATCATCCCAGTATGTATTTCCCTCTTCCTTCTAGAATAGATGGATTTATATGGATCCATTTGGATTTTTGAATGGAAAATGTTTTTTTAATAAAAAATAGACAATATAAATATATGTGTACCATCCTCATTTTAATTCCATCGAGCATTATCTCAACATATCTTCCAATGTATGAATAACTCACTTAGACTAGGCATCAGTCTAGGGTTGATAGGTTGTATTTAATTTCATCTTAGTGTTTAGTTAATCTTTGAGATTTTCATAGAACACAAAGGTAAATAACATATCTCAATCAAATTCCATTAAAAATGGTATAACATGTAGTCTCAGCACAAATGTAATGTATATCCATTCAAATTGATTGATTGAGAAGTCATATCTAGTACAAAAATTATAATTCATTGTAAGATGATCCAAAATAACCAAATTGAATTTTTTTCATCTCGATGTCTTCATAAGTATAGTTACAAAGTAAACAGTGATTTTTTCCATGTATGTGTAGATATGGGTAATGGTTGCATCACCCATTATAATTTCTCTTTTCAGCATCCACTTTATGATATACTAGGTACTTTTATGTATATTGATAAAATGCATTCCTCATAAATTCCCACCAATAGTACTCTCCAATATCTTTATACAACTTTGTTCACCATGGGTGTATAGACAAGGTAGATCTATGTTTTTTTTGAAAGGTTGGGGTCGATGCCTCATTTATTATTAAATCAAAGCAAAGACCTATTTAACTGGGTAGAGGGAGACCCATTACATAGCCTGAAGTCCCAGTGGGCATTTAGCCCATTACATGGCCCGTAGGCCCAAGGTAGATCTATGTGAATAATTCAAACTATCACTCGTTACCTTAATATATGATGGTAAAAATAACATTGACCTAAATCTTATAACTCCATTCTCACCAATATTTAACTCTAAGGATTTATCATTTCTAATAGCTTTTACAATCTACTAAATCTCTAAATCATCTTTTTTTGCATCATTTATCTTCTATAAAATGTATAGTTGGGAAAATTTTTGAAAATTGAATAATGATTCTCATTTTTTTATGATTCATGTGTACTTACATAACAAGTCTTATAATATTAGATCTTTCTCAATTACCATATTTTATAATTATGCATGGTCGTTTCTACATAAATTATCTACTAATTAATTTGATTTACCAGTATAGTAGTGGATTGCGCAATAATAATCATTGATGAGCTTTAACCAACTTCACCGGTGCATATTAAGCTTCTTATGTGGGAATATATATTTAAGGATCTTTTGACCATTATATATATAGTATGTATCCCCATAGTTATAAAATTGTCAGATGTTCAACATGAAGATTACAACTACTAACTCCAAATCATTTGTGTAATTGTTTCGCTCATGAACCAAAATATACCTTATGGCATGGGTGATCACATTATCATTATGAAATTATATTAATCCATATACATTCTTTGATGCATCATTATATATAAAAAGAGTTCCCCACTTGTTGGTATTTTATTTATTAGTCTAGTGATAAGCCACTTTTATAGCTCTTAGTAGAAGTCTCCACATTCATGGTTCTATAAAACCCTTACTCTTTTACGATTCAACATGGTTTTTGGGTTTTATATTCCCAATAACTCTTAATAAATTATCAATAATACCCAACTAGACCACGGAAACAATGGATCTCTATTAGAGATAATGGTTTGAGACACTCATTGGTTTACATTATCTTATAAGAGTCCGTATATATCCCTTTTCTAGTGATCAAATTCCCTAAATAAGATACTTTCCCTATCCAAAAATAAAATTTACCTTACATTTCATATAGTTTATCCCCTCGTATATTAATTAAAATTGCATTTAAATTATCCCCATTCTCTTTGTTTCTCTTAGAGTATGTCAGAATACCATCTATAATGACTTATACAAATTTGTTGATGTAATCACTAAATAATCAATTCATAAATTCAATGATAATTTCTAGGGAATTGGTGATTTTGAAGGTCATAAATATGAACTCTTAATCTTAATACCTCATTCAAAATTAATTCTTGGGTATCTCTACCTTATTTAAATTTAATTGGTGATATCCTTACCGATGTTCCACTATTGAGAAACACTTTTCCCCTAATAGTTTATCAAAAAAGTTATCTATCCATGCAAGTGTAAAATTGTTGTTTATCATGATTTTATTTAACTTTTGATAATCAACATAGAGTCACATTGATCCATCATTCATCTTGATTACGAGGACTGTTGCATACCATGGTGAATTACTTGGTCATATAAAACTCTTTTCCAGAATCTCTTGTAACTGCTTGTTCAGTTATTCTAAATTAATGGTTTCCATTTTTATGGAGTCTTCGATATGGGAAAAGATAAAGGTATAATTTAATTATAAAATTCATCCTCTATTTCTGAAGAAAGACCAGGAATGTATTTAGGGAACACGTTAGTGTAGTCCCTCATAATGGGAATGTCTTAAAAACAAATTGTATCTATGATTTAGAGAATGATTCTAAAGGATACTGATTCCCTTCTTTAAATTTGTACATAATTGGAGAATTAATTAATATATGAAGATAGATCTCACTTTCCCAATAGTAGATTTTGAATTTATATAAAGTTATAGAATATATTCCCAATATATAATCAAATTTCACCAAAGTATGTAAGATGTAATTTTTTGGGAGGTTTAGTCTACAATCATTTACTAGGTAAGATCTATATAGATTAAATGTAATAATTAACCCATTCATAGTTCTCATGGATAACCCAACCTTCATATTTTGAGGTGTTGTTTAATAGTTATACTAATCATTCACAATATGAATGAATGCGTATAACTAGAATTATAAATTACATATTCTATTATTGAATGAATAATTAGTGTACATATAAACACATCAATCTTGGGATATTCCTCAGTAGTTCTGATATCATATTTATTTCCTTACTTTCATAGAGTTTTTTCATTTATTATCTTTGAGGACCCTTGTATTAGGTAATTGGATCACATAACCTTTGGTTTCCTTACTATTAAGATAATATACTATAGGCTGAGTGTTGATTTAAACCTTCATTTCTTCTTACTCATTAGTGGTATTACTCATACCCATTTACAAATTATTAACATGATTCTTTAATTTTCCACATATTATGAATCTCCCAATTCCTTTTTTAAACCTCTCGTGATGATTCTTCCCACAATTTTAATGTGGGGGATGTTGGGTTTTCATTGCTATATGGGTTTATCTGTTGATCTTCCCATATTAAACTATATTTTCATCCTTTTTTCATTGAGTCCATGAAACCCCTGGGAGTCTACAATATCAATTTTAACCTTAAAACAACAACAATTATTCCCCTCATAGCTATCAAAGTCTCGAATCAATAAGGGCTTCTATAGTGTCTTATTTAATCGGCTAAACAAGTGATCCACCTTGCTTTCTGTGCTCATGAAAATGTAATAGGCATATTAGGAAATCATTTTGTTTTTTTTTTCATGTATTACCTGGTTGATTCGTCTTCCTTTATTAAATCTAAGGAATTACTTATCCATATTAAGTTATAGAGTTCATGGAAAATATTTATGGAAAAATATTTTCTTGAATCGATCTCATTCCATTGAATCAATTTCTTCTTTAGAATTTGTATTCTTTATCATTATCCACCACTAATAATCTTCCCCATGAAAATGAAATACCACTAATAAAATAATAATTTATTTAGACCATAGGATTATATATAATATCTTATCAATAGAGCTAATCCATTATTATGTGATGAGGGGATCAAAATATTAACTAAAGGTAGGTGGACTTTTTCATATAAAGTATTTTTACAAAATTTTCTCTTTACTAGTAGAAGGAGGTAATTCCAAATGATTCATGTTATTATTCATGACGTGTGCTAGTTGATCTGATACTATAACAATGTTATGTTCTCCCATTCACATCACATTTGAAATCTCAATGGGAAAATAATCACATTACCTATAACATTGACTATTGGCATGAGTTCTCCTACTTACCTCCATTAACTAAAAAAAGAAAAAATAAAATTATGTGGCTTTTATAATTATATTATGATAATATAAAAAGGAAACTACATACATAAAATAAGACAATTATAAATTAAAAGTGTATAATAACTTATGATTCCCTAGGTTCCAATAAAGGTTATCGATGGTGATATAATTATCACAAGGTTTATTAATAATTTTTTCTAATTCTAATCCCTAAAAGTAACTATAGAACCCTTTGATACAAATTATAGAGACTCAAACCTTTTAAACATATTATTACATGATTTTAATTATAATTATACATCAAATAAAAACCAAGGGTTGAAAATACTAGTGTATTTGGATGACTATGTACATAATTAGAATGCATAAAACTAAAATAAAACATATTTTTAATTATCTTCATAATGAGTTCCTATTTTGTTTTATATCCCATAAATTCATAGGCCTATGGAATACAAATAAAAAAGGGGTGATATAAAAGGCCAATTAAGGGAATAAATATGGAATGGAAGCATATCACATGAGTTATAAGGAATAAAATGATAAAATATATTTTATGGATCATGAGTAAATATGTAGATTCATCAAACAAAAAAACATAGAGTCATATTGTCTAGGAAATATAGAAATTTGGCTGGAACATATATCATGAACTAAACATGATTCGTGGATAACTTCCAAGATGAAATCACATAGTGGAAATAGTCCCATAATGGATTTAAGATTACTCCCTAAACCCATAAATAAAGTCCCAGGTTACTAAACATTAACTAATTCATTAAAGCACTATCAGGTGTATCCATAGAAAAATATACATTATATGCATTCCACATAAGCAAATCAAACATAAGGAATAATCATAAGGGGCTCTAATAGAAATAAATGGGATTTACAGTCATGTCATAATGGATATCTAAAGGGTGTATCATAATGGTAACCATAAAAGAATCTATTGAAATCATTCATTGAAATTGAAAAACTAAAAATAATAATAGATCATGAATATTAATTTCCAATTGATTTAAAAACATTAAAATGAGTTGTTAGGTGATTTTATAAATGTACCACTTAACCACAGTTTTAGGGAAAAGAATAAAGAGTCTTTAAATAACATAAAGGGATAATTATTTCCATAAAACCATAAATTAACATAATTGGTTTTTTTAGGATAAATTAGGTGATTTTAGAAAAATTCGTGGTCTAAAATAATTTAATGTAGTGTATGTAAAAATGTTTATAAAATAGATAAGTTCTCTTTAATAGGTATTTCTTATCAAGAGGAATTGATAAGGGAAACTTTTAAAAAAAATTATTTACAATCAAAGAAAGATGAATTTAGATATATATATATATATATCTATATATATTTATATATTTATTTATTTATTTATTCTTGGGACATATATATAGAATTGGGGATAATAATATATGATTAATTTAGAGATAAATTGGTGTAATGAGAGTTAAATCATTGCTCAATAGAAATATGTGGGTAATGAGAGATCACTTACCTTATGTATGAATGTGTTATGAACTTAACATAATGTCCTGGGTAAAAAAAATAGATTCTTTAATCACATAATTCAGAAACTCTTCCAAATATGTTTTATTTAATATAATATAATTATATTACCTTATAGCCATTTCGGTGAGTTATAATGTTCAATTTCATTATTCTGGGAGCTTACGTTTCATGATTTCTTGGTCGATTCACTTGTGTATTATAATAGATGATCCTTTGAAATGAAAATAAAACACTATAAAATGATTTAAATAGAATTCATGGAAAAAATAATGTATACATGGTCAAATATAACATTCTTTTATCTAACATGTGGGTGATTCAATCAATAAAAACATTAATGATAAATGGTTAGTTTATCTTGGTGGTTTTTTAAACCATCTCAAAATAGTATCATTTTATTTAATATTATTTCTATATATTAGTAATAGAAAATTAAATAAGTTATAATATAGTTACAAAATATGAATTATCTATAATAATAGTTTTATGACTATACTTGATGATGGTAATGGAAAACAAAAATTATTTATCCACAAAGATGGTTTACTACCATAATTTGGACAATGGTTTTATTTATTTGAAATTGACGAGATAAAAAATGGTTGGAATTAGTTTCAAATAAATTCATTGATAATTAATTTTTTAATTACTATTTAATTAATTTCAATAAATTTACCATCCATTTGATATTTTAGTATTTATGTATTTTAATCTTTTACCTTTTACCTTTAATGAGATAGATTATCTTACTTATACAGCGATTACTCTTTTTTT
This sequence comes from Viscum album, assembly GCA_963277665.1. Classification (NCBI taxonomy): domain Eukaryota; kingdom Viridiplantae; phylum Streptophyta; class Magnoliopsida; order Santalales; family Viscaceae; genus Viscum; species Viscum album. Next base: position 1,155,074,403 of record OY728140.1, read on the forward strand.
TACCGTGGTAACATTTTTTATGTCCCAAAGTGAAAATAACTTTGGAAAATAAATTGGAAATTATAATTCAAAATATTAAATAAATTTTACATGGATAAATTTATATATTTGTTAAAAATCAATTCTAATGTGATACCTGTAACACCAAAAAATTTGAAATTAAGAACATTGTTTTTAATTATGTGTGTGACACACAACACCAACCAAGGAAAGGAATATATTGTACCTATAATTCAAAATATATTTAAAATTTTAAATAAATATTGCATATAGCATATAATTCACACAACACTGAGTCACCTTATGTTATGCGCAAGAGTTACTTTGTTTGATATTTTGTGTTACCTTCAAGGTCGAGTTTTACCAAATAACAATATATTAATAAAATATTCTTATTTAATATAAAAACATATAAACAAGCCATTAAATTAGAGGTTATGAATAATAATAACCAAATTATATTAATATATATTTTAATTCATTGGTTACTAATTAATTAGAAATGAATATAGAAAACATATTAATATAAAGGGAATTATTTCATAAAAAACAATAATTATCCGCCAAAAAAATTAATAATGATTTATGTTAATTAATATTAAAGGATTATATTACAGAAATTTTTTATTATAAAATCAATAAAATATTTTCTAAATTTATCCAATATATTTGATAGATATAAGATATGATCAAACCCAATTTTATGCATAAAAATCTATATTTTTGTAAAGGTATTTTTTCCACCTTTTAATATTGTACCTGTTTTAAATATAAATTTTAAAACATTCATAAATACTATATATCAAAATGGAAATAATTTTTGAAAGCATAATTTCAAAATTATGTTAGGTTTAATTTTTAGTATTTTTATAAGAACCATTATTTTTTTGATTAATAATGAATACTACTGAATTTTAATTGAAAAAATAAATTTTCATCTAGTTTTTTTATAGAGTTAAATTATGTTTTTATTGGTAATAAAAGTATAATATGTAAGATTTTTTATTAGTTAATAAAATTATATTCATTTTAATCAATTTCAAATTGATATTTTATATAAAAACATGGTAAAATTTTGGACATATTAACATTAAAAATATGCTTTGTCATCCCATATGTGGGATTAATTATAAATATGTTCTACCAATTATGTAATTGGAATTTGAAAACATGTATTAAATATTTGGGATAAAAAGTTATTTATAATTTCTAGTAAATACAAAAAAAAAATTTACCAAAAATATTATTGAATGTAATTAAAATTAATTACATCAATTAAGGTAAAATTAAACAAAAAGAAAATAAACCATAAATTGAATGGATAAAATTACCTATAAAAATATCAAAAACCTACTGTGTGGTCATATATTGACCATATACAATATTTTCAAGAATTTGTATCAATATTTTATCCATAATATGTATGGTACAACTCTCAATAGTGTTTACCATTTTATATTTACAAGAATTTCACTCCTCCTCCACTATAAAAACGAATTCAACCGTCCCATTTATTCACACCTATAATTAAATTTGTCTCTTACAAACCCATCAAAAATAATAAACCAACATACATACCCTCCTCTAATAATCCTAAATTTTGGAAGAAACCCATCAATGTAATTCTTTGGTATAAACTGAAATAAGTTACCCGAATAAGAGGTAACATTCTTCAATGATCATTGTTGTTTGATATACTTCTCCACCCCTTCAATAAATTTTATATCATAATTATATAAAAACCTTGGTATCATAAATATAATTATTTGTTTTATGATAATATTTTTACCTACACTTTCTCACACATCCATCAAATGGGATAGACAATCATCGTTCTTGTGTACGGTGGACTACCACCTTGAAAATTGTTGTTGTTCGTTCTTCCATTACCACATTTTAATGTGAGAATAATGATATGTTTAAGTTTATATATGATATTTATGATATTTATGATTTATTTATTCTTATTTAATTCTTATATAACACATGCATTTTTTTCCATTTTGGGGAATATAATAAAATCGTTTTTCTACGTGTGGACTACCGCCTCCGCAAAGTGAAGTGATTCGTTCACGCTATCCATGGAATATATTAATGATTCATTTAATTAACATATATGAAATATAAAAAATAAATATGATACTCTAATTATAATATACATATATATCTATTACTTTTCATTATTTTAATAAAATAAAGAAATAGAGGTACAGATCATGCGTACATATGGCCCACCGTCTCCATTAAGGATGCATTTCATTTCCTATTTACAAATTTTATTGTTTGTTCTAAATACATATATACTGAATATATATGAAAATTACACCATGTTTTAAATTTTTTATATGATTAAATCACTGTATAATTTATAGTAACAACAAGTAACAATTCAAAATATACTCGAAAAACAAGACAATTAATACCCGAAATAGTGAAAATAATTTATGATTGTTAATAAAATATTAATAAGATATTATAAGAAGTTAATATATGATATTTTAAATATTATTATTGATCTATTATAAGTTAATAACATTCTTAGAAATATTTTACAGTAGTTTAAAGGATTTTCATCAAAAAGGAAACCTAGGGTAAGGTATTTTCCTCTCAATTTTTGTTTCTATGAGATAAATATCATATTCGCAACTTACTTTTTTGTGTGGTGTATCTAATTCCCATTTGAATATATTATATCATGAATTATTTCATATTCAATGTATTTAATTTCTTACATTAAATGATCTCATCTAAGGGGTTCTTCCTTGAAAATAAAAAATAGGTAAAAGTTATATTGCAATCACACGTTCTATTGTGATTGTTAACTATCTCTCAAAATAATCACTTTCATGTAATAATTTTTTATTGAAAATTATATGTATTTAGGATATCTATGTTTTTTTCTTATGGATATTATTATTTAGTGATGTAACATCCTGGGTAAATAAAGAATAATACATTTTCATATTTATTAATATTTGTGAATTAAATGTTAATTTTAATTTAAAGGAGATTCTATGTTTGATGTCTTACCCGATACACAACAACAGGTTTCTTTGAAATCTTACGTTACACACTAGTAATATAATATTATTATTTTAAATGGTACTTAATTCCGAGCCATTGTATTGGTGGAAATGAATATAACTAACTAAAATATTATTATATATTTTTGTTAAATGTTTTTACATTTATCCAATAAATTTTTGAGGCTTAAAATAAGAACGGAATTCAATTTTAAGCATAAATACTCTAATATTCATTAAAGGGCTGATTTACCACCTTTTGATGGAGAACCCTCTTTAAATATAGTTTTGGTTTTTTTTATATGTTATATTTGAAAAAAATAAAATTCTTCTTTATAATCGGGACATCAAAATTTACTTTGGGTAAAATTTTGGTATTTTTCTGATAAAATTCGTTTTTTTGATGAATAATGAAAAATATTGTATTGTAATTCAAAAATGTGTTTTAATATAATTTATTTATATTATTACATTATCTTTTAATTTTTTTTAAGTTTAATTAGAATATATTTTTACCAGTTAATACAATTTTGTTCATTGGAATTAATTTCACTTTAAAATTGGACATAAACAACTGTAAATCTTTTGATAATTATTATTTCTTAAAAACATGCTATTTGTTTTAATAATAAGAATTAATTTTAAAATAATTAATACCAATTTTATGTTTTTAATTTTTCAAAATATACATCATTTTTGAATTCGGAATATCAAATAAATCTTAGGCTGAATTTTTGGTATTTTTCTGAAAAACCTCAATTTTTTTATGAATAGTGAAACCACTTGGTTGTAGTTAAAAAAGTGGATCTTACATTTAAATGAGATTTTACCTCTTCTGTGAGTTGAATTTCAAAAATATGAGAGACATGGTTAATATTACGAAGTATAATGTGGTTCAATAAGATGAAACTAATTTTTTGTGGATAGTAACTTTTGACTTTTATTTGCCGTGGTCAATGGTAAATAGGGTAATTCAAGGTAAAAAGTATATTATAATAATACAAAATTACCTTAACACTTCTACTAACCTTATTTTATGAGTCATGTCTGACCATGGTCATCCTTGGGTTCATTTTTTTACCCCATGGAGACACTTGAGAGTGATAATGACTCTTTAGATTAATTAATTTCAAGTAACGACAAAAATGACACAAAAAATATCTCTCAGTAAATTAATTTTTACATGGGGTTATATAAGTTATATTTTCAAATATAAATATTCATTGGAAGTATAAAATGATTTCCTACATCATGTTATTTGTTTATAATTTTTAGACATAAATAAATTAAATTATTTATGACACAATAATGATGCAGTTTTTACCACATTAGTAAATGATTTAAATAAATAAGATTATAATGATTAAAATATTATCCAAAAAATGTCCAATTATTATTGGATTATTTTATTTCAAATATTAGTCATCGTATATTTGACTTTAATGTGTTTTGGAGCTTTTGAAACTGAAGATATGTTTATAATAAAATAATAGTTTTACACTTTCATAAAGAGCCCCTCCTCTCCCTTATAAAAAGAGACCCATTACCACCAATTCTTCACACATCTCAAGCCTTTTGGATCATCCAACCTCTGCCCAATTAATCACCCTACATCCCACTCCTCCATCTATAATCCTTACCTTAGGCAAAAGGCACTTTAATTAGTCCTTTTTGTTCAAACCAAAGGGAGTTACCCAAATTAAAGGTAACAGTTTCTCTTAAATTCATTTCTTTTATTTTAATTTTCCAACCCCATGAACTCTTTTTATTCCTTTATTTTGTGACAACAACAGTATATTCAATATAATAGGATGTTTTTATAAAAATTATTTGAGCTACACTTACACACACCTCCATCTAATGGGTGAAGAACATAATGTTTCTTTAGATGGAAAACTAACACCTCACGAAACGATGATTGTTCTATTATCTCCTACCACCTCTTATGGTGGCCATTATGATGGCACCGTATTTATATATTATGTTTATTTTTTCATCTATGCTTCGGTAATTTTCATTTAAAAACACACCAATATGCTTTCCAATATGTGTGACCACGATAATTTCATTTGAGGAAGTGTGGACTATCGCCCCCTCAAGGTGATATGATTTGTTCGTGACATTCATGAAACGTATAAAGGGTAAAGTTAATTGAATTATGTAAAACATATATCATATGATATGATAATGTATTTATAATATACCTATGTATCATTATGTATTAATTCCATTAAAATAAAAAATAGAAATGAAAGTTGTGTTCATGCGTACGTACGACTTACCGTCTCCATGAAAGGTTCATTTCATTTATTATCTCCAAATGTTATGTACTATTACAAATAAATATATATATATATACTGGATATATAATATTTATATCATATCTAAATCATTTATATCATTCTGGAGATAATATAATTTGGACCACGTGGCCAAATTGTAATTATAACAAGTTCATTTTTTACTCAAGTTATGAACATCAATAAAATATCCAATATGAACTCAAATAATTAACTAATTTTTATAGAAAGGTAATAAGTGATAATAAAATTGAAAAGTGTTCTTAATCCATTAGAAATTACCTTAGGTTTATTATTCAGTAAGAACAAGGAACACACAAGACAATTCGGACTTGAGGTTAGGGGTTTCTTATCTCACTTCTAATTCCGTGAGATTTCCACTGTCCACCACTTATTTATTGCATGTTGCGTGTGTACTTCCCATGATTTTATTCATTGTGTAATATAAATTAATTTATGGATATTTACATCATCATTGTATGATCCTTATTTTATGGGTGTATGTTTCGTAAGTTACCAAATCGATAAGGGAAATCGAAATTTCAATTTCCACTCATTCAGCTTTACACATACTTCATTGATTATTTTACTCCAAGTTTATCTGTAGAATCACTATTCATTTGATTATGTCATAATTTCCGCTCCACTTTCCTTGTATATACTTTTTATACACATAATCACTCCATTGATAAATTCTCAAGTCATCGATATGAACTTGATAAGAGTAATTTTAACTCAATCTCCATTAATTGAGTTAAACATCCAATTCATTGGTGTTGTTTTTAAAAGAATATATGTGAATGTCCTCTGATTGATTTACACTGAATGCCCAATAATATTGAGTGTATTTATATTTTTCACTCATAATTATGTCGTTGATTTATCCTTAACCTAAGGATACGGTCTTTATAAGATATTTCATCTCAATTTACATTCCATTTAGACTTCTTTGTTGTTATACACCAAATCACTTTTATATGGTGTATATAATGTACTTCTACATAGTATATCATGAATCCCTTTATTCTAATGATATTATAATGTTTTGATTACCTCAATTATTTTTATTCAAGTGTCTCTCTTTTGGTTATGTACTCTAACTAAAATATCATTTTAAATGTTTAAAAATTTATTATTCTAGATCGTTCTCATTAATTTACATGTTTTAAAAGTGGTTTTAAAGATTTATTTATATGTACATTAAAGTTTAAAAATTAAAATTCCTCTTAAAAGTTTTAAAGTGGTATGGGACACTTTGATTCAAAAAAAATTTTAAATGGCTTCTTGATTAATAGTGTGTCTTTAAAATGATTTCAAGAAAAGGGGGGATATTTATCTCTAATAGTTTTGATGTTTATTTTCATCTATGTCAATATCCTTCATTATTATTTATTGAGGTTAATATAATACAATACCATCTTCCATATTAGATCGAATGAGTTATGTTTGACTGTGGATGTGCTATTTTTATACCATTCATGGTTTGTGGATAAATTATTGACATTTAGTATGCTAGTTTTAATACGAATGTTTATGTTATGTTTCAAACATTTAATATGAGGAATGCATTGGACTTAGTAAGTGACGGGTAGAGCCCGCTATAACTCCTCAATGCATCGGTAGGTCTCATGAGACAAACTAGTGTCTTAGCACAAGGCCTTGAAAAAATATTATTTGTAGTCTTGGCATAATGCCTTGACTATGTGGTTATAATAGTCTGGAATTATGCTTTCCATCATTATAAAAGTGGTTATTGATATTTCATTTGATTATTCGACTAGTAGAATATCCATGTGAATAAGTAAATGGCATTATTTCATTTTTTCCCATATTATTCTAAATTTTACATTAAAAAGGATTTTGTTTTAGTTATGCATTACTTTAAATGTTTATGCTTATTTATGAAATTTTACACTATATTGTTACCCTTTCTGAGCATTTGATCTCACCCCTTTATTTGTTTTATTTTTCCTAGGATGTGAAGAAGTTAGTTATGAGTGACTTTTAGGCATATTCTAGGAATCTTGGATGTTTCTAATGGAATAATTTAATGTTGTTTTTATTTTCAAGTTGTAATGTTGACCTTATGAATGTATCTAGTATTTCCAAGGCTACTAAACTGATCGGTCATTCGGGACATGATTTCATTTTATCATGCCAATGTTATGTAATAATGCACCGACTCTGGGTAACTGGGGTCGGGGTTTTACAGTTGGTATTATAGGTAGTTTAGTACAAACCTTGGAAGCTAGATTTAAATAAACTTTGATTAGAGAACATATCCCTAAGTTAGACTTTGAGAATTAGTATAGAATAACTTTATAAAATATTGGTATTGTAGAGATTTTGTGATTTTTCCAAGAAATATATCCATGTCTGGATACGAGCAGGTAGAGGCAGCTCTGGCACAGATGTACCTAGGGGTAAAACCGGAAAACACCGCTTTGGGCTAGACTCGAACGGGAATGGGTGCACGAAAACAGGCATTGCTACACTCTTGGTTATGACAATCCCGGGGGATATGATTAAGATAATTTACTTTTTCTTTACAAACCAATTTGAATTATTTTAATATAAGATGAGAATAAATAATCATGGTTAATACTAGGGTGTTTTTTATTTGAAATAAGGTGTGATAATATTTTCTAAATAATTTTATGACTATTCTTACTCACACACTGTTTTATGGTTTTAGTCAATGGTTGGATTCCAAGGAAGTCATAGTAACTTTGAGAATGATGTACAAGGTGGGAATAATGGTGTAAATGAGAAAAAAAATGAAATTTTTATAGGCATAAAAGATATTGTGTTCATTCCAAATCATTTTTCCAAAAATATGATCAACAACATATATATTAACCAACTCCCAGAATCAATAAAGAAGAGAAAAGTGATGAATGATAAGAGCTCTAGAAGTGGAGACTATGGAGAAAAGAATCCTCAATTTCCATCATGTAGGAAATGTGGAAGGAGACACCTCGGAAGGTGTCTCATTGGAATAAAGAAATTCTTTACGTGTGGGAAATAAGGACATAAAGTGAAGAATTGCCGAGGAAAAATGAAGAGTACTAAAGAAGAAAATAAAAATGGTTCCAAGAATCCATTTATAGTAATTTTTTGTAAGTATAGGGGACCTGGCCATTACCCGAGTGAATTCCCTATTCTATAAGATATTTTCTTGGTCAAAGAAGAAGCTTTGTGGAAATAAATGGTTGGAGAAATTTTTAAACTATTAGTGCTCCTTGTTGATGGGATTACTTTGGAATAATTTTCTCTTGTATTTGTAACCCTGCAGTTTGTTATGTGAAAATGATATTTGAGGAAGAATTATCTTTTCTCTTATGGATATAGTTATGAATATCCATTTGTTTTTATATGATCATTGGGGTTGAGGCAATTACAAGTTATTATATTTTGGGATGAAAATTCAAGGTATCAGATAATATTTGTGGTTAAATTATGTTATGGTTATTTTGAGGAATTTATCTTATTTTGGTAATGTTATAAAATATTTTTTTTTGAAAAAGGACAACATGAATACTGTGTGACAACCCATCACGTTAGACAAAGCTGTGGGAATCGAACCCACAACCAGAGTGCAATTGGGATTTATCGCCTACCACAGGACTATGTGAAGTCCCTGGTTAGTGTGACTAAATATTTAAAGTTAAATGATTTTATTGATCAATAATAATTTGATTTAGGATCTTATGTCTTATCAAATGAATACCCTTAGTATAGGAAAATGATTTGGTGATTAAGTGATAAATGTTATTTGGAAGACGTTCTCTTTGTTGGGAACACTATATGCCCAAGGAGAATAGAATACTGTGGGATTTATTATGAGGAGTAATGGTGGATTTTTATCTATGTGTTTATTGTGTATTTGTAGTGATTAGTTTTATTTATAGAAATGATTAACTTGTAAGAGATAATATGTGATGATGTTAATTACTTTTAAGTATGTGACTTTAAGAGTAGTTTATGTCATTTGGAGATACAATTTAACGTGGAAGACTGTGTAATCAAATTCTTCTATGTTTTGGGTTTCAAAATTAGTTTAGATTATATTTATGGATTTTAAGGACAATTTTTTATTGAATGGTATTTATTTAAATTTGGGTGTTGTTGGTTTAATTTTATAAATTAAGATTAGTATTTCTTTCTCTAAAGGATTATCCTTTTGGGGATCATCTGATCTTGTACTAACCATTTTGGTGGTGGTTAATCTCTAAATACAGGGTAAATATATTTTTTATCTTTTGTGGATCATGTGATTCTCTAGAAGTTGATTCTAACTCTTCCAATGTGACCAAGTCATCTTGAATACTCTTCTTTTGAAAAAAAAGATGATTTGGTGGTAGAAATTTATTAAAGACTGAAACTCTACTAAAAAGTAAGTATATATCTTTATATTCTTAGTAATTCTCATAAATAATTCCTCAAATTTATTAAATGGAACTTAAAACAAAAAAACAATATCCATTTACTTTTCCTACTAGGAAACTAATGACCATTTATCCCATCACAAGTTTGTGATTTTCTGGTTTTCAACTTTATCCTAATCATGTTTTCTATCCCTATCGATCAGAAATTGATACTTTGTTTTCTCCTCCATATCCATGTTTTCATGGAATCCTTGTATCTGTGGTATCATTTAACCTTTTTACTTCTCTTAATTTATTTTAAAGTGATAGTTTTATTGACTATTTTTCTAATGCGGGGCTTTCAATTAAGTTTCCGAGCCCAATTTTAAAATTGGGAGAATGCGATTCCAAAAAGGTGGGAAGGATGTAACATCCTGGGTAAATAAAGAATAATACATTTTCATATTTATTAATATTTGTTATTTAAATGTTAATTTTAATTTAAAGGGGATGTTATGTTCGATGGCTTACCCGATACACAACAACAGGTTTCTTTGAAATCTTACATTGTACACTAATAATATAATATTATTATTTTAAATGGTACTTAACGTCGAGCCATTGTATTGGTGGAAATGAATATAACTAACTAAAATATTATTATATATGTTTGTTAAATGTTTTTACATTTATCCAATAAAAGTTTGAGGCTTAAAAAAAGAAAGGAATTCGATTTTAAGCATATATACTCTAATATTCATTAAAGGGCCGATTTACCACCTTTTGATGGAGAACCCTATTTAAATATAGTTTTCGTCCTTTTTATATGTTATATTTGACAAAATAAAATTCTTATTTAGAATCAGGACATCAAAATTTACTTTGGGTAAAATTTTGGTATTTTTTTTGATAAAATTCATTTTTTTGATGAATAGTGAAAAATACTGTATTGTAATTCAAAATTGTGTTTTAATCCAATTTTGGTCATTGTTATTAATTTCACTTTGAAATTGGACAAAAAGAACTATCAATCTTTTGATAGTTATTATTTTATAAAAACATACTATATTTTTAATAGTAGGAATTAATATTAAATTAATTAATACCACTTTCATATTTTGAATTTTGAAAAATAGACATCATTTTTGAATTCAGAATATCAAATAAATCGTAGGCTGAATTTTTGGTATTTTTCTGAAAAACATCAATTTTTGATGAATAGTAAAACCACTTAGTAGTAGTTAAAAAAGTGACTCTTACATTTAAATGAAATTTTACCGCTTCTATGAGTTGAATTTCAGAAATACAAGAGACACGGTTAATATCAAGAAATAAAATCTGGTTCAATAAGATGAAAATTATTTTTGGTAAATAGTAACATTTGACTTTTTTTACCATAGTTAAAGGTAAATAGGGTAATTCAAGGTAAAAAGTATATTATAATAATAAAAAATTAGCTTAACACTTGTCCTGACATTGATGTGTCATGGCCGACCATGGGAATCCTTGGGTCGATTTTAGGACCCCATTGAGTCACTTGAGAGTGATAATGACTCTTTAGATTAATTAATTTAATTAAAGACAAAAATGACACAAAAAAATATCTCTTAGTAAATTAATTTTTACATGGGGTTATATAAGTTATATTTTCAACTATAAAATTTCATTAGAAAGATAAAAGGATTTCCTACATCATGGTATTTTTTTATAATTTTTAGACATCAAATAAATTAAATTATTTATGACACAATAATGATGCAGTGTTTACCTCATTAATAAATGATTTAAATAAATAAAATTATAATGATTAAAATATTATCCAAAAAATTTCCAATTCTGATTGGATGATTTTATTTCAAATATTGGTCACCTTATATTCAACTTTAATTTGTTTTAGAGGTTTTGAAACTGAAGATAAGTTTATAATAAAATAATAGTTTCACGCTTTCCTAAAGAGCTCTCCTCTCCATTGTAAAAAGAGACCAATTAAAACTAATTATTCACACCTATCAAGCCTTTTGGATCATCCAACCTCTACCCAATTAATCTCCCTACATCCCTATCCTCCACCTAGAATCCTTACCTTAGGTAGAAGGCACTTCAAGGAGTCATTTTGGTTCAAATCAATGAGATTTACCCAAATTAAAGGTAACGGTTTCTCTTATATTTATGTCTTTTATTTTACTTCTCCAACACCATGAACTCTATTTATTCCTTTCTTTTCTAACAACACTAGTATATTCAATATACTAGTATATTGTTATAAGAATTATTTGATCTACACCTCCATCTAATGGGTGAAGAACATAATGTTTCTTTGGATGGCAAACTAACGCCTCATGAAACGATGATTGTTTGATTATCTCCTACCACCTCTTATGGTGGCCATTATGGTGGCCATTATGATGGAATTGTATTTATATATTATGTATATTATGTTTAGGTTTTCTCTATACTTATTTAATTTTCATTTAAAACACACTAATATGCTTTCCAAAATGTGTGACCACGATAATTTCATTTGAGGAAGTGCCAACTACCGCCCCCTCAAGGTGATATGATTCGTTCATGACATTTATGGAGCGTATAAAGGATAGAGTTAATTGAATTATGTAAAACATATATCATATGATATTATAATGGAATTATAATATACCTATGTATCATTATGTTTTAATTTCATTAAAATAAAAAATAGAAATGAAAGTTGCGTTCATGCGTACATACGACTTACCGTCTCCATAAAAGGTGCATTTCATTTCTTATCTTTAAATTTTATGTACTGTTATAAATACATATATATATACTGGATATATAATATTTATATGATATCTAAATCATTTATATTATTCTATAGATTATATAATTTGGACCACATGGACAAATTGTAATAATAAAAAGTTCATTTTCGACTCAACTTGCAAACAACAATAAAATATCCAATATGAAATCAAATAATTAACTAATTATTATAGAAAGGTAATAATTGATAATAAAATTGAAAATTTTTCTTAATCAATTATAAATTAACTTATGTTTATTATTCAGAAATAACAAGGAACACACAATACAATTTGGACTTGACGTAAGGTGTTTCTTATCTCACTTTTAATTCCGTGAGATTTCCATTGTTCACCACATATTTATCGCATGTGGTGTGTGTACTTACCATGTTTTTATTCATTGTTTAATATATATTAATTTATTTATATTTACATCATCACTTTATGATCCTTCTTTAATGGTTGTATGTTTCGTAAGTTACGAAATCGATAAGGGAAATTGAAATTTCAATTTCCACTCATTCGGATTTTTGCATACTTCATTGATTATTTTACTCCCAGATTATGTATGGAATCACTATTCATTTTCTTATTTCATAATTTACACTCCACTTTCACTGGATATACTTTTTATACACATAATCACTCCATTGATAAATTCTCAAGTCATCGATATGAACTTGATAAGAGTAATTTTAACTCAATCTCCATTAATTGAGTTAAACATCCAATTCATTGGTGTTGTTTTTACAAGAATATGTTTGAATGTACTCTAATTGTTTTACACTGAATGTCTAATCATATTGAGTGTATTTAAATTTTTCACACATAATTATATCATTGATTTATCCTTAACCTAAGGATACAGTCTTTATAAGAGATTGCATCTCAATTTACATTCCATTTAGACTTCTTTGTTGTTATACACCAAATCACTTTTATATGGTGTATATAATGTACTTTGACATAGTATATCATTAATCCCTTTATTCTCATGATATTATAATTTTTTTATTACCTCAATTATTTTTATTCAAGTGTCTCTCTTTTGGTTATGTACTCTAACTAAAATATCATTTTAAATGTTTTAAAGATTTATTATTCTAAATCGTTCTCATCAATTACCAAGTTTTAAATATGGTATTAAGGATTTATTTATATGGAAATTAAAGTTTAAAAATTAAAATTCATTTTAAAAGTTTCAAAGTGGTATGGGACAATTTTATTAAAAAATCTATTTTTAAATGGCTTCTTGACTAATAGTGTGTCTTTTAAATGATTTCAAGAAAAAGGGGGATATTTATCTCTAATAGTTTTGATGATTATTTTCCTATATGTCAATATCCTTCATTATTCTTGATTAAGGTTAATCTAATACAATACAGTATTCCATATTGTATAAAATGAGTTATGTTTGATTGTGGATGTGCAATTTTTATACCATTCATGGTTTGGGTATAAAGTATTGACATTTCGTATGCTAATTTTTATACGAATGTTTATGTTATGTTTCAAACATTTTATATGAGGAATTTTATTAGACTTAGTAACTGATGGGTGGAGCCCACTATAGATCCTCGATGCATCGGTAAGTCTCATGAGACAAACTAGTGTCTTGGCACAAGGCCTTGACAAAATCTTATTTGTAGTCATGGCATAATTCCTTGACTATGTGGTTATGATAGTCTGGCATTATGCATTCCATCATTACGAAAGTGGTTATTGATATTGCATGTGATTATTAGACTACTAGAATATCAATGTGAATAAGTAAATGGAATTATTTCATTTTTTTCTATATTATTCTGAATTTCAAGTTTAAAAGGATTTTTTTTAGTTATGAATTGCCTTAAATGTTTATTCTTATTTATGAAATTTTCAAATATAAATGGTATTCACATTGAAATTTTTTGATTTAATGATGAAATTTGACAAATCTATATCTGTTACTTAATACGGATATTTGATAAGGAACTTTGTTCATTAATTTTAATCAATTTTTCATTATCTAAGGAATGACTTGGAAATTAAATAATAGGTTTTGGTACCAGTTATTGAAATCCCCCTAGTACATCGATAGTCTCTTGGGATAAATTAAAATACAAAAAACCCTTCGTGTTTATAACCTGTATGTTTTAAACAATCGTGTGAATGGTCCTTCCAGTAGATTTATGGGTGGCCAAACCAAATAAATTTTAACTTTATATGATTTAAACCATCTTGTGAATGGTATTAATGGTAAATGTTGAATTTTCCTAGGAAATATTACATTCAATATTTATGAATCTCCATCATTTTAGTTATTTTTATCCATAGTATTATCACTGTTAAAAAATCTATTGATGCATTTAAATGTTAGTTTTTTGATTACATAGAATGTGTGTTTAGTATTTTTCTCTTTTCAAGTTCATTTATTCACATTGATACTTTATTACTTCAGTTGTACACACACTTACTAATCATTTAAACTCTACCTTATTTTGTATCCTTTCGCCATGTCTTGGAGAAAATATCTTTGAACGAGTTATATAGGATTCAATTTATTATCTTTTTTTATGTAATATGTTTTATTTTATACTTCACAATGTATAATGGGAATAACTAATGTAATATAGTTTTCTAAAATAGATAAAAAAATTCATTCAGGATTTTATTCCTTGTAATCAGGCCAATATAAAAAATTAAGGCACCAGCTTTGGGTAATTGGGGTTGGGGAATTACAGTTTTTCTCAAATAATCTTTCGTAGAATCTTTAGAAAGTACATTCAGAAAACATATATTAGGGAACATAACCCTAATATTGAATTATAGTATAAGTATAGAAGAACATAAATGAATTTTTGTATCGATCCCACACCATAGAGCCTGAAGTCAGTGTCCTCTATCAATTACATTGGCATGATTACAAGGAATAAAATCCCAATGTTATGAGAGGTTAGTAATATTGGTAAAACAGATACATACATGAGAAAGGAATAATCTAATTAAAAATAATTTTGTTTCTTCTATATAAATTAATAAATTCAATGATAACTTTAATCCCTCTAGCATAACACTACTTATATTTCATAATGTACTTCTTGGATTCCTAGGCAAATGAAACATAATAAGGGGGAGCTGAAATGTACAGTAGGGGAAAAATATAGCAGAAGAAATAATGTGGATAATAATTATTTTATGGTAAATAATTGAACACCCATATAATTTAATTAAAAAACTGAGAAGGAAGTTCATAAAAAAAATATAAATATATTAAATGTAAAATATTCCATATAAATAACTACATAAGGAAAAAATAAATATGGCATGATAATAAACCGAAACACATTCCATTTAATCAATTAAATATAAATTAATTTTATCTATTGATATGTCAACACCAAATATCATGGAATAATAATAATTGAAACTAATTTACTAAAATAGTAATTATTGGATATCATTTCTATGACACATGAAAACCTATAATGTCAATACCATTCACAAGATGGTTTAAAACTATGGGTATAAACCTATCGATATTGTTTGGAAACAAAATCAAAGGATTTTTTACCAACTAATTTCTTCTCATGAGAATATCAATGCATCGAGGAAATTTTAGTAACTGTTCCCCAACCCATAAAAATTTCATTAACCAGTATCTAACTTGTATGGCTATAATTAACTAGTTCTTAACATGTATAGATCATGTCTAAATCATTTAAATAAATAAAGTTCTATATAAAATATCCTTATTGAATAAATGATATGGTTTTATCAATACTTACACAGATAATAAAATAACATGAAATGTAAAAACCATATGAAAAGTGTTATATGATTCAAAAAAATCATATCAATGAAAAATGATATGTATATTTATGTTTTATTTAATATCAAATGATTATAAAAAAAAGTAATATTTCAAGGTGATTAAAATAAATAAAGGAAGTGAATGTGAATATTATACTTGTTAAAATAAATAAAAATCCATCTAAAGGAGTAAATAGGATGGTATCAAAACAACATATCCCATGTACAATAAAATAAATGATTTTTTGTTTTTGATGAATAGAAATATTGTAAATTGGTCATTTAAAAAAATTAAGAATATATCCTTTTGTTTTGAAAACCCATTTGAATGTCCTTTTTCTTTAAAAATATCTTAACAAAACAATTTATTTAAAAAGTAACATTTCAAACATGCTAAATATGTTTCAAATTAATGACTATAGGTAAATCCATACATGTCATATGATGTAAAAGAATATTCCTTTTCAACGGTAAAAATTATAGAAAAATGCCTTGTTTGGAAAGTGATAAGAATGTAACTATGAAAACATTGGTAAAAGATAAATGGGATTAAAATTTATATACCTAATCATTTAAAAAAAATTATAACATTATAATAAAACATGGTTTTTAGAATAAAACAGGTTCTTTAACTAAATAGAGAAATAATTTCAGGTTTTCTGAAAAAAAACATTTCTTAAAAAAATGAGTACCAAACTGAGAAAAATAGTAATAAATCATGAAAATGGACATGAATGACTATATAATACAATATTAAATGTTTTAATGGTCATATAATTTCCTTGAATATAAATACAATTTAAATATCATTAAATTTATTATTGAGGAAAAACTCTTTAAACATTCCAAAGTGTTTCATGCAACTTTGAAACATTTTAAATCATAACACACATTATGGAATAAAATTAAATGAATGTTTAAAACTCCATTAATATAAATTTATTATTGATATAATATAAAAAAATAGTTATAATATACCACACAAAAAATAATTAAGCGGTGAACATGATATTTATCTCAAATATGTAAATAGTAAGATTGGAATCCCTTACCTTTCATTTACTTTTTGTATCAAGTGTCTTTATATTCATAAATAAAAAACATATGTTAATTATTTACTTTATTTAGAACCATTTTCATGTATATCATAAATTTTATTTCTATTATTTCTATTATTTATACAGATACTGAAACAATTATGTTTACATCATTTGTTTTGACCAAATTTGGTTTTTGTGTCAAAAACATTTTGGTAGTTCAACTATGGTCAAAGGATTCATTATATAACATCTAAACAATAACAATAAAAACATAATTATCATATTTAAACATAAATTATACTTTAAATATATGTAAATATATTTATTAAAATTGAACTGATGTTACAATCATGGGGACATTAGGTCTTATGTACACATAAGTAACATTCCCAGTTTTCAATGAATATTATGGAAAGAAGGTAAGTAACAATATATCATTCTATAATTATAATTATATCATAAATACCATATTATTTAATCATATATAATTATATATATAATTACAGTGATGTAAAATTAATCGCATCTTGTCGAGGAGGTGGTGGTCCCCACGTCCACGAGCAATGTTATCACTTTTATATGTGTGAATGCGTAATAAAGAAAATAATATATATTATATTCCTAGAAAGGTAATAATTTCATTAAAATAAAATATATGTTTCTTATGTTACATATTTTAAATTAAACCCATATTTTATACATTCCATGTATTGTGTGAACGAATCACATCATTATGAGGGGGCTGTAGTCCACACTTCCATAAATGATGTTTTCATTTTTACCCAAATTGGAAAGTATAAATATATGTGTTGTAAAATAATTAAATAATATTCAAGAAATAATAAATATTATATATAAAATATATAAACATATTTTCTATCATAATGGCGCCGATGAAAGGCGTTAAAGAAAAAATGAACTTTCATCATTTCGTAAGGCGGTCTTTTCCCGTACACACGAACAATATATCTGTTATCCATTAGATGAAGGTGTGTGTATGTGTAGGTGTAAATAATTAGAATGAAAACATTCTACTATATTTATTAAATGTTTTTTTATTACAGTCATTGAATAAGAATATTTTATGTATTTGAGAATGGAAATAAATCAAAATAGCTTAAGGGAAGATATTACATCTTAATCAGGTAACTTCTTTTGCTTTATACTAAAAGGCCTCCTTGAGTTGATTTATGATCAAGGGATTGATTCTTTATTAATAAGAGGGATTTTTAGGATATATTTTGGTATATATTGGTATGTAAAAGTGGACTAAGAGGTGTGAGTAAGGGGGAGAAGTGGTGGCCTTTCATTATGGAGGAAAAGGACTCTCTTGGTATTTTTTAAAACAAGCCAGGTGTACCAATGTTATTACCTACAAAAAGTCATCAAAACCCAACCAAACACAATAATTTAAGGTTAATATAGAAATTATTTCCACTGAATGGGATTTATACTAGTTTATTTGTCATTTTGGCCCATAATTTAATGGTCTAGTCCTTGTTAAGATTAATTTTCACATAATAATTGTAATTAATTTTAATTTATTTCAATAATATTTTTGGTTAAAAAATAAGATGACCTTATTTGACATTATAAATTATTCAGTTTTAAAATATTTAATCCATTCATACAAATTCAAATAACATAAGTGTCATAAATTAATTTAAATTTAATCCCGTAGAGGGGACATCAATGTCAGTTTTTAAAGTAAAAACCTAAGAAAGATTTTAATGTTTTTCTTGTCAATTTCAAAGTGAAATTGATTTAAATGACCTAAATTTTATTAATTAATAAAAATAATATCTAATTGAACTTTAAACCCAATTAAAATTATAATTTATACTTATAAATAAATTAGGTGAAAAAATATTCTTGAATTAAAATTCAATATCTTTCATTCTTCATTAAAAAAATAAAATTCAAAAAAAATATGAAAAATTTACCCTAATCTATTTTATATGTTTTTATTTCAACTATGAGGTTTATTTTTACATATTAAATTCATAAAATGGTCAAAATTTTGATTTATAATGGGTTCTTTATTAAATGAGGTAAAAGTGCCTTAGTAAAAATATAGGTTTGTATGTCTAAAATTGGGGTTGTTCTTATCTTATGAATATAAAATCTATTTTATGAACATAAATACTATTTTATTAAATATATAATATATATAGGAACATTATCACTCAGTAATTATAATTAATTTGATATATTAGATTAAAACAAAATTTTAAGCTTAAAAATAGATTTTTATAAAAATATTCACTTAATATTTAATTGATTTTGATATTCATTTATAATTAATTTTTAACCAATTAATTCATTTTGCATTTGTGTAAAAAATAATTTTCATAAGTTATTTATTATTATTCATAACTACTAATTTAAATTATATATTATATATATAAATATTTTAATAATATATTATTATTTGGTGAATATTGGTCTTGCATGTATTGAAATCCATTGAAGAATGTCACTCTTGTGTGTAACGCATGTTATCTTATGTTGCATGAATTGAAAAATATAAAATATATTTAATCTTTTTTAAATATTTAATATATTATAATGTCTAGAGATATTTTATTCACATACGTGCTTGGTGTTGCGTTTCATGCACGCTATCATATACAATGTTCCTTCTTAATATTTTTGAGGCATTACATTCTCCCCACCTTAATTAATATTCATCCTTGCAATTTAAACATGATCTTGGGGATAGATTATTTGGTATTTCATGTTTTTAGATCCCAGATCATGATTGGAGTTCTTAAGACATACTATATAAAAGATATAATGGGAATTGAAATTTTCACATGGAATAACATATAAATAGGTATCTAAGTAGGAGAAAATTAGTGGAAAGTAGACATTTTTACATGGTGTAAAAGCATAAATATTTATAGGGAGTGAGTAAGGTCATCAATAACAAACAATTAAGTCATCAATGGAATATTGAGGTCCTCAATTCCAAAAATCTATAATGATTTAGATGACCATCGGTTCTATAATAATTAAGTTAGTAGGATATTATTTTATTTCTAAGTCATTTTCCTAATATTGGGTTATTCTATCAAGGCCTAAGAATATAAAAAAATTCATACATGATACATTTTAAATTCATGTGAAAAAATTGGCCTTATAGTTGTGCTTCAATCAAATTCTAATTCATCCATTATTTCATGAAATGTATATCCATAAATTAACATTGATTGTTGGAGCACTAAAATAATCATTTAATGGATCGTAAGGCCCATTAAATAGTGAAAAGTCCAACTATTTGTCTCTAACTGTACTCTAAATTCAATATGGTTAATACATTAATCTCTAAACCTAAAAGGGTACATTACTAGTTCATTATTAATATTTATTCATCAAATTATTTAACTAAAACAATGGCTTATTAACTAGGAAATTTTTTAGCTTAGTGGTTGGCATGAAACCCTTATCTTACTTTGTTCATGGTTTCAAATCCCATGGCCCTTCTAGATTTGATTGGTTGTCACCCGATTTACAGGTTCCCCTTTTCTAAAACCAAATTAATTTAATTTCCAAAAATAAATATTATATACATCCTTGAAATAATGTTAATCACTAAAAATAATTTTTAGAAAGATTTTCAATAGAACCCTAATACATATATACAACATCCACTAATTTCCACATAGTTTTTTCCTTGGTCTAGAGTTTATCCATATTATCATTTATAAGATTTCAAAATCATATCACTTTATCTTAAATCTAAAACACCTTAGGCTTAAACTAGATTATTGGTTATTAAAATCATTCATAATGGTTTCTAAAGAAATTTTGAATTATCTTATGCATATCCCATAGGAGTTTCAATCTTGGAGTACAGTAAGACCCGTTTTCATGTACCAGGTTATGTCGAGTCAGGACCAACACACCTTGTTAGAGTTGTTACTCCTAGGTATATCTCTTCCATAACCACATCCACATGTAGTATCTGGATAGTGATGTATTTCTAGTAAGACCCACAAAATATCTATTTTAACAAAATTCTATGCTGTTATTATATCACATTTTATCTTAGCGTTATGTGCTATGATATATTTTTTCCTAAATATTGTTCTCATAGTTTCTTATAAACTTCCTATGATACCAACTTTATTGACCCAACCCCAGATAACATGGATACGGTGTATAATATTAATTACATTATCATGATTACAATGAATCAAACCCTAAAATAATGAGAGTTTTGTGGTCTTGGTAAACTAAATATGTATACGAGGAAAGAATACTCTTATTATAACATATTTTTTGTCTTATTTAAAAATAAATAAAATTTTTAATAACATTATTCCATCTATTATAACCCTTATAATCATTCATAGTACACTTATTAGACTCGTATGTAAATTAAACACAATAAGGGTGAGCTCAGATGCTCATTAATGGAAAACTATAGCAAAAAAATAATGGGAATAATAATTATGGAATTGTAAATAACTGAACACACATACCATGTAATGAACAAACCTAGAAGAAATATCATAAAAAATATGTCAAGGAAATAATTGGAACTACATGCCTTTCAAATAACTGGATAAAAGATAAATCAATATTGCTTTGTAATAAACTAAACACGTGTCATTTAATCAATGAATTGAAAATGAAATATATCCATAGATATGTCAAAGAAAAATATCATGGATGAGTAATAATTGGTAATAATTTAGTTAAATTCTTAATTATTGGACGTCATGTATAACGCGCATGAAAACCTTTTTTGTTATGACCTTTCGCAATATGGTTTTAAACTATGGTCAAAAACCCATGTATACTTGTTGGAAACAAACTGAAAGGGTTTGTTTCAAAATAATTTAATATCATGAGACTATCAGTACATCGAGGGGATTGTATTAACTAGTCCCCAACTAATAGAGCTTGTATTAACCTGTATCTAACCCGTAGGACTTTCATTAACTGGCCCTCAACCCATATAGTGTGTTTTCAAATAATTTAAAAAAAAACAAAGTTCCTTATAAAATTTCATTATTAAATAAAGGATATGAGTTTTTCAATATTTCAATACATAATAAAATTACATTCAAAATAAACATTGAATGAAAATTGGTATATGATTCAAGAAAAATCATATCCTTGAAAATTATATAGATATTTAGGGGAAATTCATTGTCAAATGATCATAGGAAATTAATTATTTCAAGGGAATTAAAATTAATCAAGGAAGTGAATGTTAATACTTTATTTTTCCAAATCAATAATAATCAATCAATAGGTAGAAATAGTATGGTAACAATACTACACAACCCATTTAAAGTAAAATATTTTTTTGATGAATAGAAATTCTATAAAATGGTATTTTAAAAACTTTATTTAGGAAAATATAATTTTATTTTTGAAAACCTTTTGAAAAAAAAATCATTGAAAATAACTTCTGAAAAAAAATTCTATAAAAATTTACCTTCTAAAAATGAAATGTAATGTTCGTTTAAATAATGGAGATAAAATACGCACAGGATATAAGAGGTAAAAATACATTCTTTTTTCATGTTAAAATGATAGAAAAGTTATTTTTTAGACAGATACATGATGATTCCATTGAAAAAATTAGTAAAATTGAAAAGGGTAAAAATATCTTTACCAAATAATTTTTAAAAAAAATCTAAATAGAATTTAATAAAACATGGTATTTAAAAGATAACATTTTCTCTAACTAAAGATAGAAATAATGTCAGGTTTTCTGAAAAATATTTTCTAAATTTTTTTAGTAAAACAATAGTGGTAATATGATACTGATATATAAAAATGGTCATGAATTACCATTTTTTTAAAATTAATGTTTTTCATTATCATATAATTTTCTTTAAATGGAAGTACTATTGAAATATCATTAATGTTATTATTGAGTAAAATAGTGTTTAAACTTTCCAAAGTGTCTTATACATCTTTATAACATTGGAAATCATAATCCTCATGAAGTAATAACATTAAATAAAATATTAAAGTACCATGAAGATAAATTTATTAATTATATTATACAAATAAAGGTCATTATATACACCACACGCAATAAGTAAGTGGTGAACATGACATTTATCTCACTGATGTAGAAAATGAGATGAGAATCCATTACCTTGCATTTCTATTTTGTCTTGTGTGTATTTATATTCCAAAATAACAAATTTATTTTAATTATTTACATGATTTAAAAACATTTTAATTTTTATTATAAATTTTATTTCACTTATTACTTTTTTTATACTTTTAAATATACAATTTTTTTATG
The DNA here is from genome assembly GCA_963277665.1 of Viscum album. Taxonomy (NCBI): domain Eukaryota; kingdom Viridiplantae; phylum Streptophyta; class Magnoliopsida; order Santalales; family Viscaceae; genus Viscum; species Viscum album. The sequence continues at coordinate 1,155,097,985 of OY728140.1, forward strand.
TCGGTTTTTTTGACCAAATTTGTATTATGTGCCAAAAACAACATTTGTAGGTCAGCTATGGTCAAATGGGTCATTATATAACATATCCATAAAAATAATCATGACATATGTATTATATTTTTATATCAATTATATGATTAATACCAATAATTAAATATGGTTATAGAAAATGATCCAACATTACAATCATGGCGACAGTAGGTCGTACATATGCATGAGTTACTTTCCCATTTTTCAATGATCCTTATAGAAGGAATGTTAGTATTTAATCATAATTCTAGAATTATATTTATATCATAAATAAAATATTATTTTTTGATATATAACTATATATATCAATTTTGATATACAAGGAATCATGTTATGTTGAAGAGGCGGTAGGCCACATGTCCACGAACAACGTTATCAAATTTTAAGTGTGTGAATGAAAAATAAAAAAATGATGAATATTATATTTCCAAAAAGGTAATTATTTCATGAATAGAATATAGATGTTTTTTATTTTACATGTGTTAAATGAAAACCATCATTTATAAATTCCATATATCATATGAATGAATTAGATCGTTTTAAGGGGGTGGTTGCCTAAATTTGACAAATGATGTTATTGTTTTTACATAAAATTGAATGTATAAAGATATGTTTTGTAAAATAATAAAATACTATTAAAGAAATAATAAATATTATATACCACATATATATATATATATCCTCATAAGGATCACTATGAGAGGTAGTAATGGAAAAAATAACAATCATCATTTCGTGAGGTTGTAGTTTGTCATACACATAAAGAGTATGTTCAGTATCCATTAGATGGAGGTGTGTGTGTGTGTGTGTATTGAAAAATTAACATAAAAATTTCCTAGTATTTTTAGGATAAATTTTTTTCTTAAAATAATATAATATGAAGAGTTTATGATTGGATAAGTGAAATAATACTAAATAGCTTAATGGAATATGTTTCCTCTTAATTGGGCCACCTCTTTTGGATTGTACCAAAAGGCTTCCTCGAATTGATTTCTACCCAAGGTAAGAATTATAGGTTGAGGGAAGGGATTTTGAGGATATATTTTGGTATTCCATGGTTGATCCAAATTGTCTTGAGAGGTGTGAGGAAGGGGTATAGGTGGTGGCCCTTTATGATGGAGTAAAAGAACTCACATGGTATTCGTTAAAACAAGATAGGTGTACCCATGATTCTACGTAAACAATGTCATAAAAACCCAATCATACCTAATAATATATAGTTCATGGACTATTTATGGAGATAAAATGGGGTTTTTAAAATTTTATTGGTCGTTTTTGCACATAATTTAATGGTTTAGTCCTAGTTAAGATTTATTTGGCCTTAATAATTGTAATTACTTTTAATTGATTTCACTAATATTTTTGGTCAAAAAATAATATGAAGTTATTATAAAGTATAAAATATGATTATTTCAAATATGGAATAAATTTTTATATATACCAATTATAAAATTGGTATTAATTAACTAAAATTTAATACCACTAACCGGATAACAATATGATTTTTAATATTAAAAATGTCTAAAAGATTTCAATGTTTTTATTGTCAATTTCTATTTGAAATTGATTTGAAGGACCTAAATTTTATTAATTGATGAAAAACATTATGTAATAAATAGTTAAAACCTATTAAAGTTATTGTTTAAAATTATAAATAAATTAGATGAAAAAGTAGTTTTGAATTAAAATTCATTATGTTTTAACTATTCATTTAAAAAATGAAACATCATTAAAAAATACAAAAAATTCACTTTAAAGTAATTTTATATTTATCATTCAAAAATTTAGTTTATTTTGACATATTAAATTCTTATAATCATCAAAAATTGTATTTTAAATTTTTTATCCATTAAAAGGTGGTAAAAGTGCCTTAAAAATATTGGTTTTTTCATGTAAAATTTGGTTTGTTATTATATTATGCTAATAAAATATTTTAGATCTCTATAAAAAATATTTTATTGAATATAAAATACATATATCATTAATATCGCTCACTAATTATAGTAAAATTAATTTGTTATATTAAAATAACTTTTTGAGCATAAAAATTATTTCCTATAAAAATGTTCACTCTATATTTAATTTCATAATATATTAATTTCTAAATAATTGGTAACCAATTAATTCAATTTATATTTTTTTAAACCATAATTTTTATAATTTAGACATTACTATTCATAACTATTAATTTAATGGCTATTTATATATAATTATATTTTTATAATATAGTATTTTTCAGTGAATATCGGTCTTGCATGTAATGCATGCCATTGATGAAGGTTTCTCTTGCATGTAATGCACATTAACTAAGTGATTCATGCATTGAAATATATATAATATATATTGAATATTTTTTTAATATTAAATATATTATAAGGTCCTATAATATTATATTCCCTTACGCTCTTGGTGTTGTGTGTCACACATGATATCAGATAAAATGTTCCAACTTTAGATTTTTGGGGCATTATAATTTTTTAAGGTAGAGATTTTGTATTTATTCATATAACTATATCCTTGTCTCTATACTACAAGTGGATGTATTTTTGGAATATATGTACCTAGGGGTAACAACTTCTAAAATTTGTCTCAGGCCTTACATGAGAACAACCTAGTACACGAACACGGGCCATACTATGCAACTGGTTTTACAGCCATATGGGATATGCTTAGAATAATTCACATAATCATTCCAAAAAATTATGAAGTATCTGATTATAAATGTATCCCCAAAGAAAACCTGATCATTATTATGAGATTATTTACTTTGAATTTTATTGATTAATGACAACTGATTCACTGGTATTCTGATTGTGACTTATGTTACATAATTTAATGATCTAATACAATAGATGTAATTGTATTCAAATGGAACCTGAATGGAAGAATGGTATCAATACTCATGAAAAAATTAGAGATAAACCAAATGACAAAGTTGATATAGCTAATATATGAACTTAGCACATTATAGATATATTAAGGAATCTTAATTAGGTTATGAAAATTATCCTTTCATAGATGAAGCAACATATCCCACAACAGTATTATCTAGTGTTAAATTACATTATGTGATAGAGGCCCCCATAATTTTGTGGGACTACTGACCCAATGGGTGATAAGAAAAGGATTAACTCTTTGATGAATATATTATTGTAATTGGGATGTGATATAAAGTAAAAGGATTCAAATATAGTGTAATATGACAATGGATATATTGATCAATGATGTGATATAATATTATCTTGGATCATATTACTTGGAAGGTTTATAAGTGTAACTATATCTGAAATTATTTTAATTGAACTTTGCATGTGGTTTTAGATATTATTTAATTACATCACTGTATGATTGAAAATGATCTATGAAACTATGTATAAATTTTTTAAGTCATGAACAAAGTATAATATTATTTTAATAGAAATGTCTCATTTAATATTATTTACTTAATATTAATAGAGAATGAAATAAATCCACAACTCTAGTAAAAAACGTCTTGAAACAAAAATGTTGTCATATTATCCACATTTTTTTATTTAAATAAAAATTATTCATACCTCTAGTTAATGGTGTTGTTCTCAAAATCATTATCTTGATAATCTTTTTCTAACTCTCCCTAATAAAATTATGGTTATATTTCTCTTCCATATCCATGTTTTCAATAAAGTTCTCTTATTCAAAAGCCTAGTGTTGTAGTGACATCGGCACTTCCTTTTCCCTATTATTAAGAATATGTGTTACTGACCCTATTTATGATTTGAGTATTTTTAAAATTGATTATTTTAAAATATTAATTAATTAATTACTATGATCATGCTTAAATTTTGATGATGAAATTTAATTAATTTTGGGATAATGTAACACCATGAAAATCTAAAGTAAGAAAATTGTATTTAATAGCATGTGTGACATGAAACACTAAGAGTACAAAATAATATGACATCACAATACATTATGATATGTTTAATATTTTATATAAATATATTATATAGATTTTAATTCACACACCACTATGTTACCTTTCATTACACATAATAATGAATTTGTTCGATTGTTTGTGTTACATATAAGACTATGTTTTACCAAAAAATAATATATTATTAAAATATTGTTATTTAATATAATAATATATAACCTAGAAGTAAAATTGGAATTTATGAATATTATTAACTAAATTTTGAAAATATATAGTTGATTTCATTGGTTACCAAATTATTATAAATTAATATAGAAACCAAATGAATATAAATAGAATGAGTTTATAAAAAAAATATTAATATGCGCCAAAGTTGTTTTATTATGATAAAAAAATATTACTATTAGTGGATTAATGTAATGAAATTTATATATTATATATTCAATAATATATTTTTAGTATTCATCTAATATATTTTATAGACATAACATAATAACAAACCCAATATTATGCCTAATAATATATTTTTATAAAGTCAATTTTTATACCTTTTAATGGAACATCTAATATAAATCAATATTTTAAAATTTTGAAAAATTTTATATGTAAAAAAAATTTGAAATAATAATTTAAAAATAAGCATAGGGTGAATATTTGGTATTTTTTTAGAAGTTTAATTTTTTGATGAATAGTGAAATAAAAGAGTTTAATTAAAAACATCATTTTAATATAGTTTATTTATATAGGTATATTATGTATTGATTTGGTTTTAAAGAATATTAATATTATTTTTCGATATTTTAAAATAATTTAGGTCATTTTAATTAATTTTATAATTATAATTTATATAAAAACTTGGAAAATTTTAGAATATACTCACATTAATAACATGCTTTGTCATCCCGTCTAAAGGATTTATTTTAAAATATATTCTTCTAATTATGTGATTGTTATTTGAAAAAATAGATACCATATTTTAAATTAGAAATATTTATAATTTCTATTAATTTCAACATATATTTATTACATAAAAATATTATAGAAATTAATTAAAATTAATAGTGATTAAGGTAAAACTTAGCTAAACAAAGGATTAAACCTTAATCCTAAGGGATAAAATTGCCTGGAAACATTTAAAAAACCCTATTTTGTGGCCATATATCTAACATATCCTACCAAATATCAAATTGGTATCATTATTATAGGTACATGATTTAAGAGAGACCTCTCAATAGTTTTTACCTTTTTAAATTTGAAAAAATGTCACCCTTTCTCTACTATAAAATAGCATCTAACCCTCCCACATATTAACACATATAAAGCCCATTGGCTAATAAAAATCCTAATAAAATAATCTCTAAACATCCCTATACACTTCCTAGAATCCTCAAATTTTTAATAAGTCCAACTAATGATTTCTTTTGGTATAAACCAAAAAGCATTACCCGAATAAGAGGTTGCATTCTTCAACGATCACTTTTGTTTAATTTAAATATCCACCCATTCAATTATTTTTATATAATTATTATATAATAACATTAGTATATAAAATAAACTGATATTTTTTTATATTAATATTTCATCCTACACTTTCACACACATCCATCAAATGGGATGCACAATCATTGTTCATGTGTACAGTAGACTATCGCCTCATGAACCGACGTCGTTTGTTCTTCCACTACCCCCTTTAAAGGTTGGAATAATGATGTATTTATAGATTATATATTTTATATATTATATATATGATTTATTTGTTCTTATTTAATTTTTATATAACATATAAATTTTTTCTTTCCATTTTGGGGAATACCATAACATCGTTTATGGATGTGTGGACTAATGCCTCATTAAAGTGATGTTATTCGTTCATGCAATACATGGAATTTTTTAAGTATTATTTAAATAAAAATAAGTGAAATATATTCCATAAATATGATAATATAATTATATTATACATATTTATCATATATATTCCATTCTTTTAATATGAAAAGGAAATTAAAGTAGAGTTCAATCATTTGTATGGCATATTGTTTCCAGGAACAGTGCATTTCATTTCCTATATCAAACATTTATTTATTATTATAAATACATATATAATTAATATGATATTTAAATCATGGTTTAAATTATATAGATTATTAATTCATCATCTAATTAATAGTAATAACTAGTAACAAGTCAAAACATACTTGAAAAACTTTTCTATTAATACCTGAAATAGTGATAATAATAAAGGATTGTTAACAAATGGGAAATAAGATATTATAAGAAGTTAATATAATACATTATAAATATGATTAAGGTTCCTTTATAAGTTATTAAAATGGTTAAAACCATTATACAAAAGGTTAAAATATATTCACCCATAAATAAACACAAGGAAATGGATTTTCATCACACTTTTCACATCTATGAGATAAATGTCATAATCACCACTTACATATTTTTTACAGTGAATAAAATTAAGCTTTTGATATATTAAATTTTTAATCATTTTATATTAATGGTTTTTAATTTTTTTTCTTTGAATTATCTCATCAAAGGGGTTTTATATTGAAAATTTATAATTGATAAAATTTATCTTTCAATCTCACTTTCTTTTGTGAATGTTAATTTTATCTAAAAACAAACACTTTCACATAATAATTTTTCATTGAACAATATATTTCTTGGTAAAATTAATATTCTTTTATGATAGTTGTTATTTTTTCCTGAACCATATACCATTTTTACATATGATATTTACTTTTAATTTTATTGATTTATTGGGGAAATATTGTTAAATTTATATCCTTTACTAAGCATAGATATTTGATAAGGCACATTGTTCATGAATTTAAATGGATTATTTGATATATGAGGAATGATTCGGACATGAAAGTCATGGATTTGAGACCATTAAATTAATTCCCATCCACACATTGATAGTCTCATGAGATGAATTCAATTTAAAAAATCATTCACATTTGTAACTAGTATGTTTTAAATTATCTTATTAAGCATACTAAAAGTAGAGCTAAGATTGGAAAAACCAAATCAGTTTATACCTAGTATGTTTTCACCATTTTTTAATGGTCTTTATGGTAATGGTTTTATATACCCGGGAAAGAAGACATCCACTATTTAATCATTTCCATCATTTTAGTTATTATAATACAGATTATTTTCACTATTAAAAAATATATAGATGCATTTCATTCTCAGTTTATTAATAACATGGAATGTGTCTTAAATTATTTAACTTTACATTTTCATTTACTCTCATTGATTAATTATTTATTCTATTTCACTTAACCTTTCAGATAATTTTATCTCAATATTATTTTGTTTCTTTTCCCCAAGTTATGATGGAAAAATCTTTGAACTAGATTTCAAGGTTGCAGTTTATTAGCTTTTTTAGGTATTATATTTCATTTTATATTTTAGAATATAAAATGGGTATCATGCACATAATCGGTTTGTCCAAAACTACTACACTTTTGGTATTTTAGGATTTGATCCCCTATAATCATTCCAAAGCTATAAAGTAAGGCACTTGCTCTAATAAACTAGGGTTATGGCATTAAAATGCCCTTATAAATCATAAAAATATTTTTTTAGAAAAGAAAAATCAGAGTTTTTAAAAAATATCTATATGTGTTATGAATTGTGACACCTTATATGTTAAAAAATTCTCTAAACAAATATTGAAAAGAATAAGGGTTAATAAAATTTAAATCATATTATTACATTAATTATTGAATAAAGAATGAATGGATTTCCTATTTCAAATAAATAAATATTATTCCTTTGATTCTTCATTCACTACTACTCAATCATGTTTAGATATACATTCAAATTTATAGTGATTACTATATTATAAACATTATGTTTTATTTCTACCATTTTTATCATGAGATTGGCCATATTGGTTAATCAAGTAGATCTATATTATCCTCTTCTTATTCTCTTATTTTTCATTTATTATCCCGATGTAATATTTGGAATACATAATGGTTTATTTTTTAAAATAATGTATCATTTTTATTTTATTGTAATAATTTTTTTTGGTTTTTCTATGTGATATATTTTCTTTATAGTACGTGATATAATTATAGGAAAGGAATTTCCATTGATAAAATTAAATTTCACTATAATATGTTTTATCATATCAATAATAATGATATTGGAAATTGATTTTTGAATAAATTTATTATTTTTATTTAAAAAGACATTTTCTATTTTGGTAACCCTATATGATTATGTAAAATAGAATATTGTGGAATTTTATTTGAGTAAAAAATGTTTAATTTTCTCTATGAATCATATATGATTTTATTTTGGAGTTATGGTGAGTCAAGTTATTTGTAGAAATCGTTACATATCATAGAGATTATTTTTTAGGGAATTTATATTTTATGTCATAAATACTAAATCTATCTTTAATTGTGATGTACTCAAATTGGAGGGTGTGTTGTAATCAAAAGGGTGCCCTCTTGGTGGTCTAGGGTTTCCTGTCACCACTCTTCTTCCTCCCTTCTTTTCTTCTCACCCTCTCTTCCCAGTCTAGTTTCAAGGGTTATATTTAGTTTGCTTTTTGCCATAGTGTGGTTTTCATTTCAGCCTCCACATGTTTTTTTAGTGTGGAGATTTGTCGATGTAGTTCCCAGTGTTGTTCACCCTTCTCTAATGAAACCAGTTTTCATGTATTTTCTCTTTCCCCTGCTCTCACTGGATTTTAGGTAGACACTAATGGTGCTTTATTATTCATTATATTTTTTTATTTGTCACACTTCATAGGTTGGCAATCATTTTATTCTAGAGATCTATCAATGAATCATTCAATATTGTTCAATCTCCTCCAATAGTTCCATTATATATCACTCTTTTTGATTTTGGACCCATTGTAGGCCGATTTTTGTTCTTTGATTTATTACCCTTACTTGGGTTAACTGTTATCTATCTCACACAACCATTTCTCCTAGAACCCTTAGATATTAATTCATTATGGTCTATTTCAATGGATTTTTTATGCTTTGGGTTATGTTAGTGAATTTGAAATATTGGTTTATCTAGGGTACTTCATTCATGGAAGGTTGTTAGTTGTGGTTTGAAGATGGATTGTTCATGGTGTTGTAGTGGTAGTTGCGATAGTATTCAATGCCTCACTAGGGTATGGATTTCTTCTAGTGTGTTTATGATTCTTTTTTTCTTGTCCATCATCTTTCATCATGGTCCCTGCTCTGGTGATACTTCGGCTTCCGGTTCGGTGTTGGTTTCCTATTGGTGTTGTTGTCCTGAGGCATGATGATGGGATGCTGTCTTAGACACTATGTGAGGAGGTTATGGGATGGGTGATGTGGGTTTTTTTAGGGTATGTCTGGTCTTTGTTGTGGTTCTATGCTTATCCAAATTATGGCCCTTTGTGGGGGTTTGGTCTTCTCTGTTGGTTCTCACTTATCCTAAAAGTGAATTCATTTTAAAAAGAAGAAGTATAGTGGGCATGATGTGATAAATTACATTTGATTTTTTTATTTCAATAATCATCCAAAATATTTTTAGAAATTTTTAGGATAGTTATTTTTGAATGATATTTGTTGATCTTTAGGTATTGTTGTAAATTTTTTGAGACTAAAGTAGTTTTCCTCATATGGAGGTTTAATCTTTTGGGAATAATCATACCATGTACTAACCTTTTTTTTAATGCCAAATTACAAGAGAAATATATTTTTATTTTATTTTATATTATTAAATCCATTAAATTATTAATTTAGTGCATCATGAAAGAATAAATCAACTTAAATACTCGACGTTTTAGAGAAAAGGATGAGATTGTGGTTGAAATTAATTAAAATATGGAACTAAATTTTACAAGTAAGTATGTTTCCTCATGTTCTTAGAATATAATGTATAATAATTCCTCAACTATAGAAAAAATTGTGTCTTGAATTAAAAATATTATCCATTTACTTTTCTTACCGTGAATTCAATGCCCCTTTTATCCATCATTGAATTATGGTTTTATGATGTTATCTTTCTCATGATTATGTTCTATACCACTCTCTATAAATCATTGGGAGTTATTTTTCTCTTTATTGTCCATTTTTAAACTTCCCACCCATTTTTTATACATGGAAAAAATTATGTGTTATTCTATATGACCATTGTACATTTTTTTCTCTTTTTTCAAATGGATGTTTTATTGAGCCTTTTTTATGTGGGATTTTAATAATGGTATTATAAAAAATCAAACCCTATTTACCGTGATGAAGATAAAATTATGATGATGTAATTTATAATAGGGGATGGGGATAATTTAACACCCTGATATTTCAAAAGATAACTATGTTCAATATCTTATGTTTCACTTAACACTAAGCCTAAATAAACACAAATATATTATTATTTAAATATGACAATTATAACATATCTGTTAAATTGGTGGCTATGAATAGTATTATAAAATTATAATATATATATATTAATGATATAATCAATAAAAATTCATTGATTATTTATTATGAAATATAGGATAAATATTTAGGTAAATTATTTTATGTTTTAGAAATATGTTTTCATCCAAAATGGATTTTCTTTATTTTTATGAGTTAGTATTATAATAAAATTTTGGAACTTATATAAAATTTAAATTATAAAAATATATAAATTTCTAAATCATAACACCATAATTATCTTATGGTAGTAATTTATTATTTTTTTAAATATTTATTTTCACTTGAATAGAGAAAAATACCAATTTTTATTGAAACCCATATTTTTATTTCAACCATTTATAAAGTTCCATTATATTATAAAACAGTTTAAAAAATAATCATTTTTATAATATTATGAATAGTTTAATTGCGTCTATTGTATTTAATTTTATTATTATTTTTTGAATAAAATCATTTTTAGACATTAATAGGATGTTTTAAAAAACTATTTCTTTTATTTAAAAATCGTCATATTTTTTGGAACTTACTTTAAAATTAATTTATATAATTATATAAATTAAAAAAATCATGTAATGGAATTAATTTTTGGATTCATATATACTAATTTATCCTAGGATGATTTTTTATTTTACTTAAGAAATTAAATTTATATTGAATAGTTAAAAAACTACTTTTATCAAATATGATATCTTCTATGATATTGACATGAAATATAAATAATATAAAACATTATAAAAGTTATGGAGTTAATAATTTATGATAAAATAATATATATATATATATATATATATATCATTGAAAAAATTAAAACATATATATTATAATTTATTTCGTAATAAATATGAAAATCAATTCAATTACTGAAGCAGAGCATGTGCTGCATTAGAAATGTCAAATTTTGTGTCTTCAAAAATTATAATTGGGATTATATAGGTCTTTAATATAATTTCATATTAAATATTATGTATTATTTATCATTTTTAGGGAATAAATTAATTTTAGATATATATAAAAACTACCTTATTCAAATGTGTGTGCAACGATTGAGCAAGGCAAGAGAAGTTAAAATAAAATGTTAAATGTGTTTTTATGATATATATATATGTGAGTTAAAATAAATATATAAAGAATATAAATTTTTATATTGATTTTAATAAACATATTTTCATTATATAAATTAAATTTTTATTATTATAAATTATATTTTTACATTATAGGCTTTTGAAAAGCTAATGCAATATTAATTTAATAAACTAAAATTTATTTAAATGATATTAAAATATTAAATGTAATATATTTTTAGATAAATATGGTGATAAATGAATTATTTATATTACCCTTAAGTATTCAAGATAAAATAAATAATTTCTTTCTTCATGAACTTTTTAAGGTCAAAGTAATGAATAGTATCAAAATTGACAATAATGATATTTTAGAGGATTAATATTTTATTAAATCATTTAAAAATAATAAATAAATAAATAAATAATATAGGAGATAGTATATGGTAATAAATTTTATCCCCTATTTATTTATAGTTTATTTTTAAGCATTTTTCTCTGGAATTATCATATTTTATTTTAATATTTTGAGAAATTCTAAAAGTTCCCCTCCCCACAATTATAAAAGGGATCATCCTCGCTCACTTAATCACACAAAAATGTACCTTATATCTCAACCAAGTCCTTATAATTACTCTTTTAAACGTCTTTACACATGTTATTTATATTTTTTCCATCAAAAAACCCTAGATCCATTAATAATAAATATAATAGAAGTCCACTGAAGAAGTGGTAATCATCATTACCAACACTTTCATGTTTATTTCTTATTCTTCTTCCTCTTATTTTTTCATACTAAATTAATAACTCCATTATCATTAAGATACATAAAATATATTATGACTATGAGAACCTATATTCAATCTCTTTTCCATCCTATTAAATGTGAAGACATCAATTGTGCATTTGTACGGCTTACCATCTCCACATAGCAGTGTAAATTTCTTTTTTCCACCACTTTACATTGATGTTTATAAAAATGGTACTGATTAAAATAAATTATATATATGATATAATAAATATTCATTAAAGGTTAATTATTATTTTCAGTTATTTTATTTCAGCCATTGAAAAAATTAAAACATTTTTCATGCATATGTACGACCTACCATCTTCATGAATGATATAAATAATTTTTATATCTATATCATAATGAATGACTCTATATATATATATATATATATTTAATATATATGACATTCACACCATATAAAAATTTTGTTGATTTAAAAATATATTATGCACATGAACTATAATTTACATGAAAAAATATGCATGGGAAAATGAAGAAGATAACACCTGAAATAATGGTAATGTGAAAATATTATCTAGAAAAGAGTGATAAGATAATATAAGAGGATCATATATCCTATTAACATTTTTAATATGATTATTTTATAAATTAACAACATGTTTAAAACAATTATAGAATACGTTTAACTCATATTCAACTAAATAGAGGTGTGAGGTAATGGATTTTGGTATCACTTTTATTTTTGTGGGACACATGCCTTATACACTACATGTTTTTCTTGTATATAATTACCCTAAATTTATTTTATTATTCTTATCATGAAAATAATGGGATATAAATATCCATATAAATTTAATTATTTAATTGGGATTATAATTCAAATGATACCAATGTGGTGAGGGTTTATTTCAAAATTTCATCATTATTTGGGATTGATTATATTTCAGTATCCACTACGAAATATATTCCTTCCATGTACATGTTTTATAAAAACTATTTCAATTTTTTTTTATTCTCATATAATTTATTAAATTCGTTTTTACCCTTTTTGGACTTTTTAAAAATTGTTTGAAATGATTTTTTTTTAAATTTTCTAAACGAGGTATTATGTGAATTTTCAGACAAAAATAATAAATGGATGTTTTTTAACTTATAATAAAATATATTATTTGTTACATTCATGAATTAATAATTCTATAAATCATCACTAATAATTTTACCATTTTATTTTAGAATAATTTTTTTCCATTTTTTTTGAGCGGTGTTTTTAAATATAGAAGTTATTTTTAAATGTAATGGTTATTCTTCTCAATAATTATACCATGTAATCTTTAAAAAAATTCCATATATGATGACATCCATTGATGTTACGTAATGTTAAAGGGGGGTATGATGTAAGAATACAATCCATATTATTTATATCATTAGTTTGTGTTTATGGTGAAAAGATGAAATATTTATGAAAATCATTTCTTTTCAGAGGTTCTAGTATGATGAAGGATAGATCATCATATAGAACACATAGGTATGTTTTTTACTATTTATAGTGAGGGGCCTATATCTCCATCAAAATAATTGGGTAATGATTAATATCTCATGAGAAAAATGGGTCAGGATTTGGGAGTAAACCTTGTTCTTAAGGGACCTTGTCCATCAAGATAGTCTTTGGTGTAAACCTTTACTACTATGATGGTTTGGGTAGTGGAACAATTACAATATGATTGTATTGGTATTGAACCATGACTAATAAAATGTTTTCAAGAGTGAACCCTTTAATGATGATATTATTTTAGTGAACTGTGACTGCTACAATGGTTTAGGTAGTGAACCAATTCTGATATTATAGCCTAGAAAAAACACCATGACTACAAATGAAATGATTTTATATGCTTATGTGTTTTCCACAATTCCATGTATTATATTAATTTTACTCTCTAATAGATCAGGTTCCAATATGATTCATATCTTATGAATTTATATGATTTATTAAATGACTCAATATTAGGATCTATGGCATGAAAGGTATAATATTATAATATTAACTTCATGTTCTGATTCTGTTTTCCTCATGTTATACTTGTGTAATTATTGATATATATTTTTCTTAACAATAATGAGAATATTTGATCACCATTTTCTTATGTTTCCTTTCCTCAGGATATGAATAATGGTTTTAAGTAGGTTATTTCTATGAATGGTTTTATATGTGAAGAACTTTTGGGCAATGATACAGAATTTTATGAACCAGTGGTTTAGTTAAACATGATATGTAATAGTTTATCATAAATCACTAATACTATAATCCTAAATGACCATTCACTATGAATGTGATAAAATATTTCCATTGAATTTTTACATTTTTAATGGTTAAAATTAGGTCATGTTTTTTGCTATCAAAGACATAAATTTAAATATAAATTTTTTTTAGCACCAATTCAGGGAGCATGGGTCATGGGATATTTCAACATTCCTCCTTTTAAGTGGAATTTTTTTAGCCATTTTTATGATGTGATATTTCAACACAGGTAAATTTTAATTAAAAAATTTTTTTTCATATTCTTGTTCAAACTGAGAGGATGAAATTTTTTAAAGTGTACATGAATTTAATACACTAATATTTTAAAATAATGACATTTTATTTGATTTTGTATACTATAAGTAAAACTAAGCATAAATTAACTACACGGGATTATTATTTAAATATGACCATTATTACCTAATCATTTAATTGGGGCGTAGTAATATTATTAATCAATTTATGAAAAATATATAAATTCCCCAATCAATGAAAATGTATTGATTAACTCTTATAAAAAAAGCACTCTATTTTTAGTAAATTCATTTTTTCTTCATAATACATTTTCTAAAAAAAACTGGTTTCTATTTCATTTTGCAAGAATATTTTATAAATAATTTACGGAAATTTTAGAAAATTTATCTTATAAAATAAATTTAATTTTTTAACTCATAATTAAAAAATTATCTTTAGATGAAATTTTCATAATTTTTACCAAGGATTCAATTTTTTATGAAAAGAAAAAAATATATTTTTATATTGAAAATTATATTTTTTTAGTGTTTGAAAATTATAATTATATGTTAGATTATTTTTACAATATAATTATTTTTTATTAGTCTAAGGTGATCAAATTATTATTTTTGACATAAATTTTATTCTTGAATTTAGTATAAAATTTTGTGATAATTAAAAATGAAATTTTTCTAAAAAACTATTTTTCATCGTGTTATTATGGTTTAATTTTAAATAATATTTTGTCACTCAATTATTTGTAATGTTTAAAATTGATTACATATTTTTTAATGTGTTAGACCAAATTTAATAAAATGTCACTTTAAATTTTGGTCATTAGGTATTGTAATATTAGTAATTTTTAATACCAAGATAATGTCTATATCGGGTTATTAAAGACAAAAGTAAATTTATAATGATTATAAAACAATCCTTACATGTTCCTTAATTTTATTTTATGATTCAATTTTTTTCATATAAATCAATATTTCGTTATATGACCATTTTCCATTTGGAGGGGATTATGAATTTTATAATATTATATGTATTGAAAAGTAAAAAATGTCATAGTCTTGTTTTTAATAACTATAATATTTTTTACAATGGGATGAATAGATGATTTCATTAGTTATAAATATGAAAATGGATTATAAATGATTCATCTTCATTACATTAATTTATTTTTAATTTTTAGTAATGAAATAGTTATCTTATATACTTACATAATGCTCGTGTGGTAATTATTCATGTAATGTAAAAAAATATCAAATGATATTAAAAATAATAACTGTAATATAATTTGTATGAATTGATTAGATAAATTAAATTTATGTAAAAATAATATATTTTTGTTATTTATGAAATTTTTTTATTCTAATTTTTTTCTACATGTTATTAAAGTAAAAGTAAATGAATTGTTCTAAAATCTACATTATATATAGTTTATGAAAATAAAATTTTATTAAGTCATAAAAAATTACTAAAAATACAATCTTAATCTAAGTGATTATTATAAGTGTAAAATAGTCCTACATGTTCCATTTATTGGTTTTTTTCAATTTATTGTAAATATGTGTACCCTTTAAGTGTAAAAAACATTGTTGGGACCATAAGGGGGGAAGATGGTTTAAAAAGCATTAAAACAAAAACATAAGTGTAAAATGTGATCCAAACTTGTAAAAATATTATTAAATAGGATATTTTATAATATTACTAATAATAAATTTTAATGATATAAATATTTTTAAAATTTTTTATCAAAATTAATTTATATTAATTTAATATTTTATGAAATTTCAATAGTGCCCCTCCCATATTTCATAAATGTGATCATCCTCTTATAATTTATTAACAACATAAGAACAATATAGATAATAAAATACCTACTAATATATCTTCCAATAATCCCTCCCCTGATTCAACATGCCTTATTTTGGGCATAATACTATGTCATAAGGTTCAATGCAATGGAGGTTGTCTGAAAAAAATGTATAGTTCTTAACCAATCATTTTTGTATCATTTATTCATATGTCTACTTAAAATAATTATTAACCATGATGATATAATAAAATAAAAAATTTAAATATATTGATATTTTTTTATGTTAATTTCATATCTCATATCTATATCTAATCATTATAACATGATAAAGGAATCTATCATTTATGTGTATGGAGGATTATCGCCTCATAAAGTGATATACTTTTTTCATCACTATCTCTCACGGATTGTTATAATGATGAAATTAATTTTTATAAATGATATTAATGAAATATTTACCATTTTGAAAAGATGGTAAATAATTATATTTCATACCATTCCATTATCATAAGAATGATAGTGTCTTTCATGTGTATGTGTGGACCACCACTACCACTAAGTTATGTGATTATTCTATCATTAACACATGACATAGATGACATTTATTGGTATTTTTAAATAATTAATATTTTATATAGGTTATAAATATAATTTTTAATGATAAAATAATACTTACCTTATTTCCAAAATGATATTTGATAAATGGAAACATTACCCATTCATACATATGACCTACCATCTATATGGTTGTAATACAGTTCGTTTTTCACAACCATATTTTATAATTGGTTAAAAAATTATAATTGATTTATATAATTGAAAAAAAATGTTATTATTATTATTTTTTATATGGTGTTTTAATGACCTCTCTGAATATAGTAAATCTACAATATCCATTTTGGACATATGAGATGAATGTCTTCAAAACATATAATATGAATGTAAATGATTAAGTAATCATATATAACTTTGTAATAGTGAATTAAAGGAAATAATAAACATGAAAAAGGTTCAAAATAAGTAAAATAATTGACATAAGTGTATTATTCTGGATGGTAAAAAAATTACATGATTAATTACATTCAATTTCAGAGACATTATTTTATGAATCTAAATTTAAAGTTTCCCATAAAACTCTATTTTTATTTTATATACAAATTTTTTTTATTTAGGTATTTTATAGAAATATAAAAATTATAAATGGAATTTTATATCTCTTTCTGTTTCATTAAATGTTTTCAAAATTAATATTTTAATGGAACGTTTTCACATTCATTATAAAACAAAAATAGAATGTTATATTTTAATGTATATGATTTCAATGGGTTTTCCCACCACTACAACCATTATTTGATTCTTTTATCCCTTTAAAATATTTCATTTTTTCTATAATAAAACTCATATATTTATTTTATGGGTATTTTGATATTGGAAATATGTTATAAAAATAAAATTATTTTTTAATATCCAAATTTTATTTAGAAATGGGGTTGAAAGGGTTTTTAAAATTGTTTATGATGAAAATTGAAAGAATACATTTTTTCTCATACTATTATACTTTATAATTATTTTTTAGAAATTTTTGTTCCCAATATAGAATTTATAATTTTTTTATAATCATTATATCACACGGGTGGCACCGATATAACTTACACAATGTTTAAGACCCATTATACCTCTCTAATGCATAGGTTACCTAGAAAAAATTAACTGATTAGGTTTCCCCTTAGATATTTTTTGAATTTAATATTATGGTTCTTCCATTTATAATAGTAATGGTTATTTCAAGTGTAACTATTATGGTTTCTTAAATTATTCTTGTTTAACTATGCTGGTTACTCCAAGTTTAGCAACTATTTTTTTCCCATGTGGAATAATGATTGTTCCTTAATATGCATGGGTGATATGAAAATGATTCCCTAGGGTTAATATATGTTTTATATATGATTTAATTAGTATTTAAAAGAGTTATTTGAGAAAAATGTGTGTTTTATATTAATATGTGATGATTCATGGAATCCACTCAAATAATATTGAAATAAAGGAAAACATTTCATGGGTGTTCGTGTCTTTCACTAGACTAACGAAATGATTACTTTTTATATACCTTATTGATCTTTTTGTGACCATAACACATTTGAAATTGTTTTTCATATGGTTTAATTGTTTGGTAAGGGAAAATAATTATTCAAATTGAAATTCATGAATATTTTTAAGTAAAATTAGTTATTTTTATTTATAATATTTCATTTTATGGGGAAATGATTAAGGAGAAGAAGTGTCTACATTGAAATTTCTGGTATTTCATTTAATAGTAATTTCCTAAATCTCAAAAACTATAAACCTAAAATATATTTGTGAATATTTGAAGGAAAATATATTTTCATTTCTCTATAATATATTATGTATAAGGTTTTTCCCCCTAAAACTATTTTCTCATAGACTCCTTATTCATAAATTATTCATTTACCCATGACGATGGTTTACTTTGAAGGAAAATATATTTTCATTTCTCTAGAATATATTATGTATAAGTCTTTTCCCCCTAAAACTATTTTCTCATAGACTCCTTATTCATATATTATTCATTTACCCATGACGATGGTTTACTCATATATAGCATCTAAAACTCTAGTTTTAATCATTTTTGAAATTCATTATCATGAGTTTATTTGTGGGAAAAATAAAAAAATCTTCCATCTAAAATTATGATTCCCTTGAAAATATATTTTTAATTATTATTATCATTATTATTTGTTGATACTATATATATCCTTATTTAACTATCTCATGTCGTCGACAATTAACATTCAATTTCACAAAAACTGGAATATAACTATCAGGGTATATTTCCAATAAACAAAACATCAATTATAACCTTTAATTTTAATGAAAAATGTTATACAATGTTAAATAAAATAGTTTATATTTCTCTTCAATTGGAATAAAAAATTTTCTAATAGAAAATATATGATTTCATGATACAATGTTGATAAATAATATGAATAATAATAAAAATGAAACATATTATTCTCTAGTAATGAATCTAAATATCTTATCCAAGAAAAAATTCTCTATATAATTCATATTTTTAAAATTTTAATGATTGTTATTTTTATATCCCACATGTGTTCCCCAATGGTTAATGACTATAATATTGAGTTAAAAATGGTTTTGGGTATATGGAGTGAATAGAAAAAATCATGGTTTGGTTGCACATTTTGATTAATTGAGACTAACCATTCAAAGCTACTTACTTCTATTGTTTTAGATACATGGAAAATGTTTATGGATATTTTAACCATGTGTGAGATCATACATGGATAATGGTTTCCAAAAATTATTCATATATGGTCGACACAGCCTTTTTGAGGATTCTTAGAGATCCATGGTAATAACACACCCTTGGTAATGAGTCAAATTGGCTCCATTTGTTCCCCAAAACATATTAATCATGCATCTGTCATTTAAACCATTAATATAGTATAATTTACACCTATAAATAATTTAAATAAGAAATAACCATGACAAGTTATCAAGTAAAACAAACTTTTCATTAAAATCACTATAAAAAATGTACATGTTAAGAAAATATAAAACTCCTGAGAACTTGATGTTTTAATTATTCTTAAGTCATTACCAGGATGTTCATCGTAAATTTTATAAAAATATATCAAAAATCATATAAAAAGTAATATTAATTAAAAATATAAATATTGAAGGAATTATTTTAAAAAATTCACATAAACCATTCTAATTTATAAATTCATCAATGTGTATGAAAAAAGTAAATTCAAGTTATTTTTTAGTATTTCATTATTAATTAAAGATTTATCTATCTTGAAATATCCATTTTTGAATTATAAAATTTCATCTTTTCAACCATATCCATAGTCTAAGTCATTTTATTAACATACACATTGAATGTTTCAACCGTAATTAGAAGGTTGTAGCATCTATACACCACAAAACTAAGTGGAATAACTTGTTGTAGATCAACAAGAGTTTTTTCAATTAAAATGATTTTGTATCTCGGTCATAATTTTTGATGAGAGCATAGATTTTTTAGCATCATATCTATATTGAATGTGAATCTCCATTCATTTAATATCAATCTATAAAGTATTGAAATTTGGGACACGATATAACCATTATTGAAGTATTCAAAAATTCAAGTAATTACTCTTCAAAAATTTATAATATTTATTTAAATATCATAAATCCATAAATTTAAAATGATACATCAAATCATAAAAATTAAGATGAATATAATTAAAATAATATCTCTAAAAAATCCCTTTATTTTTTAAATCCATCATACTAATAAAAATAGTTCCTTAATATTTGATGAAAATTTAGAAAATTTATTTTTTCACATATGCAATTAAAAACATTTTATACATGGAATGTAGTTAAATTTTAAATAATTTTGATGAGAAGAATGATATCAATAGTAAGGTATTGGGATGTTAAACACTGGTTACACAAAAGGTTCTCTCCATTGAACTTAATACCAAAAATGGTCCCTCCATAGTCGATTTAAGTTAGAAAATGGGATGAAATTGGAAAACAATTAATTGTAGTAAGAAACCATTATTATAAAAGAAATAATGTGAGTTAAAAGAATAATACTACCCTTGGTGGATGGTTAACTGAATGTGATGAAAATTTGATGTATAAGATACATCATATTAGAATAGTGTATCTCTATGATTTTTAACAGATAAAACATGTGATTATATAAAATAGCATAAGAAATTAATGTTATAGGATAATCAAAGGTGTCATGAGAAAACAAATATAGGGGTAGTCAGGCACACAATGAATCTATAGTTGAGAAAAAACACCATTTAGTACTAAAAATAAAAACATATACATCATAACCAGAAATAAAATTCAAAAAATTGTACTAATGTTTGAGGGACCCATGAAATGAGAAAATGAGAATCATAGAAAAATATGATGATACCAACATTAAGTCCTACTTTTAACCAATGTATTGATTAATTATGGATGAGTATCTTAAATATTTGTTATTCCACAACTCAAATAACCACATATACATGAATTCCCTCTAACTCCATAACATTGTCTAATAGATAAGAATAATAATTTACCAACTCCAAATTCTCCATGACTTTTCTTTTCTTTTATACAATATCCTATTGAAAAATAAAAAATATGATGATAAGGTGTAGTGGAATTATATTATTAGAACTCTAGAGTATAGTGTTTTTCTATTGAAGAATGAATTCGTTACGTGTTAATGGTGATTTTTCTCATCTAAAAGGTCTCATAAAATACTCATATTTTCTCCACATTTTAGTGACATTTGGTGTACTAGTCATGAATGATACTATGGAAGTCCTCGATATAGTAGGTAAACTAGGTTTACTGATTGTTTTGTGGAATAAATATTATTGAGTGTGTGTAATATGATGTTTTTATTAGATTCCAGCAGGTTAGGGTAGTGAATCACTAACATCCATTTCATGATGATTAAAATATTTTAATGCCTATTACTGTAATGTTTTATTTGTATCTTTAAATTTCAACTTATTTCAATTAATATAGATTGTATTCATATGAAATTCCAATGATGCATTCTATGGAGGAATGCGGTTGAGATCATTTAAGTCATAGGTATTGCGGTGTAAGACAAGTTTTTCTTTTAAGAAAGTGAAGAAGTGTCTTTGATATACTCCCACTTTGACTTATTAAACTCATAGTGAAGGTAATCATCAATGTTTTAGGAATTATTGATGATTTCTACCATGATCATTCAATAGATAATAATAAGTTCTCTTTTAGAGGAACCCCTATCATTATTAATATTTCGGTGACATCATTGGAAATGGAAAAATGGAGCACATAGTGGATAGGTTGAGTCACCTCAAATGATTTGGATACTCAAGGAAAAATTCATGTGGATCCAAAAGTATCAAATCTATAAAATATATTTCCATGATTTTCCTCATAATCAAAACATCCTTGTTTTAATTTAATGGATCATGTTTTTTCAGATATATAAAACCTAATAAACTAAGAATATATAGGGAGCAAGAGAGTAAAGGGTGTTCCCAATTACAATAATATTACATAATACATTTAATCAATTATTATTATGTTCTTATCAATGTCAACTCAGTTTCATATGGTGAATGTGGAAATGGATTCAATAAAAATTTATCTATAGGTGGGGTAGATAGTGGAATAGGCATGGGAAAATAAAAAAAATTCTATGTATTCCTTAATATCATCATCAATTAAATGTCATACATTGAAATATTCATTTTGAGCTATCTGGTGATTTTTATGGGTGTGGTAATAAGTTTCTTTTTCTAGTAGTATGGTCTTAATAATATCATATTATGCTTGGATGCATTGGGAAGAAAGGGAAATGGATCTTGAGATAGAATATCATGATTTTTTTATAAGTTTTATGGGATTTAGTATTTGAAAAAATATAAAGTTTTATATACATAGTAAACTTTAAAAAAATATAAAAATAAAACTATGTAGTTATACAACTAACTGGATGAAAAAATATGACTATAACATAGCTGTCAATGAAATTGATCATCAACTATGAAAATTATGATTTTTTTAAGGACTAAAGAAATATTATAGTGTGATTATGGAAATATATTAAAAGATAAAAATGATAGATAATAACAAAGTGATATGTAGAATGAAAAACATTATAGAAAATAGAAAAAATATGTGGGATTTATGGGAAATGGAAACCCTAGATCCAGAAAAATGACTTTTGTAATGAAGAACCACTTAACATGTAAGGTATATAGGTGACATGGTGGATGATATATTAGGATAATAAATGGTTAATAAACACATAATAAGG
Source organism: Viscum album (assembly GCA_963277665.1). Taxonomy (NCBI): domain Eukaryota; kingdom Viridiplantae; phylum Streptophyta; class Magnoliopsida; order Santalales; family Viscaceae; genus Viscum; species Viscum album. The sequence continues at coordinate 1,155,121,397 of OY728140.1, forward strand.
GATTATTTTTATACATTCTAGTAATCACATATAATTCATTTAATTTTCTTTCCCAAATTATTGTTGATGAACCACTAATTTTCCCCAAGATTTTTCTTAATTTCTTTGTTAGATACATCAACTTTCTTGATAATATATGCATTTTCGGATGTTACATTTTTTCCCATATTCTATCTTTATGTAGCATTATAATAATCAAGGATTTCAAACTATTTGTACCCCAATCACCGATTAACATCTAAGGAATTCTAAATGAAACACCCCAAACAAAACTGAAAAATTTCAATATACAGATATGTGATCTTTTATTACACTCAATGATGAACTAAAATGAACATTAATTTATTTAACTAAGGAATAAAATTATACTATATAATGTAATACATTAGAAGATAATGCAATATAACATAATTAAAAATTATAAAATGAATAAAACCAGAAGAAAATAAAAATACAACATGAATGAAATTATCTTTATCCTAATACTACTTTTGGATTATAAAATTGATAATAACTATGTAAAGAATAAAAAATATACAAAGATTATGAAAATATGTAAATTATAAATAAGTGGATGATATTAATTATTTTTATAAATTATTCAAGGTTATATATAGGAAGATACTATGATCATTATATATTGTTGTTCGGATGATATGGTTGTTGGGATTTTGCATTTATTGGGATCATATGGGTTTTTACACAATCTTTATAGAAAATAATAGTTATTGAGTTAAAATATAAGTTTATTTTATGTATTATTTGGTTAAAATGTATTTTTCATAACATAGGCATTTAATTGGAATGTATAAACACATGTTTCCATATTATGAAATATATGTATAAAGGAGAAACATTGAAATAAAGTAGTATAAGTCTTACTTATCATAATCATTCATCAAATCATCTACAATAGTTATAATCACTCAGTTCCCCCTAAGCTATGGGCAATTTGAAATTAAAAAATTATGGGTTGAGTGAAATCCTTAATGTGAGAAGTTCAATATCATGGAAGTCAATACGAGATCCATAATATCTAAATCTCCACCAGTGATAACCACCATTACTTATAATTCCATAAGGACTTATTTAAAGGTCTTGATAGGTCTTTATGTAGATGATAGCATGATAAAAACATGTAATTATTAAATTAATAATATATTTATATTAATTATAATGTGTATTTCTATTCATTTTTCATTTGTATAAAATTTAATTTAAATAATAAATTTAATAAAATGAAAATTGTTGGTTTTTATATAATTTTACTAGTAAAATTCAATTAATATTTATCAATTTAATATTTTTCTAATTTATTTTTAACACTATCTTTTAATGATTAAAATAAATCTTTTCAAATAGTTTTTCCCTATTAAGTTATGTATTCCTTTAAAAAATAGTTAATAATTTTTATATAATACATCAATAACAAATATAAAAACATAAATACAAATACTCTAATGGATTATTACATGGAATGTAATATATTGAAATACATTTTTATAAAAAAATACATTTTTAAATTATATTTTTTTACATTCTACAGACTTTTATTAAAAATAAATTTTAACACCTTTAGAAACTGAATTCCATAAAAATGAATTTCATATTTGGTATTATAATTTCTAAATTATATAATATGTTTAATTATAAATTTAAGAATAAAAATAATTGACATAGGTAAACAGTGAGTCATAAAATATGGTAACATGTGCTAAATTAATGGATGATGTCATAAAATAAAGAAAATATTACTTAAAAATTTGTTTCTAATGGATTAATTAAAAATTTATTATCCAATATCCAATATTTTTTTACTTTTCATCAACTTTCCATAAGCAATTACACTCCTTATTATTTGAGGAATTGGTATTTTTGAAAATTTAACTCAATATCACCTATAAATATACCCCTCACATAACCTCTAAAAAGAAAACTATTTTATTAATTTTCTATGGAATATATATCCAAATTCTCATATTAACAATCATCTCTAATTTTTTGGGACCTCTATTCACTAGGAGTCAAAAATCCTTCCTTTTTAAGAATCTATCTAAGAGAAGATTCATGTTTTAAAATGTATGTATTATTATCTCTCAACCCATTTTTCATATCTTTTTCATCCAATTGTTATTCAATATAATTTTACACTTATGAAAAACTATTGATGAAATATATTACTTTGATTATGAGGAAATTATATTTGAAATTTAACATGTTCTCATACATTCATTTGTTATTTTGTGTTCTTGTTTGGGTTTGTTCTAACACCTTTATAAACAATGTTAAAACAGATATATCATGAATGGTTAATAAAACATAAGTACATTCAATATTACATAACAATAAAAAAATTATAAATTTTCTATATTTATGGATTGGTAATATATATAATTATATTTATAAATATTTTTTATTGAATAAAAATTCACAAAATAGATATTTTAAATGGTCCTCAAAAAGGTAATGTTAATATCCTTAAAATGACCATTATAATTCATAAATTTTTTATTCACAGCTATGAAAACCACATTGACATTCTGGAAGTGATAAACACATGATATTGGATCAAGGATCGAGACAACCATATTGAATATAACAATTAATTAACATGATGATTAATAGATGAATATTAATTTTAACAATGAATAACTAATAAATAGGTCACAATAAATAATAAAATAAGTATATCAAATAAATTAAATATAAATATTTTTCTCAAATAGAATAATAATAAACCTGGTTTATTATATAGAAGGTTAGACTATGTTCTTCTAAAAGGAGATCTAAGGTATGGGGTTTTCCTTAAAAAATCATTTCCTTTAGTCCTAATCCATTATAAATGTATATATTTTTATATGTGTCAGTTCCTATTACCATTGGAATATTGTATCTTATTTTATTTTCTAGGGAATGTTTTTTTATAACACAAATTTCTACCTGGATATTCATATCACTTTATAAAAATACTTTTATGTTAAGAATAATTATCAACCTCTGTATTATATTTTCTCCTCCATCTATATTCATTCATATTATTTTGTTTTATTCTTATTTTTAGTTAAAAATATGAATTATCAATTCTACCTTTCATGTTTATATATATCTATATTCAGAAATAAATTTTATAACATTTTCATTGATATGGGATTCTATTAATCTAGATAAAAATAAAAAATGTATTTTTATTCTTTTTAATATATTTTTAATCTTAAACTCCAAATTTTTTATTATTTACCTTTATTTAATTTCAACATTCTATTATTTGGTACAAAATTGTGATTTTAAAAGTTTTCCTTAAACACCTTCTATTGAAAATGTTTTTGAAAGTGAGATAATATTTTTATGATAATATACTAAAATAAATTAAAAACAATTTCTTATTATTCTTCATCTATATTTATATCTATCTATTAAATATATAATTTATATAATGTTATATTTAATGTTTCATCCAATAAATTCCCAAATAATAAATTTCTTTTTGAGAAATTGGATTTAGGGGTTCTTATGATGTAATTATATATTTTTAATATGTGATTATTAATCAATATTTCATGTAACAGATTTTATTTTGATATTTTTTTGATGTTATAATATAAGATTGATTTTATGTGACAAACATATATATATATATATGGATTATAATTTTTTGATGGGTGCATATAATATATCATCCCAATGAATTGATTAATTTTTAAGTGTGCACATGATTGTAGTTATATATGTTCTCAACCTCATGAGTGGTAATTATTGTAGTAATTTATTTTCAAAAATTTATTAGTGGGAATGTTTGAAGTTAGTTTTTATCAAAATTATATTCATGGGAATGATTTCTATATTCCATGACTGTAATTTTCTTATTTATTGTGATTATGTTTGTGGAAAATGTCTATGTTATGTGTCGCAGATCATAATTATCATTTTTTGTTTTTATATACTTATTCCATAGAATATTTTATTGTTTGTGATGATACTTTTAGAGTTATAAAGAATTTAAGATTGCCTTATGGAATACCCTTAAATTTTAGGTTTTTTTATCATTTTTTTCTCATATGTTCATGTTTATCATATGTATAACTTCCAATTATCCATGAATAATTGATATTATTTTCTATTAATGAGTGTCTAATATCAATTTTCCTTATGTTTTCTAATTTCCCCATGAAACTATATATAGGAATATATCTATGAGTAATTCATGTATAGTAATGTTGTGGGAGATGTTGAAGTAATAATATCTAATAATTCTTTTATGTAGATAATATTCAAAGAAATTGAACCTATGGATTCTTGGATTATTAGTTTTCTAAAATATATAATCATAAAATTATAAAATGATGTAAAATATATGAATGTAATGATCGATTCTTATCAGTTGGTTTCAGATAAGGGCTCGGTTATTTTTATTTAATCGGTTTTGAAGTATTAGAAAACCCAGAATAATGTAACCTAGGTTGAACCTAAAGTTTCATAGGATAAAATTATGGTTCCATATAGTGATAAATTATGAGGATAAAAATATATATACACTAAATCTCTTAAAATTTTATTATTTAGTACTCATGTTAACCATTTTGGTTGTAGTAAGAAGTGGAAACTAGGGGAACTGAGTTAATGACATGTACAATGGAAAATATTGTGATTGTATCAATTAGTAACCAAATAGGATGGTAGATATACTTACAAGATTCATAAAAATTCTATGTTAGGTTATTAGTGACAACATGATTTGTGTTGAGCTAAAAAATGACCTAAATATAGAGAAACCTTATATTGTGTCGAACAAGAATAAAGAACACTATCCTATAGAGGTTCTTCTTATCCACTACTTGTTTATAAATGTATTGAAATGATAAAAATTATATTTTATATTCATTAATGATTATAATATAAAAGATTAATATTTTTTATTTATCGTTTTTCGGGAAAAAATGACTAATGCTGGACATTTATAATAGACATGATGAAAATTTAATAATTTGACTCAAGATATTAAGAGAATGTCATGAAAATATTATTTCCCTAATATTTTTCATAAACTCTCCATATTAAAATAATGTGATAATTCCATGAGTTAATAAAATAGGAGGATAAATTGTTTGTTTCATGTGAAAAAAATGTCATGATACTCAAAATGTATGACTAAGGTTTTACTATTAACCCTTAAATCAAGGCTAGTTGTTTCTCTAGTGGCGTGAAACCAATTATTCAAAATGGATTAGTTATATATTAATTTGGTAGTGATGAATAAATTCATCAATGTTTATTTAAGGTGTAAAAAGAAACATCAGACTCTTATTATTTTAAATAATTTAGTTATCATAAAAAGAGAGTATAGTCTGATAATATTTCAATAAATAAAGTTAATGGAGTGAAGAAATTTTTTATCTCCCTAGATAATAAAAATAGGGGAAATACTATGTAAATTACCTAAAATTAATGAGAAAATATCTAATGTGTGGATTGGTTGGACATCAAACTCATGATTATAAAAGATAGATGAAGAGGTCATTCTGTACAATGGATGGGAATGAATTTCAACAAAATGCACCACTTATACTTTAATCATTTCAATTAAATGAGTTTGGGAATTACAGAAATAGATTCCTTAATATAATTTCTTACATGGATAATAGATATCAACAACAATCAAGACTAAGTGAACAAAGAATATCATATTCAATTGCTACCACTTATGTGGTCAAAATAATGAGGTAATGAAAGGTACACATATTATTCACTCCAAATATATGAATTTGATATCAAATTTTGTTTTTTAATATCTTTTATTTCATGAATGATTTTTTAGGATATTTATTTTCCACCTCCACCATTGGATATTAAATTATCAGTGAAAGATCAAAGTGATGAAACTATTTCATCAAAGGATATATAAATCATTTATGATCAAGGTTTGTGGGATGAACCTTCTAATAAAGCTAGTTTTTTAACCATTGGTTGACTTTGATGTGATATTATACAGGGATTAACTCTTTTTATAATGAAATCATATCAATTTGTGAGATAGGGAAATGATATTTTATATCCCAAATCATCCCATGATCAAATATTTAAATAATTATCATGATGAAATTATTTTAAAACATATTCCTTAATATGGGTATTAATACCCAACGATTGGGAAACATTGGATAAAATCTTTTGTGAGGAAATGAACCATGAAAAAATGATATGTTTATGATTATTTATGGATGTACTTCCTGAAGAACTAAATTATTTTCCCCAATAACATTTGGTTGACTTTTTAATTGATCTTATACTTGATTTTATGAAAATATCAAGGGGTCTTTAAAACATTCCCCCATTAAATTAGGATGATTTAATAAAAAACTATAAGGGAATTTGTATAAGGTATTGATATACCCATGTTTTTCAATATGGAGTGAATGAGTTCCGTCTATTAAGAATAATTACAGGTCAATGCATCTTTCCATTGATTATTGTGTACTTAATAAGATCACGATCAATAAAATTTATCCTATACCATGTATTAATGTTTTATTTGATCAAATTGGAGAGTATTAATACTAATTGATGGTTTATATTTAATATAGATACCATGAATTAAGGGTAAAAATAGAATATATACCCAACAATTCCCTCCTTATAAGATATTAACATTATTAATTTATACTAATTCCTTGAAGGATGTAAACTTCCACTCCCATATTCATGGATTTTAGAAATAAAGTATTTTGAGATTACCTTGATAAATTATTGGAAGTCTTTACTAATGAAATTATCATATATTCTAAAAGAAATGAAAATCATGATAATAATTTTAATATTTTACTAAATTTGTTATAAATGTATAAAATATATGTTAAGTGCATAATTTGTTAAATTTTGATACAAAAAGTATCATTCAGGGGTTATGTAGTCACAAGTCAGTGTATATATATATAGATCTATTGAATGAAAGAGGTGACTGAATAATATCTTATACCAACCACATTAATATAGATCCATATTTTTCTTACTTAAGATGAATAATATCTATGTTTTTTTAAAATTTATTACAATATTAAAATCCACTTACCATGTTAATACATAAGGGAGATAAGTTCCCCAAGAAAGAAAAATGTGAAGATAACATCAGGGAGATAATTAAGAGGTTTATTTCAACATCTATACTAACACTACCATATAGTGCAAAATCATTTCATATATATATTGATGCTTCAAACAATAAATTTAGATGAAATATTATGAAAAATTACCTAATTATAGATTATGCCCCAAAATAATTAATGAACCATGGGAACAATTTCTGGACTGTTGATCTAGAGTTTGCAGTATAAATTTTTACATTAAAGTGATAGAAGAATTAACCTCTATAGAGAAAAATGTTTTATATATAATTCTCATGTTACCTGAAAGTATATATTCACATATTTTTAAATAAATATGAAAAAATGAGATGCATAGAGTTAATCAAAGATAATAATTGATTGAAACATTACCATTCATGAATGGAAAAGATGTTACATAATTATCTTTGTAAAAAGGATCATAATACCATATCTTTGAGGAGTATTTAATGGGACCCAATAATAATAAATATTAAATTTATATATGTGGAAATGATAGAGGAAGGGATGAAATATAACCTTTCTACATGATTTCACAACTATCAATCAATGTGAAAATCATGGAGTCCAAAATATAAGATATATAGATAATGTATAAGGAATAAAATATTCTTGATATCAACCTTGATAGAGGTGGATTTAAAATATTTCAAACCCAGATATTTGTCTCATCCCTATTAGATTTGAAAATGGATATTTTTTATTATTCACATATCACATCCTTCTATATTCAGTAAGGAATTATAAATATGTATAGAGATATTAATAATGAATTCTAGTGGGATAATTTATAGAGGGATATAGAGGAGTATATATCATGATTCTTGATTTTTCAAAAAAGTAATGTTTGAATGTATGAAATATAAGAGGATGATGTAAATATTACCTATAACAATAAGGTAATGGGAGAATATCCACAGGGATTTCCACATCGTTCCACTTAAGAGGTATAAATCAAAAAAATGTCATATTTGTAATGGTGGATCTAGTTAAAATTTAAAAAATAGAAGTTCTATTTGATAGGATATCTCAATCAATTATCTTTCCACATTATATATAACAAAAGTATTAAGAAATTATAAAATACCACTTTTAATATTTTATAATAAATATACATGGTTGAAATGAATTTTATGGAGAATTATATAATAATCATTTGATAAATATATGGTCATTAGTATAGATTATCATCATAAAACCAGTGTTTAATAAGAAAATGCCATTCAAATTTGAGAGGAAATTTCATGATCATATTTAATGAAATTAAAAGTTTATTGGAGTAAATATATTTATTTAGCTGAGTTCTCATATAAAAATTGATTCCAATATATCATCTAAATGGAACCATATGAGGCTCCATATGTGAATAGATATAAAACTCTGAAATTTTGGGATAAAGTATTTGAGATAATTCTATTGGGACCAAATATTACTCATGATATGTTCAAGAAGGTTAAAACAATTCAATGGTGTATCAAATTAGTATAAATCCAAAAAAATATACAATAATAATCATTAGTTATATCTATAGTTTGATTTTTATGAAGAAGTATTCATTAAAATATATCCTCAAAATAGGGATTTGAGATTTGATTTTAAGTGAAAGTTTTCCCCTAGATACAATGTTCCATTTAAAGTTCCAAGTAATAAAGGGAGAATATCTCACCACTTAACACCTCCACAAAACATCTAATTAGGGTATAATGTGTTCTACGTATCACTTTTTAGAAAATACATATTAGATATAACACATTCACTAAAATAAAAATTAGTGAAATTGGATCTGACATATATTATTAATTATAATATGTGGAGATATTTTATTATAGAGATAATGTTATCTAAAAAATTACCACCCACCTTCTCAATGTTATATAGGGAAATCAATAGTTTAATGAAGCTATGTTAGAACCTAATTATGTAATATGAAAAATTTACCCCATTTTTTCATCTGATTAATGAAATTTTGAGACTAATATTCTTTTAAGGTGTTTAAATATATTACCCCAAACATATAGTGTTAAATTTCCCTTTAATGCTGGGATTTATTATTTTAAATGAAATATAGTAATAAAATGAACACTAGTTATATAATTATATTATAAAATTATGATACGAAATTAAATATATTAAATAGTGGATAAATGAATCTTAAATAGAAAAATTAAAAAAGTAATAAACCACAATTAAATAATAATGAAATAATAAATAAATATTCTTTATCGTGATATACCTTGAGAATTATACCAATAATAATAATGTTGAAAGAATGTAAAACGTTTGAAATATTATACATATAATTTGAATTGAAATAATGAAATGAGATAAGAAAAAATTTAATGAACTATATAATTATCGGTCCCTTATCAATGAGATTTTCCTTATATGGGGATAAATCGTGGTATTACTGACTAAAATCAAAACTCCTAAAAATTGATTGCATTATCGAAATGATATTAATATCTCTTTCATTACCTTTCTTTCTGATATAGATTGAATAAATTAAAAACATATTGATTTTTTTACTTGATCCACCTTAACCATATGAGTCCAAGGATAATGAAAAGGTAATGTGACTACACACCTTAAACACTATAAGATAATTCATTTATTTTTTTTAAAAAAAATAGTATTCACAATGAAACATTGAACATACTATTAAAAAATGAGAACATATCACATCCTCTCATCACACAAAGAAATCTACTCTAACCATGAAAATGATCTCTATAAAATGATGTGTATATGAAAATAAACAAGTTTTGGTGTGTATCCTATAAAAAATGATGACATTATAAAGAGATAATTTTTTATAAAATTCTCTTTCCCCATCCCCTTGTATTTTCTATACATCCAATTAAAAACTCTCCCAACCTTCTATGTCAGTCTCGACTGCTCACAAAAGTAATTCAGTATCATGAAACATCTATAGAAATATATTCTCTAGTATTATAAAAATAAATTACCTCGATCTTCTCCAAGTAATGGATTTACTTAATTCTCTCACTCTCTACTTAGGATCATTCCATGGGTCATCCCCACCTAAATTTGGTGATTATAAAATATTTAATTTTCATTAATCTATTCAATCCTGATAAAAAATTCTAAAAAAACACATTTCACATTAAAATTTTATCAATATTGTGATCACACATACTGTAATATAGGCTCCTCCATTCAAATACTCACCATGGACTAGTCTTCTTTATTAGAGCACATGAGTGGTGTTCAATAAAAAATTTCAATCATGTTCTACTACTATTTATAAAAACATACAATGACCAAGTCCACTTTTCTATTCATAAATATACTATATGAACTACCCATGACCATCCCATCGTCTCCTCTTACTTATTGTATTATCCACCCAATTCGTGATTGACCTCTCACACTATGGTGTGAGATTCTATATGATTGGAATAAATAAAATTATCATCAATTTCTAATTCACATTATCCAAAAAATAATGTATAGTTGAAATTTGGAAATCTCTATCTTAATAGAGATATGGAGAAGAAATTTATTCATGATGTATCTATCCTAAATTTTTTAGTGGTAATTAAAATCCTATGTACACACCTTCTACATCACAAGAATTTTCTAAAGTGAGGTAATTTATTCATCAAACAAATATAGTGTACTTTTCCCTCTATAGTGTAGGAATTCTCTAAACTCTAGTCTTATCAAAATTTGGATGATAAACCCTTATTTTTTGGTCTAATACACTTAACTATAGAATATATCTAAGAAATATTTATACTCATTGTCCTCTATAAAATATAAATATTGTGGATTTAATTAACCCATAAAATCCTATAAGATTCTCCAATTATTAACAATATTTCCCAAAAATAACACCAAATTTTTTTCAAAAAACAAAATTAATCAAACAAATTCTAATAGAGTATTCCAAAAATATCCTTCATTGGATTTGTTGATAATTCAATGGTGAATGTATTCCACATGAACTAATTCCACTAATAAATGATAATCATTCATTTTAGTCATGAATTAATGATCCATAAATAAAACAAATATAAACTCACATAATACATGGATCAATTTGAGAAAAATAGTGATATTAATGAATTTACATGATTTTAATATTATGAACAACATTCTTAATACTTCCTCTTCTAAAAAACCACCCCCAAACATTTAAATAAACAATCTCCCCCTGAGTGTAACTCCCCCTTTATCAGTAGAGAAATCATTTTTCACACAATTTATTTCATTATCCACATTAAATGAGTAAATTATCCACCTTTTTCAAAAATCCCAAATAGTAATTCCTTTATGGATTACATAAGATAGAAAAAACACATTTAATGGACATGAAAGAGTAATAATACCATGCTCAATGATATATTTCCATTGGGGAGTTAGGGTATTTTTATATATATTTATTAAGAGTTATGGGTTTGCTTGAAATTATAGAGCAACCAAATTTGGTTCAAAATTAATCTATGTTATATCCTTTATCATGATGTATACCACTTGATTTTTAGTCAGAACATAGTCAAATTTCACAACCTCCTACTCCACTTTATAATTTTGTAAATTATATTTGATCTCAAGGTCCCTTTATATGGGCGAAGAATTATATTTTTTATAATATTTATAAAACTGAAGTTTTCACTCAAAATTTGAATATAATATACCAAGTCAATGTCAATTTATTCAATATTTTTGCTTCTATCTCTATAAACTATATACAATATTCGAATGTCATAATAATCTTTTCCACTACAGTGCTCAATGATACAAATTATTCCATTTTTTTAACAAAATTGAATTATTTTTTCAAATGATAAACTCCACAAAAAGTATAAATATTTTCAAAAAATAAATCCTTACTAGTATATACATATATATCTCATCTATTTTTATAAGGAAATTTTATTATAAAACAGTTCAATGGTCAATTTTTGGATGATATATCAATGAATTCACTTAAAACCCTTCATATTAAATTCTATGGAATAAAATTGATAATGGAAATATTGATAAGTGGAAATAAAAATGTTCTAATTATTGTTTGTCAAGTAGTGTTAATATATAATGATTTTTATATAAAGAGTTTCATCAACCTCTTAAATGTCCCCATCATTTAAAAATTTTACTCAACCCTTATCTAGGGTAGAAATTGGTTTATAATCACAAGTATAAAACATCTTTATCACCTCATTGGAATATTTATTATAGATTATATGTGTCCTATTATTCCTATGTGTATCATAAACAATAATTAAAAAGGGAGATCTCCAATTAAAGAAATATTAAATTTTCACATCATAAATTTCAAAAATTACTTCTGTTGAGTTTCATCTGAGCTACCAAGGATGATTTTATAAATATATATAAGGACCAAAATCTAAAATCCTTGATCATTTTAATTTATATTATATGATCAATCCCTATTCTAAGGTAATCACAATTCTTTAGGTACTGATACATCATTGAGTACTAAGATCTTGGTGCTTGGTTTTTCCCATTAAAAACATTATTTAACTAACACTCCCTTTATCCATATTCAATATTTATAAATTCATCTTTTTGTTTTATATAATGAACAAAAAATTTAAATCAATTTGATACACATTAAATGGATTTTTCATGGCCATATCTATGAATAAATGAACAGTGTCCAAATAGGTCATGGGTGAAAATATCTCATCTACATTGATAATTCCAATATGGGAATACCACTATCACAGTAGTAATGTTTTATTACTCATAAATTAGTCATAAAACTATATGAATATATAGAGGTCTATATATTGAAATGAGTTTTAATTTCTCATTTTTTGGGATGTTCCATTTTGAGAACCCATATGGGGTACCATATTCTATGATTTTGGGAATCCATAATGTCATATGTTGGACTTAGAGTAAGGGTTATAAGGTGTTAAGGAGTAGTAGAATATCACTAAATAAAGGACTAAATTCCAAGTCTATATCATGAGGGTTATATCTTCTAAATAGTGGGTCATGATTAGATTTATTAATGGGGGAAAATCATATTTTTGTACTTCAATAAGGGACCAGGAGAGGAAATTATTAGATTATCCCCCCTGATCCCATGTTTTTACCCTACAATTAATTAGGGTTTGGGGATTCAAAATGGGGATTTTAGGTGAATTACTCCCCTCCAATCATACTTTTTTGGTTTCTTCTCACTATTAATGTTTTTTCTAGATTTAGGGCTAGGTTTTAATTTTGATTACACAAGGCCATAGTGGTATCGACCAAGGGTAAAGGATATTTTCCCTAATTTTCATAAAGGGAATCCCATGATGATTTTTTAATTTTTTTTCATAGATTTATTAAAGTTATATCCCACCACAAATTTATATAATGTTCTTCCTTAAATTTAAACATAATAACTTTTATAACATTATATTTTGATAAGAATTGGCCTGTATTGATTTTGGGATTCCATTATAGAACTCCCATAGGTTTTTAACATCGGTTCTTGAGGGAATGTTCTTGATGGTGTGTTTATAGGTTTTACTTCAATTTTAGAAATTTTTAAATTATTTTATATTATTAATTAATTATAATTTGAAGAAAATTAACGAATTGGATCATGTACATTGAATTAAGACCCCATGGGTGTGGATGAAAGATTGTTGATCATATGCAGACTTGGGGAGCTACTCTCAAGATAATATTTGATATTGAAGGAAGCTATTAATGAGGTTTTGGGTCCCAAGTACCCTCTCTATGGTATAATATATGTTTTGTGATTATATAGGGATGTTTGTTCACACTACTAAGGAATCTACCTTCAGAAAAGTGTTGAGTGAATTGATTTATTTTAATTAAGAAGATTAACATTAAATTAATTGAATTATTAGATTAAAATGACCTCTATTAGGATTCACAAAGTTCCATGGACATGATATATTATAGGAAATGGATATTTTTACTCTATCACTGATGGTTGAGGCCCTATTTATTATTATATTTCCTATTATTTATATACTCTAAGGGGTATATAGTAGTTGTTACTTAATGAATGTGACATTTTGACCAAAGATGTAGGATAAATTAGAGACCTCTAGGTGGAGCTTACTGATGAGTTTGGGTGAATGGAAAAATATTTATCCATATTATGCCTAAGATATTCCCTTACTCCCTTAGTTATCTGAGATGATCATGGGGTGTTCCATCCCTCACTTAAACATGTTGCCCTAGGAAAGTAGACCTGGATGAGATGAATGAATGATTTTGTGTTCATACTGACCAATAGTGTTCTGGAAAGGGGATGGGCTTAAACCCATCACCCTTCTTAGAATACATATAAGGATAATGAGTCATCGATGAAACATAAAATTTTTGAGGTCCTCTATACTCTATAAAATAAAAAATCTATTTTCTAATGTTTTTGTGAATTTTAAAATTTATTATTTATTCTTATTTTAATGAAATTAAAAACATCAATGGGTGATCTTTTATTATGTATGGAATATGCCCTTAGGGAAGTTATTATGTCTTATAAATAAAATATACTTATGGGTGTTAATTAAAAATCCCTACAAGGATATTGTGAAACTAATTAAAATACCCTTATAGGGTGGTTTTGATACTTATGATGGGGATTCCATGGATTTAGATTTGAGATTGTAGGTTTCGGGCAGAAGGGAGAGTTCCTTCAATGTTCTAGTTGTTGAGGGATTGTGAGGTCTTCAGTAGGCATGGTTGAGTTCTCTTTACTACTGGGGATACACTACTAGGATCCATTATGTAATGGGATATATAATTACTTAGGTTTTTATTCTGAGATGGAGCACTCCCAATGGCATTATACCATATATTTTGGTTCATTGGGACCTTGGTCAATATCATGTATATTAGTGTGAAAGACCCTTGTACCATAATATGGTTCTTATAGTCCTCATGACATTATCAAAGACACCCAAAAACAGTAAAAATTATGTATGTTGAACCATTTTAATAAACCTATGGATAAAGGATGGATTTATTTATTTATTTTTACCATATATTTTTTAATTTAGAGTGTGTCAAATCATAAAATTGTAGAATTTACAATATGTATGGGACTATTGTGGTGGTTACCTACTGATTTATGTACTCATAAACTTTTTGGGCCACCATTGGATTTGGTTACCAAATCATCCATCAATTTTTATAGGTATATGCTTTCCCAAGAACTAGTTATTTATTGATTGAGGTAGAGTATCTAAAATGGGGATTTCGTCATTGAGATAAGGTAAGGTGAGGAGATTGTATTGAAACCTCAAATATTTTTTAATTAATTATTTATTTATTAAGGAATATATAATCACCTGAGTGGGTTATCTATATAATATTCTTGCATGACTACAATTCATTTCGATATAGTTTTCCAGTTTTTTTATATTTCCAGAATATGCTAATGTGGTGGATGTAAATGATAATTTGTTATTTCCCTAAAATTTTATGATACTAGGATATTTATTTTATGATTCTGCATTATAATATAAGGTTATATTATCCCCATAGAACAATTTTATACCCATCACTATTAGTTGGCATCCTCTAACGTATAAGGAGGGGATTTGAGGTTACAAAACATCACTGATCTGGTTACTACTCACAGTGAACTAATTCAGGGACATTAAAATTTTGTATCATTAGTGTCTTTTGTATTCTGGTAAATTTTATATTGGTGATATAGTAAATTTTTAGATCATGTGATATAACCCAAACAAGTTAATTGTAAACACCTTTTTTTGTGAAATTACATATTACTAAGGGTGTGGGATTATTTTTGGGAATTTTTTTATGATTATTTGAAATTTTACCTCATTTGATCCACATGATGTTTGGATTTATGTATTTTTATTTATTTTAAATTTATATATTTTTCCATGATAATAAAAGTGTCTTTATTCATCTTTATTGTTACATACTATTACCAATAAATATATGTCTTCTTATGTTTATTTTTAGTGATGATGAGGGTTCAAATATTTCAATTGTAACAAATATCCTATATATATAAGTACTTTGTGTCATTATAATTAGTTGGACTATTTTTTATGTATATTATTCTTTGATTACAAGCCGTGTGAATTATTTTTCCAGATGACTGCTGGTGATGATGAAGATATGGTCCCCCTTGCAGGGGATATTTGATAACACATGTAAGTCAATGAAAGCATGTGATGCATTAGTAATAAACACTTTTGGGGGTTTATTATTAAGGATTTGTTACATAATGTTACTATAATACCTTATATAGATATTTCATATATAACTTGTAATTATATTCTACATAAATGAACTACATAACAATGATACACCTAATATAAGTCATCTCAAGGTGATATAATTGTATGTTTATATGTGTTCCTATAACATGGTTATATTATCTATGGTAATTCATGTATACGGATAATAATAATAATAACTAGTAATTTATAGGATAATGACTTGGGATATGGTTCATGATATCTATTTTCATAATTCCATTAAAGTGGGTGGTGGTTTTTGTTAGGGGGTTACATTGTCATGTTTATGAGTTCTCTAGATGTTGGTAGATGATTTATATTTATATAGTTTTATTCTATACATTATGGTAAATATCAATTATATAGTGTATTTGAAAGGTAATTCATTGTATTTTCAAAGAAAATTACCTTCAGTTATAGTTCCTCTATTATCAAGGATATAATTTGAGGGTGGTACTAATCATGTTCTTAAGCCTATATATTCCAAGATGTTATTTTGGAAGTGTTGTTTGCATGGATATATTCTCATGACTTGGAATTTCATAGAATAGATTATTTGAATGTGATAAATCATTTCCAAAAAATATTCCATGATTTAAAGAGGAAAAAGGGTGCAGTTGAAAAATACGATTGACATGTTGTGGATCACAAAGATACTAGTTTTATTTATATTTAACACATTGTTTCATGATTTATATGGTGAAAATGGTCATAGTTTAGTGTGTGACCTCTTGGTATTGATGAGACATTATATCCCTTTCTTGTTTTTTGTTTTATATATGTAGAGTTTTTAATCAGTGATGGTCATAGTAAATAAGAGGGATGAAGTAAATTTTGGAAGATTTATATGTGTATGGTAGACCGAATATTGTTATAATTATTGAAAATTATTTTATTATGATGTTATTAACCCATGAATAATATGAATACATAGTATAATAGTGTGTAATATTTCCTCATGTGGGTGGATAGAATAAGAGGTGGTGTATTTAATTTATACGTAATGAGAAGTATAAGGTGAGATAGGTGGTGGGGAGTTCACCATTTGGTTTTTATGATGTATTACTTATTTTGAACGAGATTTTGGTAGTTTCGTTGGACTATATTCTATGAAATTATAATGGATAACAGTTGGATATTTCATGTTAAAACTCAAATTATAGCTATTTGACCAAGTCCCATCACTACATCTAGTAAGTGGAAAATCATTGGTCATGATGAATTAAAATTTAGTTTATTGGAGTGATGAAAATTATGCTCCAATGATGGGGAATTTCATATTTTCCATGAGAGATGTAACCTTCATGCTAAAAGATTTGTTTCTTCTTGAAGCTAGTCATGGGATAATCTTTTAGGAATTCTAACTCTAATGAGTAAATGAATATAACTATACTTGGATTCCATGATGAATACCATATTTTATTCTAGCCATTCAATAGGATGGATTTTTAGTGTTTTTGTTGGACTCAAGATGATATTGACTTTATTATATCATGATTTAGGTTGAAATTGTGTGAGTTTTCATTGTATATCATGATGAAATTTTATAGTTGGTTAATGAACTGAACATGAAATTTCTATTAGATGTTGTTAGATACTTTGGTGGTAATTTTTAATATGACTATGTGATGTCTTTAGGATTTAAGGCTTCATGGTCAGGGGATTTTATTTAATTATGGAAGGTTTAGTTGAGTGAATTCAAGAACAATAATTGATAGGTGATGTGACTGGTTTTTTTGTGTTATTGGATGTGTTGGGATGGGAATTATATTGAAAAGGTTTTCAAGCCACTGATAATGTGTTTTACAGGGGAATCTGGAAGTAGGGGACTCACAGGACTGAATAGGTTACTGTTAGTTGAGTTCTATCACATGGAGAACAATGAAAAACATGTTGAACCATTGGTGATGTTTTTATGTATTGTGAAATTATGGGTCTATTAAAATACCATCATGGTATTTTTATTATCAAGTCATGTAGTATCTTGACTTTTGGTTTGTTGGGTTCCATGTTCATAGACCTATGCAATGGAATCTCTTTCTACATTAGAGTCGAATAATAACAAGTTGATAGGAGAATGGTGACAAAGATATATTAGTAATCATGGTTAAATGATCACTCGTACATATTGGTGATGATAAGTTATATATTTATGAATTTATAATACACCCGGTGCAAAGTTGTGTCATGAAGTTCAGAGGAATTTTTAATTTTTATTTGGGGGAAGGGTTGTCTTGATAAATAGGATCTGAAAATAGTATTCCTAATGATTTATCATATTAAAGGGAATTTTTTGGACTTGGATTAACTGTCAGATGGTGGTCATGAGCTATTGGAGACCAATAGAGTAAGTTCAGGTGGTTGTTACAGTAACCTATAAGCATAGTCCAGCTATCAACACACCAACGGTTGGTTGGTGGCTAGGCCCATGTCTATGTTAGCATTCAAGGTACACTAGTTAGCTTGTCGGTCATTTCTAGATTTTTTAATGTCTGTATAGTCGTATTTTTTCAATTTAGTTGGATTTAATATTTTAAGGGAAAGGGTATCTATAGAGGCCATTCTTGGTAAGTTATTCCTCTTTATTGGTCACCTTTTATTTTCCATGAAGGGGTGGTTTTTTTGAAACCATACTGCATTTTTTGATTCATTCCAACCCTCTACTAATTTAATTTTGTGATATTTTCATTAGAACCATGTTTGGATCAGTTTTAGGATAGGTTTCTATGTGTATCCAACCAGGTCATAGTTTAATTTCCTGAGGGTGAAGTTTTTTTACCAATTCATTGAGAGTGAAACCCAGGAAAATGTTCCACACCATTTCTATATGATTCATTGAAGGTATGTGTCACCTTCCATTTGTTTATATATTTATTAAAAAAATGTAGTATTGTATCATAATCATGTGATATTACATGGAAAGGGTTGGTGTTATAATCTTATTATAGACCTCATGTAGGTGTTCGACCTCTGTTTGTGTGTTCTATTAGTGGTTGGTAAGTTGATCAGATTTTATTCCATTTTTCATAATTGTTAACTTAATTGTAATTAGTTATTTATTTATAATTTCAATATAATTATTGAATTTTATTGTCTGGATTGAGCTAGGACCTCATGTGTATGGGGATAGATTGTTGATAATAGATGAGACTAAGTATCTATATTAAAGATATGATTTAAATTATGGGAGCTATTAATGAGGCATCG
Organism: Viscum album; assembly: GCA_963277665.1. Classification (NCBI taxonomy): domain Eukaryota; kingdom Viridiplantae; phylum Streptophyta; class Magnoliopsida; order Santalales; family Viscaceae; genus Viscum; species Viscum album. The sequence continues at coordinate 1,155,140,958 of OY728140.1, forward strand.
GGTCCTTCGTAATCATCCTATTGTATTATATATCATTTTTACGGTGTCTGGATGTGTGGTTATATGATTGAGGGACCGACCTGAAGGGAAGTGATGGATGAATTTTTTAATTTAAATTAACTTTTTTTACATAAAATTAATTCTCTTATTAGAAAAAAAGTCATTTAATTCAGATGAATAATGTGATAAGGCCCTGATCGACCATGGGAAATGGCTAGTTCTGCTTGATCACTAATGGTTGAATCCTTGATAGTTATTATATGTCATTTGATGGAAATTCCCAAAGTGGTGAACATTTATTATTATTTAATTAATATAAAATATTTTACCTGCTAGTAAGAGGCCTTAGTGACCTCTTGGTAGAGGTTAGTGATGATCTATGATGAATAGTTGAGGAGTTATACATGTGAGACTTAATAAATACTCTTAATCCCTCAACCAAGTCAGATGATTGTGGGGGTGTTCCTTCCTCATTGATACATGGTGACTTGTGTGGGTAGATCAATATGTGATTAATTTATATATTTGGTGTTAAAATAAACCTAGAGTGTTTTAGAAAGGGTATTTTATTGATTCCATCAACCTTTTAAGACTTATAATGAGGCCAATGAGGCTTCTATTACATTTGATGAAGTTAAGGAATGTTATTCCCTAGAAGTGAATCATGTAAACCTAGATGAGGTATTTGATTTTTTATTATTTTATGGACTATTATTGTATTGATGAAATTGATAATTCCAATGTGATTTATTTTATTACTTATGGAATAAACCCTCTGGAAATCTATAAGGTGTTATAAAAAATCAATTTTGAGTGGTCTTGAAAACTCTCAATTAGTAGATCCTAAAAACTCTTTATGGGTAGGCCATAATATTATTAAAAAACCCCATGTAGGGTGGTTTTAGTAAAATTAGAGGGGAAACTATGGATTTTTAGTTAGGAATATTTTTTTGGGTAGAGGAGAGATTATCTACCATGTTTTAGTTTTCAATGGATTTTAGGGTCTTCAGTGGGAATGGATGAGTCTTCTATGCTATTGGGAATTTGTTTTAAGGAATGAAGTTATACTAGGATATATTATTCCTCAATTTCTTATTCTATAACGGATCCTTCCCTAGGAAATTATATTGTATACCAGGGTGGAACATTCCCTCAAGGTGTTTTATTGTATATTGGGTTGGAATAACCTTAGGTTATTATTATAGTTGATATTATAATTGTGTTGTGTTCAGAGACACCCCAAAATTAGCTAGATCAGTTATGGTTGTTTTTTTACAAACCTAAGGAAGAAAAATGATTTTTTTATTTATCAATATATATAAAAGATATATACTTATTCATGTCATGATACATTAACAAATAATTGCATTTTTTGTATATATAGGACCACATTGGTAATCATTTTCTGTGTTATGTACTCACACCCTAATTGGGATGCCTTTTACTTGGGTACCCAAGAACCCCTCACTTATTACATCTTCATCTTTGGTTGATTTCTAGTTGTATCATAATTAAGATAAATCAACTCAAAATGTACTTTAGATATCAGAATGAGGTGATGGATGGACATTGTGGTGGATTATCTTTTATTTTTTACTTCATTCATTATTTAATCATTTATCTATGATTGGACAAGTGGGAAAACTCTTTATTATTTTTTTATGACTATATTTCATTTATTTATAGTAAATAAAATTTATTTTTTATTTCCTTCATTATATAAGTTATTATATGTGAATGCTACTTAGTTATTTCAATTATCATTTATAATACCTGGTTATTTCTTGTATAATTGTTCACTATGATATAAGTTGTATACTCTTCCAAAATTACCTCTGTAGACCCCCAATGCTAGTTAGAAGCCACTTCAATGTAGAGAGGTGTACCTAAGATAATTTAGAGACACAAGTATAGTCACTAAACCATTATAGGGGTGTTAAATTAGATATCACCAATATGTTTATTCTATAAAAAATCAATTTTTCTGACCATGTTCTTTTTTTCAGCCTTGGCATAAATTCTGAAGTATTTTTTCTCAATCTAGTCAAGCTCCTTATTCATAACATTGACTTAAAACACATATATGGAAGCTTAATAGAATTAATTTAGTTCTATTTCAGATAAAAATGATGAATGAATTTTTTTTCTCTATTTATCTAGTCAAAACTAATGTTTCCTAATCACCAATGATATTATTATCGATGATTTGAACTCTACCATATTTTCTATTTAATCAATTTTTCCATATTAAATTTTTATCTTAATATATGCTATCATATTATTTTATTATGGCCCATTAATCTCCTTTTGATCTAGAAATATCTTCTCCACTTTCTTCCATGAAAATTGTGTTGTTTCTTTGTGAATTATACTCATTCATAGCTACAATATTCTCTCCAATATTAAAAATTTTCATACATTCATTTATAAAAAAATATAACCATTGATAAATTTTACATAGAATGTTTTTGATGATTTTATATACCTTTTCTTAGATCATTATCCAAGAAATATCCATTATTCTCAACAAGATTCAAAAATTCTATTCTGATTGTTAATGAATAAAAAACATAGATCCAAATACCTGAAAATATTCACATTTCAAGTCAAATTCATACATGATTTCTTATAAACTATTATTATTATTTATTATATCTACTCCCAATTAGTGATATGGACCAATAGTAGATATGTTTGTTCCCAATAATTCTATGATAAGGCCTTTCCAATAAGTATAGACATATCCATGTTGTAGATAATTATATTTTTCTTCTTAATAACTCTGTTCTATTAAATATTCATCATGGTTGATAGTTAATATTGAATCCTATGTTTTTAAAATTTTCTTCCACTTGGGTATTTGTAAATTCTATTCCAATTCCATTTTGAATATTTCTATTTTTTAACACCAATAATATTTTAATCTTCTCATAATTATTCATTGATACACTTAAATACATTTTTTGTGATTAATCCATATTTACCAATCCATACAATGAAAATAATCAACAAAAAAAACCATAATTTTATTTTCCATCAAAATATTTAGGATATGTTCATCTTCAAATATCCACATATACAAACTACAACACTATTTATAATTTCCCATTCATTTATTATATGTATTGGGAATCGTATTCCCCTTTTTACATGAGTCACATTTATGAGTATTTTTAAATGTGAGCTTAATAAAATCACATGATCAATCATTATTCACCTGATTTGTAGATGATTTTTTTTCTAAATGTTTTGAGCTTCTAATGAAATTTACAATTTTAATCTTTAATAGGAAAAAAATAATTTTATTCACTAATGAGGTAAATATTTCCCTCGTTTTTTTTCTTTATAGATCAATTTAACTATCTATAGATTTATCAATTCACTCTTTCTTTCCAAATTTTAGAGAAACCCTTGAATAATATAAATAACACACACAAAGAATATTATGGATATGTTCCTCTACCAAGATTAAATATACTTTCCTAATATCTTTACAACTGACTCTTTCCTTTATGTATCAAACAATTTTCATACCTTCATCATTTTTAAGTCCTACCACCCCACCATTGTAAAATATAATAATCTCTATAAGATTCTCATTTTCTATTAACTTGAATTGTACATTATCTATCTAGAATACATAAAATAGATTTTTCTGTTTCTCTAAAATAAATATAAAAAATCCTTCTAATATCTTATTTTAATAATCCATGATCATTGAGGGGTATCTCTTGATGATAAACAAATTTTTTGAATCTTTGTTCAATAATTTCATTTATATCGTACAACATTGATAACCTATTTTTTTCACCATGTCGATTGATATTTCATCCAACTAATTTCCTCTTTTTTGAAACATATGTGACACATCCCATTGTATCCTTGAATAATATAAGATAGTTTTCACCCAATAACTTTGCAAAAAAATAATTAATTATTATAATCATAGGAAACTGATAGAAAACTACATTCCATTTTTTAGTGTTATATATCTTGGAAAAACCCACTTTGTAAGGGATATGAATATACTTAATTTATCCCATTTTTTACATAAAAATCCTAGAATTTTGGATATTTTCCTTTGACCCTTTCCATATTGATTGATGGGATTTCAAACTTCTATGAAATCCACTTTACTTTATGTTGTATATGCTTTAGGTATTTTATTAGAAATGGTTGTATCCTTCTCAAGATTATTATATAAAACATCATTCCATTTTTTAATGGCTTGAAATTTTGGGATGGGAATACAATATTTATCAATCACTATAAGGACTTTACTATCTCTAGTTGGGGAAGGTATCTTGGGGATACCCAATATCATCACAGGTGTGATAATTATTTCCTTATCCACACAAGTAAATCACCAAAAATGACTTAGTCTTTGAGTTTTTAAATTCATTTAATCCAATATTTCACTATATAGTTCAAGAAATATTTAATTTGAGCTTGTTCCCAAAATTTCTGATTGACCTTGAATTCATTTTATATGATTTAATAAATCAATGATTTCAATTTTTCAGCCTCTTCTTTGAGATATAACATTTATTCTTCCTATTATTGTATATATAAAAATGCATAAACTACTATATTTACATTTCTTGTATTGGACCCCCATAAATTTTAAGTTATTAAATGTTTTATTTGATCTCAACATAAATGTTGAATCTTCCATCAACTTCCTCATCTCTATTATCAATTTCATCATCTTCTATTCTACCAATAATATCCATTAAAGAAACCTCAATTAGGTACCTACAGTACTAAATGTATTTATATAGACCCACACACCTAAATTCCATAACGAAAACTCATACATTAATAAATTTATTCAATACCCACTGTAGATTATTATACATAATCGTCCTATAATTATATGAATTAAGAAAAAAATTGATTATATATATTCCTATGAACATTTAAGATTAAAGATTTTGATAATTAGGAAATATAATAAACTAGTAAGTACCATATATTTCTAAAAAAATTAAATTTATTTTTTCCAATATAATATAAAATACATTATCGAAAATTATTATAACAAAATATCAAATAAATTGTTCAAATAATATACCTTTCTATACATATTAGGTGTAATATATTTATTCAAAACCCATAGAAATAGAAACATAAGAAGTGGTGATGTAAGATTATTAGTATGGACAAACATAAGTGAAAATAAATAAATATCATAGGTGATATTAAGAATAGAAAAAATAATATATAAATAAATAGATAACCCAAAATTATGTCATTATAGAATTAAACAAAATGAAAAAATTACACATGAATAATATTATAAATGAATAAATCACATTGATAGTAATTACAAGTTCCATATAGTTGAAATGAAAAATTTCAGATAACTAATTATATATTCCAATACAGTATCTAATTATATTAGATATCATGATCCTACTGATATGGCCCTAAGAATATGAAATATTTTGTTCTTGGTAGTAATATAAGAAAATTCCAAAGCTAGTTTGTCTCATGATACTTATCGATGTATTGAGGGGATATTGTGGGGCACATACATTGTTAGTTATATCCATTTAATGCATCTATTATGTAATTAAAAAATATTAAATAAATTACCAAAATCCCTTGGTAATCAATAAACATAATTATTGGAATAAAAACAATATAGATTTTTAATATTTCTAAAACCAAGGAATAATATTGCTTTATATGTAATTGGTCCTCAAAACTAGCACCATGTAGATAAATGTTAATGTGGTTAGTTTAATAATTTCTATAGTCAATATATGTATTTAATATAAGATAATTCACTTTAATCAAAGAATGGTAATATATAGTGATTGTAGAGGAAAGATAGTGGAAGGATAAATCATGCATATATATAGTGGATGATTAAGTTTGAAAAAACAACTAACAGATTTTCCCCAAGAATAAAATAACGTATAGAATTGAATGAGGGTATTAAAAAGGAAATAAGTGACTAATATATACTTCACAAAATAAAAATAATTTTTTTATCCAGATCATATCTTAGTGATGAAAAATTAAGATGCAATAACCTTTACGATAATGGTAATGAAATAATTAAAAGAACATGAAAGTGGTATGATGAAATTAAAATATAAGTCTATGAGAGATAATTATTTTAATTGATAAAAATATGTTAGTTAATTCACCATATAGAATAAAATGTAGTGTCCAATATCAAACATGTTACATCAAATTGAAAATAAATAAAAATAACAATCACAACTTTAGAAACATTCGAATTATAACCCCTTAAAGGATATAATTTCAAATAAATTAGTAAATTCAATGAATAATGATATAATATTGATATAAAATATTAACTTTTTTTATATACAACATTATAAAGAAAACCTAGTGTATAATAATGAATATGTCATGTAGGGAGAAAATTTGAGAACACAAACCCTTACCTTAATTTTGTTAATACCACTAATGGTCTCGAGTCTAATATATAGAAAACAACTATATTGATAAACTATTTCAGAACCCTTTTAATAAATATAAATATTATAAAATAAATATATAATTTGTCTCAATAGGTATATTAATTAGTTTTTATAGACATTCAATATCACGTGTGAGTAATTTTGATCATTCTGAACTAGTTCAATAATATAGGTTTTATTTTCCATTATTCCCTTAATGTTCATAATTTGAACATAATAAAATGTACTAAAATAAATTTTTTATAGTTATTTATAATGTTATAATATCATTCTATAGTAGTTTTTTATGGTCAATAATGATGATATTAATATTGAGCATGTTTTAGTGATTTTTCTTGAACGGACATTGGTATCTTAATTCAAGTGTATTAAATTAATAATTAAAATGTAAAACAAAAAAAATTATTATTTTCTTATTTTTATCAAATATTATTCATAATTATGTTCCATAATTCATCCATGATATTATTTTGTATTGTTTTTCAACTATGTGGTTAGACTAACCCCATCATGAACATACTATATTAAATGGATAATTATGACTATGAAAGTTGTTTCTTCAAGGAAAAATGTCATTATTAAATACTAATAGTGATATTATTTAGATATTTTAAGGGTTTTAATTATATCTAAATATTTTTTGATATATAATAAATAAACTAATTTAAAAACTAAATATGTTACTTCATTGAGGTATTATTTTGCAAAACGCACGGTTAACGTTTTTTTTTCTTGAAGAATGGGATGGAATGAATGTGTACTTAAATTTTTATTTTAATATTAATAATTATATTATTTGTTTCATATTTTTCCAAAATTTAAATTTTATAATCATGAAATACTGGAAGTGTTTAAAAAACATTTAAGTTGTCGATTCATGGGGGTTGTAGACCCCACAACTCATAAATAACGATTTCATTTTTCCAAAAAAGATAAGAGAAAAGGAGGTACATATATATCTCCTTAAAATAGTAACATTTATAATAAAATAAATACCAATTTATTTATACAAGAATAATAAAATTATATTTGTTAAATTATGAATGAAAATAAAAAATGATAGAAAAAAGTACCCACATTGAGGACTTGGTCTTTCCCTAGGAAGACACCCTGGAAACATTTCTCATAGACCAATATCATATGAATTGATACACAAGTTATTTTAATAAGATTTCATATTATTGAAAATGTGATTAATTTTAGGTGAAAATTTAATTCTTGGAGTTCTAGTGAATGAGTGATGAGAGGCCCCTTTTATATGTGGTAAGAAATTCATTTTTATTAATATATAAAATTTGTATAAAGAGAGCACATGCTCACGTGTTAATATGGCACAAATATGGAAAATAATGTATTCTTATATTAGCTAATTATTATCATCACCCATACATTCATTTTCAAACATGTTTAAAATATATTTTTTAGTCATTAAATCTTATATTTCTCACTTTTTCCATTTTTTATTTTACCCTGGTAAGTAGTATTTTCCTAATTAAATATTTTTTATGGATAAAAATAAAATTTTCCATATTTTATAATTTGGACCAACTAATTTCAATTATTAATTAAATTTTTTTATTTAATATTTATGTTTATTTAGAATCCATTTTATCAATAGCCCATGTCATTCGTAAAACCCCGTTTATTAAAAAAGTGTATTGAAAAGATTAAAATTTATGTTTACCAATGCCATTGATTTTCAGGATACAAAATTATTTCATATTAAAAAATATATGTGGATATAAAATAAATCCAAAACATAAATTTTATCATAATGGAACTTAATTAAATGATAAAAAAAATATTCTGAAAAATTATAATATGTAAAGACCATGACCTTACTAGCCTAGAGCTTGTGGTTGCATTATTATATTGGGGTTATACACAAGGTATCATATACCAATGTTGAAAATATTATCACAGTCTTGGTAAAAAGGATACAAATTTGAATGTCGAATTAAATTTGATAACATAAAATAAAAAACCTTATAAATGTAAATATTCTATATCCTTGAACATGGTAAAATATTCCTTCTTCATATTCTAGGGAAAAGAAAAAAAATACGGGTGATATTAGATTCGTATTATGGTTTATGTAAAGTGGAATCTATAATTTATAAATTAGGAATGGTCAATATGGAATGGTAAAGATATAAAAATAAATTTCATTTAATCAATTACTTGATAAATGAAAATAATATAGAAGGAAAAAATAATCGTCTAATAATTACATATAATTAATTATATTTATATAAAACTTATGCATTGATATAATAAATCTTAAAATAATAACATGGAAATAAATTACTGATTTCATAAATATGGAATTCAAAATTCTATACTTCTTAAACTAAACATAAACAAATTTTTCAAATAAATTTTAAAGTATGGGTATCTATACAAAAAAAACACATTTAGTAAGGATTGTTAACATGTTTTCCTAATTATACCTAATAATTTATCAAGGGTGTATTTTATTTTGGGACACAAAAATTAACTAATAATTTAAATCCCTTCATCATATGAATAAATAGTACAACTTAATTAATATTCCATAAAAATAAATAGTTAACCATAAAGTAATAAATTACATATATAGAATATGAGTACATTCCATAGAAAAACTACAACAACCCAAGATATTTAGATATATTATTACATTATTTTTAAACATAAACATATATTTATTATTACCTAAAGATTGTGAGGAAAAGTAAATTTAGAAGACTAGGTTCATAATACATCAAAATGAGGCTAAAATAATACTTCTTTATTTTATTCTCTATAATTATATCTGGGATCTTAAAACTACATGGGATAGCCCATGAAACTTATATAAAAATTTGGTGAGTGAAAAATTCTAGTTGGTGAATAAACATGACAAGGAATCATAAAAAGTGATTAAAAAGTATAATATGATATCATAAAAGATAAAGAGAGTGAGTATTATAATGGAATCACAACAAAATGATAATTTCATTATAATATCATTGAATAATAAGAAATGTGGAAAAATATATTACATGACATAACCATTATACAATGATAAAAACCTATACAATATCACATGTTGGATATATTCCCAATTGGTTTAGGTTTTCTCCCTAATTACATACATGAAGCCTCATGAGACTAATATTTTACCCAATAAATCATAGATCTATATAGTTTCACCCATCGTAACATGTTCATGATTTATGTGTTCCAAAAAAATGAGAATAATCATAAATCTTAACATAATAATTACCCATAGAAATAAAATGGGATTTATAATTATGTTTGATATCATAATCAAGGAAATTTCATAATTAATTCATTTTATAGATGAAAATAAGGCATGTATTACCATATAAAACTGAGGGTGAATAATGTAGATATATATGTTAGGGATATATAAATATAATTTATAAAAATCTATAACATATAAGGTCTTCCTCATGGATAGAAATATATTTATGATATTATAAGGAATATTTAAAGAGGAAAATAATCTTTTCACTATAAAATTAACTTTTAACCTTAGGAAAAAAATTTCCTTCAAATTTTTTTGTATCATGTAAAGGATGATTCAAATTATTTTTTATTCATAATGGTGGGAAATTTTGTTCATATTTAGTTCCATAAAACAAATAGTCCTCTCTTATTTTCTATAAAAAGATAAATTTAACATATTCCTAAAATAATAGGAAGATACATTTTAAAAAATTATGTAAAAAGTAAAACATGGGTAAAAATTACTTTTAACAATCATTGGAGAAGTGTAAAAATCATTAAAATGATTTTTTGAAAACATGGAAGCAAAATGATTTTCCACCAAAAAGATAAATAATAATATATTTTCATAAAAACGTTTTTCGAGCCATTTTAAGTACTAAAGAGAGTAAAATGGTACTATAACCTGAAAATTTTATGAATAACCATATAATAAAAAAATTAATTATTATTATTATAAAATTATCAAAAAAAATTCAACAAAGGAAATTTAGGCATAAACAAAACTGATTAAAATTAGATTGAAACATAAATTCTTACCACTTTGGTAACTTTGTTATTATAACTCCACTAAAATAAGTAAACAAATTAAAACATTAAAATCCTTAATTAGAATATTGAACATGGTTAAATCTTTCATTTTTTTAATAATCACCAGAATATTAAAAATAAAATAACAATAATTTCTATGCATCAATTATAATTTTAAAACCAACCATGAAATATTTTTATGAAAAATGAACTATGTTACACTCATGGAGACGGTTGTTCATACATATACATTAATAATATTTTCATTTCTTAAAGATATTAATATAAATAATATAATTGTTATTTAAAAATTATATAATTTAATTATTTAATATGAATCATATTATTTATTTACTTAAACATATATATACTATCTATGTTATAGAGTAAGAACTAAAGAATCACATTGCTCCAAGAGACGGTAGTCCTTTATACACACAAATGATGTTACTGTTTTTTAATTTATGGACAGTTTAGAAGAGAAATAATTTTTTACTTCTATAGAATTATTAATATTTGATTAATACCATATATAATCATTAAAACCATCCTCATTTACAACCATGAGAGGAAATGATGGAAAATGAATTACATTGGCTCATGAGACCATATTCTTCAGTTCACATGAACAATGGTTTCCTTTCTCATTAGAGGGATGTGGATATAGATTTAGGTTTTGAAATTAATACAATAAATTCTTATTTTATTTTAAACAATTTTTTATCATTATAATTTATAATGATTTGAAATATGTAGAATAAGAAATAAAACAATGTTTCTTGGTTAATAACTTTACCTCTTCTTTAGACAACCTCTTTTAGATTATAAATAAATTATACATTGATTTGATTTATAAAAAAAAATTAATCTAAGACATGTTAATAAAAATAAGGAAGGTGTTTAGTTTTTTATTTGATGGTATAATGGGTTTTGGAAGTGTGTACACTAAAGGGGATAAGGTTCTCTTTTTATAGGGAAGAGGAGTGGCATTCTTATAAATTCAACAAACTATTCAACAATGAAACGTAACTATCAGTCTACGTGCCACATAAATTGAAAACTAAAGTATTGGATGATATATAAGGTGCATATAACACTAATAGTAAATATTTTTTAATCATGTTATCCTCTATACCATTAAGGTTACTCAATCTTATAAATTTAATTTGTTACCACACTGACTATTTTTTATCTATTATATAATTAATTTTTACCAAAACATATGTTTAAATTATTATATTACATAAATTAATCTTAATAAAAATATTTAATCCATTTTATCAAATTAAATTCACATAGTTAGTATAATTAAATTTAAAATTAAACCTACAAGTGTGACAAAACATTTGTTTTCTCAAAAATGAATTTTTCAAGGAAAAGATGATTTTATACTAACTATATAAATAGAAATAATCATTATATAAATTCCAATTAAAAACATTAGATTTATAATAAATAAATTTTATTTAATCAATTCCCCCTTGTGGTTTAATTTAAATAATTAAAATGTAGTACTGTTATTCTCTTAAAAACTTTTTTCATAAAAAATGAGTTTTTAAGCATAAAAAATAAACTTATAATAAAATAAAATATAAATTGGATTTAAATGTAATTAATTTGATTGTATATAAATAAATTAAACTTATAATAATTTGAATTCAAATTAAAATATTAATGGAAAATTTAAATCAATTAATTTTTTAAAATAAATGATAATTTTATAAAAATGTATATATTTAGTTATTCATTGAGGAATAAATATTTTCTAAAAGATCTAAAAATTTCATGAAAAGATAAAATCTATATGATGGTTTAAAAATAATAATTTTATTTTATTTAATAACTTTTCTAAAATTTTCCTAAATTAATTATAATATTTTCACACAAATGTAATAAAATCATTTTTAAAAGAAATATTTTTTATTGAATAAAGTATCCTTATTAATTTTTCATTATTATTTATTAACCATTTATAAAAAAAATTATACTTAGTACATCCATTATATTTATTTCATGAAGTAATTCATATTATCCATACATACCAATTTAATGGTTAGTTTATATTTGTCTCATTTAAATAATAATATTTTATTATTATGTTTTGGTTCATTTATGCATGGAATTCTATGATAAATATACTATAATGTATAATGTTATTTTTAAATTTTGAGGTGTTATATTCTATCCCCCATAATGTGTTTCATCCTCTCAATTTGAACTTCATCTCAGTAATTAAGGGTTTTAAATTAAAAAACACCTTTGTAGAAAACCAACATTGTAAAAAAAATTAATAAATTTTCCCATAAAAATAGGGAATATTAAATATAAAGGTTATCTAGCATAACATAGAAATAGGTTTCCATGTATGAGAACATTCTCTAGTACTGAAAATATGGACATGGAAGAAAAGAAAAAAAAATTAGAGTTATAGAGATCACTGATAATAAGAAATTAATTGATCAATAAAATTTAAAAAACCAAAAAATAATAAATATATGATGAATTAAAATTATATAGATTCATTATATATAAAGTCAATATGATAACATTTTTTTCAAGATCCAATTTCCTAAAATTTAGGGATTATATTGCTATCATTATAATGAACACCATACAATATACCTACTTGATATATTTTTATTTAATAAACATTATTTCATCTTTTTGTTATGATTTGATCAATTTAAACTTTTCCACATACTCTAAGGAAATAATATCCGATATAACTTTGTTACTAAATAACTAAACTTAATATTTAACTGATCATATGATACCAAAAATGAAAACCATCTATTACTCATATATTTATAAAAACAAAAATGGGTAGAACAAAGTATGATAATAAAATAAATGAATATGAATATATTAATCTGTATAATGAAACAAATATTAAAGGTTTGCATTGATCATTCCTTCAATAAATAACCTTATATACCAAATACCAATAATAAACTCAATATAAAAAAACATTTTACTTCAATGTTTTTCTCATTCCCTTAAAATTACATATCAAAAATAATTATATCATTATTACACAATAAGTCATTTACTTTAAAAATAGAGGTTATATATATCTCAACCCAATAAAACATTTCCCACAATATCATTAATTAAATTAAAATCACATCACAGAGAACCTTAAAAGTGGTGTAAAAGATTTTGAAATTATGAATAACCTTAAACCAAGGAACCCATGATGGTATCTATAACTCTTATGTAAATTATACATGAAGGCATATATTATTCTAAAATTAACACAATACTTAGATATTTCATTATTCTTATACCAAAAATAAATATGGTAAAAATAATTCTATAGTATAATTAGTGAGTCCTAATACACATGTAATTCAACAATTTTACTTTAATGATTTGGTATAATAAAGGTTATTCTTTAGTTTAGGGGATAACCCTTGGTTTAGGTCACCTACTCAGATAATTTCTATATTCACTATATATAATTCATCTAATTACTTTGTAATTTATTTCATTATGAACTCCATTTCAAAACAAAAAACATCTTCCCATCTATTTGAGACATTATTATATGTTATATTTTCCACCATGTTTACATTTAAGAAGATGAATATTCTTTTCTTTATTTTAATTATCACATTATATTTCATAAAAGTATATATTTATCTTATTTAATTTATTAAGACTCTTAGTAAACTTCACATTGTTAATCATATATCATGATACCTAATTAAGAATAATCAAAATATCTTTATCTCTATTCATCACCCAAATTTTTTCTTATTATCACTGAATTTTATATCACATTCTTTGTTATCATGATTCCTATTGGTTATATCCATTCAATAAAACCACAATGAATAGTATGATAGATAATAATCATTCTTAGAAACCAAATAACTAGGAAAAATAATATATAGTATGTCTAAATTATTACAGCTTATTTTAAATCTATGACGCCATTAATTGATCCTGGGTTATTCAGGGTCATCATCTATTGATAAAATTTTTAATGGTTTATAATATTTTTTGTGAATTTCCAAAGAATATCCCCTAGTAGTGTCAAACTAGGTGAGAAACAAAACACATTTTCATACACCGGGTGATAGTCTATTATGGATCAATGCACCATTTTTATAGTTATTTCCCTAGTTAAAACTACACAACAACTATATCCACTCATAGTATCCAGAAAGGTATGTATTTTCTTCGAACCCACTCACTATATACTTTACCAAAAACTCCAATATATTTTTTATATAATTTGTGTTATTTTAATACTTATCCTTATACTTAACCCTAGAGTCCCCAATATATTTTTAAAGTCCTAACCCCTGTAAATAACTACACCTTGATCTGATGCCAACTATAGAAACTCAATCCTTTTACACATATTGTAACATATTTTTTTAACATAAATATTTACATATTACAACCCAAAATGGGTGAGGCCGAGTGTCTTTAGAATAATATCTCTATAATACATCAATGTGGGGATAAAGTAACATTTATTTATGTTATTATCTATATTTATATCGGGGATCAAAATACTATATATGATAACTAGGTAAATACATAAAAAAATATTGATATAAAAATCCTATTAAATGAATAAAAATGATAATGAAACATAGAATTTAAGTCAAAGGTATAACATGATACCATCAAAGAGAAGTCATATGAGAAATCTCATTGGAACATTAAAAAAATTACATGGTATCATAATTTCATGAGAAAATAGGAAATATGGTATCCGCATATATCATGACATAAAAATTAGTCAAGGATAAATTCCATGATAATTTTACATTGTGGAAAAATTCCCACATTGGATTATGTTTACTCCAAAATATAATAAATTATGCATCATGAGATAAAATATTTTCCCAATTTATTGGAGCACAATTTGGGTGCATCTATATTAACATATTTATGTTTTATGTTCTCTCGAAAAATAAAATCAATCATAAGTCCTATCATTAAATTACCCATGGATATAAAAATGGTTACATAATTCTTTATCATATAAGAATCAATAGAAAATAAATAATATAGGAATTTTAGAGATGAACATAAGGACTGTATTAACACATAAAATTAAGTGATAAAAATGTTGGTACATATATGAGAGATTAATATACCTAATTTATAACCAATCCATAACATCATTGGTTTTCTTCTTGGATGAAAATTCCATTAAAATATTGTATGATATATTTCTAGAAGAAGATACCCTTTAAATATAAAGAAATAACTTTATAATCTAGAATTTAAATAATTTAATGAAAAACATTCATTGAAAATATTCATGGAAACATTTAAATTAATCTTTAAGGTAATGAGTTTTCATGATGCAGGTTAATTTAGTTCATGTTGAGTGTTTTAAAAATAGATAATAATCATTTTTGATAAAAATGTAAAAATGTGACTTGTTCAGATAATTATAGTAATATTAATTATATATGGTTTTGAAAATATTATAACATGAGTAAAAATTATTTGATACAATCATAGGGTAATATTAAAAAACTGAAGACTTTTTTTATATAACATGGAACAAAAAAATAAGTTGAAATAAAATATAAAAAAATAATGTTTTTTCTAAAAAACAATATCACACGTTTTATATAAAAAATAGATAAAATGGTAATGTTACATTGAAATTTCCTAAATGATAAATTTAGAATAAAATTAAATTGTTTTATATTATAATGATCATGTAATTTCCAATAACATAAATTTAAGAATAAAAACCCATGATTAAAATGATATTAAAACATAGAGCATTATATATTTGGTCACTTTTGATTCGTAACTCCCATGAATTAAGTGGACTGATAATAAATTAAAATACCATTTTATTCTAAATTATTCCAGATATAATATGTAATGGGTTATTATATACACTATTTAAAAAATCAGTGCATAAAATAATAGTTGTCTCACCAAAGGGAGTTTGGAGATGAATCCCTTACCTTGATTACAATATTTTTCATGAATTCATTTTATCTACAATATAATAAACTTATATCAATTATTTATTTTAATAAAAATAATTTCTCAGTTTAATCACTTATACTAAAACAGTTTTATTCATTTAATTTAATTATATATTTAACTACTTATTCTATTACATCTGTGTTGGGTGTTTTGATGTTTCTTGATTCATAATTTCCAAACGAAATTGGTGTGTTGACAATGGTAAAAGGGGTCATTAATTAATCATATAAAGAATAAAAATAATGACATAATTATATTTTATATATATCAATTATAATTTTAAATCCATTTATGAAATATTTCCATCTAAAACTAACTATGTTACAATCAAGAATATGATAGGTCATATAAACGCATGACTAACATTTTTGTTCTGTAATAATAATGTTTTAAATAATTTAAGTGTCATTTTAGACTTATATATTGATAATTATGTAATATATATAATATTATTTTTATAAAAAAACATAAATATATCATCCAAATGATACTATAATAAATCAATAATCGCATCGCCACACGAGGTGGTAGCCCTCCTTACAAAAGATTTTTATTATGATTTTTCAATGGATAGTAAGGTAAAATTTTATATGATATGTTATTTTTATAGAATAATTAATTTTTAAACAATTTAAAATATAATCATTAAGTCCCACATAAGATCATTTGTTATAGGTGATGATGGAAAATGAATTACATCAGTTCGTGAGGCGGTAAACCTCCGTACATAATCGATGGAATCATTTTCCATTTGATGGATGTAGAGATGTATTTTGGTTATGAAATTAATATAATAAGATATGTTAAAATGAGGGATACAAAATTTATTTTATCATCATTATATAAAAAAATTATATGGAGTTTGAAAAATAAATAAAAAAGGATGCTATGATAAGAAAGATACCTCTTCTTCGGACCACCGCATTGGGATTACACATAAAAGCCTCTCAATATTGGATTTACGATTAAACCAAGGCCTATAAAAATGGTAATTGAAATAAATATGGTATGTGCATATTTATTTTTATAACAATAGGTTTTTTATGTTTAGAATAGAGTGGATATGTTTTTACCATTTCTAAAGGAGGAGGAGTTGAATTCTTGTAAATACCCAAAACAATTCAATAATGGGATTTTAATCACAAGAGAAGTTCCTAAAAAATTAAAAAATAAAGGAGTGGAGAAGATATAATTTTTATGCTAAAAAGTAACATTTTTAAAAAAAAATACTCTCTTTACCACTAAGGATACTCACTTTTACTATTTTATTATATTTACCCTGGTAAGTATTTTCTACTATTTTTTCAATAGATTATGAAATAAAATTGAGTAAACATTATTATTTAATATAAATTATTCTTATTCTAAATAAGGAATCAATTTTATCAAAATCAATTCATATAAGTTGTATAATTTAATTTTAAATTAAACTCACAAGTGTGACCCAAATTGGTTTTCCAATAAATGCATTTTTTAAGGAATTATCTTATATTAAATGTATGAATTAAAATAATATTTATACTAATTTAAATTAATAACTATAGTCAAAAAATTATAAATTTAATTTAAAATTTTATGTATTATGTTTTATTTTATTTAATTAAAATTTAAGAACATTATTCACTTGAAAATGATTTTCAGAAAAAAAAATGTGTCTTTAAGGCAACAAATAATTTTATACTCAAATTCTATATAATGGTGATTTGAATGTTAATAATGGGATTATATCATAATAAATAATACTTATGAAAATTTAAACCCAAATTTAATAAATAAATATAGTTTTAAATTACATAATTTATTAAATGAAATGTCAATTTTACAAAATACGGTAGATTTCACTATTCCCTGAGAAATCAACATTTCATAAAAAAAATATCACCCTATGTTATTATGGATATTATCATTTCAAAAAATTATGTTCATTAAATAAAATAAAATTTACATAACATTCATAAATTAATTAAAAAAATTTTTTACAAAAACAAGATATATAATTTGTATATAAACCTATTTTTTTGTAGAAAAAAAAATATCTTGATTAAAGTTGAGTTCTTACTTATTAAGAATTTGTATCTAAATTTATACTGAGTATAATATATAAGTATATATTATAATAAATTAGGTAATCGTATTCTTACCCTCCAGTTTAATTGCTTAGTTATATCAGTCATGTTTAAATAGTAATATTTTAATATTATTTCATTGTTTGATTAAACTGAGTGTTCCATATTGAATATTCAATCGATCATAGTGTTATTTTAAAATATTAGGGTTTTATAAATACATAACATAAAAAATCACAAAAATTAAGTTTTATTTTATTTTTGTAGTATATCCTCAAGAAATAATAGAATTCTACAAAGGATGTTTTCATAGATGAAAATAATTTAATTAGATAAAACGAAAATTTCTTTGGGAAAATACCCTTTACCCTTTGAAATCACTTATATAATATCTAATAGTTTTAAAAATATAAAGAAAAAATTTTCTTCAAAAATATCCCTATAAAATATTAATGTAATATTTAAAAAATTTGGTGTTTGTGATGATGTGAAGTTCCACTCATGTAGTGTATAAAAAAACAAAGACTTATTTTACATTTTTAGGAAAAATTAAAAAAAATATCATTTGGAAAATGAAAAGAGAATTCATTTGAATTTTTTTATAGAGATTAAAACATGGTTAAATATTTTTGTAATAAATAATTATATAATATTAAAAAATTCATTAAAAAAAATTTAATGAAAATATTGATATTGAAGAAAAGTATTCCTAGCCAAGTAGATTAAAAATATGGTTTACCATACAAAAAAGTTCCATATAATTTGTACTTTATGAGATGATATTGAAAGGAAATAATTTTAATTTACATGAATTAATAGTGAAGAAAAATATATATTTATTTTAAAATATAATGACTAAAAATTTTCCATAATATAGATATAAACCTTGATATTACAAAATAATAATGAGATTCTGAAATAAAACCATGCTGGTTTGGTAAAAAAATAATCCCAACCACCATGAAATAAATAAAATAAAAATAAAAAATAAAGTACATAAATAAAAATTGATTACTGGTATATCATACCATTAGTTAAGTAGATACACCTCATAAAATATGATTGGTGTATAACATAACATATGTCCTAGAAAAGAAAAATTGATTCAAAGAAACCATAACTAATGTTTGACTTCTTTATTATGTCTTCAAAAATACAGTATAACAAATTTAGATTAATAATAAATATCTTATATGACCATACCCATTTATATCATACCATATATTATATACTTATAAAATTATCACAAATTTATTAAAAATTCTTTTTTAAAATCAATTTTTATAGAAATAACTATTTCATTTTTCATATATGTTTTCATTTAGTAGTATTGGTACTTGTACATTAATCATGAAACTATAATTTCTATAATGTTACTTATTATATAAATACCATATAAATTAATTGTAAATTTATTTATAATAGTTCATAAATAGAATATATAGAAATTGAATTATGTCGTTCATGGAGACGGTTAGTCTAATATACACATTAATGCCATTTTCACTATTTGGTTAATGAAATGAATAAAAGGTAAGTAATAATTCACATTATAAGATCATTTTTATATATTATGTACCATATCTATTATTGAAATCTATATTTATTACCATCCTTGTAAAGTGGAAATGAAAAACGAATCACATCGCATCATGAAGCTGGTAATCCACACATATACATGAGTGAAGTCAACATTTTCCAATTAATTGGATGGGAAAAAGTTAGATATGATATTATAATTAAAGATGTATATATATTTCTCAAATATAATATATATTAATTATTTCCCTAACCACCCATGTAATGTGGTGATGAAAAATGAATTACATTTTAATGTGGAGACAATAACTCGTACATACATGCTAGTGATGTTTTTTATATTCATGGGATGGAAAGGAGATGGAATATGTTTATTCCATAGTAATAATAAAATATGAGTTTATTTATAATAATTTAATTATTATTTTTATGTGGTTTCAATAGATTATGATGACGTCTAGTAAGAAATAAATTTGAAAGATTCGATAAAGATAATTACCTCTTTTTTAAAAAGATAACCTTTATATTTTATCTTAAGTAACCTATGGTTTTTCTTTTTAAAATACTAGATCCTATTTAACATTGATATTTATTTTTAAAATATTATTGGTATGGATTTTCTATATCTATGAATCTTAATATGGTTTAATGAAAATAGAGAATTTGTAGCCTTTTATAAGTGAGGGGAGGAGAATTCACATAATTTCCTAAAGTATTAAATTATTATAAAAAAATTATATTCAAAATGGATCTAAAACCCCATATGGATGTCTTATGAGTATAGTTTTGTTTTTTTGCATATAATAATAAATAAAATTTTAATGTAAGATGACATCCTATATGATTACTAATTGATTATGGAATGAAAAAACTGGAAAGTGTTAAAGAAATATTCAAGAAGGTTGGTGATGATGCATAGAAAATTATTATGGACTCATTGGTTTCTGTTTAGTAAGAAAATTATCCATTATTGGTAATTATCCCAAGATAATTATTATATATTCATAGAATTTGATATCAAGAATGAGTAATTATTCATGTTGTTAATTCAAAAGGTTGTTGAACTATTCTTAATTTCAATGACATGTCCTTATTGTACTATGAGAGTACACATTATCTTCAAAATTTGATAAGGTGAAAAATAGGAAAATATTATTTTTCATGTTACATTTATTTTTTAAAGAATATTTTAATATTTTACATGAAAATAATTTATATATTTCATGAAGATATAAAGAGATCCCAGGAAAATTACATGAAATCCATGACATTGAGATATTATTACAAGAGGTGTCTCTAATTGATGAAGATCATAAAAATATTAATTTGTATGATGATAAAAAATGGATAGGATGAATTAATGGTGGGTTTGATATTTCTATGGTGGATAACTTTTCTTAAGGGTGGATTTTTATTTTATACTTTCTAAGTATATTATATAGCATTATATAAGAAAACATGGCTATCCCACAAGCTAGCCAAGACCAGCTTGACCCTAGCCTCATGTGGGACTTGGAGTCACATATGGACAGAGGATCTGATATCAAGAAAACCTAGGGTGGTTAAAAGGAAATTTAATGGGATCTCTCAAATTATTAATGGTTTTGTGGTACTTAAGTGTAGTAGAGTGGATGACCAAGGTCGTCTCTCAAAGGAGGAAGTAAATTAAACAACCAATTAATGAAATTTTTAAAAATAAATTAAAATGAAATAAGAAAACTAATTAATAGTATGGGGTTTTTTATCATTTATAAATATTGAATAATTTTTCTTGAAGAATATTGTGCTTTTTTGTTTTTATTTTTGAAATGAAGTTTGAATAAAATGACAAAACAAGAAGATGTTTTTTTAGAAAATATTTTAAAACGCATAATAAATATAACTCTACATCTTTAGTCATTTATTAATAATTATAATTTAAATTAATATCCACTTAATTATGATCCCTTAATTTTCTAAATCCTGAACCATATAGAATTAACTTTACCACCAAGATGAATTGAATTTAACCCTAGGATAACTTTAGAACATGCAATCACAGCACCCTACTTTTATTGATGTTCTAAGGTTAGCTTATGGTCAGTGGTAAATTAAGGCACATATCCTCTTTGGAAATTATAATTATTTGAGTTTAGGAATTATATTTGAACACTAAAAATTTATCCCATTTTTTTGAATTACTAATTAATTTTACGCTCTCAGAATTATTGACCTTTTGTGATTTGTGTTTATTGTTAAATTGCTTTCTTATATTCCTTTAAATTAGAAACTAAATTAATAGATCATGTTGTGTTAATTATAATAGCTCATTGATTCAAAATAAATTAATTAAGAAGGTAAGAGATAGATCGATTATTAAAAAGAGATACTCTTCCATGGGTGGTGTAATCATTGTAGAAGCGAAATGCATTTGCAACAGTTTATAATAGGTATAACCCAATAACATTTCTACTCAATAATTACATCCCAAAGAGGAAGATGAAATAATAAGAAAATTGAGAAAAATAATATAAATGGAATATAAAATAAGAATTTTTTTGAAAGAAGAAAAACATTACAACAAATAAGAGGAAGAGAAGAGCATTTTGGAGGATATCTTAGCTTGAAAGCTTCGCTCTTCCAATGGTTAATTAAAATGGAAAAGAATCACTTCACCTCTAAACCCAAAACTCTAAGGCACTTTCCCAACCCCTCAAAATTTGAAAAACACTAATTTATATAGTGGATGGGAGTCTAGGTTTGAAGATTATTCAAGTGTGAATGGAGAATCTAGACCAAATATTTTAAGCTAACTTGCACTACCCATTTGACCTCAAAAACGCGTTAAGTAGCTATTATTCCACAATAATTATTTTTTCACAATTATATTGGAGAGATCCTCTAAATATTTGGGCCCAATCCAAGCTTGGATAAAGAAGTTATGTCCCAAATAAAGAACCAATTTCTTATCTAACTACCCCAGAACGCCTTTGATTTCATGGTCTATTTAGTCTAACCAAATGCACGATTTAGCTTCAATGTCATGAAAAAAAGTTGTAGACCATTAAGTCAGGAACATAGTTACAATATTTCAAGTTCAAATAATAAATATTAAAATATTTATCTTCTAAATACTATAGTTCACTATAAATGGTAAAACTAGAAATTCCATAAAATTTACAAATGAATGATCTAATCCCAAATATTTTATAAATAAACATATTTAACACAATGTGAAAAAAACTTATCATTTAATATTAATAAAATATTCTATAAAAATTTCTTTTATCAGCTCCCCCACACTTAACCTTTTTTACTCCATGGAGAAACCTCATATCATGTATTTCGAATAATTATGATAAGTACACATCAATATCAAATCAAAACAAATTTTAAAACACATATCTTTGAGATCCAACAATTCCTGACCAAGAAAAAAAAGTTATCATGCATTATAAGAAACCTTTATTTAAAGTTCTCCATTTATATCATTCAATATATTTACACTTCATTTATCCTCCCATGCACAAAACACTTACATCATTTGAATTTTATCTGATCACACAAATGTCAATTTTTCAGCAACATATTTCTCATCCAAACTCATACAAAGGTCACCATAGGCTTCATAAATTCCTCTATCACCATCCGATGTGAGTCAAGGACATATATTTATCATGAGGACTTTTCAGGGTTTTTCTTTGTATTTTGGTTGGTAGGATTTAGATGTGAAAAAAAATGAGGCTGAATGAGGGGGGCTTGACTCATTTTGAAGAAAAATTGAATTAATCTAATTTTCACTTAAATAGGGTCTCCTCATCGATCTCCATATCATCAATTCATGTTCACCTTCTTGAGAAATAAAGGAATGTGTACACCATTTATCATTTTAGTAGTAAAAATTTCAATCTTTTCAAACATGATTTTCTTGAAAGCTTTAGATAGGCACAACTTTCTCACTCTATTAGTAACCCTAGAAAGTAATATCTTCACCTATCATGAAAGATATAGAAAAGGAACAGATTTCAATATAATTATTTTCTTCAACATCAAACACATATCTTCATAATTTAATTTTCCACCCAAAGTATCATAGAATGTGGTACCACAACACAAGACAGTTTCCCCCACACTTATGTTCAACTAGATTATGCAATTTTACTTCAAGAGTTGGTTGGATAGGGAAAATTGGATTTTAATTTGGCTAACCTAAGAGGATATTCATGGATTCTAAGGGATAAAAGGATTAAATGTTCAAGGTAGGCCATTATAAAAAAAATTCTTTAAAATAGGTGCTTTAATACCAAAAATAATTTCTCAATAATTTAAAACATAAGTACCTCAAACCCTTATGTTTTGGGAGGAATAAATCAAATTCTGGTTAAATCAAGCATGGTTTGGTTGTCTCAAGAAGTGAAGTAAATGTAAATAATTTGAAAATTTTGTTCATAAGCCTCACAGGAATGTGATTTAAAATCTAAAATAGTGAGATGTGGCATGGGATTCAAAATTCAGAGTACTGTAGCAGGTACTGTAGCAGTACTGTAGCAGAATTTTTGGGTACTGAAGCAGTAATGTAGCAGGTACTGTATCATGTACTATAGTAGTACTGTAGAAGCACTATAGAAGGTACTGTAGCGGGAACTGTACAGTACTGTACCAGGTACTATAATGGGAACTGTTTGGCACTGTAACAGCCAGGAATATGCCCCTGTTTGGGCCTTTAGGCCACCAATTTGGTCCCTGAGTCCTGTAAGGCCTTCGGGCCATCCAGGCCTTCGAGTCAGTAAGGCCTTTGGGTCGCCTCAAGGCCTTCTGGCCACCTTAAGTATAGATGCAAACCAGACAACCTACAAGGAACAAGCTCTACAAGGAGGATGAGCATGAAGCTTTCACCACAGTAGAAGCTAAACGGATTGCAAGAATGAGAGGGTATGGCACCTGCCATCCGGACAAGCCTGTGCATGCACAAGAATTCCTAGCTGAACATCCATGCGAAGGAGGAGAGCTGATTTCATGATGAAGATGCTGGGGAGAAGTAGTTTCAAGTATTTAGTCTGGGTTGTATGTAATTTTTGAAGCCTACGGGAAATGAATTCCTCTAAGGCCTACGGGGCCATCTAATACTTACACCTACGGGACTCGTAAGGGTTCCACCTCACCCCTTGAAATTTGGATTATCATAATCAATAAAAAATGAAGGCCTTCGGGCCATTGGAGGAGGAGTACTTTTCATGAAATTAGTAAATATTTGAACTTGAATCAATGTTATTTTCAACATTTATTTATGATCGATTTCATGGGATAAATTATTTCACTTATTGATATGAATTTAAAAAATTTTATGAGAATCATTTCATCTCAAAACATTAAAAAACTCAAAAAAAATTGAAAAATAAACACACAAAATTTGAAAAACACACACTTTTGTTTTTAAAAATCATTAAAAAACCAAAAAACAATTAAAATTAAAAAACTAAAAGGTTCCCTCCCCCATACATAAAATATTTCATTGTCTTTAATGTGAACTGATGAGATGATATATTCACATGAAATTTATGATTTTAAATAGGACAAAGAATAAAGAATTGAAAGGGTTAATAATAGCCTGATATGCTCAAGTGATGATGAGGTCATGCAGTGTGGTGAAATCCAGTCCATCAGTATGAAGTCCCTCAATGTATTTCTTAAAATGTTTCCCATTGAATATAAATATCCTTCATATGTTTACTTGTGTTATCTCCACTACACCATAATGAGAAACATTAGTCACAACATAAGGACCTAGCCATTTGGAATGCAACTTACCAAGAATCAACTTCAGTCGTGAACTGTAGAGAAGGACTTTCTCTCCAACATGTAACTTCCTTGGTTGGATCATTCTATCATGAGATGATTTTTATCTTTCCTTATAGATACTTGAGTTCTCATATGAAGACAATCGAATCTTCTCAAGATTTTGAATTTTCAACTTTCTTTGGATTCCAGCTTGTGCCAAATCCATGTTGCATTTCTGTATAGCTCAATAAGAATGATGCTAAAATTCCATGGGGAGATGGAATGATTTCCTAAAAACAATTTGAAATTGGGATATACTAATGGGTTTCTTGTATGATGTCATCTAATCCCAAAGCACATCATCCAAGCACCTGCTCCAATATTTTCTATTTGGTTGCACAGTTTTCTCCAAAATTTGTTTCAACTCCCTATGTGAAACCTTATCCTGGAAATTTGTTTGAAGTGGTATTGTGTTGATGTTTTGTGTGTCAACCCATACTTATGAAGGAGTGAAGCCAAATTCTGAATAAAAAAGTGTGTCCCTTGGTCACTAATTATGGCCTTCGGTACACCAAACCAACAAAAAAATTGTGCTTTGACAAAGTCTACTACAATATGAGAATCATCAGTCCTAGTGGCCTTAGCCTCCATCCATTTACTCACATAATCAATAGAAACCAAAATATAAAAAAACAAATGAACTAGGAAACAAACTCATAAAATTGATATGCCATACATCAAAAATAATAGAGAATAGTATGCGTTTTGGGGCATCTCATGTCTCCTAGAAATTTTCCTAGTGTGTTGGCAACGAGAGCATGACTTAAAAAACACATGGGCATCATAGAATAAGCTAGCACAGTATAATCCAAAGTCTAAGACTTTTCTAGATGTCTATTGGGGTCCAAAGTGTCCACCATAAGAAAGTCTATGAAAGAATTTTTGAACAGACTAAAACTCATGATCAGGAACACACCTCCTAATAACATGGTCACTACACATGCACCAAAGGTAAGGATTATCCCACACATAAAATCTAGAATCACACTTTAACTATTGGAATAGAGGTTTCTTTAAATTCTCAGGAATTTCATACGGAAAAAGGTAGTTAACTAAATCTGCATACCAAGGATGCATACCAGATATGGCATAAATAAGCTCATCGGGGAAAGTGTCTTGAAGTGGTACTGGGTTCAAGGTTTCATCCTCTAGTGTGTGAGTAAGCCTACTCATGTGGTCTTCCACTAGGTTTTCTGACCCCTTCTTGTCCTTTATCTCAATATCAAATTCTTGAAGAGGGAAAAACCATCAGATATGTTTGGGCTTTGTGATTGACTTCTTCAAGAGGTACCTCAGAGCTGCATAGTCAGAAAAAAACAATTTTAGAGCCCAATAAATATGAATGGAATTTATCTAAAGAAAATATGATAGCAAGAAAATCATTTTTCGTGGATGTTTAGTTTTATTGGGCTGAATCCAGTGTCCTTGAGGCATAGGAAATGACATGTGAACGTCCCTCCACCCTCTAATATAAGACAGCTCCAACCACGAAGTTGGAGACGTCACATATAAGCTCAAAAGGAATGTACCATTGTGGGGTATGTATGATTAGTGGAGTGTTTAGACACTTCATAAACTCATCAAATTCTACCCTGAATGAATCATCAAACACAAAATTAGAATCCTTTTGAAGTAATCGTGACAAAGGAAGAGAAGCCTTACTAAAATCTTTGATAAAGCGCCGATAAAAGCATTCATTCCCAAGGAAAGATCAAATATCACACAGACATGAAGGATATGGTTAGGATAAAATAATTTCTATATTAGATCTATCAACCTCTATCCCATGTTTTGAAACTACATTCACTAAGACAATTCTATGCTCTACCATGAAATGACACTTTTCAAAGTGCAAGACCAGATTCTTCTCAATAAAAAAATTAAACACCTTTCCCAAACTACTTATACATTCATCAAATGAGGATCCATACACTATAAAACTATCCATAAATACCTCCATGACGGTGTTAATAAAATCATAAAAAATACTCACCATGCATCTCTAGAAGTTACCTAGGGCATTGCAAAGTCCAAATGGCATTCTCTGATAGAAAAATGTTCCAAAGGAATAGGTGAATGTAGTATTCTCATGATCATCCAAAGCTATAGGAACCTTAAAATATCCATAAAATCCATCCAAGAAACAATAATTTGTCATCCCAACTAGTATCTCAAGCATTTGATCAATAAATGGGACGGGGAAATGGTCCTTGCAAGTGGACTCGTTTAGTTTCTTATAATCAATACACACACGCCAACTGTTTTGAACCCTCATTGGAACTAACTCATCTTTCTCATTTTTAACAATAGTAACACCACTTTTCTTAGTCATAACCTAAATAGAACTCACCCACTGGGAATCTGAAATGGGATAGATTATACCTACCTCGAGCAATGTTTCAACCTATTTTTTAACAACCTCAAAAAGTGTTGGATTGAGTCTCCTTTTGTGGCTGCCTAAACGGTTTAGCCCCATCCTCCAAAAGAATCCCATTCATGAAAATGGAGGGGCTAATACCTGATATTTCATCCAAGGTCCACCTGATTGCCTTAATGTTCTCCATAAAAATATTCAGAAGTTTTCCTTCATGTTCAAAAGGGAGATTGTTATCAATGATAACAGGTAATTTTTCACTACTTAACAAGTATGAGTATTTTAGATTTGGTGGCAATGTCTTGAGTTCCAATGAATGGGGTGATGTATAGATGGATAAATTAAAAGAACTGAAATATGTGCACAATGAACATCAGTATCAGAATATACATCATCAAAATTAGAGAATAAAGCATCAAATCCATTAGCATACTCCACATCCATGTCATAATCAGATTGAACATGATCAAAATCAAAATATGAATCTATTTAAAAAACAAATCTAATAGTGTTTTGTGCATTATAAATAGGTTTGAAAGTACTCTTAGACATCAAACTAGAACTAATGCTCATAATCTCCCGAATTATAGGACAATCAAAATCCATGGGGTTTTTACTTGGTGGTTTGAAATGGGAGATAAAAAAAGTAGAATGGTCTTATGAGGGGTACTTTATAGAATCCGTGACATTAAATATTACAACTTCATCTCCAAATTCCAGGGAAAGTGTTTCATCATTGACATTTATGATAGTTTTTTTAGTTTTGTGGAAGATCCTTCCTAAGATAATGGGAGCATTTGAACTTACCTAATCTTTCTCCATGTTATGCACATAGAAATCTTTTGGGAAGATCATGTCTCTTACCCAGACAAGTACATCCTCAAGGAATCCCACTGGATATGTTGCACCTCTATTTTCCAACTACACCACAACTCTCGTCGGTTTCAACTCACCAACCAATAAGGAAGATAATACAGAGTAAGGAATTACATTTATGGAAGCTCATAAATCACATAAATCATCAGAAATGTGTAACTCCCCTATGGGGCATGGGATGGTGAATATCCCTGGATCCTTGAACTTTTTTGGCATTTCTAGAGTTTGTGTAATGAGTTCTCACACATTCCTTCCAAGATTTATCCTCTCATTTTCCTTGAGCCTTATTATATTGGTACAAAGTTCTTTTAGGAATTTCGCATACCTTGGGATTTGCTTCACATCTTCAAGTATATGGATGTTAATCTCCACACACTTAAATGTGTCCAAAACCTCTTTTTTCATTACCTCTTCATCCATATCTTGGTTTGTACAACCCTGTTTGGAAATGGAAGGGTTTAAGAAGAACATCATCAATCTTTTACTTACATTTATCTTTCTACTTGGGTTTCTCATCAGCTAGTTTTGAATGGGTCTTATCTAGAGTTGAGGTGAATCCCAGTGGAACAATAGGTGCATATGTATCAGTTTTTTTCTTCCCACTTCTCAATGTGATGGAACTGACATTCTCTTTGGTATTTGGAGTGGGATGGGAAGGTATATTTCCAGAATCCTTACTTACAAGTTCATGTAGGGTGGTGGCAATTTGGCTCATTTGAGTCTTCAACTCCTTCAGATCTGAACCTTGACTCTTCAGCTCATTCTGTTGATTAAGAAAAAAATTTTAAAATTTCATCAATGTGATAATATACCTTTGGTTGAGAGTTACATTGTTTTTTAATTATTGATTCTTAAGCTTCAAGTCACCTTTGGGGTTGTTGGAAACCCTTTTGGTAGGGTGGAGGCTGCTGAAAATTTTATTGAAAAGGGGACCTTTGTTGTGGTCTAGATATATACCTCATGTCTGATTGATCCTTCCACCCTTGCTTGTATGTTTGATTAAAGGAATCAAGTTTATTTTGGGGATATGGTTGTTGCTTCTGCTGATATGGTCTCCCAAGAAAAACTGTTGCACAATATTCTATTTTTTGTAGTTGGGGGAAACTGTCAGTTGGGTGTCTTGTCTCATTGAAAATTCCACAAGTCCTTGAAAGAGTGGGTTAAGATGTCTTCAATGACAAAGTAATCTGTCTCACCATAGTTTTCAACACTTCCAACTTGGTATCAATCAAATTAATTCAAGAGAATGACATACTCGATGCACTCCTCGAACATGTGGTGTACCTCGATCACCAAATTGTTGAGAGTTTTGTGTCATCTTTTCAATAAATGCACATGCAGCAACTTGTGTCTTGTCCACCAATGCTCCTCCAGCCACGACATCCACTATTCTTCACTTTATAGGTGTGAGTCCTTCATATAAGTATTTGATGAGGTGTTTCTCACTAATTTGGTGATGTGGGTAGCTTGCACACAACTTCTTGAATCGCTCCCAGTACTCGTATATTGAATCCCCTTAGGCTTGCTTTATCCCAGAGATATCTTTATGAATGGAAGTGGTCCATGATGGTGTAAAAACTTCTGCAAGAAAAGACATTTCAAATCATTCTAACAAGTTATATATTCGGGTTGTAAATAATACATCCAATATTTCATAGCTCTATCAAGTGATAATGGGAATGATCTTAGTTTGATTTGGTCTTCAGATACATTTCTTGGTTTCAAGGTTTATCAAACCACATTAAATTATTTAAGGTGTTTATTAGTATCTTCACTAGAGAGGCTAATAAATTTTGGAAGTAGGTGAATTAACCCAAATTTCAGTTCAAATTCTGATTCAAGATTTTGGTATGAAATATAATTTGGTTGATATTTAATATTAGGTGCATCTAATTCTAAAATGGTTCTATTAAGTTCATTTCCATAATTTTCATCCATGGGTTCTTGTTTGAAGTTTTATTTATAATTGTTTCTAATTTCATTGTTCATGGAATTGAGAAATTCTCCAACTAGTTGAATGTTGAAATTTCTCATAGACTGAGAATGTCTAATTAGTTATCGAAGGCTACGCTCGATCTCAGGGTCAAGATATAAAAGATACTAATTATTAGTTTGTGTCATAAATAAAATAAAAAATAAATGAAGGAAAGTGTACCACAGTAAAATAAAATTGAGAAGTTTGATTTGATGGTCCAAAAAGAAGAAAAAGAAAATAAAATAAGAAAAAAAATCAGATTGGGTAAAGAATGAAGAAAGAAGAGAAGAAGAAAATAAAATGTGAAACAAAATAAATACCTTTAATTGGTTTAAATAATTAATTTACTCCCTAAAAACAGTTCCAATTTGGAAGACTCTATTCCAGGTGCCCTCAAATGATTAATGGTTTTTGGGGTACTTAAGTGCAGAAGAGTGTCTGACCAAGTTCATCTCTCAAATGAAGAAGTAAATTAAACAATATATTAATTAAATTTTTGAAAATAAAATAAAACTAAATAAGAACACTAATTAAAAGGATGGGTTTTTTTATTATTTATAAATATAGAATAAGTTTCCTGGAATAATATTGTGTTTTTTTGTTTTTATTTTTGAAATGAAGTTCGATTAAAATGATACAACAAGAAGATGTTTTTTTAGAAAATATTTTAAAATGATTAATCGGTCTAACTATACCTATTAAATAATTTATTAATAATTATAATTTAAATTATTATCCACTAAATTATTATCCCTTAATTTGTTAAATCCCAAACCCTACAAGAATTAACTTTACCACTAAGATTAAGTGAATTTAACCCTAGGCTAACTTAGGAACACGCAATCACAGCACCCTGCTTTGATTGATGTTATAGGTTTAGATTATTGTTAGTGGTAAATTAAATCACATATCCTCTCTATAAATTATAATTAATTGAGTTTAGTAATTATATTTTAACACTACAAATTGATCCTGTGTGGTTTTGAATTACCAATTAAGTTCGCACTCTCACAATTCACACAATTCTCGACCTCGCGTGATTTGTGTTTATTGTTCAATTGCTTACTTAGTTTCATTTAAATTACAAATTAAATTAATATATAATATTATTTGAATTAAATTATATCATTTATTCAAAATAAATTAAAGAAGAAGGTAAGAGATAGATTGATTACTAAAATAACTACTCTTCCATGGGTGGTGTAATCATCTTAGAAGTGAAATGCATTTGCAACGGTTTACAATTGGTATACCCAATAATGATTCTACTCAATAATTACAGCCTAAAGAGGAAGATAAAAGAAGAAAAAAATTGATTAAAATAAATGAAAAGGAAGATAAAATAATAATTTTATTGAAAGAAAAAAAAACATTACAATAAAGAATATGAAGAGAATATCATTTTGGAGGAGATCCTAGCTTGAAAGATTCCCTCCACCGATGGTTAATTGAAATGGAAATGAACCACTTCAACTCTACTCCCAATCCTCTAAGTCGCGTCCCCAACCCATCCAAATGAGAAAAATAATAATTTATAGGGTGGAGGGGAGACTAATTTTAAAGATGTTTCAAGTGTGAATGGGGAATCTCAGCCAAATATTTTAAGCCAAATGGAACCGACCATTTGACCTCCAAAATGCATGAACCAGCTATATTTTCAGAATAATTATTTTTCAGAATTGTGTTGGAAAGATCCTATAAAAATATGGGGCCCATCCAAGCTTTGATGTAGAAGTTATGGACCAACTACAGAACCAATGTTTAATTTGGAGGGCTCATCCCCCCTTTGACTTCATGGTCTATTTAGTCCAACAAAATGCATGATTTATCTTTAATGTCCTGAACTAAATTTATAATATATTAAGTCATAAACATAGTTACAAAATTTCAATATGAAATAATAATTATTAAAATATTTATCTTTTAAATACTATAGTTCACTATAATAGGTAAAATTGGAATTCCCATCAAATATAAAAATGAATTATATAATCCCAAATATTTTATAAATAAACATATTTAACACAATGTGAGGAAATTTTATCATTTAATATCAATAAAATATTCTATAAAAATGTTTCCTTATTAGTGGTATAATATTTCTCACCCACAAGTGTCTGTTTATAAGGCTAAGGAGGGGTTATGCCACTGTGAGGGGTACAACAGTAGAAAAAGAATGGTATTGGGCAGTATTGGAAAAGAGAATATTATATGGGTTATTTTTCAGTGGCACTTAATTAATATACTATATAGGTGGATCTTCTGGAATTCGATGTGCGATGTCACCTAGATATAATTGTTCCCTCGCATATAAAATGATGGAAGTAAGGTTCGCCATTTGATGTTGTTAATCCTCATTATCAATTCAATATCGTGTCATGTAATTTCAAATATGCAATATCATGCAGCACATTATTTAAATTGTGATATTCATCTATATTCATCCACCCATGGTGTTTATTTATGAGCTCCATATAGAAAACCACAACAAGGGCTCGAGGCGAATATGATTTCACCAATATTAGGCATGAAACATAATCTTGTATACCTATTGGTGTATAAAATTTCCCAGTAACCCATCACATGAATATTTCAAAAGAACTAGGTACTTCGAAGGATTATTATCAAATGGTGATATGAAGTTCACAAGGAATATTTAAGAAACTCATTTCAAGAACATGAGACATCTCAGAGAAGTTATAGAGAGAACCCATGGAAAATAACTGAAATCATCTAATGAAATATTAGATCATGAGATTCTTCCATCTATTGAAGATATTTTTGTATGATTATATTTTGGAATATCATGAATACATAATATGACATCGCAAGAAGACCATAGTTCCATCACAAGAGGTATCTCATGATCAAAAAAGTGATCATGAATAGAATAATAAGTCATGTGAAATGCCTAAAACATAATCATAATGATATCTTTAGCATTAAAATGTCCAAATATCCTTATGTG
The DNA here is from genome assembly GCA_963277665.1 of Viscum album. Classification (NCBI taxonomy): domain Eukaryota; kingdom Viridiplantae; phylum Streptophyta; class Magnoliopsida; order Santalales; family Viscaceae; genus Viscum; species Viscum album. Next base: position 1,155,175,030 of record OY728140.1, read on the forward strand.
GTTGAAGGATTCCTCAAATCACCATAAACATTGGAGATATGTAGTTTTATACTTCCTGTATAAACTGAGGAAACTTCAAGATTTTTTTCAGTTACATTTTTATAAATAGGGGAAATATCTTGAAATAGTTAAATCCCTCATGATCCAGTCACATGAAGGAGTATTCCACAAGAATGGTTTATCTCACAACGGAATTGGTAGAAGAAATACATGGAAAAAATAATTTTTTTTAAGGAAATAATGGATAACCTATTGTCTTATGAAAGTGATACCAAGGATAATATAGTTCTCATGAAGTAGTATCCAACAATCCATCAGGTCTCATTATGGAATGTAGGATAAATCCATAGACACACCCAGTGTTACGTGAAGATGATCTATAAAAACCATACAGGGTTATGTGAAGGAAATAATATGATGCTCACAATCAAACATTTATCATGTGACTATAATAATTGTACATTAGGTTATCAAGGGATCATAGTTCACATAAGAATCACCACTTCACATGAAGGAGGATGTGTCATTACATGATCACTTCATATGACCCTTTATAGGATTTCCTAGAACAAATCCTCTTGAATGAGTAGTTCTCATGAACCAAACATGGATAATACAAATACAGTGAACATATCATTCATCTCAGATGACCTTAAATAGATTTCAAATGCTTCCCATGAAATAATACAAAAGGTAAGAACACAATTTTTTCCTGCATCTACACTCCATATACCATACTTTATAAACATCATGTGATTTGAAATAAAAATACAAAAAGAATATTATTAAAGGGGTGTTTTAAGTATATAAGATTAAATAATTGATTTTATATTTTATATAAAATAATGATAATGATAATTTTTATGTGAAATATTTATTAATTTATAAATAATGATTGTGACTGAAGTCAGTAAATTTTTTCAGGTGGTATTTATTACTATGGGATTTAGTGAGGTGATAATTCATGAAGTGAGGAAGAAGTCACCATGTAGTGAATTGATAAATTCATTATTTTTTCATTTTGATAAAGCATAGAGTTGAAGTAGAGGATTAATCTTTCATATATTAAAGAATACAAGGAAGATGTGCATATATTCTTGATAATCCAATTACAATCCATGGCCTTCAATAAAGTAACATGATTATCCCTTTTATTCAAAGAAACCTAGTATAATACTGAATATCGTGTTCAGTGTATTTGTTGAATATCATTATTGAACTGTTCATTTGAGTATAAAAAATTTCATTGAAGGTTGGTTGTACTAGTATAAAAACACCACCAACTTAATAAGTTTTTTTCTTTCTAACAAAATAATTTAACTCCATTTCAAGGAATTTTTAATCTGAACAAATTATAATGATAATAGAATCCACAAATCAAAAATAAATTGATCATGGAATATATTACGTCTTAGTATTTAACCTTGTAAAAATCATTGTGTGATGTTGTCTCTTTTATTATCTACAGTGAATATTGTGTACACAAAAGATATATTCCTATTAATCGGGTTATAGGTTCACGAGTATATGGGGTTAATATAATGAAAATTAAATTTGGTTAAATATGGGTACATGGATTCCCCCCCCCCCCCCCCAGTGTCCCTATATGATTCATATGGGTTTAAAAATTGGTATCAGAGCATAGGTCTTCCTCTAATTGGATCACTGTTTTTATCCCCATTTTTTTACAAGGTTTATATGATGTTAAGATTTGAAGTTGATTCTAAATCTCTTTATATATAAAATTTAAAATCCTATTTAATAAAACATGAATTCATCTTCTATTACTCTAAAAAAAGAAAATATATTAATAAAACTATGTTAAGTAAAATATCAAAGAAATAAGATAAGAATCAATGTTCTCTTGTCAAATTAGTTAAAAATGATTCTTATAAAAACAATCTCCAGCTATAGAGAGTGTGAGGAAGGTGAATCTATCAAAATTATTGAAGGATGATACTATAAATTTCAAATGTATATGAATAATTCTCTTGAAGAGTTGATTTTATATATACATTTATTTTTCAAGGGTATTTTTTATGAAAGACCATAGCTTAATGAATAAATCAACAGACAATAGGATTCACATCCAAAGAAATTCAAAAGGTAAATTCTTGTCACAAACCATGTTGAAAAAAAGAAATAATATGTGATCCTTGGTGATAAAAATATTTCAATAATTAAAGAATAATTTCAATGATTTTATTATTAAATAATTGTGAGGAAATTGATTTTGGATAAGTAATACATGCACCTACAACATTGTTCAAAGATTCTCATCTTGATGAAAAATAATATAAGCTCAGAGAGCATGACATGTTTGAGTAAGAAAATACCTATATTCATGATTATTATATGTAGACGATTTTTTCTCTAGATGAATCTCATAAACCAACAATCAATGTCATGGAAGACCAATTGGTTGTTAAATCTATAATAATTGATGACCTTGACAAATCATTAAATGAAGTAAGAAAACAACTTGAGGATCAGATTAAAATAAATAAAAGATAATGGGAAGGAATGATGAAAATATTTGAAAATGAGATGTGTGACTTCAACATTAAGTTTCTTGAACATGATATTGAATAGATAAATTTAAAATAGAAACATTCTATCATTTTCCATGTCAATGAGATTATGAATTCTTTCACCCGAACATATGAAGGGAATCAATATATACAAAGGGATATTTCTTTAAAAAAAATTATGTGACTTGAGTGTTTAGAAAGACTCATAATAGTGAAATTAATAACATAGTTCATATATTGATAAAAACATCTACAAGCTAAAGAAATAAGGTAACTCATAACCTAGTTAATTATATGTTTATTAATCTTGTCACATCATCTAATGAAGGATATATCACAATGTCTAGGAAAATTTGGGTTAATAAAATTATAGATACATCCAAAAAAACACCAAGGGAGGATACAAGAAAGATCAATAATCATAAATCCCAAAATTTCTCTCCAAATAATAAAAGGAAAATACTTAAAAATAGGAATTAAGCCTATTTATAGTGCTACTACGATTAAAATAATGAGATTGGTTGGTTGTTATTAGTGATATTGGAAATTTAGGCATCAAGGCATTAATTGCTGGAATAATTTGTCTGTGTATGAAAATTATAGAAGGCCCACATTTAGGGATAATAGGTTTGATTAAATTAAGAAACCCTCAAAATTAAATAAAAATTCACATATGGAGAATATTCTATCTTGGAAGAATAAATTTTGTTATTTTTTATATATCTAGGATTATTTCAACATAAATTATAATGACGAGTTCAAGTACATTCCAAAAATGCATTATAAATATGTTGATTAGAATAGCATACCAAAACAAGTGCATTAGTAAAGAAAAAAAGATGAAATTTCTTCCTTTGGGAATAAGTAGAATAAGAAAGTCAAACAATCTTTGAAAAAAGATACTCCCCTGAAGGATGATAAAAATTATTCCAATAATTAAATCTCAACCAATAAAAGATGATTCTATTATGAAATGAGAGTTCATACCATGTACCACCACAAAAAAGACATATAAATGAATAGAATCCAGATGAAATTAATAAGAGTATCAATCTATGAGAGAAACCATAAGAAATGATTGATTAAAGGAATTTCTGATAAAGATTTTGATAAGTTACCTATGATCAGTAACTCAATATAATATAAGAAGTCATGAGGAAACTGAATGATAGAATATGAAATTAATAAGTTCTTATTCCTCTCCTGTAATTAAATTTATTTTACTATAGAAGTTCTTAAATCTTAAGATGAAACACTTTATAGAGAAAATTTAATGGTAGAACATATTATTTCACATGAATATGATCTTTATTTTCATGAGATGTTTTCAACACATAAAGAGTCAGGTGTCTCACAAAACTTTTGTGGTAGGTTCAAGTATGTTGGACATAATGAATAAATTGTATCAATTTTTTACCAGTTCAAAGGGATATGTTCATGATCAATCTATTAAATATAGATCAAAATTCCAAATATAGTGGAAAAACAAGAATTAAGTGTTCTAGAAACTTTATAGCTACATGGAAAGTATTCTATAGGTTGATAGAAAATTATCTTATTTTCTCCACATATTGATAAGCTTATAAGTGTTACACTTTGTTACCTTATTATTTTATATTATGTTTTCTTTCACTGTAGGGAATTTATGGTGAAGTTCATTCTCAAATTGAGAAATGAGTAAAAAAAGTGGATGAAAACAAGTTGGAATTATTTTTCAAGATCTTATAAAAACATAAATTTTTTTACAATTTATGATTATAAACATTAATATATTGAATATTATCTAATGAAATTTTCCACCTAGTTAAATCAAAGGGATTTCACCCCTTTCAGAGGAGAAAATATAAAGGATATGAAATCATGACTTGTTTCATGAATATATGGAACACCAGGTCTTCTCAAAAGATCTTGAAAATGGAGAAAACAAAATTAATATTCATTATCATGAATTGATTATTTAAAATATATGAATCAAGGGGGAGTATTTATAGATTAATAAGATCATATATATGAGGTGTAAATATATTTTCACTTGAAATTTATGATTTTTTTTACATAAGTGTACTGGAGAATATATTACTTGATAAATTTGTTTTATAAAGCCTCATCTTTAAGTAATAAATATTGTATCATGATGATATCACATTCATTTTTGTTATTGTATTTCATAAAAAACTTGGTTTTATCTATCATGTTTTTAACACATTGTTTTCTAACATATAATTATAGCATACCAACTAATGTATTGTTTCTATTTGAACCATGTGGTACAATCCTACTTTCATAAAAATAGGATGTAATTTTAAAATTTCTTGAATAGAAGAATAAAAACCATGAATTAATAATTTGGATTTATTATTAATAAGGGGGATGAGGGAAAATATGTTTAAGGAAATGGTATTTACAACAAATACAAATGGATATATTGAAAGGCTTGTGTTTATGGTTGATGAGTATTGTTATGTTTGTTATCAATATATATGAAGGAATCAAATGTAAATGTATGATTAATTACTCTATGATTAGTGATTAATCATGGAATGATAAGTTTTTAGTGATTTTGATAAATATTCAATAAATAAGGTGATGATCCTTGGAAATTTTTTATGGACACATTTGTTTTCAATTGGTATGAAAATTTTCCAATATTGGTAATGATTCCTAGAGAATTGTTATTGATTCATATCTTTGGATGTCATATTTGAGAAATTAACCATTTTTTTAAGTTAGACAATTTTTTAAATAATCTTAAGTTCAAATACATGTTCTTATTATACTACGAGAGTGCACATTGTCTTTAATAATTGATAAAGTGATGACAATGGATATATTCTTGTGCATGATGATTTTTTTTTTGTGAAAGAATATTTGAATGTTTTATATTAAATGAATATATATATTGAATAATGGAATTAATATTTCCATGAAAAAATTGTTTAATTCCATGAAATAAAAATATTATTTCATAAGGATTTATTAATTGATAAAGGAAATGAAAATATTAATTTAAATGATAAAGAAGAATGGAGAGAATGAATTGAAGGAGGCTTGGATTTTGTTGATGGTATTAATCGGGATTATAGTTGGAATTAATTTTCACACATACTAAGTATATTATATATCCTTATATAAAAAACATGGCCAGCCGACATGAAATCCAAGGCTATCTCAACCCTACCCACACATGAGACCTAGAGCTCGATAATGATCAGGGGAGTTAGCCTGCTGCCAGTGTGGGGAAATAGTGGCATTATCACAAGAAATCCAAGGCCATATCAACCCTATCCATTTTTTGGAACTGTAGATCAATAACGAAAAGGGGATCCTACCTCAAGCCATCATGGGGCGGTACATGGTTGATCGACAACCAGTTCTCATGTATAAGGTACAGGAGGGGTTGTTCCACAATGTAGGTTGTGTGGGAGAGGTTGTTCTATAGTTTTGAGTGGCACGATAGTGGAAGAATTTTATAGGGTGGTATTGGGATAGAGATGAGAATTGTGGTTTTCATTATTGGCCCTTGGTTAATACTCTATAGAGGAAGAACTTTGGGAATTTTATGTGGGATGAAATCACAGGTTAACAGTTCACATACACACAAAATATTGAAAATTAAGATTGCTATACAATCATGATAATCCTTGTCATCCATTCAATCTTGTGTCTGATAATTTAAAATAACCCAATATTGTTCAGTTCATACTTTTAATTGGCATGGTTTTTATACATTCATCCATAAGAACTTTGTTTGTGTGATCTACAGTCAATCACTCACCAGAAGAGATTGAGAAAAGCTTGATTGCACTGAGCTTAGGCATGAAACTTCATATTGAATACCTAATGGTTCATATGATTTCCCATGAACCCATATCATGAAGGTTTCACAATAATTAGGGATATCACATAATTATTATTGCATTATGATCTAAATATCACACTATATATTTGTTAAAATCATCATAAGAACATGCGACATTTCAAATAAGTTGTAGCGAGAACCAATGGAAAAACAAAAAATCCATGTCATGAAATATTCAATCATTAGATAATTCCATATATTGAAGATATAATTTCATGATTTGATTTTGTATTATCAAGAATCCATCCTCTGGTACCTCATGAAGATAATAATTTCATCGTAAAAAGAATCTCATGATATATTATGTGATCATGAAAATAAGAAGAAGTCATGTGAAACAAATAAAACATGAATATTTCGATATCTTAAGAATTAAAAGATCTTGATATCCTTAGTTGTTTTAAGGATTCCTTATCTAGTGTTAAATACCGGAGATACATGGTTTCAACCTACCTATTTAAACAGACAAACCTTCAAGTATTCTTGTAGATACATTTTAGATAAATCAAGGAAATATCTTGAAACATAGCAAGACCGCATGATATATTAATATAAAGGAGTATTTCATGAGAATGGTTGATCTCACAAAGGTAATTGTAGAATGATGCTATAAAAAATGGTCACTATCTTGTGAAGGAACTCATGGAAATCATATTATGTCATGAAAGCAACATTAATGATAAATCAATTCTAACTATGTGAGATCCTTCAATACATCAGATATCATGATGAAAAGGATAATAAACCCATGGACACACCCAATTTAATGTGAATTTTACCTCACAAAATCATCTAGTTTATTTGAAGGACCAAATGGAGAATCATGGACATAAAATTTTCATGTGGTCATAATAATTTAAGGTTATGTGATTAGGGGATCATAGTTTGTGTAAGCCACACTAGGTCACACAAAGGAGGATGTTTCATTACCTGATCAATTCTTACCATCCATTCAAGGTTTTATAAGAAAAAATGTTCTCGAATAAGGATATCCCGAGAACCACACTTGGATCATGTGTATAATGTGAACATTTCATGCATTGCGTATGAACTTCAATAGATTTCATAATGTTCTCATGAATTAATATTGAAGGTAATAAGAAAATAGTTTCAGGTATCTACACCCCAAGTAACATTATTGATAAACATAAAGTGATTTTAAAGACAAATATAAGAAGAATATTCATGGGGTGTTTGAAGTATTTGAAATTTAATAATTGATTTGAAAATGCACATGAAATAATGATAATGATAAATGGTTATGTGAAATATTAATTAATTCATGAATATTTTTTGAGACTGAAGTCATATAAATATTTAATGAGGTATTTATTACCATGAAATTCAGTGTGATGAGAATTTTTGAAGTGAGGAAGATTTAAAATTAAAGTGAATTGATAAATTCCTAAGTTCTTCGCTTTTATAAAGCAAAGAGTTTAAGTGTAGATTTCATTTTTCACTTATTAAAGTGTACACGGAAAATGTGAAAGTATTATTGATAATTTAGTTGTTATTGAAGAACATTAGTAGGAGAACATGATTATCCAGTTGATGAAAATCCATCATGTGTATTAGTGAAGATCTTATTCATTGTGTTTATTAAACATATTTAAAGAACTCGTGGTGCCAGTATAAACAACATCATTGTAGAACGGAGATACTAGTATAAGAAAGATAGTAGACATAAGAAGACTGTTTATTTCTGGCCTAATAATTCTACACCATTTCTAGGTATTTTTAATCACTTCAAATTATATATATAAGATAATCTATGAAACAAACATAGGTTGATCGCGATAGGGAGTAGGTCATGGTATCAAACCATGAAAAAAAACCTTGTGTGATGTTGTCTCTTTTATTATATGAATTGAATTTTGGTATGTTCACACAAAAGGTCCATTCCTCTTAACTAAGTTAAAGTTTAAAAAGAATATGGGTTAATTGAAACACTGTAATATTTTGTAAAATGGTGGGTACACTAATTCACCCCCCCCCCCCCCATTGTCCCTGCATGATCCGTCTAGGCTCAACAAGATCCAAATTAATATAATTTTAATATAAGATGTGAATTAGTATTAATTCTCTCATCTAAAATCATTTTAATAAGTTTTTTTATATTTTCACCCTTATCTTTTAGATTTATCCTCTCCCTAACTCTTTTTAAAATTATTGTAATATAAAAGTTTTATACCCTTTAAGGATCATCAGTGTAACCATAAAAGGAATGTTGACCCAAAAATTGAAAAGGGATGATATTTTAGACCATAAATTATCCCCCTTGTTTTCGTGGATGATTGTTATTATTTTTAAATAATTTAATAAAAAAATTCAAAAAATATCTTTAATGCTATTTTTGACACTTTTTATAATTTGAATTTAATAACATAGAAGAAAAGATAAAATTTGAATATAATACCTTAAAACATCACTAATATGTTTTATTTTACTATACAATTCTTGGAACCCAATTATTCAATAATATTATATTGCATTTAAAAAATTTAGGATCATTAATTTTATTTTCATTTTATTTTAAGAAATATTGTGTTTGTGTTACATAAACAAATCATGTAATTATTTCATTACTAAAAATTAGAAATAGATTATCATGAAAAAAAAATCTTTTATATTTCAAATAAAATTTCATAATCAAACACAATTTTTCTTTATGTCTGTCAAATAATATTATAGACACTAAAATGAATTAGAGTTACATATTTTAATTTATATTTAACATAAACATTAAAAATGTAGAAATCAAATACATAATGCACTATGTTACCATACTTTCAAATCATGTATGGAAATTGTTGATCTCCACTCATCTAATAAGATAAATTCATGTGTTAGGGTAATTTTTTAGTCCTTGTCATATTATTTTAACCATAATTACATGATTTAGACAATTATTTATTATAGGTACTGTTCATACTAAACAAAAATAAAAGAGGAATATTTACCAAATTTAGACCTCCAGTCTCAAAATAAGGTGTAAATTTTTTATTATTCAAATGTCTATAAGTGGTAGGAATTAATTTTAGATTAAAATGCAAAATTCAATGAAAATAGTTTTTTAGAAAAATGAGATTTTAGGTATAGAAAGGATTTTGTACTTAATTAAACCATCAAATTGATTCCAGAAAATGTAATTGGATTGTTCATAATATAATATAACTTATATTTTATTTAAACCATTTTCAAATAAATGTATCCTTTGGAATTAATGGATTTAAAAAATAGTTTTGAATAAAAATCTGTATTTTTTACTATTCATAAGAAAATAAATAATTTAGAAAAATCAAAACATTTCAACATGTGTTATTTATTATAGGAATATTTCAAAAATTAATTTATAATTTTAAATTACATTTTTTAAATTTGTCACAAAATAATTATAATTCCCACTCAAAAAATGGAAAATAAATCCCTTTTGATGAAAATTTATTTTTGAAGTATAAAATTATTTAACTAAAAAAATAGTAATCATGGATTATTATTGAATACATTACATAAAAACATTTTATATATTTTCATAATGAGAATAAACCAATTCATACCCTCTTATTCAGTAGTTAGGTTATAACTATGATATTTAAATAATAATATTACATGGTTTATTTAAGATCGGTGTTTCATGTTATATGCACTATCAAAAATAAGGTTCTTTTAAATTTTTGGGGTGTTACACTCTCCCTCCACCCCCACCCCCCATAAAAAATGTAATCATCAAAATTTGATATTATTATTTGTTTGACATTTAAAAAAATATTTTTATAAAAACCCACTCCACAAAAATAGTTGAGAAGACATCCACATAAAAGAGATAAAGGAAAATATAAAGGTCATATAGAATAATAAAAACTATGTTTAAAAATATGAGAACATTTGTGAGAGGTTAAATTATTGAAATGGTGGATGAAATTAATTCCCATGGACTAATAGAGAGTGATATAAAACATGGTGATGTGAATGGTAATGACCAAAAACCATAGATCTTTGATGAGTGAAAACACAATCAATTCAATGGAAATGATTGTCATAGGATAACATTTTTTCAGGTATATTTTTTCTAGATTTTAGGAATTCCATTACCATATAAAATACTATCATAAAGAAATATATTTACATAACATGTTTAATTTCACTATTTAATCAACTTCCACCACAATATCATGATTTCTCCAAATGATGACTATTCAAGATGAATTTTTCATGCCTAAAGAAAAAATATCAACATATAATGGATCACATATTCCTTTGGTCATTAAATTTTAAGAAAAATTGAAATAATTTCCATAAGTTAAGATAATATAAATCATTTATGGTTATTCATATGAATAAATACAACATTTTTAATTTAAAATTTCCAAAATAACACGAATGGTTCTACTTATATTATTCCAAAAATAAATAACCATACATCACAAATAGCCGAGATAACCTTAACATTAAATAATGTTTTAACCTCAATGTTTTTCTCACACCTTCTCACTTATATTCCCAAAATTTAATGACCTATTTTCTGAAAAATCATTCATACTAAACCACATATTAAACCTAAAGAATTCGTTTACATCAACTCAATAAAGCATCCCATGAATATAATTAATCAAAATGATAAATCACTATATAATATTTAAATGTAGTGAACGTCACTAGAATATGATGAATAAAAATTAGATACTATCCAAAAAATTAATCCTTATATTGACCAAATATATCTCAAAAAATATCACCTTATCAATTAAGCACTTTTTAACCATCAATATTACCAATATCCTATTATCAAATAGAAAACAAATCATAAAATAACCCAAATGGTTATTTAAAATTCAATAGATTAATCTTATAAAACACTAGTAAAAGCCTCAAATCATCTCAAAATATTATCACTCAAACCCTCAAAAAGGGTATCTATAACTTTTATCTTATGGAAACCTTAAAATTTTTAAATAATTAGGATGTCCATAACGTTTATGTTATGGCCACATGAAAACAATTATGAATCCAAAATTTAATACAATCCTTATTCCTCAAATAAAATTTTATACTATTTATATAAATCCAAAAATACGAGAAACATCATCAAAGATAACATAAATAACTTTTTCATAAATTCACTAACCAATTTCATGATCACCACTACTATCCTATTTACTTTATAAATGTAAATAATCCCTTTATCCCAATATATAAACACATACAATCCATCCAATTTAACAATTTTCATAATGTTGGATCTTCTTTGGTCATGGAGTTAACCCTTTGATTAGGGAATTGTGTTGGATAATTTTAACTTTACCCACACATAAGAAATTTTCATGTTCCTTTTAGACATTTTTTATGGTTTCCTTTCCCACATTTCTTACATTAACAAAATTGTCCTCTATTTAATTCATGGCCTCCAACTTCTAATCGCTTAACAAATTCAATCATCCTATTATTTAGTGATTCAAATATTTTTTAAAAGTTTATGATTTCAATAATATATCGTGATAACCAATTAACTATAATTTCAATATCCTTCACCAAAATTATCATACCATTTATTTGATCATAATCACACAATGTCTATAACATTAAAAATTATTGTGGTTCCTTGTGGTTCCATAAATTGACTAAAACCTAAAAGTGTAATATCAAAGTCAATAATCGTAGTGGGAAAAAACATAATCCTATAAATTATTTATAGGATTACTAAATCAAAACACATTAATTTCAATATAAGACACCTTAGGTTTGACTATACACATTCATGGTCATCATCTATTCAAATCATTCATATTAGTTCATATATTATATGTGAATTAACCTAAGAATGTCACTGGGAGTGTCAAAACAAGTGTGTAATAATGGAATAAACATCATTAACTAGTTTTATAGATGATATATATTTGACCAATTATTTTTTAGGTCATTACCCCTAGATAAATCTATTACAAAACCTCATCAACTTATAGAATCCATATAGGAATGTATTTCTAAGAAATCCATATTATATCTACATTACCAATAACATTAGGTTATTATCCTATAGGTTGAATTATCCTCAAAGTCATTCATAGGTTTATATTCCTTAATCTAGGTTCTTTTATGTAAAGTTCCAATGCTTTTTACTAAACTTTATCTAAAAACAACTGTAAAGATGTCAACCCTAGAAACCTAGAGAAATTGGTTACATTATTATATTGTTACTAGATAAAAGGAATAATATCATAAAGGATTTAATAGTGTTATAATCTTAGATAATAAGATACATACATGAATCTAACAATAATTTTGAAAACCTAAAATACAAAACATGATGAAAATAAATATTCTCCAACCTTAAAATCATTCAAATATATAATCATCATATTTTGGGGAAAGAAAAAAAATATGATATGAGATACTCAATAAGGGTTTCATACAGTCAAATATGTCATGAATAAATAAATTATATTCATTATGGAAAGTAAAAAAACTAAAAAACATTTTATTTAATCCATTACATATGCACTCAGAATAATATGGATGGAATAAATGAAGATTAAATAATTCCATATAAAAAATAACATTTTCTTGAAACTTATCATCAGGTATCATAAATATTAAAATAAACACATAGACATCAATAAATAATTTCATAATGATGGAATTAATAATTCCATACATCTGAAACTTTCCATCAAGGCCTTTTACTAAGGCATTTTAAACAGTTGGTGGGTATACACCAAAACCCATTTAATAAGGCTAGCAATTTGTTTTTATCATAATACCTACCAATTCATAGAATAGCTATTTAATTTCATGTAACATTCAATAATTAATAAGTCTAACTCATTAACCATATAAATAAACAATTCAACTTAATAAAAATTTTATAAAAATTATTAATTGTCTATATTGTAAGACCTAGTATACATATTGCTAATAATTTCCCTTGTAAATCTGACCATAAAATATAGCAAACCACCCCAGGTCAACATGAAAATCCAGTAGATCTGGTCTTCCATTTTTGTTAGGTGCAAAAAGATTATAAGTAAAAGTCTCATATATAAGAGAACAAGACAAATAATGAGAGCACAGATCATAAGAAAGATATATGTGTAATATTAATACAACTCAAGACAACACGACTAAACTAGGAAGTATGAAAAATTAAGATAATTAATTTTCCATGTGACCAAACATCACTTATAAACCATCCCACTATGAAGGAATCAATGAAATGAAAAATAGGAAATATATATAATTTCATTCCTTTTACCTGAATTTATTAAAAAAATACATCCTTCTAAAAGAAAACGTGGGGTGTGAACAAAAATCCTAGTTTCATTGTACCATAGAATATAGAAAAATTATAATATCAAGAATTAAATACTTATAGCTTTAAAAAATATATTTTTTAAATATTTTTCATAAATCAAAACCATTTTTTAATCATCCTCTATCTTTTATAATATAATTTTTTATTCACAAGCCAATGAATATAAAAACTAAAATTGATAGGGATGAAATCACAATCTATAAAATCCATGAGTACACCAAAAAATTGAATATTATAAATATAACCATGACAAAATCTATCTTGTGATTGGATGTGAGGAAATAACCATGACACAATTCATCATTTTATAATCTAATTATAAATGATATGGCACACCATATGGGTTGTAAGCTATGGGTGTATGTACTATACATAAAAATAAATATCATGTACAATTCTGTGGAGTATCCAACTTGTATAACAACTAGTAGAATTACACATACTAATATTAATGGAAAACTCATGTAGTATTACTCACACTGTTAGTGACATGTTTATCCCCGAAACACCCAAGGTTCCAAATGTGCTAAATAGTTTTAAATCCATTTAAAAAACACTAATAATTTATAAAACATTTTCAAATACAAGAAGTTCATTAAAACCCTTGAAATATATTTTTTAACTTAAATCCACAATTCAATCATTTTATCAGACACTTTGTGTGTAGGAAACATTTTTAATGAAATATCCCTTTAAAAACGTGATTTAATTCCAACCAATCCTTTGTAATAAAAAAATCAATTCAATTAAATGAATAAAATAATATAATTTTCATGAAAAATTATAAATTCATAAAATTAACCATTGGTATTGAAACCCATATATCAATAATTTGTGTAGAACTAAACTCATTTGAAAGTGGAGTCTAGGGGAGAGTAGACTAGGTCTTTATGATTATATATCCATTAGTAACACAATTAAACATCATAAAACTCCTTAATTATGAAATCAAAAACCTATATGGATTTCAATAAGACAAGGGTATGTCAAATATATAAAGGATATAATAAAAGAAGAGGAAAATACATAAAAAATCAAACATACCTTGAAAAACTTTATAGGAATAAAGGGAAATATCTATGAAACCCAAGTGAAAGGACTCAACATTACCTGGGATGGATTAAGTCTAGACTAAATGAGATTATGAGTGATTGAGAATAAAAACAATGATGGAAAATGGGTAGAAAAATATTTATGAAAGGTTTTAGGTGTCTTGTATTGTTATGCCACATGGTTTGAAAAACCATATTATAACCTTACATGGATATCATTTCTTTAAAAAGGTATACTACACAATACCATAGTACAATATACATGGTTTGTTCAAAGAATGAAATCCCCTTTGAAAAATACTCAAACCCCACATGGTCTTACCTATTGAACCACACAACTTCATTAACCATTATCAAACCATGAACACCCCCACTATTAAAACACATATCCAAACCGAATGGGTTCTTCAAGGTTTGTACTAATCAGGAACCAACTGTAACCAAAGTATCACTCATCCAAAAAATTCCATTTTCAAAACATGTTCCAATAAAATTTCTTGACTGGCATTAAATAACCACTAATATTATAATAAGTGTACATTAGATATGTTGGCTGATCTAATTCTCACCACTATAATATATTTCTGTCCCAAAAAATTACTCAAGGTAATTGACACATAAAAAGACAATACCAATGGGACTTAATCAATGATTCCTTCTCCCACATATCATTATTGTCCCATATACACATTTACTATACATAGACTAAGTGAATCTCTTTACTATACAATACTTTATCTGGGTGATCCATAATCTGAATTGGTTTCTCAAAAATGGTAGTATTATTATCAAGATCAACATCCTCTAATTAATTAAAATGGGAAGAATATGGTGGATACCTCCTTAGTTTGGAATCATGAAACATTTCTTGAATCAATTTCAAGTGATATTGTAATTATAAATAATATTCTACCTTTCCAAGTCACTCCAAGTATTCAAAGGGGGAAATAATCATCGGTGCAAACTTACATTTGTTACCCAAATGGAGATATCCTAGGAAAGGTAAAAATCAAAGGAAAACCCAGTCCAAACCAAAAATTCTAGTGGATTATGATGATGTTCTGTATAATATTTTTGATGGTTTTGTGCTATAAAGAACCTCTTATAGATCATCTACACCTTTCTATTATCTCCCGGATAAGACTTGGACCAAATAAGGGCTGATCTCACAACTCTTCCCAGCACAAGGGAGACATATAAGGACTCTCATATAATACTTCAAAGATCACCACTTTTATTAATTCCTGATAATTATTTTTATAGGAAAAATCTAACATATTAAATGTTTTGGGGATCTACCAAAATCAATCATGTAATATCAAATCATATTCACAAGAATGGGAATAGATCTATATTTCTATCTATCTTTTTATGGATGATAATACATGGTCAATTTAAACTAGGAACACATTGCCTCCTGGAAACTTTTCTAGAACCAGGATTTGAACCTCAAGTCCCTCTAAGTAATAATTATATATAGAATATGATGAAGACTCACAATCAGTTAGATGTATATGTCTCAGATCTATTCCACTTTTTTCATCTCCTTGATTAGTAAGAAATCATCTTATTTATTAATTTGATCAATGATCACCCTAATATCATCATTCCCACTATATGTATGTAGAAAATGGATGATTAATTACATGGAAATATCATACCACCTCCACATAGGAATGGGTAAAGGTTGAAACAAACCTTTAGGTCTCCACTGTTTCGCCTTAATTTTCTGACAAGGGAGACATTGTGATAGTAAATTTTCAATCGACTTTCTAATCCCTGGAAAAAAATATTGATGTATGAAGTTGAGATACATCTTGGTATCTCCTATGTGTAAGGACCAACATGGCCGGTTTCCACTTTACATCAACTCATACCTCAGATAAATCATAAAAACTAATGTAATATGGAATCATAGTGATCCATTGTAATATAGATACCACCCAACAAAGGTATCCACACAATAAAATATTTTATCTAGGAATTGAATGTTAGTTTATGTCACATTCTTAAGAAAAACTCTATCATTGAAATATGAGTTATATTTATTTAATACCATAAACACTTGTCCACCAAAATCATTCACTACCAAACTAAACATAGTAAACAAACTCTTCAGGGACTAGTCCTCAACTGATTCCTTAATGAATTCATTTGGTAATTTTATTCCCAATGCATCCACAAACACATTCCCTTTCCCAATAGTGTGTACGATATAAAAATCAGAAGTATGAAGATACTCCACTTAGTGTATCTAATTCAATTTTAGATACCCATGTATGAAAATATATTTCATGATATTATGATCATAATACACTATAAAATACTACCAATGAGATAGTGATACCAAATTTTGAGTGAATTAATAACTACTATATACTAATGATTATTGTTCAATTAGTTCTTCTTATTATAAATTAACTATCGATATCCATAATCCACCACCATTTTCACTTATTTCAGTACACATCTCAAAATCATTCTAGAAGCATCAAACAAAACATCATATCATAATCTTAGTTCTAGAGGAACAAAAAAAAATTCTTGAATTCAACCTCACCATTATCTTCTCAAAAGTACCCAAAATTCTTCATTCCATTCATACTATATACACTTATGGGTTAAATATATAATTTATGAAGTGAGCTTAGTGAAATCCTACACAATGTATCTATAGTAACAAGTGGAACCCAAGAATATCTGGATCTCAAACATGTTTCTAGGATTCTCATAGGACATAGCTGCACATATTTTCTTAGGATCCACTAAGATTCCCCTATGAGAAATGTTAGGGTCCATAAATTTTACTTACTAGATCCAAAAAACGCATTTGTAAAGATTAACATATAGATGATGTTCCTTTATGGTTCATGGAATTATATCTAAATGGAAAATATGATTCTTCTCTAAATTGGAGTACATTAATATTTCAGCTATAAAAAACAAGAAAAGTGTACAAGACAAAAAATGAAAGATTCAGTTCATCAAATCCATAAATACATTAAGATAATTTGTGAGACCAAATTGAATAACCATAAAATCTTAATGTATGTATCACCTCCTAAACACTGTCCTAGTTATAACATGTTCAAGGAATCTCTCCTAGTAGTACTCTAATGATAGTTAGTATTGGAAAACAAATATTCCCCTCTAATATTTTCAATGTGCTCATAAATGATGGGAAATGGATATTTGTTACTAATTTTTACCCAATTCAATTATCGATATACCATTAAAAGTTTGAGTCACCCACCATACTTTATAGAAATTAAGATATGAAAATCCAATTGTGACATTCTATGAGGAATAAATCCATTAGAACCTCAATCCTAATGTTGGGTGTTAATTTCCACCAACTCTTGAGGTTCCATTTGATAAGATGAAATAATAATTAGCATCCTAATTGGTAGTATGTAAATAGTAATGTTGACCTCCCTCTATAGTGGTAAATTGGAAAAATAATTTTGAAAGACTTTAGGGTATACACACACCCCAATTCAGTAAGATAATAGGCCAAATAAGGGTAAAACACACACAAAACATCTATGAGAACTATCATGAGATTACCACAATATAAGTAATAATAGGACCCACCCTTCCAATTCAAGGGTCCCACTCACCTTGAAAAACATGTGGTACCCAATTGAAAGATAAAAACTAAACTAAATAATGATAATAGTATATATGGACCATAACATAGATAATTCATTCAATGTTATATATCAGTTCAATGTTATCAATATCATGAAATAAAAGTTTCCACACTATATCTATGTCCTTGATCATAAACCAACATGTGGTACACTTGAAACCTTATTCATATATCTATCATAACAATTTAAAAATTCCCAATAATAATTACATAATTTCTAAACATAATACCAATAGTTCAACTAACATTGATGATATAAAATAATTATTATAACTTGTATCATACAAAGCAATAACTTTATAAGTTGAAATAAACACAGTAAATCTAATAGTAGTTTTCTTTACCTCATATTCCTCTAGAACACACTCTACTATATAATGTTTTCCTATCATATCCATATGATAATTCCCCTTAGCATGAGGATCAGACTTACAACCCATGGAATCATTTGTACGATCCTAGATACCATTGGTGAGAGTGGATCCTTCCTTGCTTTCATGGAATATAATTTCAAAAAACCTCTTCATATTGCCTGATAATCCACAATGATTCTATATCATAGTAGTCTTCATATAGTTTTTCTTGTTATGGAAAAACCTTACACAATGGTAGTACACAAACTTTTTCTATCTGGAAGAAGCCCCCAAATATAGTCCTGTAGAAAACTGACTATCCTTGTGCTTTATTTTCTATCCAGAAGACACACCTTGGCTAACTACTTCCCCAAATGAAGCTCCACACAAATAAGTCTTTCCATATATTTAAACATCCACCAAATCATCTATTTTCTACCTTTATGATGGTGGAAGGTTACATTAAAATCAACATTGACCAAATATCATCCTACATATCAACTCAACATTCCAAGATATTAGATACTCATTGGTGACTAGATCTAGTGCTAAATTCACAAGATCAGCAAAATGAGTGGAATACTCCAAAATAGTACAATCTCTTTTCTCCGATGATAGAAAATACTAGGTCTTTGATGCATGTCTGATATTATGGTCAAATATATGATTTAATATATTATTGGAAGAAATATAGGTAAGATCCTCATGTCGCGTGTCTTCCATGATAGATTCCCATAATCTCCATTGTGGTCCCTTGAGAAAGTGCATGTAAAACCTATTTGGATTCTCCAACAATCTTCAAGAATTTGATGATCCTATAAAACTTCTCAATAAATTCCTTATATTCTCAATTTACATTATCACTATTGAATGTGGGTGGTTTATTCTTATTGAATTATGAGTTGTGATCCACTTCATGTCACGTTTTCTTTACAAGTACTTGACCTAGAGTCTACAAAGTTAAAATTAAATCTTCTAGAAATGAAGGGTACACTAATGGATTATCTTGTAGAACATGTCTCACATCATCCTCACACATATTAGGAAGATCTATTATATGATAATCTTATAACAAAAAAACTAAATAACCTAGATTGATGCTCTCTTTTTATAAATTTACATTACATCTCTTTTTTGGAATACTTATAACATTACACAAATATATTCCCAATGACCATATTAGTCTAATTCCATTAAAAACAAGGAAAAATAAACACTGGTACATAAGTTAGCTACATTATCTCCCACTATGATTAACATGACAAGAAAATATCTTAAACATGTCATATTTAATACTTAAATTCATAACCTGGGGAAGGAAACATAAAAACGGTTGAGCTCAATTTCCTAGTAAAGTAAAACAGGGAGATACGTAAGAATAACCACAAGAATAAGTGTATGATTAAGTGATTGGGAAAATATAAGATCATACCCTACATATAATTGATCATAAAAATGAATCATGGAATAAATATTGGAAGTTCATAGACAGGAATCATATGTAAATAAAGAACATAAGACATAAAATCATAACATAAGAATAAAACATGGAATTGTGGTAGACACATAACTATATATAATGATTTCTATAGTACTCAAGGCATTGATTCCATGAACATCTTAGTAGAAAAATTATTTTACTGAACATGGTTCACACCCCTTTCTAGACCTGTATTACTGAACCAATTTCACTCCTTGTTCATGTCATGTAATATTGAACTGAGTTCATTTCTCATTATAGCCTTCTAATACTAAATTGAGTTAATTTCTCATTTCATCCATGTATATATCATGAGATGTAAATAATTACACAATGAATTATAGATAGATATAGGTCTCACCTATCTCATAATGATATTGTGCATACATATTCCAAAAGTTCATTATAAATCATATCATAACCCATTAAATGAAAGGGGTATTATAAACATGTAATCATATCATAACATTTGTAAAAAGATACATGTTTTATAACCATTTCATGAAAATCATAACCCATGAAAATAATTAGGTTTCAAAATAATATAACCCTTGGAATAGAAATGGGTGTGAAATGAATCGTTCCATAATAACATAAATTATTCGTGAAAAAAATATCAATGAAACCTTTGTATAATTTCCTAGAAGGGAATGGTTAAAATCAACAGATGTCATCTTAGATGTAAAATAACATGGAAAGACATTTTGAAAACATTTCTTGAGGGAAATATCCTTTCCTCCTTGGAAAGTGTCTCTTTGAAACATAAAAATCTTTTGAAAACCATTTTATTGAAAATAAACTTGAATTATTATAAAGATAGCTTTGAATATCAATTTGAAAAACTTTTTATTCTAAAACATATAATGAGATACTAAAAAAGTTTTGAAAACCATTTTCCTTGAAAACTCATAAAAGGACATTGAAAACATTTTGGAAAACATTTCTTTGAAATACATTTCAAAATTATAAATAAGTCTTCAAATCATTTTGATAAATAATTTTCTCGAAAAAATAAAAGATAATATTAAATAAATTTGGAAAAATAATCCTGTAAAACTTATAAAAGAAGATTGAATACATTTTTACAAACACTTTTCCTTGAAAACGCATAAACATATATTAAAAATAGTTTTAAAAAAATTACTTGAAATTTATAAAAGAATATTTGAAAACATTTTTAGAAAAATTTTACTTAAAAACATTTAAAAGAATATTAAAAACCTTTTGAAAAACACTTTACTTCAAAAATTATTTGAAAATATATAAATAAATCATTAAAATGTTTTGAAAACCATTTATTTGAAAAAAAATTTAAAATCTTAAAAATTTACCTTTTAAACATGAAAATCATGCTTTATAGAAGTGATTGTGGGTAAATTCATACTTGTTCTACAAGGTAAGAAGAATATTCATTTTTTATGTTAAAATATTAGAAAAAATACTAGTTTGGAATGTGATTAAAATATTCCTTTGAATACATTGGTAAAATAAAAAAATGGAAAACAATTCTTATAAATATTATATTAGAGTAGTAAATTATTTTTTTAAACCCTATTGAAATATATGGTTTTGAAGGAATACAGATTTCTAATCGATGAGAGGGTAAAGTAAGGATTTATAAAAAAACATTCTATTAACTATATTTTGTACCAAAGAGTAGAAAAATTGTACCAATACATGAATATATCTTGAAAAATAAAAGGAGGTTAAAATTCATGAATTTTTATGAGATATTGAATATTGTATTTCAACAAACGAATCATAAACATAAAAAATCTCAAAGAGTGATGAGATTATTGCAATAAACTCCAACCACTTGGTAACTTTGAACCATTATCCACATGTAATAAAAATTAAATTAAATAAATCATAAAATATCATGAAAATATGGAGATTCCTATTATATAATTTCAAATTCAGTTATACACCTCATGGAAAAGTATTGGTAGATAACATGGCATTGGTCTCAAATAAGGAAAATTGAAACAAAATTACTTTACCAGTTTGGTGACTTTTAAAAAATAAACCCCATGAAAAAATTATAATATAATAAACATGTAAATACAAAAAAAATGCTAGATATAAAACTTATAGAATACATCCATTGGTAGTATAGACACTACATAAAAGGAATGTATGGTTAATAAAGCATGTATCTCATAGAAATCAAAAGTGAGATGAAATTCCCTTAACTTGTGTCTTTTCTCTCATCATAATCATACACACCTATTATATAATAAACATATGTTTATTATAAATTTATCATAGAAACATATTATTATATCTAATACCTTATATGGTTTAATTATGACTTTATATTACCTACTTGTTAATAATTCTATGTTAAAGATTCACTTTGGGTAATATCCACTTTGTTCTTCACATGTGTCTAAATTTGTTATATCTTTTATCCTAATAATTATATAATGATTTCAAGAATTTAAAAAATCATATAAATATAAGTTATATTCATTCTATTTTTATTATAATAATCTATAAAATATATAAGTATGAAATAGAATACACCATTCATGGAGACGGTAGGTCATATGTACAAATGAACATTATTTCATTTTAAAATAGGTATTGAAAGAATGTAATTAAATGAAATATATTTATATATTTCATTGTTAAAGTATAATTAGTATATAATATATATCATATAAGTTTTAAAACCCATCCATAATACATTTCATGTTGTTTGTGAATGAATCACATTATTTTGATGGGGTGGCAGTCCAAACATCCTCAAATAGAAATATCATATTTACACAAAATGGAATGTATAAAGTTATGTGTTATAAAATAAATAAATAAGATTAATGTCATAATAAATATAATATATATCATATATGAACATATTTTACAATATAATTCCCATCATGAGAGGTGATAAAGTAAGAATGAACAATAATTGTTTTGTGAGGCGGTAGTTCACTGTACACATAACCAGTATGTTTGTTACCCACTTGATGGAAGTGGGTATAATTTTAGGTAGAAAAATTATCATAACGACATAATATTATATTTAGGATATAATATTTATATAATTAAAGAATAATAATATTTTATGGGGTGTATAATTGAAATAAAATAAAAGAACTTGGGGAAGGATGTTGCCTCTTATTTGGGTAACTCCTTTAAGTTATATCCAAATGGATTATTTGAATTGATTTATGTCCAAGGAAAGGATTCTAGGATTAGGGGAGGTATTTTTAAGAGAAATTAGGGTATATATTTTTTATGAAAAAGTGAATTGAGATGTGTGAGGAAGTGGGAGGTGAGAAGGACTATTTATAGTGGAGGAGGAGTGGTACTCTTGTAGATTTTTTGAAAAGGAATTTCACCCATGTTTTTCGCATGTCAAGTGGTTACAATAATGGAAATAATTAAACACATGTCAAGATAGGTTATAAATATTTCTAGTAACTGGATCTATAAAAAATTTCTAGGCTGTTTGGTCCCTAACGATTAGTGCTTAGTCCCTTATTTCACTTAAATTAACATTAGTCGTTGTAATTAATTTTAATTAAATTCACTAATATTTTTGGTCAAAAACTAAGTTGAACATAATATAAATTACAATTAATTATGATTCAAAATATTGAATCAATTGTTTTGAATTAAATTCACTGAAGTGATAGAAATTAATTTAAATTTAATCCTACGGTTAGGTCGACAATGCGTGTTTTTAATGTAAAAATGTTCAAAATTTTGTTACGGTTTTATATTAAATTTTAATTTTAAATATATTCCAATGAACAACATTGGGTTAATTAAAAAATA
The DNA here is from genome assembly GCA_963277665.1 of Viscum album. NCBI lineage: Eukaryota > Viridiplantae > Streptophyta > Magnoliopsida > Santalales > Viscaceae > Viscum > Viscum album. The sequence continues at coordinate 1,155,199,052 of OY728140.1, forward strand.
TGATCTAATTAAACCTTAAAAAAATTAAACATAATTTATCATTATAAATAAATTATATGAAAGTCAGTTTTGAATTAAAATTTAGTATTTTTCACTAATCATCCTAAAATGAATTTTCTCATAAACAACCCATATATTCACCCTAAGATAAGTTTAACATTATAAATTCAAAAATTAAGTTTATATTATCAAATTAAAATTCTAAATTTGTATAAAATTAATTTTATATATTTTTCACAGAAGAACATTAAAAAGGGTTTATTTTAGAAAATAGTTTAAACAGAGAAGGATGTTACCTAAAATTATATATTTAATTATCAATATGTTTTTTTAATATTAAACCATTATAAAAAATATTTGAAAATTATTTATTACTATTCATATTATTATGTTCAATGTCTAGGTTATAATTATCTCATTTAAATAATTATAATAATAAAATGATGTTTCTTATAAACCCAATATTGCGTGTTACATACGCTAAGTTGGTGTTGATTGTAACGTACACCAAGTTAAAGTTTCATGTAAACAAGATAAAATTTATGTTTCATTTAGTGAAATATTAACTTGTTGTTACATATAACTCAAGTCAAACATAGTGATTTTATAAAATAAACTATTTTCCATGTTGCTTAAAATAAAAAATAGCAAAAATATTTATGTAATTTAGAAAAAAATAATTCAACAAATATATGGGTGTTGCATTATACCCCCATAAAATGAATTTATCCCTTGAAATTCATCTCATTTATCAAAGGATTAATATCTGAATGTTTCATTCATAGAAACCAACATTGTAAAAATGTATAGAAAACTTCCCTCAAAAAGAGAACGTCAGAACCATAACGATTACCCAATGTAACTTATAACTAGTTTTCGACAAGGGTGAACATACTTTGGGAGTGAAGATTGGATATAGAGGACAATGTAAATATTTATAGGGAGTGGTTGAGGTCATCAATCATAAAAAAGTGAATTATTAATGAAAAGTTGAGGGCCTTAAAGTCCTAAATTTGTGATGATTTATAGTGGCTTCTGTTAAACAAAACTTACGGTATTAGGACATCATTTTTTATCATTATCATGTCATTGGGTAATTATGTTATTGACTGAGAATATAAGTAAATATACTTACTGGATATGTTTCTATTAAAAAAATCATTCATTGGTTGTGATTTTAACTATATCTAATTTGTTCATTACTTCATGAAATGGATGTCCATAAATTAACATTGATACCCAAATCAATAAAATACACTTTCAATAGATCTTAAGTCCAAAAAATGAATGAAAATTATAACCTTTCTTATCTAACTATTCTTCAAAATCAATATTGTAAATACATTAATCTCTAATCATAAAAATTAACACTAATTTTTTATCATAAACATTTATAAATCAAAAATAATTATACAATAAATATAAAACCACATAGGATAGTGTTAGGCATGAAACCCTTATCGTTCTTCAGTCATGGGTTCAAGACCAATGACCTTTATGAACATAATGGGTTATCACCCAACATATATTATTTCCTTTTCTCAAACCACACTAATATAATTTGAAAAATTAATATTATGAGGATCCATGAAATAAGGATATTCAATAAATAGCCTTTTCTCCATTGTTTTCTATAAAAAATCAATACCTAAATATTTTAACCAAAATTTAATTAAAACATTCAATAAATGTTTAACCTTATAACCCTTCTGAAATATGAAAATTTAAAATGTTAGAATGAAAAGAAAGAAATCATCTTAACAGTGATCCCCCATGTATCAAAAAGTATATCTTGGTTTTTAAATTCAAAACATGTGAATACCCCCATCATATATTATCTTGAAACATGGTAATAACATAAATTACCCTATATACTTATGGAAAACATGCATGTGTCCTTATTCCAAATATTACTAGATATATTCCATATATCCAAAAAAATTAAAATTCATCCATGATAACAATAACTGCTAGTCAACAAGTCCTTTATTAGTTCCAATGTAATCTGTGTTGTCCAATTTACTTATTAATATCCCACTTATCATTATCCAAAAAAATTATTAAAATAAGTAACATATTAGGGATTATCTTCCCTTATTCAAAATATATCCTTATCATTAAATCACCTTTCCAGTCAATTAGAATCATTCAACGTGTTCTTTTAAATAATTAGAGTGAAAACCTATATTGGAAAATCCTTATATATGTCACCTTATATAATTCTTGAATCCAAATACAAGAAAACAATAATCACTTCATCCTTCAGCCATTAATACGGATACCTCATCCTATTACATAATACCTCTTTCTTTTCACATTTCATTTTTAGTCTCTTCATCATCAGTAATGTAATCATTACATACACCGCCTTGATAATTCTCTTCAGGATCTTTTATCTTGGGAAATTGAGTTACATAATGACCACTTATTCTACACTTAAAACACTAAACCTTCAATGATGTAATAAGGAGGCCAATATTCTCATATATTTAATTAATTAAACTCTTCAATTTTCATTACATTCACTTTCTTTTTTCCCTTCATTTCCATAGTCAAAACATCCTAGAAGACATTCAATTAAGTAATTATTTCCACATTCATGACCTAATGGAAACCAAATCTTCTTTCCTCCATGGCCTCCATTACCTAAACTCTTAGAGAACTCCTTCTCTCTCTTCCTTAGTGAGTCCCAGAGTTTTTTAAGGTGAACATTTTTATTCGTGTTCTATGAAAAATAATTAGGCATGATCACAACACCTTCCACTCTAGTGATTATCCCACTTGACTTCTCATCAAAAAATTGTCAATCACATTAAGTATTAATCAAGTTGCTTCTGGTTCCCTCAATTGACTAAAACCACAAGCATAGTGTGATAATTACTTATCAGAGAAAAATACCACATAGTCATGAAAATAATTACTTATAATATGTCTAAATAATGACACATTCCTTAATATATGACACCCTATGATCATTATAGGTTATTTGTAGACAAATTATATTAAAATCATTAATTATGGTTTACTAAGAGTTTGTGAATTCCCAAAGCATATCCCCTAGGAGTGTCAATTTAGGTATTTGTCATGGCCCACTATCATGTACCAAATTACCCTAAGTCAGACCCAAAACATTTAATTGGGGTTGTTACTAATAGTTGGATCTATGATAGAGCCACATCAACTTATTGTATTAATAAAATGATATATTACATGGAAACCACTTGCTTTATCCTTTATCAAAAATCCCAGGACATTTTCCTGTACTTTTCCCTATCATTAGACATATCCTTAGACATGTCCTTAGGGTTATCTCTAAGGTTTTCTTATCCTAGATATAAAGGATAACTAAACCTTTTCTCTAATACTGACTATATATATTATCTCTTTTTATACATTGATATAACATATCTTTTTTAGAATACTTAAAAAATTTAAAAAAAATAGATGCCCAAATATCGTATTATTCTAGTGCCTTTGGAAACAAGGTAACATAAATACTATTACATAAGTGAAGTACATTATCTCCTAATATGTTCATTATGACTTGAACCTATCTTAGACACATCATAATTAATACATATCCTCATAACATGGGGAAATAAATATAAAATTGGATGAGCTCAAATGCTTAGTAAGGGTAAAAAATGGAGATAAATTTTCATAATCATGAGCATAAGTGCATGAGAACATGATCGCGAAAATAAAAGATCATACCCAACATATCAAATACCATAAACATGAATCATGGACTAAATCATGGAAGTTCATAAGAAATTAATCATAAGGAAATAAAAAATAGAATCCATTAATTCCTAACATAGAAATAAAACATGCAATTTTTCTAGAAAAATAAGTATATATAATTATTTCCATAGTAGTAAAGGAATTACTATATAGAGAATAATAGTTGAAAATTTTATTTACTGAACCGTCTTCACACCTCATTCCATCCCCATATTACTAAACTAATTTTACTACTCATTCCATCACTATAATACTGAATCAAGTTCATTTCTCGTTCCATCCCTGTAATATTGAACCAAGTTAATTTCTCATTATATCCATTTCTATCCCTTGAGATACAAATATTTACCCAATGTATTGGAGGGGGATATAGGTCACACTGATTTCATATTGAAATCAAACATACATGTTCAACAATGATAATTAAAAATAATGTCATAACCCTTAAAATGAAATGGTATCATAAATATTAAATCATATTATTATTTTTGGAAAAAGATATAGGTTTCATAATAATTTAATCAAAATAATATCATATAAAAATAATCTAGTTTCAAAATCATATAACCCATGGAAGAGAAATGTGTTTCATAAGCATCATTCCAAAAAAACATAAACCCTTTAAGAAAATAAATATGAATGTATCCTTTGGATAATTTTATATAATAGAATGAGTAACATAAACATATGTCATCTTAGATGGAAAATAATATAGAAAGATATTTTGAAAAGATTTATTGATAAAAATATCCTTTCTTCTTTGAAAAAATCTCATTAAAATATAAAAACCTTTGGAATTTTTTTTTGAAAATAATCATGATATCTTCAAAAGATAACTTTGAAAATATTTTAGAAATCATTTTACTTGAAAACATATTAAGTGACATTGAAAAAGTTTTGACAACCATTTTCAATGAAAACATATAAAAGGATCTTGAAATTTTTTTGAAAACCATCTCTTTGAAAATAATTTTCAAACTTATAAATGAATCTTGAAATCATTCTGAAGACTCTTTTCCTTGAAAAATATAAGAGAGGCTTGAAAAAAATTTGATAACAATTTTCATTAAACAAATATAAAAGAGTATTGAAAAATAATTGTATACAATTTTCCTTGAAAACTTATAAAATATCCTTGAAAAAATATTTAAAAAAATTTCTTGAAAACTTATAATATAATCTTTTAAAACAAATTGAAAATTTTTTACTTTAGAGACATATATAAGTATCTAAAAAACACATTGGAAAAAAATTCCTAGAAAAATACATTGAAAATATATAAATAATTCATGAAAAAAAATTTAAAAAATTATTCTAAATTTATTTTTAAAATAATTTTCATAAAAATTAACTTATTAAACATAAAAAAAAGATTCAAAGAAATGACCATGAGTAAATTTGGACGTTTTATATGAGGTAAGAATAACATTCTTTTTCATAGTAAAAGGACGGAAAATTTCCATGTTTAGAAAGTGAAAAGGCTATTACTTTGAGAACATTATTCTAAGAAAAAAAGTGAGAAATATACTTTTAAATATTATAGTATAATAGTAAAATATTCTTTAAACCCCTTTTTATAAAACATGATTTTTAAAGAACATAGATTTCCAACTGAAGATAAGGAAAAGTTGTGCTTTATTAAAAACAAATTTTTAACAATATATGTGAGAAAGAGTATAAATATTTTACCAGTACATTAATATATCATGAACAAATATAAGATAATAAAATTCTTGAATATTCTTGAGAGATGGATTTTATGATTTCAACAAAGGAAGCATAAACAGAAATAATCTCGAAAAGTGATAACATAATTTCAATATAGTCTTACTACTTCGTAACTTTGAACAACACTACCCATGGAAGAAAAATGTAATTACATGAAGCATAAAATATAATTAAAATAATTAGATACATGATATATCATTTTAATGGTATTATATACACCTCATGGGAAAATATAGGTGTATAACATGGTATATGTCTTAATGATGACAAATTGAGACAAAATTACTTTACTGGTTTGGTAACAATTGAAACATATAACACATGAAATAGAGATCAAAGAATAGATATTTAAATACCCATAATTTTAATTATAATAATCATATAATACATCCATGGTAAGTATACACACCACCCAAAAGTAATGGGTGTTGAATAATTCATGTATCTTAGAAAAAATAAAAATATAGATAAAATTTTTTTATCTTGTGTCTTGACTCTCATCATACACTAACAAAAATACTACATAATAAATATATTTTTATTATAAATATATCAAAAACAATTCATATATTTAATACCTTATATTTTATTATGACTACAAATTACCTTCTTGTTAAAAAAATTTATGTAAAGGTTTCACTTCTGATAATATCTACTTTGTTCTTCACATATGTCTTAATATGTTATATATTTGGTCTTTATACTTATATCCTCATTTCAAAAAATTTAAACCATGATATAAATATCATATATATTTATTATATTTGTATTAAAATAATCTATATAAAATATAATTTTGAAATGAGATACATCATTCATAGAGATGGTAGGTCGTACGTACACATGAACGTTGTTTCTGTTTGATATTCGTATTGAAAGTTAGAATGTAAATGAAATATATAATTATTCTAGTATAATTATTATATAATATATATCATATAATTTTACTAAAATCTTCCTTAATAAATTCCATGTAGTGTGTGAATTAATCACATTGCTTTGAGGGGGTGTAGTCCACAGTTCCTCAAACAAAATTATCGTATTTACAGAAAATCAAAAGTATAAATATATATCATGTAAAATAATTAAATAAGATTAATGAAATAATAAATCTAATATATATAATATATATATATATATAAATTTTACATCATAATCACCACCATGAGACACAGAAAAGGAAGAATGAACAATCATCGTTTTGTGATGCGGTAGTTCAGCGTCTACAAAAGCAGTATATTCATTGCCCATTAAATGGAAGTGTGTGTAATTGTATTTCAAAAACGTATAATAACAACATCGTAGTATATTTAGTTTAATTTTTTTATTATACATTAATGTAATGAGACAATTTTAGGGGGTTGAGAATTGAAATAAAATAAAAGAAGTTGAGGAAGAATGTTACCTCAAATTCGAGTAACTCCTTTTCATTTTCACAAAATGGATTCAATGGATTTATTTTAACTCAAGTTAAATTCCCATTTATGATGATAGGAGTTTTTAGAAGATATTTGGGAAGATATTGGTCAATAAAAAGTGGCTTTATAGGTTTGAGGAAGTGGGAGGAGAGGAGGTCTTTGAGTAGGAGTGGCACTCTTGTAAATTTTTGGGAAAAGGAATTTCACCAATGTTTTTTCCACGTCATGTGGATCCAATAATAGAAAAAATTATATAAAAGGGGGTATAGGGTATAAATATGTCCATGAAATATCTCTTTTAAAATTTTATAGGTCCTTTGTTCACCAAAGATTAATGTTTAGTTCCTTATTAACTTTAATTTTACCTTAATAGTTGTAATTAATTTTAATTACTTTCAAAAATATTTTTTATCTAAAAATAATATGAAATTATTATAAATTATATATTATTCTTATTAAAAATATTTAATCTATTTTTCCAAATTACAAAAATAATGTTACAGGAAATGAATTTCAATTTAATCCAACAAAGGGGTCGATAATAGAAGTTTTTAAAGTAAAAAAAGTTTAAAAGATTGATATGTTTTTATATTGAATGTCAAAGTGAAATTGATTCAAATTATCCAAATTGGATTTATTGATAAAAAATATGACCTAATTAAAATTTTAAATTAAATTAAAATATAATTTATCCTTATAAATAAATTATATGAAAATTCAGTTTTGAATTAAAATTCAATATTCTTCATTATTCGTCCAAAAATGATGTTTCTCAAGAAAATAAAATAAATTCACCCAAGGATAATTTTTAAATTATGAATTCAAATATAAAGTCTATTTTATATGATTCAATTTATAAAGGTTTCTAAAATTAATTTTATTATTCTTCATAGAATGATATTAAAAGTAGTTTGTTATAGAAAATAATATTTTTAAACATATAAGGACATTACCAAAAATTATATCATTCATTTTCAATACATTTTATTTATATAAAACAATTATAAAAAATATTTGAATATTTATAATTACTATTCATATTTCTATTTTTAATAACTATGTAATAATTATCTCATCTAAATAATTATAACAATAAATGATGTTTTGTAGAAACTCGGTGTTGTGTGTAACATATACCAAGTCAGTGTTTCACATATTGTACGCCAAAATAATGTTATATATAAAACAAAATTATGTTTTTTGTAGTGTAGTATTAACTTGGAGTTTCATATAAAGCAATATAAAACTAGTGATTTTATAAATTAAACTATTTTTAGTGTTGCATGAAATTTAAAATATCAAAAAGATTAAATTAATTCGGAAAAACATACTCTAAAAATCTAGGGGTGCTACATAACCAATCATATTTTTAAGAAAAATTCCAAAAATCATCATACCAAGTTCAATTCATTTCAATTACTCAAAACAATTATAATTTAAATATTTTTGAATTCTTTTGATAAAATATAACACATTGAAAAGGAATATGTCCATTTAAATAAAATGCCCCTCCATTTCATTTAAATGATCTCAAAAACTGAGTCTCAAAATTGGTAAAAAAAATTCCAACCACCCAAGGTATCATAGGTTCAGATATGGAAGTGAGTTGGAGAGAACCCCACCCCCCCCCCCCCCCACACACACACACACACGTTTACTACCTGAATCCTGGTGGTTCTAACTCTTATCTACCCATGAAATAGAATCAAACCCAAGAAGAGTTATCACACATCAGGATGGGTGTTTAAATTATATACCATTATATAAAAAAATAATTGTTAAATAAATAATCTATCCATTATTTCCCACCACGGTGGTTAGGTGCAACAAGATAACCAAACAAGTATCATAAATAAAAAACCAAGAAAAATAGCCAGAGAACAAATATAAAGAAAGATATATAGATAAGAACTATAAAATCAATATTGAACCATATATACCAAATTGTTTGATAAGAGAAGACTAAAAAGTCTCCATGTGACCAGTAATCACCTTTATTCCATCCCACTGTGAAGGATATAACAAAAAGAGAAATAGAAATACTTCATAATTCCCTTACCTTAACATAAGTTCCAAAAAAAATGTCTAAAAATTCAAAAAGGATGCAAGTAGTATTTGAGAATAAAGACCAATAATATTCCACCACAAAATATATACAAAGTGTAATATCATGAATCTAGTAGTTCTATCCTTAAAAATACAATTATATAAATCATTTTCATAAATATAAACCATTTTGATATCCCCCTATTTCATAAAATTATTTCTTATTAAAAAAATGAATATGAATAGTATATGTGATAAGGATGAAATAATAATTATAACAATTAATGGATACACCATAAGATAATAATTTGTGAAATATAGCCATGACCCAATCCATCATGGAGATTAATTTAAGAAAATAACCATGACACAATCTATCATGTCATAATCTAATCATAAATGTAAAATCACACCATTTTGTCTCTAACTTATGGGTATATGTTCTAGAAAAAAATCCCCAATCTAGGTGTATGGTGGATCAAACTGGTATAACATCTATTTTAATTTCACACACTAATGGGAAATAAATCCTCAAGTGTCATTACACACACTATCAGTGACATGTCTATTCTAGTTAATCCCAAGGTTTCCAATGTCCTAAGTTTGTCTAAATCCACTTAGAACCCATACTAACAATTTATGAAACATTTTGAAATCCATTTCAACCAACTTTGGTTCTTGAACATCTATTTTTAAATCAAACCATATAATCAAGATTTTTTTCTATGTCTGGATGTGCACAAAGATGTTTTAGAGAACATCCCCTTTAAAATAATGATATATTTCCAAAAAATCTATTTAAATTCCAAATAAAATCAATTCTATTAATAATTTTTCATAAATTTACAATAAAAACAATAAATTCATATAATTATACTTTTTTATAGAAACACCTACCTCAAGAATTGGGGTAGAACTAAATGCCTTTGAAAATGGATAATGGGGTATAATTGACCCATTAATCCTTATATTATAACCTTAAGAAACAAAACCAAAAAATCAAACCCCATAGATATTAAATCCACATCCTACATATGTTCTAACGAGATAAAGGGAGGACAGATCTAGTTAGGATCTATATAAGGAATTGGAAATAACATCAAAACCCAAGTATACCTCGAGTAATACATCATGAAAAAAGTAATATCTTTCATAATCCCAAGGGATAATTCATTAGATCATTAGGGATAGATTTAACAAGCCAAAATGATGTTAGGGGGTAATGATTCATAAAAATTTCCAAGGTAAATTTTGTAAAAACCAAATTTTTAATGGTTTGGAGTGCCACACATGTTTAGGACACATGGTTAAAAAATAGTGTACTAATAATGTTTGGATAATCTCTCTTTAAAATGTAATGTTTCACAGCATCTTATTAGAATCCACATGGTTTGAAAAAATCATAAACCCCTTGGAAAAACACATATACCCTATACAATTATCCTTGGTAAACAATATGATTTATTTCATTGTAAAAATCCCTACTGTTAAAACATAGGTAAATACTACATGGTTTCCAAACTATTAGTACAAATAGTGAACCAACCATATACATGTGTTGTCTACTCTAAAAATATCCATTTTCAATCCTCGTTTCCCCAAAACCTCTAGAATCACTCTAAGGAAAAAATAATATTATATTCATTTTTTTAGATCCAGTGGGTTTTACATGAACCATCCATAAGAAAATGGTGGATTTTATCTTTGGTTTATCTCATTTTTAAATAATAAAATGCAACATAGAATTTTGACAAAGATTAAAATACTTTAAAATTTTTACTAGAAATTTTATTTGGGAAAACATCCTTTTTCACTATAAATTCACTTATTTGAAATTAAAAAATTCAAAAATTTTAAATAAAAAATTTTCATATAAAATAAACTTGTAAAATTTTAATGGAAGATTCAAACATTAGGTGTACATGAAGTTGAGATATTATTTACTTTCTCAATATGTTAAAACAATGATTCTATTCACATTTTTGGTAAAAATATAAAAATACATCAATTAGAAAGAATTAGGAAGATTACATTTGAATCACTTTTATTGAAATTAAAATATGGAAAAAATATATCTAATAAATAATTGGATAATAATAAAAACTTTCTTTAATAAATTTTGTTGAAAATTTGGATATAGATGAAAATATTCCTCACCGTGTAGAAAAACATTCATTTTTTCATAAAAACTTTATTTTAGTATCATTAGAACATAAATAGAATAAAAGAAAAAAATTAATGTATATAAATCACCATTGGATAAAAAATAAATTCAGTTTGATATATAAATATCAAACAATTTCCCTAATAAATACTTGAATGTGGAAAATCTCAAATGATGTCCAGATTGTGAATGAAACCCTTATTGCCTTGGTTTCATTGAATAAAAACTCTCATGAAAGAAATTACATCATATGAAACATTAAATTATGTGAAGTTAAATAGGTTAATTATATAAAATTATAATAGTTTATTAGATACACCTCATAGTTTAAGATAGGTTTATAACCTAATATATGTCCCAAAAAAAGGTTATTTGTGGTGAAAACCCTTACCTGAGGTCTGAATTCATTCATATGTGTTTGAACATCCTGAATAATATATTTATTTATTTATTATACATCTATTTAAGAACCATGACCATATATATATATATATCATACAATATATGATTTACTTATAATCGTTTATCACCTATTTATTAAAAAATAACTATAAAAATCATGTTTCAGGGGATAACTGCTTAACTTTTCATGTATGTTTTCTTTCAGTAGTTTTAGACTTTATAATATGATAGTGATTACATAATTCATATTACGTTATTAATGAGAAAAATATCATATAAATTCATAATATATTTATTTTTAATCATTCATAAATGGTAAATTAGAAAAACTAATTACATGGTTCATGAAGATGGTAGGTCATACGTACACATAAATGTGGTTTTAAATTTTTATGTATGGATAAAAAGAAATGTAAATAATAATTCACATTTCTATAATAATTTTTATACCATATTGTTTCATTAAATACATCCCTAATATTGTCCATATAAAGTAAAAATAAAAAACAAATCACAATGCTTTAGGGTTGTGGTAGTCCATATATATGCACAAGAGAAATTATCATCTTCCAATGGATTGAAAGGTAAGATTATAGATATGAATTTATAAATATAGAATCATATTTATTTCATAAATATCATATTTATTCATTATTTACATAACCATTCATGTAAATTGGTTGTTAAAAATGAATTATTCCGCTACATGGAAATGGTAAGTTATACATATGTATGAGAGGTGTTTTACTCTTTTAAGGATGGAAAATACATCAAATGTAGTTTTACCTCTAACACACATATCTTAGTGGACACTAAATCAGTTCCCCGTTCCATCTTTCCACATGATCTCAAGCACAAGTCCCCATATTCTAGAGGTTTTCATCTAGCACTGAGGGTCTAAAACAATATGTGGGGAGACTATACTCTATTTATCATATAAATAAAAAATAGATAAAATATGAAATAAAAGAATCATATAAACCATAAACATGTGTGTTGACGCTCCTTTCCATCGCATACTCTAACAAATGAAAAGGGGAATACCTTAAGCACAAAGAGATTCATCCTTTGAAGAAACATCAAAAAATTGACAAAGGCATGAACATGGATTTGTTTATACATGGGACGCATAATTTTCATCATGGTTGTGCAAGTATACTTGCGCGCCACATATTGGTCACGCAAGTGACTTTCATGCCCTATTGGATTTTCACCCAAGGTCTTTAATGGCCTATAAATACCCCTTTTGGTTCCCCCATTTCGAGGGCAAAAAATCCAAAATTCATATTTAAGCTCTCAGCACCCTAGTATCTACTTGAAGTCTTCCGAACACTTATAAGGTAATTTATTACCTATAATGGAAGATCTAAAGAGGGGGAATAAGGCCTAAGTTTTGAAATTCATCAACACTTGCGTGCCTAAGTGTCTAACCCTTAAGGGAAACGAAGACACTTGTGCGCCACCTTATCCCTTCAACAGAACTTGCGCGACACTCTTTTGGAAGACTTTAGGGATAATATTAAGGTCTTGAGCCAAGTCTCACCCAAGTATTACCCTATGGGTTGATCATCGCGCAAGTATACATGTGTCGTTCAAGTATACTTGCGTGACCAGGACTTGTGTACCTGCATCTTTTTGGGTTCCCCTCCTACCTGTTTAACTCTTTTCTTCAAATCCACCTCTCCTCTTAAAGATTTAGCCTTAAAACCCTCTTCAAAGTCATTAATGGAATGGTTCCTTTGTTGGATTCCTTATCTAAAAGGAATTATGTGGAACATCTCTCATAACCTAGTGATTTATATATCTTTATGTCGCTAAGGTTAGAGATTTCCTCCATTCAACCTCATCCTCTAAGATGAGAAGATATTTAATCCAGGCATCCTTCTTAGTAGTAAGCCCCAAGTATTAAATTATTTTGATAAGGGCCTCCTTTTCAAGAGTAAGCCCCAGATCACAAGTCCCCAAACCTGGGCCTCCTTTTCAAGAGTAATCCCCAGTCATAATTCCCCTAACCTGGGTATCCTCTTTAGGATTAAGCCCCAGTCCAAGTCCCCTAACATGTGCCTCCTTAAGAGTAATCCCTAGTACAATTTCCCTAACATGGGCCTCCTTTTCAGAAGTAATACCAAGTCCAAGTTCCCTTAATATTGGAATCCTCCTTAGGAGTAAGCCCCAATCATAAGTTTCTTTAACATGGTCTTCCTTCTCAGGAATAAGCCCCAAAGTCTCAAGTCCATTTAACTTGGGACTCCTTTTTAGGAATAAGCCCCAATCATAATTCTCCTTAATCTATGCCTCCTTCTCAGGAGTAAGCCCCATTTATCAAGTCCCTTTAACCTGGGCCTCCTTCTCAAGAATAATCCCTAGTCATAATTTCTCTTAACCAGACTTAATTTATTTTGATTTTGGCTTCCTTCTTAGGAATAAAACCAAATCATAAGTCCCCTCTAATTTGGGCATCCTTCTCAAGATTAAGTCCTAAGTTAAGTATCTGAATCTCTATAAAGCACGTATACCTTTATGGACCTTGTTCCCAGGTTTCTTCCCTAAAGTAAATCCCAATCCTCATCTATCTTGGGAAGTCATACATACATAATCCCTACATTATTTCTTATGATTGAATCTTTCAGGGAAAAATCATCAGGTTTTACTGATACCTCTTGTTTATCACACCGAGCATGACTCACATGAGCTTAGGGCATAAAAGTAATTATGACATCTTTCTTTGGGTCATTAATCATGCATAAACTCTATATTTCTTCACTTGAACTATGTGGGTTCTGATTCCTTTTCTAAACAAGGATATGTAGGTACCCCATTAGCAGGTAAGATCCCAACTCTGAAATAATTCATGTCCTTCTGAATGACAATAAACTTCAAGTGCCCCACTGAGTGGCTTTAAAACCATTATTGTTATCATAATAACCAATATATTTCTATATAATGTGTTGAAGGATATCATTGACTAAGAATTTATAAAAAATATAGATGATTATCTATTAATGAAGAACCTAAAAAACATATAAAAGATTCTCTAAATTTCATATATATTAATCATTGATTGTCAGATCTAAAGGAAATATCATTTTCATACTTGGTAATTTAATAAGGATTCATGAACATAACTCAAATCTATAAAGAGAGTCCTGGAGTAGACAATAATTCCCCCCAAAAATGTGTGATAAGTCCGACCTCCCATCCTCTCGACCAATGAAAATTCTTAAGCCTCATTGGTCCACAACTAATGAGCACATTCCTTTGGAAAGTAGGTCCAAATAGATATAGAATCATTGGATGTTTCTGATTCTACGAATAAACCCATTAGAAACCGATTGGAATGTTTGAACCTTAAACAAAACAAGGTCATCCCCATTTTCATAGGAACCAAAAAATGGTGAACTCGATGTGAATCCTTAACCAAGTTAAATGATGTTTTACTTATATGTTAGGGCCCTATTTAATTCAATGTGAGGGCCAAAAAAGAAATCAATAACATATGTGCTCATCCAAAAGATGTAGTAGGTGAATTTATCTTGATTATGTCTATTATATCAAACAGTCACTCATTTCAAAGATCTCTCTGCGTTATAGAAATCGATTCTCTAATGTTCACACCTATGAATGCATCGGTTGCTACTCCTACTTGATCCTCGTTCGCTCTGAGGATGACATCACCTACTTAGTGTCTTCAACATTGGGTCTCAAATTCACTGGTTAAGGAATACCATCAACATGGTACCATTCTGACTCTGGAGGCTACTCGACAATCCCTCCAAGTCAATAATTCACCATGGTTGTCCGGACAGCGACGACAAATGATCAAGAAACAGGTGGTGCCAACCACCATCTCCAACCGTTTCGGGTCGTTATCCTTGGAACAAAATCACCAGTCCCTCCCATATTATGAGGAGGTGAATGAGAAGGTCACCCATGGCCTTAATTCAAGGAGACATGAGTCCTTACTGAGGGCTCACATCAAAAATCACCGCCAGACTCGTGTGGTAGTGCACCCTCAACATGATGAGGGTACCACCTTTAGGGGTTCGGCTCAGGTTCCTCAGACTCAAGAATGCATGACGAACCGCCAGAGGTAAAATCTGGTCAACAGGGAGCAGGTTCTTACTTCTTCCCCCTACAGAGAAGTCCATCAAGCCAACTTGATGGAAAATAACGATCGGGCATATACACCCGTCTGTCCTGATGTTACTACTCAGAAGACTTGTCTGGCAGTAACACACCAATCCCGCCAGGAAATTCTGGTGGAGTATTATAGGAAGGCATATACAGCTGTTTATAACTCATCAACTAGTTAGCAGGCTCATCTGACTTCACCCAAAGAAGCTCGCTAATCTAATATGGTGGCAACTGATAAGCAGGGACATACACCTGTTTACAATCAACAATTCTTTCAAAAGTCTCTTCTACCGGTATTGAAGGAAA
Source organism: Viscum album (assembly GCA_963277665.1). NCBI lineage: Eukaryota > Viridiplantae > Streptophyta > Magnoliopsida > Santalales > Viscaceae > Viscum > Viscum album. The sequence continues at coordinate 1,155,214,994 of OY728140.1, forward strand.
GTCATCAACCATACTTGACGAAGAATACATAGCAAGCACATACACCTGCCAATGTTCATCAAGCCTTCCAATAGTCTCGTTTGGTAGCACTCATAGAAATCAGTCAGAAAGCTTCGATGACAAATTTGGATCAGACTCAACTCTCTACCCCAACACATGAGTACTTTCAGAATTCACTGGCAGGAAACAGAGGACAGGAGCAGGAACACACACCTACTCCAAGCATGGAAGGGACGTATATTCCCGTTCCGGCAGTTGAAGTCACCAAGCACATTCTGACGATGGTGAAAGAGCAGAAGCAAATCCCTACTCATATTCTGGATGCCTATCAGAATATTATAACAGCTTCAGCAGCATCACAGGGAAAGAAATACAAATCTATCCCTACCATTGGAGTGACACATCAACATATCACTCTAAAATAGATACACACCTTGGTTCCAGTCCAAGAGGTTTGTGGTGCATACTCCTCCATATCATACAAACAATCAATTCAGGCACATACACCTGATTTGAATGGAGATAATCAGACTAACCTGGAAATTTCTCCTAAGTAGGCACATACAACTTCCCATAATAACCAATTTTTTCAGCAAGTGGTTCCCATAGTGAGTAAGAAGGCATCTAAGAAAAAGACCCATCCAGCACAGTCAAGAAATCAAGATCCAATTTATAATAAGGCCTTGCTCGATGCTGGAGTTCTTGATGCACTCAAACAATTATTTGTTGCAACATAAGATTCTACTCTCTCATTTTCCAATAGTGGGAACATTAATTCCAAAGGTATTCATCAGACACTTCCTCATGAAGTATTGCTTCAGGACAGTTTGGTCAATCTTGAAGTATCATCTTCAGATGAGAGCCACGATAACCCTCTGCGTGGCCAGAAGATCAAGAAGCAAAAGGTTTCATCTTCTGTTGTAACCCACCATGGTGGTCCTCCCCATGATGATGAATTTAGCTACTAAAGTCCTCTCTGTAGTAGTAATTCACATTGCCTGGAAAAAATTTCAAAGGACAATATAGTAACGATAAATCCCTCTTATCTTGAGACACTTGCAAATGTGAAGCCAATCATGTTTGATTCCTTACCTCTAGCAGGTGAAACACTTTCTCAATCAAAAGATAACTCGAGGTTTAGGTCATTCTTCAAACCACCCCTGGGTCATTCATCTTCTAGTTTGATAAATGATTTCTCTACCAATCTTGTTGAATCTGATGAAACAACAAATAAGAACTATCCTTGGTCCAATCAGGTAGAAGAATATTCATCGAATGATAAGGAGGAAGTACTGAATATGAGAAAACAACTGGAGAAAGGTGAAGTACCAGTCATGTTTTGGCCTTTGGATAACTCTCAGTATGATATTCCAGAAATGTTAACGGAAGATTGTATTCACGATATTCATCTCAACATGTGGAAAACTCTTTTTCAATTGAAAAAGAAAATATTATCTTATGATGAATATGAAAATCATGTCAAGATAATAGAAGGGTTACAACACCAAATTGATTTGGCATCTCTCTCAGTTTCTCGATATCCAAAGGTGGAAAAATAGTAGAGAGCCCTTCAGCTTTCATGCCTTGGTGCACTAAAAAGGTTGTGCCAGTTAATTTCCAATGCCCCATCTGATATTCATATAAAGGGATGGGGTGTACATGGAGCACTACATTTCATTGTACTCTCCAGTCAACAAATCCCACCAAAGGTGGTCTCATGCAATGTTATTTCCCTGAACTGGCCACATCTAGGTGATTTTGTGCATAATCAAAGGCTTGCTCAGGAAAAGGCCTCAACTATTTCTTCTCAAAGTCAGGAATACATAGAACAAGTTGTCTAATTACTCTTGCATCAAGAAAATGAGAATATCGAACATGCCTCTCGTTTAGAGCATGCACATCATCAGGTGACAGAAATGTAAGAAATCATCCAATGGTCTTTTGAGCCAGGTGATTTGAGTGGATGTAGGTTAATTCAACCATCCAATTTCCGGACTAAAGTCCACAAGATCAGGAGATCATTTAAGAAACTCTCAAATGTAGTAGCTTCAAAACCACCCCAGCTTTCCAGACTAGGGACTCTTTTAGCCCAACCCTCAGAATCAACAAATAGGATTCATGGAGTTGAGCAGGAACAGCAGGAATAGCCCCAGTCCACAGGATTGGGGAATTTTTCAAATCCTCAATCTCTTCCTTAGAGAAAGTCGGTCTTCTCTTGATTAGAGAAGAAGCCACAAGAGTAATGAAGAGAAGAATTATTATGATATTCCCTCCAAATTACGGTTCGTCAAGAAGTTCATGAGGGATCAACTCAATAGAAGGCAGTGTCTCATAAGGGACATGGAAAAAGACAGTATCACAGAAATGCCGATATAAGAGATGCAATGTGTTATGCATCAATAAATGTAATCAATTTCATTGTTTCTGATCCTCTAGAACATGAGGCTCACTTAGAGGGATCATATGAGGATGTTCCTGCTCAAGAGGTTGTGCACACAGAGGCAAATGAAGAAGGTGTGTGTACACGAAACTAAAGGCTTACCCAGAATCTAGGTATTCCTTCAAGTAACCAACTTCCCCCTCTACAAAAGGCATCCAACAAGGGGAAAGAAAAAATTCAAGTGACATTCCACCCTTCCTCTGGAGAAGGCCAATCACTCCCACTAGATCAAAGTTTCACATAATAGGAGTAAGAAATGAAGGAATTAAGGAGGTTGAATGTAGAACTACTTCAAATTAGTCTTCCTCCTAAGCGTGCTGGAGTCAGTCAGCCAAGGGAATTTGTTTCAGTTACTGAGATAGATCAAGAATATCCTCCTTTACCAGTGCACCCTCACTGGTATAATACTATGGGTTATACGCAACAAAAATCGGTGGTGCTACCATCAGTTGTGGTACCATCCACCACACCTGTCCAAGCTCCAGTTGTTGCACCTGCTCAGGTCCAAGCTCAACTGGATGTTTCTCAAAAGTTAATAACTACCATTGAGTCATTAAAAGCTCTATTGGAATATATGGAGGGAAATCATGCACAAATTCAACCAGAAAAGAGAGCTTACCCTGAATGGGTTGATGCAATTCCTCCCCCATCAAATTTTTCAAGTACCACATTACTAATTTTTAATGTTTCAGGAGACCCAGAGCAACACTTAACACATTCTGTTTCTTGTTGCAATCCTATGATTGGAACTCCTCAATAATAAGAAGCAGTTAATCTCATGTGTTAGGTCCTACTTTTTTCTGGTATACAAGATTTCAATCCTGGACAATTAACATATGGGAAGATCTCCGTCAATGATTCCTTATTCAATTCAGATCAACGTTGCCAAAGACAACAGTTGTTTATCTTACAAATTGTAAGAAAAGGGAGAATAAAATAGTTTCAGATTTCATTGCTCGCTAGAAGGGATTAACATATTCCCTAATCTTAGTACTTGCTCAAGAATAGTTATTGCCAATCTATGTGGAAAATTTGTGTGATGAATTACGCAATTCGTTGATCCCTGTGAAATACAAAGGAGGGTTTAGAGACCTTACATCGATCGCTCAGTAGATCGAAGACTCTCTTACAAAGACTAAGGATAAAACTCGTGTAATTCCATCAACTCTAGGAAGGAGAATGGGTAAGCCATAGAATACTACAGTTACACTTAAACAAGCACATGTACCTACTTCTACCTCAAAAACTTCATCTTATCAAAGGGATCCACCTCTTGAGCGTCAACAATAGAGGTCATTTCAACAAGATGATCAAAGATATCAAAGACGGAAACAATTTGAGGAGTTAAAGAGCAAATTTTATTCTTTCCGAAATGAAAAAGTTCCTGGTTACTTCATTTTAACTATGGAAAATAATTTGGTTCAGTTTCCAAGGCTCAAAAGGCCAAAAAATGAAGGAGATGAAGACCGTCCCAACTATTTCCCATTTCATCCGATGTTGAGGCATCCCATTCAGTAGTGTTTAGTCTTCAAATACCTCCTACAAAAGATGGTGGACTCAGGACAGGTAAAGCTGAAAGGTTCTTCAGCTCGGGTAGCATGTGTTACTACTACAAATCCAGGGGAAAAAGGTGAGTGGAAATAAGTCAAAAGAAAAAATGCATAGAAATATGATGATTGGATTGTCAGAAAAATGATCAACCGAACTCATGCCATTTTATGAATGCAATTGAAGAAACCAATTTTGGCTTCTACTATAAATGCCATAGCAAAACCTCCTTCAGAAAAAAAATCCTCAAAAGGGAGGCATAATTCAAAGAAATTGGAACAGTCGGAAGAAGATGAGATTGTGTCAAAGCCCAATTTGCCTTTGACTCTGGTAGATTTTATGCCATCTACTTCAAAGCCACGGGCACCACCCCACCAAATGGCATAGCCTAAATTGGCTAATCAGGAAGATTCTTCATCATATGAAGAGTTGATTTTTGGTTTTGTTAACATGATTCACTTAACAAATCCTTATGCTAGTCATAGTTTTGATCTCGATGAGACTGAGTTACCTATATCAAACAGAGGAATTTTCTAGGATACAGAGGAAGATGTGGATATAACAGAAACCAATATTCCAATTCTACCCCTGCTAGAACTGTGTATGCAGCAGAAACTTGTGGTAGAGCCCTTCAGCGGGCTCAACGGGAACAAGACAGTTCTTCCATGCATGGAAGATTCAGTCCTGGAACAATTATTTTAGAGGATCGATTGGAGGTTACACCTTCTTCCTCTAAGCAAGTAAATAGACCTAGTCGGTCTAATATTTCAAATCCAGGAGTATTTCCAACTCCTACCCCGATACAAGAAGCATCTACTTCCAAAGCATCAACTACTAAGGTACCTGCGAAACCACATGTTCCTGTTGGGAAACGCAGACCTTTGGATCAAAAATATGATGTCTTGAAACATTTGTCCCAATTACTGGCCACGTTTTCAATTTTGGATAGCTTGAATCTATCAAAGGATCTTCAGGAGGCACTCATTGAGGCTTTTTCAAGTCCTCAGTAATTCGCAACTGAAATTGTTGCAGCTGAAGCCTACAATGTAGAGAATGATCCTACAGAATACCATGTAGTGATATCTTTTATAGATGAAGATGAATATGATGTTGTGCATGTACATATTAGACCTTTGTACTTATCTGGAAAGGTCAATGATGTATACATCTGAAGAGTTTTCATTGATAATGGTTTAGGAGTCAACCTCATCCCCATTCGTACACTTCATCAATTGGGCCTCACCGAATCTAATTTATCTCCATCTACTTTGATGTTAAAAGGATATGATAAAAATGAACAAGAACCTCTGGTCAAGATCACACTCAGAACTTAGCTTAGAGATCTTGTATCCAATTTAGATTTCATGGTTGTTCATCATGACACAGCCTTTAATATTTTGCTTGGAAGACCTTGGCTACATCAACATGTGGTTATCCCTTCATCATACCATCAATGTCTTAAATATTGTTTTAATGGTCAAATTGGGACATTGAATGGTGATAAGGCCCCATTCAAAACATGTGAATCTCAATACATTGAGGCGGAATTATATCACATTGAGGGAAAGGAGAAATCCACAATAAGGGAGGTTACCAAAGTTAATGTTCCATATGGTTTGGAAAAGATTCCAGTAAACCCATTCATACATGTGAGTACATATTATGTGTTTCCTATCAGTAAAATTGATAGGATAGACCCAAATCCAAATAATCTTATGGAAACTTCCATAATGTCAATTATAGCAACCAAGCCAGACAGCATGGGATAAATTGTTGATTCAACAAGAAATGATGAAAGCTCAAATGGAGATGTCTTTATTTCATCCGTTGAAATCCAGAAACTCTATACTTCTCCAAACAGGCCAGAAGAAGTTATAGAAATGTCAGAGGTGAACGATGATGTCGATTCTCAATCCATCATCTCCTCTTTATTACCCATGGAATACCCTTCATCATCAATAGGGTCAGAAATGGTGTCCTCTTCTTCAAGATGTTCAAATTTTAACATCTCTCTTGATCATGTAAACTTTGCTTCATCATCTACTATGAAAGTAAAAATAGAAGAAATAACACATGTTGAAGAATAAGAGGAAGATTTCAGGGATGCTCCTCCAGCATTTGAAGAGTGTATCTCTACCACTGTGGATGAACTTAGAGAAATAAATCTGGTTACAAAAGAAGATCCACTCCCCAATTTAATTAGTGCGACCATGACTCTTGAAGTACAAGAGATGTATATTTCATTTTCAAAGAAAAATCAAGATATATTTACTTGGAACTATACAGAAATTCCAGTTCTTGATCCTGATGTTTCTACTCATCATTTGGGTTTTTCAAAAGAACATCGAGGATTCAAGAAAGCCGCAAGAAGAACACACCCAACCTATGCTTCCAAAATTTAAGCTGAGGTGGATAACATTATCAAAGCTAGATTCATCATAGAAGTTCAATATCCCAAATGGTTGGATAATATTGTCCCTGTGAAAAAGAAAAAATGGACAAATTAGAGTTTGCATTGATTTCAGATATCATAATCGGCATTGTCCTAAGGTTGATTTTCCAGTTCCGATCACAGAACTCTTAATTGATGCAACAGCTGGCTATGAAGAAATTTCTTTCATGGATGGATATTTCGGGTATAATCAAATCTGAATGGCTCCAGAAGATGAAGAATCTATAGCCTTCAGAGCCCCTTAAGGTGTGTTTTGATATCGGGTAATGCCCTTTGGCTTGAAGAATGCAGGCGCAACATATCAGTGTGTCATGCACCATATCTTCAAACCCCTTTTAGGGAAATTTATTGAATGTTATGTGGAAGATTTGGTGGTTAAATCCAAACAATGTTCTAATCACTTGGTTGATTTGAAAATCATATTCCATAAACTTCGATAACACAATTTTAAGATGAACCCCTGGAAATGTGCTTTTGGGGTAACCTCAGGAAAATTTCTCAGCTTTGTTGTATGCCATTGTGGTATCAAAGTTGATCCTGAGATGAAAAATTCAATCCTTGGTATGTCAACTCCTTGAAATTTGAATGAATTGAGAGGACTTCAAGGACACTTGGCCTATATTCGACGTTTCATCGCCAATCTGGCAGGAAAAAGTTTACCCTTCACCAAATTGATGAAGAAGGGAGATAATTACCAGTGGACTGAAGAATGTCAAGAATCATTCAATATTATCAAGAAATATCTCTTGATTCCACCGGTATTAATGCCACCTATTGAATAAAGACCACTTATTCTTTACATAACAGCTTTATAACAGTCATTGGGTGCCTTCCTTTCCCAAAATAATGATGTTGGGAATGAAAACAGCATTTATTATCTCATTCGGACTATGCTTGAAGTAAAAATCCAATATTCAAGTATTGAAAAGTGCTTTCTAGCATAAATCTTTGCAGTTCAGAAGTTGAGACACTAGCTATAGCATCATGAGGTTCAATTGGTATCTCACAATAACCCGCTCAAATTCATCCTTAGTTGTCCAATGCTTACAGGATGTCTGGAAAGGTGGGCAGTTATTTTGCAGCAATTTGATATCCAGTATGTGTCTCAAAAGGAAATAAAGGGCCAAGATCTAGCTGATTTCCTTGCTGAACATCCTTTAGTAGAAGATACATCTTTAGATACTGAATTTCCTGATGAGGAAGTCTTCTCTATTCAAGATAATCTTTAAACATGGGAACTGTACTTTGATGGTGCTTCCAGAAGTAAAATAGGGAAGAAAATGGAAGATCCTAAATTCAATAAAGTTGGGTTAGGAATTGTGTTCATTTCTCCAGAAAAGGAAGTGCTACCCTATTCCTTCTTATTGTGGGAATCAAGTACAAATAATGAAGCAGAATACCAAGCTCTCATCACAGGATTGGAGTTGGCGCTTCAGGCACAAGTGAATCACTTAAAGGTGAAAGGTGATTCAGACCTGGTAATCAAACAAGTCAATGGGGATTATTCCATCAGAAAAGAAGAGTTAATCCATTTGTATGATTACGCCAGAGATTTGATGGCAGAATTTCCTTCAGAACTGATATTTTCTTATGTCCCGCGATCACAAAATTCTCAAGCTGATGCATTGGCTAATATAGCAACAACTCTAGTAGATCCAAATCAGGACGAGACAATCATCAGTATTTCCCACCTTCATACAATTTCACTTTATGTTCAAACCAAAACAGAGGAAATCAATGAAATTAGTCCCATTTATGAACCATATGGTCATACTACTTGATGGATGACACCTATCAGAGAATACCTTCAAAATGGAACACTTCTACCTAATAGAGTCGGGAAAGAAAAAATTTGGCCATGTGTGATCAATTTTAATCTTTATGATAGCCCTGATTACCTAGAAAAAATGCTCTAAAAAAGAGGTTTTGATTAAATTCTGTTTAGATGCATTGATGGTGAAGAGACAATGGCTGTCATGAAATAAGTACATGCAGGATTTTGTGGTGCCCACCAGTCTGGACATAGACTATCTGATCAAATTCGAAGGCTTGGATATTTTTGGCCTTCAATAATACAATATTGTGTTGATTTCACTAAGAAGTGTCATTCTTTCCAAGTACATGACAACTTCATTAATCAACTCCCAGAGTTGCTTCATATAGCTAAATACTCATGGCCATATTCCACATAGGGAATGGATGTAGTAGGACCTTATACTTTGGCTACATCCAAGAAGTTTAAGTATATTCTTACTACTACTGACTTATTTTCTAAATGGACAGAAGAAGTACCTCTCAAAGAATTCAGTTCTAAAATAATTGTTAGCTTCATCAAGTCTATCATCATTACCAAATTTTGTGCCCCTTATACCATATTGACAGACAATGGCACCAACTTCTGTTCATCCAAGGTAAGGAAGTTGTATCAAGAATACAACATCAAATCCAACCATTCATCTTGGTATCATGCAGTAGCCAATAGCCAAATAGAATCCTTCAATAAGACTCTATCAAACATACTAAAAAAGATGGTGGATAAAGATAAGAATTCATGGCTTTATAAACTCTTTCATGCTTTATGGGCTTATCGGACCACCACCCACACTGCTACGCGTTCAACTCCATATTCATTGGTATATGGAATAGAAGCAGTCTTGCCCATTGAAGTTCAATTACCCTCGCTCAGAGTAGCTATTTGTTATCAGTCATCTATAGATGAACAATTTCAAAAGTGATTGGATGAATTGGAACGATTAGATGAGAAAAGATTGTGCACCCTGCACCACTAGGAAGTCTATCAGAATCCAATAGCACGGGCTTTCAACAAAAAAGTTCATCTTCATTAATTCATTCAGGGAGAATTGGTATTGGTTCTCAGAACTCAAATGATACTAGGAAGGAAACCTCCCAAGATTGAGCCAAAGTGGGAAGGACCTTACTCAATACATAAGGTCTACTCCAATGGAGCTTATTCTTTAATCTCAATGGATGGAGAACTCATCATGACTCCAACCAATGCCAGATTTCTGAAGAAGTATTTTGTGTAACACAAATACTCTTACGTATAACATGAAATTAAACTGTTTCTTACTTTCTATATGATGTTAAACTATACAGCCCCACTTTTTTCTTTACTACATGACATTAAACTGCACAGTCCCCCTTTCGTCCAACATGACGTTAAATTGTGTTGTCCCCATCATCCTAGCTACATGATGCTAAACAGTGCAGCTTACATCCAACATGATGTTAAACTGTGTCGTCCTAGCTATACGAAGTTAAACTTTGCACCTCTTAATCCCACATGATGTTAAACTATGAAAAATTCCCTAATATGTCCAACATGACATTAAATTGTGTCCCCATTGTCCTCACTACAAGACATTAAACTGCATAGTCATACGTCCTAGCTACCTGACGTTAAACTGTATAGAACTCTTTCATCCAACATAACGTTAAATTGTATTTTCCTAGCTACATGATGCTAAACTATGCAGTACTCATCCTTACTATATAACGTTAAACTATACATCCCCTCTTTTGTCTTTAATGCATGACATTAAACTGTATAGCCCCCCCCCTAAGTCCTTACTGCATGACATTAAACTGCATAGTCCCTTCTTCATCCAACATGACGTTAAACTGTGCATCATTAAGGTTGTTGCTACCTCTTGTTTCTCACGCCGATTATAACTCACATGAGATTAGAGTAAACTTCAACCATAACACCCTCTCTGGGCCGCTAACCATGTGTAAGTCCTAACACCATTTTTTAGTTTGTTATCCTCAAGAACAACTTGATCACAAATTTATTCTTTAATAGAACTATGTGGACTTTCATCCCTGCCTTCTAGGTTGGGTATGTAGGCAACATCATGAGGTTCAATCAAAAAAACCAATATCTTTACATCGGTTCACCTCCATCTCATACGATGTTGATTCTTGAAGCCACCCCGAGAACCAATATTTTTTACATTGGTTCACCATCATCCATGCTATATGATGTTAAAATATTTGCACTTTTTGTCCTGTATGACAATAAACTACAACATTCTTTGACACCCTCACCTGAGAGGGAATCATTATTTACATTGATCTCCAATCATGTTATATTCCAAAGACTATGTGCATACATGGCAATGCTCGAACCTTTAATCTTAGGTCAAACCATCATTGCACTAAATTCCCCTTTCACCCTTCACTTGTACGAACCAAATCTGTACAAAGGGTATTTCAAGAACTACGTGCGGCTTGATTCCCATCCTTATGGGATACGTAGGAATGTTCGAGCATCCCTCGAATCTAGCCCCAAGTCTTTGGGGCCTAACCCCAAATTCCACTTTCAGTCCCTTGGCTGAAAATTCCACCTATGAAAACATGAATGTGGTAAAAAAACCCTCGTCTTCATTCACATCAAGTTTATAAAACACACAATGTGTATTCCTTATTATGGTTTGAGCTCTATGACCCTAAACTAAGATCTCCTACACTCTCATCCCACATTATGTTAAACTGTATTTCAAGAACTATGTATGGCTTGATTTCCATCCTTATGGGATACGTAGTGAAGTCCAGCACCTCAATTTAGGACCCAAGCACAACATGATTATAGTTAGCATTGGTCTGTGTATCTCCTTCATGCATTATACAATACTCATTTTCATGTGTCATACTCCTAACCTTAAATACTTCCAGATCTACATAACCCTTTTCTTGACTTCTGGTCACAAAATGTCTCATACCTGAGAGTTCTTTTTCCTGACTATGAAGCACGTGCCCTTAGGCGGCCTTGCATAAACAGTCTATATAATAGACTTTTCAGCCAAAAGATAATATTATTTGACTATGCAGCCAATGCCCTTAAGTTTCCCTGCATAATTCAACCCCCTAACGAGTTTTTCAAATAGTGGTAACTTCATTCTTGGTAGGAAAACCTATTTTATCCTTATTTGGCTTAATGATAATATGTAGGGATCCGAAAAAATATCCATCCTTAACATATTTTTCCCATACTCTTTTTCATGATCTGAAAGTATTTAAATCTATGATTTATATTTCTCTTCCCTATGTTTGGATCAGACCTTCGCAGGAGTGACATTCATCCAATTATTTGATAATCTTGATTGGAAATATCCTCTCCATATTCAAGTACCTCTCTCCATACAGTAGACTCTGTACTTTGGAAAATTTTAATATCCATAAACATTCACTGGATTTTTAGTAATAGAAAAGTGAAATTTTTTAGAGTCATTTTGTCTGACCATATAGCATGTTCCCTTAGGCAGCCTTGCATAAGTAGTCTACATAACAGACTTGTCATCCAAAAGATGTTATTATTTGATTATTCATCCAATGCCCTTAAGTGGACCTACATAATTCAACCCCCTAACAGTTTTTTAAATAGTGGTAACTTCATTCTTGGGAAATACTCCTTATAATTCCTTTTAGCCCATTTTTCATATCATTCCTCATATTCAAAATTTCTTAAGTCATAGTTTACAAATTTTCCCTCATACTTGAATATGGTAATATGTTTTATGATAAATTATCAAGGAATTGAGTCAATTTTAATCTATTCGGTCAAAGCTATTTCAACCTTAAACACTAGCCTTTTTTGTCCAACGTGCATGACTTTAAACTGCCCACAAAAGACAAGGGAACTCTGATCAAAATTCAAGTCCCAGCTCACTAAACATATTAAATGATTGTAGAGTTATTTTTATAATCCTAGAAAAAAAATCAAACTATGCTTACTAAGCCCATTGAATTAGGTAAATATTTTAAGTAGGTAGCAAAAGGATCCAGATACCAATGATTGAAGATGAAAATGTCTTTCATTGATGCACAAGAGTTAGAAGGACGTCCACAGATTGGAGTCTCTTCTCTTTTTTAGGAATTACAAGAGGCTTTCAACATAAATCTTCATCTGATTTACGGAATACCAAGCTTCATCAACAGCCACCTAAAATTCATTCATTCAACTGGATATAATAAGAGATGCAGTGATACCAGCTATTCTTGGAACAATTGTAAAAGAATTTTCTTGAGTGCGGTTTGAGAAAATTTTCTGCTGATCAAACAGTGACTCTGTTTCTGTCCAAGAGACTTGTAAGATGGATACATGGATTTGAGAATGAAGTATTGGAAGTAAAGATCCAGTTGGAGAGAGTAATCTTTTCAGATATTGTTCTAATGTCATGATAGTATTTTCTCCACCAACCAGCATTGGAAAACATATCAACCCATGGGTTTGCCATTTTCATATCTGCAAGGAAATGGCATGGAGGAAAATTTTGAAAGTTCACACCATTTTTGCTGCTCTTAATGCACAGCATAACCAAAATAGAGGAGTAGAAGTGCAGCTGCATGTCAGACATATATTTCTTTGCATCTGGAATATTGACTCCTTGCAGATGACCATGGATATACAGAGGTAGGTAGATACTCTGTGGGAAATTAAGATGATATTTCTTCAAGTACTTGGCTAAATATAGGAGAGTGTTGTCGCAGATATTATAATATTCATGTCCAATGATGTTCATCATGTCATCAATCTAATTTCTAGCCAGCTCATTAGCCATTCCAATTCTTATGGGAACCATTGAATCTACACAAAGGTTAAATAATTAACTCTCAAGTAAGTTGATTTTTCATAAAAATTGTGACGAAAAGTGAAAAAATGGCTAAGGCATTAAGGCGCGCAAGTCTCATGATTGGTGCACAAGTCTAATCCAGTCACACAAGTATGGGCGCGTAGGTATCACCATGCAAGTCCAAATACCTTTGCAGAAGCGCGACAATGCAGAAACATGGATGAACGGAAACAAGAGTAACTTGTGCAACGAGAGCCACCTGTGCGATGAGAGCAGGAAGGTTGGAAAGCCGGTTTCTTTGTGTGAGAATGGTCGCATATTTATAGGAAAAGGTCCTACCCTGCATGCTGAATCATGTGCGGCTCACACCTGCATGCCAAGACCTGTGCACTCAAAACTTGTGCATCGTAGTTCCTTGGTTTTCTCCTTTACCTCAGAGTCAAATCCTCCTTCCTTTCAGATCCAACTTTGAGGGGGGAATTTTATTGATGCTCCTTTCCATCACAAAGTATAACAAATTAAAAGGGGAATACCTTAAGCACAAAGAGATTCATCCTTTGAAGAAACATCAAAAAATTGGCAAAGGCATGAACAAGGATTTGTTTATACATGGGTCGTGGAACTTTCAACATGGTCATGTAAGTATACTTGCACGCCACATATTGTTCATGCAGGTGACTTGCGCGCCCTATTTGATTTTCTCCCAAGGTCTTCAATGGCCTATAAATACCCTTTGTGGGACCCCATTTTGAGGACGAAAAATCCAAAAGTCATATTTAAGCTCTTGGTACCCTAGTCTCTACTTGAAGTCTTCTGAACACTTCTAAGGTAATTTATTACCTAGAATGGAAGATCTAAAGAGGTTGAATAAGTCATAAGTGTTGAAATTAATCAACACTTGTGCGCCTAAGTGACTAACCCTTAAGGGAAATGAAGACACTTATGCGCCACCTTATCCCTTCAACAGAACTTGTGTGCCACTCTTTTGGAATCCTTTAATGGTGATACTAAGGTTTTTAGCCAAGTCTCGTCCAAGTATTACCCTATGGGTTGATTGTAGCACAATTATACATGTGTCACACAAGTATACTTGCACTCCCAAACAAGACTTGTGCACCTGCCTCTTTTTGGGTGCCCCTCCTGCATGTTCAACTCTTTTCTTCAAATCCACCTCTCCTCTTCAAGATTTAGCCTTCAAAACCCTCTTCAAAGTAATTTATGGCATGGTTCCTTTGTTGGATTCCTTATCTGAAAGGAATTCTGGGGAACATCTCTCAAAACCTAGTGATTTACATATCTTTATGTCACTAAGGTTAGATATTTCTTCCATTCAACCTCATCCTATAAGATGAGAAGATTTTAATCTGGGAATCCTCCTTAGGAGTAAGCCCCAAGTCTTAAATTCATTTGATAAGGGCCTCCTTTTCAGGAGTAAGCCCCAGATTACAAGTCCCCTAACCTGGGCCTCCTTTTCAAGAGTAATCCCTAGTCATAATTCCCCCAACCTGGGCATCCTCCTTAGGAGTAAGCCCCAGTCCAAGTTCCCTAACTTGGGCCTCCTTTTCAAAAGTAAGCCCTAGTCAAAGTTCCCTTAATATGGGCATCCTCCTTAGGAGTAAGCTCAAATCATAATTTTCATTATCTTGGGATTCCTTCTCAGGAATAAGCCCCAAAGTCTCAAGTCCCTTTAACCTGGGCCTCCTTTTCAGGAATAAGACCCAGTCATAATTCCCCTTAACCTGGGCCTCCTTCTCAGGAGTAATCCCCAGTTCTCAAGTCCCTTTAACCGAGGCCTCCTTCTTAGGAATAAGCCCCAGTCATAATTTCTCTTAACCAGTCTTAATTTATTTTGATTTGGTCTTCCTTCTCAAGAATAAAACCAAATCATAATACCCCTCTAATTTGGGCATCCTTCTCAGGATTAAGTCCTAAGTTAAGTATCCAAATCTCCATAAAGCACATATACCTTTATGGACCATGTTCCCAGGTTTCTTCCCTGAAGTAAATCCAAATCCTGATATATCTTGGGAAGTCATACATACATAATCCCCACATTATTTCTTATGATTGCATCTTTTGTGGCACAATCGTCAGGTTTTAATGATACCTCTTGTTTCTCACACCGAGCATGACTCACGTGATCTTAGAGAGTAAAAGTGATTATGAAATCTTTATTTGGGTCATCAATCATGCATAATCTCCATATTTCGTCACTCGAACTATGTCGGTTATGATTCCTTTTCTAAACAAGGATACATAGGTCGCCCATCTACGGGTATGATCCCAACTCTTAAATAATCCATGTCCTTCTGAACGACAATAAACTTCAAGTGCCCCACTGAGTGGCTTTAAAACCAGTATGGTTATCATAATAACCAATATATTTCTATAAAATTTGTTGAAGGATACCATTGAATAAGAATATCTAACAAATACAGATGATTCTCTATTAATGAAGAACCTCAAATACATATAAAATATTCTCTAAATTTCATACATATTAATCATTGATTGTCATATCTAAAGGAAAGCTCATTTTCATACTTGGTAATTTAATAAGGATTCATTAACATAACTCAAATCTATAAAGAGAGTCCTAGAGTAGACAATAATTCCCCCAAAAAAGGTGTGATGAGTCCGACCTCCCATCCTCTCGACCAATGAAAATTCTTAAACCTCATTGGTTCACACCTAATGAGAACCTTCCTTTGGAAAGTTGGTCCAAATGGATATAGAATCATTTGATGTTTCCGTTTCTATGAATAAACCCGTTAGAAACTGATTGGAATGTTTGAACCTTAAACAAAACAAGTTCATCCCCATTTACAGAGGAAACAATGTGTCATGGATCCATTTCCCACAACTGGGTACAATACAACAACAAAATATTAAATAATCCATGTCAATTCATTCAATGCCATGTGTAATGGTAAACGAAAATAAATAAAAACTGAAAAATCCCCAAAACATGTCCTCTAATTCAATATCCTTCATCCATGAAAATATCAAGCCCTAATAAATCATATAGAATAGGACCTTTTCCCTTGTCCAAAGGTGAAAATAAGAACTCTTCTCAGGTACCCAATGATGGCCTGAAAAGGGTGTAAGTATAGCTTATTAGGCCACCACCAATAGTGTCTACAAAATATCTAGTCTATCAATGGGTATAGAGGAGTACCAAAACATAATGGGAAACTCTAAATAATAAAATTCCATAAAATTAATATATAATTATATTTTATACTTTTACTATTTCTTCCAAATCCTTCCAATATTTATTAAATCAATTTTGGCATATGTTGGTCAACAAACAAAACATGTGGGTTAAGTTCCCAAACTCACAAGGGAAACCATTTCAAGAACTAAATACATTTACTTACTATGGATCATCAGTCCGTGTATGTTACCTCACCTTGGATCCATAGTCCAAATGAATAACACTTGCATCCGTTAGGGTCCTAGAGCCTCAGTATAAAACCCTAACTCGCTAAAAACATAGGTGGTCCTAGAGCATCAGTCTGGTCAAGCCATTGGTGATTCTTAGTTTAATAACCCACTCTACTATTAGGCAATGTGCACATTATTCTTTAACCATAACTCATTTATCATTAAAAATCATATCTCATAAAACATATATAACATTAACATGTCAAAAATCATTAACACATATTCCATTTGAAAATCATAACCTATTTTTCACATATCACATTTACATAACCTATCCCACTACTACATATATCATTACAACCCAGAAATAATTTAACCTGTGTTTAGCTAATATTATTTAACCCATTTACATGCATGATTTTATGTGTCTCAACCCTTTATAACATTCAAATTATACCAAATTCCCCCATATTCTATGAAAACCACTAGACACAATCATCAGTAATCCCTTTTCATAGTTCAGGCCAACATAATAATACAACCATTATGAGACCAACCCTATTAACTCATCAATTCCTTATTTATGACACCAATTTCTTATTAAATTGAGTGACACACCACATGGGTGGTCCTTATTCTGTTAAATCAAACCACATTTCAACCCATGGGGGTCATGAGGGGTTAAATTAATCATTTAAACAATTAATTTTATATTTATACCATAAAAAACCCTACAGGAAGAATAATGAAACAAATTAACAACCACATACACATAAAAATTGGGCAACAACATCATAGAATAAACTTATAAACCACCTAACTCAATTCTATAGATGAACACTCGCTTAAACTTGGCCTTTGATTTGGAAACAACCAACCTATAAACACACAAACATGAAACTAATTTAAAAGGTTTTTATAGAGATTTACAAGAAGAAAAATGATTCCACAATCCATAATCTATTAAAATAAAGGAAGATTGGTGTTATACTCACCCGAATCATTCAATCTTAACCCAACAACACTCCAAATAGATTATAAATGATGTATATTTATCCTTGGGAAGTTTTGGAGGGATTAGATTATCACATGGGTTTCTATAGGAAGAATTGAGTGAAATATGATTTAGAACACTTACGGCCTGGGGGGGACATGGTAATTTAACCATTCTTTATTTAGACACACGGTTTGGCTTCATGGATGTCCAATCCATGTGCCACCCTCTAACCAAGAAGGAGCCAAACTGTATAGTTTCTTGGGAAGCCCACACAATTTGAAAAATTGTGTGGTGAACATGAAGGATGGATCTATATAAGCCCTTATAGTTTGTATTCCCTTCTTTCATGGTTTTAGAAACCATTCACCCCACCACCATGAAATTATGTTTAAGGTTTACAGCTACTCCTAACCATGTGTTAACTATTAATCATACACTGGATTACCACTTTCATACTCTTTTGTGTCCCAATCACTCATAAAACACTGAGACTCCTCAAGCACCTAGTGATCATTACATTAAGAAAATGTGTATATAAACCAAAAAAAAGAGAATGTACCTTAATGAAGTCATTAGTGTTGCAACCTTCCCAATATGTAATGGCTCATCCTCGAGCTGAACTCCCAGCCATCAATAAGATTATAAGGTAAAGAGACCAAGAAACTGCACTCACATACCAATCACCATCTCCCAAGTTTCTTTTTGAACATTACCATACATCCATAACACTTGAACCAATGGAACATCCTTACCCCCACAACACTTTATCACAGGGATCCACAATATGATCCAAATTCATCTTGATGGATACATAAGCCTCAATGTCAAAATCCTCAACATCAATAACATAAAAAGAGTAGGGGTGAAATTTTTAAAGATATGACACATGAAAAAACTTCTTGTATTCCACCATAAAATGATGGAAGTTCCAATTAGTACACTCGTAGTCTGATCCAATCCATAATCTGAAACAACCCCATGTATCTAGGAAGCAAAAAAATGTGTTTCTAAATACCAAATTTATGAAACCTCAACAACAACTAAAGAAACACATGATCTCCCTCTATAAACTCCAAGGGTTGATGATGTTGATATACATATGAATTTTTAGGCATTATTCCATATCCATTCATTTATGAATTAATTGAACCTACTATGAAGTTTTCGGCATGGGAATTGAACCTAAAAACTCTGATTCCCCCACCTCCATCCAACATAACAGAGATAGACATGGACTATTATAGAGTTACTTTTATGGTGTCATTTGAATAGAATCTCAGTAACTATTATTATAGGTGAACTCAACAAGCATCTAGTACTTTTACCATGATCCACCAAAGTCTAGGACACATCCCCTCAACATTTCTTATAGTGCCTTAATTTTACACTCGGACTACCCATATATCTGTGGGTGGAAATATTTAATTAAAAACTCATGGAACCAAGTTCTTTCAGAAACCACTTCCAAAAGAACAAATTAAAATGAATATAATTAGCCAAAACTATTTTCTACAGCATCCATTGAAACCATACAATCTCTTGAACATACATATCTCCCAAAAAATCAATGGTTAATAACTGTCATATTGGTATGAAATGTGCTACCATGGTCAACCAGTCCAAAAATACCCATATGACACCATTATTTTGAGTTTTATTTAGAATAAAGAACAAAATATCCATCATGATGGGATCCCACTTCTATTCTAGAATAGTGAATGACTTATACAGACCACCTAATCGATGATTATCTGCCTTTACCCACTGATAGCTATAGAATCACATCACGAAACCTAAAACCGCATTCTTTATCCCTGACCACCAATACTATTTATGAATATCATGATATATTTTGTTCAAACTAAGATGATGTACCCCTATAAATAGTGAAACTCGTTCATGAACTATTCCTACAAAAAATCAGGCACAAAAACTCAACCATTAACAAAAATGAGTTCATCATCATCAATTCTCGGGTTGGAAGGTGAATCCCCAACATCATGTCTTTCCCTAAAATCCAAAAAAAATGGATCCTTACACTACCTCTCTATTGACTTGACTCAGAACCACAGACTCAACTTCTAATAATGAGAGGTTAGTCTTTCCTTATCCCACCTAAACCTCTATATTTATTTTAGCAAACAATGCCATCATCTTAAAATCAGAACAGGATTCCTAAATCACTTGATTTTGAGTATTACAACTCAATGAGTCAGCAACATTATTTCCTTTCCCCAAAATATAAACTAGATCAAAATCAAAATACTATATGTACTCAACGCATCTTCACTGTTGGATATTCAAATCACACCAGGAGAATATGTACTTAAGGATTTTAGGATCAGTATACACAAAAATACTTTTTCAAAATAAGTAATTCTCCAAACACTATAAGTCAAAACCAATTAAGATAATTTTAGATCATGTGTTGAGTAACACTATTCATGATGCCTCAACTACCATGAACCATAAGCCACAAAATACTCTCCCTAAAAAGTACTACCCCAATCCCAACACCTTATGCGTCACCAAAAAAATGTATACTCCTTTCATGGATCGAGTAATATCTAAATCAATGAACTATAAAATTATTTATTTAGATTCATGTGATAATTCGAACAATCCCTAGACCATAAAAACTTGATTACATTCTTAGTCATGTGTTAATGTGGTTCTACCAAATGGGAAGAGTCTTTGATGGACCTTTGATAATAGACTTCTAAACCAAAAAACAAAGGATATCAAAAATATTATTGGGATTATCACATGATTCATATGCTTTTACTTTCTATAAGTTTACTAAAACACTGTCCTCAGAAATGATGTGACATAAGAAATGCACATGATCGATCTGGAAATTACACTTTCATAGTTTAGCGTATATCTTTTTCTCTCGTATATTACTCAAGACAATGTCGATGTGTTTTGTATTCTATTCATTAGTTTGAGAGTACACCATGATAAAATATATAAGGAAACAAAAAAATGGTCCAAGTATAGGTGAATTATTTGGTTTATCAATGGCATCAAAACTTTAAGCATTTTAATAAACCCGTAAAACACTATGACTAACTCATACAAACAATAAATGATTGTAAAATAAGTCCTCAATCTATCAAAATGTATCACCTCTAATTGACGATACCCTAACCTCATATCATTCTTGGAGAATATATAATCACCCTGTAGAAACTCAAAAATATCATTGATTCACATAATAGGATATCAGTTCTTAAATTTCATCTGATTCAGCTTCCAATTGTGGACACAAAAAAGCAATATCCTGTCAGATTTATTAGTAAAAAAATGGATATCCCCAAAGTTAAACACTTGGGTGAATAAATTTTTCATTTTCCATGTCCTACTACCAAGTCTTATATTCTTGATTTTCTTATAGTGTCATCATTTTTTGAGGAATGGAATCCTGTGTAGCTTGAAGAATCAACTTAATCACGATCTCAACCAATATCTTTAGAGAAAACCTTGAGAAGTCCTCATGAAACACATCCTGAAATGGATCCACCAAAGGAGTAAAAAGTAGGTTTCTCACCCCCCCCCCCCAATCAAGAACAATACATTCCACTTGGGATATGATCTCACCCAACTGCTTATGGACTTGCCCCGCATGGCTCCCCGGGATATCCTATTCTCCACGATGCACATAAGGGTCACCCACAAGGGATGTTAATGTT
Source organism: Viscum album (assembly GCA_963277665.1). Taxonomy (NCBI): domain Eukaryota; kingdom Viridiplantae; phylum Streptophyta; class Magnoliopsida; order Santalales; family Viscaceae; genus Viscum; species Viscum album. The sequence continues at coordinate 1,155,236,103 of OY728140.1, forward strand.
ACCCTATGATGGTATCCATCAATATGGGCTTTTTATAGAACCTTCCAATCCATTCCCAAAAATTAGATCAAAAACGAAAATCTCAGGCACAAATAAATCCCAAAATAAAAAGAACAAACAAACCTCAAGATCACACTCATTATGATGCAAGATATATTCTTCTCATAATCCTAATAGTGTATCAATCAATATCACCCCATAGATATGTTCCACTTCATTACCCAACATATTCACCAACTGATCAAATATAAAATAATGTGAGGAACCTATATCAAAAAATCACCATAAATCCTAGAATCTACATAAATTGTACCTCAAACTATCGATGTCCCTTCCACACTATTGACTGGTACATTCTTAATTGCATGAAATTTACATTCCCCTCTACCATATACTCTAACCTAAGTCTCAAGTGTTGCACTACCCTTCTATTAAGTATTCTCATGTCTTGAAGCACTACGTATTCTACCTTAGCTTGTATGGTTAGTAGAACTCCATATGCTAGCCTAGTATGGGGTAGTAAATCCCATTCCCATACAATAAATATTTTATGACCCTCCATCACTACCCACCTATTGAGGGATCATATAGAAACTAAAAATATTCCCCACTCGACATCACGCTCAAACTAAACTAGTATTCCAGGACACTAGCAATGCATGTGCCTTGGCCTACCACACTGATAGAAGAACACCTGATACCTACCTTGAGAGGATAACCCTCATCCTTGGTAACCCTTTCCACCACTACCATGTTTAGATCCATTGAAATGATGACTCCTCCTATCAAATTTATACCACTGGACCTCCCTCACCATCCACAACACCTCCAGATAGAAATTTCATAGAATATTTTCGGAGAAATCCTTTCACAACACACCATCCACCCACTCAGTCTGGGCCCAGATATCCCACCAGTACATCATTTTTCCTCCTAACATATAAGCCTCTAACATGACTCTATTCTCAAGGAGAGTCTCTATGTAGTCCAAATTCATTTATAAGGACTTTATCCATAACTATGATACCTCAGGTACTCCCTCTCTTGTAAACATTGGAGGGTTCTAAAATTAAAACACTAGAGTCATATCAAAAAAAATTGGAAAATCCCACCCTAAGTATCTCTCCATCATCTATGAAAAATAGGAGAAGTTCTCATAGAACATTTATTCCTCTCTATCACCCTAGGCTAATAGGTTTTTTGGCTTTGCTATTGGAGGATAATTCACAGTGATATCCTCATTTCAACCAACTGGTAATCATCATTTTGGTGATATTTATCTATTATTCACAACACACTTCTCAAAACACATAACATAAATTACCCATAGTTTATAAAATATAATTCTCTCTACCATCCATAAATAAACCATCCCACATACATTATCCCAACAAATATGATTGAATCACCATAACTACCTTCAACCATCCCTAAAATGGGCCATGGTCAACATGGGGTAATAAACTTACATATACCCAAACCTCTCACTAAACGCCCTTTTCAACCATTTCAATTTCAACAACATAAATCTTTCTCATTTTGGGATCCATTTTCATCTTTCTAAGTCAAAAAAACACATCAAATTCTGGAAAAAAAATACAACATTTCAATATGAACCAATTCAACCCTTAAATTCACTTCTTTGATTTACCTAATTATGTCATATCTATTAGGAACAATTTTTTACAATCATAATGAAGTTAGAAATCATTTTTAATTTTCCACAACCTACATAAATCCCTACGTTCCTATAATGATGCATGTCACCTAAACCATTTTTTCTACTAAAATGATGCACTCATATACAACACGCATGCCAAGTGTAAGAACCTAGATCTTACTTTTTAGGAATGTTTTTCCTTTTCTGGTGTTTTTGAGAAAACAAGAAGTTTTTTGAAAATTTTCTAATTACATGCCATGTACTTTATGAGTACACATCGTGTACTCGGTTACCACAAGTAGTTGTGTGCTGGTTGTATAGCGTCCATGCACACGGCCATGTGGGGGTGACCTGGAGGCCGCCTAACGTGGAGTACGAAAAAGGCAAGTACATGTCGTGTATTTTCTTTTCTTCATTAAATATATTGTGGTCATGTCTAATCTCTAGAATGGTCTTCTTCTTGTTTTTGTTTGGTCAAGAGCTCTCGTATGGATGCGATTTTCCTCTGAGACCCCGACCGAGCATCTGAACTCCGATTCGACCATTGTTGATTTCTTTGGGATCACCTCGGTAATCTCTCTCTTCTACTTGAGCTTTGTTTCCCAATTCCTCCTCCTTCTCATGTTATCCTCTGTTTAATGTTTAAACGTTTTTGTAGATCTTCAGTGTTCTATGGTGATTCAAGCCCTGAGACTCAAGTATATCGATCTCCCAACGTTGAGGTGGGTGGTTTGTACATTTCTGTTGAAATTATTTGAGTTATATGTGCAATTTTGACCAATACCCTTGAACAGGGTATTGCGTGTTTACCGTTTTAATATTTTTGATTTCCTTCTATGCTGGTATGTGTAAATAGAGGTTATTCGGATGTGAATTGGGTTGTTTTTTATGCTTTGGATGTGTTTTCCCATGCATGTTCTATTTACAGCCGTTTGGTCCTATTTAGCCATTAGGCTTCCTTGATGTTTTCCATGCCTAGTGTTATAGGATGGAGTGATTATTTTATCTTACATGCTTGAGATGTTGTATACTATTTATCCAAGTTGTTAATGAGGTTTACTTTGGTCATATTACATTGCTATGATCTTTTGACTTACACAAGACCCTGAGAACCTGGTGTAGTATACTATAAGGGGAATTGACCATGTGAGCTTTCTCAGAAAGTCTTTGTCACTTTTTGACTATATGGGAAATTGACTGTGTGAGATTCCTCATAGAGTCTTTATCACTTGACTATAAGTGGAATTGACCGTGTGAGATTCCTTATAGAGTATAAAACACTTAGGACTATAAGGGGAATTGACTGGGAGAGCTTCCTCGGAGAGTCTTTGTAGTATCCTTGTTTTGGTTGAACTAGAGGGGTTAGGCTAAGAGAACTACCCAGAGGGTTACCTTCTTGTTTGTCATTGTTGATGTATAGAATTGGTTGCATTGAAACTGTAGGATTTGTTACTGCTGAGTACTTCCTTTTTTACTGTTTTCTTTTGTTTATTACCTTCCATATATTCACTGACTGTTATGTACAGATCTTTTGGTGATTACCTACTGGTATTTAGTCTCACATCCTATTTGGTATATGAATTTGGGCCTAAACAGATTATATTGTTGCAGGTATAGATAAGGGAAAACACCCTTCTACTTCAGGTACTTGACTTGTTGTGGAGATGGAGAGTATTGGACCAAGTTATGGCTTGTGATGCTAAGGATTTGTTACTCTATTTTCTTTTTTACTTTGGCTTAGTAATATTTTTTACTCCATCATTGTGATTTGTTTGGATACTTTCCTAGACATATGTAGCATGCGTCAATTATATATATGTGTTCTCTAGTTTATTATTACTAGTCTTCCACTATTTATTTTTGTATGGATTAATATTACTTTCATTTTTGCCTTTTGTTTACTTCCACTATGTTACTCTGCCAATGAGGGAATAGTTTTCCCACTATCACACCCAAGGCCCTCGCTGCTAGTCGGCAGCCTCTGGCGTTAGGGGAAATTCACTTGAGGCCATGTGACTAACCGGGAACGGGGTTCCTTAGGGTGGCTTCTAGAACTGGGATGTTACAAAGTGGTATTAGAGGGATTATTTTCTTCTTGACTTACTGTTTGGAGCCTATATCCATGGATAGGATGGAATTGGTACTTGGTAATATGTTGTTCCTGGGAGTAGCTAACCTGTGTAAAAGGAAAATCCAATTTACCTCATGTTGAAATTTTTCTGGTATTGCTATTATTACAGTTGATTTGATTTCACCTTGAGTAATTCACATGTTTTGTGATGTTATTATTGATTTTATTGTGGTTTTATTTCTATTGAAACCCGATCAGATTAGGGTAAGCCATCTCATGCATCATATATGAATTTGCTAAGGATCACATGTCATGCATACTTTCCATTCCATATTAGGTGCATTAGCGATTTCATATTATTGTGATAGGTGTTGTGTTAGATAGGAATGTTGTTGTGATAGTTTCCATGAAAACAATACATGCGGTTTGATAGGGTATTGTTTGTGTAAGTTTTTTTTGAATGAATGTCAAACTTTGGTTCTTTAGGTGTTATGGGTCCTCATGGACTGGAATTTAGTGGATCATTGCCCTGTTATCCTGGTTTATAACATGTATAAGATGCCAAGATTTGATTTTCGGGGAGTATGGGACCTCACAGATCGAAATTTTGCACTTTGGTGTTCGTTTTAGTGTTTTTATGGGATCCTAAGTAGTTTCTAAGGCTTACTGTCTGGAAAAACCCCGGAATACACGCCATGTAGTTTTTACTACATGCCATGTGTTCTTCTGTTTGGGAAGAAACTGTTTTTCTTAAGTACATGTTGTGTACCTTATGTACACGCCGTGTAGTCTCTAACCATGTCATATGCCATGTGGGTAGAGATATGGGATAGAGAAGTTCTTATGGGAACACGCCGTGTACTGGTCGTACACACCGTATAGGGTTGACCCTGTGTCCGCTAGTGTGACTAACAACACGGATGGAGAAATATTAGCTTATATATGCTGTGTTATTTATAAACACGACGTGTAGTGTAATCCTGGAATTCGGCTGTGTAACTAACAACATGGGTCGGTGTTATGTTTTCTAGTACACTTCGTGTCCGTATGGAGCACTCTGTGTAGTGTCAGCCGAGTATCTAGTTGTGTCACTAACAAAATGGGTAGTTGAAACCTAAGTGGTACATGTTGTGTCCACCTGGAACACTCCGTGTAGGGTGAGCCATGTAACTGGCCATGTGACGACAACACGGGTCGGTGAAGCTCTTCTAGTACACATCATTTCTGGCACAAAAATGTCATGTAATCTCATTCTAAGTAAAACCGTGTGGCTTATCCGTGTAGAAGGACTCAGGAAGGGGAAAAGAATTCAAGTACACATCGTGTGTAAGTACAACACGTCGTGTGTTTGGGATGTTACATGACCAGTTCTGGTAGAAGTACATGCCCATGTGAAATACATAAGGGAACACGCCGTGTAGTTATTATACATGTCATGTAGTCTTGTTTTGTAAAACTTGAATGTTTTCTTTCTCTTGATCCCCTCTTACGATTCCAATTTTTAGTCCTTGATGATCTTAATCTAATGTGCGTGCTTTACCTTATAGATTCATGCCACCGAGACGTCCTCCGGTTGTATTCCAATTGCAAGGCGATGATCAGACACTGGATATGACAGATCAGGGACTGTCGGCAGATCCCCCAGTTGTGCCAGTCTTGGCACCAGCATTTATACCTAACACAAGTTCCAATGCACAGTTCATGGATGGCTTTCTGAGGATGATGCATAACTTCCATGGAGTTCCGCTTCCTGCCCTGTCGATGGTAGAATTGACATGGGTCTTTCAGCAGCATCATCCTCCCACTTTCACAGGGAAAGGAGGACCTCATCCTGTAGAATCATGGATAGAAGCCACGTTGACGATCTTTGAGCATCTGGAGATGCCTCCATAGAGGAGGGTCAAGATCGCTTTGTAAAGGCTTCGAGATTCCACCGAGAGATGGTGGGATGTGATCTCATAGGTGGGACATCGGCAAAATATGGCTTCAGATGAGTTTCAGCGCACCTTCTATGATTACTTCTACCCAGATATGTTTAGGTCCGATCGAGCTTGAGAGTTTATGTTGGGAAAAAATCCCTCAAGGTAACATTGCAGTATTTTTGGGTTGATTATGTTTGTTGACAAAGCAGTTTTTCCTGGTAAATTGTCAAGTTCTAGAGATATAGTTGAAAATCAATGTTGACAAAGAACAATGACAAAGGAATGGATGATCCGGAGGCAGTACAAAAGAGTAGTACAAGGTGGCACTGTTTTTCAGTGTTTGCCAAATTTTTGGGGTCCAAAATTTGGAGTTTGTTGAGAATCGCGAAAATAGGATTTCCATGAAGATTATAATTAAATATGGAAATGGCATGAATTTCGCGAAGAGAGACTTCATGGTTTGGATTTCGCGAAGACCAAAAGAATAATTGCGGTGATTCTTCACGATTATGACAATTTTTGCGAATGGAAGAGGTTGAAGTGCATTACATTGGCGGCGCGAGGTAATTGACGGAATGCTCTGCGATTTCGACGAGCTTCGCGATTCGAGAATTGCTGAGGTGCTTCGCGATTTTGAGAGAATTCCGGCAGAAATTTCAGAGCTTTGCAATTGGCGATGACATGGAACTGACTTTGCACGTAAGGGTCAAGGGTTGATGGAATTGCCTATAAATAGAGGTCAACCTCTTTAAGAGAAGAGAGAGTTTTCGAAGAAAATATTTTTCTCTCGATTCGCAAAGGTGGTTTGTGAAGGCAGTGTGTTTCGCGAAAGAGAGGAGCTTCGCGGCGGCTATTCTAGCTCTACGAAAGTTGTGAGCTCCGCGTTGGCTCAGTGAGCTTTGTGAGGGATGTTTTTCTGCGATGACTTGATCTTTGTGAGAGTGGTTCACGAAATGGCAGGAGATTCGTGAAGGCTTGTTTGAGCTTTGTAAAATTGGGAGCCTCGTGAAGTAGGGTGCTTTGCGAAGGTGTTTCCAAAGGTAGTTGCCTAGTGTTCAGAGTCAAAAGGGTATTCATCAGTGGATGAACTTTGAACTTCAATAGATCATCTGTCAACAGTTGAGGATGCATTCTTTCATGAAAATGAAGTAACCTACAGGTCTATAAACTGTTAGTGGAACCCTTCCAAGTGCAGTGATCCAAGGAAGAGGAGGAAGGTAATCCCTTCTTCCGGCAGTGAGCCAAAGAGAGAGGAATAGGGAGTGACCCTTGGGAAGCAGTGAGCTAACCCTAGACTTTGTAAAGGAAGTGAGCCTAGGCATAGAAGTGATTTAGCCCGAACATTATTGGCAGTAAGCCTTTGTGGATTTTGTACAGCGGCACAACACCGTTGTATGCTCCTTGGACGTAGACTAGTGAGGGTGAACCAAGTAAAAATCTATGTGTCTACCTGCTTGTTTCCCTACATTGCATTTAAAGCATCATCATCAGATAAAGAAGGAAATAAGTGGTTATAATGAACAAACAAGTGAAAACATAATAACCCTTGTAATAAAGAGTTCAAGATCCAGTGGGGCATGAAGAATTTAGAAAAGAATATCCATACCCTGATTCACCCCCCCCCCTCTCAGGGTATATAGGCCCCTATTGGTCCTAAAAATTGGTATCAGAGGGATAGGTTTCTTTTATCAGATTTTTTTGCTCTGACTTGGTTCAGTTGATTGCTCAAGTTAAATATCTAGTCTGCTCTTTTCATATTGTGTCATGGAAAAGGAAAGAACTTCAAAGAAGAAGTAGAAGTCTAGTGAAATTACCCACTATGGATGTGTCAATGGAAAGAGTTTAATTTAGTTAAAGGAATCATGTAGTAAATAAAAGAATGGTTTGGATAAATCATACTGTGAAAATACTTACTCATTCAATGATACTGAAGGAATGAGTGAATAACCTGATATTCCAAGTGATATTGGAACCACCGATGATGAAGAAACACCAAGAAGTCAAAAAGTGGAAGTTGTCCACAAGTCAACGGAATTGGATAAGAAATTGGATAAAGAGATGAAATCCAAAGAAATCTAGATCCAAGTAATGGAAATATAGGTTAACAAGCTAAGAGGATTAAATAAAAGGATTATTGATGTGGCCACTGATCTAAGGGAGAAGAATGATTCTCAAGCCGAAGAACTGCAAAAGCTATCTATAAAGAAAGGGAAGCTCAAAGATGATGTTAAGGGAAAGAATCTGGACACAGATGAAATTCAGATTTTGAAAGCCAGAAATGTTGATCTTGCTACACAGCTATATGAGCTAGTTCAAAAGAATCAAAGGCTACAAAAAGAGAATAAATTTTGTTCTGATTCTATTGAAGAAGAAAAATTGAAAGTGAAGGATAAAAGTGACATTGTAGAAAAGCTCACACGGGAACTAGAAGATGAGTTGAGTAGTGGGATGAATATCAGAAAAGAACTCAATGCTCAACTTGAATCAAGAGATAAGAAGATTCAACAATTGGAGGAAGTGATAGAAAAATCCAAGAAAGAAATGGAGATATCAAAAGACAATGGAAAACCTAAGTTAAAGGATGCACTGCACTTACTATTTGATTATCCTTTGGAAGGTGATGATAAAATGAAAATGAAGTATGAGATTTCTGAGGAGAAATAAAAAAATATTTTGTCATATCAAAGATCATATAGTTTGGGAAAATCTAGCATTAGGTTTTATTAATCCCTTCCCGTGCAGGATAGAATGCGAGCTGTGAAGAGTTCTAGGAGTGGAAAAAAACCTGTAGGTGTTAGAGATGGGCCTAAGAGGACAGTTTCAAAAAGAAGTGACGACAGGTGCTATTTCTGCGGGATTCATGGCCACACATCAAGCTTCTGTTCAGAGGCCCTGGAATACATTTTAGACTGTAAAAATAGAACCATTGATAAATCTTAGAATAAGAAGAAGAATCATGAGAAATCAGAGAGAATAGTCTCTGAGAGGAAAGCATTCCTTAGATGCTATTACTATGGAAGAAAGGGACACACCATGAATATGTGTCAGGAAGCGCATGCACTCAATGCCAGAGGAATAACTCAAGCTGCATCAACATCTCAGCTAAGAGATGAAGAAATGAGGTATTTCTTTAATGGAATATGTTTCATATATTCTAATCATGGGAATTTGGCAAGACATTGCAGCAAGAAGAAAGAAAGAAAGGAAAAGGAACTCAAAAATAGATTCTTGACTCCAGTAGTGCATGATAAGAAATTATGTATTGGGAGATAAAGTGGTAAGTTGTAGAATAGGCTTAGAGCCTCAGGAGAATCACATGGAGCTGAACAAAAGGTGTATTTGTCACCACTTTTTTCACACTCCCAACCTCCCTCTAAGAAAGAACATGAACAAACCTGGAAGAAAAGGGGATGAAATTCTACAGCTATGAGTAATAAGAATGTACATTTAGTGGAGGACCTACCACCAACTCAAAATAGTGTGGTGACTATAATATCTGATAAAAGAAAGATGAACAAAGAATGTATTGAAAACCTCACATGTCATGTGCCACAGAGAGATATAGAGTAAAGAGGAAGATCCCTAAAATGGTGGAAGAATATAGGGAAGATTCCAAACAGATAGATTCCGACCCAGAGATGGAATCAAGCTAAGTGGCATATTGGTTGTACATCAAAGAATAAAGTGTGTACAAGTGGTCTTAAATACCAAATTGTGAAAAATTACAAGCCTTCAAAGTCTACATATCAGAAAAAGACTAAAAATCTAGGTAAAGAATGCCTAGTCATATGGCCAGAATAGTTAAAATTAGCTAGGCAGCTAGAAGAAGCAAGGAAAGAGTGTAATTATCTACAAGAAAGAATCAAAGGGTTGACCCATCAGGATCAACTGCAATCCACATCTTTAGGATTCCATAAATACCCCCTCTCTATATGTATATAAATTTTGTTAATTGATGATTCGCGTGTTTTAGGTTTTAGGGAGATATGATCTAAGGGGAAGTGGCATCTAAAGATGCAAAGTGGAGAATTGATATGCTACACAGTTTTGATTGTCTCTAATTAGGTTCCAATGTTGATGGAGAAAGGGACTAACAGAGCACAATAGGAAGTGATTGTGTTATTAACTTTATCTCTTATTTCCTACACTGAGTTCCAACTCAGTGGGCTTAGAGATTTTGTTAATGGCTCAATGTTGTGTGCCAGATTGGTATAAATGATGAAGTTGGAGAAGAAAGGTTATGAGTCTAAATAGTGGGCCTAACCCCAGGAAGTGTTTTATAACATAAGGGGGGCATTCAATAACAAAATCATATTCAAGATCCATCAATTCAATAATTGGATTACTCAACTCAGTTGTTGTCTATGGAGAGAAGACATATTGTGGGGGAAGCAGTAATAATCAATAATTTCATGCTTATTTATTTTGCACTAATAATGTGGTAACATCTGACTATTTTCAAGATACTAAGAAGCAGTGAGAGAGTATCAACAATGTTTTAACAAGAAGATTAGAAAAATTGTTGAGAGCAATGATGTCACTATAGTTGAAAATGAACAGAATACTCAATGACCCAGTGAACAGTTTTTGGATGAAAGTGATGAGGAGGTAAGCAACACAGGGGGAGTAGAAGTGGCAGAGGCTAACTCAGTAGAAGATACTGATGATGAGTAAGAGGAAACAAAATCTGAATCGGCTAAAGAATCCAAAGGGTCGAGCTGAAATTGATAGGCAAAACATCATTGGGGATCAGACAGCTCCAGTTCAGACTCGAAGAATGAAATCATTACAGTAAATATTGTTTTTATCTCAGGTGGATCCAAAATGTTTTTATGATGCAGCTGAAGATGAGTACTGGGTTCAGGATATGAATGAAGAATTACACCTGATTGAGAAGAATCATACATGGGAGATTGTTTCGAGTCCAGCAGATAAGAACGTCATTGGGACTAAATGGGTCTTTCACAACAAGATGAATGAAGATGGCATAGTTATTTGAAACAAATAACGGCTGGTGTGAAAAGGATACTCCCAAATAGAGTGTATTGATGTTGATGAGACATTTTCACCAGGTGTAAGGCTGGAGACAATCAGATTATTTTTAGCCATAGCAGTGCAAAGAAAGTTCAAAGTGTTCTATATGGATATCAAATCTGCATTTCTAAATGGGGTTCTAGAAGAAGAGGTGTACATTGAGTAGCCAGATGGTTTTCTCATTCATGAGGATGAGAACAAAGTTTTCAGGCTGAAGAAGGCATTGTATAGGCTGAAACAAGCAACAAGAGCATGGTACTCAAGGCTTGATCAGTACTTGAAGAAGATTGGTTTCCATCATGGGGGAGTTGATTACAATCTCTATTTCAACAACAAAAGTAATCAAAGGATTGATGGTCCTGGTTTATCTCGACGACATAATATTTGGCAGATCATATGAAGCTCAGTGCAGACAGTTTTCCAAATTCATGAAAAGTGAGTTTGAAATGTCAATGATTAGAGATCTAACATTTTTCCTTGGTCTACAAGTGACATAAGGAAGGTATGGAATATTTATTTCTCAGTACAAATATGCCAAAGAAGTTATGAGAAGATTTGGAATGGAAAATTACTAGGAGATGAAGACTCTTGTTTCAACCTAGATGAAATTATCGAAAGATGATGATGGAAAGGCAGTTAATATCAAAGAATATAGGCAGATTATTGGGAGTTTACTTTACCTAACAGTGAAGAGACCTGATACTATTTTTGCCACATGCCAAGGAGCGAGATATCAAAGTAATCTCAAGAAATTACACATGCTTGTAGTGAAAATAATACTTTGGTATATCAAGGGCATTATAGACTTTTAATTGATGTATAATGGAAAATCCCAGACATAGTTATTGGGATATACAGATGCTGATTGGGTCAATTCAGTGGATGATAGGAAATTAACATCAGGAGGTTCATTCTATCTTGTTGGCTTGTGTGTTTCTTGGCTAATCAAGAATAAAGATTGCATTTCATTGTTCACCACAGAAGCAGAATATATTGCCTCCACTCAATATTGCACACAGTTATTGTGGATGAAGTAGCAACTTGATGATATGTGCATTGAAGTGAAGTCTCCGATCGGAATCATGTGCGATAACTCAAGTGCAATAAATCTAAGTAAAAATCTCGTCCATCACTCAAGGAAAAAGAACATTGAGATAAAGTATCATTATATCAAGGAGAAGGTTGAGCAGAGAATTATGAAGTTGGAGTATCTGCCTACAGAACTACAGGTTGTAGACATTCAGACAAAGGCCTTACCCAAGGAAGCTTTTGAGAGGCATTGACTGGCTCTTGGAGTTCAGTTGACTCCCCGCACTTGAACAACTGTGGATATTGGGAAAACCCCCTCTCCCGAGGTATGGTGTGTTTTTCCTTAATGTGCTGATATGTGTTCTCTACTCTGTTACAGACTATAAAGGAGTGTCATTTGGGTTCCTTGACAAAGGGGGAGTAAATAGTGATTGTTCAAGGGGGAGACAGTGTGGAAATTTGATAAATCATGATTGATATGGGGAGAAGATGACAGGTGGAGCAGCGAGATAGGGGGAGTTCAATGAGATAGGGGGAGTGTTTTAAATCTTATGATGCTAGAAGTGATCGATCAAAGAGTTGATATCACAACAGCTAAGGATCGTGATAAAAGCAGAACAGTGATGTTGGAAATGTGTGAGAAGTTTTATAACTATCACCAATTGGTATCAGTGTGGTTCAACAATTGGTATCAATTTTCTAATTGGTATCAGTTTGGAATCGACAATTGGTGTCTGACATGAAGTGATTCATTGATGAACTTCCCATACTACTCTTGTTTCACATGCCGAGAATTTCTCATGTGGGCTTAGAGTATGTGTTAAATGAATCCTTGAACGCTATCAGAATCGCAAGAGGCAAATGGTGGTTGCAGCTGGAAGAAGACTCGGTGAGGTATCAACATGCAAAAAATCATTCTAAGAAGATTTGTGAATAGTTTTAAACAAAATCAAAGGGGATATTGTTGGGAAAAAATCCCTCAAGGTAACATTGCAATATTTTTGGGTTGATTTTGTTTGTTGACAAAGCAGGTTTCCATGGTGAATTGTCAAGTTCCAGAGATATTGTTGACAATAAATGTTGACAAAGAACAATGAAAAAGTAATGGACAATCTGGAGGTGGTACAAAAGATCAGTACAAGGTGGTGCTGTTTTCCAGTGTTTTCCAAATTTTTGGGGTCCCAAATTTGGAGTTTGGTGAGCATCTCAAAAATAGAATTTCCATGAAGATCATAATTAAATATGGAAATGGCATGAATTTCATGAATAGAGGCTTCATGGTTTAGATTTTGTGAAGACCAGAAGAATGATGGCGGTGATTCTTCGCGATTATGACAAGCTTCGCGAATGGCATAGGTTGAATCACATCGCGGTGACGGTGCTAGGTAATTGACGGAACGCTCCGCGATTACGACGAGATCCGTGATCCGAGAATTTCTAAGGTGTTTCGCGATTTTGAGATCATTCCAGCCGAAATTTTGGAGCATTGCGATTGGCGATGAAGTGGCCCTGACTTCGTGTGGAAGGGTCGAGGGTCGGTGGAATTTCCTATAAATAGAGGTTGACCCCCTCGAGAGAAGAGAGAGTTTTCAAAGAAAATATTTTTCTCTCAGTTTATGAAGGTGGTTCTCGAAGGCAGTGTGCTTCTCGAAAGAGAGGATCTTTGTGGCGGCTATTCTAGATCCGCGAAAGTTGTGTGCTCTGTGTTGGCTTAGTGAGTTTTGTGATGGAAGTCGCTTTGCGACGACTTGAGCTTCGCGAGAGTGCTTCGCGAAAACGCAGGAGCTTCGCGAAGGCTTGTTTGAGCTTCGTGAAATTGGGAGCCTCACGAAGTAGGGTGCTTTGCAAAGGTGTTTCCAAAGGTAGTTGCCTCGTGTTCAGAGGAAAAAGGGTATTTATCAGTGGATAAACTTTGAAGTTCAATAGAGAATCTATCAACAGTTGATGATACATTCTTTCATGAAAATGAAGAGACCTATAGGTCTATAAACTGTGATTGGATCCCCTCCATGTGCAGTGAGCCAAGGAAGAGGAGTAAGGTAATCCTTTCTTCCGGCAGTGAGCCAAAGAGAGAGGAATAGGGAGTGACCCTTGGGAAGTAGTGAGCTAACCCTAAACTTTGTAAAGGCAGTGAGCCTGGGCATAGAAGTGATCTAGCCTGATCATTATTGGCAGTGAGCCTTAGTGGATTTGGTACAGTAGCACATCATCATTGTATGCTCCTTAAATGTAGCCCAGTGAGGGTGAACCAAGTAAAAAATCTATGTTTCTGGCTTCTTGCTTCCCTGCATTGCATTTAAAGCATCATCATCAGATAAAGAAGAAAAGAAGTGGTCATAATGAACACAAAAGTGCAAACAAAGTGACCCTTGTAATAAAGAGGTCAAGATCCAGTGGGGCAGGAAGAATTTAGAAAATAATATTCATACCTTGATTCACCCCCCCCCCCCCTTAGGGTATATAGTCCCCTATTGGTCCTAACAATTTATGATTTTGGAGTAGGGTACTCTTTATATTTTGAAGTATTCCTCTCACTTCAACGAGCTGCAGCGCTTTATACCCTTTCTAGGGGAGATGACTTGTCCCTTTTATGGAAGTTTGAGGACAGTCTCAGGCAGGATATCTGATATCAGGTGAACATCTTCAGGTTGACTTCGATATCTTCTATAGTCAACTAGGCACTGATCGCAGAGCGCAATCTGAGGGATTCTAGAGCTTTGATCCGGGGAATTTTGGCATCTAGAGTTAGTTCTCCACTAGCTGATAGCAGGAAGCATCATAGGGAGACTGCATGAGGAGATCAGAGTAAGCGGGATGCATCTTCTGGTAGCCATGTGGTATGCTACCTGTGCGGGAGGAGCGAGCATACGAGGCCACATTTCCCGAGGTAACCAGTGGAGTGCCGATATTACAGCAAGATGGGTCATCTTCATCACTTATACCAGATCTTCTCACCAGCAGCTAGTGACAGGGGTTCTTCTATGACTCCTCATTCAGAAGCAGCACCACCAGTTTCTCACCAATCTGGGAACTGGAGTTCTTTTGGCCGTTCAGGATGAGGTGGAGGTCATGGTCTTGGTAGTCAGTCACCAGGTTTTCAGTGACATTAGGGCGGATTTGCTTAGAGTGGTTAGGCAGGGTCATAGGGTCGTGGTATAGGCCAGACTTTTGCAGTGGAGCAAACCCAGTAGGAGCAGGATCCCGAACCTTCTGTAGTTTGAGGTACGATCTTAGTTTCTTCATTTTTAGCTTCTTCTCTTTTCGATATAGGGACACGAAATATCTTTATATTCATTGATTTTTTTTAGATCCTTTTTCTTTATATATTTTCTTCTATTGATATCTTGACACTGGACACTCCGTTGGGGACTAGAACGACTAGTGTGCATCAGTGCAAGGAGTGACCTCTTGAGGTTTGTGGGTGTCACTTATTATGGGACCTTTATGTCCTAGAGATGATAGGATATGATGTCATTCTCAGAATAGACTAGTCAGTTCCCTTCTAGTCAGTCCTCAATTGCTATCATTTTAGGGTGAGTTTAACCTCACCAGAGGGTGGATTGTTTCTTCATAAGGGCAAGTGGGATGTCCAGGCGAGCAGAGTGGGACCCAAGAATCATGGGTTAGGAGAAGTTACATCTCATATTTCTAGTCTATATCTGGATGGACAGGGGTTTTCATAGATGGACTATCCTCTAATGGTGGATCGTTTCAGATATGTCTTTCTAGAAGAATTTTTAGGTTTTCCTCCGGAGCATGAGGTAGACTTTTCTATTGATCTTGTGCCATGGGTGGCACTGGTGTCCATTCCTCCTTATAGGATGGCCACACCAGAGTTACAGGAGCTCAAGAAGTGGCTGGAGGAGTTGCAGGGAAAGGGTTTCATCTGACCCAGTACATCTCCTTGGGGTTCGCCTATCCTGTTTGTGAAGAAGGCAGACTGTACCCTCAGGCTTTGTGTGGATTATCGGAAGCTGAACCAATTGACAGTCAAGAACCGATAACCCTTTCCTAGGATTGATTATCTCTTTGATGAGCTTTAAGGAGCCTGGGTGTTCTCAATGATTGACTTGAGGTTCAGTTACCATAAGTTGCACGTTAGACCATCTGATATACCTCTTACAGCCTTCCGGAACAGGTATGGTCTATATGAGTATATGGTTATGCAATTTGGTCTCACGAATGTGCCTGCGGTTTTCATGGCACTAGTGAACCGAGTGTTCCATCCATACTTTGATTATTTTGTGACAGTATTTGTGGATGATACCGTTGTGTACTCTCACACTCAACACGACCATGCCACACATCTTGAGATCATTTTTGAGTACACTGAGAGAGAATCAGTTATATGTTAATCTCTCAAAATACCACTTTTTGATGGACCATATTCACTTCTTAGGTCATGTTATCTTAGAGAAAAGAGTATCAGTAGACCCAGAGAAAGTGAGAGAAGTAGTTTCCTAGAAGCATCTGAAGAACGTATTTGAGGTAATAAGTTTTCTAGGGTTGGATAGATACTACAGACGTTTCATAAAATACTTTTCATGCTTAGCAGCACCACTGATGGGACAGACTAAGAAGCGTGTGAAGTTATTGTGGTCATATTCTTATGATTCAGCCTTTTAGGAGCTGAAAGAGAGGTTGACTTTAGCACTGATACTAGTTTTTCTAGAGCCGGGAAAGAGATATATTGTGTACTGTGATGCTTTAGGTATCAGGCCAGGAGCTGTGCTTATGCAGGGAGAAGGATTCATTGCGTACGGGTCTTGGCAGTTGAGGCCACATGAGTGGAATTACCCGACGCACGATCTTGAGTTGGCTGTTGTTGTTCATGCCCTGCGCTTTTGGAGACATTATCTTATGGGAGAGTATTTTGTGTTTTTCACCGACATCAAGAGTCTCCATTACATATTCACTCAGTGTCACATGAATTTGAGATAGTGAAGGTGGGTTGAGTACCTTCAGTCCTTTGACCTTGATCTTGCCTATACGTCTGGGAAAGGTAATGCAGTGGCCGATGCATTGAGTAGGAGGACTCAGATACAGGTATTTTAGGAGGCCAACGGTGAGTGGAAGCTTATTGCTATGTTCTTTGAGATGCATTTAGAGGTGCACGACAGACAGTGTCAGACCTTTCTTTCATATTTGGCTATTACCTATACTCTTCTTGATTGAGTGAGAATGAAGCAGCTATCAGATTCTGAAGGCCTAGTCCTATGGGAAAGCATGTTAGGAGAGGACCCAATTCCTGGGTGGACCAAGGGATAGGATGAGATCATATGTTTCTAGGGGTGCGTATAGGTCCCAGTAGACATACACGAGGAGCTGATCCAGGACTTTCATTCCTCGGTTTGGGCAGTTCATCCTACTGTTACTAAGATGTATCATGATCTACAACATCAGTATTAGTGGACATGTATAAAGAGAGATGTTGCTAGTTTTTTCATGAAGTGTTCCACCTGTCAGCAGGTTAAGGCAGAGCATCAGCGACAATCAGGGCTTTTACAACAGTTACCCATTCCCGAGTGGAAGTGGAATGATGTCACGATGGATTTTGTGATAGGTTTACCGAGGTTACCTCAAGAGAATGATGCAGTTTGGGTTTTCATTGATAGACTCATGAAGGTTTCTCACTTATTTTCAATCGAGGAGAATTTCAGTTTTGATGATATGGGACAGTTGTACATCCGTGAGATTATGTGCTTACATGGAGTACCACACACCATTGTTTCAGACATAGATGTACATTTTACTTATTGGGTCTAGTAGGGGCTTCAAGAGGATTTGGTTACATGGGTACTTTTGACTATATCATCCCACCCCAAGACAGATGGATAGTCCGAGCATATGATTCAGGTGCTTGAGGACAAGATTCAGGCATGCATCCTAAATTTTGGAGGTTCTTGGGAGAATCATATACTTATTGTGGATTTTTCCTACAAAAATTGTTTTCAGGGAACTATTTAGATGGAACCTTATGAGGATTTGTATGGTAGGCCATGCTGATCAACTTTATGTTGGCTGGAGGTAGGAGATGTAGCTATGATGGGACCTCGTCTTATTCAGGAGACCTCAGAGCAGATAGAGTTGATTTGAAAGAAGATGTCTACTAAATAGTCTCGACAGAAGTCTTATGTTGATCAGTGGAGACGACCTCTAGAGTTTGAGGTTGGGGATCAGGTTTTCCTACATGCCACACCGAGGTTGGGACACCAGAGGATTAGGATATAGGGTAACCTTTTTTCAAGGTACGTCAGGCCGTTTGAGGTTTTGTAGAGAGTTGGGACGGTTGCCTATCAGTTGTAGTTTCCTCAGAGGTACCGGGATATACACGATGTCTTCCACATTTCTCATCTTCAACGTTACTTCTCAGACCCGTCTCATGTCTTCTAACCTGAGGAGGTTGAGTTGGAAGTGGATTTATCTTTTGAGGAGCATCCTATCCAGATTGTCGATCAATGTATGAAGATTCTCTGTGGTCGGTTTGTCCCTCTGGTACGAGTGCTATGGCATCACGGGCGAGTACAGGACGAGACATAGGATAGGGAGGTCGATGTACGATCACAGTGGACAGAGCTATTTGGGGTTTCTTCTTCTACAATTCCTTTCTAGGGAAATTCGGGGATGAATTTATTTAAGGGGGGAAGTTTGTAAGAACTCGAATCTTCTTTTTCAGGTATGTTTTTCCTTTTCTGGTGTTTTTGACAAAAATAGATGTTTTTGGAAATTTTTGAAGTACACGCCGTGTACTTTATGAGTACACGTCGTGTACTCGGTTAACACAGGTAGTAGTGTATTATCTTTATAGCGGCCATGCACACGAACATGTGGGGGTGACCTAGAGGCCACCTAAAGTGGAGTACAGAAAAGGAAAGTACATGACATATACTTCAAAAGTACATGCCGTGTATTTTATTTTATTTCCTTAAATGTACCGGGGTCACATCTAATCACCAGAATTGTCTTCTTCTAGGTTTCATTCAGCCAAGAGCTCCCATACAACCGCGATCTTCCTCTGAGCCCCCGACCAAGCATCTGATATCTGATTCAAACAGCATCGATTTTGTTTGGATCACCTTAGAAAGATCTCTCTTCTAATTGATCTTAGTTTCCCAATTCCTCCTCCTTCTCATGTTATCCTCTATTGAACGTTTTAGACTTTTTTTTATATCTTTAGTGTTCTAAGGTGATTCAATCCTTGAGACTCATGTATATCAATCTGCCAATTCCGAGTTAGGTGGTTGGTGCCTTTTTGTTGAAATTCTTTGAGTTATATGTGCAATTTTGACCAATAACCTTGAAAGGAGTATTGCATGTTTACCGTTTTAATCCTGTTGATTTCCTGCTATACTGGTATACGTAAATAGAGGTTATTTGGATGTGAATTGGGTTGTTTTCTATGCATTGGATGTGTTTTCCCATGTATATTATGTTTATAGTTATTTGGTCATGTTTATCCTTTAGGCTTCCTTGATGTTTTCCATGCCTAGTGCAATAGGATGGAGTGATTATTTTATCTGGTATGATTGAGATGTTGTAGACTATTTAGCGAAGTAGTTATTAAGGTTTATTTTGGTCGTATTTCATTACTATGCTTGTTTGACTTACCTAGGACTGTGAGAACCTGGTGTATTAGACCATAAGTGGAATTGACTGAGTGATCTTCCTTATAGAGTCTTTATCACTTTTTGATTATACGGGGGAATTGACCATGTGAGATTCCTCATAGAGTCTTTATCACTTTTGACTATAAGTGGAATTAACCGTGCGAGCTTCCTCAGAGAGTCTTTAACGCATAGGACTATAAGGGGAATTGACTGAGAGAGCTTCCTTAGAGAGTTTTTGTTGTATCCTTGTTTTAGTTGAACCAGAGGGGTTATGCTAAGAGAACTAACCAAACGGTTACCTGCTTGTTTGTTGTTGTTGATGTATAGAACTGATTACATTGAAACTGCAGGATTGGTTACTGCTGATTACTTCCTTATTTAATGTTTTCTTTTGTTTATTACCTGTCATATATTCAATGACTCTTTGCCACATATCTTATGGTGGTTCCCTAGTGGGATTTAGTCTCACACCCTATTTGGGATATGCATTTGGGCTCAAATAGATTATATTATCACAGGTATAGATAAGGGAAAACACCCTTCTACTTCAGGTACTTGACATGTTGTGGAGCTGGAGAGCATGGGACCATGCTATAGCTATCAATGCTGAAGAGTTGTTACTCTATATTCTTTTGTACTTTCACTTAGTACTCTTTTGTATTCCAGAATTGTGATTTTTTTAGATACTTTCCTAGACATATATATCATGCATCATTTATATATACATGTGCTCCAGTTTATTATTTCTAGTCTTCAGCTGTTTATTTTTGTATGGATTATTACTGATTCTGTTTTTTACTTTTGTTTACTTCTATTGTGTTACTCTGCCAATGAGGGAATAGTTTCTCCACTATCACACCCAAGGACCACGCTGCTAGTCCGCAGTCTTTGGCGTTAGGGGAAATGCACTTGAGGCCATGTGACCAACTGAGTATGGGGTGGCTCTGGGTGGCTTTCGGAACCGGGACATTACACCATGCTTGGCCACGATTAAGATCTCGGGAAAATAACACATTTCACAAAGTGTTCATCACCCAAGGTGAAATAATTTCCAATTGTAACAACAATAAAAATCACAAACAACAATCCCACCCTTGGTACTTGGGTTTTCCATTGTAAATGGGTTGGCTGATCCCACACACAAGCTCATTAATAAGGCCCTACACATCTTAATCTCATATCTACCATTCCTAAATAGTAATACAATAGAAAATAAAACCCTATAATAAATCATTGTAAAGTCCCTATCCTAATAGCCAATAAACTAGCACCTCGAGCTGGGTCACCACATGACCTCAGGTACACCTCCCCGTATGTCAGAGGATACCGACTAGAAACGAGGGTCTAATAGAACACAAGGGGTGATTATACCCTCTTTATCAGAGTAATCCATAAAAGATAAAATTGGAAATTAATGAAATGAATGAACCATAAAAATGAATCACTAATGCATTTCTCGAAATAGGGTACAAGACCCCAAATAAATAATAAATATTCCATCTCATTTCATAAAGTTCCAAATGTAAAGGAAACCCAAAATAAATATAAACTAATGAATCCCCAAAATGGGTCCTGGATCAATGTATGGAACCCTCATCTCATCACATCCTAGGACCATATCAACCATCTATTATAGGGTATTTTCCCTTTTCTAGACCTTTAACCATGAAGACTTCTTGGGTACCCAATTGTAGCCTGAGCAGGGTTTGAGTATAACTTAGTAGTCCCCAACAATGGTTTCTACAAAATATCTAGTCTAATAATTGGTATTCATAAGTGAAAAAAACTTATAAGGAAACACTAAATTAATATGTTTAATCAATTTAATCTATAACTAAAATTTCAGTTTTAACATTTTTCCAATTCATGGGCATATAAATCAAATACACTTCATCCTATGCCAGTCAACAAACAAAAATTAAGGTTCATGTTCACTAAATCACAAGGGAATACATTTAAATATCCATTTTCATTTACTTCTCCTGTAGAATCAATCCAGTTACATTACATCACCTTGGATAATTAGTCCAATGACATACCAATTTCACCTATTAAGGGCCTAGAGCCTCAGTCTGGCACCCAATACTATAAAAAACATCAGTGGGCCTAGAGAATCAATCTAAACGATTGGATGGGGATCCTTAATCCAATAAACCACATTACCATTAAGTAATGTTCACATTCTTATTTAAAAATAACACATTGACCATTCAGAAACATATCTCATTTAACACATATATAATTGAAATGTCATAACTTGTTAATATATATGTAATTTTCAAATCATAAACTATTTATAACATACCATAATTAATTGATTTATCTCACTATAATATATATCATTACAACACAAAACTAATTTAACACATGTTTTGTGTATATGTATTAACCCATTTAAATGCATTCTATTTTGTGTCTTAACCCTTTACCACTTTCAAATTATACCAAATTCCCCCTTATACCATTTAAACCAATAGACACAATCACCACTATTCACATTTCATAGTTCATGTCAACATGCAAAGACAATCATTATGGGATCTACCCTATTAACTTGTTAATTTATTATTTAACCCCGTGACTTCCATGATCAAGGGAGTGATACACTACATGGGTGGTCCATAGTGCAGTCTATCCAACCACAATTATCTTTCAGGGATCATTGGGGGTAAATTTATCATATAAAGAAAAAAAATTCACATTTATACCATGTAAAACCAAAAAAATAACATCACACCACAAACACACAATAATATACACACAAAAAAGTCATCAAGACTATATGATAAACTTATAGACCACCTACCTCGATTCTAGGAATGAATACTAGCTTAAGCTTGATATTTGATTAGGAAACATACCAAATTTAAATCCCAAACCTATAAACCACTAGAAAAATAGTTTTCTAGAGATTTAAAATAAGAATAATGATTCCAAAAGACCTAATCTAGAAATAAGGAAGGAATATGAGTGTTAGATTCACTTAGTGCTTTGATCTGCACCCAACAACACTCCAAACGGTGTAGAAACAAGGGATCCCAATCCATAGGATATTTGGGATGGCTTGGTTCATCACCTAGGAAGGTAGAAGATGAATGGAGGAGAAACTTGAGTTAGAACATATAAGGCCCAAGAGAAAAAAATTGAAATTTTCTCTCTTTTTAATGATGCTTATATTTTGGCCCCATGGTTGGCTAAACTGTGTTACAACCATGAACTACCCTCTATCCATGGAGGGTTATGTCACACTATTTCATGGGAAGACTGCATAATTTTACAAACCATGTGGTGACCGTGCAGGGTGGATCTTTCCAAGCTCCCATGTCTTGGATTCCCTCTTGCATGATTTTATAAATTGTCCACCCCACTTCTAAAAAAACATGGTTAGGGCCCATTTTTACCCCTAACCATGCACCGAACATGAAACATTCACTGGATGGCCACTTTACTCTATTTCATCTCATAAACCCCAAAAACATCACAAGACACCTCACACACTCTATAAATATTCCATTAACTAAATTAAAGGGATTTCAACCAAAAATCAAATGGGAACGTGCTTTAAAGAAGTCTGAGATATTATATTTCCATAAAAAACATATATATCATTAAATTTATGATAATAGATTTTTTATTTTATGGTCGCTGCAATATATTTAGAGGAATTTCAATGAGAAATACATTTGAAAGAGTTAGTAAATACGATAAACTCTAATTTGAAAGAGATCCATTAGATATTCTCTTATGAGACCTAGGGTTACTTTTTTTAAAATAAAAACACCTATATAATATGTATGAGAATTTTTAGATGTTAATTTTAAATGTTTCGATTGATCTTGGTTTCTCAATGTGGTGTAAATAAAATATATAAGGGTTGTCCTTTTATGATGGAGATGGGGTATTCTATGAATTTCATAAAGTATTAAATTAATATAAATTATTTTCTATGTCTAAATGAATCTGAATTGATACAATTTGATGATGACAATAGTATTAGTCAAAATAATTATTAACCAATGAAATTGGGATATTTTTTGGAAATTCTGCATAGTTGTTTATATTGTTTAACAACATGTAATAAATTTTTTACATTATCAAAATAATAAATTTTTAATCAATTTCAGTGTCAATAATGTTAACATAAAAAGAAAATTGGCACATAAATGGCCATAGTGTCACATTCTCGGCTACATCTTACCCCCATTTTATAAGTTCAAGATTTTATTTATTTTTAAATAATTTAATAATATATTATGTTTATAAAATATAATTAATATAATTTTTGAAATTATTTATTTAATTTAAATTAAAAAAATCAATATAATATGAATTTCAAATGTAATCCTTTATCATATCACTAATCTGTAATAAATTTCTATAAAATTAATATAACAAAATATTTCATTAAAATTATATTATTTTTTATACTTTTCAAATAAATTATTTTTTCTATTAATTGAATGACTATTGTGTTTGTATTGTGTATGAATTTTAAATAATTATGTTATCACTAAAAATTATAAATAAATTACCATGATAAATACAATTTATAGTTAAAATAATTATTAATAATCAAAAATTAGTTTTCTTTATCATGATTAAAAAATATTGTAGCTATTGAAAACAATGAAAGTGAAATTTTTATAATACCTTTTTCTCAAATATTATAAAGGTGAAACTCAAAGAATATGGCACCAAATTCCAAAATATTTTAAATTTTGAGGGATATGAAATAAATAAACTCATACAAAAGGATTAATTAAACTTTTGTGGTTATTTTTAGTTCTATAATATTATTTTTATCTTAAATTACTCAAATTATCCATACCATGGTGAAAATGGTTTACAATTGTTATTATCATTATGAAAAAAAACTGTCCAATTGGCCAAATTTTAACATCCTAATTCAAATTATGGAATTAATTTTTTATGGATCAATTTATATCAGTTTCAGAAATTGATTTGAGATTAAAATGGAAATGCATGGAAATGTTTTCCAGAAAAATGCCTTTTAAAGTATAAAAAAATTACAATAAATTAAATGATAAAATTGATTCTAGTGAACATAATTGGACTACCAATAATATCATAGAGCAAATTTTACTTTTAAAACATTTTTTTAAAAATGGAACCTTTTATATTCTTATTATAAAAATAAAAATTTCAATAAAAATCATTATTTTTCACTATACACTCTAAAATCAATATTTTCAAAAAAATACCAAAATTCCACATTTAGATAATTCTAATATGATTATTTCTATTATAATGTTTATTTTATGAACTAAAATTTCTATAAGTAGTAGAGAGTAATTATAATTCTTATAGAAAAAATGAAAAATTGAATGATTTTTGAACAAAATATATTTTTTTAGTATAAAATGATTTTACATAAAATTATGTTCTTATCTATTATAAATAAATAAATTATATAAATACATTATAAATATTTATATAATGTGGTTATCCATATTTTTACCCACCCATTCAAAGGTTTGGTTATAATGGTCATATTTTTATAATAATATTTCATTATTTTGTTATTACTGGTGCTGCTAGTTTTATACGCTATCAAAAATAGGGTTCCTTTCAAATCTCTGGATGTTACACTTATGTATTTAAAATGAAATTAATAGGTTATATAAATCCATAATTAGAATTTTTAAAATTTATAGATTTACTTCTTAATGTCATATTTGATCAATTAAATGGTTTCATAATTTTTGGGTCTTTCTTAGAGAATAAATAATTAAAAAACTATTTTGCTGAAAAATATTCTATTATTTTCACCTAAAAATAAATTAATATATAAAATTTCCAAATATTCCTATAATTATTATTTTTTATTCTAAATATAATAATTAAATCAATTGTTCTATATTCAATTTATAAATTTTGAGAATATGACATTGAAATAAAAACATAAATATATAATTAAAATCATTTTCTTATAAAAATACATTTTTAATATATCAATATTTTATTAAATTGTTTCATATCAATTACTAATCAAATATGGTTTAAATATATTATATATATCAATAAAATATTTTATACATAATATATTTATTATCCAAAAATAAATCACATAAAATAAAACTTGAGAATAGTTTTATTTTATAGAATAAATTATTATTATTATAAGTTATTTACCTATAATAATTGAATTCTTATCAATGACTTAGTATTAAAAATGGCCTTAATTTTTACTTCAAAATATATTTCATAATTCAAATATCTCTATTTTTACCCAACAATTAAAATACAACATCTTAATGGTTGTATAATGTTTTATATTTTATTTTGGTTTGGTGTTGCATATATCACATGTTGTCAAATTTATTAGGTATTAAATGAATATATAGTTTAAAATATCAGTGTCACGAACCAACACTGGTCGACCCTGAACCGGTCACCCGAGTCGATCCGCAACAAGGCCCGAGAGGCGTTCCCGATCCTCTCGGGCTGGCGACAAGCGCCAAGGGAATCAACAGAGTGACGATGGGAATGATTTCGCCCAATATAAATAAACATAAGCAGCAGAATTAAAAAAAAAAGCAGCCCAAAAATTAATAAACTGAACAAATACACTAAGCAAGAACTGAAAAAAAAAACTAATCGGACCTGAAGACCACTAAACTCCACATGACCCCGCAGGTCACTCTCCGATCACAAGACACAACATCGCCCATGGTGATTGAGATCAAGCTGAAACCTGCACCTGTGACTAAAAACAAGAATGATGTATAGGCGTGAGTATTAAAACTCAGTAGGTGTGCCTAAGTAATCTATTCCCAAATTCATTTACTTTAAATAAAATAATCATCAACTTCAGGTTTGAACTAAAATATATAAAAGTAAGGTTTTCTACATGTTACTCAAAAGAAAAGTACAAGTCATTGCCCTTGTTCTTTTCTCAAAACCCAAATCAATATTTTAGTGAGACATTAGCATTTTTCAAAGAGGAAGTGATGTTTACATTTTCAATTTACACAAAGAGGATTGAACACTTCCATTTGAAAACCATTTCTAGAAAACAAGTCAAAACCAATTTATCACTTTCCAAGGAGAACAGTATACAAAAATGCACAAAAGAAATCACACAGTAAGGGAAATGTAGGTGCATATCTAAGCATCATAGTCACTACTGCAAGCAACAAAAACTGAGTAGACATAGGTGAACCCAAGAGATCGAGAACAATCCAGAAGACACCAATACATGAGAAATCATCCTTATCGACATGTCACGATGAAATCAAAATGCACAATACGCTCGACCATCCTCTCTCAAGCAGGTCGAGGGCAAATCCCATAGTAATAAACCCAATTTATCCACCTAATATGGGTGACTGGTCAGTACCATAACCTACCAGTGCAGCACTCTTATTAGAATATTCTCTCAATATGCTAGGTTCCCATGTCCAGTGTATTTAGAAAGGGGGTGGGCCTATCGATGCAATCCAAGAATCCAATCACAGTATATATAATAATATAGCACAACATGCAACACCCTGAGCCACCCCAAGGAATATGTCCCTCGCCTTTCTACCATAGATCACAGGGTAGTCCTATACAGCGGACCCCCATAACATATATCTCAACCAAAGTAAGGGACCACATCCGAGGAGAGTTTTCTTGATATAACTAGTTTTACAAAAGTGCCAACCGGGCCTCACACGATTTTCGCATGCCAAACCATTTCTTAATAATTACACACGCACCACTTTGAAAACCATAAACACACTTCAAAGCCCATTTAAGAAACCCAAATCAGAATTTTAAATCTAAAACATGTTCACAAAGTCCAAAGGGTCATTTAGTCAGGCAATTAATGTGAAAACATGATCAAACCATTTATTGCAACACATTTCATGAAATAAATCACTCCAATTCAAGACAGAAAATTTACTAACAGTTCTATATCAATAATTAATATTAGGACTATGTGCTAAAAGCATGAAATAAATGATTCTTAAATTTAAAGGGAAATGCATAGGGAGACCTACCTCAAAAAGGGAGCGGATCAAGACGAACAACTCGGCACTGGACACCTTTGACGAAGACTACCCCGTAGTGGTGCACACATACACCCCTATATATATATACACCCTTTAATCCAATACACATATTCCCCGTGTCATGAGGGAATATGGGTAAGGAGGATTTATATATATATATAGTTATACGTACCTATGTATGTGTGTACAACCCTTCGTGAAGACCCCGAACAATCTAATTAACCCAAAAGAAAATCGAAGATTACCAAAAACTCTAAATAAAATTAAAACAATATATATATATATATAAATGTAGAAGTAATCAACCAAAGCTGGTCCAAGCCCCCTAGTAAAACTTCACATAAACCAAGACCATTTCCAAACATGACGCTCACCATTCAAACCATCTACAATTGATAAAAAAAATACAAATTAAGTTCACATGTCAAATATTTCATTTTCCTTCAGAAACTCTTTCCAAAATCATCCGCACCTTAAGTGCCCTTAAAACAAGGTCGCCGCCCACCAAAAACCACCAAAACATCCTCATGAAACTCCACACCAAGACACTCACACAAAACATAACCAATTTTCGATACAAAACCCGAGCCTAAAACACGAGCATGTCAAACCCTTAAAAAACGTACTTCACATCACTCAAACAATATAATAAACCATTTGCGCAATTTATAAAAACCCTTTAAAGAGGCCAACAAGATTTAACACCTAAAGTACACACACTTTCCCAACCAATTCCCCGAAATGTCCGTTTTAATAATTAAACAAATCTAAAATTAATACGTAAAAATACACGACGAGGAATAGATGCCAAAACTACTCCCTTATTCAATAAAAAATCATTTTGAACCAAAACGAACCTCAAATTCCATTGAAAGTATACTTTTCACATTGTAAATATGGCATAAAACACTTTTCAATAAACATTGCAAAAGCATATCACAACACAAAGTCATTCTTTTGCAAAAACTAAATTTCCAACTCATAAACATATTAAAACACTACCAAGTCACACTTCACACTACCCAAATAACATTTTTAACTCATTAAAATTAACTAAAAAATGAGAGGGTAAAAGAAATCAACCTAAAAAACGGAGGATGAACCGAAATGGACCGAAGCGCTTCGCCTTCGATAGCGGACGACGAAATCCACATGTGGAAGACCTGTAAGACCCGCCGCATGCCCTATAAGTGGACGAAAACAACAAAACCCGGTCAAACCATGACCTAGGGTTCGATCGAGACAAAAACTGAGGGAGTTACCTATCCAATAGGGCTTCAGAAAGGTCGCGCAAGGGAGAGGAGGGCACCGGAGGGAGAAGGCCGCGGAGAGGGAGGTTCGCCGGGAGGAGGGAGCGACATCGGCGGTCCGGGAGGGGCGGGGGTCATCGCGCGAATAGAGGGAGGGGAGGGGGGGTTTGGCGTCGCGAGGTAGGGGAAAAGGGGGGGAGGCCGTGAGGTAAAAAGGGGGGTGGTTAGTTTAGGTTTCCATTTTTTTCTTTTAATTCATTATAATTTAATTTTAATTCAATTGATTTAATAAAAAAACTCAAAAATCTATAAAATTTAATTGAAACTCAAGAATAAATAAAATAACCACGAATATCGGGTCGGGTGTGACAATTATCCCCACCATGACACTTTCTTCCCCCAAAAAGTACCAAGAGATTCAGTTGATCAAAACCAAAGCAAAGATGATTTACAACCAATGAAAAACCTGAGAACTCAATGAACAATGAACCCAGACTCGCTTCATTCAGAACCCAGAACTACAGATTCCTGAAAAGAAACTACGCCCACCCTCAAAAAAAGCCACACATCCAAGGAAGACATCACATAAGACAATAGATATCGAACAAACAACGATGAAGAGGTGACGATGAAAACTTTCTCTCTTCTAAATGCAATCCAACAAGGAACACCCCAACCCCTAACACAAAAACCACTGAAGAAACCAGTCGAGACCTATTTGGGATCTCTACGAGAATCCATTACACAACCCATTATCCCAACCAACTAACTACTACGGTTGGGGTCGAGCGGAGCTAAGACAAGAAAAAGGTAGAGCACCTAGAAGATGGACTCATCCTGATTTCATCTCATGGTGGTCTCCCCACCATATTATGATTCCAGAAAAACATTGATTTTGGAAGCTGGAATAGCTCTCAAATCCCAACAGAAGCTGAAAAGCCCAAAGAAACGAAACATGGGGCAACATGTACCACCATTCAACATCAGCAACATTAAAAACACTACAAGGACATTCCCATTAAAACAAGTTTCCAGAAGGACATTCAGCATCATTCTTCACATGCAAAATAAGACAACACCACAGATTACATTAATTTCATCAAAAAAATCATTAACAACAAAAGAAATTTCTGACTGAGCTTGCGACAGCGCTACGTCCATTCAACTGAGTTGGACAGTTCTCCAAGGGAGTGGATCTGTCCTCATGTCACTTCCTAGCGCCGCCCTGGAAAAACCTTTGCAAATGACCTAAACAGACACAGGTATTACAGATCTTAGGTTCTTTGTGATATGAAAACTTCTTATGCCCTGGCTTCCCACACTGAAAACACAACCAGTACTTCCTCTCAGATGAATCTGGTGAGGCCGAAAACAACGGCCTTTTTGTGCCTTTTCTCAACTGTCCAGACGCTGCTAAATCAGCTTCGACTTGAACAGCCAGCCTCACGACTTCTTCATAATCATCAGGAAATGAAGGCATAGCCGGGAGGAATTCTAATCGGAGACCCCTCTCAAAGAATCGGGCTTTCAAAAATTCGTCCCTGACGAGGTTTGGGAGATACAGCACCAACTCAGTGAAGCTCTTAGCATACTCTAACACCGTTGAATCTCCCTGCTCGAGACCGTACAACCTTGAACCCATCAGTGTCTTCACATCATCGGGAAAGTATTGCTGGATGAACAAGGCTTTAAAGCACTCCCATGAAAAATTCTTCTGTTGTTCAGCCTGAAGAACGAATTCCCACCATTTCCGACTTAGGCCTTCTAGCGTGAAGGTGGAAATCTCCAACTTGAGAGGTTCGGGAGATTCAACCCGAACAAAGATCTCCTCAATGATTCGCAGCCAATCCTCAGCTTTCCCTGGTTCCGGCTGCCCAAGAAAATGAAGAGGGTTCGACTCTCGGAACCTCTGGATGAACTCCTGATATTGAGAACCACTGGGCTCCATATCCGAAAAGGACAAACCAAACGCCTAAAGCACGTATTGATCAACTGAAAGGCATGCGGTGAAAGAACTACCCGCAGATACTTCTCAAAATCCCTTAGAACTTAGTGAGGACGAAACCTGAAAATGAGAAGCACGAAACCAAATAAAAACATATCATAAATCAAAATTCCACATCCCATTTTTAAATCAACAACCCAAACTCAAAACATAATTTCAATCACACCTCTAACACACCAAAGTCAAAGTCCAAAAAGGAAAACACCAAAAACCCAAAGGGCAACATCACACACACACATATTAAAACATTAAAAACCCCATTTTTGAAGAACATTTTCAGAAAGCATAACAAGCCTTACAAACCAATCACCCACTATTGGAATTGCCTTTAGGATCACATATATACACTCTTGAGATAGCTCAAGATCTCACCCATACATACCAATAACCATCCACTCACCACATACATACATCCATATACATATATGTGATCCCTCATAGGAATACCAAGAGTCGGATAAAAGAAACATTATCACCTTCAAAACCACTTTAAAAAATACCTCAACCAATTTTAATAACACACCTCATTGTCAAGAAAAACATTTTTAAATTCCATATTCACTTTCCAATTTCACATTTCACAAAACCTTTCAGAAACATTCAAAACATTTCCCAAAATAACCCCCATTTTCAAACAACCATTTCACTCTCAAAAGATTCAAAGATTTGGTTTTAGAAATCCCCCTTTTGACTAGCCAATCATCATTTTGTCAAACCAAACTTCATTTTAAAATCTAAACAAGACACCCCAAAACCATCCCAACCAACATTAAACACAATCGAATGAAACCTACAATTCAACAGGTCAAAAATATCAAACTCACAAAAGGATCCAAAACAATATACCAGGGGGAAACTAGTGTCGATGGGTGAGTTGGCCATATGGTTGGCAGCCATATTCCAATCAGGCCACCATCACGAAGAGTCTTTTGGGGCCATGTCCCCGGCTCCACATGGCTTGCCAAGCCCTGCGAGATCACTGAGACAATAGGCCCGACTATCATTTCATTTCCCCAAATACCAAGAAACCCACAAGATCCAAATAAACCAAGAAAACCAGACTTCCCATGGTAACTCAAGGTTCGGCCCAGAAAGTGTTGGCCAAACACTCCCCAAAACCTACACCCAAGCTCCGACGGTCCTACTCCATCTACCTTGACCACCCAAATAACAAAGGGCGCTCTGAAAGCTAGGTCCTATAAATAACCTCCTCTGATACCATTTTGTCATGAACCAACACAGGTCGACCCCGAACCGGTCACCCGAGTCGATGCGAAATAAAGCCCGAGAGGTGTTCCCGATCCTCCCGGGCTGGTGACAAGTGCCAAGGGCATCAACAGAGTGACGATGGGAATGATTTATCCCAATATAAATAAACATAAGCAGCGGAATTAAAAAAAAGCCCAAAAATAAATAAACTGAACAAATCCACTAAGCAAGAACTGAAAAAAAAACTAACAGGACTTGAAGACCACTAAACTCCACGTGACCCCGCGGGTCACTCTCTGATCACAAGACACAACATCGCCCATGGTGATCGAGATCAAGCTGAAACCTGCACCTGTGACTAAAAACAAGAATGAACTATAGGCATGAGTATTAAAACTCAGTAGGTGTGCCTAAGTAATCTATTCCAAAATTCATTTCCTTTAAACAAAAGAATCATCAACTTCAGGTTTGAACTAAAATATATAAAAGTAAGGCTTTCTAAATTTTACTCAAAAGCAAAGTACAAGTCATTTCCCTTGTTCTTTTCTCAAAACCCAAATCAATCTTTTAGTGAGACATTAGCATTTTTCAAAGAGGAAGTGATGTTTACATTTTCAATTTGCACAAAGAGGGTTGAACACTTCCATTTGAAAACCATTTCTAGAAAACAAGTCAAACCCAATTTATCACTTTCCAAGGAGAACAGTATACAAAAATGCACAAAAGAAATCACATAGTAAGAGAAATGTAGGTGTATATCTAAGCATCATAGTCACTACTAGAAGAAACAAAAACCGAGTAGACATAGGTGAACCCAAGAGATTGAGAACAATCCAGAAGACACCAATACATGAGAAATCATCCTTATCGACATGTCACGATGAAATAAAAATGCAAAATACACTCGACCATCCTTTCTCAGGCAGGTCGAGGGAAAATCCCATAGTAATAAACCCAATTTATCCACCTACTATGGGCCACTGGTCAGTACCATAACCTACCAGTGCAGCAGTATTCTTAGAATATTCTCTCAATATTCCAGGTTCCCATGTCCAGTGTATTTAGAAAGGTGGTGGGCCTATCGATGCCATCCGAGCATCCAATCAGAGTATATATAATAATATAGCACAACATGCAACACCCCGAGCCACCCCAAGGAATATGTCCCTCGCCTTTATACCATATATCACAGGGAAGTCCTACACATCGGACCCCCATAACATATATCTCAATGAAAGAAAGGGACCACATCTATGGAGAGTTTTCTTGATATAACTAGTTTTACAAAAGTTCCAACCGGGCCTCACATGATTTTCGCATGCCAAACCATTTCTTAAGAATTACACACGCACCACTTTGAAAATCAGAAATACACTTCGAAGCCCATTTAAGAAACCCAAACCATAATTTTAAAACTAAAACATGTTCACAAAGGACAAAGGGTCATTTAGTCAGGCAATTAATGTGAAAACACGATCAAACCATTTATTGCAACACATTTCAAGAAATAAATCACTATAATTCAAGACAGAAAATTTACTAACAGTTCTATATAAATAATTCATATTAGGACTAGGTACTAAAAGCAAGAAATAAATGATTCTTAAATTTAAAGGGAAATGCATAGGGAGACCTACCTCAAAAAGGGAGCGGAGCAAGATGAACAACTCGGCACCGGACACCTTTGACGAAGACCGCCTCGTAGTGGTGCACACATACACCCCTATATATATACACCCCTTAATCCAATACACATATTCCCCGCGCCATGAGGGAATATGGGTAAGGAGTATTTATATATATATAGGTATACGTACCTATTTATGTGTGTACAACCCTTCGAGAAGACCCCGAACAGTCTAATTAACCCAAAAGAAAATTGAAGATTACCAAAAACACTAAATAAAATTGAAACAATATATATATATATATAATGTAGAAGCAATCAACCAAAGCTGGTCCAATCCCCCTAGTAAAACTTCACATAAACTAAGACCATTTTCAAACATTATGCTCACCATTCAAACCATCTACAATTGTTATAAAAAATACAAATTATGTTCACATGTCAAATATTTCATTTTCCTTCAAAAACTCTTTCCAAAATCATCCGCACCTTAAGTGCCCTTAAAACAAGGTCCCCACCCACAAAAACCCACCAAAACATCCTCATGAAACTCCACACCAAGACACTCACACAAAACAAAACCAATTTTCGATACAAAACCTGAGCCTAAAACACGAGCATGTTAAACCCTTCAAAGACGTACTTCACATCACTCAAACAATATAATAAACCATTTGAGCAATTTATAAAAACCCTTTAAAGAGGCCAACAAGATTTTACACCTAAAGTACACACACTTTCCCAACTAATTCCCTGGAAAGTCCGTTTTAATAATTAAACAAATCTAAAATTAATACGTAAAAAAACACGACGAGGCATAGATGCCAAAACTACTCCCTTATTCAATAAAAAATCATTCTGAACCAAAACGCACCTCAAATTCCATTGAAAGTATACTTTTCACATTGTAAATATGGCATAAAACACTTTTCAATAAACATTGCAAAACCATATCACAACACATAGTCATTCTTTTACAAAAACTAAATTTCCAACCCATAAACATATTAAAACACTACCAATTCACACTTCGCACTACCCAAATAACATTTATAACTCATTAAAATTAACTAAAAAAATGAGAGGGTAAAATAAATCAACCTAAAAAAATGGTGGATGAACCGAAATGGACCAAAGCGCTTCACCTTCGGCGGCGGACGACGAAATCCGCACGAGGAAGACCTGCAAGACCCGCCGCACGCCCTATAAGTGGAAAAAAACAACAAAACCCGGTCAACCCATGACCTAGGGTTTGGCCGAGACAAAAACCGAGGGAGTTACCTATCCAATAGGGCTTCGGTGAGGTCGCGCAAGGGAGATGAGGGCACCGGAGAGAGAAGGCCACGGAGAGGGAGGTTCGCTGGGAGGAGGGAGCGACGTTGGCGGTCTGGGAGGGGCGGGGGTCGTTGCGCGAATAGAGGGAGGGGTGGGGGGTTCGGTGTCGCGAGGCAGAGGAAAAGGGGGGGGAGGCCGTGAGGTAAAAAGGGGGGCGGTGAGTTTAGGTTTCCATTTTTTTCCTTTTAATTCATTATAATTTAATTTTAATTCAATTGATTTAATAAAAAAACTCAAAAATCAATAAAATTTAATTGAAACTAAAGAGTAAATAAAATAACCGCGAATATCGGGTCGGGTGTGACAATCAGGGTGTTATATTCTCACACATAAATAAATTATATTCTCATAGATTTAATTTTCACTCATGAATAAGAATATTGAAGGGTATCTCAATGATACACATATCTTTATTATATTTTTAAATGAGGCATCTACATTATTATCCTAGTTACACAAAGGAAATAAATATTTTCCCTTCATCATGTTAATAGATTTATTTTTTTAATATAAAAACTTATTGATCAATTATAGATACCCAAACTGAAAATGAATTAAATAGTATAATAATCTCATGATTTAAATAACATATCTCCCAAACAGTCGCATATCCCAAGGGCCCAATGGTTTTGTATCATAAAGACTAGCTACAAAATCATATAATTTTACAACACTTGTGAACATGTCTTCATTTATATTATCCTCTAGGTCCATTTATAGATACCTCAAATTAAAAACTCAATATTAGAACCTAAGGAATGAAAACATAAAAAAGGGTTAATCTCAAATACCCATTAATGGAAAAGAAATATCATAAAGTATTAGATCATAACAAAAGATGAAGAATAAGTAGAGGGAATAATTATTTTAATAAAATATCATAAGAATCTGAATGAGGACCATAAAACATGATAGAGAAACATATTTTAATAAAAAAGATCAATAATTAATAGTAAATTATATGTCATGGCTCAAAACACATGTCAATAATCATAAAACATAGGGGCATGATATAAAAGTTTGGAATACTTTAAAAATAAGGGATGAACATGGAAATTTTAAATTTCATGGAAATGAAATGCATCTTCTAATATTGAAATAACATGATAAAAAATAATTGAATGTGGAAAATAATTATGAATAACTTGAAAATGAGGAACAATCATCAGTATAGGATAACATTTGTGAGAAAACTATTTACTCTCAAGCCTACATAAATAATTACATTATGTCCACTCCTGAAAATGTGTGCAAACCCATCATGATACACATGGGTAGAAAAACTCATTATGTCCATGCCTGACTATATAATTAGATATATTATTAAACCAATTAATTTTAGGGTGATATAGGGATCCACCCATCATCATCTATACATATGTGTTCCACTTAAAATCAAATATCACCATATATTAAATAACCCATGAAAAAAATGGGTTTCTTAAACATTAAAATAACCTGAAATTAATAAATAAAAGGATTTAAAATTTTTTACTACCAAAACATTCATAACATAATAACATATACAGAGTGATAAAAACATCACTTCATGGGAAATAAACATTGTAGTAAAAATTGAACTGACAATATAAATGTTTTTACAAAACCTTTTAAACCGTTTTTATAAAAGAATAAGTGTGAATTAATTTCAAAAAAAATTAAAAGGTAAAAAGATTAGTTTGAGATAAAATTATTATAAATATGTATAAAAAATTATAATTGAAATGAATTATGGTTTATAAAAGTAAAATTAAAAATACACTAAAAACATTTTCTTTTGAAAATAATCTTTATTAATAGGAATGTGAAATAAACACAATGTATTCAAAAATTGATTTTTAAAGTACATTAAAACTTTTAACTTTAAAATAATAATTTAAAATTTAAAATTGTTAATGAACTAAATTTTATTAAAATAAAATGTAGAGTAGATGATAAAAAAATTATTTTTATTAGACAGAAAACCTTTCCAATGTTTTAGAATATCTTTATCGAAAACCATGATCATTAAAAAGGATAAAAATATAGATTCAAAAATTAAATAATGGAAATAAAATTATCATTGGTGATAAAAACATTTTGAGTTTCCCCTGGGGAAAAGGGAAAATTGTTTGGGATGTAAAAAATATCAACATTGAAAGAAAATTCCATTAAATGTAATGGGAATTATTTCTAACATGAATTCATTTAAAAAAAATATTAAACTCATAAAGCATAATTTTTTTTGGAACAATATTTCCCTATAAAATAATATGGAATAAATTAAAAAATAATCATAGGTTATAATAGATTAATTTTTATAGACAATATGAAAAGATAAGTGATTATTACCATATAAAAAGAATTTATTCATTAAAAACATCTTATGCCTTTAGTATTCTGTGAATAAAAAGAAATTTGAAGCTTGAAAATAACATATTTTTTAAAAATACCTTATATAGAATAATTAAGTAATTCATAAAAACATTCTTGGGAGTTATATAGGGCACAAAAATAATAAATTGGTTCTAAATAACAAAATATGTCTCAATGAAGAGAATTCAAGAGAAAAACCCTTACCACCTTGTTATGTTGTGAATCAAAACCCAGAGAGGGAATTAAAATGAAAAAAAAAATTGAAATCATGAAATATAATTAAATCCTCATAAAAAATAAAAATGGGGTACTATTTACACCATCAAAAATAAAACATTATGTATAGAACAAACATATATCAAGATATTCACATTTAAGAAAAAGAAACCCTTAGTATGTTTCCCTACTCTATCATATGTTCTCTAAACACCAATAAAAAACAAAAAAATAATATATTATTTTGGGACCATAATAAAACTAAACTATGTTTATAATTTTCATTTATAATCATTATCTTGATTTATATTAGTTTTTTCCCTATTTTCCCCCATCATATATTTATATTTTTTAAAATATGTAGTACCCTCGTAATAGAGGTCCCATTGTTAATTATTATTTAAAAGTTCATCATTAAATACTAATTAATTTTAAAATAATTAATAAATTATTAAGATTTAATATGTTTAAATTTAAATTCATTAGTACTATAATATTTATCTTATATGATGAAATCAACATTGAATATTTTTCAATAATTTTCAACCTATGATGGTTTTTCTTAATTAATGAGTTAATTATTTATATTTACATTACATAAAAAATAATTATTATGATTTAAAGATTTATATAATAATATAACATAATTTATTTTTTTCATAATATTTTATGATATAATTTCATATCATTATTCAAGAAGGTGGTCAAATTAACACAAATCTAAACACGGTTTTAATCAAATGGTGATTATCGTTGTAGAGGTGTTTATTTTGAAATAATATCATTATAAAATAATAATTATGATAATATATTTATGTTTTTATTGTATTGAATAATATTTTAATATTTCTAGATAAGGAATGTAAAACTTGATAAAAATGAAAAAAATGATTCTACACTGAGGTGGTAGTCGGCACAACACATGATTAGTGTTTTCTATTCTGAATGAAATAAAGTGGTGTAATTGGATAGAAAGTGGTAATTTTATAATAATAAATACATTATATAAATTATATTTAATCATAAATAGTCTCATTAAAAGCACCTATGAGATGATGAAATGAAAAACCACAAGTGTTTCTTTGGGGAGGTGGTAATCTGTGCACGCACGTAAACTACAATTTATGTATTTCATATGAAATATATGTGAATAAATAATACTTTGAAAACAATTATAATAACATCTCACACATTAACAATGATTAGGTTACTATTAAACTATAGTTATTGTAGGTTAAAAAATTAAATGATAATAATGAAATGTTACAAATGATGTGATACCTACATTGAGACCTTGAACTTTCTCTTGATTAAGGCATTAGATTTGAGGGAATTTTCAAAATATTTGGAGATAATGTGCACTGGGGTGTGAAAAGAACCTAAATTAGAGTAAATATAGGATTAATTAAAATCTAATTTTGATATATTATTCTATTATTGAATTGGAGTAAGTGATCCCTATTTTATAGTAATAACGAGGGACTTTTCTATGGGAAAGAATGGTATATAAGGGGTAAGGATGGAAAGGCATGGAATTTAGGTGAGTTAGATGAGGGATGTATGGTAATAAATTTATGTAATACTTTACAATGTACAAAAAAATTTCTATAAGGTCTAGAGGAAATTTCAATTTTGGAAAAAATGATCTCCCTATGGTTAGTTATTTAAAAAATATTTCTCTTAATTAATTATTAATCAAGTCAATTATTTAATTACTAAAAATTTATGTATACCCATACTAAAAAATATCAATATGATTATTCCAAATTTTACCACCTAATTCAAATTTATAAATTAGAAAAAATATAGTTTTAAATCATGACATAAAATGTGTTGAAAATAAAATTTTTAAAGAAATGAAATTTTAACCATTAATTATTTATAGTCTTATTTAAATTGATTAACCATTTGGTTAGTTTTAGTTTTATTATATATGTTTAATATAATTTTTTAAATTTTAAAATTATTCATTTAATATAAAAATACACAATATTTAGAAAATTATTGTTTATTCAAAAATATTAGTTTTACCAAGCTAATAAATATTTACATGAGGTTACTTATTCACTATGAATAATAATAAAATGTCATTTATTATATACTTTTCCCAAACTAATTGAAAATTTAAAATCTAGTTCATTTGATTAAATTAATAAAAATTAATTTTAAAATAATAATTTATGAAGTAATTAATTTTTTAGAGAAAATGTTAATTCTGTTATAAAAAATAAACTATATATTTTTAATTAAAATATTATTTTTCAAAATTTATAATGTTACATTAAATTAAAATATTTTTTCAATAAAATATTTAATATTTTTTAGTTTATAAAGTCCACAATATTTTTAAAAATATTAATTTTTACTATTCACTTAAAAATCAATTATTTTAGAAAATTTTAGAAAACAATCATCTTTTGATAATATGGCCATTATAAATCCAAAAATGAGGTTAATTTTTAAAATTTTAGTTTAAAACATTTGATAAATCAATATTTATATAAAATCCAAAAATATAATGGAAAATTGATTATATTAATTAATATATCTTTGTTAAGATGAAAATTATTCTTTATTATTATTTATTTTCAGTGAAAAAATATATAAAATGGATGATATTATATATATATATATGTATATATAAAAACATATCCAAAAGTGGTATAAGTTCACTTCAATATTGGAAGGAAAATAATGGTTTAAAGCATGAAATGGATTTTATATTTATATTCCCATTAAATTAAATAGATAAAAACTACATGTTGATATCATTATAAAAACCCCTTATAAACTACACATAATATATAAGGGTATGATAAATAGTAGTGTAAATATATAGTTGTTATTCCCCTATCATGGATTTTATAATGAGATCTATAAGCTTAATATCCCCCCAAAAAATTATCTAAAGTCATAGATTCTCATGTTTATCTTGGGTTGATTTGAGGAAAACCCTAGCGAAGCCACCTTCCTTCTGAGCTCATAAAAACGGTATTTTTATGGATGAAAACCACATATGTATTTCATTTAATCCTAGATTACTTATTGATTTTATGATATAGTCCCTTCTATTTAAACCTATTAATTTAACTCCACTGTTTTAATATAGAAATTTAATTTTGAAAATAAATAATAACTTTTTTATTTTAATTAGGTAAATTTTTTGAAATAAATTAGATAATATATCATCTAATTAAGGATAAAATACATTATAATTTCATTTTTTACATCTTTTCCTTCCCTTTCATAACATAAAGCATCTTTGATTTCTTATAAAAAATTCCCTTTAATGATTCTTACGACATTTTTAACATAGAGGTAATTGAATAATATTTCATTTATCATCATCATCATCACATAAAATTCTAAGAGACTATATCCTTCTCATATATTATGTGTTTATATTCTTAACTAAGATCACATTATTAATAATAATTCTTCATAGTTGGCTTAACATAATAATAAGACTTCTCACTCAAAATAATATCCAGTTGGGTTTCTCAATTTAATAATTTATAAATTTTATATGGTGATCAATATTAATGTAATACCCTTAGAAATAAACCATTACAAAAACCAAAAGGATTTAACATGACCACTTAACACCATAACATAGTTATTTTAAGATTTTTATATGAAAATACAAGCCTAAAAATGTATTACTCATCAATATTATTATATTATCTTTTAGTTTAACCAAAACCTGTCTCATTTCAATATTAGTTTTATTAGGTAGAGTATTTTTATTTTACATAACCTAATTACTTAACATAATAAATCCATTGTAATGGATTTAAAAGTAAATATTACTAACCAAAGCATATCCTTTAATAGTGTCTACCAAGGTGTATAGTTTTAGGCCCACTCATTGTGAACTAGAGTAAAGATTAATTCATGGTTCAAAAATACATTATCATCTTATTACTAAATGTTACACCTATACCATAGATTAATCCACAATCTGGTATTCATAACAGTAATTTATTATTAGTATACCCACACAATCCCTGCTTTAAAAAACATCAATATGTTAACATATAATTATACTTATCTCATAGACATATCCATAGGGTTTTCACATATTTTCTCATATCTTAATCCCTAAAAACTAAATATTACCTCAACTTAAGTAGGGTTATATTAACCATTGAAATTATGATTGATATTAATATATAATTATATAATGACATTTATTTCCTTATCCAAAAACATACTAATCTCTAGAGTTATCTTAAACATGCTCTAATAAAAGTTGTACCACCCTGCATTAGCACTCCATGCTCTAGTGTTCAAAAATATTACATTATATATTTTATTTGATAAAAAAAGTATATTTATTGAAGTAAATACACATAATTACATTTTATAATGAAAATATTTCTTTATATACAATTCCATGACCTTTTAAAGAGATTTATTGAATTAGGATAAATCATGAACTAATAAATACCATTACATTCTCATGTATTTTAAATTTTTACATTATATTATAGAATACATAAATCATAATAATCATCCAACCTATCCCAATAATTCATCAAACAAGCTATTATGATAGAAATATCATGTGTATTACTTTTCATCACAACTAGGGTAAATGGAAACATCATAAAGGGTATGCTCAAAAGAATATTAAGGGTAAATAGAAGTGATATTAATCAAATATCATAAGTGATAATAATATTATCATACATAATATAATGGTAATATATAAAAAAAATAATTGTTTAATAAAATGAGACATAATGCACAATATACCAATGAATAACATTTGAAATGAAAAAATCACATGAAAAATAATAACTGGTACTTTAAAAATTAAATTAAAAATGTTTTATAGATAATTAAAATCTCTAAGATAGGTTATCATGATCTTAGAGATCATCATCTTAATTTCAATTCCTTGTGTCTAGAAAATATTTTTTTACTTTGTTGGGATACACTAAAATAAATAAACTAGTTTGTCTAATGAGACCTATTGATGCTTCAGGGGTTATTATGGGACCCAATATTCACTAATAAATTTCTATGTATATTTAAGATTATGTAATGAATAAACTATATAATATATCCATTTCAAATCAATAATCATTCTTATTGGGATGAAAAAGATAAAAAATCAATATTTTCCCAAACAATAAATTGAATAGCTTATTATGTAAGAATCCCTCAAAATATCACCTTATAAAAAAAGTATTAAATATTTAGGTCAATGATATCCCATAAAAATTTGCCTGTATAATCTATGTGAACACCCATGAATAATAAGAATAAAATATAGTGTTTTCACTCAGGAGAGGCATTGGAATGAAAAATGATGCATATACAAAGTTGATGATTATGTAAGAAAAAAATGTGTTAGAGGATATTTAAAAGATTAATAACCCAAAAAAGTATTAGAGGATTTATAAGGTAATAAATTAACAATATATACACCAAAAATAAAAACAAGTGGTAAATATAGATCATATATCAATGAATAAAAATTGAGATAAAAACCCCTTTCTATAATGGAAGTGAAATAATTAAAAGGAAAAGAGTGGGATCCCGTGAAAATAAAAGATAATGTAACGAAATATATTAATTATAATTTAATGAATTTGGGAAGTGAATAAAAAAAAATATAGACTTTAATATCAATCATGTCTCATGGAATTTAAAAAATGGATACAATTATGACTTTTGAAACATTTGATTCGAAATTAATTAAATGGTATAATTTAAAATTAGAATTTAAATACCATTAATAATAATAGTATAATGATAAAAATTATAAATTGAGACATATAAATTATAAATAATGACAAGATCGTGGAATATTATAATTTTTATGTCTTAGGGGAAAAAATTTGAGATATGTAACCCTTACCTTAATTCCAAACATCCACTAAAGCACTATAATTTATGATTTTGAGAAAATAAATATCTTAATAACATATTTAAGAACATTTATCATATTAATATGATTTTTAAAATTAATTTATAATTTTCCTATATATTTATATTAGTTATTTATTATCAATTTTCAATATTGGGTGTGATTAAACTTAATCAATTTGAATTAGTTTCATAATAGAGATGTTCTTCTTCATAATTATCCCATATTTAAACATTAATAGATCATAGAAAGTGTTTTAATTGAGGTTTTATTATTTTTTAATGTTTTATAATTTTAGTTTATGGTAGTTCTATATGACCCTCAATGATTAAATCAGCAATTAGAATGTTTTGGGGATTTGAGA
Organism: Viscum album; assembly: GCA_963277665.1. NCBI lineage: Eukaryota > Viridiplantae > Streptophyta > Magnoliopsida > Santalales > Viscaceae > Viscum > Viscum album. The sequence goes on from OY728140.1 coordinate 1,155,279,683, forward strand.
AGAATATACATTGGCATCTTAATTCATGAGATTAAAATTAATGTTACCATTAAATTAAAAATAAAATAAATTTATTTTATTTTTAATATAATATATTTAATAGTAATTTAGTTCTCATAGTCACCCAATATATTGTTTCATATCATTGTTTAAGTAGGTGATTAGAATGACCCAAATAAGAACACATTGTGATTAATATATTATTATGACTATGAAAGTGGTTTATTTTTGGAATTATATAGTTATAACATAACAATAATTATATAATTTAGTAAATTTATGGTTTTTAATAATATTCTAATAGGTTTTAATAATTAATAATGAAACCAAAATGTCAAATGAGATATGTTACTTCGTAGAGGTGGAGGTCCTCACAGTACACAGTTAACATTATCATTTCAGGAAGAATGAGAGGGATAGAAGGTGGATTATAATTTGTATCTTAAAGATATTATTTATGTTATATGAGTTATATTTATTCTTTAATTTCACTTTTATAACTATCAATGAGAGTTGGTGGTTAAAAAATGGAAATCAACCCCCCATGGAGGTGATAGTCAGCAAAATAATGACGAATTCATTTTTTTAAATATAAAAGGGGAAAGTTGGTTAATAGTTATTCCCATAGAATAATAGAGTTAAATTTTTAATAAATATTTATTTCGTTAAATAATAATGATATAAATTTTATTTGAGAATGTAAGTATGAAAATAAAAGATGTTTCGAAAAAATAGTCATCTTGATGACTTGGGATTTCTGTTGGAAGACTCCTTGAAAACGGTGCTCCTAGGAAAATGTATTTTTAAAAAGGAATTAATAATATTGTATAAAATTTTTAATTGTAAATGTTTTATGTTGAAACACAATTCATTGAATATTTTCAAATGGGTGGTGAGAGGCCCCTCTTATAAGTGGGGAGAATGACAGTTTTGAAAATATTTCATCTTAATACAAAGAGAGCATAGGTTTCAAGTGTCAATTATACTCTATAGTGGAAAATAATGGAGTGGGTTATAATATAAGGTCAATTAGCTATCACTCATTCATTTTCAAACATGTTTTAAACATTTTATGTCCTTTAAATTCATAATTTTCACTTCTACCATTTTTTACCATGAAAAGTTGTTTTTTCCTAAGTTGATTATTTTATATTAATTTACCTTTGTATATAATTTATCTATACATATTTTAATTTATAAATCCATATTATCATATAATAATTCTATTTATAAGAAAAATCATTTTTAACATTAGCACATGTAACACATAAAAACTCATTTTTTGAAAAAGTGTTTTGTTATGTTTATAATTTATGCTTAAAATAAATTTAAAAATTATTTTATTTAGAAGATTTAAATTGGTTTATTATAATAAATTAAAACTTATTTTTATTTAAAGAAAATTAAAAAATAAATTAATATAAAATAGTACATAATTAAAAGAAAAGACCAAAAAAATTATAGAAAAATATCACTGAAGTCCTTAAAATGTTAATCAAATATTTCATAAGCCCATAATATAATTTTGAAATATATAGTTCTAATAATTAAATAATTATTTGATAAATTAAAACGTTTTAAAAAACATCAAGGTGTTTCTTATATGTTGATAAATTCATAGAAGTTATATTTTTGGTAAAAATTACAATTTTCCTTTTTCACCTAAAAATAAACTATTTAAGAAAAATTATAAACATTCATGCTATGAAAAATAATTTTTTATATTTAAAACAAAATGAATTTTATGAAATTTAAATTCTAAAAATTAATACTTTCAATTTTAAATAAAAAATCTATAATTAATATTATTGACATAAGAGAATAAATTTTTTAATATATTTAATATTCTTATTATTATTTTCTATTAATTACTAATCAATTTTTTTGTTAAAATATTATTCATATAAATAATATCTTTTATCCTTAATATATTTAGTGTCTTAAAATAAAGCATATAAAATACAATTTTAGAAGGGTTTAATTTTTAATCTCAAAACTATCTTATTAGTTTTTTAGCTACACTAATTGAAGTTGTATCAATGAATTATTATTAATAAAGATCAATATTTTTATTTATAAACATATTTAATAATTCAATTATCACTATTTTTACTCTCCAATGTTGTGGATACATGTTAAAAGTTATATAACATTTTGTAGTTTGTTTTTCTTTGCTGATTTTTGTATAAAACATTATCAAACATATTAGGTATTATGGGAATATATAATTTAAAATATTAATGTTTTAAAGTCAAACTACTCCACTTATAACTCTTTTATGCTTTTATATCCCTTCGAATATAGGTTTATCCTTTTGAATAATGTTTACTTTGGTTTCTCAAGAATTTTACAACCTTTAATTTTTTTCTACTGATTCTTCATCCTCTTCATCTTATTGATTATTAAAACACTTATGAGTGAGATGTTCTACTATACCATAATAGAAACAAGCTATTATATTTTTCCCTTTTAAATTTTCTTCTCCTATATTATAATTTGAGTAAATAAATTATATCACTCAATCAACCTCATATTTTTTAATAATATTTAATAGAAGGTTTCTTTAATGATTTGAACACAGCCTCCTATGAGCTCTCCTTCATCCTACCATCATTTTCATCACTTCTCACTTTGTATGTGACATGTGTAAAATGAAATATTTCTAGACATAATTCTTTTAGATACCTTTCCACAAGAAAGAATACCTTATCATAGAAATATGGGAATATTCTTCTTATGTCTTATTCACATATTTTAAATATTAAATATCATCTATATGGTGTCAAATATATTCCATGAGAGTATTTAAATGATCAAAAGAATATATCATATTATTCAGATGCAATCATCCTATAATCTTCATGATTAGTCCACTTTACATTAATATTCACCTATCGATCTTTAGAATCAAATTTATAAAAATTCATGAACCATTCCAATATATAGTAGTGGGTTTTCACGAAATTGCCATAGTTTAGATATTGTTTTCTAGGTTACATTCTAGATAATTGATTTCCTTGGAATCCATATCTAATTTATTATGGTCTAATTATGAAAAATCCATGTATTATATGTTAGATTAAATGAAATTAATGGCCATTGAGTAATATTTTACCCCCATAGATGTGAAGTAGTGATTCATCATATTCTATAATAATTATGAATTATTTCCTTCTAAAATTTTATTTCATTATGAATAACCACTATTGTTTTTTGGATTTTGAGAGGGATAAACATTTATTGCTTAATTGAACTCTGATACTACTATTTGGTCCCTTATCATGGATAATATATAGAAATGCGAGGGGTTTAATGAGGGTATTACTTAATAAAATTATAAACCATAAACTGATCATTTCCACACAATGTGAGGAAGAAATATTTCTCTTTTTTTCTTTCTCATAGCGATGAAAGAAATAAATCACACAATGTTTTTTACTTGGTTAAACTTAATCAGGATAGTTTATAATGTATTCAAATTTGATGTACCAATACACCTAAAAAATATATTGAACTAATATTATTTTATTTATAAAAAAATATCAACTGCATTAACCATTTAAACTCTCTATTAACATAGAATGAGAAAATCTAATTACCTCTCACCACATTAGAAACTCACTAATACAGACATGAAATCCTTCTTCTATACCAGATATGTATATGAAAATACTTCTGGTGTAGTGTTTATATTCTATATATCCTGATGAAATTCAAGTTATATGAAGTTCTTGAAATATATTTCTTCTTTTTCACCATTATTTTTACATAAATCGGAGAAAGAAACCCTTAAAACCATTTCATTGAGTCTCTACTGACCACTCCAACAATTTCAACATTTTAAACATCTACAAAACTATAGTGTGATGTTATTGAAAATATAAATACATGGATATGATCCATGGAATATAATAATTTATTTCCCTCTCCCTTATTATGATCATGAAATGATCCCCCCCCCCCCCCGCCATAATATGGTTATTATAAAACCTTTAATTCACAAAAAAAATAACTCAAATTTTGTAAGAAAATTATCAAATAAAGATACATATTTTACTATAACTACTCGGTAGTGTCATGGTAACAAATAATATTTCCTAGGATATAACATTAAAAGATTCACCATATTATAGTTTTCTTTTCTATGTTATAGAATATGACTTTAATAAAATTATTTGTTTATGGTCCACTTCTCAATATCATGACTTCTTATGACAATGTCTATTTTATTATGTATAACTCTCTTCTATGAAGTACCCACAATCACTCCATGATATCCTCAAACTTCTTGGGTAAACAAACCAACTGTAGTGTGTCCAATTATATTATGGTGTGATATCCAGTAATAATATAATAAATCAAATCATCTACACTTCCTAATTCTCATACTCTATGATGTAAGGAATGTTTTCACTGTGGAACTCTCATTTTTAATAGTGAAATAGTGAATCCTTTTATCAACAACATAGACATGCCAAATTTTCCAGCGGTATTGAAATTTCTCCACCCACACCCTACATTCAAAAAGAAGCTTCTATAGAATTTTAATTTATTCTTTAAAAAACATTAGAATAACTTTTCCTCCATGGTGTATGATTCCTTAAAACTCTAATGATATTTAAATTTTGATGATCATCTCCTATAGTGAGGTCTTATTCTTAAGAAAATAAAATCTATCTCATACAAATTTATCCTTCTTCCCCTCTAAAGAAATCAATTCTTATGGATTTATTGAATCCATATTAATTTTCAAAGAATCACCTATTCGCAAAAAAAATACCAATAGAAACACTTCATTGTTTTGAACAAACATAATCAATCCCAAAACATTATAGGTGTTTGGTAAAATAGTATGGTCATATATAGGGATTCGATATTATCATTGTGTATATGGTATTTAAACATATATGGTTGTTAGTATTATGTAGTTGTTTGATTCATATGTCCATTAACTCCATCATTGGATATTAGAATACTTAATTATATAATTTATAGGTTTATTGTATGTGGTATTCATTTAAAATATGGCTATTATAACAAATCATTGAATTGGATTGTATAAATAGAATTAGTTGTATTAAGAAATATATATATATATAAAGGAGAAATAAGATAATAAATTTCAAGAAGTATTTCATGTAATGACTCCAATTTTCGTGGTTCTATTTTTTGAAAATTCTTGGGAAAATTGCAAGTCCAGGCGCTGAGACAGCGTGCAATTCTGAGGTTCGGTGTCTCAAGAACGATCCATCTAAAAATGTTAAGTTTTTAAATATAACGTGTGAATTGTTTTCCCAAAACAATGGAATAACGTCTAAACCGATGCCTAAATTATAAATATGAGGGAACTATTGAGCTCAGATCATTGGATTTACTCTATGTGTGCCTTAACTTTAGTCGGCGTGAGTCTTCGGTAGAAGAAACTGAAAAGGACATAACAATAAATAAAATACATAAATAATATTATTTTGTTTTAAAATCCCAATAAATCATAAATGGTAACTCGGATTGGAAATCTGAGACTATTGTTGAGTTTGTAATGGGGTGTTTTCCCTAAGCAGGGTCTAACATCGACTGGTGCAGGTTGAGGGTGAATGATAATTTTTGGACATAACATCATAAAAATATTATATAAAAATATTGTAATTGACGTTACATGGAAACACAATGTTGGTTTAAATTTTTAATTAAGCCTTCTTAAGAAATCTAGGGTTATCATCCTAACCCTTCAGTTTTCATGAGGTATGGAGGAGGAACCCTCACATTGGCGAATGATGGCAAACAACAGATCGAGATTGCTCGTGGATGGATCACCATCAATTCTGAATCCTCTTCTATGAATGATCCAAAATCCAGGTAGGGTGTGAGTTTTAATATGTTTTCTTTCCCCATTAATTATCCCTATGACAAATGTGGATTTAATTTACCAACGGATTAATCCATGGGTTGTTTGTATTGCGGGTCGGGTTTTACCTTATGAGGTTTATTGGGGATTGTTTATCTGATTTTTATTATCCTTTTTGTGGGTTTTCATTAACCATTATAACTGCAACGAATGTGATCAACACGAACATCGCTCGAGGTCTGTTCCCATTTTTTGGTTCATACTTTTCTCCCTCCATTATTTTTTCATTGTGGTCATTCTTTGTTTGGCCTATGACTCGACTATTCACGATCAATAAATCATTGTGCTCCCAATTCATGTCACAACGATCTGATATCATAGATATGGTATGGACATGGAATGAAAGAGGTGATATAAAGATGGTAGAGAATGGATGAAGGTGGTGTGGAAGATATCGTCACTTGAGTGAATTTTCATCATGATGGATCGTGGCATGTATTTGAGCCCATGATAGTAAAGGTTTCCACCTGAGGGTCGCAACGATGGCTCTATATCAAAAAATGGAGCAACATGGTGATGGAGGGGGATCGTTCAAGGGGATATGGTAGCATGGTCATGGGCAGTATTGGGAAGAAATGACCAGGGTGGGCAACAGTTGTGTGGACCAGAGACGTGGAAGGGAAGCACGTCAGACCAGCTAGAACACGGTCTCATGGACCACGTGCAGGAGTATAGGATAGCTCAACAGTTGGTCTTGTTAACCTAGTAGGAACACAGTAGCCACCACGTCCAGGTGGACCAAACTGTCCCTTGTTTGAGTGGATCGGGTTGGAACTGGTGGGTCGGGTTAGGCCCAGCGGGCTAGGTCAGGTCGGTCTAACCGGACGGACTGAACCTAAACCATTTTCACTAAAAGTCCTGTAACATTGAAACTGTAAGTTTGTTTGAAAAGATGTTTATAGCGTTGGGACACTAGTGATGAGGTGGTACATTTAAGATGTCTGAGAAGGTTTTTAGATGGACCAGAAAGGGCTGGTATCATTCTCTTTGTCATTCATATGATACATCGATGCAGGATCCTGATCCCATTATAGAATTTCACATTAGAGATTGAGATCCTACCCATGGTCTTATCAATGAAAAATTGATTCAAGATCTTGGTTTTGTCATATAGATTGACCCTTATTCAGAAGTGAGTTGTCTCATCTCGGCTTTGATGGTGACTCAGCGGGTTGGAGCTTGTATCACACTGAGAGCCCTGGTCGATCCTCACTTCTCTTCGTGGTACCTTAGATAGGGTTTTTGGAATATGTATGACCAATATTTACATAGTAAATTATCCCCTATATTGGAATATGTTTCCAGTAGGTCCAAAATTCCTCCAATGAGCCCAAGGTGCATGAATCCCTATCTATGTATTGAGATCAGATTATTTCCTTCATGAATTGACCTGACCAGGGTGCTTCGGGTAGTTCTCAGTTTGTTCTCTTTAGTCGGGGTGAAAATTAGTAGGACATATTTGTGAGGGTCTCCGATGGCTTCATAGCTCGAGGATTAAGTTCTCTTGGAACGATTGTACCTTAATAAGAATCATGTGACCATGGAATGGTTTTGAAATCGACACTCCTTGTCTTAGCGAGACTAGATGTCTCATAAAAATTCGTGACGTATCAAGAACTGATGATCTCTCAGATACTATTAGTAGACTTGTTCTATGTTATTAATATTAGATTTCTCCAGGAGTGAGATCTCCTAGAATCGAGCATGCTACGAGTGGAACCATATGGTTGGTAGTTTATGAGACCTTTTGTCATGAAATCCTTTATGAGTATACCTGGTTGTTCTTGTTATATGTTTTTTTGACATATACCTATGTTGAGATTACTGTTTCATCTTAGTGGTGTTTCCTTTTTGGCCTTTTACTTTTTGTTTTTGGATGCCCTACGGGGCATTGTTTTACTCACCCTTGCATGGGCTTTGCTCGTACATGTTGTGTCTTATGAAGATGGTTGACTCTTTGATGGTGTTCCAGGCAGATGAGGACTAGGTGGGGCCTAGTGTAATCAAACAGACCAAGCTATGTTATGATGGATTATAGATAGAAGTCCAGTGTCATACATTTCAGTTGGATCATGTTGGGTTTTTGAGGATGAGGTTTAGTAATTGTGTTACAGAATATTTCTTTTTGGTGGTCTTATATTCTAGCCTGGTTTTTCATTATTTCTTTACTTTATATCGTACTCTATTGTTGGGTTGTATTGGTGTGCATGCATCTTTATTACTTATTTGTTTTACTTTCCATCATCTTTGGATTGGAGTTGTGTCCATGTGTACAATTTATTAGGAAAATTCCTCACATTTGTGGCATATGCCTACTCGACACTAGTCACCATCCTATGGCCTATTTGAGGTGGGATTGGGGTAGTCATGGCAGAGGCCTCAGGGTAGGATCATGATAGAGTGGTATCAAAGTATATCGGTTCTACATTAAGAACCCAAAGTCTATGAGTTTGTTTTGGTGCAATAGTGATAAGTGTTTCTAGTTCGGCTTTAAGTCCAGGGAATCTAGTGTTGGTGTGTTGGCTGATGTATCCATACACCAGGACCCTAAATTATGTTTTTCGACTTAGTATGTGAAAACACTAGTTGCTGGAAAAAAATGTTGGTACATGCATCGTATAGGAATAGATTGTGTTTTACATTTTCTTCTTCATTAATGTCAGCAGGTATACTCTATTGATTGTGGTACATCTTGTTTTGTATCAAGATGCTTCCACATAGATAGCCATCTATTATTCCACCACATGATCATGACGATGATCCATGGGGTGATGAGATTGGTATAAAGTTTTGTACCAGAGACAACACATATGGGTGGTTTTCCAGTTATACCACCACCTATGGAGTATCACATGGTACTTGTAGTACCAATAGATGAGATGCACGGGCTGAGTCCACATCATGAGTTTTAGTGATAGAGACCCCTAAGGTTCTGAGGCAATCCCATCTCATAGGCAGATAAAGACTGTCTTGAGGTGGTGGCCAAGTTTTCTATTTCGTTAGAACACCATTTGATTAGATGTCGGTCCTAGCGGTGAGCCTTCTATGTGGCTCAGTAGGGTGATGGATGGGTATAGATTACCTGATCTTTCGATGAGTTGACTATTCTGTGGACAAAGTCTAAGATCCATTTTCATATAAGGAGTTCCCACCTTAGAAGATAAGGGATATGCATGCCCAAGAGCTTCTATTGCTTTGGCAGGATGACATGCCAGTATATGAGTATTCATTACAGTATAGTGATCTTTCCAAGTACTTGATGAATATGACACACGACCAGCTCTTCAAGGCTCGAACCATCGAGCAATATATATTTAGGGTCCTTCAATCCATAATTATAACAATGGTAATTTTTATATATGATAGGGTGATAGAGAAAACCCTTATGGTTGAAAGTCCTTTAGCTGAGTTGATAGAGCTAGTAGATGTCAGTAGTGGGAAAGTAGGAGTAGAAAACTTCGGAGAAATAATCTGACGTCAGTATTAGAGACTTGGACATGTGGGATGTTCTAAGAGGAGGTCATAGGAAAATGGATCTACAAATAAGAGCTCATAGGGTGAGTCCAATCGACCTATATAGAGGTAATTATTTTCATGAGATGGTAGGGGACATCTCGCTATATATTTTCCCATCCATTGTACTATTGATAAGGAAATGTTGGATGGTCCACAAAGGCAGATACAGTGACAGAAACATATGAATCTACATGGTGGTAGATGTGGCAGAGGAGTTGGGAGAGCATCAGGAGGTGGTATACATTTTGACATGTTACTACCACCACCCCCATTTGGTCCACACCAGGCTCAGGGAGCTGGAGGACAGGGGAAGGGGTAGATGCATGCGGCAAGTCATATGACCTAAGGGATCCAAGAATGATTCAAGGTACTATAGGTGTCTACTCTTCACCACTGTATTAATAGAAATAGGTTATATTCATTCTTCCTTATTGTGGATCTTGTTTGAGACCTAGAGTTTCTATTTAAATTGTTGAATTGACCCTTATGTCTATAGATACATATGGGAGGATACTCAATAATCACACTTATGTCGATAGTGTGATCTGACCCTTGAGGTGAGAGTTTTGGTTGGAACCTCTTTGTGTCTATGTCAAGGCCTTACAACGTCATTCTTGGTAGGATTGGTTATTGGCAGTTCATGCCCAGATGGACTGTTTTAGGAAAAAGGGTGTGGTATGTCCACAGTGATGGAATGAAGTTTTCCATGGTCAGTGAATAAGAAAACCCAGGCTGCATGGGATAGACCAATGCATAAGAGGGTGAAGTCAATCACTCTTGAGTTGGCTAGCCTTACCCTCAATGAAGTGGATTTTATGATTTTTCAGTTCACAATAGTAGTGATAGAGTATGAGGATGTATTTACATGATATGTTTCCAGGTTTAAATCCCCATAAGAAGATATACTTATGCATTGTTCTACACCCCAAGATGAAACTGATATTAGCATCAGTATATCAGATGCCTTTTGCAGAGCATTGCGAGCTGAGGGTGTAAGTGGAGGACTTGCAGAGGAAGGTCATAGTAAGACCTAGTGTTCGAGGTTGTGTGTGGATTAACATCACATTAACTAAGTGATTGTTTAGAATGAGTATCCACTACCAAAGGGACAATGAAGGCTTTGATCAGTTGAAATGGGAAGCCTTTCTTGTGGATAGAAATGTGCTCGTAGGTATTTAGAAGTTAATATAGAGTTTGACAAGCACCTCGATCTTATGTTTTCTAGAGGAGGGAGTCATGTACATAGTGTTTTGCGATGGATCAGGGACCAGACATGGTTGTGTCCTGATGCAGAGGAAATCGTTGATCGCATATGGTTCACATTAGTTAATACCACATGATAAGAACTATGTGACCCATGATCTTGAGTTATAAATGGTAGTATTTTCATTGAAGACGTGGTGACACTACCTTATGGGCAGGTAGTTTATCATCTACTCAATCCACAAGAGTCTCAAGTATATATTCTATCAGTAGGTTTTGAACTTGAGACAGATGTGTTGGCCAGGGTTCCTCCAGGACTATGACTTGGAGAGAGTCTATAATCCTGATAAAGGAGATGTGGTATTGGATTCTCTTAGTATGAGATCTAGTTTATAGTTTCTAAATGAGGAAATATAGTATTTGTCCTCGTTACAGTTATCCTTCATGGATAGAGATGATGCAGCTTACCTTTAATCAATTATTGGTACCCCTCAACTCTTATAGTGAGTCAGGGAGGCACAAATCAATGATAATGGCAGTGAGATTTTACATGCTCAGTTGTCCATGGGAAATTCCCCTGATGGATATTCTAAAGGGGGACCATGTCATTCATTTCAGAGGATGCACATTATAGCAGTTGATTCCTAGAGTGGCAAGATACACCGGGATACGCATGTGGGTGTCAAGGCAGACACCGGTGATGACTAAATATGTTGAATATGGGCTTACCAGTTGATATAAAAGCTGAGCACTTTTTTGAATCAGTTTCGTGGTTGATCAAATCAATGTGTCGAGCCCCTATGCTTGGAAGGTGTTTCTCTTTTCTTCATTGTTGCAAATATAGATTTTATTAATGCTAGAAAAGGGTATTAATAGCACTAGAAAAGCACTGTTAATCGAGGAGAAGATAAAGGGGGTTCCTTTTATTAATTCTTAGAAAAGAACTGATAAAGTCCCCTTTTATCAGTGCTAAAAAATCGCTGATAAAATGGTCCTTTATCAGCACTTTTTTTAGCAGTGATAAAAGACAAAAAAATTAAAAAAAAGGTTAAAAAAAATACAATGCTCGGGGATCTTTTAACAACACTTGACCCCCCCTTTTATCAGCACTAGGCGGACCCCCTCCCACTCTCCTATGCACTGCACTTGCCCATGCATCCCCTACTTTCTTGAGCATCCCCTGCTTTCTGGTGCACCCCTCCCTGCTTTCACCCAAACATGAACCCGAGAATACCCCCCTTGCACACCTGCATAAGCTATTTAGTTTTTTCTCTATTTAATGATATATCTATTTATATATATATAGTTATATTTATTCATATATTAATATAGATTTATATTAATATATATATATAGTTATATTAATACATATATATTTATTCATATATTAATATATATTTATTTATTTATTTATTTATTCGTATAGTAATATATATTTATATTTATTTATTTATATATAGTTATATTTATTTGTATATTAATATAGATTAATATTAATATAAATATATTTATTTATATTAATACATATATATTTATTCATATACTAATATATATATATATATTCATATATTAATATATATTTATATATATATATATATAGTTATATTTATTCGTATATTAATATAGATTCATATTAATATAAATATATTTAGTTATATTAATATATATATATTTATTCATATATTAGTATATATATATTTATTCGTATATGAATTTACATTTATATTTATTTATTTATATATATATATATATATATTTAGTTATAATTTTTATCGGTATATTTATTTGTATATTAAAATATATTTATATGATTAGTTTTAAAGACGTTTATAAAATATTTTTTTATGTGTGTTTATAAATAAATAAATACATACATACATACATACATATATACAACACACACACATAGATATATATATATATATATATATATATATATATATATATATACGAATAAATACATATATATGTGTATTTAAAAAACCATAGAATGTTAAAACGACCGTAAAATCTAATCTAGAAGTCTGTTTCAACTCCACAATCGGTCAAATTGAAGTAAATGAAACAATATTCGATATGATATGTGTTACAGGCCTAGTGGACATCCAGTTCAGAAGTTATACATGTTTGAATGTTAAAAAATCAGGGTATCCCGACTAAAAACTCAGTTTTGGAGGTCTTATGGGCATTTTTGGGCCATGGAAAATATGACAGAAGGTTTTCTTGGATCATTATTACATAGATCACATCGCAATATTTGATTTGATATGTTTTAGAGCTCAAATGGATACCCGAATCAAAATTTATAGTCATTTTAAGTTTGAGTTACATTTTCAACTTATTTTAGATCTTTATTATTATTATTTTGATTTTTTGTGTCTTAAAATTGTTATTAAATGATTATTCATCAATGATAATTATCAAATTATTAATTAATAATATTTTTTAAAATATTTTAAATTCATTTTCAATAAATTTATTATATATTAAATGTAATAGTCTATTTATACCTATCTAAAACATATTTAAAAAATATATATTATATTTATATCAATATAAATATAATTATATAACAATATATTATTTTTCATGAATTTTTTTTCTGAAATATATACTTTATCAGCGCTATGAAAAAGTGCTGATAACCCCCCCCCCCCCTTTATCAGCACTATAAAAAAAATCACTGATAAAAGGTGGTGTTTTGGAAACCCAGTTTTGTGGTAGTGCTTCCTCGGGGTGAGAGGATGGAAGTGATAAAGGATAAAAATGTACTTTATTATGGGTTTACCATGTACGTCCATGGAACACAATACCATCTAGGTGATCGTTGAATAACTCGCCAAGTCAGACACTTCTTTAATTTTCAAGAGCAGTGTTCAGTAAAGAGTTTGGGAAGCGTCTACGTGCAAGAGATATCTCAACTCTATGGAATCACATAAACGATAATTTATGATGGGGATTCTCTCTTTATATTCTAGTCATGAAGATAAAGGATCTATATGTGAGGACTATCCATGGTTAGTTGATTCCCTTGGTGCGTGTCTGGAGGTAGCATGAGGATCTTCAGAAGATCGTGTGGGGGTAAGAGGCTCAAATTCATGCTTTGTACTCTCACCTTTTGTTTGAGTAGACCTTTTTTAGCTTTTCGAGGACGTAAATCCTTAAGGTGGGAAGCATTTAACAACTCGGATTTTCCTACTAATATTTTTATAAAATTATTGGAAACATTATGAGACTATGCGCTGAGACGACATGTGATTCTGAGTTCCATTGTTCCTGGAATGATCTGTCGAAAAATGTTACATTTTCAAATAGCGTGTGTTAGCAGTTTTCCTAAAAAAGTTTGAATAACTTCTAAACAGTTTCTTGGATTAGAAATTTGAGGACATCATTGAGCTCAGAGTAGTGGCTTGACCCTAGACCTGACTTACCTTTAGTCAGTGTGGGTCTTCTATGGAATAACCTTAAAAGGACATAATCATAAATAAAATTATAAAATAAAATTATTTTATTTTAAAATCCTAATAACTCATAAATGGTAACCTAGAATGAAAATATGAGACCATCATTGAGTTTGTAATGGCGTTTTTTCCATAGTTCTACCTAACCTCGACCGGTGTGGGTCAAAGGTGAAAGTTAATTTTTGGACATGAACGTCATTAAAATATTGTATAAAAATATTTGAATTGATGTTGCATGGAAACACAACATTGGTTTATTTTTTTTAATTGAGATTTGTCATGAAATCCAAGGTTATCATCATAACCCTTAAGTTTTCTTGATGTAAGGAGGAGGAACCCTCCTGTTGGAGAATGATGAAAAATGACAGATCGAGATCACTCGTGAATCGATCACTATCAATGACAAATCCTCTTATTTGACTGAACCAAAATCCTGGTAGGGTGTGAGTTTTAATTTTTTTTCTTTCCCCTTTCTTTATCCGTATGAAAAATGTGGATTTAATCGACCAACAGATTAATCCACAGGTTGTGCATATTGCGGGTTGGGTTTTACCTTGCTGGGTTTATCGGGGATTGTTTATCTAATTTTGATTATCCATTGTTGTGGGTTTTCATTAACCATTCTAGAAACAACAAACCCCGATTGACACAAACATCAATCAAGGTCTATTCCTCTTTTTTGGTTCATGTTTTTCTCCCTCTGTTCTTCATTCGTCATGTACATTCTTCGTTTGGCCTGTTAATCAACAATTCACAATCAATCGACCATTGCGCTCCCGATTCTTGGCACAATGATCAAGTATCGTGGATCTGGGATAGACATGGCGCGACAAAGTTAAGACAACAAAAATGGCGTATGGATCACGGTGGTGTATAAGATATCACCGCTCAAACTACTTTGCACCGTTATGGATTGTGGTGTGGATTCAAGCCCACAATAATGAAGGTTTTGACCCAAGGATTTCCATGGTGGCTCTATCTCATAAAATAAGAGTAGTAGGGATACCGTGGAGGCTCAAATAAGGGCTTGACGCCTACGTCGGTAGTGGTGTGCGGCGGTGCGGCCACCCGATAGCAGGAGGCCCCTGGATCGACGGCCGATGGCCACAGGTGATGATGGAAAGTTGTAGCCAGGCCGGGCTGCAGTAGAGAGGACCAGTGACATGATAGGGCACCACATCAGACCAGCTGGCATGCAGTACCATAGACCACATGTGGGGGGAACGGACGACTCGAAGATCGTCTATATTGACCTGGAGGGGACACAGAAACCACTACATTCGAGTGGACCAAACAGGCCCACATTCAAGTCAGCCATGATGGAGATGGCAGGCTAGGTCAGACTAGACCCAGTGGTTCGTTCATCTGACCTCGGGCCGAGTCAGGTTGAGGCAGCCCGACCAAGTCAGATCGGAGCCAGACCCTACCGACCCCTTTTAACTAAATGTAATGTAACTTTCAAACTGTAATTCCATTTGATGTTCTGTTTGTGTCTTTGGGACCCTCTCAAAGAGGTGGTCCTTTTGAGATAGATTTGTGGGTTTTTAGTTATCATAGAATGGGATGGTAGTATTATTTTTTTCTTTCTTATGAGGGATTGATGTAGGATATTAATCCTGTCATAGAGGGTGACATTAGATATTTTGATCATACCCTTGGTCTTTTCTATGAAGGTTTGATATAGGATCGCATTCCTATCATAGATAATGTCCCATATTTAGAAGTGAGTTGTCTCAGCCTGGCATCGACAGTGACTCAGCGGGTTGGAGCATATATCGTACCGAGAGGCTCGATCAGTCCCCACATATCTTTGTGGTACCTTAGATAGGGTTTGTGGAATATGTGTGACAAATATTCATATGATAACCTATTACTTATCTACGATAATGTTTCTAGTAGGTCCAGGATGTCCATTAGTAAGCCTTGGGTGTAGGACCCACTATCTGTGTATCGAGATCAGATTCTTTAATTCATGACAAGACTTGACCAGGGTGATTTGGGTAGTTCCCAATTTGTTCTCTATGGTTGGGGCCCAAATTAGTGAGACCTATTTTCAAGGGTTTTTTATGAATTCATAGATTGAGGTGTGAGTTATTTTGAAACGAGTATACCTCGAGAAAAATCATGAAACCAGGGATAGGTTTTGATATCGAGACTCCTTTTATAAGCGAGACTGGATGTCTCAGCAAACATCATAATCTATCGAGACCTGATGTTCTCTCATATACTTTTGGTATACTTTTTCTATGTTCTTACTATCAGATAGCTCAAGGAGTGAAATATCTCTAAATCAAGCATGCTATGAGTGGAACCATATGGATGGCAATGGATGAGACCTTGAGTCTCAAAATCCTTTACGAGTATACCCGGGTGTTCTTGTTATATGTTTTTTTGACATATACCAGTGTTGATATAATTTTTTCTTCTTATTGGTGTTTCCTTTGTGTCATTTTATGTTGTGTTTTAGGGTTCCCTACTGAGTATTGTTTCACTCACCCCTTCAGAGGCTTTACTCACATGTTTCGTGTCTTATGTAGATGGTCGAATCTTTGACGGTGTTCTAGGAAAACCAGGACCAGGTGGGGCCTAGTGTGATCAAATATACCAAGGTGTGTTTCAGTGGCTTACAGACAATAGTCCAATGTCATTCCTTTTAGTTGGATTAGGGGGGATTTTTCTATAGATGAGGTTCAATACTTTTGTTACAAACTCTTTATTTTTGGTGGGCTTGTATTCTAGACCAGTTTTACATTACTGCTTTGTTTTCTTTCATACTATATTGTTGGGATGTAGTGGTATGCATGCATTTTATTTAATTAGTGTTTTTACTTTCTAGAATCTTTGTCTTGGAATTATTTTCGTGTGTACATGTTCTTAGGAAAATGTCTCCCATTTGTGGGATATGCTTACTCAGTGCTAGTTTCCAACCCCTGACCTATCAGATGAGGGATTGGGGGAGTCATGGCATGGGCCCTAAGGGATGGGTTGTGACATTCCTTATGAGGATCATTTATCTATACTTGTAAAGGCGAGGACATTAAAATTTTCTAACCAAGAATATGATTGTGTTGAATGTCAAAAAGTATGACATGAGTGAAATAATCTATTGGAGAAGTTCATGATTTTGGAAATCACAATGAAATCCATGTTTAAAGAATCACAACCCAAAATATCCAAAATTTGTCATCTTACATGGATGTCTATAATAAAGTACTTGAGTGGTTTTTATGTTGATGTTACGACACATAATTATTAATTTAATGTATTATGTATATATTTCCATTATTATGTTTATTTTTATACATTTGGATTTTTTATAGAATTTAAATTAAAGTAATTAATTTAATTAAATAAAAATTGTTATTTTTTACACTATTTTATTATAAAATTTAATTAATTTTTGAAAAAAAATAATCAATTTTAAATAATGTGAAATAAAATCACTTAATTTTAAAAAGAGGTATTTCTCAAAAAAATATGTGTGTGTAATGTATTTTTTTAACTACTAAATAATTATATTGATGAAATATATGGATAGTATATTCAAAAGTATATAAAATTAATATAATTATTTTCAAATGAAACGGAATAACAGAAAATTAATTTTTATACATAAAATTTAATTTTCCAGCGATTGTTTTTTTATTAATTCAGAGTCATGTTAAAATTATTATTTATCACCATTATGAAATAAATCAATAAAAATGGATTTAATATTTTGAATCATAATTTCAAAATTAGATAATAATTTAAATTTTATTTTTATTCATAAATTAAGTTATTGTGATAAAAATGGATATACCACGATAAGGGTAAAATGGTGTCAAATGGGTTAAATTAAGGGGTAATTTTTTAAAATATAAATAAATATCTCTAAATTCATGTATTTGGGATTACAAGACATAAAATTAACTTATATACATTATTTTTTTGTCATTTTATTGAATTTTCATGAGAAATTGAATTCCTTATTTATTAAGGAATGTGTATTTAAGAAAATTCCACGCATGCTCACCTGTAAAATAACCCCTCATATAACCTCCAAAAAGAACACAATTCATTAGGTTTTTTCTCGAATACAAGACAAAAATATACCCCCAAAATCCCATAAAGAATTTGATAATTTATGGTCAGATTGGGGATTTCCAAATCCTCCACTTCCATGAGGCTCTCTAAGAGATTATTAATGTATTTAACATAAGTGTTATCCAATCCCTAATCATTTTTAATTATTTTTTTCATCCAAATATTCTAAACTTTTATTTATCATTTTAATAATAAAAAAATTCAAAAATAATTAATCTATAATGGTGATATTACATATATAAAATTACATGTTCTTATTTATTCATTCGTTTGTTATAACTTTTTTTTTTGGTCAATTATACCACCTATATAAATGATGATATAATATTTATCTCATGAATGATGAATAAAAATTAAATACTAGTAACATTATTTAATAATGATAAATTTAATATGTTTCTGAATTAATTAATGGTAATATGTATAAGTAAATTCATTTATAACATAAATTCTCTTTGTTCAATCATAATTAAAAAATTATATTTTTACATCTCTTTATTAATAATCACCATATATTTTATGAAAGGAATATTTTAATTAAAAAAATATCAAAAAAAGCTATGTAACTTATGTGGAAATTTTTGAGGTTATGAAAACATGATCAAGGATCAACAACCTCAACTATTATACCAAATTCAACACAAAACAAATGGGATAATAATCATATGAGTATTAATTTTAATAATGAATAGTTAATAAATGGGTAAAAATAAATTATAAATAAATTTTATGAAATAAATTAATATGGTTTTATTATATATTAATAATAAACATAAATTGAATATAAAATATTTTAGAGTGTGCATGGATTATAAAAAATCCAAGATAAAGGGTTTTCTTGGATCAAAATACATTCTTTGAGTTGTAATATTTTATTTATTAATATTTTATTATAATTTTGATATATTCTTCTAATTAAATTAATAATATTTTATTTTCATTTTATTTATAAGTAAATTATATTTTCATTTAAAAATAGTATTTTTTGACAGATTTCATGCTTCATAAAAATATAAAGATATTAATAATTATTATTATCCTCTCTATTAGATCTTTCTCCTCCATGAGATTATTCTTTCTTATAAGAAAATGATATATTTTTTTAAATTATAAAAAGTAATATATAATTTAAATTTTGTATTTCTCTTAATATATATTAAAAAATTGATTTTATAACACCTTCATCATTTCCAGTTTCTATAAAATCAGCTAAATAGATTACAAAAATATGTTTATGAGTCTACTTCAATTTTATTCATCATCTCAAAAAATCTATCTCTTATTGAGTTGGGTTTCATGTATCACCCTATAAATTCTCTTATCATATACTTCATTTCGAGTGATTTTAATTTTGGTATCTTCTAATCCAATTCATCATTGATTTATAAAAGACAAATCATGAAAATTTCAATTAAAACATTTTATTTAGAGGCATATTTCAAGAGTACTATTTAGATTGATTTAATGTAGAAAATTTTTGTAAATTTTATCATTATGTGATATGTGGGTCTCATGTAGCCATATAATGCATTTGTTAAAGCTTTATATCAGATAAGATAATGATTTCACACATGAACATGACTATTGATAGCTATTCTAGAATGTTATGTGTACACAAGATTATAGTTAGATATGTTCACAACTTTATTCATGGGAATGATTGTGGTAAGTTATATTCATAACATTACATGTGTCCATAATTTCATTTGGCTATGTTAACGATATTATTATTTTATATTCTTATGTTTGTGCCTCATGCCTATGTTATACCCCATGGATCGTGATTATTATGCCATGTTTCTATATTTTGATAACATGATTTATTTAATGCATTCATAATTATCCTTTTTAGGTTATGTTTCCTTATATCATGCCTTATGAACAAATCTTATAATTTCATTATCTAGTTAGTCATATATTTCTCCCATGTTTATGTTTTCTAACATGATTTCTTTATAACCATCGATGAGTCATTGATATTTCACCCCTTATTGAACATATGACCACACTCCATATTTTTTCCAATTTACTCAAGATGATATTTATAGAAATATTTCTACGATAATTCATGTGTAGAGAATGTGTAGAAGATATTAAATAACTAATTTTTAATGAGAAATTTATGTAGTTATTCTCCAAATGTACTAACCATTAATTGTTTTTTGATTGTGTTTTTTTTTGTGAGATTTAGTTTTCAAAATATATAAATTTCTTAATATATATATATATATATATATATATTATTCTTGGTTTATCTCAATGAACCTACTGAAAAAAAAATACTTCAAAAATTCTACTACTACCATCACTATATTGTATATGGTAGAATCTGCCTCTATTCCTTTAGAGATTAAATATACAAAAACTAATATATATGTATCATCATATGATTTTTTTAATGTTACCATATGATATATTACATGAATATTAAAGAGATATACCTCAAGTATAGTGTGTTGATCTACTTCTATTCAACACTGAATGTCGCACATCTATTGGAGTTAGTCACATGTTGAGAAAAAGAAATAATTGTATTTATACATTGTGGTTAATAAGAATCATGAATATAAAATATTTTCAACAAATTTATCTAATTAATGACCCCCAATGTAGATAAAAATGAAGAAAATTCATAAATTTTAGGAAATTACACATTGGATACCTAGTGATGGATGATGTCATCTCTAGATGATTTGAATAGAAATGGGCATTCCGAAAAAAAGTTCTCCATTTATAATAATGAATGATTTATTTATTAGTATGAGATATGGATATGATTTATTACAATGGAAATATATATAATAATGTAAAAAAATAATGGGTTCGGTGTCATGTCCACATGGAATAACTAATCATTTAAATATCCATCCCAGGTGTCCCTATCATCATTATTGTCAATATAAAACAACTCTTATCTAAAGATATAATTTTAAACAAGGTTCTCATATCCATTATTATAAAAAAATAGAATAAATATCTTGGGGTAAAATGACCCACTAAATCAATCATGTCTTGTAATCCTTATTGGAAATTGGTAACATGTGGGTTATATGTTTTGTTTAAATAATTACCTTTAAAAGAACCAAACTTGGAAAAAACATATCAAATGAAAACAAAAAAATCATCATTTATTTTTATATGGTCTTGTATTTATCTGGGGAAACTTTCTTGGATTGAAATGTATAATATATGGGATTAAATAGGTAGTAAAAATATCCAATTACCACTCTAACAAAATAATAACTTGATTTTCACATCAAGTCAAATTGGTCATTCTTGTTTAGGGAAATCATGATCATGGCCTCTAAAAAAATTATTTAAGAAATTAAAATTATTTTATACAAGACTCATCAAATAAAAGGATGGAATCATTAATCAATATATTTTACAATTGTTATGATATTTTGGAAATATCACTTATGAATTATTGGTAAGTGCATGTATTTTAAAGAAAAAAATGTATTTCTTGTACTGAAGATGGTATGGGAAAGTGAGAAATCACTTCAATTTTTCTCAAATAAGCCTCAATACTCTTTCCCAAAAACATGTTCCCTAAAAAATCCCATGTTTTACTAAAAAATGGTTGTACACATTCACAATAATTAGATTATACAACTCACATCATTCTAAGATGAGTTCTTGATCCCTCAAGAATATCTAAAATGACTTCTCAAACATAGAAATTTCATAAATGAAAACTATCTATGAAGCTCTCCACCATGTGATATAATATATCCAAAATATACTACTAGAATATCTTAGGATCATTTCATATACTAAATGGAATTTAATAGTAGGAAAATGTACAATAGGGGAATGTTAATGTTCTCTTATCCTAATCATAGGGAGGAATAGGGATTTGGTTATACTCGGGGTAACCATCTAAGAAATATTAGAATCCTTCCCTAAAAACTGAACCAAAATTTTGTACCTGAAAGGATGTGAGAAATGATCATTATCTGTGGAAACATTCAACATGTGTTGGTTAACATTAACCCTATATCCCATGATAGTTCTAGTATGTATTGACTCATTAGTTTAGTTAGATATCATCGTGATACCTATATTTGTAGAGAAATAATCAAAAGGGGTCAGTCACGATCTATCCCTAATTAGATAAATAATACCGTTATTGAGTATTTTGATACCATCTATTTTAGAATCATTTTTTGGTGGATTCAACCTAGTTTCTATTGGTGATATTATTTTGATTCTTCTTCCAAGAGAACTATATGGGTCCAATTTTTGTGGATAATGTCATTAATATTGGTAATAGTCCATATCATATATGTCATTCTATGTTTCAACACTAGTATTATCCCAAATTCATAACCATTAATGATGGAGGAGTTGATAATTATTAGAAGTGCAGCTTCATCGCCAATGTAACCATTCTAAAGACAATGGAAGATATTATAGTTCGAACTATGATTTTATAAGAAATGAAGGTAATAATGTTTCTCTTTTATCCCTTTCCAAGTTATCTAGTATCGCCTCATGTTTTTTATAATGTCAACCCAAATAGATATAAACAAAACTCTGTCCTCCAAATAATGATTTTGTACTTATTTAACAATTTTCTATTAATGTGATTAGAGATAGTCTTTATCAACTTTGATAAATCATATATTATTTGAAGATGTGAAAAAATAATAAGTATATTTATGTTCAAAAACATTTGTTTCATAGCTTTGAGCACATTATATGTTACGTTTCCCCCACATGGAAAATGAACTCCCCTTATAGAACATTGATAAGCACCTTTTCTGATGAGAGGAAGGATATCCAAAAAATATGTGGTAACTCAACATCCTTAACCAAATATAATGTATTAATGTTGATCATAATAATAAATATTACACCCTTTAATATAATTTACTCCAAAATTACCTTCTCATACCTGATTGAGAAATCAATCAATTGAAGTTACACTTTGGTGATATTTATTATTTCAAAACCCAAATTATTGAACACAATGAAAGGAATTCTGTTGATTCTATCTCCCAAATAACATAGGTCCTTCCTGAAAACCAATTGGTTGATATTGAAAGGTATATAAACACTCCTTAAATCATATATCGTATGTGAAATCTTATGTTTTACAACCACTAAACCCTCCTTGTTTAAGTAAATGGTTCCATGTGTTCCATATTACTTTAATTATACAACATCACCTTTATACAATTATCATAAATGGGAATTTTAGGTAATGCCTCTATAAAAAGGAATATTGATGTGTACGTTCTAAAATATCACTAGAAACATTACAAATTGATGATCAATTTTTTACTGATTTATCCAATATGGAAGAGGCCAAGGAGGGACATTATATTTTATCATATCCTTTTCTTATTAAAAATAAAATTCATTACTCTTATATAGGAATTTAATTGATTGTTTTGTCTTGGGTTTATCTATCATTTTCATTCGTTTTGGATGAAAACCATCTTTTTCATTTTCCCTTATTTTTCTTTCTATTTTTTGGTTGTAAGAAATCTTTCCAACTCCCTAAAGTTACTAACTTATCCTCTTTACTTAGATTCTTCTTATTATTTCCTAATATTGTGTAAAATTGTCTCCTAATGTTTTGATTGTGAAGATACCCAATCTTTTTTATAAATCATCAAATGGTGTTATATTGATTTTTATGATGTTTTTAATGAATTTGAAAATCAGTTACTCCATGGCTGACATTGGATCTTATTGAATATGGTGAGAAACTTGTTATGGTTGTTGAGAAAGTTGAGTGTATGAGGGTTTTTGTACCCTTACCTATGGTAGTTCCCTTAAGGAAATCTTGTAACTTAATAATGACTTAGATCTATGTTTTGGTATTTAGTTTGATTATACCATACATGGTTTTTAGAATTTTATTGGTTACAATTTTATTATTTTTCTCCCTATATAAAATTAGTGGTATCTTGTAGTTTTGGATTATGGTAGAGTGACTATTGCATGTATTGATAAATTATTCTAAATAATTGTTTTTCCCACAATCAAAATGTGTTGAGTGTATGATTACACTCACTAGTGTCATGGGTTTAATCTGTAATGCATTTATTTTCATGTAAGATGTGTCCAATTAATCTATAGAAATTTTGATTGCAACGACATTATGCATACCCATCTTTTTTGGCACCACACTCCAAGTTCCTCAAACATTGATTACCCAACATAGCCTCAAATAATTCAAATAACACATTTGGCCTTTTCCTCAAAATGCTACCACATACTGCCAAAAATATTATATCAAGGACTCTAGAAACTGGAGATCCGATTGTTATATTACATTATGGGTAAAATGTAAGAGATTTGCCAAAGTATCAAACAAATAATGTGTCTTTGAAGATGAGATAAAAATATTACACTTAAAACATAAGATACATTATGGACATATTATGAGAATATGATTAGCCCTTCCATCATATCCCTAAAAATTACACATTGTCCTACTCTATGTTTTCTAGGGAAAGAAAAGAAATAAGGTTGAGATGAGATGCTTATTAAGGAGTATAATAAAATAGATGATTACATACCAAAAACATGTTATAAGTTATATGGAAAGAATTAATGAAAAGCCTGAATCCATAATAAAAAATGAGGGCATTTTGTATCCATGAAAATAATTGAAAACATGGATAACAATAATCATTTATCTCATACTGATTGAATGCATAATTTCAAAAGTCAAAAACATGAGGTCAAGGCCCCATGCAAGAAAAGATGGTATTGGGGGAAGAGTCATACACCCAAATCCAACCTTTTTTAATGAGACTTTTCGATGCATCTAGGGGTTATATAGTTCTAGGTCCCACCCATGACATCATTATGTCCAATGCATTCCCTATAAAATTAATCAATATATTTCATATCATTCACTAAATAACCACATACTAAATAAAACATTTGTATTTTTATAATGAGAAATTATGAAATCAAATATTTTTCCATTCTATAGAACAATGTTCATGTCTATGAGAATATCCCTTAATCAATATTGATGTCATGGGGTATTATAAATGCATTATGTGGTACCCTTATCAAAGAAATATATTGGAAAATGAATTTACAACATTATGGGTTATCCATGGAAGATTATAACTGCAATGAATAGTTTTCATCAGTAGGATACCAATGCAATTGTAAGAACAATCCTTCATCCTAGTTCATTAAGAGCATGTGAATATTCAAAAGTATATCCCCTATGATTGCCTTTCTAGACATGAATTATTAAGAAAACTCTTTGTCTGACATAGGGATGATTGATTCAATGATAAACTAAACCTTTTTGGGTTGATTACCTCTATGATCACATCTAAACACTTGTAATTTTCAATATCCAGACATGGGATTATTTTCATGAAATTTATAAACACTTTTACATTACCAAAACATATGACTTATTTCCGATATGAAATGGGTAACTCTTCAATCAAAAGAATATGAGTGGGGGATTAAATATAGAAGTTTAAATCCAATAAATTTATTCACTAATATGTAAACAATTATTCCATGGATATATATGCACTATACAATAGAAAATAGGGGATGATTATAGATTGACTCACAAAGAATGAAAATCAAGTTGCAAAAACCACTCATATAGAATGTGAAATAATCAATCATAATCTATTTAAAGCGGGTAATTAATCCTGACCTTAAATAACATTAATAATTTCATTTAATGATAAAACATCTAAATTTGGTATTATATAGACCACATAAAAGGAATTATGTGAGTATCTAAAATATGTCTCAAGGAGATGATTATGAGATGGAAAACCATTACCTCTTGTCCTTACTTCCTCAAATTTACCATAACCTACTATATAATAAGCATATAAATCTTATTCATTTAATTAATAACATTAATAATATCCATTTTCTTTCATAATATTCGTAAATAGTTATTCTATATATGAATTCTCTCAATTTTCCACATATTGTGATTATAGTTTTGAACATTTGTACTAGTTTAATAATATCTATGTTTGTATTCTTTGTTATTGAAAATTTTATAATTAAATGGTCATTAAAGATACTTTTATGGATTAATTTTAATATTTTATGATTTTTAAAATCCATATAATTTGTATTTTACACTTTATCATTGAATATGGAATTGATAATAAGAATGTTTTAGTGATTCTCGAAAATCAAAGGGTGTTTTCTTAATTATTGAATTAAAAAATTATATAAAATTTCTAGAACAAAAAAAACTCTATTTAAAAATTTATATCATATTGTACTATTAATTATATTCCCAAATTCATTATTTATACAAATTTATTTTATTGTTCATGTATGAGATTAAACCACCTCAAACATGAACATAGCTTGTTTTAATGAATGATTATAAAGTGGTTTTGTTATAATGTAATTATAAAAACATGATAATGATCTTATTTAGGGAACATATTTGATAAAGTCAAATTGAGGTAAATTTTTATTGCAGGGGGAAGAAAAATGCTTAGTGCTGGCTCGCCTGAGAACACGCTTCACGCACCCCCTAATTTTGAATTTCTTCCGACCATTAGTTATTCTCGTCTCTACGGCGGTGCTACCTGCGCTCCCGGCTTCGGATCTAATTCCTCCGGTCCCCTGCCCTCACTCTGGTTCTCTGGATATGTGGCTGAAATTGGTTTCTTATGGATCAATAGTGGCATCGACGTCTGGATCGTCTTTCTAAGAGGTTCTGCTCCGGACGAGGCCTTCTTCTCGGTCGCCGCCTCTTCCCCAGATTCCATAAATCTCTGCCCCGTCAGTTCGCTCTGTTTCGGAGGATTGATCCCCTCCAATCTCTTTCTCTTTATCATCCTTCTAGGAGGTTTCAGATCGGCTCAACTGGACCCTGGTGGCGAGATTTGGGGCAGGCAAGCCTCCCCTCTAGGTGTTTCAGTCCATCGACGGATCCTGGGGCCTGGTCGCCCCTGCTAACGTTTTGGTACTCAACCGACACTCTTTCTGCATCATCCTTGCTTCCTGGGAGGATTTTGTGAAGGCCTGGTCGCTGGGATCCCGATCCATTGGCCGCTGGTGGTTCAGTCCCTTTCGTTGGTCCATGGATTTGCATCATGGGAAGGAGTCTTCACATGCGGTAGTTTGGGTGCTTTTACCCGGGTTACCTCCTCTTCTCTTCTACTACTCCCTTCTGAGAAGGATTGGGGAATCTCTAAGAGAGTTCGTCTGTGTGGATGAGTAGACGTTGCAGCATCGGGAGACATCAGTTTCTCGGATCTTCATAGCCATGGACCTCTCTCGAGCCCCTACATCTCGGATCGTACTCCGAGTTGAAGATGGTTCAGAGTGGTGGCAACCTCTATCATATCCCTTTCCGCTGGGGTACTGCAGGAACTATCACCTCGAGCTTCAGATTCTGTCGTATGGTGTCGCATTAGCGGGCTTCAGATTCTGTCGTCATGTCACCTCGAGCTCCTTCCGCTGACCGGTCCCGTGAGGTCGTCCTTGTTCAGGTCTCTTCATCTGTTACCGGAGGTGCTTCATCTTATTCCTCTCATTCGCTGCATGATTCTTTTCCTGATGTAGCTATTCTTCCTCTTCCATATCCAGGGTTTCTTCCAAGTCACCTCCTTGCTTGGCGCAAGTTCCATACAAGTCAAACCATCCGATTCTTCTTCATCCTCTGGGGATTCTCAACACTACAGTGGCATTGTCATATGTCCTCGAGGATGAAACTCCTTTGTTTCTCTCTCCTGCCTCGGTTCTGAGTGGATTATGCATGAGGTCTAGCTCCAAGAGAGGCTCATCTTGTCCAATTCATTTGTCTAAAATCCATGCCTCGCCTGTGGACAAATCCAGGGGCACCTTGTTCCGATAATTTATTGTATTGTATGGAATGCTAATGGCCTAGGGGCATGAGTGAAAACAGATTCGTTGTCCTCTAAAATATCTAGGAATAATGCTTCCATTTGTGGCAATTCTGGAACCCAAAAAAAACAATGCTAAGATTGTTGATTTTGCGATCAATATGGGCTTGCATAACTACATGCATGGTGAGGCCACAAACCACCATATCTGGCTTTTTTGAAGGAACTCGATATTTGTGGACCTTATGGGGAAATTTTAGGGTAGGATTTTTTTTTTTTTTTTTTTTTTTTTTTTTTTTGTAAAATGGGTTAGCCAATTTTTTTTTAAGGATATGAGTTAGTGTAGCGCCACTTCAAGTGGCGCTAATGGTAAAAAACGTCATAGCGCCACTTCAAGTGGCGCTATCCGGGAAACCGGATATTATTGATCAGTGCCACTTGAAGTGGCGCTGATCCCTTATCATTATGCCGATCAGCGCCACTTCAAGTGGCGCTGATCTCAACCCCCAACTATAAAACCCCCCTCCCCCTCCTCCTCTCCTCATTCCTTCCACTCCACTCCTCTCCTCATTCTCCCTCTTCCCTCTCTTCATTCTCTTTCCTCCCTCTCCCTCATCCTCATCCAACCGAGGACGTTTTTGCAAATTTGAAGTTCTGCAAATTCAAGGTAAGTTTTTATTTACATTTCTTTAATATTTTAAATTGTTTATTTAATTGTTTAGTTAATGTAATTAGATTATGGAATTTATTTATTAATTTATTTGTTTACTTTATAGAATTAGTTTAAAACCTAATTATGTAGTAGTTAATAATTAATTATAATAGTGAATTAATTATTTTTAAGTAGCATGTAATTAGTTAATTAATCAATTTTAATTAGTTAATTAATAGTAAGTAGTTAATTTTAATTAGTTAATTGTAATTAGTAATTAGTTAATTGTTGTTAGTTAATTAGTTAAATGTAACTAGTTAATTAATTAATTATAATTTGTGAATTAATTAATTATAATTTGTGAATTAATTAATTATAATTTGTGAATTAATTAATTATAATTAGTGAATTAATTAATTATAATTTGTGAATTAATTAATTATAATTTGTGAATTAATTAATTATAATTTGTGAATTAATTAATTATAATTATTGAAATAATTAATTATAATTAGTGAATTAATTAATTATAATTAGTGAATTAATTAATTATAATTAGTGAATTAATTAATTATAATTAGTGAATTAATTAATTATAATTAGTGAATTAATGATTTGTAATTAGGTAATTAATGATTTGTAATTAGGTAATTAATGCATTATAATTAGCTAATGAATTATAATTAGTGAAATAATCATTTGTAATTAGGTAAGTAATTAATTATAATTAGCTAATTAATTATAATTTGTGAATTAATTAATTATAATTAGCTAATTAATTATAATTAGTTAATTAGCGAATTAATTAATTATAAATACTGAATTAATTAATTATAATTAGTGAATTAATTAATTATAATTTGTGAATTAATTAATTATAATTAGCTAATTAATGATTTGTAATTAGCTAATGAATTCTAATTAGTGAATTAATCAATTATAATTAGTTAATTAATTATAATTAGTGAATTAATCAATTATAATTAGTGAATTAATAATTTGTAATTAGGTAATTAATTAATTATAATTAGCTAATTAATTATAATTAGCTACTTAATGATTTCTAATTAGTTAGTTAGTTAATTATAATTAGTGAATTAATTAATTATAATTAGTGAATTAATTAATTATAATTAGTGAATTAATTAATTATAATTAGTGAATTAATTAATTATAATTAGTGAATTAATTAATTATAATTAGTGAATTAATTAATTATAATTAGTGAATTAATGATTTGTAATTAGGTAATTAATGATTTGTAATTAGGTAATTAATTAATTATAATTTGTGAATTAATTAATTATAATTTGTGAATTAAATAATTATAATTTGTGAATTAAATAATTATAATTTGTGAATTAAATAATTATAATTTGTGAATTAATTAATTATAATTTGTGAATTAATTAATTATAATTTGTGAATTAATTAATTATAATTAGTGAATTAATTAATTAAAATTAGTGAATTAATTAATTATAATGAGTGAATTAATGATTTGTAATTAGGCAATTAATGATTTTTAATTAGGTAATTAATGATTTGTAATTAGGTAATTAATGATTTGTAATTAGGTAATTAATTAATTATAATTATCTAATGAATTATAATTTGTGAATTAATGAATTATAATTTGTGAATTAATTAATTATAATTTGTGAATTAATTAATTATAATTTGTGAATTAAATAATTATAATTTGTGAATTAATTAATTATAATTTGTGAATTAATTAATTATAATTTGTGAATTAATTAATTAAAATTAGTGAATTAATTAATTATAATTATTGAATTAATTAATTATAATTAGTGAATTAATTAATTATAATTAGTGAATTAAGGATTTGTAATTAGCTAATTAATGATTTGTAATTAGCTAATTAATGAATTGTAATTAGCTAATTAATGAATTATAATTAGCTAATGAATTATAATTAGTGAATTAATCAATTATAATTAGTTAATTAGTGATTTGTAATTAGTTAATTAATGATTTGTAATTATGTAATTAATGATTTGTAATTAGGTAATTAAAGATTTGTAATTAGGTAATTTTAATTAGAAAATTAAAGAACACTAATTATGTAATTAATGAACACTAATTATGTAATTAATGAACACTAATTAGGTAATTAACTAAGTTTAAGTAGGTAGTTAATTAAATCTACATAGTTGTTAATTAAATATACTTAGGTAGTTAATTAAATCTACTTAGGTAGTTAATTAAATCTACTTAGGTAGTTAATTAAATCTACTTAGGTAGTTAATTAAATCTACTTAGGTAGTCAATGAAATCTAATTGGGTAATCAATGAAATCTAATTCGGTAATCAATGAAATCTAATTGGGTAATCAATGAAATCTAATTATCTAAGTAGTTACAGTAATTACCGAAGTAGTTACAGTAATTAGCGAAGTAGTTTAACTAATTAGCGAAGTAGTTACAGTAATTAGCGAAGTAGTTATTGTAATTTGCAAAGTAATTATATTAATAATTGTTTATATAATATATATTTTCATTCCATTCTAAGTATGATAATTTATTTAGTTTGTCATCTACCTTGACCTCAGTTTGTAATTGTAGTTATGAACTTGAATTTAGTAGTTGAAAATATTTTTTACATATTAAGTGTTAGAGTTGTCATGAACTGAAATTCTTTCTTGAGTAAAGTATCCCCGGATAGAGGGGCTTTGGGTCGGACCACCTACTTTCCTGGAGGCTTACCTTGTCTAGGAAAGTGAATGGGGTTGGCTATCTGTCGCTCCGGGCTTATTCATGTTGAGTTTTTCAAGTTCAGATAACTCTATGCTTTTACATGACGTGTTCATGTACCTCATCCATATGATGGATGTGGATATGTATGAATATGTTTGACCTACTATTTTTGGGTAAATAACACAAACTTGTGGGTTGTGTAAAGCGAGTTACACATCAATATGGTTTGAACATATTGATTTGGTGGAGGGACTAGGATTCCAACATAAATTACATAAATTCTAAAAGCATGTAGACATAATGAGATTGTTTGATCATATGTGATTAATAACGAAGGTTTATTTTAGATAAAAAAGATGGCTGCTTATATTTATTGCAACGGACAAATAATTGTGACGGAACAAGGATGTATTTATAGTATACAACCAGAAGCTGTTGTAATGCTTGGAGGCTGTACAACTTTGGGAACTCTTCAGAGGAAAATTCATCGAAAGTTGAAACTGACAAGTAACCAAGCGATAGAATCTATCATATACAGACATCTACAATATGTTGATAGATTTTGGCATGTGGCCTATCCGATAACTAATGATGAAGAATGGGAATACGTACTTTCATTAGTTAAGTTTCTACCTGCCAATCAAATGATGGAGTTGTATGTGACCATATCTACAATGGAGATCCCATCGACATTGGAAGTTGGGTCATCACAATTTCACGAGACAATGTCATCTGCTCCTTTTAGAATACATCAAGAAGTTCCATCAGAATTGGTACCATCATTTCCCTCGGCCACAATTTCAATAGATAGTCCCCCACATACTATAGATGCGTTGGTTGATAATTTTGAGGACGATGACAATTTAGAAGAAGAAGATGAAGAGGAAGCTGAAGATGAAGAGGAAGCGCATGCGGAAGAACAACCAGTGCCTACTCATGTGAGGTTTAACCGACCATTGAACCACCCCCACCATGAGTTCATGGTCGACAGAAGGCATGAATCGCTTGCTAGAATTCAATTGGTCAATTATTACTCCTACTTCAGAATTTCCAGGAATCATTGGGGGCACAGATCGAGTGGTAGATGAAGGTGTTCTGTATATTGGAAGAGAGTTCGACAGTAAATATGCAATGAAAAATGTGATAAAACAATATCACATTGACAGACATTACTCTTATGTTGTAGAAGAGTCAAAAAGATCTTATTATTTGATCTGTTGCGACAAATATGATTCGAACTGTCAAATGCGTATGCGAGCTATAATTGATAACACTTTTCACAGCTGGCGTATCACAAGATTTACTCCCCACACATGTGTGAACCCAAGCTTGTCACAGGAACATTCTTCATTAGATGTTGACTTTGTTTCAACAGTTATTGTTTAAATGATTAGAGCTTGTCAAGATGTTCCTGTTGTTCTTGTGATGGAGCGAATCAAACAACTTTTTGGGTATCAAATCTCTTATTGGAAGGCATGGGAAGCACGTCAAAAGGCTATTGTGAAAGTGTATGGTGATTGGGATGACTCTTATCGAGTTTTACCACAACTTTTGGAGATTTTACGCCACAACAATCAAGTGATCTATCAGTTAAATACCATTGCATATGTTAACCAATACAACCAAGTTGACAAGTCAATGGTTGTTTTTGATAGATTGTTTTGGACATTTTTACCATGTGTGGCTGCTTTTAGGCATTGCAAGCAGTTTATACAAATAGATGACACATTTCTTTATGGAAAGTATACAGGAGCTTTATTGATTGCTACCACACAAGATGGAAATAGAGCCCCTCTACCTTTGGCATTTGTAATTGTGGAGAAAGAGAACTTCTCGTCATGGAGTTGGTTTCTCACATGTCTTCGTGAGTTTGTTACGGGCGAGGAAGGGATTTTCTTTATCTCAGATCGTCATTGTGCAATCAAAGAGGCAGTACAATCTGAGGGACTTTCATGGAGACCACCTTATGCCCATCATCGATACTATATTCGGCACATTTCTAGCAATTTACGAAAGAGATTCAAGAATGAGTCGATGAAGAAAGCAATCTTGAAAATTGGTATGAAAATCATTTTTTGTATTAACAAATCCTATCATAGTTATGATCATTATTTGTTCAGATTTTTTCTTGTATGATAGCATACGAGCCTCAACAACAAAGAATGGAGGAGCGTCTTCAAGATATTCAAAGAGTTAATCCGGAAGTTTATGATTATATGATGCAAATTCCAAAACAGAAATGGTCGTTGGCATATGATGATGGGAGGAGATATGGTCATATGACTACCAACATCGTAGAATGCATAAATGGGGTTTTCAAGGGAGTTCGAAAATTACCAATCACAGGTAAATATGAATATTTAATTATATGTTGATCAGAAAAACATAATTATAATATACTATTAGTATAATGACTTAAATCTAAATTGTAGGTTTGGTACAAGAGACCTTCTATCGTAGTGTCAAGTATTTTCTGGAACGGGGAAAGCAAGCTGAAGAGGGCTTGAACAGAGGGATGCGTTATGGACACCATTTCCAACGTGATTTAGATACAGTTCTTCACGAAGCTGCAACTTATCGTGTCACCGCATTTAATCGTCCAGAGCAACGATTTGAGGTCGCTGAGCCCGGTGATGCTGTGGCTTGTAGCAATGGTCGGATCTGAATTGTTTTACTGGAGAAGCGTTACTGTGAATGTGGAAAGTTTCAAGCATTGAGAT